>CP124719.1:108762500-111262500 GCA_031232105.1 Capsicum rhomboideum | reverse complement strand
CTTGTCTTCATTTCCCTACCAGAGAGTTTCTTCTTAGGACATCTATTCTCTTTATCACATTGTTTGGTGCTGGAAAAACAGACATCATATATGATGGAAGTGCATCAAGCACACTATTAATCATAGTCAATCTACCTCCTAAAGAGAGGTATTGACTCCTCCAGTTGGTAAGCTTCTTCTCACAATTTTCAATTACCCCATTCCAAATCCCTTTAGACTTGTTTTTGGCTCCCAAAGACATGCCTAAGTCTATGGTTGGTAACTCACCTACTCTGCCACCCAAAATTGCTGCCAAACTGTCCACCTCTGCCACTTCATTTATAGGATAAATGAAGTTCTTTCCCCAGTTGATGTGTAAACCAGAAACTGCTTCAAATATGATGAACATCACCCTTAGGAAAACATCTGGTCCTTTTCGGCTTCACAAAAGACTGGAGTGCCATACCGCCCTGGACCTTTGCCTCCATGCGATTTCTTCCCTGTTGGCTATGTCTTCAAATTCCATATTAAGAGTTAGTCTAGAGGTTATTTCTTCTGCCTCTAGAGCTCTATGTTCCCTGCATCTCCTCTAATTCAGCTAGTTGTCTCAACACCTCTTGCTTTTGGACTCTCAAGTTTCCCGGGACAGTTTTGCTCCACTCTTTCAATTTCCCTTTTAATGCTCTAAGTTTTGCAACCAATATATAATCTGGTTTCCCGGTGCAATTGAAAGAATCCCACCACCCCTTTACTCTCTCCTTGAAGCCCTCTGTCTCCAACCACCAGTTCTCAAACTTGAAGTAGGATTTAGTGTTCTCCCAATCACCACATTGTAACATTATAGGTGAGTGATCAGAGGTTACTCTAGGCAGTAGATTCTGCCTTATATTTCTGAAATTTGATTCCCATTCTTCAGAAAAAAGTATTTTGTCCAGTCTGGAAGCTGTCGTGTGTCTGTCCCCTTTCTTCCAAGTGTAATTCCCCCCCTGATAATTCTATGTCCACCAGCTCCATATCCTCGATGAAATCTGAAAAATCTGTCATGTCTTTGTTGATTCTGCTGCAGTTGTATTGAAGTCACCACAAAGGACCTAAGGTCCTGAAACTAGACCTCTGGCTGCTCCGATTTCCCACCAAGTTTCTTCCCTCTCCTCTCTTTCATTTGGAGCATAGACTCCTGTAAGATGCCAATTGAAATCTTGGCATTTCCCTGTGAAGCTGCAGGTTACAGAATACCTCCCCACACTACTAATTTCCCCCTCCCATAAGATAACTATACCACCCCTAGTTCCGCTAGCCTCCAGGTGAGCATAGTTTACCTACCTATTCCCCCATACTTCTTTGACTATATCTGTGATTTCCCCTTCCACTTTTGTCTCTTGGAAACAGACCACATCTGCTTTCCAGGTTTTCAAGATATTTTTTATCACTACCCTTTTCCTAGCACAATTCATCCCCCCTTAAGTTCCAACTTCCAGGATACTATATTTAGTTTCATCGATCTTTTATGGCCAGATATCACCCTCTACTTCTAGTGCCAAAACTCATGAACTTAGTATCCAACTCTAGACCTTTCAGCTCATTTACCCATTTCTTTTTAGCAACTGATTGTACCCCCTTGGTTTCTTTATTTTCCTGCTTATTGTTGTCTATCTTCATGAAGAGTTCTTCTGCTTTCTCCTCACAACCTCAACCTCTAGAATCAACCCCAAATTATGCACTCAGTCTGATTATATGTTGTCTAATCCAGCTCGACGTACTCCTTGATTGAGTACAATCTTCTGTTGGTAATTATATCTTCAGAGGGATTACATCTTCTGAAGTGTCACTGTTATTTTCTCCCTGCATGTATAGCTGTGTTAATTGTGTTTCCAGCCTCTCCAACTCTGTTATTTCTACTGCAACTATAGTTGTTTCTACTTCCTTCAATACCCCTTCGTTTTGATCACTCTGAAGAAAATATTTTTTCCCTATCTCCTGATTTCCCAGCTTCTCAAAGCTACTGTGTGTAGAGATTTGCGTCAAATTGGCCATGATCTCAATATTAATTATGTCCATCTCTTGGGCTTCAGAGCTGTGATAAATTTGCTTCTTATCTGTTGGGCCTAAAATGTTTGGGCCCATAGAAACCCTTCTATTGATTTAATTTAACCCTTCTATTGATTTTGCCAGCAGTAGCCCATAAAGGCCCTTTCTCTTTTAAATTTGACTAAGTGACCTCTCACATGTCTTCCAATTTAAAATTTCGCCCGCTGTTGAAGTCCTCACGTGGTCTGCTCTGCGAACTTCTGGATCCTTCACCGTAGTGGGTACAAAGCCTTTATTACCCACTGGTCCGACCTGGTCTTCCTCTCTCTTCTTCTCCTCCTTTCTGACGGTCACCAGAATATCACACCAGATCGGAATCTGGTAGACAAAGCCTTCACTGGTGATCTCTATTTCCCTCAGCACCATCCTCCCATCTCCCTTTACCTTGATGCGGGCCCAGTGTAGGTGATTTTTTAGTGTTGTTTCTTCTTCAGTCTCGATAAAACCTCCACACTGGTCACCGATTTGCTTGAAGATTTTCTGGGACCATATGCTCAGAGGTAGTCCTAGAACTCTTATCCAAACCCAATCTCTCGTCATTTCTTCCGGCCAGCACCCTGTAGTTGGTCTCCACCATTCAAGGCTTAGACTCATCTTCTTCCAGACCCAGACCCCTGCCATGACGTGCTCTGCTGCAACTCTTGAGGGAAGTTTGAACAAAAACTGTCCATCGTTCATAGCAAAGACACTGACACCTATGGCTGATCTCCATGTGTAGCACGCCCATCTTCTTACATCATTTAGGGTAGGGATCTCCTGTAGAGAGTTGTGGAATTTGCCGACAATGCATCTATTCAGTAGATCGGTCTCCGATGTCGTTGCTCCATTCATTACCCTTGTGCGAGTGCCTACTGCTTGCACCTGTGCCTTCTTCGTGAATTCTGTCGTCCATCTATTGCTTTTGAAAGCCTCTCTGAACGAGATATCCATATGTTTTCCGGTGTTCCTTTGTGATTTCTGCTCTGTTGTAGACTCTATTGTAGGCTCATATATGAACTTTGCTATTTTATGAGCGATGTTTCCCCAACCCCTTTGTACGATGTTTCCGGTGTAATAACAACAGATTTATTTTGTCCTTGAATAGCAATAAAACTGACATATCGGCCATTTTCGTTGTATTTAAGAGAGCAATAAAATTCTGAGAAGTGATCTTTTAAATTCTATCTCCTAATTATGTTCCCCTGTACCTTCGATGCTTCAATAAATACAGAGACCAACCATCTCAGGACTTTAATTCTTATCTTCACCCTCATTAAATTCCTACTTCGCTCTCTCCATTCGTACCATGTATCTGCACCTTCTTTGCACCTACTGATTTCATAAGATTTGAATCCCGCGTTGTAGAATATGCTACTATCTCCCAGTGATATAATTCCGGCCATAGTCGCCGGAGTAGACCCCCTATCAGAAAAGATCAACTTTAAATCAAAGTAATAACTGGAAGGTTTTTCTCTTACCTCTGTCCGACTCATGGGTCTTTTGGAGCGAACCTGATTTATTACATCTTCAGTGCTACTAGTCGGCGCAGCTGCAACTGATAACAAATTAAACATGTATCACACATGATATTTGCATGGCGTGAAGCATCAGAAAAAACAGATGAAAAATCGGAGGAAACGAAACACCTGCGGCAAATTAAAGGGAACAGAAGAGTAATACCATTGTGGACATTATCCATAAAGTCCAGTTCATGGACTGTACTCCAACTACCCTGGAAATGAGTTCAAATCCAGTGAGTTTTATGCACTTAACTCCAGCAGTCTCCTCACACTTGAACCAATAATGACATGGATATAGAACTATACCTTGCCAAAATAATCTTGTGGCATGTCAAATAATGCAGCCCCAGCTTCATCCTCTGGTGGTTGCAAAACATTGTTGAAGAAGATACTTATAGAATCAAAATAGAACTGTGGGCGTGGAGAGTTGTGATCACCGTCAAATTTTATAATATTCTTGTCTCCCTGCCAAAATTAAGTTCATATAAACAATAAGAAACAACATGAGATATACTGGCATACGTCATCTGTGGAAACACAGCAATAAATACCACTTACAAGGATAAGTGATATAAAAACAAAAGCAAACTGCTTGAAATCTTATGTCCAACAGAATTGCAAATCAATATCATATAGTACAGATGTTCAAGAGAGAACATATTGCTTTAATGTATTCAACTTCAGAGATAACAATGCAAGTGTAACGGATTGAACATACATAGAGCATCAAAGAGCATAGCTTTAAAGAACTGACGGTCCAAACCTAGGGATCTATTTCAAGAAGAGGAACATTTGAAATGCATTTCAAACACATAAGGTATGTAGAGAAAAGAACAGGAGAAAAAGATTATCTCCGGAAGGGGGAAAGGGGTAAATTAGACAGTTACCATGTAAGCTTCAAATACACGATCCGAATGATGGGGCTGTATAAAATCATCATCAACAGCATGACCCAGTAAAACAGGGACAAAGCATGACTTTGCAACCTACATAAAATTTAGCTTAAAGGAAAGACCAAAGATGATAAATAAAATTGTGCTAAAAATAAAATGAACTATCACTTCTGAAAATGCACCCCACGAAAACTCGAAACTGGTTAGGAAAATTTCCTACAATATCTTCAGTTGCACACTGTTCATTTCTCAATTGCTGAACATTTTCAAACATAAAAAAAGCTTATATCATCAAAACTCATACATAAAACACCTTCCCAAATGAAATACCTTAATTGTGTTCAACTCGGTTATGTCAAACTTTGCCTTTTTCAAAATGGCTCTGCGCATATATTGGATTGCAAACTTTACCTAAAATAATAGGAAAGGAGAACGTTTAGAAAGAGGCAATGAATTAGGAGAAAGAAGAAAAGAAGGCCACACTCCTTTATTTGCAAAGAGAAATTTTGAGAACCCAAGAAAAGAACACAGAAAGTAAATTTCAAATTGCACCAGATAAGAATATTTCAACTATAAAACTTTACAGTGAACTTGGGCAGCCGGATTTTGTAGGTGTCTACAAGTTCCATCATCAAATCAACCAAATCGGAAAAGGGACTGTCTAAAACCATTCCAGCAATGGATGGATCCTCAGCACCGTACATGAGGCTGCAAAGTCGATATTTAAGTCAGTCACTTCAAAACTGCTGCCAGTGAAACACAATGTTATAGGTATAGACAATACAGCAAACAAAGAGGTAGAGAGGTTGCATGCACATGCACTCTGATATCAAAACAAACTGATTACCCCATACATTAGCAATCCAGAAAAGTAAAACCTTTCTCCTAAGTAATATCAACACTTTCCAACTGAAGACTTAATCTGCAACAAAGTATCCTATCTTCTCTTGATATTTCTTTTTTGAAACTGGTAACAGTGTGTATATTCATAAGAACAGATCAGTACTTGAGTAGTACTGAAATCATATTTACAAAGTCTACTATCTATGATCCTATGCCTATAGAGTACATCAATAATAGAGACAGGATCATTAGAATATCACTGATTACACCAAAAACACAAGAGTCAAGATACACTTCATCTTGACCTGTTGCATACTATTTTCTATGTTCTCAAAACATCTAGAATTCCTCTCCCTCCATATTGTCCACCAAATACAAGCTGGGATGATTCTCCACCTGTTTCTGTTCTTTGCCAGCAACCCCATCTTCTCTTGATATACCTAATCAAAAACAACATTTCTCATCTAATGAGAAAACTTTGCATATCAAGACCAATTTTGACTATTCATCTGTTATGGTTGACTACTACTACGTTTAGCCAAGCAAACCTTTCTTGAGCTAAAGGCGACATGAATGGTGTGATAAATGGTTTAGTAATACAAATTTCTGAACCTAAAATATTGATTTTAAATATGTTTTGGAACGTGCTAAATGGTTTAGTAATACAAACTTTGTGATCCTAAAACACATAATTAAATATGTTTTGGGAGATTTTACGTCTCAACCATTAACTTGACTCACTGCATTGTGTCTATGACTGCGGTTGTAATGCCTAAGACCTATATAGACAGGCTTGGCTCCCTACACCTGACCACATCATAGAACAATGACATTTTGAATTTAAATACATCTTACTAGCTCAAACTTCTGGTTTGAAACTTCCGGTCAAAGTAATATATACCAGAATAGCCTGGTATGAATGTCAAAGAACGAAAACTTAACAATGTTCTCCCCTTTTGTGGATTCAGTATGCCTTCAATATCTACAAATTTGACACTTTATTTCTGGGCCATCTGATATGCAACAGGCAACAGCCAATACTTCTACTCCGACATAAAAAACTCCACCGATGTCTCATATTATTTCAAGAAATTAAAATGAAGAGGAGATGCACAGATGCCCCGGTGCGGAGTTGTGAGAGGTTGGCAATGGATGGTTTAAAGAGAAGTAGAGGTAGCCGAGGAAGTATTGAGGAGAGGTGATTAGGCAAGACATGACGCAACTTCAGCTGACCAAGGAATTGACCTTAAATAGGAGGTTATGGAGGATATAGATAAGGGTAGAAGGTTACTTAGGTGGTTGAGTGTTGTCTCGCTTATTCTTCCATACTAGTACTCGTGGTATTACTCTAGACTCTGGTAGTTTCTTGTAACTGGATCTCTATTACTATTTTCTGTTTTTTTGCACTTCAACTATCATATTATTGTATTGTAATATTCTTCCTCTCTAAGAATGCTCTTGCATGTTTTCTTTTTCTTTTTTTTTAATAAGGTAAGTGTATTTCATTCATAAACAAGGCCATCCATATACAATGGAAAAAACAAAAGTAAAGAATCTACAAAATCTGATTCTCTACAAAGTCCACCCATTCTTCTATACAACTAGGAATATTATGGGTGCACCAAAAGAAAATGAGAAACCGGAGGCTAGCCTCCTCACCTTAGAAAAACTAGACTCTACCCCCTCAAAAGCCCTCCTATTTCTCTCTATCCAAACAACCCACATCAACGCAAGAGGGACCAAATTCCAAGCCTTACGTCTTCTCCTAATCCCTCTTCTCCAACAAAACATTAAATCTTTCACAGTTTTGGCATTACCCAAGAAACTCCAAACCACCGAAGCATATCCCACCACAATCTCATGGTAAAAACACAATGAATGAGAAGAGGATCCACTTCTTCCCCTGTCTCTTTACACATGAAACACCAGCTAACACAAACAACCTTATGCTTCCTAAGATTTTCCGCCGTCAAAATCACCCCTCTAGATGCTAGCCAAGAGAAAAAACACACCTTCCTTGGCACTGACGCTATCCAAATTGCATCGTATGGGAACACGATCTCCTCCCTAGATAGGAGTTTCTCATAGAAAGATTTAACAAAGAAAACTCCATTGTTCCCCAAACCCCACCACAAAGCATCAGGTTCATCCACCGAAAAAACTTGCCTGTGAAGGGTGGCCATCAACCTTTGGAGCTCGGTCACCTCCCAATGGTGGAAATGTCTTCTAAATCTCAAGTCCCAAAAAGTCTCTCCATTATGTGTCTCTCTAATCTGAATATCTGATGGACAGACATGTCTCCTTGGCATGACATTCTAAACAAAATCTGAAAATCATCTTTCAATAGGCTATCCCCACACCACCTATGTCCCCAAAAACTAACCCTCCTCCCATTTCCAACCTTGAATGAGATATTTCTGTTGAAATCATCTCATCCCTTCATTATATTCCTCCACAAAACCACACCCAAACAGCATAGTGACATCTCTAGTTCTCCATCCCCCTTCCAATACCCCATATTTATCACCTATCACCCCTCTCCAAAAAGCTTGAACCTTCATCCCGAAACGCCAAAGCCATTTGCCTAACAAAGCTTTGTTAAAAAACGTCAAATCTTTAATACCAAGACCTCCCCATGTTTTAGGAGAAGTGACAATCTTCCACTGCACCAAGTGAAATTTCTTTTCCCCATCCGCTTCATCCCAAAGAAAGTTTCTCTGCAACCTCTCTAATTTTCCTGTGACTGAAGTTGGAGCCTGAAATAGAGACATGAAGTAAGTGGGTATACTCGATAAAGTGCTCTTAATAAGCACCTCTTTTCCTCCTTTGGACTAAGTATTTTTTTTTTCCACCCCGCTAATCTCTTCTCAACCCTCTGACCACACCAAAACATCCTTGTTTGAGGCCCCCAGCGGTAGTCCAAGATAGGTAGTCAGCAGCGCCCCCACCCTATAGTTCAACACCTGAGCAAGCATCCCAATGTCAGCCACGTCCCCCACTGGAAAAATCTCTCTCTTACTTAGGTTAATTTTAAGGCCTGACACCACCTGAAACCAAGTAAGCACTTGCATGGTTTCTTTAGTGTTTCGTCATGGCTTCTTCAATCCCGTTGCTTTGAAATGCTTTTTACTTGAGCCGAGGGTCTATTAGAAAGTCTATCTCCCAAGGTAGGGGTAAGGTCTGCGTACACTTTACCCTCCTCAGACCCCACTTGTTGGGATTACACTGGGTATGTTGTTGTTCTCTTCTTCTTCATCAACAATTCGGATCACCAGCAGGTTATTCCATGAGTATGGATCTAGATACATTTCTGCTAATCATTAAGGGGTCGCTTGGTAGTTGGCTAGAGTTATGCAGGGTTTAGTTATGAGGGAATCTATGTGTTATTTTATGCAGGTATTAGACATACAGGATTTAGCTATTCATGCATAACTAATACCTGCATAAAGTAATACATAGAGTCCCTCATAACTTATACATTTATTAGTGATGCGGGTTTCTAAATGTAATCCAAAAACCGCATTAATTTATACATGAACAACTTACCTCCTAACCAGCTACCAAATGTGATATTACTTATGCAGGATTTATTATCTACATAACTCACCTCCAAACTAGCTACCAAACGACCCCTAACTTCATAATAAGATATTCTACTTGCTAGATCAAGATGCTAACTCCATGCTCACTGCTACGGCTGATTAAGAATCTTGAATACTCACTTCAACTAACTCTGGAGAATTTACCCCTTCACCTACGGTCTGCTACAAGACACCAGTTACTCTTAAGATGCTATCTATGGCTGCTTCACCATCAAGACAAGTTATTATGTCCACAACACAATGTTCTTTCATAATCCAATAAAAAGTGGCAACATTTACCCCTTCACCTACGGTCTGCTACAAGACACCAGTTCCTCTTAAAATGCTATCTATGGCAACTTCACCATCAAGACAAAAGTTATTATGTCCACAACACAATGTTCTTTCACAATCCAATAAAAAGTGGCAACATTTTTCTGAAGCAGTCCATTCAAAAAATCAAAACAAAAGTGGCACGTAGCTCCAGCCATTGGAGCACCAAAATAACACACTGATGATCCACCTGTTGTAATCTATAGCCATCCATGCTGCAAAAGAACCTAAAAGCAAAGTAGTGCACATGATGTAGCATGATCAACAAAAAAAAAGGAAATTAGATTACCTAGTAACAGCACCCATTGAACGGCCCCACAAGCCAATCAAAGAAACATTGCCATCTGTCCGCAGATATTCAACCACAGCTCTGAGATCATCTTTCTGAGAAACAGGCCAACAAATGTCAAAAAAACCTTACTATTAGAAGAAACAGCAGCTGGAAGTTGGTTGCAACAAGTTGTAACTCAACAAAGCATCCCAGCAGAAGCAAAATACTCTCATACATAAATCATGGCTCAGAATTAACGTACCACCTCCCCCCCCCCCCCCACACCCCTTCTTTCCACATTCATCCCACCCCATCTTGGGTTGTGAAGAGAAAGGAAATAAGAGCATTTAGGAAAGAAAATACTCCATCTTCTTCTGCATAAAACAGGGAGTGGAGAGGGAAAAAGAATGAAACTATTTGAAAAATAATAATAGTGACAAAAATGGTCCTTTGTGTTTGGGATCGGGTCAAAATAGTCCTTAAATATACTCCTGAGCAGCTTTAGTCCTTTCAATTTGCCAAAAGTGAGCCCGTTAGACATTTTAACAAACATTGTTTGTTAGATATGACGAGAACTGGGAGAAAAAAAAGATTTAACCAGAACACCAGGACCACAACACAAAAACTGCACTAGACACCAAAAATAGCAGAAGTTGCACCTTAACAAACTGCAACAGGCTCATAGACCAAAAATAGCAGAAACTTCACCTCCACATGTGAGTTCCCATTTCACAGTTCATGTCAAATTTAACAGAAAATTTGTTAAATATTTGACTTGCTCACTTTTGGAAAACTTAAAGAGGACCAAAACTGCTTAGGAATATATTTAAGGGACAACACTGAACCTACCCCCAAACATAATGGACCATTTTTGCTATTTTATTGCAAAAAGAAGGTGAAGTTTACAACAAGCTAAGAATTCAATGCCATAGTCCTCGCTTTATTACCACCATCCATTCAATAAGTGCCATAAAATATAAGATGCAGCATTATTTGAAATAGCATTCACCATAACAACATGGCTTCAGCTAGACAACAATTCTATATTCTTTTTGCTTCAGAAATTCCCACCAACCACCACCCTCCACAATCTAGGGCAAGAACATTTACCAAAAGTTCATCCAATATATAATTAGAACAAACTATTAGTAACATTCATTATTATTTTGGACAAACGATGAATAATTATTATTGAAAGAAAAGGACAACAAATTTCAATCCACTAACACGCAACAAACAAAAAAGGAAGACAAGTAGAAAATTAAGCAGGACATTTTTTGAGATACTGAAAATAAAGCAGAACATGTTTTAACCAACTAATCAAGCCTCATACTTTTTTGAAAAAAAATAATATTCACTTCCATTATCCATTATGTCACCTCCATGTTTGTCAACATTGGAGAACGAAATGTGTAAAGAACCCTGACTTATAATAAAAAGAAGGAAAATAAATACATAAACAACACCAGCAATGGTGCCAAAAGCTAAGGCATTATTTTTCAGGCTTATAGTTGTGGATAAGGAAACAAATTTGTCTCTATTTTCTACAAGACCCTGCACAGCAAATCTCAAATAATGCTTTATACTCACTGATTAAAAAAATAATTAATGCTTTATACTTAAAGAACTAATCATAGATGACCTTCTCTAACATATTTTGAATATGCATGGGCATAGTTTATGCAATAACTTATCAGCAGGCCTATGCTGTCACTTGAAACTCAAATAGAATAATCATCTACTCACTTCATTCCACCCCAATGTAACGTGCTCTCCTCCAGAAAGTCCAGATCCAGAAAAGTCGAGGGTAAAAACAGTTATGTTTAATGGCAATAATATAATAGCAGCTTCACTGGCATCTGCTCTACACCCGCTGCCAAAGGATCATCCAAAACAACTTAGCAAAAAAAAAACTGTTAAATGGAGTCAAAATAAAATAATAAACTACTCCAAATACTCGCTGCATTAGAAGAAACGTACAGTAATTTTCTAGCATTACAGTGGGAAGAGTACTACTTAACCTTCACTAACCTGTTTCCATGACAGTAAACCACACAAGGCAGTGGCTTTCCTTCTGGACGTATAAGAGGTATATAATGACTACATTTAAGAACTTCATCCCTACTATTTTTAACCTGCAAAACAGTAAGGCCCTTAAATTTAAAATGACTAAATAGAAACTCGAAATTCAAGCATTAGGTGAACTGTTCAAGAAGATTAGCTATGATCTGACGAGTTTGTAAAAAAGTAAGAAAAAACTCTATATCATCTTAAACTCTTCGAAGGTAGTCACACAATTCATCATGGCATCGAGACCATATAGAGGTTTTAAGTTCAAGTCTCATCACAATCCAATTCACGAGCTTAGTCCAGTAACAGAAGTAGTATAAGCATATTGCTTTTATATCAGGTAAAAAAGGGCAGCCCAGTGCACTAAAGCTACCGCTTTGCGCGGTGTCCGGGGAAGGGCCCCACCACAAGGGTGTATTGTACGCAACCTTACCTTGCATTTCTGCCAGAGGCTGTTTCTAAGGCTTGAACCCGCGACCTCCTGGTAACCACACAAATAGCCAGAGTCTACATAACAAACAAATAGAAAGACTACATAAATCATTTTAGGGGAAAAAGCTTCCACTTTTTTATGGAGGTGGTATTCAAGCTAGTTTTCGCACACCTCGACCATTTCACTGGGTACCTAGTGTAGGTACGGGTAACTCTGCTCATCAAAGCTTAGGCAAAATGGTAGAAGTCACCTAGTGTTTTTTTGAGGAAAAAAATCCTTCCATTTATGGCTATAGGAAAGTAGAAAAGCCCGATCTTGTCTAAAAGTGGCCATAATAAATGTGAACCTTTCAACTGCCAAAAGAAAAAAAAAAGTTGAAGAAAACCTTCTTTCCCTCGAACTTACTATTGGCTGATTTTCTAAAAATTCTACGTGTCATAAAACACTGTTCCATATATACATTGAGGGTTCGCTTGACTTCAATATAAGAAAGAATCATAGACCTTTGTAGTATTAATACAATGTTTGGATTCTGGTACAGAACTTCATTAAGGTAACAAACTCATTCATAATGTTTTCCTTAACAACTAATAAGGTACTCGATTCAAGATAGAACTCATGTGCACTGAGGCGCACGCTTAGTTCCTAGCAGCCCTAGCCTACACTAAAGCATAGGTTAAGCGAGGCGAAGCCTGAGCTTTTCTAAGCTTCAAGGCTTACGTGTGCCTTAAATGAGCCTTTGACAACACTGAGTTCTATATTAAAGTTCTTCTAACTTCTACAAATTTCACCGAATCATCTCTACAAGTAGTGGTGCTATGTGTACTTAAACGAAAAAACAGCAGTCATACAAAGTTGCAAGACTGACTTTGCCTTCAAAAGCTCTAGTGTTTCTCCCAATCCAAGTTATCCATATAACACCTTGTGGAGTTTTTGTTGTTGTTTTTTATGAGAAAGGTAACCATTTGTATAACTATATAAACTCAACACCATAACTGGTGCTGAATTTAGAACTTTACATCATTAAAAAGAGCAAAAACAAAGGGGGAAAAGCTCCTACCAGATCTGTAATCTTTACACTTTACCAATTAAATCTACTAAATTTGCTACTTCCCCACATAAATTCTGTTTACACCAAAAAAAAAAGAACAAACTAAGACAATTCATCCTAATCTTTTGAATGGAATTGCTAGTATTTTCAAAATGTCTTGAGTCCCTCTCTTTCCATATTGTCCACCAAATACATGCTGGGATGATCTTCCACCAATATTTCTCTCCATTTCTCTTTCCCACATTCATCCAATGATTCAAAAGATCCATGGTAGAACTAGGCATAGCGCAATTTATGCCCAAAATACAAAAGAACATGTGCCACAGATTTATTTTTTTCTTACAATGTAAGAAAAGATGTTCATTGCTCTCACTCTCCCGACCACATAGTAGACACCTTGAACAAATCTGAAGATCTTTTCCTTGTATCTTTTCTTGAGTTAAAAATGCTCTCCTTGCCACGAACCAAACAAAACAAGATACCTTTACTGGAACTTTTGTTCTCCAAATCAGTTTCCAAGGCCATACCCCATTCATTGAGCTCTTATTATTCATGTACCAATAAGCTGGCTTTACTGAGAAATTACCTTTGTTATCGAGTCTCCATCTGAGTCTATCTGGTAGCCGTGCGTTTCCACCAAAAGTTCATATAAGTTGAATCATGGTAATAAAACTTTCTACTTCCCAATCATTCAGTGCTCTCCTAAAGATAAGGTTCCACCCTTGATTCCAAACTTAGTTTATCTAGTTGTGAGTTTGTGAGCTTATAGATAGAGATCAGGAAGAGTGGATTTCAAATTACCATCACCAATCTAGTGGTCCTCCCAAAAAGCTGTCTTACTACCAACCCCCACTGAAATCACCACATTCGCCCTAAAATCATTCCACAGATTCCTAATGCTCTTCCATACACTGCATCCATAAGTACTTGTCACTTCTTTTGTGATCCATTGGCATTCCATTTCATTTTTTGATTAATGAAATTTCTCCAAAGTGACGTAACTTCTTAAGTTAAGTTACGAGATAAATTATTTTAGTGATTTAAAAGAAAAAATCTCGCATATAAGATGTACAAAAAGGTGGAGAATCTTCATCTGAGGACATTGTTTTCGATAAGGGTGAATTTTATAGAAAAAATGAACAACGCTAAGATAATGCTTCAAAAGTTACAGATTGTGCAAAACTCTGCCAGTGCTAAATGGAATCTACATCATTTACAAAGATCAGGTTGCACCAGAAAGGTAGAAAAACAACATCGTTGGAGTCCCACATTGATGGGATAAGGGTTCCTTGGTCTCCTTATATGGTCTTGGGCAATCATTACCTCATGAGCTAGCTTTCGGGTTTGAGTTAGGCTCAAAGTTCCATTTCTTTAACATGGTATCAAAGCCAGACCCATACCGATTCATTGTTTCCGATGTTGGGCCTCCCGTCATATATTGGCCACACTCCAGATGTCCAATCCTGGTTTTGGGGCTGGGGCTGGGGGGGGGGGGGGGGGGGGGTTTGGAGTCCCACATCGGTGAATAAGGGCTCCTTGGTCTCCTTATCTGATCTTGGGCAATACTCCCCTCCTAAGCTAGCTTTTGAGGTTGAGTTAGACCCAAGTTCCATTTCTTTAACAAATACATATATGCTTAAGGCTATGTACATTCCTCTGTTAGGCTTCCAAATTCTGGGTTTTTTTCCTTTCTGTAAAAACTGTCCAATTGACCAAAGATTTAGTATTCCAAAACTGGTATGCCTTCTTGTCAAGACCAACTCTTTTCCAGCTATGGAAACAGCAGACATTCCAGAATAAAGTGAGGCAATGTCCAGGTCATGCCAAAAATAGCAACAAACATGCTCCATATCTGATAAGAGATTTTGTAGTACAAAAGCAGGTGATAAACCTCTTTAGGTTTCTCTTTGCAAATGGTACATCTGTTACAAAGTTGTGTTCCTCTTTTTTGGAGATTGCACTTAGCTAAAACCGAGCAAGGCATGTTTCCTTCGCCACTAGCCAAGAGAAACAAGCGACCTTCAAAGGTGCATTGTTCCTTTGATGAAGTAGATTTCATAGATGTCATCAAGCAGTCAAGTAGATGCAAATATTACAAATGAGCACAAAGAGAAGATTAAGTCAGATCTAATACAAAGAGATTAAGCTAGAACTAGGGAGCTGACAAAGTCCAAAAAATAGACCAGAGTAATTTACCGGCAGACAGGTTGGACCAACTAAACAGATTAAGTAAACATCTAGTCTTTACAGAGTGGTTTTGGAGTTGACATCCATCAGAGCATCTACAATTTCTTTCTATCTTTACACACCAAATTTTACTAGCAGAACCATAATCCAGATTTTCTTGATGACTTTACCAATTTTCTATGAGCTCCCAAACTAAGTTGCTCGGACTCGGGCGCGAGTGTCAGATACACGTGTGGATCTAGAGGGCGGATCCTTCATGATCTCAACTTTAAGATTCAGGGATATCGATCCAGGTATGGACACGGGCATGGGGAATCGGCTAAAGATAATACAAATATCTAAAAAAGAAGTTATAAATCCTAAATTATGAGATATTATGTGGAAAACTTGAGGAGAAAATATTGATCAAGAGGAGAATCTTGAAAGGAGATTAAAAAAAGCAGTAACGTAGAAATTTCTACATAGAAGGTATTCCATTTTCTTCAATTTCACCTTAGCTTTTGTTTTGATTACAAAAATCATTTTTGTCCCAATTTTTCCTGTTGATTTTGGTCAAAATACCCAAAATCAGTTGACTAGATCGGGTACGAATCCCACACCCACACCCATGTCATGTCGATACGGGTGCGGCACCGAAAGTGAATAGTCCGAGTAACTTAGCTCCCAACCTCCAAAGGTGCATTGTTGTGACTAGTACCATATTTCCTCGAAGGCCAAAAATTAGTGTTGCATGTGATCAGTACGTTAACAAGGCCTAAAAGAGAATATCCCAGTTGAACGACTCTTTCTTTAATTGAATCACCCTTATGCTGATCCAAAACAATAGTGCTAAGTGAGTTCAAAAGGGAGCATGTTCTTTCGATTTCCCAGTCATTTTCAAAAGATTCCCGCCCTAGGCATCAAAAATTTCGCAAATACATCATTATAAGAAGAAATGTTGTGAATTTCGTAAAAAGGATCTTTCTTAGGTGCATGTCCCAACCAAGTGTCTTCCCAAAATCTTATCGTTCTACCAAAACCCACTAGGAATTCAATATTTGATCCAAAGTTATTCCAATATTCTTGTATATGGTTCTGGACTCCGAAGCCAAAACTTTAGTATGACAGGGACCACCCAAGGAGAACTTATCAACTATAATTCTACTCCAAAGTGTATTATCCTCTTTGTTAAAAGTTAAAACCTCCGATGCCATTTTGTCAAGAGACCAACACTGTGGAACTTTAAGTTTTTAATGCCAAAACCACCACTTTTCTTGCCTCTGGAAACATTGTTCCACCATTTAAGGCAAAAAGACTTGAACTACTTATTCCCTTGCCATAGAAACTTCCTTCTCGATTTATCTATTTTCTTTAAGAATGAACATGGGTAGGAATAGTAATATAGTATAAGTGGTAAAAGCATCAAGAACATTGTTTATCAAAGTGACTCTACCACCCAAAGAAAGGTATTGTTGTTTCCATTCCAATTAGATTATCTTTTCTTCCAAGTGGCACTGAATTGTGATCCCCCACAAAAGAAGTCACAAATACTTAGCGGGAACAGAGCCAATGTTGGATTGCAAGATGCATGCAATCTTGTGAATCTTCATACAAAAAAAAATTCTCTACGAATAGCAACCAATTATCCAAAGCAATTAGAATTTGGTAGGTGTTCCAATGTTTATCAGACCATTGAAGTTCCTCTAATTTGTCTAACAGCATTTCCCTTTCCTTCAAATGCTCTATGACTCTCCTTCCATATAATCCTAGTGATCAGGGATGAAGTTGTCTCCCACACTTACAAACTGCTAATATTCTCTGACGGTTTGTCGGTTTGTGCCTTTTTGGCATCACCTGTTCCACTCAAGACATGTTCAATATGGCACACCACAACCGATATGCTATGGAGCAATAGAGTAACAAATTATTCACATCCTCTCATGGGTCCTTATATATTAAGCACCAAATTATGCAGAGGATGTTTCTTTTTCTTATGTTCTCTGCTCAGAATTGCCCCTCATGCAATTATTCATGGAAAAAAGCAAACTTTTCAGGGAGTTCTGGAGATCAACAAAGATGAATAAGTACCTTCATCCCTTCTCGACAGCCTAAAGTAAACAAATTTCACCTGTGAATTTGCCCCTCATCGGTTCGGCCTATGCCAACTATTTCTTTACATAAGTGAAATTATATAAGACTTGAACAATTTATTAAGCGCCTCTTTTTTTTCTTTAAAGTTTATTAAGCTCCTCTCTCTCCCCATTCATGCAAATTCTTCTGAATCTAAGGTCTCATAGTGTGCTTTCTCCTTGTTGGCACGATATGCTGAAGATTATTTGGAAAATGTCACAACCGGGAAGTCATCAGACAATCTGTGTTTCCAAAAGTTAATTCTTGCCCCTTTACCCAGTTCAAACTAGATGTTTCAGTAGAAGTCTCCCAACCCTTCATTATGTGTTCCCATAAGACAGTTCAATGTGGCATCATGATTTGGTTGATCCTCCATTCCCCCAGCTGCAAACGGTACTTTTCTGCTATGAATTTTCTCCATAACGCATGTTCCTCTATGGGCATTACTTATAGCAATTGTCTTGTTGCTTCACAATACATCATTCTGGCAGAGAATAACATGCCTCTTATATGTTCATCGTTTCAAAACGCTGATTTTTTTTTGAACTGGAAAGATAAGAAATAAGTTTCTACATCCTAATTATAAAGAGAAAACGGATTTAACACATTTCCTAGGATATTGATGCTACTAGTGTTGTCAAAGGCACGCTTAAGGCCTGAAGAGAGGCTCAAAACGTGTTGAGCGCTTCACCTTGCTTTATGTGCGTTTCAGTGTCGTCATCAAGGATCTAAGGCATGCTTTTCCTTGCCAATGAGCCTCTTATAAAGAGGCGACACAAAACAATTGATATTTCACCTTATCATAATATTTTCACTTTATCATTTATTTTTTTTCAATTTCTTTTTTCATATATTTGTCATTCATGCTTATAATTATAGTCTTGGATTAAACATATTTATTTGTATCTTTCTCCCTTTGCGCCTTTTTCATTAAAGCCCACGATTTATTTGTCGTTTTTGCTTAAAGCCCCAAAGGACATTAGAGCTTTTTTGCGCTTTTCGCCTTTGATAACACTAGATGCTACAAAATAATTGTCCAGATTTTTCTTTCGGTTGGTCAAAATTAACAAAGTAAAAAGTGTCAGCTATTATCTTTGCTTGCATTTGTAGTCTTATGAACAAATAGTTTATATTTGAATACATACTAGCCTGAGAATTGATTAGGTGACTTTAATTCTTTCGTTTGGTCCCATAGAATATTATATGTGTCTTCACGTGATACACTTCTCAACCTATTTGATAGGTTGTAAATATACTTCTAGATCAGTTTCTGACTGTCCAACATCGGCTTTCTCATATTAGTTCTCCAATTCATTACTTGGTTGCTAACAAAGACAAAGTCAAATGAAGAACATGCGTGAACAAGGGTAAAGATATACAGTCTATTTACGAGTAAATAAAACAAAAGTAATTCAGCGAACTAAATTCATTGAAAACAATAGGATATTAGCTACCAATGTACTCACCTCCAGATCCTTCCTTTGGTACCATTTCCCTTTAAGCATGAATTCTTCATCTAGTAGATCATTCTTAGGGTCATACTCAGCCCTGCAATCCACAGGAAGTAGGTTGTTAGTTTCAGATTTACATCTATTACAGTACAAGAGATCCAAAGAAGAAATATGGCAATACATAAGTTGACAAGGCAAGTTATAATGAACTCAAAAAACACTTTTTGCTTCTGACAGATAACTGATGGTAGCAACCTCAATTATCTTGCGTAGAAACAGATATCTTGCTGCTTCAAGCGCCTTTCCAACCCCCAGTGCATAACAAGCAAAAATTTCTCCAGATTATTTCTGGAAATATCCTTTCCAAAATTAGTTTTTTTGTGAAGCACATGGATGAATCAGAACCATAAGTCTGAGAAATATCTCCTCGTTTAGATTCTTAGGGTCAAAAATTCGTCCAAAATCAACTACATAAATTGGCTAGTGAAAGAGTGAAAAAATTTCAGAAGAAATTTCGTAAAACGAAAAGAGGATTCCCACTATATGACATGGATAATGTACTAAATATGAAGTCCTCATCACCTACCCAACATGTTAGCATTTCATAAATAGAAACAAATGTAGCTTTTTTAAGTTTATTCCCTCGGTAGAAGCAATATTAAGAGACACCTTCAAATTCCAAACTACAGAAACACACCTTACACACAGAGTCACTAGTCCCGAATACGGGATCCAATCAAAAGATGCACTAGTCAATGTAAAATAAAGAGGAAAGGCAAACATTTTGCAAATTCCCCTAAATTATTGCAGAATTTTCATTTGTTAGATGAAAAATCTTTATCTCAACTGTCAAAAAGAATAATAGCACACCCTAAATAAAGGCAAACTAATGACCTTGCCAGGTAAATTCACTACTCAGTGATTATGATTTACACCTAACCAAGTACAAAACAATAACTCCTAAGATCAACAAACATAAACCAGCAACACAATAAAGAGAAGCATAAAAAGTAGAACCCCACATCTCCAATTACCATAAAGATTCAAACTTTACACGCAGAAACATAAAAGCAAATATATTCACATATTATAGCAATTACACAAATTAGCAAAGAAAAAGCCAAAGTGGAAAAAGGGTTTATCAAGTCATACCTTGGGGGTCGAATAATGAAGTTGACAAGTTGTTCCATGAGATTTAGGTAAACCAAGATCTTCTTTCTCTCTCCCTGAATAAGTTTCTTGACGTCTGTATATGATTCTTTTCTCCTTTTTTTTTTTTTTTGGTGTTAAATATCAGATGTGTAGAGAGGGGAAAAATTAGGGAAAGGGGGGTGATGATGGCTTTTTCACAGAAGAAAAGAAGAAGAAAACGAGACAAGCGGGCTATGACCCTTGGTTGGTTGCGTTGGACTCCATTTGCATTTTGATTCTTTGCACACTAAAACAAAAACAAAAAAAGTTCGCCAACCGTTCTGAGTCATCCAACTCTCTATACGTGTTCCTTCACGCTATTCTTCAAAAAATAAGTATTATTTCTCATTCAACAATAACAATCGCAAATTTCACAAGTGGAGTTTAGAAATAACAGAGTGTACGCAGATTTATTTTTTATCTTGCAGATATAGAAAGATTATTTTTGAAAGATTTTCTGATCAAGTGTTTCAAATCAAAATAGTTATGAATGAGGAAATATGGTGATGAAGAAAATATGACGACTAATATGGAAAGTAATATGAAGAATACATAAAATGAATAGTAACAATGTCATATGTTAACAAATATCAAGAAAAAGAAACTGCATTAATAAGGCTAATATTAAAACATACACAGTGCTACTGACTACCACCAAGCTTAATGCCATTGAAAAGTGCAACAACGCTCAACTAGCTACTGAGGTCATGTCCTTAGTGAGCCTGTGTCTTGTCCTGTGTAATTACCTCTCCCCAATACTTTTTCGGTCTACCTCTACCTCTCATCATTCCTACCATATCTAACCCCTCACACCTTCTCACTAGGGCATCTACGCATTCCTCTTCATGTGCCCAAACCATCTCAACCTCGCCTTCCTAAGGTCACCCCCACCTTGTCTCAAATATTTTCATTCCTAATCTTTCTCTAAGTACGCGCACACATTCATCTCAGCACCCTCACTTCCGCAACTTGCATCTTCTAAATATGAGAGTTCTTGACTGGCCAACACTTTGCCTCATACAATAAGTCAGTCTAACCACCACTATATGGAATTTATCTTTAAATTTTGGTGGTACCTTTTTATCACATAAGACTTCGGAGTCGAGCCTTCATTTCATCCTTTCACACCAATATGATATGTGACATCATCATTAATCTCCCTGTTTCTTTGGATTAAAGACCTAAAATACTTGAAACTTTCTATCTTGGAGATGGCATGTTCATCAAGTTTCACTTTCATGTGTGCCTCATGTATTGCATCATTAAACTTACCCTTCAAATATTTTATTTTGGTCCTACTCCACCTGATTGTTTAGACTCCAGGTTATGTCTCCGAACCTCCAACTTAGTGTTAACTTTGTCACAAGTCTCATCAATCAGTACTATGTCATTTGCAAACAATGTACACCATTGCACCTCACCTTGAATATGTTGCGTCAATTCATCCATCACCAAGGAAAATAGAAACATGCTAAGAGTTGATCCCCGGTACAACCACATCTTGACTAGGAAGTGCTCCTACTTTCCATCGTATATGTCCTTCATCGCCTTAATGTAAGCCACTGAAGCACCTCTACCCTCTAAGCATCTCAGTAGGACCTTTCTTGGAATTTTTTCGTATGCCTTTTCTAGATCAATGAACATCATATGTAAGTCGCTCCTCCTTTCCATATATATATTTATCCACCAGTATCCTCACAAGATGGATGACTAGTGTAGTTGATCCTCCCGACATGCATTCAAACTGATTCTCAGAAATAGACATAACCCTCGTCAACATCATCTCCACCACACTCTTTCAAACTTTCATAGTGTGGATTGGCAGCTTGATACCTCTATGATTATTGCAGTTTTGTCGTCTTCAAAATGACCTTAATCATCCCGATCAACCACTTCAGACCTGCCCTGCGTGCTCTTCCAAAACTCCACCAGGATCTTGTTTAGCCGGTTCATTCTTTCGTTGCTCATCCTACGAATAACACTTTTAACCTCTTCAATCTTAATAACACGTTGTCTTAATCCTCTTTGATGCACTTCACTTGATCCAGGTCTCGTGTCTTCCTCTATCATGCTTTAGCGAGGCTGTACAACTTCTTATCCCCGCCTTTGTCTCCTAGTTCAACATACAAGCATTCAAAAATAGTCATTTTTCTATCGTAACTGCTAATTTCACTCCTTCTTCACCACCTTATCTCTTTACTTACTCGACTATTTTTCCTCTTCGTCCTTGTTTTACCAACTTTGCATATGCAACCTTCTTTGTTTTCATTTTTCATAATAAAAATTTATCATGAATTCCGTAATTGATATCTTCACCTGTTCTAAATAAAATTTTACATATTGATAAACTATGTGGAAACTATTTTTAAATGTTTGAAGTTCAAACGTATAAAAATTATAAATGAAAGCTAATAATGATGTTGTTTTTAGACTGAACAACTAATAAAAATATATAATAAACTAATTGATCCTTACATAAATTTTAAAAAGAATTGATATAGTGTTTATAGATCATGTCACGACCCGAGACTACCCCCTAGTCATAACACAGTGCTTAGAGTCACAAGTGACCCCAAGCTAACCCATGGCCTGGCATGACACTAAGAGTAACAAAATAAACTGAGAAACACTGAGTAGAAGTTGAACTGAAATGACATAATCATAATAACAGTCAAAAATCAATACTAAATGTCAAAACTAAGACTGTCTGACATAATCAATAGGCTGAAAAAACTAATTGTCTGTCTGAAAGCCTCTAAATCATATGAGTTGTTGGGACAAGCCCCCAACTAACTCCAACTGTCTTAAACTAAAATATTAATGAAAAGAAATGTTGGTAACTGGTCCTCGAATGATGAGGACTCACCAAACTCTACTACTGATGTGGTGCGGAACAGTACTAAGCACGATCCGGATTCTGAACGTCAGAACCTATATTATAAGACAATATAGTGCAAAGGAAAAGTATGTGATCAGTACTTTGAATTTATAGAGTATATAAGATGGGAAATAACTGATATAAGCTGAACATGATGCATGTGACATGGTAAACTGATGCAAGACCAAGTAATAAACATGTATTGTATGATAAGCTGAACAACTGAAGACAAGGTCGTGCAAGTATCTGAATCTGAACTATGAACTGTGGACTGTGGGAGCTACTATTAACTGGCATACCCCAATCTGAGCTAATCGGGGTCTAACCTGTAACCCCAGCTGGAAGGGTGTTCAGTACATTTCCAAGAGTACGAACAGTGACTGACGTGGATCCACTAAACTGATGTCCATAAGGACTAAGGTATCAAGCCTGGTCTGACGGGTGACCCCTTTAGAACCTACGGTGGCGCCGTAGTTTTGGGACTTAGGGACTTCTACTAAAGGTCTCAGCTTAACTGATGGGTGATCCTTCATCCCTACGTCTGATCGGTGCTAAGTACTACTCCCAACTAAATAACACTGATAACTGAAATGCTCAATAAAAGTAATAATTTGAAGAATGATAATAAATGCATTATCTGAGAGCATTTAAATCATATAAACTGGAGGATATAATACTCATAAGTATATGCATGAAATCCTAGGTCATCGGGTGTTCATAACCCGCCATCTCAGAAGAACGCAACTATTATGACAATTCCATAAACTGAGTGAATTAAGAAATTTAATAACTCAAGTCCAAAGTCATAGATTTCACAATGTAATTAGGGTTTATAATACTGAACATGTAATGATACTAAAATTCATGTTAAAACATGGGTTTATAACTCAATGAGATCAAGGAACTAAAATATCAAGAAATTCACAACATTCATGAACCCTATGCTCTGAAGAAGGAATTAAACTGAGAAATTGAGTTAACTTTGGGACTCAATGGATGAAAGGAGACCCATTGATGAAATACCACATACCTGGAGATGAGAACCTTGGTGAATCTTTTGAATTTGGAGCTTGAAGAAGATGAACCCTAGTTTGCCCTGAAGAAGAGAAATCGCCTCTTTTCTCTTGTTTTTGCTAAGTGTCGAATGTTTTTTTTTTTGTAATGAGGGACTTGGGGTTGTTTTAGGATTATTATTCAGCCCTTGGGTAGCTTAAAAGACCTATTTTAGGGGTTTAAAAAGTGGGAAAAAACTGGAATTCCCCTTATAAAACTTAACAGAAAAAGTTGCATGGAAGGACGTATGACCCATCCCACGATCATGGGACCCACCTACGATCGTGGGTGGTGTCCGTGGTTGGATGGCTGGGATGGAGGGCATATAGACTCGATCAGACGAGCCTTGGTACTATCGTGGGACCCACTCACTATCGTTCCTTAGTTCGTAG
Source organism: Capsicum rhomboideum (assembly GCA_031232105.1). Classification (NCBI taxonomy): domain Eukaryota; kingdom Viridiplantae; phylum Streptophyta; class Magnoliopsida; order Solanales; family Solanaceae; genus Capsicum; species Capsicum rhomboideum. The sequence continues at coordinate 111,238,198 of CP124719.1, read as the reverse complement.
GCTATAAGTTCCAACCGGATCAACTTTAGAAGTCAAGATCGTACCTAAGATCATGGTTTCTAACCAAGATCGTGGTACCCTTTCGTGGTTGGAAGGTATACATGTCAACTTTCAGGTTTTTGGGGCTGTTTCGATCAGACGAGACCATGGTATGGTCGTGGGTTCTGCTTGTACATTCTCACTACTGGATAGTGCTGCACTAAAATGGCTATAACTCTTAGCTCCGACATCGAATTAAGAAGAATCTTAATGCATTGGAAAGATAATTCAAATATATATCATTTGGTGGGCCTTGAGATCAGAAATTCATCATAATTTAGGAGTTATTCTCATTTGAAGTTGACTATAGCAAGAATTTCCCAAGAAAACCACCGGTAAGAAAAATTTTAACTTGGCTATGAACTAGGAGTTACTTGTGGCCTTAATACATGTCTAAATCACTTATCATACTACCAAAACATGATAATGATTTTACATGTACTTGAAACATGGTTCTAATCATAGCTTGAATTTTTGGGGTTTTACAATATCTCCCCTTTGGGGCCATTCGTCCCCGAATGAAAACTAACTAAGCTGAAAAGTTAGGGAAAGAGCTGCAATCCCAACACTGAAACTCTAAGATCTGAACACTGACATGATGCTGAGTCTATAACTGATACATGGACTAATTTAAACTTATGAATGCATGATATGACATGAAAAATAACTGGGTGACATGAGATGGAAAGAATTAATTAAGGGGAAACTATTACCTTAAGCTGGAACAGAGTTCGAAGAGAAAAGATGAGGGTACTTGGTCATCATATCTACCTCTGCTTCCCAAGTAGCTCCCTCAACGAGTTTATTTCGCCATAGAACCTTTACTGAAGCAACCTCTTTATTCCTCAACTTACGAACCTGATGATCAAGGATCTCAACTGGGACCTCCTCATAAGAAAGGCTATCTTTCACACCCACACTTTCTAAAGGCACAACCGATGCGGGATCATCAATGCATTTCTTCAACTGAGACACATTAAAAATTGGATGCACTGACGCTATGTTTGTTGGCAAATCTAACTCATACGCTACATTCCCAAAATGACCCATAATCTTATAAGGACCAACATAGCAAGGACTGAGTTTCCCTTTCTTACTAAACCTCTTCACCCCTTTCATGGGTGAAACTTTCAAGTAGACAAAATCACCAATAGCAAACTCAAGCTCCCTTCTCCTCACGTTTGTATAGGATTTCCGATGTCTCTAAGCTATTTTCAGTCTTTCTCTAATCAACTGAACTTTCTCCATTGACTCATGGACCGAATCAGACCCTACCACTATAGCTTCACCAATCTCAAACCATCCAATAAGAGATCTACACCTCCTACCATAAAGTGCTTCAAACGGGGCCATCTAAATACTAGAATGATAACTGTTATTATAAGTAAACTCAATCAAAGGAAAATGATCATCCTAACTACCTTTGAAATCGATCACGCATGCCCTTAACATATCCTCTAAAGTCTAAATAGTCTGCTCTGCCTGACCATCTGTTTGCGGGTGAAAAGCTATACTGAGGTGAATTTGGGTACCAATACCCTTCTAGAATGTCTTCCAGAATTGAGAGGTGCACTGATTACCCCTATCTGAAATGATGGTCAGAGGGAAACCATGCAACTTCACTAACTCCCGAAGATAGAGTCTAGCATAATCCTCGGCTGAGTCTAAATTGTTAAATGGAAGAAAATGGGCTGACTTAGTAATTCGATCTACAATAACCTAAATAGAATCATGCTATCGGCGAGTACGAGACAAACCTGTAATGAAGTTCATGTTCACCACTTCCCTCTTCCAAGTAGGAATACTGGTATCCTGAAGCTGACCACCATGTCTCTGGTGCTCAACCTTAACCTGCTGGCAATTTGGACACTTTGCCATAAATTCTGTGATATCCTTCTTCATGCCATTCCACCAATAGACTTCCTATAGGTCACGGTGCATCTTAGTGGCTCCTGGATGAATAGAATATCGAGAACTGTGAGCCTCTATTAGCATCCACTGTCTCATGTCATCCACATTTGGAACGCATAGTTTGCCCTGACGACGAAGAACACCATCTCCTCCTTGGGAGAAAACCTTAACCTTCCGACTTTGGACTGCTTCTTTCAACTTAAGAAAAATAGGATCACTATCTTGCTTTTCCTTCACCTCAGCTATTAATGAAAATTCCAAACCATTTTGCACCAAAATATTACCTTCGACTGAATCAACCAACCGAACTCCCAATCTAGCAAGCTAGTGAACCTCACGAACTAACTCTTTCTTCTCATCCTCAATATAAGAAACACTTTCCATAAACAATCTACTAAGAGTGTCAACCATAACATTGGCTTTACTCGGATAGTACAAGACACTCATATCATAGTCCTTCAAAAACTTTAGTCATCTCCTCTAACAAAGGTTTAGATCTTTCTGACTGAACATATACTGAAGGCTCTTGTGATCAGTGAACACATCAACATGAACCCCATAAAGATAATGCCTCCAAATTCTTAAGGAAAAAACAACTGCTGCAAACTCAAGATCATGAGTCGGGTAATTCTTCTCATGAGGCTTAAGCTGTCTAGAGGCATATGTTGTAACCTTGCCATGATGCATCAATACACAACCAAGTCCCACTCTTGAAGCATCACAATAAACCACGATGGTTATGGACTAGTACCCGAGGTTGTCGGTACGTTTCTTATTTCCTTTTTTTTTATCATGGTGAAATACGTTATTGTTAGATTACCTCATGATTGGTCACACTTTGGTTAGAGGCCTTGATTATGCTAGTATTAGCTCCTTTTCTTGGCTCTGATCCTAGAGATGTTAGGTTGTCTCCCTCAGGTTATTACCTTTGAGTTAGTCCTATATATATATATATATATATATATAGTATTACCGTGTATCCCTCTCTTTCTTTGTCTATTCATATTGCATATGTATTCTTTGGACTTGTATACTACTATATATCCTTCTTTCACTCTTCATTGGTATTTTGGCTAGTGATATACAGTATTGTACTTTAGTTCCTTAATACTGTTAGAATAGGATAGTGTATCCTTATTGCTCCATTAGCCTCATTGTGCTTAGTTTTCTTGGATAGTTGCCTGCAATTATATTCTTGCTTACATATTATTTATGCTTGCATTATCTTTGGAGCTCAGTTGGCCAATGCCTACTGAAGACCACATGTTTGGTACCCATGCTACACTTCTGCAACCTGCAGATCATAGTACGAGTTCTCGCCATTGATGTGTGTATCGTGCGGAGCAGCTATAGATCGGAGATTTGGGGTGAGCTCCTGATGTTCGGAGTATTCCTGCTCTCCCTCATATTGTTAGTTTGATCTCTATTTTGTATTTCAGAGACAACTTTGTATATATATTGACTCATTATTCCACTTTGTACTCATGTTGTAGTAGAAGCTCTTGTACTGACTTCACCAGGTCTTGAGGTTGTAACCTATATTAGTCCCTTTATTAGATTCCTTTCTATTGTTTCCTTTATTTCTTTTGATAGTCCGTTACTAGCAATTCCGGACTACGAGTTGGCTTACCTATATGTGGGTTATAGTAGGTGCCATTATGAACTGAGAAATCGGGTCATGATAGAAGGTTTCTTTATTTCTCTTGAGAATTTCTTGAGGGGTGAATAACAATGAAGGAAAACCCCGTTATTTATAGGGGAAAACTGACTTTGTCCCAAAGTTAGGGTTCCTAACTTTTCTCCAAAGAAATAAACATTCACTATCTATGGTAATACATTTATAACACTCACCCTTGAATGTCTAATTGATAGATAATAAGCATATAGGCTGCCTCATTAAAAACCTTACAAGAAACACCCCGTGGGACAAAACCTCATGAGGGAAAAAGAGTATAGTGTGTATTAACTCACCCTAATAAGAACATCCTTGAATCTTCGCATCCCGATCTTGTGTACCATCTTCTTGAAAGTTGCAGTTAGTAGAGACTTGTGAATAAATCAGCTATATTGTCACTTGAACGAATCTGTTGCACATTGATATCACCATTCTTTTGAAGCTCATGTGTGTAGAAAAGCTTAGGCGAAATATGTTTCGTTCTATCTCCTTTTATGAATCCTCCCTTGAGTTGTGATATGTATGCTGCATTATCTTCATATAAAATTGTGGGTACTTTGTCACATTTCAAATCAATTTTTTTCTCGAATGAGATGTATCATGTACCTCAACCACACACACTCTCAGCTAGCTTCATGGATAACTATTATCTCAGCATGGTTCGATGAAGTTGCTACGATAGACTACTTTGTAGATCTCCAAGATATAGCAGTATCCCCATATATGAACATATAACATGTTTGGTACCGAGCTTTGTTTGGGTTAGATAAATACCCTGTATCAGCATAACCAATAAGATCGAGACTGCAATCGTTAATATAAAATAAGCCCATATTGGTAGTCCCTTTTAGTTACCGCAATATGTGTTTGATCCCATTCCAATATCTCCTAGTTGGAGCAGAACTATACCTTACTAACAAATTAACCGAAAAAGCTATATCAGGCCTTGTAGTATTTGCAAGATACATTAGTGCTCTAATTGCACTAAGATATGGTACTTTAGGACCAAGGATTTCCTCATTCTTTTCTTGAGATCGGAATGGATCCTTATTCACATCAAGTGATCGAAAAACCATCGGAGTACTTAATGGATGTGCTCCATCCATATAAAATCTTTTCAGCACCTTTTCTGTGTAGGCAGATTGATGGACAAAGATACCATTTGTCAAATGCTCATGGGAAAATTTCATCATTTGTATAACCTTTCTTAGATAAATACTCACTTAGACGATTATACCACATGCATCTAGACTGCTTTAAACCATACAATGATCTTTGCAATCTAATGGAATACATTTCTCAAGGCTTTGAACTATATGCTTCAGGCATCTTAAATCCTTAGGGAATTTTCATATGTATCTCATTATCAAGTGATCCATATAAATAAGTTGTAAGCACATCCATCAAATGCATTTCAAGTCTCTCATGGATAGTGAAACTAATAAGATAACGCAATGTTATTGCATCCATAACTGGTAAATATGTCTCTTCATAATCGACACCAGTCCTTTATGAATATCCTTGTGCAACAAGGCGTGCCTTATACCTTTGTATTTTATTTTTCTCATTTCTCTTTCACACAAAGACCCATCTATAGCCAACAGGTGTAATATCATTAGTTGTTTGAGCTATAGGTCTAAAAACATCACGTTTGGCAAGTGAATTCAACTCTGATTGAATTGCTTCTTGCCATTTTGGCCAATATTTTCTTTGTCAACATTCTGTGACAGATTGAGGTTCAAGATCATCATTATCTTGCATGATTTTTGTTGCAACATTATATGCAAAGGCATAATCCATCACTATTTCAGATCGATTCATATTAGTTCCAACATCACTTGAATCTATGGATAGTTCCTCATTTTCTTGAGTCTCAGGCTCATTGATTCCTTCTGGGATATCAAAATTGCTCAAATCTTGAACTTCCATATAAGGATCTTTTGTAGTGTCATCTTGACCATTTATTTTTCTTTTTTTAGGATTTTGATCCTTAGAACCCAATGATCTACCACATTTCAGGTGTGCTTTGGACTTATTAGCTATGACACTAGTGGATGGTCCTTTAGGGACATCAATATGAATTGGGACATTCTCTGCAGGAATATGTGATTTGGTGATCCTTTTCAAATCTGTAAATGCGTCTGGCATTTGATTTATAATTTTCTGCTGATGAATAATCTTTTGTACTTCTTGCTCACGAATAGAAGTACGTGGATCAAGAGGAGATAGTGATGGATTTTTCCACAAAATTTCTCTTTTGATGTCACTATCTTCTCCCCCTAATTTTGGGAAAACTATCTCATCAAATCGACAATCTGCAAATCGAGTAGTGAACATATCTCCCATTAATGGTTTTAGCTAACAAATAATGGTGGGTGATTCAAACCCAACTTAAACTCCTAACCTTCTTTGGGGGCCCATCTTGGTGCAATTTGGTAGTGTTATAGGCACATATACAGCGCACCCAAAGATTCTCAGATGAGATATATTAGGCTCTTGACCCAAAACCAATTGCAATGGAGAAAATTTATGATAATTTATCGATCTGAGACGAACAAGTGTTGTAATATGCAAAATTGCATGACCCCAAACAGAAGTGGGAAAGTTAGTTTTCATTAGCAATGGTCTTGTTATCAACTGCAGACATTTAATTAATGACTCAGCAAAGCCATTTTGAGTATGAACATGAGCTACAAAATGTTCAACTTTTATCCCAATTAATAAGCAATAGTCATTAAATTCTTGGGATGAAAACTCTACAACATTATCAAGGCGAATAGATTTAATCTGATTATCAAGAAACTGTGCCCGTATCGTATTATTTATGCCAATAATTTTTCAAATGCCAAGTTGTGAGATGACAATAGGCACACATGAGACCATCTAGAAAAAAGCATCTATTAGGACCATAAAGTATCTAAACGACCCACTAGGTGGGTGAATAGGTCTACAAATATCCCCATGTATGCATTCCAAGAACGCGGGGGACTCAATCCCAACTTTTTTTGGCGATGACCTCACAATTAACTTGCCTTGATAACAAGCATTACATGAAAATTCACCATTTGAAAGAACCTTCAAGTTCTTTAATGGATGCCCATTTGAATTTTCTATAATTCGTCTCATCATTATAGATCCAGGATGTCCCAGACAATCATGCCAAAGTACGAAAGTATTGGAATTAGTAAACTTCGGGTTTACTATAGAATGTGCCTCAATTGCACTAATCTTTGTCCAATACAGGCCAGAAGATAAAGAAGGGAACTTTTCTCTAACACATGTCTGCCCAGAGACATTCTTGGTAATACCAAGATATTCAAGATTCATCTCATCAACTGTCTTGATATGATAACTATTTTCAGGGATATCTTTAAAACTCAACAAGTTTCTCCGAGACATAGGAGAAAACATAACATTATTTATGATGAGTTTAGTTCCCTTAGGCAAGATTATAATAGCTTTCGCAAAGCCTTCAATCAAATTGGTACTACCAGAAATCGTAGTAACATTTATCTTGCTCATGTCTAGATGAGAAAAATATTTCTCGTCTTTGAATATCGTATGAGTTGTGCCAGAATCAATCAAACAAATATCTTCATAATTGGACAACTTACTTTGAGAATTATCCATATCTTCAAATAAAGTGACATACACAAAATAACATAAATATATATTAAGTATATATATGCAAAAATAAAAATTAATTATGGTAACAAACCTGATAATTAACAAAAACGTGGCCAAAATTGTACTATAGTTGTACGTCCATGAACAGTTTGCTTTGAAGGGAAACGAACTCAAGTTTTGTAAGATAAGCCATATGAAAAGGAAGAAAAATAATACCTTAACCTTCAAATTTGAGATGGTAGAGTCTCGTACTGATAACGTGTAATAAAACAATAAGAAATAAGTGCAAGAAGAATAGAGAGAAGAGAGGAAACTTCTTTATTTCTCTTGAGGATTTCTTAAAGGGTGAATAATAATGAAGGAAAACCCCTTTATTTATAAGGGAAAATTAACTTTGTCCCAAAGTTAGGGCTGCTAACTTTTCTCCAAAGAAATAGACATTCACTATATATGGTAATACATATTTATTTAATTTTTTCATTCTCCAATGCTCTTTATCAAATACACTCAACAAAAAGAAAAGCAAAAAAAAAAAAAATCTTTCATCCTACACGACTTACCTCATATCTCGAATGGACCCTTTAAAGTAAGTCATTCAAAAACCCATGCCAACCTGTAGGCTAGCGAAGTGGCAAATCTTGCTTATGGAATTTTACATAATCTATGGCACTCGTATGAAAGCACAAGCATTGACTGATCAGTTGGTAGAAAATCCAGTTGATGATGAGTATGAGCCCTTGAAAACTCATTTTTCTTATGAGGAGATTAATTCCATCGAGGGAGAAGTTAGGGGTGACAATCATATATGGAAATTACACTATGATGGGGCCGTCAATATCAAAGGCATAGGGATTGGATCAATTCTTATTTCACCAACTGGACATCACTATTCGATCACAACATGACTTCATTTCTTCTGCACTCACAATATAATAGAATATGAGGTATGCATCATGGGTTTAAACATAGCGATACATCTGGATGTACATGAGTTAGTAGTTTTGAGAGATTCCAACTTGCTCATTCGACAAACCCAAGGTAAACGGGAAACCCAAGGTATAAATCTCATTCTATACAGACAGTGTTTGGAGGATTTTTACAAAAGGTTCAAGCTCATCGAGTTCAGATATATTCCCAGATTTTACAATGAGTTGGATGATGCTTTGACTACCTTAGCATGTATGCTCCCTTATCCAGATAATGCTTACATTGACCTACTGGAGATTCAGATTAATGATCAACATTGTTATTCTAATACCATTGAAGAAGAGCTTGATGGTGAACCATGGTACCATGAAATCAAGCATTTCTTAAAAACAAAGGAATATCATGTGCACGCCAATGGAGATCAAAAGAGAACTATAAGGCGTCTAGCCAATGGTTTCTTCTTGAGTGGGGAGATTTATATAAAAGGACTCCGGATCTGAAATTATTGAGATGTGTAAACACTCAAGAAGCCCTGAAGATTATGAATGAAGTGCATTCGAGGGTATGCGACCCGCACATAAATGGTTATGTCCTAGCAAAAAAAGATTATTCAGGCAGGATACTATTAGTTGAATATGGAATGAGATAGTTTTTGCTTTGTCCGCAAGTGTCATCAATGCCAAATTAATAGTGACTTGATTCATTCACCTTCCTCAAACTTGCACCTTATGTCTGCGCCTTGGCCTTTCGTTGCTTGGGGTATGAATATTATTGGGCCAATTGAGCCAAAAGCTTCTAATGGACACTAGTTTATTCTAGTTGCCATTGACTACTTCATCTAATAGGTAGAAGCAGTTACTTTCAAATTAGTCACCAAGCAGTGGTAGACTTTGTTCACTCTAATATCATATGTTGTTTCGGCATAACAAAGACCATCATTACAGATAATGCAGCCAATCTTAATAGTCATCTGATGAAGAAGGTCTATAAGCAATTTAAAATTATGCATCGCTATTCCTGCCCTTATCGGCCCAAAGCAAACAGAGCTGTTGAAGAAGCAAACAAGAACATCAAGAAGATTCTTAGAAGGATGGTTGAAGAATCCAGACAATGACACAAGAAACTGCCTTTCTCTCTTTTGGGATACCGCACAACTATCCACACATTGGTTGGCACAACTCCTTCCTTATTGGTTTATGGGACCGAGGTTGTTATACCCGCAAAATTTGAAATCCCCTTGCTTTAAATTATTGTTGAAAAGGATATCGATGAACTGAATGGGTCAAGTCTAGGCTTGAACAATTATCATTAATAGATAAAAAAAATGGTTAACGACAGTTTTCTTTGGCCAGTTGTATCTGCAAAATATGGCTCGAACTTATAACAAAAGGGTGAGTCCCCTAAATTTTGAGGTTGGCCAACTTGTTGTGAAATGCATCCTCCCCCACCAAGAGTAGGCTAAGGGAAACTTTGCCTCAAATTGGCAAGGCCCTTAAGTTGTTGAACAATTGTTGTCAAAAGGAGCTTTACAACTTGCAGATATAGAGGGAGAGGCAATAGACATAGATGTTAATGCTGACCTTGTTAAAAGGTACTATGTTTGATATTTCTGCTTTGGCACCTTTTACGCTTAGCATTCTCAGATTGGGATGATGAATGGTCATCATCCTCTTTAGCCAACATCATTAATCCTTTAATAGGCCCTCTCGAGTTTTTATTTACTTTCCTTTACTTTCCCCTCTTTGGAACCCCAAAAAAACAAAAAAACAAAGAAAACATTTGTTCATTGAACTACGTGTGACCTGATTCCTAAAAGGATACGTAGGCAGTCCTATTTTAGAATTCAGTTCAATCAACCCAAAAATCACACTTCCCAGTATTCGAATAAAATGGGTCATTTTTATTTTATTTTATTCAAATGATTCCAAAGTTGTAGTTCATTTTGAAGCCTTTTCTCTTTTCCCACTAAGACCTTCTGATCAATCTTTGATAATGCCAAGTGCAGTGCACTACAAATGCGTGATTTATAGACAAAATAAAAAAAATAATGAGAGAGTCTTATCAGTGAAAACCCTCACGCGCACCATTAGGCGATGATAAGTTAAAAAAATAAAATGAAAAAAGAGAGTCTTATAGGTGCTCACTGGCACCATAAGGCGACGAAAAGTTAAAAAAAATGCAATGAAAAATGAGAGAGTCTTATAGGTGAAAACTCTCAAGGGCACTATAAGGTGATAGTAAGTTGAAAATATAAGAGAGTCTTATAGGTGAAAACCCACAAGGGCACCATAAGGCGATCATAAGTTGAGAAATAAGAGAGTCTTTGTAATAACCCAAACCATCATTACGTGTGAAGATGCCCCAAAAATAATTTTTGATAAATAATATACTCAAAATGGACTAGGAAAAAATTAAGTTGGGATGGAAAGACGAGGCCCAAAGGAATTGGGCCAAAAGGCCCAAAAAGAAATTGAGCTGGACTCCTGCCGACCGCTCCAGTGGTTGGTTAACCGCTGCAGCGATAACAGGAACCGCTGCAGCAGTAGCGTGCAATAGCCAACCTGAGGGATTTTAAAAAAACCCTCTCTTTTATTATTTCCCTAGGTCGCCCCCCTTCCTCCAACAACACTATGAAAAACCCTATATCCCCAACCCTGAGATTTCAAAGGCCAAGATTCATTAGGGCAGTTTCGAGACACACTCAAACAAAACCCGATATGGGAATATGTTTAGCATGTGCGGGCCAGCTCACCCCTCTCCGTAGCAGCATATTTCATCTAAAAGGTAAGTTATGGTTTATTTTGTACCAAATTGACTTGGGCTAGATTCAATTAACATTAATAGTAATGTCGAGAGCCTAATGCATTAGGCCTTCGGGCACGGAGTTAAATGGCTGGACACAGTATAATGTGGTTAGGCTTGAATGGGTCGCATTATTGTACATTGTGTTGAGACTTTAATTGTGATACAAGAGGGGTGTAATCGGGTAACAAATGTACGTAGCATAATACCTTCCAGGGCTCTTGGGTATGTGAAAGGTTAGATAAGATAGTAAAGGATAGTAAGAAAAAATGAGGTTAACTTAAGTAATTCTAAACCTCATAATGGGTCGGTTGTGTTCAGAAAAGTGGTCAAATGGGAGACGTGGAAAAATTGGGGTAGTTAATATCGTAATTGAGTCATGCGACTGATGAGTAAAATAAAAAGGGGGCATCATGTTAAAGTGAACCATAGATTTTTCGTTAGAAGTGGTTAGAATTGAAGAGAGGACGACAGGGAAACGTGAGTTTGGGGCGTGGATTGAGGTTAAGTGTAGCGTAGCGTGATCTTAGACTATGTCATCACCGTAGGGTTGTATGGTTTATGATTATTGAGAACACATATATAAATTAATGCCAATCATCAAATGAGTTAGGCGGTTGGTGCAACACTTAGATTGGTTTGGCTTGTTGCTTATTCGCAAATTGAATATCTGTGATTGCCTTCTAGCATGACTTATGATTCCTTGATTGCATCTTATATTCATATGCATGGTGATGATATTGTGTAATGAAGGATCTGGTACCACGCTGGTACAAATGTGAAAAGTTTGAAGGAAATAAAATAAGAGAGTTCAGTTGGTGAAACCTGTAAAAGGTACCATGGATTGAATGAGAGCTTCCTATCTCAGCGTGAGAACGACCAGGATAGATAGGTTTGTTTCATATTAAGATGTGACCTACTTCGAAATTTAAACCTCTTCAAGGGATCAGACATCTAATCCAGAATGCGTGTCATGTTTCATTAAGAGCAAAGATTGTTTGGCATACATAGCATCAGCGATGACATGAAACCATTTATGATAAACCCTAATAAGTACAGTGCCTAAAAAGGAAGTATTATTTTGAGGTATCAGTCAGTGGGTCACCAGATCAATAATGTGTTTTAATGAATAAGATTGGTTACACCATAGGCGCAAAATAGTGTTGAATCGAAAAAGTCAAGGCTAGGGTTAAAGAATGAAGATTCAAGGCCGCCAAGCAATTTTTTCAATCACCAACAGAGTCAATTGTATAGACGTTGGGAAAGCTTAAAGCAAATGTTCACGGGATATCAAGGCCAAAAACTAGCCACCGCTTTATGACTCACAAATCTTTCTTTGTTCATACAAGGACAAATCAATTTTGAGAAAAAGTTAATGGGAAAGGAAAAGCACCACAAAGTGAAAATTTTCAAATCTTTTTTCTTCTTTAATAATCATATCATTCTAAGTTTCATCATGGGGGGCCAAAAAATCCTATCTATCTAAAAAAAAACAAAGAATAAGAAAAAATAAGATGTACTGCTCCCTTGCCTTCATAGGGTACAACATCCTCTAATTGTCATTTTAGGAGACAAAATCTATCTATTTTTCATGTCTTCACAGGGTACGACACTCCTTGATTGCATTCTAGGGAACAAAAAACCCTATCTATCTAAATTTTTAAAAAAAGGTTTCAAACTCCCTCAATTTCAAAATGGGGAATTTTTTTTTAAAAAAAAAGAGAAAAAAAACTATCTTTTTTCATGTCTTTACAGGGTACGAAATTCCCTGGTTGCCTTTATAAAGAACAATACCCTTTATTTTTCTTCTTTAAGTCTTTACAGGGTACGACATCCCCTGGTTGAATTTTAGGGAACAAAACCCCTTATTTTTCTTCTTTAAGTCTTCACAGGGTACACTATCCCCTGGTTGCCTTTCTTTTATAGGGAACAAAAGTCCCTATTTTTCTTCTTTATGTCTTCACAGGGTACGACATCCCCTGGTTGTCTTTTCCGCGAACAAAACCACCTACTTTTATTCTTTAAGTCTTCACAGGTTACGACATCCCATGGTTACTTTTTCAGGAAACAAAACCCCCTACTTTTCTTCTTTAAGTCTTCATAGGGTACGACATCCCCTGATGCCTTTTTAGGAAGCAAATATCCTAATTCTTTTTCATGATTTCACAAGGTAAAAGAATCCCTTGGTTGCATTATTGAGAACACGGGTCTTATTTTATTTTCATACCTATCTTAAATATCTATCATTGTTCTTTTTTTATTAGAGTAGTTCTTTATATTTTTACTAATAACTCACATAATTTTCCCTGTGTAAACTGAGGCAGAAAATTTTGTTCGTCTCTATTTTGTTTGTCTTTGGTAGCTTGCAGGTTCTCCCCCAAAATACAGATTTAATGATCAAGAATGGAATCTCATCCTCAGTTAGTGCAGTGAGGAATGTTCAATCTTGAAGCTAGTTAGAGTCAGCTTTGACATATTCAACGGCTCTGCATCTCAAGATTCATCTCCTTAGCTTCTGATCAAGAAAACAAGCATCCAGGAATATTCTACAAACTGTCATTTGGAGGAGTGTCAACGACTCATTCCAAGTTTTAATTTTTAATTCTCAAATCCTAATTCCAAGATCAAATTTTGAGATCAAGATACCCACCAGAAGAAGGTGAGGCAAAAATTGAAGATCCAAAAGGAAGATCTGAAGGCAGAGAGTTAGGACTAGTAGAGTAGATAGGATCTTGTATTTTTTTTTCTAGTTTCATTTTTTCTGATGTAATAACATGAGCCACGAACCGAAACCTCGTTGGGGCCTCACTCGAATCTCCAACTCATACTTTTATCCCTACACTCGCCTGAACTACACATGACCTGATTCTCTTACAACCCGAGATATCTAGGCTGCTCAAAACTAGGGCTCGGTCGCAACTCTTTCCTATTATTTATTTTTCTACTCTGGAGTAAAAATGGATAGGTCAAAAATCAGTCATATTGTTCACTTCTTTGCTTGAAAACTCTCCATGTTCCCAAGCAAAGAGAGGCATCCAGTGAACACCTAATTTTTGACCGAACCTAAGGTTATAAACCGTTGTAATGTTTAAAATATTTCTTTTAGTCTAAATTAGATATTTCAATTTTATGTCATTTTTAAAGTATCTGAAGTTATAATGAATAGAGTCACATTTTAGGATAAATTTTATTTTTATTTTATAGATGAAAAAGAAAATCTATAAAAAAATATGTTTTGTTTTAAATTTGGATTATTTTATTTTTATTATTGGACTAGCTATTTAATTTTTTTAATATTTTTAATAGTCTTTTAATATTTCATTATTGTTATATAATAATATCAAAAATTAATTAGTTCTAATCCTACTCCCTACCCACCTAAATCTACTCCTAATTCTACCAAAATACTTACTCCCAACCCCTTCAACAAGCAAACTCCTCCACCGCCTTACTACTACCCCCTCACCCTCTATATAAACACACCCCTAAACCTACTACTAACACACGTTCCAGCAACAACAATACAACTACTACCTAAACTAACAACCTACTGCAATATCCAGCAAAACAACATATAATAAACCATATATATTTTGAGGCTTTTTTCGCTGTTTCAAATTCGTGACTCTTGAAAGTTAGCTGTTGTTAGCTTTGGGAATTCGGTAGATTGTAGCTGTTTCTTGTGAATCAATCTTCGTAAGAGGTAACCCTCAATTTTCTTTGTATCGTTTAATTTCATGACTACATGAGACCTAATTCTAATATTGTGAAGTAGCTTGGATCTCATGAGTGTTGAATTGCTTATTATTTTGTTCTATAACTTGAAGTACATTCCTATTTCAGTATCAATTATTTTAAAGGATAGATCTAAGGTGTGTTTTAATTGTAATAGACTAAACCTCACCTTGCTAGTTTAAATGCTAAAATAGGAATGTAAGTTTAAAATATTTATCAACTTTATGTATTTTCTTAATAAACTCTTTAAATTCGTGAACCCATTAATTCAGTAATTTGTTTGCACTTTTTTACACTTTACACTTTAATAAACACATGAATAATATATCGTCTTGACCGTGGTGACAACTTTGCGTCTTGGCTATGGACATGTAAATAGATGATAAGGTCGCATGTATCTGTCTTGACCTAAATACTTTTCTTGAATATAATTTTTGAATTTAGTTTGTGCTAATAAAAATTCAACCATTTCAAGATAATTACATGCATTAATAAACACAATTTATCCAAGAATTAATTTAAGCCAAATAAAATTTGATAAAGTCATCGTGCTAGAATCACGGGACTCGAGGAATATCTAACACCTTCCCCTCGGTCAACTGTCATGACCCAACCCGCTGTGAATGGCACCCACACTAACTGCCGGTGGGAGAACCAAATAACCCCAAAAACGTACAAATCCAACACTTCGCCAAAATAAGGCAAACTAGCTATTTTGCATTAAACGATAACTGTACGGAAATAATCGAACACCTTAACAATCCCCTAAAATTTGAAAGTCATTGTACCAAAATACTACAATGCCAATAAAAAGGGTTCAACCCAAAATAACTGAAAATGTCTAAGTCCGAAACAATGGACCAAAAACTAAGAGAAGAACTCATGGCAGCCCAGAAGGTGGAGATCACCCTTTAGTTCGAATGCCATCCGCTCTACAACTGAGGTCTTGAAACAGTCTCTGGAAAATGCTCTGCACCCACCAAAAAGAAGAGCATGTGTGGTATCAATACACAAGAAATAATGGTGTATTGGAAGGGTCATCGGCCAACCCAAAATGAGACATATGAATAAGTAACCATAAATTAGTAAAGCAAAAAAAACCATGAACACCTACCATGTAGCCTTACCTCACATTTACAACACTTAGCCTTAATCAACAACACCATAACATTCAGTTAATATAAGTCAACATGGACAACAAGTCAAGTCAAGACCATGACTACCAACAAGACTCCAAGTCAACAAACCATGACTCAATTAAGTATATCAATCATGTCTTAATTACACAAGTAAGTAGACAATATAGAGTTATACCAAAACTTGTAATTAAACCCGGACCACTTAAGGATCCATTACAACAACAACAATGGCAAAAATCATAAATCCCAGTTTTCATCAAGAAACCAAATATATCAAGTCAACACTTAAGCCCGGTTCACTCGAGGAACTAATATAACAAGCAACACATAATCCCTGGTTCACTCAAGGAACCAACACACTCACCTGTACCTTGTACATACATTTTAAGGGTCTTATGGTCGCCCACTAGCCATTACCTGTAGGGGACGAGCTCTTATCTATGTACCAAATCCCAGACATCAAGTGTTTGTCAACCTTATACTAACCAATCCCGTGAAGATGTCCAAATATCGATATATCTCATAATATGCAATAGATATGACAACAATCACAATCACAATAATGACAACAATAACACTTATAAAACCAACAAGCTTTTTACATAAATTCATTGCATGTGATTAACACTTAGATATCAAATAGTCATTCACTTTCCTTGAACATGCATTGTATCAAGTAATACAAAGAAACAATTATCATGCACATATAAAACAAGCTGGGTTTCAACTACATTAAACCATCACTGTCATACCCCAAGCCCTAGTGAGGTGGACAAGCACCATATGAGCACATGTTATACGAATGACCCATGATGAGCAAAAGAATCACTATACAAATAGGATTTCTAATGAGAAGATTATACATACAACATCAACCAACTAGCTAAACTAATACAAATGGAAAATGAAACTATAAATACATATGACGCCTTTACAATGTCTACAAAGCCTCTAATAGGATCCAAGACTGTACCACTATCAAAATATATATACTAAAGTAGCCCCAAATCAACATGGAGCTAGCCCACAAATGCTAAGTATCTTGTGCTTCAATTAGGTAGATCTACTAGCGGAGTACCTATGCCTGCATCCTGGAATGCAGATACCCCGTGAGGGATGTCTGTATAAAAAAATGTACTAAATATGTAAAGCATGAAGTAACCATATGTAAAACAAAAGCTCAATGAAATTAGATGTCAATACATGAACATATAGGTAAGGAGGAAAGACTACCTTTACTTACACTTGTGGAATCATATGCATTACATTCTTTTCTGTACTCTTCTTTACTTTATAATCTTTATAATCCATGTGATACATATGACCAGTTGATCAGTGGTAAAAAAGGATGACCCGTGGTAGGCATTATACCCCTGGGATACGTTTCTCATCAATACACAAATCGGGATCAACCCATGCTAGGCTTTCATTTTACCCCTAGGATACCACCCATAATATTGGGATATACCCATGCTAGGTGTTCCTTCCACCACCCCTGGGATACCACCCATAAGTCCATGAATTGGGATCGACCCATGCTAGGTGTTCCTTCCACTACCCCTGGGATACCTTCCATAAGTCCATGAATTGGGATCGGCCTTTGCTAGGCTTTTACCCTGAGCTACCATCGATATATAATCAGATTTGCTTCACATCACTTCTTTAATCTTTAAGATCGTTATTTTGGTGGTCATAGTGTTATTCAACTTTTGGACAACGAACCATAGTAGGAGACATGCGAATATGGACTTAAGGTAGTAACAATGACATGGGTAGCAATTGTAACACCAACGTAATACTTAGGATTTTATGTGACACAATAAGCATTTTGATAGGTCAAATTGAAACACATATCAAGTGGAGACATTTAACTCATCAAGACAAGAGCTATGGACTTTATACAGTGATATGATGGCCAAATACTAAGTAAATGATATCAAATTAAAGAGTTGCATGAGAAAATGAACCAATAAAACACGTGGACAGATTCAACTTAGGGATAATAGACGTTCCAAGTTAGGACATATAAACTATATAACAGAACAAGTAAGGATTATGTGAGCTAAAATTATAGAGTAAGACAATGGAAGTGATATCCATGAAAGAAATATGTAAACATGTGAGAAAATGAAGTATATGATTAAATAGACCAATTGAAGCAAGTTGGCAGTAAGTGGGTTGATTGTGTACCCAACAAATGAACATATGGGTTGATTGTGTACCCAACAAATGAACATACTTACCATGTGTAATCTAGGATCTTATTGACTCATGTAAGAGAAACATGTGACAAGGGTTTGTGTTTTAACGATGAAATAGGTTCAAGCCTTGCATGCTAATACTTGGTAGAGTAAGCACATAAATATAGTAATAAACTTAAATTGAAGTACTTTAACGCACTAAGGAGTCGGAATATGATCATTAGCTAAATTGGTGGTCATATATTGCCACTATGTATCATTTGCTACCAATAGCACTTAGAAAGCTCACTTTGTAACACAATTTTTGGATTTATGACAAAGAAACATGAAATTGAATAACCTTACATACCTTGTTGTACAACTTGGATAGTAACATGAACTGACCTTCTTTCTTTCAAATTACTTATCTACAATAAGGTAAATGGTAAAACTAGTATTAGTAGCTAATCAACACATTTGAATTGCTTAACCTCACCAAAATAGTAGCCGAGCAGTAAGCCCGTAGTTTATCAAATCAAGGGTGTTCTTGCAACCCCTTCTCCTCTAATCTCATCTATACGCCATACAACCTTCTTATAAGGTTCCCCGAAACTCCTTTGGCTTCATGACACATATAAAACAGTATACAAAAGTGTATGGATAGTAAGCTCATGCAACATCTAATTTGGTGGTGTATCATTACATTATCCTTCAATATTTCACCACCAACTACTTACACCCTTTTCCAACATCAATCAAACTGTTCCAACTTGTATACATAAAAGAACCCCAAAATTTCTTCAACCTGATAGGAGATGGTTGAACCCAAAACCCCAATCACCATCCCATGATTCAACAAGAACACATACAGTATTCTTCACCCAAACCTATATATTAAGAGGGGTGAAATAGACATCATGCTTACATAACTTCCAATCAAAATGGTGCACCACCACACCCCCGATAATAACATTAACCAATCATGTCCTAAGGCCATCCACGACCTCCCAAACTTATCAATACCATATAACAGCCCCCATCATCACAATATAATTAGAAAACTTGAATTCACTATTTTCAATCACCGTCCCATGAGTTCCAATAAATAAGTAAATCTAGAATTCTCAAATGAGCTAATAATTAGAGATTGGGGCATCACCTTACCTTGAATGTATTAACCTGTTATTCTCCTTCAATTAATATTTTGTAACCTTCTTTAAACCACAAAATAGGAAAGGAAAAATTAGTATAATCATCACATAAAAATAGGACAAGAACCCAAGCTTATAACATGAAATTCTTATCTTAATCTTTGGAAAAGAGTGGCAACAACTTGGCTGCCAACACCTATAGCTTCATTCCACTTGAATAACTCTTTATTACACTTGAAACAAAGGAGGAGAAGAGGTGATTTTGTGGGCTGGTTTGCAAGAAATAAGTTGAGGAACTTATATTGGGAAAATAGGATAGCTGTTTGGAGGATAAGAGGGAGAGATTAAGAGACCTAGACAACCTGAATTTGATGAGAAAATAATAAGAAAATAATAAGTAGGTGATGCACCTACTTGTCACCTACAAGCTTAATTAAGTCAAGCAAGCACCTCACTTATTTTATCCTATTTTCTAAGTCTTAATCCCCTTAATTTAACTTAATACTTAACTTTAAACTCAAGTACCTCCTTGCTCTCTCAATTTTTAAACACTTTTGTCGATATTAGCTTAGTCGTATATGTGTTGAAATGTACGGGGTGTTACAATCACCTACCTCAATCCAAACCCAAAATTGCTCTAACGAACTTGAGCTTTGCTCTTTCTTGCAACCTCGACTTGATTGTGGTATACAAACATGAACATCACACATAATCAACCAAATGACCTACAATATCAAGGATTATAACCTAGTCCCAAAACCCCAAGGCCAAATTCATGATTATTCTCCCAATTCTAGGTTTTTTGTACCATAATTCCACCTTAATCCTACCAATTTCATGGTTTCAATAGTGAATTATCAACAATCAAGAGTAAATTAGCAATCTTTAACCAAAATCCAAGGGTTTTCTACCTAATTCACTTAATTGTACCAGAAAATTAGATAGGTTAAGTCAAATCATCCCCCAAAACCTGAAAACTAGTAATTCTAGTACTTGACAATTGAACTATGAGTTTGATGGAAGGAATCACTTACCTTTACGAAGAATTTAGATGAAAATTGAATAGAATTCACCCAAAATTTCCTAAGCCCTTCCCAAAATGAGTTTTGAAATAATAAAATGTTTTTTGGTATTTTTCTGCATTAATCCACGCATATCCTGCTATAACGTCCCTATCCCACTATAGCAGGCTCATTATAGCGGGATCCACCCGCTATGGCGGGATTGACCAATGCTGACTTTCGTTATAGCGGGAAAAATCCATTATAGCGGCGCAGTAGTAGTGGCTTGCCACCCGCTATAGTGGTTGTTGCAAGGAAGAAATTTGGGATTGCTCCCAGTGTTTCCTTTTTTGCAATGCACCCCCAAACTATGATATTCTGAACTAACCCCTTTACATCAAGTTTGATATCAAGAGTTCTACTTACCCGAATTCACTTTCGAAAGATCCTACGGATTCCTTATCGTCTTAGCTAACATAGAAACATATTAAATCTTTTCACAATTACCCAATCCATTACCAGTTTTCCCTAGACCATACCTCACTCGAATTTCATTCAAAATTAGCCTAGCTTGAAATTTCTAACTCCCAATTCAGGGATGGACCCCTACAGGCTTGGTGACAATGATAACCTATATACTACCAGGCCCACATCTCAAGAACCTCAAAAGGACCGATATAACAAGGTCTAAGCTTACCTTTCTTGTCAAACCATATAACTCCCTCCATATAAAATACTTTTAACAATACTTGTTCACCAAGTTTGAATGTCATGTCCCTCACCTTGTGATCCGCATATTTAGTTTGCCTACTCTGGGCTGCTTACTACTTGCTTTGAATGAACCTCACCTTTTCCTGAGCTTCCTTCACCAAGTTTGTGCCCAAAGGCTTCACATCACCAACTTCGAACCATCTTATGGGTGATCTACACTTCCTCCCATAGAGTGCTTCGAATGGAGCCATATCAATGCTAGAATGGTAACTATTATTGTATGAAAACTCACACAACGACAAAAATTTATCCCAATGACCACCAAAGTCAATCACACAGGCCCTCAACATATCCTTAAGCACCTGAATTGTCCTCTCTGACTGCCCGTCAGTCTGAGGATGGGCAGTGCTGAAGTCAAGCTTAGTACCCAACTCTTTATGTAACCTTTCCCAAAACTTAGAGGTGAATGGCATACCTCTATCAGAAATGATGGAAATTGGTACCCTATGCAGCCTCAATATCGCCTTGATATAAATCTAAGCTAACTGCTTTGAGCTATAATCCACTATAACTAGTATAAAATGAGCTGACTTGGTCAGCCTGTCTACTATGACCCAAATCGAGTTATACGGCCCCAAGGTCTTAGGAAGACCCACCACAAAGTCCATGGCTATCCTCTCCCATTTCCACTTAGGAATGGGCATCATCTAGAGTAAACCCGCAGGCCTTTTATGCTCGTACTTCACCTGCTGACAATTGTGGCATTTGTATATATACTCAATTATATCCCTCTTCATCCCGGGCTACCAATAAAGTTGTCTTAAGTCTCGATGTATCTTGGTTGTACCCAGATGAATAAAGTATAGAGAATCATGAGCTTCTGCAAGCAAACATGGAATCAAATCACTAACTCGGGGCATGCACATGCGTCCCCTCATCATCAATACCCTACACGCATCAAGTGTGGCATCAAAAGTTTTGCCACATACTCCTTGTTTTGAAGTTTGTTCAACTTCTCATCTTCAAACTGTCTGGCCTTGATCTGATCAAGGAATGTTAACATTACCTTCACACTAGCCAATACTCTACCTCTTTTAGAAACACCAAACTGCATAAACTGAGATGCTAGAGTCTGAAACTCTCTAGCCAAGGTTCACCTTAACAACCTCAAACAATCCAGACAACCTATACTTATTACTTCTTGGCTCATTGCGTCTGCTACCACATTGACCTTACCTGGATGGTATTGGATGGTCATATCATAATCCTTCAACAATTCCATCCACCTTTTCTGCCACAAATTCAGATTCGTTTGAGTGAAAACATGTTGCAAACTACGATAGTCTGTGAACTCTTCACACTTGACATCATAGAGGTAGTTTCTCTAAATATTAAGTGGAAAGAATACTGCTGTCAAATCCAAGTCATGGGTTGGGTAATTATTCTTATGAGGCTTCAATTGTCTTGAAGCATAGGCAATCACATTCCTATCCTGCATTAACATAACACGTAAACCAGAGAGTGAAGCATCACAAAATACAATAAAATCTTTACCTTCAACTGGCAGTGAAAAAATGAGAGCCGTAGTCAAAAGTGTCTTGAGCTTTTGGAAGCTCTCCTCACACTTATCCGACCAAACAATTGGCACCTTCTTCTGGATCAACCTTGTCAAGTTAGTAGCAATAGAGGCAAAATTATTGACAAACCTACGATAGTAGCTAGTAAGATCCATAAAACTTCTAACCTCAGTCACAGAGCTATGCCCAACCCAACTCTTAATAGTCTCAATCTTTTAGGGATCTACCATTACCCTCTTTTTTGAAACCACATGCCTTAAGAAGTCAACCAATGACAACCAAAACTCGCATTTAGAGAATTTAACATACAATTACTTCTCCTTCAAAATCCCTAAAACAATGTGAAGATGACCTGCATGTTCCTCCTTTCTCTTGGAGTAAACCAGAATGTCATCAATGAAAACAGTCACAAAAAAATCCAAGAATGACTTAAAGATATAGTTCATCAAGCTCATAAAAGCTGTCGGTACATTAGTCAACCCAAATGACATCACCAAGAATTCATAATGCCTATACCGAGTCCTAAAAGTTGTCTTGGGTATACCTCAGGCCGAATCTTTAACTGGTGATAACCCGATCTCAATTCTATCTTGGAGAAAATGGAAGAACCCTGCAATTGGTCAAAAAGATCATCTAACCGGGGCAAGGGATACTTATTCCTGATGGTAACCTTATTCAACTACCTGTAGTCAATGCACATTCTTATGCTACTATTTTTTTCTTAACGAATAACAATAGAGCACCCCAAGGAAAAACACTAGGATGAATGAATCCCCTATCTAGTAACTTCAACAAGTGAGTCTTGAGTTCTCTCAACTTAGTCGAAACCATGCGATAGAGAGGAATAGAAATGGGGCTAGTGCCCGGCTCCAAATCAATACAAAAGTTGATGTCCTGGTTCGTAGGCATACCAGGCAAATCTGTGGGAAACACCTCCTGAAATTCCAAGACCATAGTGACTGACTCAATAGAAGGAGATTTTGCACTAACATCCCAGAGATATGCTAGAAAAGCCGAACACCCTCTCCCAACTAACTTCTTAGCCCAAGCAAAAGATATAATTTTTACCAGCTTAGGCTTATACATGACTTCCCACTCTAACTTATCCATCCCTGACATCTCTAAAGTCACAGTCTTAGTGTTACAATTTTAAGAAACATGGTACGAAGATAGCCAAGTTATACCCAGGATATGTCAAAGTCAAGCATGTCCAAGATTATTAAATCTACCCAAGTCTGAAAACCCATGAATAAAATAGAACATGCATGATACACATGGGTCAGTACCACAATATCTCCAATCGGAGTAGACACATAAATAGGAGATTCAAGTATATGACAAATCAAGTCCAACCCCAAGGCAAATTTAACAGATACATAAGAATAAGTGGAACCTGGATCAAATAAAAAGTTAGCCATCTGGTCACAGATGAGAATAATACCTATAATGACGACATCAGATGCCTCAGCCTTGGTCTTTCCTAAAAAGGCATAAGAATAAACTCTATCATCAAGATAGGCAACCTCCTTAGCAGGCTACGCTCTACCCTTCCTTGTGTTACCACCCCCCCAATTTCCACCACGACCTCCCTAATTACTACCCCGCCCATCCTATGGATGACCCTTACCATTACCATTACCTCCACCACATCTACCAATAGAAACCACAGCTCTAGCCTACTGCTGGCTCTGTAACCCAGCCTATCTCTATGGACACTCTCTCTTAAAGTGCCCCATAGCAGCACAAGTACAACAACCTTACTCTAGAGAAGGCCTGTTGGCCGAAGAATATAAAGCCCCTTTGCCTCTAGCAATTGAGGGTTGTTGAATAGCCCTAAACTGAACACCTGTAGAAACTGGCAGAGCTGACTAAATAGGGTGAGCCAGATAGGCGTGATGGCTATGACCCTTTGAATAAGAACCGCCAAAGTTACCTGCATTTTGGGACTTCTTGGCTAAAGCCTTTGCCTGACCAACTTGCTTGACCCCTTCTACCTTCTTCACATAATCAAAAACCTCATTAGAGGTATTCCCAAAAGAAGTCATATGCACAGTCAAAACCTGCAAGCCAGTGCTCAGGCCTTTCACAAACAATCGAATCCTCTTATCCTCTATACTAAGTAATTGAGTAGCATAATGGGACAAGGCATGAAACTTGGCCTTATAGGCCGCAACAAACATATTGCTCTGCTCAAGGGCCAGAAATACATCCTTCTTGTGATCATGAAGAGTACGGGGTACATACTTCTCAAAAAATAGGGTATAAAATAGAGCTCATGTCAATAGAGGCAAACCAAGTGACCGATACTCTGCATACACCTTCCACCACTGCGGCATCATCTTGCAGCTGGAAGGTAACAAACTCAACACTGTGCTGCTTAACAATACCCATTTTATGCAGCCTTTTGTAACAATCAACAATGAACTCAAATGCATCTTCAGTCTCAGAGCCAACAAAAGTAGAAGGTTTCATCTTTAGGAACTTAGTCAGCATATCATGTTCAGTCCCAGTCATAACAGGACCTAACACCGGGAGAGGGAAAATCTCAATCCCCAAAGCCTCACCCATCTAGCAACAACTATAGCAGTTGGCTGAATACCTGGAAACTGATAAGCAGGTATAGTAGGAGTGGCCCCATTACTGGCCAATCCACTCAGAAAAGAAAGCACCTTCTGAATTATCTTTGAAGACATCTGGGCAAGAGTTGCACCCCCAACTGGTGCCACCTCCTCCTACTCCCCAACATCCTTATTCATATCCTCAACCTCCTCATAATAATCCTGGGGTGGGGGAGGTGTCACTCATCATTGACAGGCCTAATCAGCTGCTACTTGAGGTCCACCCCTGGTAGGTGTTGCTCTCACTTTTCCCCTTTTCTACCATTTTCTCATCCTCATCATAAAATAGTCGATTCCACAGCTAGAGCTGCTGGTGTGGGGGCTGTAATTTTGGCTTTGTTTGCTCAAGTATTCACTATCTGCGGACAAATGAATGAAGAGGGCCAGATACCAATTGGAATCAAGTTATAGCACGAAAGAAATAAGAAATGATAGTTCCTAAAGTCCTATAGCTTCTCAAAGAAAGGTATAGACATCACTGTACCATTCTACAAGACTCTACTGGACCCACTTTGGTGCAACAAGATCATAAAACCTAGGAATCTGATAGCAATATTGTCATGACCCAACCCACCGTGAGTGACACCCACACTAATTCCCGATGGGAGAACCATATAATCCCAAAAAACATACAAACCCAACACTTAGCCAAAATAAGGCAAACTAGTTATTTTGCATTAAATAAGATAATGTCATCAACAGTCTGAACGATAACCGTACGGAAATAATCAAACACCTTAACAATCCCCTAAAATTTGAAAGTCATTGTACCAAAATACTATAATGCCAATAAAAAGGGTTCAACCCAAAATAACTGAAAATGTCTAAGTCCAAAATAATGGACCAAAAACTAAGAGAAGAACTCATGGCAGTCCGGAAGATCTAGATCACCCTTGAGTTTGAATGCCATCCACTCTACAGCTGAGGTCTTGAAACAGTCTCCAGAAAATGCTTTGCACTCAACAAAAAGAAGAGCACGTTTAGTATCAATACACAAGAAGCAACGGTGTACTAGCAGGGTCATCGGCCAACCCAAAATGAGACATATGAACTAGTAACCATAACTTAATAAAGCAAGAACAACTATGAACACCTACCATGTAGCCTTACCTCACATTTATAACACTTAGCCTTAATCAACAATACCATAACATTCAGTTAATATAAGCCAACATGGACAACAAGTCAAGTCAAGACCATGACTACCAACAAGACTCCAAGTCAACAAACCATGACTCAATTAAGTATATCAATCATGTCTTAATTACACAAGTAAGTAGACAATATAGAGTTATACCAAAACTTGTAATTAAACCCGGACCACTTAAGGATCCATTCCAACAACAACAATGGCAAAAATCATAAATCCCAGTTTTCATCAAGAAACCAAATATATCAAGTCAACACTTAAGCCCAGTTCACTCAAGGAACCAATATAACAAGAAACACATAATTCCTGATTCATGATTCACTCAAGGAGCCGTCACACTCACTTGAACCTTGTACATACATGCTCAGGGTCTTATGGTCGCCCACTAGCCATGATCTGTAAGGGACGAGCTCTTTTCCATGTACCAAATCCCAGACATTAAGTGTCTACCAACCTTATACGAACCAATCCCGTGAAGATGTCCAAATATCAGTACATCACACAATATACAATAGATATCACAACAATCACAACCTCAATAATTACAATAATAACACTTGTAAAACCAACAAGTTTTTCACATAAGTTAATTTCATGTGATTAACACTTAGATATCAAATAGTCATTCACTTTCCTTGTACATGTATTGTATCAAACAATATGAAGGAATAATTATCATGCACATATAAACAAGTTGGGTTTCAACTATATTAAACCATCACCTACCTCAATCTAAGCTCGAAATGCTCTAATGAACTTGAGCTTTGTCCTTTCTTGTAACCTCGACTTGTTTATGGTCTAAAAATAGGAATATAACACATAATCAACCAAATGACCTACAATATGAAGGATTATAACCTAATCCCAAAACCTCAAGTCCAAATTCATGATCATTCTCCCAATTCTAGGGTTTTTCTACCATATTTCCACCCTAATCCTACCAATTTCTTGGTTTTAAAAGTTAATTATCAACAAGTAAGAGTAAATTAGTAATCTTTAACCAAAACACAAGGGGTTTCTACCCAATTCACTTAATTGCACCAGAAAATTAGCTAGGTTAAGTTAAATCATCCCCAAAAGCCCAAAAAATAGTGATTCTAGTAGTTGACAATCGAACTACGAGTTTAATGGAAGGAATTACTTACCTTTACGAATAATTTGGATGAAAATTGAGTGGAATTTACCCAAAATTGCCTGAGCCATTCTTAATACGATTTTTGAAATAATGAAATATTTTGGGGTATTTTTCTGTATTAATCTATGCATATCCTACTATAGCGGCCCTATCCCGCTATAGCAACCTCTCTATAGCGGGATCCACCCACTATGGCGAGGTTGACCAATGTTGACTCCGCTATAGTGAGAAAATTCCCACTATAGCGATGTAGTAGTAGCGGCCTGCCACCTGCTATAGCAGGTGTGATGAGGAAGAAACTCAGGATTGCTCCCAGTTTTTCCTTTTCTGTAATGCACCCCCAAACCTTGATATTTCAAACTAACCCCTTTACCTCAAGTTCGATATCGAGAGTTCTATTTATCCGAATTCATTTTCAAAAGATCCTATGGATTCCTTATCATCTTAGCTAACATAAAAACACTAGTAATGATAGCCCAGGCATTGCTCAGGCCCAACATGAGCAAAGTTATAGTATGTAAAATGACCAAAAGTGAGATTTAAAGAATAAAAAATGAGGAAATAGAAAGGTAAACTTACAATCACCACACGATTCTACAATCTGAAACTTTTGTTAGAATCACATAAGAAAATGACTCATTGAGATTAAAAGAACTTTAATATATGTATAGAGAGCGTATAGACATCACCAACATCTGATGGAAGTACAGAGCAGCCATGACAATGCCATTATAGGAATGTAGTCTTTGACAATGCCATTATAGGATATCTTTCATGATTATACAACCATCTGACTCTACCTAACCTTGTATACAAAAATGTAGTCTTTGATATTATTTTTCATCCATACCGGTAGTATCATATAGAAGGCCTGATACAATGTTATTGAGTTTATATCATTTTTCATGCCCTTTTCTTGGCCAAATTTTGAGTTATTACATCGACAACGACCATCAAAGAGAGTGGAAAATAGGAAATTAGATGGAAGAATAAACAACATCATATCTGGTATAATCCCACAAAGTAGAATCCGGATATAAAAGAATAAAAATACAAAATATCTTTGAAGCAGGCATACTTCTTGGACTTGAAATTGGATTCAACAACAAAAATGCCAAAAGAAGTAGAAATTAATGCATCTTCGACATCAATGGAGTTGTAAAAGAATTAATAAAGTTCTTAGCTTTTATAACCTACAATGGAGAAAGTGTAACTCATCAAATTAAGTTTTAAGCCATGTTTTTGGATAAGAAACACAATTCTACAACACATCGAAGTTCTAAGCATATAGATGTCCATGATGAAAAATGATTAAATAGGGGCAACAGAGATAAATTAGTCATCAAGAAACAAAGGTTATCTTTCATGATGTAGAAGATGAATGAGCTAGAAAATATCCTTTTAACAGATTAATTTGGCTTTCCTCTTCATAGCTATGTTGTTCGGACACTTCAAAAATGTCATGGGGTGGGTTACTAATCCTTCAAATTAGTGCATTTTTGAAGGATCCGGCATGGATGAGGCAATATTTTTGGAGAGTCTGAGCAAACATAGCTTTATCGTATACCTCAACTTCAATACCATAGCCTGGACCATCACAAGAGTGGGAAAAAGTTTACCATCAAAGACCTCATTAAACTAATGACAAATCATTTTTTTTTCTTTTTATTTATTTATATATAATAAAAATAGAGAACATAAAGAAACATTAGACATACATCAAATAATAAGCTAGATAGCACAACTATATATTAGCAAACAACTTGACATGTGCTTACCTTTTAAATTTCATTTTACATTCCAGTTTCAAAGAAACATAAAGAACAAAGATAAATATTTACATCAGAAGAAAACTTGACAACATGTAATATCATTAGACATATCTATCTATAATAAGCATAACATACCATGTAAGATGTTGTTGCTCAAGCATATATAGTTAATTTTTAAATAAGCAAAAGTTACAGCTTTAACACTTGTTCATGTGCCCTGAGATGGGATGAAACAATTTAGCATCTGTGCTCCATAAAGGAAGTACTGCACAAAATGGAAGACGAAGCTATAGAAATCATCGATGAAAATATTCATAATATTTATTTCAATGTTGAGTTAAGAAGGGTTCAGAAATGAGATATAATTGAAGAAGTTATCTTGTACAACTAACTCGAGCCCTTTACTAAAAACTTTTGAAGTTTGAGAACCCCCTCCCAGGAGACATACTCGGTGTCGGTGAAATCAAAAGGTTTCTGCAACCATAAAGTACAGGTTGGATAGTATCAAATTGAGCTGTCAATAAGCTATTATAAAAGCATATGTGAGAAATCACTCTTACCTTATGTTTTAAATCACCATCGATGATTAAACTACTGAACTTCCTAAACATTTCACAATAGTTCCACTTTTTTTAGTGCAACTGAAAATCAAAATTCCTAACACATCAAACTTTAAGTTTTAATTCACTCCTTGTATCGGACAACAAACTCTCAAATTGCATAACATCATATAAATGACAAAATTTGAGATAAATATTTTCTAGATTCAAGAATAACTCATTTTGTGACGTTTTATGTTCTGTTTTTTCCTTTTTTGGACCACTAAAATGGAGTATATTTTAGTTATTAAATTGGAGCCAATACTTAATTGAGTTGGTTGACAATTATTTAATTGGAGGCAATACTTAGTTGAGCTGGTTGGCAATTATTCTTAGTGCGTCATCTGTGACTAACAATTAAGGGAAGGGAGGACTTTGAGTAGGAAGACTGCTTTCTCAGCGTAGCAATAATAGTTTTGAATGCATTCAACTCTGAATAGCTATTTAATTCGAACGGTATTGAGACCTTTAATAAAGTAGTTGGTTAATTAAAAAGACCAAATTAAGGGGGAAAAACACTAACAGAAACACCAAAGAATTCTCAAAGGGAAAAAAACAAGATAAATCAAAATTACAATTATAAAGTATTGGGCGACAGGAACGAGATAGAAGAGCCGAAGCGATGAAGGAAGGTCAAAGAGAAGATAAGTTTTGTAAGAGTAGATAGCACGTGCAAGAGGAAGGAAGTTGCAGACTTACAACTCTTCTAGGCAGGTCAAAGTCAGCTAAAATTGCCAAAATACCCCCCATAGAAAGGTTGACCCTAGGCTTATGGATCATTGAGTTCTATTTAGGGTATATATTGTACAGTAAAGTCTCCCATGGAAGATTCAAATAAGTGGGGGAAAACATTTTTCAAATTCAAAACCAACACAATTTCTTAAAGATAACATAGATAATCTGAAAGGAAGGAATAAGGAAAATTAAAAGACAAACAGAGAGAAAACCTCACCTAGTAACCGTGGATAGTAATAGTAACAACAAAGCACTGAAAAGCAAAATAAAACAACTAGGAAAAAATAATGAGAGACTGAGAGGGAAAAAGAAACAAAATTCATTGAAAAGGAAATGGGAGAGTCATAAGGTGAAGTACAAAGAGATGGAGTGAGGAAAGAGAGTGTACATACACGTGTTGGCCCTTACCAAGTGAAATATCAAAAATACCCTCGGCTGAACCTAAGCTCCTCTCTGATTCCCACTTATTATATAGAGTAATATTAAATACTTTCACAATTACTCAATCCATTCCCGAATTGTCCTAGACCATACCTCACTCAGATTTCGTCCAAGAGTAGCCTAGCTTGAAATTTTTAACTCCCAATTCTGAGAAAACCTTAACCCAAATATTTGTATGCTAGACTTACTCGTAATGATGGAAAGGGTCGTTACATCAATAGAATTCCTTACCTAAATTTCTAGTTCGTAGACCAATAATTAAAAGAGTTAATTTTCTTTTGATTAGGGATACAAACTCAATTCCAAGTGGAGACTCTGAATAATAAATAATCCCTTTTCAAAAAGTCACTTTAATTAGAAAAACCCTTAAAACCACTCTTAGCGGGGTTAAAAAATAGAGTGTGACATTTGGTATTTTGTGGGTTCAGAGATGACAATGGTTTGGTAGTGCAGTCAGTAAATTATGGAGTATTTGATAGATTCAGGTTAAATGGTATGTTCAGAACTTCTATTATGATAGAATCAGTCTTTGGTATTAAGGAAGTTCAAAAATAAAGAAACTCAGCTTTATTTAGAAATTTGGCTTTAGATGCTAGAGTTGTGACCTTGAGGTCATAGTGTGAAGAATTTCTGGTTCTATAGTGAGACCGGTAGTTTTATAGATGTGACTCTACTTGAGAGTACTTGCATGAGGTTTACGAGGGTATTTTTTGTTCTCTTATCTATTTTGGTACTTTTCTTACCTTTACATTTGAGGGCGAATGTGAGTCTTAATGGTGGATAATATAACAAACTTTGTTGTGATTTTTAGAGTTTTCTATGTTTTGACTATTTTTCCTTTCCCCATGGTTGCCTTATATTATTTATGAGTTGTGGGAGTGGTTTGCATGGTCCTCAAAGCGTTCGGGAGTGATTTATATGACTTTATGATTTTGAGTAGCTTTTAAAGTGACATGTTGACTTTGGTCAACATTCTATGATTCCAGCATTGGATGGTGATTCTGTCAGTTCCATCAGATCCGGAATATTCATTTTGGGTTAGTAGCATAGTTGGTTCGGGTCCCGAGGCCTTTTTATGATTTTTGAGTGTTTGGTTGAAATATTAGCTCTGATTTGGCCTAAAGTTGGTTTTAGAGGTAACTTGTAGATAATGACCTCTTTTGTAAAATCGATGGTTCTGCTAAGTCCATAACTTCGAAATTATCTTAGTAGCACTATTGGTTTATGTTGGGGTGGTCTCGAATGAGTTTTGGGCAGTTCGGATTTTGATGTTTTACATCATTGAGTTTTAATAGTATAACCTGAATTTAATGAGATATTTTGGGTATGTTTTTGGTACCACTAGATACGTATCAAAATTTCAGAACCAACGCAAAAAGAACCGATGAATTTTGAGTCTGCATGAGGGAGATATGGTCGTTTTATTATGGAAAGTTGTTGCTGGTGCAACAGCCATCGTGATCGCGGACCTTTTGTTGTGACCGTTATGAGTTACAACTAAAGGAAATCGTGACCGCTAGCCTTTAGTCGCGACCGCAAAGGGGCACGACTGAAGGTACCAACCTTTATTTAAAACCAGAGTTCGAGGTTTATTGTATTTTTGATATTGTGGGAGCTAGGCAGCTTCGATTTAGGCGATTCTCTATGTGTTTTTTTGTAATAACATTGGGTATGTGATTCTACCATCATTTTCCCATTTTCCAAGAAATTATATTTTGTTTTTCATGATTTCTACACAAAGTTTAGAATCGAAACACCATTTTCACTATTTTTAGAGCTTGGGAGCTTGGATTGAAGTGATTTCGAGTGGGTTTTCTAAATTTAAACCTTGAGTGAGTTTCTAAAACTAGTATTTAATCATTTTACACTGATTAATTTTTATTTTCACCTTCAAATCTTGGATTTTAAACTTGAGATTTTTGGGGTTTTCCTGATAAAGCAAAATAGCGTATTTTGATGATTTCTAACTCTATTTATACTCGATTTTTGATGAGATTTAACATTTAGAACCCTTAAACTATGGGTAAAGTGATTATTTCATAAAATTTCAATTTCACCCTTTTATTCTCAGAGGCAAATTTCAAGGTGATTTTGGACCCAAAATAAAAGTATGTCAATATGGGTATAGTTGGTCTTGTATTTAGATGTAGATATCATATTTGATTAGATTGGATGCATTTGGTGGTGATTTGAGGGAGTAAATCTTCCATTTGATTGTTTAGGTTGTGAGTTGGCTTTGCGGGTTTCTTTAAGGTAAGTTGAGATGTACCTTGACTATTTTCTGAGGTGTTTATGTGTTATGTGCTTATTGCTTATGCTGTGTGAATCATTAAGGGCTTGGTGGTCCCACTTAGATGATATATAAATCATCTCCACGGGTACCAGAGTCTATTGATGGGTTGAAATAATAAAATGGTTATCTTGATTGTTCTCTATACTTGTGTATACGCTTATGGTAAATTGTAGATAGATGACTTATAGATCTTGAGTAAATTGATAGTGGGTATATATTAAGAGCTTAAATCATGTTTGTTAGATATTGATTTAATGATTGGGGTTTAGTAATCAGTTAGGAAATAGTTATGCTCTTATAGTATTTAGCAAGCGGTTAGAGTGTAAATAGTTTTGTAGTAGTTGACGTAATTATTGGGGTTTAGTAATCTCTTAGGATATAACTAATGATGGTATAGTTAAGAAAGGAATCTTGGCTTAGTTACTAGGTAAGAGAATGAAGCTGAACTTTAGGGCATGTGGTTAACTAGTATAGTTCTCCTTTTAGTAATCAGTCTAATTGGTGTTGTGATTGGGAAAGATGGAACTTATTGTGTAAAACAAGCTAGGTTTTGAGTAAGTTCTCTATATCTACATTGTTGGGATTGTTTATTATTATCGTGTTTCCTTTGTGGGGGATTATGTGAATATTATTATTGACTTGAGGGATTAATATTATTATGTTGCCTGTGTGGGGGATTATATGAATATTATTATTGACTTGAGGATTATTATTATTGTGATGCCCATGCGGGGGATGGTATTGGTCTTATTTGAGCATTATTTTCCTTTATTGTTATCGTGATGCCCGAGTGGGGGCTTTATTGATATTATTGGTCTTATTTGAGTATTATTTGTCTTATTATTATCGTGATGCCCGAGTGGGTGCTTGGATTGATATTATTGGTCTTATTTGAGATTTATATGCCTTTACCATTATTGTGATGCCTGAGTGAGAGGATTGAATTGATATTATTGTTGTCTTACATGACTCTTTATTATAGTGGTGCATGTGATGACTTATATCATGATCTATTGATATTTGAAGAGATTTTGAGCTCATATATACCATTGTTGAGTTAATTCATTACATGATATTGATTTGGTTATAAGCATGCATCCTCATTTCATTCATTCACCATTGTTGAGTTAATTCATTTACACGAGGAGACATTGAGAGTCATTTCGGTTGTATGCCACGAGATCCCTAACATTACATCATTATCACTCTGTTGCACTGCATCACTTGCATTGCATTGCATTCCTTTATATGATTGATATTGGGTCTGATTATTTCCTTTTGTATTGTATTATCGTGATTGAATCTTGTTTGTGATACTGTGTATTTTGCATCTCATATTACTACATTACATTGCAGTGTACCTTCCCTTGGGTGATTTTGGTGGTTGAGATATTATGAGGCGTGGGGTATTATTATGACTTGATCTGTTGAGACTGTTGTGCCACATATAGTGTTGTGAGATATGCACCTCCTCTTCCTTAGCCGGGATTGTTGGTTTGAGATGGTCAGTTGATATCATATACTGTGTTGGTGAGATTCCTTTGTGATGTGACCTACCTCTATTGCCATTTGTCTTGAACCTGTACATGCCTACCTTAATGCACTAATTTGATTATCTTAATAAAATGTGATATATGATAGGATAGGCTGGGACTTTTCTGAATGCAGGTTTATTTAGGGTAAATTGGATGGTTGGTGTGGTAGTCCTCGCCATCACTTTGGATTAGGGTCAGTTATTGGCGATGTTTGCCGAGTGCACGTATTTTCGTACTCACCCTTGCTTTTTCAGCACCCCGTACATGTATTGATCTATTAGCGGAGCATTGATTGTGTTTCCTCAATGTTGTTTTTACAAAATCAAGGTAGCGGCTGTTGGATCTCAGGGCTTACCCGAATCTTCTCTTATATCATATTATGCTTTATTCACATTTAAGAGACTTTAGACTATATGATCATATTCTGTATTAGAGGCTTGTACTAGTGACAACTAGACCTAGGATGTATCATTAAGATTATACTTCTTTTATATCATTTGGGATTATTTCTATTCTTACTTCTTCTGCTTTGTTTCTATTTTGATTATTAAGTTTGGGTTGGGATAGGCTTACCTGTACCGGAGGATGTGACAGATGCCATCACGAACTCTAATTTGGGTCGTGACAGGATAGGAGATGGAAAAAATAAGGCAACGAATTGGTGGTGTTCCAGTGGAGCTTCATTAGAAAAATAGGGAAAAGTAAAGTTGGAACGGAGGCAATGGGGTTAATAGTTGCTCTGGTGAGGGTGGTGTATTGGTTGATTTTTCTTGTTTGGACTTCTCCACAGCTCCGTGATGGAGTTCACCGAAACAAAAAATAGAAAAAGAGCTAGAAAAATTCTTTTGGTATTTTTTAAAATGAAATTTAGAAATTTCCACCACCAAAAGGTTGTAAAGGGAATGAATAAGTTTTATAAGCAAAATAAAATCATTCAAGAGCAAAACTATGTGCTGAATACCATGATTTCGAAAAATCATGGGCTATTCAAAACTATGAATATTTAACTTATCTGTACAAAAAATATCGTCTCCATCTTTTATGAATTAATAGACTGTGATAAAAAATAAATTTAAAAATATATTTAATGATAGACAAAAAGTGTGATCTCAATTAAAGGCCAAAATAATAATTTAACAAAATTAGAATAATATTTGTTTATAAAAAGATTGTGCAAAAATCAGTAATGATCAAAAATTATTTAAAATAATGATAAATTGATGAAAATGCCTATATTTTTATACTCAAGGATAATTATCATTAATTTGTGTTAAATTAAATAAAAAATATATTAAAGATATTTTTGTCTAATTTAACGGATAAAAAGCTTAAAGCTATTTATTTTGAAAAGTTCGGGCCAAAATTGGGTGTCAACATACAAGATAGTTCTTTTCATGCACCTTTAATTGCATGGAAGCATATGCAATAGCCTTCTTATCCTGCATCAAAACCACACCCAAACCAGAACGTGAAGCATCACAATAAACAACAAAGTCCTTACCCTCCATGGGTAAGGCAAGGATGGAAGTGGTTGTCAGCAAAGTCTTGAGCTTTTGAAAGCTCTCCTCACACTCGTCAAACAACTGAAATGGTACCTCTTTCTGAGTTAGCTAGGAAGCAATAGAAGCAAACCCTTTCACAAATCGGCAATAGTAGCTAGCCAACCCTATAAAACTATAAACCTCAGTCACTGAAGTAGGCCTACCCCAACTCTTAACGGCCTCAATTTTCTGTGGATCAACCATAATCCCCTCCTTTGAAACCATATTCCCCAAGAAGGCCACAAAAGCCAACTAGAACTCATACATAAAGAATTTAGTATACAACTGCTTCTTTTTCAACAAACCCAACACAGTCCATAAGTGATTCTCATGCTCTTCCTTACTCTTACAATAAACCAAAATGTTATCAATAAAAACAATCTCAAATGAATCCAAATATAGCTTAAAAAACCCATTCATCAAACTCATGAAAGAAGTTGGGACATTAGTAAGACCAAAGCACATCACCAAAAGCTCATAATATCCATATCTAGTCCGAAAAGCAGTCTTAGGAATATTACCAACTTAAATCTTCACCTGATGATTCCCAGACCTTAAGTAAATCTTGGAGAAGACCGACGCACCCTGAAGTTGATCGAGCGATTCATTTATGCGGGGAAGAGGGTACTTATTCTTGATAGTGACCTTGTTTAGCTGATTGTAGTCGATGCACATACACATACTCCTTTCTTTATTTCTTACAAATAACATAGGAGCACCTCATGGGGAGGCACTCACAGGAGCATCTCATGGGGAGGCACTCAGATGAATGAACCCTTTACTAAGAAAATTCTACAACTAGACCTTCAACTCAGTTGGTGCCATCCTATAAGGAGGAATATAAATTGGGTGAGTATCGGGCTCTAGATCAATACAAAAGTCTATACCATGGTTTGCGGTATGCTAGTTAAATCGGCAGGAAACACCTCTAAGAAATCACAAACTACAAGAACTGACCCAATAGGTGGAACCTTTGCACTACATCCTAAAGATAAGTTAAAAATGCCAAACACCCCATCTCTATCAATTTCTTAGCACGGATGAAAGATATGATCTTTTTGGGAACAAGACTACACTTACCCTTCCACTCCAACCTAGATATACCCGATATTGCTACGGTTACAATCTTAGCATGACAATCTAAAATGCATGATAAGAAACCAACCAACTTATCCCCAAGATGACATCGAAGTCAACCATATCCAGAATTACTAAGTCTATCGGGGTTTCATACCCCATGAAAGTAACAGTGCAAGAATGGTAAACTCCATCTACAATTACATAATCACCAACATGAGTGGAAATATACACATGTCCATCAAGAAAATCACACACTGTATACAATCCCACAACAAAATAAGTAGACATTTAAGAGAAATTAGAGACGGGATCAAATAAGGCTGTAGCTATTCGATCACAGACTAGAATAGTACCTGTAGTCACTGCATCGGGCACATTTGCATCAGGCCTACTTGGAAAAGCATAGAAATGGGCCCATTCTCATGTTTGTGCACCGTCCCTATCGGGATGAGCACCACCTCAGTTAGGCTGGTGGTCACCTCTACCTGCTGCATGACCACTACGCCCACTCTGAGGATGAACCATACCACAAGCACCACCACCCCTACCTGCTGGAGCTAGAGCTCGGGGAGCCTACTACTGATTTGTCTGACCTGTCTACCTAAACCTATGGAATCATCCCCAAATGGCCCCACCTTGCCACACTCATAGCACGGTCTATCCAATATGGGGCCCTAAGCCAAAATTGAAGATGCCATATAACCATTGTTATCAAAAGGAGGCTGGCTGGCCCCTTATGGACCCCTAATAGATATCTGTATAGCCAACTGAATGGGGTATCCAGAATATCCTTGAGAACTCGAACCCTTAGAGAAAGAGCCACTGTAGCTACCACTTTTTTGGGCCTTCTTTTCTGCAGTCCTTGCGTACCCATACTGCTTCACCCTCTCAACATTTTTAACAAAATTCACCATCTCCTGAAAAGTCTTCCCTGAAGGTGACATTTAAAGCAAAGAAAGCTGAAGTCCCGTGTTTAACCCCTTAATACACTTGTGAATCCTTTTCTCCTCAGTGTGTAACAACAATAAAGCATACCTGGAGAGTGAGTTGAAATAAGCCTCGTATGTAGCAACAGAAGAGCTGCCCCACTCAATACTCATGAACTCATCTCGCCTCCTATCCCACAAAGTGTGAGGAACGTACTTCTCTAAAAATATGGAGTAAAACTGAGTTCATGACAATAAAGGTGACCCAGCTGCCCTATACTCCACATAAGCTATCCACCGCAACTTTGCATCTCCATACAACTGAAAGGTAGAAAATTCTACTCCATACCGCTCAACTGCTCTTATCTTATGGAGCCTCTTATGACAGTCGATAATGAAATCATATGCATCTTCCACCTCAGTACTATAAAAGACCAGAGGCTTCATCTTAGAGAACCTCCAGAAAAAATTGTGCTCATTTTTTATCATTATCAGCCCTTTCACTGGCCTTATGAAAATCCCCATCTCCCAAGCCTCATCCATCCGGGGAGCCACAACGGTGATATGTTAAACTCTCGGATGCTGACCAATGAGAGATGCGGGCGGGCACTGCCCTAGTCCCTGCCAAACCACTCAACAAAGCCATCACATATTACATCACATTAGAAGCAGTCGGAGCAGGAAAAACACTCTCCTGGTCGGGTGCTACCACCTCATCTGTTGTTGCTCTAACAACATCCTTTAGTAGGGGAGGGGATTCAGACCTATCACGATCCGATCTAGCAGCTTGAGCTTTGCCTCTATTAAGTGTTGCTCCTTATCTCATACCCTTACCAACATCTCTTTCACGACCTCTACCATGAGCCGCGGCCCCAGCGACTGGCTTGAGTGCCTCTGTTTTCACCTCTGCTCCTCATGCCCTCACCATCTGTGAGAGAAAAGAATGAAAGAAGTTAGGTACCTATTTAGGTTACTAGTTACCAATTGGACTAAAGTAATAGCACAAAAGAAAGATGAAGTTGAGTTTTCCTAATATCTTGTAGCCTCTCAAGAAAAGTATAGACATTTCCATACCATTTTTCAAGACTCTACTAGGCATGTCCTTGTACGATGAGATCGACGAATCTAAAGCTCTAATACCAAGTTTTTCATGACCCAAATGGCCGTGAGTTACACCAACACTAACCCTCCAATGGGAGAAACCTCTAACCCAAACCTTAAGAAATTCAATTAACACATTATGGAATATAGATAATCAATCTCAATAAAAATAAATAAAGTTGCAAAAATCCTAACTATTACATCCCCAAAATCTGAAAGTTATCATACAGAGGACACTAATAACAATGACTAAGAGTAGTCTAAAGATCACTAATAAAAATAATATTGTGAATGGGAGACTGTCTGACTATGAAGATCCATGGCAGCCTAAATAAGAGTAGCTCATCCTCGAATCGATCAATCGGAATCACTATATATGAGGTTTTGTCGAAGTCACTGGAACACATTCTACACTTAAGAAAAAAAGTACAAGAGTAGTATCGATACAAACACTATGTACTGATAGGCATCATAGGCCGACTCAAAATAGTAGCAAGTATATCTCATAAATTAAATAACAAGTAGACAGGTACATCAACACATAATCAATAATTGCATCAATCAGATAAGTCACCAATTTTCAGCCTCATCAATACCATCAGTAGAAAGAACATATAGTCATCAATGAAATAAGTCAATGTCAACAATATAGGACATAAAAGTCAGGAAATAAGACATATCAAGTCATTCCAATACTGCCAATATAAGCAGTCACATCACAACCATGGATATTGTTCACACTAAAGTCACAAGTAAATAGCTTATAATCTCACTTCGTATCGGCTCAAAACTCACAAGAATATAAATCTGTACACACATGTTAAAGGGTCTTATTTCTGCCCAACTAGTCATGACCTGCAGAGGATAACCTAGGGTCCATGTACCATACCCATGTGGTACCCGTTCCATATCATAACCGCTCATTCGTAAGCTTATATCAGACTCAAGCCACTCAACAATCAGAATAGTATGTATATTTTTAACTCTTCAATATATCTTAGTATGTTCTCATAATCAGTTATCTCTTAGGATAATACAATAACTACATGAATATAACAAGTGTACATCATTATCACGTCATGTGAAGACATGCCTCGACATTCATAAGCTTATTAATACAAGCACATGTCAAGCCAACAAACAACCAACCATAAATTATATCTGAAGACCAATCAACATGCTCATCAATTTATAACACATACGAGAGTGTCACGACCCAAACCCACCATGAGTGGCACCCACGCTAACCCTCCGGTGGGAGAACCAATAATCCCTATTATCCAATCAACACTTAACCAAAATTAGGCAACTAAACCAATCTCATTAATAAAACCAATTATTCATATCTTAAATGAGAGTAAGAATAAAATATGTGGAAATAAACCATCCCTAGAACCTGAAAGTCATCTTAGTAAAAGTCTCATAATTGTCAAAGAGGGGATCCAACCCCAAAACCAAAGTAATATCTAAGTCCGAAGCAATGGACCATAAAACAAATGAAGAACTCATGGTAGCCCGGAAGATACTGCTAACCCTTGAGTTTGAATAAGGTCTATCTCATAGATGAGGTCTTGAAACAGTAGCCAAAATATGCTCTGCACTCAACAAAAAGAAAAATATGTGTAGTATCAGCACACAAGAAACCACGGTGTACAGGTAGAGTCATTGGCCAACCCAAAATGAGAAATATAAACACATAACCATAACATAGTACAACAAGACAACCATGAACCCTATCATGCAACTCTACTCCAAGTTCATAACATTTAACCTTGTAACAAGTACAACATCAAGTTCAGATATGAGTCAACAAGGATACCAAGTCAAGTCAAACTATGACTAACAACAAGACTCCAAGTCAACAATCATATAAATTATGTCCCAATTACACAAGTAATAGAAAACATAGAGTTAGGTCACAACTTGCAATTAACCCGGACCACTCAAGGATTCTTAAGACAACAACTATGGTAATTAACCTACATCTCGGTTTACATGAAGAAACCACCTTTAGCAATTAGGCACATAAACCCAGTTCACGCAAGGAACCAACATAAGAATGACAACACTTAATCCCGGTTCACTCAAGGAACCAATATGATTAAGAAAACACATAATCCTCGGTTCACTCAAGGAATCGTTATACTCACCAAATACATGTACACACATGCTAAGGGTCTTATAGTCACCTATTAGCCATGACCTGAAGGGGACGAGCTCTTGTCCATGTACCAAATCCCAGACATCAAGTGTCTGCCAACCTTATATCAACCAGTTTCACGGAGATGTCCAATTACCAGTACATTCCACAATAATGACAGACATCACAACAATCACATATAATGATAATAAAAACAACACTTGAAAAAACCAACAAGCTTTCATTTAAATTCATTGTATGTGATTAACACTTAGGATATCAAACAATTATTCACTTTCCTTGAACATGCATTGTACAAGCAATACTAAGGGATAGTTAACAGGCACCATAACACAATTTGGGTTTTAACTACATTTAAACCATCACATACTTTAATTCAAGCCTGAAATGCTCTACTGAACCTAAGCTTTCCCTTTTCTTGCAACCTCGGCTTGATTGTGGTCTAAAAATAGAAATATAAACACATAATCAATCAAACAACCTATAATATCGAGGATTACAACCTAATTCCAAACCCCAAGGCCAATTTCAGGATCATCTCACCCATTCTAGGGCTTTCCCACCATAAATTCACCTTAAAACTACCAATTTCATGGTTACATTAGTGAATTATAGTCATGCAAGAGTAAACAATCAACCTTTAACTAAACCTCAAAGGTATTACACCCAATTTACTCCCTTGACCAGAAAAGCTAGGTCAAGTGAAATCCTTTCCAAAACCCGTAAACTAGTGATTCTAAGGTTAAGGAATCAAAAAACCAGTTAATGGGGATAAATAACTTACCTTTACGAAGAATTCTGGTGGAAAAAAGGTAAAAATTACCCCTAATCGCCTATGCCCTCCCCAAAATGAGTTTAGAAATAATGAACTATTTTTGGGAAAATTTCTGCATAAAAAATTATTTACCCCGCTATAGCGACCCGATCCTGCTATAGCAGCATCGCTATAGTGGATGTCGCCCGCTATAGCAAGATTGACCACCTTTGACTCCCGCTATAGCAGGAATTTCTCCGTTGTAGTGACAACCCCATAGCGGCCTGCCACCTACTATAGTGGGTGTGGCGAAGCAGAAACTCGGGATTGCTCCCAGTTTTACCTTTTTTGCAACACACCCTCAAACCATAACATTTTAGACTAACCTTTTTTCATCAAGTTTGATATCGGGAGTTCTACTTACCCGAATTCACTTTCAAAAATTTGTACGAGTTCTTTATCGTCTGAGCTAAAATAAAATCAAGCTAAAATTTATTACATTTACCCAATCCATTCTCGAATTTCCCTAGACCATACCTCGCTCGGATTTTGACCAAGACTTACCTAGCCTAAAAATTTTAACTTCCAATTCGGTGAAAAACTTAACCCAAAATTTTTACACGATTGACTCGCCTGTAATGAT
The DNA here is from genome assembly GCA_031232105.1 of Capsicum rhomboideum. Lineage (NCBI taxonomy): Eukaryota > Viridiplantae > Streptophyta > Magnoliopsida > Solanales > Solanaceae > Capsicum > Capsicum rhomboideum. The sequence continues at coordinate 111,195,239 of CP124719.1, read as the reverse complement.
GGAAACAGTTGTTACAGAGAAAATATTTGAAGTCTAATTCCACATAAACCATTAGCTACCTCAACCAAATAACCCAAATCCGTAAGCTAATTTGCAAGAGCTTTCCAATTTCTCAATGCCTCGGATCATTCACGATCTAAAACAAACAAGTACATGAGTAATGAATTATTTACTCTTCAAATAACCTATTTGAGAATTCGAACTCACTAACTCTACCCTTAATCACGATCTATAACATTACTTAAGGGTCAGTTTACCATTCTCTAGTTCCACAATACTCACATTATCTAAATTCAAGGAGCTTGTACTCCAATTATCCTTTTCTTAAGAAGTTTTTATGCTAAAGGTCTCATCTTTATGGAGCTCAAGGTGCCCAATTACCCTAATTCATGTTCAAGAATAATAATCTTATGCTAGGAAATGTTTATTTACACCATAGAAGTAATTCTAGATGATTTTACATCTACCCATAGGCTTTCCCATACTTTTCATGAACTTAGGATTCTAACTCATAATTCCATCATTAACAATCTTCCTAATGATTCTATGATAGGAATGGATTACTAGTTGAAAGGAATAACGGAATTACTTACTTCAATAGAGAAATTCACTCTAGTCTTGGGAAAATTGCCTCTCTGGGGCTCTGGAATAAAGTTTGTGAGTTTATGAGTCAAAACCCGAAATATACACTTAAACATTCATTCTGCCTCACGTCTTCCGCTATGAATACCCGTTACTCGCTACAGCGGGCACACTACGGCAAAATAAGGCTCACTACGGTGGCCCCTGACAAAATTCTCTTAGCCCGCTATGGTGGACCACCGACCCGCTATATCAGTCTCGCTGTAGTGGAAAATACCACCGTTGCAGTGGATCTTAACCAGTAACTCAGGGAGAATCTCATTTTATCCCCATTTCACCACACAAATCATAGATTTAGGATATCACGAAGCTATCCAAATGCGGCAGCCACTACAACATAAGCTCGAAGCATATCCTCAACCACTTGGATAGTCCACTCAGATTGACCATCGATTTGCGGGTGAAAAGCTATGCTCAGGTTCAATCAAGAATCCAATTTGGACTAAAAAATTTCCCAGAAATTATATGTGAACTTAGTACCCCTATCGGACACAATTGACACTGGTACCCCATATAGTCTTACAATCTCTTTCACATAGATCTTGGTAACTTAGTCGCATTATAATCAACTCTTACCGAAATGAAATGAACCAACTTAGTCAATCGGTCAACAATAACCCAAATGGAGTCATATTTCCTCAAGGTTTTTGGAAGGCCAACCACAAAATACATCGTTATCCATTTCCACTTCTATTTTGGAATAGGCATCTATAGAAAAGTACCACTAGGCTTCCGATATTTGTATTTGACTTGCTGGCAGTTTTGACACTTAACCACAAAATCTACAATGTCATGGTTCATTCTTCGCCACAAGTAGTGTTGCCTCAAGTTTCTATACATTTTGTTGGCACCCGGATGTATAGAGTACTTAGAATTGTGAGTCTTTGCTAGAATGGTAGGAATCAAGTTACCTACCCGAGGCACACACAACCGACCTCGGATTCTCAAGAATGACCTCTTTTGCCTCCTTTTGTAACACCCTTTCTCTAAGGTTGTTCAATTTCTTATCTTCAAACTGTTTACTCTCAATTTGATCATAGAATGTGGACCTAGCCTCCACGTATGCCAACACCTTTCCTTTGCTAGTTTCTTACAATCTCAAAAAATCATTAGCCAAAGAATGTACCTCTCTCCCTAATGGGCTCCTGGACACCTCCATAGATGTTAAACTCCCCATGCTCACTGGTTTCTGGCTTAGTGCATCCGCCACCACATTGGCCTTACCTGGGTGATATAGAATTGAGATGTCATAGTCTTTAATCAACTTCATCCATCTCCTTTGTCTCAGATTCAAATCCTTCTAGGTGAATACGTGTTACAAACTGCAGTGATCTGTGAACATCTCGCACTTCACCCCATAGAGATAGTGTCTCCAAATTTTTAAAGAGAATACCACAACTGCCAATTCCAAGTCATGCATGGGGTAATTTTTCTCATAGGGATTTAGTTGTCTTGAAGCATAAGTAATCACATTCCATTCCCGCAGCAACACATCACCTAAACCCAAATGTGACGAATCACAAAATACAATAAAATTCTTACCCTCGATAGGCAGGGTTAGTACTAGAGCCGAATTTAACACAGTTTTGAGCTTGTGAAAGCTCTCCTCACACTTGTCATCCCATTTAAATGGAACTTCTTTCGGAGTCAGGTACGAAGCAATGGCAACAAACCCCTTAACAAATCGACGGTAGTAACTATCCAACCCTACAAAACTATGGATTTCGGTCACGTTCGTCGGTCTGGCCTAAGTTTTAACCGACTCAACCTTTTACGGGTCCACCATAACCCCCTCTTTAGAAACCATGTGTCGGAAGAAGGACACGAAAAAAAGTCAGAATTCACACTTAGAGTACTTAGCATACAATTGCTTCTCTTTCAACATCTTTAACACAAGACGCAAATGAGATTCATCCTCTTCCCCACTCTTAGAATAAACAAGTATGTCATCAATAAACACAATAATAAATGAATCCAAAAAAGGCTTAAACACTATATTCATCAAGCTCATGAAAGCAGCTGGGGCATTGGTTTAGCCAAAAAGACATAACTAGAAACTCGTAGTGCTCGTAATGAGTTTGGAAAACAGTCTTTGGGATGTCCTCTGCCCTGATTTTTAGCTGATGATAACCAGACCTCAAATCAATCTTAGAGAACACTGCATCTTCTTGTAACTGGTCGAACGGATCATTTATTCTAGGTAAAGGATATTTATTACGAATGGTTACCTTATTCAACTGTCGGTAGTCTATGCACATCCTCATACTACCATCTTTCTTCTTCACAAACAACACCGGTGCACCCCAAGGAGAGATACTTGGGCAAATTAAGCCCTTTTCCAACAACACTTACAATTGAGATTTTAACTCTCTCAGCTCTATAGGTGCCATATAGTATAGATGAATAGAAATGGGTCTAGTCCCCGGCTCTAAGTCTCTACAAAAGTCAACTTCCCAATCTGGAGGCATATTCGAAAGATCATCTAGAAACACTTCTAGGAATTCACATAACACATGAGCTGATATTATAGGAGGGACTACAGATTTGTCTTCCTGAAGATCGGTAAAACCGCTCTACATCCCTTCTTTACTAATTTTTGGGCACGAATTGCAGAAACAACTCTCATAGGATTAGGCTTAAAGGTACCCTCCCACTCTAACTTTTCTCTCCTGGGCATTGCTACCATAATGGTTTTGGCATAATAATTAAGAACTGCATGATAAGGGGACAACCAATTCATCCCCAAAATAACATCAAACTCCTCCATGTCTAGAATAACCAAGTCTAATAGGGTCCTAAACCCCATGAACATCACAGGACACACACGATATACCTGATCAACACATACAAACACCCCAACCAATGTAGACACATACATATGAGTATCTTGATATTCACAGTCCAAGTCCCAACCTATAGTAAATTTCACAAACATATAAGAGAAAAAAGAATTGGGATCAAACAAAATAGAAGCCATATGATCACAGATAAGAATAGTACTTGCGATCACCACATCAGAAGCTTTTAACTCAGGACGAGCCATAACTGCATAAAGATGTGCATTATCACCACCTTGGCTGCCACCTTTACCACTCTGAGCTCTATTTCTACAACTTGTCATTCACCTCAGTTGTCCTGGTTTTCACCCCTAGCCTGGCCACCACACCCACCCTGTGGATGACCCCTACCTTTTCCTCCTTCACCACGACCTGTTGGAACCAGAGCAGTAGAAGCTAGCTGTTGTGTTAGCTGACCTGCAGATAAGAAATTAGGACAATTCCTCCTGACATGTCCCAAATCCCCATACTCAAAGCATTTGGGCCCCAACGTAGGCCTCTGAACTGAAAAGGAAGAAGACATATAGCTACCGGCTCGGAAAGGCTGATAACTGACCCCAGATGGGCCTCCTATAAATACTAGCATAGATAAATGGTAGGGCTTAGAAGAACCATGCCCCTTTTAGAAGGTACCGCTGAATTGGCCCGAGGTCGGAGCCTTCTTCTCTTCTGCCATAGATAAAGTAGCCAACTGAATCCCTGAATTTGGACCCTTCAAAAAGTACCTAATATGCTCCTCCTTTGAGGTAATCAACTATCGCGTATAGCAAGATAGGGCATAAAACTTGGCCTTACAGGCAGCCATAAACATGTTACTCTGCTCCAACCTCAGAAACACATCCTTCTTATGGTCAAGATAAGTGTGGGGAAAATATTTCTCAAGGAATACATTCTAAAATTGAGCCCAAGTAAGTTGAGGTAAGGCAGCCCTACACTCCACAAATGACCTCCACCATTGCTTGGCTTTGTTCTACAAATGAACAAAAACAAACTCCATGTAATACCCCGTACGTTTTCGAACCTATACGACTACGTGTACAATTATGGAAATATTAAAACATGAGAGAATTGGTGAATTATGCATTAAATTTTTGGGCTTAAAGGATTCGTGTGCTATTGGGCCTAATGAGGCCCAAAAATTTCAAGAAAAACATGGCCCAAAAATGGAAAAAAGATCCATTCTTGCTTGGACCAAAGGAGACCCTCAATCATTGACCAAGTGTATGGATAAGGAGGACCATGAGGCACTATAAAAGGCCACAAATCAGTTTTTTAATTCATTTGAACTCTCATGCTTTTCTAGAATTTTCTCAAACATATCCACAAACCCTAAGCCTTCATTCTTTGGGCCAAAGATCATCAATTGGTGAGTATTGGTAAGTGTTTATTATTATGGTATAATATATTTTATGCATGGAATATGGTGTATAATATGTTGGTTATGTTGGTGGAGTATTGAGAAGGTCACAATAAGTGAAATGTTACATGTTGCCAAATCGGAGGGTGGTTTGTCTTGTAAAATTGACTATGGACTTGTAGTTTTGAAGAAAGTGAACTTGGTGGAGTAAATATTTACATGTGATATGTGATTATAGTCTTGACTTGTTTTTTCATGATGTATAATGTTTGGAATTTCTATTGCGAAATCGGCTATGTTTTGGTACCGTATTGGCCGTGAAGTGTCATTTTGGTGATGTTATTGTGTGTTGTGAGACCATGGATGGTTTTTTGCGTCTAAGATGATCAAAAATATGTTTAAATAAGTTTGATTATGATCATGGACCATTCATTGCATAAAAACACCCAAAAGAGACCCTTTTTGGTCGAAACGGGCACCCGCCCTCGCAGACGAAGCACCTGCAGGCGCAGGTGCCAAAGAAGGTGCCTCTGGCTACTGCCAAAGGTCACCTGTGGACGCAGTTCATCCACCTGCGGGCCCAGGTGGCTTAGCGGATTGGCCCAGAACTCCGAATTGCTTGTTTTTGCATCCCTTTGGCCCCCCGAAACCCCTATACCCTTCATGGATGTAATTATCAACTTGTGATACCTTTTGAATGACTTTAAAGGAGTATCCCGGAGGTATTTTGCATGGTATAAATTATGGATGGTTGTTCATGTGCTGTTACAAACGGTATTGAGATGCTTTGATGGAGTGATTGTGACGTAGTGTTAATGTGGAGGTATAAAGGGTAAACTTAGTGTAAAATGTTATTGATTTATGATGCCTTGGTCAATGTATGGAATACTATGGTATTATTTGTATGATAATTCCATGAATGATGTGATTATGTTATTAAACTTGTTATTTTTCCATAAGTGTAAATTATGGAATTTTGGCCGATATGTTGTTGTGAAGTGTAATGAGGTGAGTTGATGGAATAATTGTGATGTTGTGGTGATGAAGAGTGGAAAGTATGAACTTGGTATGATATGCTAGTGGTTTATGATATTTTGGTCAATGTTGGGCATGTTGTGGTATTGTTGATATGACCATGTCGTAAAGGGTATTGTAGAGAAGGAAATGTCATTTATGAGGCAAACATGTAACTCATTGTCGTTGTATGTATTTGTAAGGTAGTTGGTGGTTAATGTAAATTCCATTACGTATTTGTGTTGTAGAGTGAAACATAAGGAAGGAGCGGGACTACGGTATTCACATATAGGATTGTATATTCGTATTGAGGAGATAAGATATGTAAGGTTATTCTGTCCGTATCTTCCTGCAGCACATATTATTCATGTTGTCATTGTCCTTGTTCAATTCCGAAATGGTAAAAGGTATATCATTTCAGGTTGTCACATGTTACTATTCTCATGTTTCTTAATCATGGACCAATCATGACTCATATGTCTCTTAATCATTGATCGATATTCCAAAACTTCCATAATGTCATAATTATTACCAAGTATCAATCTCATGAACAAAGAAGAGTGAAGTAATGCAAGTATGTGTTCCAATAAGGTCATGATCCCCCAATGTACCAATCTCATAAAAGTAAAAGACAGAAGTAATTCAAAGAGGTGATGAAAGAAGTGATTCCCGTATGGTTACTCTATATTTTTCTTATGGTTACTTTATGGTTACTTCAAGATTATTGTATAATTACTTTACAAGTACTTTAAAATTACTTTATGGTTACTTTATGGTTACTTTATGGTTCTTTGAGTGCGGGTGATAGCTTTGGGGAAAAAGCAAAACTTGATGCCGAACCTGCTTCCTTGTTTTCCGGGTGGTAGAAGGGGGAAAGTTCAGTGAGGCAAAAGCCAAGCTTGACGCTGAACTTTATTATATTCACTGGATCAAGGGGGAAGCTCAGTGAGGTAAAAGCCAAACTTGACGCCGAACCTGCTTCCTTATTTTCCGGGTGGTAGCAGGGGGAAAGATCAGTGGGGTAAAAGCCTAGCTTGATACCGAACTTGAGACGGTTGCATATTGACGGATGCATTGCATAGTGATGATTGCATATTAACGGTTATACATTGTTGACGGTTATGAATATTAATGGTAATGGACATAAGGGAAAAATAAAGGTAATGAACATAAGGTACATAATCCCACACAATCAGAACGATGACTTATCCACATTGACTATTCTCTTGAAATCAAGTTCATTGAGGTGTTTAAGTTTTATGAAGTTTCTTATAGCCTTGCATACTCAGTACATTCTTCGTACTGACCCCTTTTGGGGACCTTACTTTATTTACTACAGGCACAGGTGTTAGTAGACCTCTACAATAGGCTACGAGTCATCTGCGGATCATTGGTGAGCTCCAGTTGGTTCGGGGCTTTCCTAGTCACATGTGTATATTGTTTTGGTACTGTACTTGTTGTATAAAGTGGGGACTTGTCCCGACTATAGATTTTGTGTTCATGTATCGGTTAGAGGCTTTGGGGACATATGTAGGAAGGCGAATGTAAGAGATGTGTGTTCTGCTTGACTTGATGGCCCTAACGGCCAAGTTTCATATGTTATATAAGTTTTTCATGACTTCTGCCTAGTTGCATGAAGTATAATAAGAGTCATACTAAGGTGTGTTTGTGCGTGAATAGGAGCAAAGATTGGTTCTCTCGATCCATATCGGCTTCGTGTGCCAGTCCGGCCCGAATGGGATTCGGGTCGTGACAAAAAATGGTATCAGAGCAGTTCGTTCTAATGGTGTCTACAAAGCCGTGTCCGAGTAGAGTCTTGTTCATGGATGTGTTGTGCACCACATTTATGAGCAGGAGGCTATGGTGCATTTAGGATGTTGTTTCTTTCCTTCACTTCTAGATCGTACAATAGAGCCAGTGTTGTAAGTTGAATTGTATCTGACCATGGGAATTGTTTTTCTTTGGTATAGTAAGAAATGTCGATTACAAGAAGAAGCAAGGGTAAGACCAAGAAGTTAGACAGGATTGGTGGAGAAGGAACTAGTAACTTACCACCCGAACGGGTTGAGCAAGATGAAGTTGAGAGTGAGTTTGCATCGCGGGCTTCTTCTACTTTTCCAGCTCCAGAAGAGCCGAGAAGGAGAGAAGAACCTGTTGAGCCATCTGTTAATGTCACTGATCAATATTTAAGAGATGCAGTATATATGTTGATTCAGATAGTTACGACACAGAATCAGGGACAAGCTGGTCCAATGACAAGTAATGACAGTGAGGCGAGGGCAGCTAGTCGAAGGACACAGGATTTCCTAAAACTAGACCCTCCTATATTCACTGGATCAGATCTTAATGAGGACCCGCAAGATTTTATCGATCAAATCAAAAGGGCTTTGGATGTTATGCACATATTTGGTGTAGAAACAGTTGAACTCGCGGCGTATAGATTGAAAGGGGAGGCGATATTATGGTAGGAAGATTAGAAACGAGCAAGGGGTGTTGGTGTACCCCCGGCTAGCTGGGAAGAATTTAAAATGGCATTCCTGGATCACTACCTTCCATATGAGATTCGGGAGGCACGCGCAGACCAGTTCCTGAATCTTCGTCAAGGGAATATGAGTGTTCGAGAGTACAGTCTTCAGTTTAATTCTTTGGCCAGATATGCTCCCCATATGGTAGACACTATGGCTGATAGAGTTCATCGGTATGTGGATCGATTGGATCCATCATTGGTCAGAGACTGTACCATTGCTGCTCTGAATAAAGATATGGATATAGCAAGAATACAGGCTTTTGCACAAAAGATGGAGGATCAGAGGGAGAGAAGAAAGATGCACAAAACAGAAGAGGGTCCGTCAAAGAAAGCTAGAACGATGGGACAGTACATGGTGTCCCAAGGGGAATTTGGGCCTCGAGATTTTAGTAGACCACTGAGACCATCACTTCCTCATCCTATAGGCAGTCACGTTGGGCAAAGTAGTGGGATACAAGGTTCACAACCAATGGTGTATCAAGAGCAAGGAAGTATGAACCAAACGGGGTTTCCTCGCCAGCCGTGTCCACACTGTGGAAAGCTTCATTTAAAGGAATGCCGATTTGGGACCAATATTTGCTTTTGGTGTGGTATGTCCAGGCATATGGTAAGAGATTGCCCAAGAAGGGGCACAGGTATTATTATGCAACCTACGGGATCAACCGTTGCACCGTCATTATCGGTTCCTTTCTTAGGCCAAGATGTGCAGCCGGTTGGTCGTGGTAACGGTATTAGAGAAGCAGACAGTTTTGGTGGAACACAAGACCATACTTATGCTCCATTGGACCAACAAAATGAAGAGGCATTTCTGATAGAGGTATAGGTACATTACCATATTTTTCATATGATGTATACGTATTGACTGATCTGAGCTCTACCCTATTATATGCTACTCCATTGATTACGGTAAACTATAACGAGACACCGGGGTTATGAGTTAAGACAATAGAGATATTTCCACTTGTCGGTGAGTTGAGTATAGTGAAAAGAACATATCGTAATAGTAATAGTATAGTAGGTGTTGTGATGATAGATGAGTGAGTACTCTTGAAAGTGTCGTCAATGAATAGAGTAAGTGGATTTGGAAAGAAAGGGTATGAAATGTGTCGGACGTGCATAAGAGTTTCATTTGACATTGTTCCGGTAAGAAATATACAGGTCACGAAGGATCCCACTTGAAAGAGATATCGATGGTTACTTTAGACCGACAGGTGCAAAGTTTAGCAAATAAAGATGTAAGTTTCATAAGAGTTCTCTATAGGAATCAAAAAGTCTAATAGATAACTTGAAAAGTTGAAAACAAAGTGATGAGGCCAAGGTACCCATATTTGTTACAGACTAAAGGAAGAAAGTTCAAAAAAATGCGAAAGTGGAGAAAGACCAAGTAAGTATCTATATGAGCAAATGTATAGAGATGCATTTGTTGCACATGAGAAGTCTTTGTTAACATTCGAGGATGAATGTTCCTAAGGGGGGAAGAATGTAATACCCCGTACGTTTCCGAACCTATACGACTACGTGTACAATTATGGAAATATTAAAACATGAGAGAATTGGTGAATTATGCATTAAATTTTTGGGCTTAAAGGATTCATGTGCTATTGGGCCTAATGAGGCCCAAAAATTTCAAGAAAAACATGGCCCAAAAATGGAAAAAAGATCCATTCTTGCTTGGACCAAAGGAGACCCTCAATCATTGACCAAGTGTATGGATAAGGAGGACCATGAGGCACTATAAAAGGCCACAAATCAGATTTTTAATTCATTTGGACTCTCATGCTTTTCTAGAATTTTCTCAAACATATCCACAAACCCTAAGCCTTCATTCTTTGGGCCAAAGATCATCACTTGGTGAGTATTGGTAAGTGTTTATTATTATGGTATATTATATTTTATGCATGGAATATGGTGTATAATATGTTGGTTATGTTGGTGGAGTATTGAGAAGGTCACAATAAGTGAAATGTTACATGTTGCCAAATCGGAGGGTGGTTTGTCTTGTAAACTTGACTATGGACTTGTAGTTTTGAAGAAAGTGAACTTGGTGGAGTAAATATTTACATGTGATATGTGATTATAGTCTTGACTTGTTTTTTCATGGTGTATAATGTTTGGAATTTCTATTGCGAAATCGGCCATGGTTTTGGTACCGTATTGGCTGTGAAGTGTCATTTTGGTGATGTTATTGTGTGTTGTAAGAACATGGATGGTTTTTTGCATCTAAGATGATCAAAAATATGTTTAAATAAGTTTGATTATGATCATGGACCATTCATTGCATAAAAACACCCAAAAGAGACCCTTTTTGGTCGAAACGGGCACCCGCCCTCGCAGACGAAGAACCTGCGGGCACAGGTGCCAATGAAGGTGCCTCTGGCTACTGCCAAAGGTCACCTGCGTACGCAGGTCATCCACCTGCGGGCGCAGGTGGCTTAGCGGATCGGCCCAGAACTCCGAATTGCTTGTTTTTGCATCCGTTTGGCCCCCCGAAACCCCTATACCCTTCATGGCTGTAATTATCAACTTGTGATACCTTTTGAATGACTTTAAAGGAGTATCCCAGAGGTATTTTTCATGGTATAAATTATGGATGGTTTTTCATGCGTTGTTACAAACAGTATTGAGATGCTTTGATGGAGTGATTGTGACGTAGTGTTAATGTGGAGGTATAAAGGGTAAACTTAGTGTAAAATGTTATTGATTTATGATGCCTTGGTCAATGTATGGAATACTATGGTATTGTTGGTATGATAATGCCATGAATGGTGTGATTATGTTATTAAACTTGTTATTTTTCCATAAGTGTAAATTATGGGATTTTGGCCGATATGTTGTTGTGAAGTGTAATGAGGTGAGTTGATGGAATAATTGTGATGTTGTGGTGATGAAGAGTGAAAAGTATGAACTTGGTATGATATGCTAGTGGTTTATGATATTTTGGTCAATGTTGGGCATGTTGTGGTATTGTTGATATGACCATGTCGTAAAGGGTATTGTAGAGAAGGAAGTGACATTTTAGAGGCAAACATGTAACTCATTGTCGTTGTATGCATTTGTAAGGTAGTTGGTGGTTAATGTAAATTCCATTACGTATTTGTGTTGTAGAGTGAAACATAAGGAAGGAGCGGGACTACGGTATTCACGTATAGGATTGTATATTCATATTGAGGAGATAAGGTATGTAAGGTTATTCTGTCCGTATCTTCCTGCAGCACATATTATTCATGTTGTCATTGTCCTTGTTCAATTCCGAAATGGTAAAAGGTATATCATTTCAGGTTGTCACATTTTTCTATTCTCATGTTTCTTAATCATGGACCAATCATGACTCATATGTCTCTTAATCATTGATCGATATTTCAAAACTTCCATAATGTTATAATTATTACCAAGTATCAATCTCATGAACAAAGAAGAGTGAAGTAATGCAAGTATGTGTTCCAATAAGGTCATGATCCCCCAATGTACCAATCTCATAAAAGTAAAAGACAGAAGTAATTCAAAGAGGTGATGAAAGAAGTGATTCCCGTATGGTTACTCTATATTTTTCTTATGGTTACTTTATGGTTACTTCAAGATTATTGTATAATTACTTTACAAGTACTTTAAAATTACTTTATGGTTACTTTATGGTTACTTTATGGTTCTTTGAGTGCGGGTGATAGCTTTGGGGAAAAAGCAAAACTTGATACCGAACCTGCTTCCTTGTTTTTCGGGTGGTAGCAGGGGGAAAGCTCAGTGAGGCAAGAGCCAAGCTTGACGCTGAACTTTATTATATTCACTAGATCAAGGGGGAAGCTCAGTGAGGTAAAAGCCAAACTTGACGCCGAACCTGCTTCCTTGTTTTCCGGGTGGTAGCAGGGGGAAAGCTCAGTGGGGTAAAAGCCTAGCTTGATGCCGAACTTGAGACGGATGCATATTGACGGATGCATTGCATATTGACGATTGCATATTAATGGTTATACATTGTTGACGGTTATGAATATTGATGGTAATGGACACAAAGGAAAAATAAAGGTAATGAACATAAGGTACATAATCCCACACAATCAGAACGATGACTTATCCTCATTGACTATTCTCTTGAAATCAAGTTCATTGAGGTGTTTAAGTTTCATGAAGTTTCTTATAGCCTTGCATACTCAGTACATTCTTCGTACTGACCCCTTTTGGGGACCTTACTTTATTTGCTGCAGGTACAGGTGTTAGTAGACCTCTACAATAGGCTACGAGTCATCCGCGGATCATTGGTGAGCTCTAGTTGGTTCGGGGCTTTCCTAGTCACATGTGTATATTGTTTTGGTACTGTACTTGTTGTATAAAGTGGGGACTTGTCCCGACTATAGATTTTGTGTTCATGTATCGGTTAGAGGCTTTGGGGACATATGTGGGAAGGCGAATGTAAGAGATGTGTGTTCTGCTTGACTTGATAGCCCTAACGGCCAAGTTTCATATGTTATATAAGTTTTTCATGACTTCTGCCTAGTTGCATGAAGTATAATAAGAGTCATACTAAGGTGTGTTTGTGCGTGAATAGGAGCAAAGATTGGTTCTCTCGAGCCATATCGGCTTCGGGTGCTAGTCCGGCCCGAATGAGATTCGGGTCGTGACACTCCACACCATACTTTTCAACAATACCCATCTTGTGCAGACGTTTGTGACAATCTATCAAAAACTCAAAAGCATTCTTAGATTCTGTACCTTGGAATACCAAGGGCTTCATCTCCATGAACTAGCAGAATAACCTATGTTCATCATGAGCAATCACTGGTCTAAGTACCTATTGGGGATACACCCCTGTTTCAGAGCTTGCATCCATCCTTTGTGCTACAGCAGTGCATGTTACAAGGCTATGAACAAAACAGTCGAAACAAATAGAGTGTAGCTAGTGCCATCCAAACCACCCAAAACCCCCAGCACTTATTGAATCACCTCTACAGACAAAGGCACCTGCGATGCCCCATTTGGTACTGGCACCACATTCTCTTGAGATAACATTACTTCTTTCTCAACTACCTCCTCTTTATCTTGAGCATGGCTCAGAGCATCCTGCGGTAAGAAAGGGGTAGGTGATATCTATCTTTTCGATCTCCCAGTAGCCTATGCTCTACACCTAACGGGCATTGCTCCCCATCCTGCCCTTCTTGTTCTATACCAAACTCGAGGCCTACCCTGGACTACGACCTCAGCGACTGGTGCGGGTGCTACTGTAGGTGCTATCGCGGGTGCTGTTGTTGCTGCTCTAGTAGAATGAGTATTCAGTATCTGGAAATAAGAGTGAAAGGATTAGATACTAATTTGAATCACCAAATACCAATCAGAATCAAGTAATGGCATGACAGAAAGAAAGAAAGGAAATTCTTTTCCTAAACCCCTGTAGCCTCCCAAAGAAAAGTACAGATGTCTCTATACCTTTACTAGACCTATTCTTATACGATGAGATCTACAAATCCAGTGCTCTGATACCATCTCTGTCATGACCCAACCGATCATGATTGGTACCCACCCTAACCTATGGCGGGAGAACCATATTAGTCTCACCTTTACTCACGTATGTGTTACTCTCACATTCATATTATATAATTCCCCAAGTATAAAATCAATCTCTGAAATGCTTTCACTTGAATAAAAAGCATTGTCAAACGACATCATCATCCATAAACGAATAGAGTGTGGAAACCTCTATTTATTACAATCCCCGAAAGCTGAAGTCACCGTACAAGAACATCTAAAAATAACTAAGTTTGGAAATAACTAACATATCCCAAGAAAGCAAAATAAGAAGGAATCATCTTAGTCCCGAAAACAAGGGACATCAAAATCATAAAAAAATCTAAAGGTTGCCCAGACATAGTGTTCACCCTCAAAATTAGATTCAAACTGCTAACTAGAGTCGAGGTCGTGTCTAAACCATTGGAAGGAGTTCTGCACTCAACAAAAAGAAGAGCACGGTAGCATCAGTACAACAACAAGTACTGGTAAGCATCATAGGTCAATTTAACTTAACAATGCACAAGTAAGCAAGTCAAATAAATATAAAAGTAATCATACAAAACTCATAACCAATGATAACAATCAGATAAACACATCATCTATCATCATATAATTAAAACTCACAAGTTCACTTTAACAAGCTTTCATACTTAGTCATTTTCATCAACGATTCATCATCATATATAATCATCAAAATAGCACGCAATGCTTATGAATAAGTGCATGTATGCAAGATGTGCACATCATCTCTTACTCTTCTCATCCTCATCATCAACATCATAATGTACCAGCGTGGTACCCAACCCATTATCAAAACATATCATATTGTACTTGTGTGTTACCCAACCCATCATCTCCACATTTCATCATAATGCAAATGAAATACAATGCAGTCACTAAATCACAAGTCAAGCTAGAAAGCAATCATAGATGAACAAATCACAAACAAGCACAGATCCAAGAAAGTCTAAGTGCTAAAACAAAACCATAGCCTACTTCAACTCCTTTGCTCAAAGTCACCCTTAAGCTACACTTTTGCCCTTTCGATCTCGTTCTTGATCTTTAACAACAAGAATATACATTCATTTTAATAATTCATCTTTTTTTAACTATTAAGGATCAAATGTCACTAATTTTAGCCATGAGCTTACCCTATTTCACCATCTTAGGGTTTTCTTATCATTTAAACTTCATGAACCCTACTTGAATTAGCATAAATAATCGTAATTCTAGTCCCATTGGTATTTTCTAACACCCTAGGATCATTAAATACTGAAATTATACACATTCCCATCACTTTTTCATCAATTCCCACAAGCTAGGGCTAAACCTCCAAAATCCACCATTAATCCATTTCTAGTGATTTTCTAAGGTTAAACAAAGTAAATTCGAGTCTAGGATGTAATTACTTACCTCCAAGGGTAAAAAACTTCAACAACCCTCTGAAAATTGCCTATCCCAAAGCTCTCTTGCATTTTTCAAAAAAATGGGAAATAAAAACATTTTTCTGGATTTTAAAACTAAAATTTAACTGCACATTACTGCTGTAGTGGATAATTATCACGGCAGCAGTTAAATTTCTGTTACAGCGGTTCACACCATTTTTCTTGGAGGTCGCCGTTGTGGTTCCTATGACTGCTGCAGGGGTTACTTTTTCCACTGCAGTGGGTCGAGATAGAAACTTGGGACCTCTCCTCAATTTTCATCATTTTACAATACACACCATGAATTTCAACATCGCGAACCAACCCCTCCATGATAAATTCTATAACCAGAGTTTTATAACTCTATTTTAGGTGCAAATATTGCTACGACTTTCTATACACATTGGCTATACACTTATCATATCAAACCCCTTTATTACCAATCATATCAATACCAGAATTCATTCAATTACCATATCCTCAAAATTAAGTCAAAACTAGATCAGCCCTGAATTCCTCAAAATTTAGCTAAGGGGAGTTTAGGTGGACTTCTACCTCCTAATTCCGCATAACGACATTTTGGGTCGTCATAATTTAGTGATCCAAATTGGTATCTGACCCTCTTTATTCCTATATCTGTAGAGAGAGCAACATCCCCAGTGCCAGCAGCTCTAGCCATGAAATCGATTGTGCGGGGATAAGGACAAAGTAAGGGAAGGGGAATGGAAATAGAGAGAGTAACACCCGCTAGGGGTGGAGCTCAAGCAGTAGCTGACAAGGCCCTTCAGAGGTCAGTATCACCTCCCCTACACCAGGATTATTTTGAAGAGGCTGAGGCAGTATATGCGGATAGTTTGGGACCAAATGTGGTGACACCGACTGGTGGTACAGTCTTTCCTCTGATGTCTTTTGAGGTTGTTCAATAGGTTTTGGCTTTTTTGAGCGGTTTAGCTGGTACTGGATCTACCCCCACTGTGCTGACTTTTTAGGTTTTGGGTGCTCATATTACTAACACTTTAGCTCCCAAAATGGGTGAGGCTTTAGGTACTGATGTATTTCCCTATTACGTATTAGGCCCTATCATGAATGGAACTAAGTATGAGTTATCGACCAAGTTTTTAAAAATGAAGCCTCTTTCATTTTATGGTACTGATACTAAAGATGAATTTGAGTTTATCATTGATTGCTATAAGAGGCTTCATAAATTGAGGATTGTGCAATAGTATGGTGTTGAGTTCATGATTTTCCTACTGCAAAGGGATGTCAAGTAGTGGTGAAGAGCTTATGTGGAGTGTCGGTCACCAGTTTTACCTCTATTGACTTGGGCTAAGTTTCATGCCCTATTTTTGGATAAGTATGTGTCTCATACCCTTTGTGACCGTAAGAAATATGAGTTCTTGACCCTTAAACAGGGTAGTATGTCAGTTGTGGCCTATAAGGCTAAGTTCCATTCTCTATCTCGCTATGTTACCCGGCTATTGGGCATTGAGGAGAAGAGGATTCGGCTATATAATAAAGGTTTGAACACTGACCTTCAGGTTCTATCTATTCACATGAGTTCTATAGGAAAGAGCTTCAATGATGTGTCTGATTATGTGAAAAAGCTTAAGGGAGTTTAGCAGGCTAGTCAGGATAAGGTATTAGCCAAGAAGTCCCAGAATACGAGTAACTTCAGTGGTTTTTATTCTAGGGGTCACAGCCAGTAGGTTCATTCAGCTTGCCCCATTCTGTCAGCTTTGTCAGCCTCCACAGGTGGTCATTTAAGGGCTATTTAGTAGCTTTCAGTTGCTAAGGGCCAAGGGCTTCCTATTCTTCGGCCAACAGGCCTTCTCCTGAGCAAGGTTGTAATTATTATGGTGTTTCATGACACTTCAAGAGGTAATGTCCTTTGAAGCAGGCAGGTAATCAGGCACAATAGTAGACCAAGGCTATAGTTACAGCAGGTATAGGTGGAGGTGGTAACGATAAGGTTCGTCTACAGGGTGGATGGGGGAATAATCAGGGAAGTCGTGGTGGAAATAAAGGTAATAGTAATGCAAGAAAGGGTGGATCCCAGCCAGCTAGAGAGGTTACCCAGTTCAATGATAGAGCTCACTGTTATGCCTTCCCAGGTAAGACCAAGGCTGAGGTATCTGACGTCGTTATTACAGGTGCTATTCTTGTTTGTGACTGGATGGTTTCTGTTTTGTTTGATCCAAGTTCCACTTACTCTTATGTATCTGTTAGATTTGCTTTGAATATGGATTAGGTCTGTGATGTACTTGAATCTCCTGTGTATGTTTCTACTTTTGTTAGAGATTTTGTGGTGGTGACCTATTTTTATCGTGTATGTTCTGTATTGTTTAAGGGTTTACAGATTTGGGTAGACTTAATCATTTTGTACATGCTTATTTTTGATATTATTTTGGGTATGACTTGGTTATCTTCATACCATATTGTCTTGAACTATAATGATGAGACAATGACTCTAGAAATATCGGGTATGGGTAAACTAGAGTGGGAGGGAGTGTAAAATTCTAAGCCAGAGGAAATTATTTTTTTGTTTGGGCTAGAAAGCTAGTGGGGAAGGGGTGTTCAGCCTTTCTGGCTCACCTTTAGGATGTTTATGCAGAGTCACCTTCTATAGAGTCTGTTTCAATGGTTTCAGAGTTTCAGGAGGTATTTCCTATGGATTTGCCTAGTGTGCCTACAAACATGGATATTGATTTTTATATTGAATTGGAGTTGGGCACTAACCCAATTTCTATTCCTCTATATCGTATGGCTCCAGCAAAATTGAGGGAACTTAAAACTCAGTTATAGGAACTCCTTGATAAGGGATTTATCCGTACCAGTGCTTCACCTTGGGGTGCTCCAGTGTTATTTGTTAAAAAGAAAGATGGTAGCATGAGGATGTGCATTGATTACAGGCAATTAAACAAGGTTACCATCAATAACAATTATCCCTTTGCTCTTATAGACGATCTCTTTGACCAGTTGTAGGGTGCTTTGGTATTCTCTAAGATTGACTTGAGGTTGGGTTACCATCAGCTGAAAATTTGGCCTGAGGATATACCCAAGACAGCCTTTAGGACTCGGTATGGGCATTATGAGTTTCTTGTGATGTCTTTTGGATTGACCAACTCACCAGTGGCCTTCATGAGCTTGATGAATGGTATTTTGAAGTCTTTCTAGAATTCTTTTGTGATAGTTTTTATTGATGACATTTTAGTTTACTCCAAGAGCAAGGAGGAACATGAAGGTCATCTTCGCATTATCTTGGGAATTTTGAAGGAGAAGCAGTTGTATGCAAAGTTCCCAAAATATGAGTTTTGGTTGTCTTTGGTTTCTTATTAGGGCATGTGGTCTTGGAAAAAGGGGTGATGGTAGATCCCTATAAGATTGAGACGGTTAAGAGTTGGGTTCGACCTAACTTAATGATTGAAGTTAGGAGCTTCATGGGTCTCGCTAGTTATTATTATAGGTTTGTCAAAAAATTTACTTCTATTGAAACTCACTTAACAAGGTTGACTCAGAAGAAGGTGCCATTTGTATGGTCAAATAAGTATGAGGAGAACTTCCAAAAGCTCAAGACACTTTTGACTACAGCTCCTATGCTTTCATTACCGATTGAAGCTAAGGATTTTGTTGTATTCTTTGATGCTTCACTCTTGGGTTTGGATGCTATATTGACGTAGGACAGGAATGTCATTGCATATGCTTTGATGCAGTTGAAGCCTCATGAAAAGAATTACCCAACTCATGATTTGGAATTGGAAGTGGTGGTGTTTGTACTTAAGATTTAGAGACACTATGGTGTCAAGTACGAGGTGTTCACAGACCATCGTAGCCTGCAGTATGTGTTCACGTAAAGGGATTTGAACTTGAGACAGAGGAGATGGATGGATTTGTTGAAGGACTATGATGTGACCATCCAGTATCATTTGGGTAAGGCCAATGTGGTGGCAGATGTATTGAGCCAAAAATTAGTAAGTATGGGCAGCTTGGCCTGTTTGAGGGTGTCAAGGCGACCCTTGGCTAAGGAGTTTCAAGCTCTAGCATCTCGGTTCATGTAGTTTGGCATTTCAGATAGGGGTGGAGTGTTAGATAGTATTATGGTAAAGTCAACTTTCCTTGATGAAATAAAGGCCAAACAGTTGGAGTATGTGGAATTGAATAAAATCTGGAATAAGGAAACGTCTAGAGATGCTTCAGACGTCATACTTGACATGTGTGGAGTGTTGTGGTTTAAAGGACGGATATGTGTTCTTCAGGTTGGTGAATTAATTCAGAATATGTTTGTTGAAGCTCATGGTTCGCAGTATTCTATGCATCCAGGTGCAACCAAGATGTACCGTGACTTGAGACAGCTTTATTGGTGGTCTAGGATGAAGAGGGACATAGTGGAGTATGTATCTAAATGCCATAATTGTAAGCAGGTAAAGTACAAGCACCAAAGACCTGCGGGATTGCTCCAAAGGTTACCCATTCCCGAGTAGAAGTGGGAGAGGATAATTATGGATTCGTGGTAGGTTTTCCTAGGACCTTGGGAAAGCATGACTCAATTTGGTTCATATTAGATAGGTTGACTAAAGTATCCTATTTCATTTCGGTTAGAGTGGATTTCAGCTCTAAGAAGTTAGCCACGATCTACGTCAAGAAAATAATGAGGCTGCATGGGGTGCCCTTTTCTATCATTTCAGACAGAGGTACGCAGGTCACTTCAAAATTTTGGGACAGGTTGCACGAAGATTTGGTTACCTAACTTACTTTTAGCACAGTTTTTCATCCTCAGACTGATGGGCAGTCGAAGAGGATGATTTAGGTGCTTGAGGACATGCTGAGGGCATGTGTAATTGACTTCGGTGGCCATTGTGACCAGTTCTTGCCATTGTGTGAATTTTCATGCAATAATAGTTGTTACTATAGTATTAACATGGCCCCATTTAAGGCACTCTCTGAGAGAAGGTGTAGATCGCCCATAGGATGGTTTAAAACTGGTGTTGTGAAGTCTTTGGGCATCGATTTGGTGAATGAAGCTCAAGAAAAAGGTGAGGTTCATCCAAACTAAGTTGTCGGCAGCCTAGAGTAGAAAAAAAGAGTATGCAAACCATAAGGACAGGGACATATCATTCAAGGTTGGTAAACAAGTTTTGCTAAAGGTGCCTCCTATGAAGGGAGTTATGAGGTTTGGTAAGAAGGAAAAGTTTAGCCCTCAGTA
Organism: Capsicum rhomboideum; assembly: GCA_031232105.1. Taxonomy (NCBI): domain Eukaryota; kingdom Viridiplantae; phylum Streptophyta; class Magnoliopsida; order Solanales; family Solanaceae; genus Capsicum; species Capsicum rhomboideum. Next base: position 111,174,745 of record CP124719.1, on the reverse strand, counting down.
TATCGGTAAGTTTGAGGTTCTTAATGATGTTGGTCCAGTTGTGTACAGGTTGGCATTGCCTATAAGCTTACTGGCAGTCCATCCGGTGTTCTATGTATCCATGCTGAAGAGATATCATGGGGATGCAGATTACATTATCAAGTGGGATTCAGTTTTGATAGATAAGGATCTTATTTATGAGGAGGAGCATGTCACTATTCTTGATCGGGATGTCCAAAAGTTGATGACAAAGGAAATTCGGTTGGTAAAGATCCAATGGAAGCATCAACTAGTTAAAGAAGCCACTTGAAAAAACAAGAAGGACATGTGGGACAAGTACCCTCACCTGTTTGAGGATATAGGTACTCTTTCTTTCCTTGACTTGGCCCATTTTCTTGCTTTGATCATTCGGGGACGAACGATGGGTAAATTGGTATCTGTTGTAATGATCCTTTTGCGTCATTATGGGTGAGTCAATCTTGCAAAATTTGGGTTAAGTTTCTCCCAAAAATGACAGTTAAAAATTATAGCCTAGGCTAGTATCGAATGAAATCGGAGCGAGGTATGGTCTAAGGCAATCCGGGAATGGATTGGGTAAATGTAATAAAATTTAATTTAATTTTATGTTGGCTAACTTGATAAAAAATTCGTAGGACTTTTTGGAAGTAAATTTGGGTGAGTTAAACTCCTGATATCGAACTTGATGCAAAAAGGTTAGTCCCGGATATTATGGTTTGAGGATGTGTTGTGAAAAAAGCAAAATTGATTGGATTTTCGAGATTTCTTCCTTGCCACTCCCACAATAGCGGGTGGCATGTTGCTTTAGCGACTTCCGCTATAGCGAAAAAATTCCCGCTATAGTAGAAGTCAACACCGGTCAATCCTACTTTAGTGAAAGATGTTGCTATAGCGGGATCAGGCCGCTATTGCAGGGTAAATTACTATAAATGCAGAAATTTCTCCAAAATAGTTTATTATTCAAAACTCATTTTTAGGCAAGGGCTTAGGCGATTTGGGAGATTTTCATCAGCTTTCCATCGATTTTCATCATAAAGGTATGTATTTCATCCCCATTAACTAACTTTTTTGTTAATTAACCATAGAATCACTAGTTTACGGGTGGTGGGGAGGGTTTACATTTGACTTAGCAGATTTTCTGGTGCAAGAAGGTAAAATTAGTGTAAAACCTTGGGGTTTTAGTTATTAATCATAAATTTACTCTTGCATGCTAATAATTCACTTATGTAACCATGAACCTGGTAGGTTTAAGGTTAATTATGGTAGAAAAATCCTAGAATAGGGGGAATGATCATGAATTTGGCCTTAGGGGTTAGGGATTAGGTTGTAATAATTGACATGGTAGGTCATTGGGTTGATTATTTGTTGTGTTCATATTTTAAGACCATGACCACGCAAAAATTGCACGGGAAGGCAAGGCTCAGGCTAAATTGAGTGGTGCAAGCTTGGATTAAGGTAGGTGATGGTTTTAATGTAGTTGAAACACAATTTGTGTTAAGTGTGTATGATAACTAATTCTTAGTATTGCTTGTACAATGTATGTTCAAAGAAAGTGAATGATTGTTTGATATCCTAAGTGTTAATTTCATGCAATAAACTTATATGAAAGCTTGTTGGTTTTACAAGTGTTGTTTGTTATCATTGTGGCTGAGATTGTTGTGATATCTGTCATTATTGTGGAATGTACCAGTATTTAGACAGCTCTACGAGATTGGTGATATAAGTTTGGCAGACACTTGATTCTAGGATTTGGTACATGGACAAGGACTTGTCCCCTGCAGGTCAAGACTAGTGGGCGCACATATAAGACCCTTAGCATATATGTACAAGGTACAGGTGAGTGTGATGGTTCCTTGACTGAACCGGGTATTATGTGTTTCTGGATTGCATTGGTTTCTGGAGTGAACCGGGTTTGTATGCTTAATTGCTAAGGTGGTTTCTTGTGTAAATTAGGATGCATAATATTGCTATGGTTGTTGTTATTAAGGATCCTTGAGTACGGGTTGCTTGTAAGTTGTGACATGGCTCTAGCATAAAGGGGACATGGTTTTATGATAGTTGTGTCATGGTTGTTCACTTGGAGTATTATTGTTGGTCTTATTTGACTTGACTAGTTATCCTTGTTGACTCTATTTGACTAAACTTCATGTTGTACTAGTTTACAAGGTTAAATATTATGAACATGAAAGATCGTTGCATGATAGGGTTCATGGTTGTCTTGTGGTACTACGTTTTGGTTATGTGTCCATATTTCTCATATTGGGTTGGCTAATGACCCTACCAGCACACCGTTATTTCTTGTGTGCTGATACTACACGTTCACTTCTTTTTGTTGAGCGTAGAGAATATTCCAGTGACTGTGTCAAGACCTCAGCTGTGATTTGGATCATATTCGAACTCAAGGGTGAGTTGCATCTTTTGGGCTACCATGGGTTCTTCTATTTATTTTCTGGTCCCTTTGTTTCAGACTCAGACATTACATTAGTTTTGGTGGTTGTACCCCCTCTTTTGACATTTATTAGAGTTTTGGTGCGATGACTTTCAGTTCCCAGGGGATTATTTTCCGCATTATTTCATTGTTGCCTTTCGTTATGTTATTGGATATTGTTCTTATTCAATGGTATTGGGTTTAGCTGTCTATTTTTTGCTAAGTGTTGATTGACTTATGATGTTGGTTGGTTCTCCCACTAGAAGGGTTTAGTGTGGGTACCACTCTCAGCGGGTTTAGGTCGTAACACAGCATTAGTCAACTGATAGGTAGTGTAAGCAACACCATGGGACTCAAGCGAACCAAGGTTATGCAACCTATGTTGACAATCAATCAAAAACTCATAAGCATCCTCACCAATTGCACCACTGAACTTGGGAGGGGACAATCTGATGAATCTCTTCTGCTCATCAGCAGACTTAACATGACCTGGAGCTATAAGCAAGACAACTAGTCTAGTAGGCAATGTCTCAACAGATGGGGCCACAACAACAGCTGGTTGTGCCCCAAGAGTCTAAAATCCATGAGTAGGAGCCTACCCTAATAGTTGTATACCTCCTATAGTTTGAGAACCAGCAGGTGTACCCGGTAGAATACCAGTCAGGGGAATGCCATCCAAATGGCCTAAAGAAGAATTAATAAATCCTATAGTACTAGGGTAGCCACGAAACCTTGAGGGAACTGAGCTAGTCCCACATCCTCTAGATGAGAAGACGTCTCATCATGCTTAATCTCAGGCTCGGGAAAGGCCGCTCTAGCTCACCCTCTAGATGGAGGCTCTCCTCGTGCCCAACCTCTAGCTCTATCTTGGCCATGGTCCCTGCCTCGCCCTCTGACTGGGGTCCAATAGCAGGTATTGGCATTGTATCCTCAACAACTCTAGATCTAGTCCTCACCATCTACGCAGAAAGAATAGAATACAAGTTTAAAATACTAGACATGAAAAATATGCATAATAAGGAATCAAATTAGAGAGGTTTGCCTAAAATTATCCCATAGCCTCCCTTCAATAAAAAGGAGCGGAAATTGGCTAAGTATAGGCATCTAGTGCCTGATCATGACTCGTTGGTTCACACTACAAGTCGTGACATGACCGGTACTATGCAAGAATGAGAAAATCCTGAAGAGTTAAAATCCATGGCATTGACAATGACTCTCCCTACAAGTCATCGAGAGAGGTGACGAGTCCTCTCATGACTCGTCCTAAGCAGCAAATGGCCAATGATTTGAAGACTGAAAAATGCACTCCATTGGCAATGACTCTTCTCACGAGTCATTGTGAGTTGTGACGGGTCCCTTGGCACCCGTTCTGAAGAGGCATTAGGAGAATTACTAAAAGTTAACAAATGAGGCCCCAGTGGCAACGGCTAATCTAACGATCTGTCAAGACTGACGACAGGTCGTCACATGAGGCATCACCAGCCCGACAAAAAATAGACAACTGAAGCTCTAACACACACAATGAGTCATGGCCAGACCCAAGGACTCATTGCCACTACCGACATAGTTTTCCAACATTATTTAGGATATGATTTCTTTTGTATTTCTAAATATTCCTTTTAGGTTTTATGTTTAAGGTTACGAACTATTATATCTTTTTAGTGCATTTACTTGTTCTTGAGAGTTGTTAAATATCTTTTGAAGATTAATCATAGTTGAGATTCTTGGTTTTATTCTATTCTTCTTGTAAGTGTTTGGTTATGTTTTTTTCTTAGAATTATTGTCGTGTTCTTGCAATTGTGAGTAGCTAAACTCCACAACTAGGGTTGTGAGAACTATGATGGAATAAAGAAGTAGGGTTCAAAGTGCAAAGTGATTCTAGACTAGTGTGCATGAATGTATTGTTGTTCCTTTGTATTGATTATTTTCTAATGGTGTGCAGCATTAGAACTTGCCTGTCTTCTTTACTAGCTTGAACCTAGAGAGGTAGAGATTAGGAAAATGAAATAACCAACGGAGACTTGGATCTATCAACCTTCAATTAATAGCTTAAGTCATGGACGCGGGAAAGCTATCCTGGAGTCATGGATAAGGGTTAGATTGTAAAACTCATGAGACTTCAATGAGTAATTGAGGATAGTCATCTAATAAGGGCGAACCAGCCGTTTAGGTGAACATAACTTATTGATTCTGCATGCTAAGCAGCGGGATAGATCACCAGTATGGAGAACCTAAGGAGTTATGAAATCATAGGGAATATAGTCCTAATGCCTCACCATTATTGATCAGACTTAAAATCAATTCACTAACTATTACTTAGTAACATACACACTTCAAAGATTCCTTCAAAAAAACCCTTTTTCAGAGATAATAGATTAAATAACCGCATCAACCAAGTCCTAGCAATATTTTCTGTGAGATCAACCCCAACCTAGTTAGGTTCTATATTTGATTCAATGACCGCTTTATACTTTATTTCAAGGTGTAAATTGGGAGACATCAAATTTTGACGTCGTTGCCTGGAATACGGTTTTTGATTAGATCGATTATGTTTATTTAACTATTAGTCCTTATTTCCCAATTTACTTTTTCTAATATTTTTTTTGGCACATACCGGTGCATGCACAACACTCGGAGTCAAGGCAATATTCTGATTCCACTTGATCTTGAAATTGAAAGAACGCTAAGAAAGTTGAGGAGAATGGATGATCAAGGCGTTCACGAGACTTCGGAGCAAGCTACAACCTGGATGTTATCCGAAGAGAAGCAAAGACAAGCATTGTCCCAACAAGCTGTTGCTGATGAGAATGGTCGACAAGAAAAAGCATCCCTTCTAGATACAGCTAAGAAATAATCTAGGTAAAGAAGGAACCGAGGCCATGAAGATCCCCGTCATTATGTCCCCCAGTTTGATGACAAAGACGATGATGTTGATCTGGATGATACAGGTGTTATTGTTGCAGCCCCACTGCCACTTGGGACTAATTTTGACATTATCAGCGCGATGATACAATTATTAAAAGTAAAAAGAGTATTCATTGGCCATGCTTTTGCTGACGCAAACATGTATATAATGGACTTTGTAGGGATTTGAAAATCCTACAAGATACCTGGTGTAAATAAAGATAATATCAGACTATGGTTGTTTCCTTTCTCATCGGCTGATGAAGCTACTCTATGGCTGGTAGAGTTACCAAGCGGATCAATCACTAACTACATTCACATGCGTTGTATGATACATGGTTGAGATTCAAGAAGAAGTTTCAACAAGTCCAAAATCACAAAATACCTAAACATAGTTTGCTTGAAATCTTCTACAAGTCTTTGAATGCTAATAACAAGGTTGTAACTGACACTATAACAGGAGGTTCATTCATGAGTCTAACTTGGGAGAAAGCTTCAACGATACTTGAGAGAATCACTGATGTCGCCTAAATTACACCTCTAAACAAAGTATAAAGTAGTCATTATCAAATATAAAACCCAACCAAGGTTGGGATTGATCCTATGAGGAATAGGCTGAAATTTCTATCAATGTGTCTGTCTAAGCAATCACTAAGTAATTTCATGTAAAAAGGGGGTTTTGGCTTTCTGACTTCAAATAGAAATAATTGTTGATTTTATTTGGTTTGTAATTAATGTGAGAGAGGTACTAGGACTGTTTTCCCTCTTAACTTCATAACTCCATAGGTTCTTCATACTAGTGATCTCTTCCGGTGCTTGGCATGTAGAATCGATAGGTTATGTTCACCTAGACGGCTTTTCGTACTTGTTTAAGTAACTATCCTCAAGTATGTTTTCTCTCCTCCTAAGTTTTGCTCTACTAACCCCTATCTTGGCTCCCAGATTAGATTCCCCAAATTATTGAATCAGGCTATTAATTGAAGGTTGATAGCTCCAAGTCTCTGTTGTTTATTCTCTTTTCCAATTCGTTACTCATCCTTTCGTCCAGAGTAAAGATAAGGCGAGTTCCAACGTTGTGCACAGTTAGAAAGCAATTAAATCAAAGATAACACCAGTACACATACAAACACCCTTTGAGAATCACTTCATACTACAAACACTACTTTTTTAATCCGTCATAGTTCCCACAACCCTAGTTGTGGTGTTTAGAAACTGACGAATAAGAACGCAATAATAATTCTAAATAAAAAGAATAATCATGCACTTACAAAGAATAAGATGAACAACCATGAATCTCAATTATGAATAAAACTCTAAAAATCGATATTTATACTTGTAAGAACAATAATATGCCTCAAAAGTATCAATGAAACGTAAACTAAAACAATAAACCTATTAGGAGTATTTATGGACATAAAGGAAACATATCCTAAACACAATAGAATTCGCAGAGTCGGCACCTCAAACAAGTATATGACGATCGTAAGTAGGTACCACGAGCATACCTTGTAATCATTATTAGATGGTGACCTTTTGAACACTTGCATATATATGCTGGAACAATGCTTAGGACGAGATCATCCTTTCTACTAACAATCGTTACAACCTTTCATTATTTCTACCTTTGATTTTTACTTTATAGGATAATCTTCCCACAATCTTCAGGAAGAGTCCGTTGTTTCAACCAATAATCTTGGGAAGCATTATCTGTTCTTCTACATATTTCACTGTATCAGTTTCAACCAACGACTGTAAAGGATGACCGTTGTCAGATCCAATAATCGTTGAATGGTTCGTCTGATGCCCTTGAGTTACATTTTCTGCACTTTGCTTCTCTGGACTTGTTTAACCTATAAATAGCATGAAAGCACATCATACACACAAAAACATTCCTTAAACTAAAAAATTCTCTTATTTTAAGCATCGAAAGTGTCGTAAGACCACGACACATCAATCACCAAAACCAGTAGGGGTTGGCACAGACAGGAATCAGACATTCCCATTGGCATTTATGTGATAGGATCCTTAGTAGAGTAGTGTAGGATAGATGACAGGCTCACTCAAGAAGTATCTCAGATGAGAACTGAATTGAGCCTGATTGCAAAACAAATCATAGGAATAGGGCGAAAAAGGTAAATGCAGTTGTCTCTCAAGGAAAAGAGCTAATACATAATAACTCTAATTCTGATAAGGAGACAAATTATTTTTATGATCAAGTGGCAGGTTTCTGGGCCAAATCCCAAGGGCCTAATCAAAACACTTGTAGCCAAGGTCAAGGGAATCAAGGTCGAAACTATTACAAGAATAATAACTATAATTGATTGGGGTATAGAGATAGGAGTAGAGGTAGATACGGTGATTGCAAGAAAAAAGATGGTTACAAGAATGACAGAAGTGGTTAGTACGTTCCACCCGATAGTTATGAAACTGAGTTGAGCTATGCTAGGATGGAAGAGCTATTTCCAAAGTGTTGAAAATGGTAGAGAATACGTATAACATCCTTAGCGAGATTCGAGCAGATATTTCAGGGATGAGTCAAAAGGTGGAGTCATATGCAACCCTTATTAAGCAACTTGAGTAGCAGCTCGGCCAGATTTCTTTGGCTTTAAATCAATGTTAGAAAGGTACACTTTTGAGAAACACTGTCCAGAATCTAAAGAATGACAGTCACTACATGGTTGTGACCACTAGAAGTGGTAAGATGATTATCAATCCTCTTATACCAGTGGTATTGATGATGAGGCCGAGCCCATGATGATTGATGTTAAAAAAAAAGCTGAATATGAAGATCCAATTATTGAGGAAAAGTCATCTGAAAAGCTGTCTCCAATTGCTAAAAAAGAGACTAGGCTAAAAAGAGAAAGGAAAAGGAGGTCCCATAGATTTTGACTCCCATTCCATAACCTCTTCCACTTTTTCCACAGAGATTAAAGAAGAGAGATGTAGAAGGGAAGTATCACAAATTTATTTCGATGTTGAAGCAATTGTATGTGAACATTTCTTTAGTTGAGGCACTTGAGAAAATGCCTGACTATACCAAATTAATGAAGGATCTTGTGACGAAAAAGAGGACCGTGATTTTTGAGCCTATTGATAATTTGCACCATTGTAGTGCAATAGCTTCCCAGTCTCTTGTCCAGAAAAAGAAATATCCTGAAGCATTCACTATTCTATGTACCATTGGGGCTTTCAACTTTGTGAAGGATTTATGTGACTTAGGGGCTAGTATTAATCTAATGTCGCTAGTAGCATTTAGATAGTTGGGGTTGGGGGCAGCCAAACCAACTTCAATAAGACTTCTTATGGCAGATCGTACTATAAAAAAGCATGTTGGTATCTTGTATGATGTGTTGGTGAAGGTTGAGTCATTCATATTTCTGGCTGATTTTGTCATCCTCGATTGTGAAGTTGATTTTGAGGTTCCCTTCATCTTAGGAAGACCATTCCTAGCAACTAGACGAGCATTAGTTGATATAGAAACTGGATAGTTGAAGTTTCGATTGAAAAATAAGGAAGAAAATTTCAATATTTGCCAATCCATGAAGCAATTGAACAACATGCAGGTAATCTCAGTTCTTGATACAATTGATAAAGAGGCCTTGATAGTTCCTATTAAGGAGAGAATTGGTGTTAAGACACTAGCGGCGGTGATTATGAACTTTGAAGGTGATAATATTGATGAGTATAAGGAGATAGTGAGTTTACTTACTTGTATGGGTTCCTACACTTATGCTCTGAAAAAGTTAGATTTGGATTTGAAGAATAGGTAAACTCCACTAGCCAAGCCTTCTATTAAGGAGCCTTCTATTTTGGAGCTCAAAGCTCTCTCATCCTACCCTCGCTATGCTTTCTTAAGAGCCAACAATGCTTTGCCGATTATTATAGTAGCAGATTTGGTCAAATGGCAAGTTGAGGCTCTAGTATTGGTTTTGAAGAAGTTCAAAAGGGCCATTGGATGGTCCATTGTTGACATTATTGGTATTCCGTATACAATCTGCACTCATAAAATCCAACTCAAGCTAGATTGTATTCCTAGCATTGAGCATCAGAGTAGGCTGAATCTGCCTATGTAAGAGCTAGTCAAGAAGGACATCATCAAGTGGTTGAAGACAAGTGTGGTTTACCATATTACGGATAGCAAATAGGTGAGCTCGGTTCAATGTGTGCCGAAGAAGGGTGGAATCACTATGGTTCCAAATGCAAAGAATGAGCTTATTTTGATAAGATCGGTCACCAGTTGGTGAGTATGCATGGATTATAGGAAGCTGAATGCATGGATTGAAAAAGATCATTTTTTGATGTCATTTATGGATCATATGTTATACCATCTTGCTAGTAAAGGTTGGTATTATTTTATTGATGGTTACTCCGGGTACAATCAGATTTCAATTACTCCCGAACACAAAGAGAAGACCACTTTCACTTGTCCACATTGGATGTTTTCTTTCAAAAAAATGCCTTTCGGATTATGTAATACGCATGCAACCTTTCAGTGTTATATGATGTATATCTTCTCAGACATGGTGGAAAACACTATCGAGGTATTCATGCATGTTTTTTTGGTGGTTGGTGATTCTTTTGAAGATTTATCAGCCCATTGGTCTAGTGTTCTAAAGAGATGTGAAAATTGTAATTTGGTGCTTAATTAGGAAAAGTGCCAGTTCATGGTAAAAGAAGGGATAGTGCACGACCACAATATTTCAATGAAGGGGATCGAGGTTGATAAGGTTAAGATTGAGGTGATTGAAAAGTTGCCTCCACCGATTTCTGTGAAGGCCATTCAAAGTTTATTGGGGCATGTTGGGTTTTATCATATGTTCATTAAGGATTTCTCTAAAATTTCACATCACTTGTGCAAGTTGTTGGAGAAGGAAGTGAAGTCTGTGTTTGATGATGCATGTCTGAAGGCATATAAGTGCCTTAAAGAGAAATTGACATCAACCCCTACCATTGTTTCACCTGATTGGTTCATACCTTTTGAGGTTATGTGCAATGCTAGTGGAGTGGTGCTAGGAGCAGTCCTACAACAAAGGCATGTAAAGATACTTCATCCAATTTATTATGCTAGCAAGGCACTTAATCCAGCTAAGAAAAATTTTACTGTGACGGAACAAGAGTTGCTTGTTATGGTTTTTGCTTTTGAGAAATTTTGATCCTATTTGCTTGGCATGAAAGTGATTATGCATACTGACCATGCAGCTCTTAGGTACCTTATGGCAAAGAAAGATTCAAATCCTAGATTGACTTGATGGGTACCTATGTTGGAAGAATTTGACTTTGAGGTTAAAGACCGAAAGGGGATCAAAAATCAAGTGGCTAACCATTTGTCATGACTTGAAGAAGCGGCAATGTTGAAGTTGAAATATGAACTTGACATTGATGACACATTTCCAAATGAGCAAGTATTGGATGCTTCACAAGACTTGATTCCATTGTTTATGGATTTATTCAATTATTTGGTGAGTGATGTGGTGCCTGTGGACTTATCCTTCAGCAGCAGAAGAAGTTTATGTTTGATGTACGAAAATTTTTTTGGAATGAGCCATATTTGTTTTAGATTTGTGCAGATGGAATAATTCAAAGATGTGTCCCAGAAGTTAAGATGATGAGAATTCTAGAGGCATATCGCTCATCCCTAGTTAGGGGTCATAATAGTGGTGTGCGTACAACTTATAAGATTTTGCAATATGGATACTATTGTCCCACCATTCATTAAGATGCTCATGATTATGCAAAGTCTTAAGACCAATGCCAAAGAAAAGGGAACATCTCACAGAGGCATGAGCTACCATTGACCCTAATTTTAGAGATTGAGTTGTTTGATGTATGGTTTTGATTTCATGGGCCCATTTATGAGCTCATATGGTATGAAGTACATCTTGGCTATTGTTGATTATGTATCAAAGTAGGTGGAGGTAGTTGTGCTTCCAAACCATGAGGGAAAGAGTGTGACAACATTTCTGTAGAGGAATATAGTTTCAATATTTAGTACGCCGAGAGTCATCATCAGTGAAGAGGGTTCTCACTTTTACAATAGTTTGTTCAAGGCCCTTCTTGAAAAATATGGCGTAAAATAAGTTGGAAACACCTTACCATCACCAGTCAAGTGGGAAAGTAGAGGTATCTAACTTGGAGATTAAGACCATCCTCGTGAAGAAGATGACTGCGGAAAGAACAGATTGGTCTAGAAAGTTGGACGATGCATTATGGGCTTACCGAAAAACATTTAAGACTCAAATTAATGCTTCTCTATATCAGCTCGTGTTTGGAAAAGCATGCCACTTGACTATCAAACTTGAGCATAAGGCACTATGGGCACTCAAGAGGTTAAATCTGGCATGGAGTGACGCCGCGAATCAGAGACTTGATCAATTGAATAAGATAGATGAATTCCGTCTTAAAGCATGTGAGAGTTCAACTTTGAACAAAAAAAAGATGAAGCAGTATCATGATTGGAAGATTGAGAAGAGAGAGTTTACTACTGGATTTGATAGGTGGAACTTGAAAGATTGAAGAAACTGCACCTCATGACTCTTAGAATGAGTCAAAATGATCTGTAGGGTCTTATGACGACTCATCATGATGAGTTATTAGGAATGGAAAGGGTAAGTAGATTTAGCATTCATCCCACGAGTATCATGAAAACTTAAAAGGAGTCATTACTTCTTATGATGAGTCGTCATGTATCTCGTAGGGTACCCACAAGACAAACCAAGTAAGTATTCTGAACTTATACACAATGGGTGTTGGTGATAACTCATACCCTATCACAATGATTCATCGGGTGAGTCGTGGTCACTGGGTCAGAATCAATCAACATTTTACGTGACCCAAACCAACTAACCTGATCCACTTAATTAAAACCCCAATCATCTACCCAATTCGACTCATGAGCTCACGTTTGAAACATATAACTCCCTCCAGTACCAAAACCGACTCCACTCCTTAAATTCCTCCCTTAAAATCATTCATAATCATTGTTATAATCATAATTGAGCCTCTTTTTGCCCATTTGCTCAAAATTCCAAACCAAGCAATTGAAATTTAAGTTTTCTTCCTTCAAGCATCAATTTCAAGGATCAAAGTAATTAAAGTTGTTTTCTTTTTTTTTTTCTTACCACACACGAAATCTGAAGAATAATAAAGAAGAAGAATGGAGGAAATAAAAAATTAAGGTTAAAAAGTGGCACCGAAAAATAATGCAGTGCCAAGGAATGTTGAGTCACCTTTACCAATATCTACCATACCCTTCCCCAAGCCTAAGACTGGCCGCCGGACCGGTACGTTCCCGTACCGTTCCGGTCCATTCCGGTACCGGTACCGGTTCGTACCGTTCCGGTAGGAACCGGTTCGGAATGGTATGGAACGTACCGGTATCCGGTTCGGACCGGTTTCGCGGTTTCATTTCGGGAAACCGGTACCGGTCCATACCGGTCCATTCCGGTACCGGTCCGGTCCGTTCCGGAACCTAACGGAAACTAGTCGTTGGGGACCGTTGCCAACGGCTAGTGGGCCCCCCAAACGGCTATATTGACCACCCCAGGCCCCCCAGCACCCCCAGACCCTCCCCAGCCCCCCCAGCCCCCCCCCCCCCCTTCCAAAATTCTATAAATACCCCTTTTCCATTCAAATTTTATTCACAATTTTAATTTTTCAACTCTCATTCTCTCTCAATTTTCTAGAAGGTGGCTGCGTAAATTAGGCGCTCTCTACTAATAGTTGTAAATTGTAATACAAATTTGAAATTTTGAATAAATTGTATTGATTTTTAATTTTATCATACTTTTACTTAATGCATTTCCTTTTTGTTTAGTTTGAGTGTTTAAATTAGCAACTTATAAACTTAAAAACTTATATAACTCATAAATTGAAAAACTTAGAAAAAAAACTTTAACAAAGTTATATACTTTTATATAAACTTTAAAATTCAAATATATAAACTTCAAAAAATATAAACTTAAAAACTTATAACTTATAAATTTAAAAACTTAGAAAAAAAACATATTTAAACTTAATTCAAAATATTTAAAAACCAAATTTAAACTTAAAATACATAATACAAAATATAACTTTTATTCTTTAACAAAAATGTAAAAAATAATTTATTTATTCAAAATATAAAAAATTATTTTTAAAAAAAATTAATATTAAAATTGCCCGTACCGGTTATTCCATTCCGATCCATTCCGGTAGTATACCGGTTACTACCGGACCGGAATGGAACCGCGGTTTCATACCGGTTATTCCGGTCCGGTTCATACCGGTACCGGTTCTATTCCGGTCCGGTTCATACCGGTACCGGTCTATTCCGGTCCATTCCGGTCCGGCCATTCCATTCCGGCAGAATGCCCAGTCTTACCCAAGCCTACATTATAGGCCAAGAAAAGTCCTATATTGATCCTAATCCAACAGTTCGAAAAACTAAGGCATAGAAAATAAGAACAAGTCTATGGTATTTCACATGCACTGTCTGAACTTCTTTGTGAGAGGGAGGTCTTCGATTCATTCCATGTTTTGATTTCTATTGATGCACTATGAGGACATGCAAACATTCTAAGTTAAGGGTGTTGATGTGACATAGTTTCACGGCACTTTCGACACTTAAAATGAAGAAAATATGCAAGAACTTAAGTGTATTTGTGGTTATGATGTATTTGTTTCAGTATTTTGTAGGAAAATAAGTCTTAATACTGAATAAAAGAAAAAGGAGCTGAAATTGGCAAAGATTAGGCATCTGGTGACTGGTCATGACTCGTCGGGCCATACTACGAGTCGTAACATGACCCATACTGAGCAAGAATGAGAAAATCCTGAAGAGTTGAAATCCACGGCATTGACAATGACTCTTTCTATGAGTCATCGGGAGAGGTGACGAGTCATCTCATGACTCACCTGAAAAGCAAACGGCCAAAGATCTGAAGACTGAAAAATACACTCCAGGGGCAACGACACTTCTCATGAGTCGTGACAGGTCCCTTGCCACCCATTCGAAAGAGGCATCAGGAGAATTACTGAAATTTAACAAATGGGGGCCCAATGGCAAAGAATGATCTAACGACCCGTCAGGACTAACGATGTGTCATCTTGAGGCGTCATCATCCCGGCAAGAAACAAACATCGGGAGATCTAAAACATGCAACGAGTTATGGCCAGACCCAACGACTCATTGCTACTGTCGACTTTATTTTCCAATATTATTTAAGATAGGATTTCTTTTGTATCTATAAATACTTCTTTTAGGTTTAATGTTTAAGGTTGCATACTATTATCACTTTTGAGTGCATATACTTGTTCTTAAAAGTTGTTAAACATCTTTTGGAGATTAATCATAGTTAAGATTCTTAGTTTTATTCTATTCTTCTTGTAAGTGCTTGGTTATGTTTTCTTCTCAGAATTATTGTCGTGTTCTTGAAATTATGAATAGCTAAACCCCACAACTAGGGTTGTGGGAACCATGATGGAATAATGAAGTAGGGTTCAAAGTACAAAGTGATTCTAGACTAGTGTGCATGCATGTATTATTGTTCTCTTTGTATTGATTGCTTTTTAATGGTGCACAACATTAGAACTCGCCTGTATTCCTGACTAGCTTGAACCTATAGAGGTAGAGATTAGAAAAAGGGAATAAACAACAGAGACTTCGATCTATCAACCTTCAATTAATAGATTATGTCATGAACGCGAGAAAGCTAACCTGGAGTCAAGGATAAGGGTTAGATTGTAAAACTCATGAGACTTGGACGAGTAATTGAGGATAGTCATCTAATAGGGGAAAACCAGCCGTTTAGCTGAACATAACTTATTGATTCTGCATGCTAAGCGGCGGGATAGATCAACAGTATGGAGAACCTATAGAGTTATGAAATCACGGGGAACACAGTCCTGGTGTCTCAACATTATTGGTCACAACTCAAATCAATTCACCAACTGTTACTTAGTTACATACTCTCTTCAAAGATTCCTTCCAAAATCCCCCTTTATCGGAGATAATAGATTAATAAATTAATAACCGCATCGATCAAGATTCTAGCCACATTCCCTGTGGAATTGACTCTAACCTAGTTGGGTTCTATATTTGATTCAATGACTGCTTTATACTTCATTGCGAGGTATAATTTGGGTGACATCTTGCTCTTTTACTCATGAGACCAGTAAACCTAGCACTCTGATACTAATTTGTCACGACCCAAAAGTCGAGGTAATAATGGCACCTACCCTAACCCAACCTTGGTAGGTAATCCCAACACCCCAGAAGAGATAGAATTGCAGAAAGAAAGTAAATAACACCCAATACGAGACTCTATAATAAAGTCATGCCATATATAAATAAAGAAGAAATTCAAAACTGAAATAAATACAACTCTAAACCAAAAATATAATGTCCTGAGTAAAGAGGACTAATACTAATAAAGAGTATGAAAATACACAACTCTGTTTCAGAATTGTAGAGTAAACAAGAGATAGATAAGATGAAGTCTAGAATCAAGCCCAGACTAATGAGCTCACAAAAACTCTGAAATAGCCTCAACACAGTACGATCTCAAGCTCCGCTGGCCGTACTCGAACTGGGATCTGCACCAAAAGGATAGGAGTGAGTACGGTCCACTTGTACTCAGTAGGCATCATAGGCCGATCGAGCAAAGCAGAAAACTAAACAAGTAAAGGATATTATGAGCATGTTTCCACCTGCATACAGAAAAGTTCCCAATAGAGGCTCAAGCCGTATCATCCTAAGAGTTCTACAAGTATAATAATAGTATAAGAATAACTACACACGAATATATATATATATATAAAGGAATACTAAATTACACGATAACAAACACATAAGAAAAATGCAAATAATGCAATGCAATAGTGTGATAAGGATGGAATGTCTCAATATCACCTCGTATACACCATCCGAGCATAAGCTTCCAGGACATGACCCATGGGGGGTTCGCAATCCATATACTATCACAAATCTCATATCTCAATCAACTTTATCGGCACATCCCTCGGTCAAGGTGTTTTGTAAAGTGTTTCATTTTCTTTCAAAAATCAGTATTTCTCTTGGTACTAATTTCATGTATATGGATGAATTAAATAAGGATGCATGCTCATAACTAAAACAATATCATATAATGAATAAACTCAATTATGATATTAAATGAGCTCAAATCTCAATAAATCATAATATAACCCATCGCATGGCACCATAGTAATAAAGAGTCATGTGAAACATCAATAATATCAATTCAAGCCCCCACTCGGACACCACAATAATAATAAAAGTAAATAATGCTCAAACAAGACCAATATCGTTCCCCACATGGGAATCACAACAATAATAATCTCTCAAGTCAATAATAACACTCACATAAGCCCCCACACGGGCATCATGATAAGTAATAACCTCAAAAGTTGAACATCATGATAAACTCCGCAACCCATAGCATAATTTACATGAATGGTTAATTACCCAACCCGATCTGAAGAAAGTTAAGCTATAACCTACCTCGAAAAGCTGAAACACGAGCTTGGACCCTTTAACAAGGAGCTTTTCCTTTTCGCCTGGTCTCGAAAAGAACCCGATCTATCAAAAATGTAATCTACATGTCAAGAGGAGTCTAATGATACCCATATTAGCTAATTTTATTCGGGGTCCAAAAATAGTTCGAATTTCGACCCCAAAGAAAAGAGGGTAAAACCAAAATTTTATTGAAAAATTAAGTTTTCCATGCTTTAAGAGTTCTAAATTTGAAAACCCATCAAACAACAAATTTAAATCAAAGAAAACCCATTTTCTCACTTTACAGGGTGAAACCCAAAACTCCAAGTTTGAAATCCAAGTTTTGAAGTTGAAAACATGATTTAATCGAAGGGAAATAATCAAAAGTAGTTTTAGAAGCTTACCCAAATCCAAGTTGATCAAAAACACCCTTTGAAATCTCTTAAAATCGTGTTCCCCAAGCTCAAAAATGGTAACAATGGACTAAAATTATGAAAATGAAGTTTATATACTGTTCAAGTGAACAGTGCCTCACGATCGCGGCCTCCACCATGCGACCATGAAGGTCAACATTGACCAGAACTAAATTGGTCACCGCGATCGCGGGAGGTAGGCTTCGCGACCACGATGAACAACCCGACCCGATCCACTGGAATAACTCATCGCGATCGTGATTATCCTCCCTCATGATCACGATGAGTTATTTGAACTAGCCTCACAATTGCGACACGTGGCCACGTGATCGCAATGAAGGGTTAGATGATGCACTAGAAAACTGCACCAGCAGCTAAGGGAATGATAAAAAATCCTTCGAACGAACCCTCGAGATTCGTTTGGAACCCCACAGAAATAAACTAATAATGCTACTAGGCTAATTTTGACATTCTGGACTCAATGAAATTATCAGATTAATCAAAAGAGTTTGTTTTAAATAAGTTAACCCCCGGGACCCCTTTTAGGCTAATTTAACTAGTTTCTCGCTTAAAGGCTCAAAACTCAAAATAAAGACTCGAACCCCGAACCAACCATGCTAGTAACCCAAAAACAAAATTTTAGATCTAATGAAACTGACAGAATCACTATCCGATGCTTGGATCATAAAATGTTGACCGAAGTCAAACTAATCACTTTCAAGGCTACTTAATTCCTCAAACTCACTCAAATCACTCCCGAATGCTTCGGGGACCGTGTCAACCCTCCTCTCAACTCATAAATGATATATAACAACTACAAAAAAAGGGTAAAATAGTCAAAACATAGAGAAAGCTAAAAATCACAACAAGGGTTGTTACACTCATATGCAACACTTCTTCCTCAAATAGTTTGTCCTTTCACCAAACGTAAGCAATGATATAGGAACACAAACATAACATATTTCAGAAACTAAGACATACACAAACTGCCTAAAAATTTCAAAAGTGAAAAAGGTGAGGACTGATGCAAAGGAGATTATTTGTCAATAAATTAAAAGTACAAGTTGATGAAGTTATGCCAAATTTGTTGGCAAGGAGTGTGTCAAGTTAAGAAAAAATATTTTTTTTAGAACTAGTAATCAAAAAGCTAGTGACCAATAACAATAAAGGATCGTCACACTAATGGAAACATGAGTGGCGAACCATCGATTCTGATTTCAATGGCATAAAGAAAAACTTCTATGAATCACAAATAACATAGAATTATGAGTGAATTACTCCACTTAAATACTATAATAGAACCTCAAAATGCAAAAAAAAAAAAAAAAAAAAAAAAAGATACGAGGAACATTCAAAGAGCTGACTTAATACAAAGATATACAGAGATAAATGTTTAATTTTTAACATAAAAAATTTCTCTTTTAAAAATTCACTTCCAAAACCTCACCACTAATGACATATACTAAGTGTGGATTAACGTAGTCGAAAGCTATAAAAGTAGAACCCCCCAAAAAGCAGAAAGATATAACAAGTTCAGGGACATCCAAATAGGTCACTTAATCCAAAGATGTCAACAAAACTGACTAATCTTTAACATGTAAAAAGAAAAAAAAATTCACAAAATTATGAAAAACATATAAAAAAACGTCACAATAATACCTTATTAAGTATGCATTATGCAAGTTGATAATTGAAGTAGAAACCCCCAACAAGAAGAAATTAAGTATGTATTAAGCAAGTTGATAGCAAAAGTAGAACACCCAAAAAATGAAAAAAAATAAAATTGTAGAATCAAGCTAAGCAAGAACCCAACATGCATTAGCAAAATAAAAAATGGAAGAAACCCAGATGAATAAAACATTAAAGAATGAACCAAAATACTTTAAAATTACTCCAAAATCAATTCTAAAAGGAGTTCTAAAATGATAAAGGACCCAATTTAATAATTTGATGAAGACCCACAAAAAGAGTTCTAAAATAGTAAAGAGTATAAAAGACCTCATATCAAGACCTAAAATAATTCACTTTAGAACATTAATTAAAGAAGAATGGGGACGAATTTGAGCAAAGAGTATAAAGGACTCAAAAATTATTTATTGTAGATGAAGTCAACATAAAAAATCCAAATCTATGAGCAAGATAGCAGTGGAATCAAAGTTTAGAAACAAACCTCAAATCTAGCAGGAGGGGGAGCATATAGAAATCTCTAATATCAGAGAATATACAAAAGCAACTAATTAGTATCAAAATTACAAATAAAAAATCTCTTACAGTTCAAGCAACTAATTGTTCAGACATAAAGAAAGCCTTCATTCCATATGCATGTCAAAAAGAAAATAAGAGCAATAGAGTCAAGAGAAAAATTACCTCAAGAAATTAAAAAGGATCAGTTACAGAACTTGATTATGATTTGAGACGGGGCATAGGGCTTACTTTTTTATTTTTTTTTAGAGCTCACTATCAATTTTTTGATATTTCTCGGAGCTCATTGAAGCTTCATACTTTAAGAATGGTGTGCATCTCAGATGGTGTCACGATCCTAAAGTTGAAGTCATGATGATACCCACTTCGGTATTAGCCTTAGTAGGCAAGCCAAATCCCAAACGGTACAAGACAAGCGAAATGCGAAAAGGAAATCCAAAAAGTGAGACTTTTAGAACGAAGTCAAGCAATAACATATATAACATAGTAGAAACTGAAAAAAATACATAAATCCCTAGAAATAGTGTCATAAGTAGAAGAGCATCTAATCATAGTCTGAAAACTGAAAATACAAAGTTTGTCTCAGAATACTAATAAAGAAAAGATGATGATAGATGGAGGATAGAACAAGGCTCCGAATGGGAAGCTCACCAAGTACTTCGAAGATCGGCTATCACCGCATAATCAGCTACCACGATTCGTACTCGAACTAGGATCTGCACCGAAAAGGCACAGTAGGAGTGAGTACGGTCCACTTGTACTCAGTAGGTATCATAGGCAGACTGAGCAAAGCAGAAAATAATACAAATAAAATATACTATGAGCACGTCACTTGCAAGTAGAAAAGTTTTCAAATGGTAGCTCACACCATCTCCACTAACAGTTCAAAAATATAAAGACAATTAAGGAAACTAACTACACAACAACAACACGTAAGGAAAATACACAAAAATGTAAACAATGCAATGCAATGAATAATGATGTGATTATGATGGTAAAATAAGCCATCGCATGGCTTTTTGTATGCACCTTCCGAGCCTCCGAGCTTCAAGACAGGACCCATGGGGGGTTTGCAACCGTATACTTTCTCATATCTCAATTCACCTCTCCAGCTAATGATCACGAATCAAGGATTTTGTAAAGTGTCTCATCCAAACGTCCGGCTATTGTTCACGGATCGAGGGTTTTATAAAGTGTTTCTTAGTGGTATCAATATCTTATGACGTATATATATATATAATGAGGATGGAATGCTCATAACCAATCAGTATGAAGATAATGATTATTAAATACAACATAAGTGAGCCCAAAATCAACTCAACATGTTAATGATTTATGATTTAAACCCTCACTAGGCACCACCAAGACAAATAATCATGTAAGATATCAAAATATCATTTCAAAAGCCCCTCTCTCGGGTATTACTATCATGATAAAGGCAATTAATGCTCAAAGAAGGCCTATAATATCTATTCAAGCCTCTGTATAGGAATCACAATGATAAACATGGAATTTCATGGGCAAATAAGGCCTATGATGTCAAGTAAAGCCCCCACACGGGCAATATGCAATATATATTCTCTCAAGACAACAACAATATATAAATAAGCCCCCATACAGGCGCATGTTAACAATAATAATCTCAAAACATAACTCTCATGGCCAATTCCCCAACCCATAGCATACTTTATATGTTTGTTAACTACCCAGCCCAGTCTGAAGAAAGTTAAGTCATAACCTACCTCGAAGTGTCGAAATCCAAGCCTAGAACCTTCAACTCAGAGTATTTCCTTCATAAATGGTCTTGGCACGATCTAAAATTATCAAAAACATAATTTACGCATCAAAAGGAAGCTAATGATACTCATATTAACTATATTCGACACGAGTCCAAAATTAGTTCTAAAAACGGGTTTGAAAATGAAAGGGGTAAAACTAAAATTTTATTTTAGAAACATGTTATTCAAGATTATAGGAGTCTACAGTTGAAGACTCACGTGAAAATGAGTTTAAAACGAGGACCAAAATTGAAGAAAAACCATTTTAAAGCTTTACTGGCAAAAACCACAAAAATCCAATTTGAAATCAAGGTTTTGAAATTATTTTAAAGATAGAATCGATGGAAATTAATGGGAAAAAGAGTTTGGACCTTACCCAAGCTTAAATGGTGAAGAAAACCCTAAGAATCGCCCTTTATTGAAGCTCCAAGGTCCAAAAATGGTGAAAAATTACGAAAATGGAGTATTTATACTTTTCTATAACAGTATCTCGCGATCGTGGCCCAAACTTCGCGATCGCGAGGGTCAGTGTTGACTGGGCATTAATTTACCCATCGTATTTGTGTTCAGGCATTCGCATTCGCGAAGGTTGACGACCCGGACCCATTGCATTAGCGAAGGTCCGATCGCGTGTGCGATGAATGACCTAACCCGACCCGATCCCATTAAGACTTCCCAATTGCGGTAGACCACCTTGAGATCGCTATGGAGGATTATTTCCTTCTCCGCGTTCATGGTCAGGGGCCCGCGTTCGCAAAGAAGGAACCCACCTACACCAGATATTAGTAAAATGTTGAGTTTGTAAGTTTCCAAATTCTCCGAACGGACTCTTGGAATTCGCTCGGGACCCCACAAAAATAACCCATATATGCTTCTAGGATATTTTCTACATTCTAAACTCAATGGAAATGTCATTTTTAAAAGATATCGTTTACAATAAATTAGCCCCTGGGACCCCTAAAAGCTTAAATTTAACTAGTTTTCGAAATAAGGGTTGAAATATAAAATAAAGGTTCCAAATCCAAACCAACCCCGCTACTAACCCAAAATCGATATTTCGGGTCTAATAGAACTGTCCAAATCGCCATTCAGTGCTCAAAATATAAAACATTGATCGAGATCAAACTAAGGGCTTTTAAAGCCTCTAAGAATCTCAGACTCTCCCAAATTATTCTCGAAAGCATTGGGGACCATGTCAACCATCCCTACACCTCATAACTAGCATGTATCAACTACGGAGAAGGACAAAATGATCAAAACATATAAAAAGAAAAATTTCACACTTCAGATTGTTACAGATGGGCCTAGGGCTTACTTGGAATCAAATAGTGTGCATCTAATGGGTTCAGATTAGCTGTGGAGGAAACTGATTCTCTTCTCATTATAAAATGCATCAAAACGGAGTGAAAAATTCCTTGGATAATAAATAGTATCATAAGTGAGATATAGGAATTAATTGAAGAACATGAATGTGGCATCATTGTCTGAGAGAAGCTAATAGACATGCAGACAAGCTAGAAAGTCACAATTTTGATAGAATCTACGTCTTAACTCCTTTTCTACTCTCTCCTTTCAAGTGAAAGGCCTTATCAATATGCATAGATGGAACCTTCCCTCCTTTAGAATCAAACCAACCAAGCCAAGCCTTATTGTTTATGATTCACTATGAGATACCTGTAAATAACAATTTTTTGTTAGGAATAGCTGAAAAGTCTCTTTTCAGTGATCATGCACAAAGTTTGGTATGCCAAACTCAAGATGTAACCTTTTACACATGCAATGATAAATGGAAACAAAGTTGAATTAAAAAAAAACTTCATACTTTTGAAGTTTTCTCGTTCTAACGAAGAAGGGTTTCCACATAAGGGTTCTGGATGGGAAAATTAAAAAATGTCAAAAAATTTTGAGGGGAAAATTAAAAGTTGTCTTCTTTTTTTGTTTTGAAAAAATGTTAGCTAACAAATTAATAGTAAGATAATATTCAAGAAAAACAAATGAAATCATGCCCAACTTAGGCTTTCTCCGAATATGTCACTATCAATTTTGAGTCCAAAGCTTGTCCTCAGCCCTCTTGCATTGTTATCGCTGATGTATTTTAATCTGCTTGGCTTGCTCTTTTCTCATCTCATTACGGGTTGCTGCTACTAAGTATTATAGCCATGACCAAGTGTTAGCTTCCCTTTTAATGATTTGAAAGAGGTAGACTCGAAGATGATTGAATACAAGGTGGGGAGTCTGATTGGACCCGCTGATATTTATATTATGTTGGGCTCAGATCTAGAAAGTAGACGTCAAGTCTCAATACGAGACCCTTCGACTCCGCGTGTTCATGCAAGCAAAGAAAAGAGACGAAAATATTAAAATTAAAAGTTGTCTAATTTTATCTTTGTCACTAAAATAAATATATCATAAATTTTTATTTTAATAAGTTAATTATCTTTTTATTTTATTGTGACAGAATGATCAATCTGCCACAATTTTAATCACGAATTTGTGACAAAGGATTATCATTTTTCTCATCAGTCATAATTTTGTTATGAAAATATGTTTGTCACAAAAATTATATTTAAAACTTGTCACAAATTCGTTACCCTCAAAACTTTTATGGGGAAAAAAATATTTTTAAATTTTTTTATTTATGCAAGGTTGATCCGTCACAAATTCCTCAAAATTCTATCACAATTTGTGACAGAATTGCTCCGTCTCAAATATTTCATCACAATTTTATTATTTTCTTGTGGTGTGCAAGTTAATAAGATGTTAGTCATGTGTTTGTAATACATTACATTGGATATTGTTGTAAAAACTTTGTTTATCAATATGAACATTTGAATAGATTAATTCAAAGTTTTAAAATATTTAATTTAAAAAGTGTGCATTTTTTTCTTTCTTTTCTTTTTAATATAACTTTTATACTTTTTTTCTTTTTTACAATTTTCAATATTGACTACTAATCATAAAATTCATTATTTAAAAAATCTTGGGGCCTAAAGCAAAAGCTTTACTTACCTATTTTAAGCTATTCATGACCACTCTTTCTCTTGGGCGCCCTAAAAAAACTAAAACTTCTATTATAAGTTAAACAATCTATTCTATAAGACTGACAATCTAGCTATCGAGAGAATATAAATCATATCGAAAGATGGCAGGTATGCTGCAATCAATATTTCTCAAAAGCCATTTTTTGAGATTTATAATTTGAAAGGAAAATAAAAGTTCATATAAATAAGGCATATACGATAGAATCTGGGGTTGTCAAGTTCTCAAGAAATTGTCATGTAAAAAAGGAAAGATTATCATGATTATGCAGTACTGCCACTGCAAACCTCATTAGGTGTTCCCAGGAGTTTAAGGAAGTTTATATGCTAAATTGGCAACAATGGAATTCAAAAAGCTCATCTTCCTAATGGTCAAATGTCTGATACTTCATAATTTATTATATTTTTCCCACCGCTATTCATATTTCTAACACATTTTCAATGACTTTTGAAAGAAGCATTCATTCATATACATCGAAAGCAAATTTTAATACATTTCTCCTAGTGTATTATCTTTATGTAACAGTTTTCTTTATTCTATATTGAAAGTTGGCCAAACACATATTTGGGCCCCCAAACTTGTCACAAAATCCCATTTAGACACTTAAACTTTGTCTGTTCCAATTGAACACAATACCATACACAATTTTGTTTCTATTAGACACAACAAACTGACTTGGCATCCCATAAATGACGCGTGTGTAATTAATTGTATAGCGTGAAAAATAATATATTCCACATATTAAAAATATTATTCCACATAAGCTAATTTACTCATTCATATTGCTGCTTCACTTCTTCCATGGAGTTTCCAATAATGACAAACTCTTATAAGCTGCTTGCTGGGTTCTAGTGATAAAATGTGAATGGAAAATGGAGGGAACAAATGGAGGAAAAAAGTGAATTGTGTTTTCACTTTAAAGAAGAGTGTTTCTCCCACATTGGTGGGAGAAAGGAACTTTCTTGTGAATATATTGAGATACATTCCTTCATGTGGATAGTGAGGCAAGAACAAGTTAAGTCTCGCGCCGTCGTCATCGTCGCTTGCTCGGCTTCGGATTCGGAAAATGATCGATCGAGGGACTATCTTTTTGGACAAAATTCATTTGAAACTTGAGAGTTAATGATCCAAAAATTCAATCTGAAATTTCTACATTTACGGACCACATGAGGAAGTGCGGACGCATGTCACAACACACCTCGAAGGGACGTGACCCTTCGAGGCACTGGTTAAAGACAGAAAAGGTGACCTGCGCGCGCAGGTGGCGATCTACGGACGCAGATGGCTGGCGCAGGTATTGGCTATAAATACCTGAATTTTACCTCAGGTATAGTGACGAAATTTTGAAGTGAAAAAGCATCTTCTTATTCATAAAAACTCAAGTGTGATTTACGAATCGTTGAGTGCATTTGTTGTTCGACAGAGTTTGAGGGTACCGCCATTCTGTCAAAGTGATTCATTTTATCCTGGAAGGATATATTACAGAAGCTCGGGTACTTGAGGGGAATAAATTCCTTAAGGACACACTGTAAATTCGTTGGACTTGAATCTTCATTTTTCATCTCTTTCTAAACGTTGGTTTTGCTATTTTCCAGAAAAATAGTTTGAACTTCATTTTGTTGATGTTCATAAGTTGGGTTGAACTTATTTTGAAGTTCAAAGTTGTGAAATACAAAGTTACAACTTCATGTGATTGTTCTTATTTAGTTTGAACATGTGATTAAAGTTACTGTTGGAAAATACAGATTTTACTAAACCCGGAAAACAACAATCTTAAGAAAATTATAGTACTTGTTAATATGTATAGTGTCTGATTTTGTGGAGACTAAATCTTTTGATTTCTACTCCCTAGGTTTAAAGAATATAAAAACTTTGCTGAGAAATTGGACTGTAAATTCAGTTCGAAGAATATAAAAACTTCACTGATTCGATGAACTCTTTGTATTAGTTTCTGGATTTTAAAATCTATGGATTTTTACTCAGTTTGAATTTGTGTTTGATTTGAAGAATATAAAAACTTCGTCAGATATCAAAGTTCATTCGGTTGATAATTTGAAGACATAAAAACTTCATTGTTGACTAGAAACAAGTATTTAAAGATTAAAGTCTTTATAGTTAGTATTTTAAAATACTAAAGTGTTTGTCAAAGCTTGACAAGGAAATGACGAAGGAAACTGAACAACGAATTTATTCGGTTGTGATTGATGTTGTCCCAACGGCAATCAATGTTACGTCATTAAGTCGTTCAGATATTGCTGAAGCAATGGAAAAGATAAAGAAATTGAAAAAATATTCTGGTGTGAACTTCAAAGAATGGCAGCAAATGATGTTCTTTTGGCTGACCAAACTTGAAATGCAAATGTTCACAGGTGGATATCCTCATGTTCCAGAAAAGAAATGTTTGAAAACCAAGTGTTTGGTTTAGAAGATCGTGTGATTCGTCTCAACATAGAAGAGGACATTAAGTTGCGTGAGAAATCAGCAATGATGTGTGTAAATCTTGTTAAAGATAATGTTGCACATAATATGAAAAGGAAGAATTCTTCTAGATAAGAGAAAGAGCAGAACAAGAAAAAGTTCAAAGGCAAGTGCTACAATTATAGTAAAGTTGGCCACAAAGCTCTAAGTTGTCAAGTTTTGAATAAGAACAAGAAAAGAAATAAGATAAATATGTTGGAAGCAACTGAAAAGATTGAAAATCTGTGTGCAATGATCACAGAATATAATCTAGTTGGAAATCCAAATGAATGGTGGTTAGATTCAGGAGCCACTAGACATGTTTGTGCGGACAAAGAAGCTTTTGCTACTTATGATACCGCTGGTCCCAAAGAAGTGATCTTCATGGGAAATAATGCAACAACCAAGGTTGAAAAAAGTGGGAAGATATTCCTAAAAATGACTTCCGACAAGGTGTTGAATCTCAACAATGTTCTCCATGTTCCTACTATTAGGAAAAACTTATTGTCAATAACACTACTCGTTAAAAATGGGTTTAAGTGTGTGTTTATTTCGGAGAAAGTTGAAATAAGCAAGAATGAAATGTATGTAGGAAAGGGATACCTCAATGAGGGCCTTTTCAAACTTAATGTAATGGTTGTTGAAAAGAATAAAGTTGAGGCTTCTTCTTACTTGCTTGAGTCAAATGAATTATGGCATGAACCTTTGGGACATGTCAATTACAAAACCTTGCGAAAACTGATTAACTTGGAAGTTTTACCTAACTTTGAGTGCAGTAAATCAAAATGTCAAACATGTGTTGAATCGAAGTATGCTAGGCATCCGTATAAGTCTGTTGAAAGGAATTTCAATCCCTTAGACTTAATTCACACAGACATTTGTGATATGAAGTTGACACCATCTCGTAGTGGGAAAAAGTATTTCATAACTTTTATTGACGACTGCACTAGATATTGTTATGTCCATTTGCTGAATAGTAAGGATGAGGCAATAGATGCATTTAGGCAATATAAAACTGAAGTTGAAAATCAGTTGGATAAAAGAATCAAAATGATAAGAAGTGATAGGGGTGGAGAATATGAATCTCCTTTTGCGGAGATATGTTTGGAAAATGGAATTGTCCATCAAACTACGGCCCCTTACTCACCTCAATCAAATGGGATTGCATAAAGGAAGAACCGATCGTTGAAGAAAATGAAGAATGCCTTAATTATAAGTTCAGGTTTACCGCAAAACTTGTAGGGGGAAGCTATCCTTACAACTAATCGAATACTCAATAGAGTGCCCCATAGAAAGACACAATCTATTCTATATGAGAAATGGAAAGGAAGGAAACCCAACTTGAAGTGTGGGGGTGTCTAGCAAAATTCCAAGTTCCTATACCCAAAAGGGTGAAAATAGGACCAAAGACTGTGGACTGTGTTTTCATCAGATATGCTACAAACAGTAAAACATATCGATTTTTGGTTCATAAATCCGAACACCTAGATATTCATGATAATACGGTAACTGAATCAGATAATACTGAGTTCTTTGAACATATTTATCCGTATAAGACTAGACTCAGTGGACTCATCCTTTCGGAAAGAGGATGCCAATAGTGAGATTGATTCAATCTTGAGCAACCATACTTGGGAGTTGGTTGATCTTCTTCCAAGAAATAAACCTTTAGGTTCTAAATGGATCTTCAAAAGGAAAATGAAAGCTGATGGTACTATTGATAAATACAAGGCAAGACTTGTAGTGAAAGACTTTAGACAAAAAGAAGGCCTTGATTATTTTGCCACATACTCGCCAGTAACACGGATAACGTCCATTCGGATGTTGGTTGCATTAGCTGCGGTATATGGTCTTGAAATCCATCAAATGAATGTGAAAAAAGCATTCCTAAATGGAGAATTGGAGGAGGAAATTTACATGGAACAACCCGAGGGTTTTGTGGTTCCTGGTAAAGAAAGGAAAGTGTGCAAACTTGTTAAGTCACTTTATAGACTAAAACAAGCACCCAAATAGTGGAATGCAAAGTTTGACCAAACCATATTGGCAAACGAATTTATGATAAATGAATGTGATAAATGTATTTACATTAAAGACACTCCAAATCACAAAGTCATTGTTTGTTTGTATGTGGATGACATGTTAATCATCAGTAGAGACATTTCTGACATAAATGCTACGAAATGAATGCTTGAGAGCAAGTTTGATATGAAAGACCTTGGAGTTGCGGATGTGATCTTAGGGATAAAAATTCATAGAACTCCACAAGGGTTGGCATTGTCACAGTCTCATTACATCGAAAAGGTACTTGACAAGTTCAAGTATTTGGATTTCAATATTGTCAAGACTCCATTGGATGTGAGCTATGCACTTCGAAAGAATGAAGGTGAAAGTGACTCACAATTGGAGTATGCAAGAGTGTTGGAAAGTTTGATGTACATCATGAATTATACGCGACCAGATATAGCATGCGCTATTAGTAAATTGAGTCAGTACACGAGTAATCCCAATCAAACTCATTGGATGGCAATGAAAAGAAGTTTTGGGGTATTTAAAACATACTCAAGACTATGTTTTGCATTATAACGAATATCCTGCGGTAATTGAAGAATATAGTGATGCAAATTGGATCACCGAATCAAATGAAGTAAAATCCACGAGTGGATATGTGTTTACTTTAGGTGGAGGAGCAGTATCTTGTAAATCATCCAAACAGACATGTATTGCCCGCTCTACAATGGAATCTAAATTTATCGCGTTGGATAAAGCCGGTGAAGAAGCTAAATGGCTCCAGAATTTCTTGGAATATATTTCTTATTGGCCCAAACCTTTGGCACCAGTATGCATACACTGTGATAGCCGAGCTGCGATAGGTAGGCCAGGGAGCATGATGTATAACGGTAAATCTCGTCATATAAGACGGAGACATAATACCATTAGAAAACTACTCTCTAGTGAAATTATCACAATTGACTATGTAAGGTCAAAGGATAATGTGTCGGATCCACTTACAAAAGGCCTATCTAGATAGGGAGTTGAGAGATCATCGAAGGGATTGAGTTTACGTCCTAGGACAAGTCGTCATAGTGGTAACTCTACCTAGCAGACTGTAGATCCCAAGAGTTAGGTTCAAAGAGATAAAATAAAGTTGTGACTGACGGTTCAACATTGTCAATAAACTCAACCCATTCTCATGATAAAGGCAATGTTCAGGAAACAAGGATAAGACTTATGGATAGAAGTCTTTTAATGGTTTCTAAGCTTGGCAGATTTGACCAAATAGTTTGATCTATAGGATTGAAACGTTTAGGAATCACCTATGTGAGAGTGAAGTGGAAACCGCTTCAAGGAGAATGATATTAAAGGCCTATTCTCTACGCTCTCATGAAACCAGGTCATGTTCATGGCTTAAACGAACAAAACCGTGAGAACCATAAACGGCAAAAGGCTGGTTGTGTGACTTGTGTTGTCTAGGTGTACACTAAAGTTCGACGGTTCAAAGATATCACATCTACCGATTGACCGAGTGCATTCGATGCAAGTTCACTACGGAAAGTTCAAAGGGAAACCTACTTATCCAGATGCAATTAGTCTTTGCTTGTGGATCACACAATTGTCCGAATATTTTTTAAATAAAATAGTCATTCCCCATTCATGTGAGGGATTGTTGGGTTCTAGTGATGAAATGTGAATGAAAAATGGAGGGAACAAATGGGGGGGAAAAGTGAATTATGTTTTCACTTTAAAGAAGAGTGTTTCTCCCACATTGGTGGGAGAAAGGAACTTTCTTGTGCATATATTGAGATGCATACCTTCATGTGGATAGTGAGGCAAGAACAAGTTAAGCCATGCGTCGTCGTCGCTAGCTCGGCTTCGACTTCGGCTTCGGATTTGGATTTGGATTTGTCAAATGATCGATCGAGAAACTATCTTTTTGGACAAAATTCATTTGAAACTTGAGAGTTAATGATCCAAAAATTCAATCTGAAATTTCTCCATTTACGGACGCACATGAGGAAGTGCGGACGCATGTCACAAGGCACCTCGAAGGGACGTGACCCTTTGAGGCACTGGTTAAAGACAGAAAAGGTGACATGCGCGTGCAGGTGCCGATCTGCGGACGCAGATGGCCGGCGCAGGTCAAGCCGGACTTTCTGTTTGTATCAAAATGGCACCTGCGGACGCAAGTGGGCCACCTGCGGGAGCAGGTGGTCTCGACGGTCTGAAACAGTGCGTTTTTCTGGAACCATTGCTTCCTTTCTGAAGCACCACCTTTTGGCTATAAGTACCTGAATTTTTCCTCAGGTATAGTGATGAAATTTTGAAGTGAAAAAACATCTTCTTATTCATAAAAACTCAAGTGTGATTTACGAATCGTTGAGTGCATTCGTTGTTTGACAGAGTTTGAGGTACCGCCATTCTGTCGAAGGGATTCATTTTATCCTGGGAGGATATATTTCAGAACCTCAGGTACTTGAGGGGAATAATTTCCTTAGGGACACATCGTGAATTTGGTGGACTTGAATCTTCATTTTTTATCTCTTTCTAAACGTTGGTTTTGCTATTTTCCAGAAAAATAGTTTGAACTTCATTTTGTTGAAGTTCATAAGTTGGGTTGAACTTATTTTGAAGTTCAAAGTTGTGAAATACAAAGTTACAACTTCATGTGATTGTTCTTATTTAGTTTGAACATGTGATTGAAGTTATTGTTGGAAAATACAGATTTTACTAAACCCGAAAAACAACACTGCTTACATGGTGTTTAGAAACATCACTGCAAATTAAAATTTTATGCCAACACTAACACTATTTTATTTCCAGAAAGCATGCTTTTTACGAAGCTCCATATTAGTAGTCAAGAGTAATCGAGTATTAAACAGGGTGCGTTCCTTTGGCTCTGAGCAGTTTGGTATAGGGTGAATCTGGAATTTTAGTTTTCTCCTCTTCCTCAAGCTCTTCTCTTGTCTTCGACAATTAGGGGTGCGCAACGTTCGATTTGGTACAATTTTATGTAGTATCAGTTTGTAAACTCCAGGGAAGAAGTGAAGCAGTGCTATATGGATGAGTGAAGTAGCTTATGTGGAATATATTCTTTTCCATGTCATATGATTAATTATTACACACGTCATTTATGGAATGTCAAGTCAGTTTGTTGTGTCTAATAGGAACAAAGTTATAGTATATAGTATTGTGTTCAATTGGAACATGACAAAGTTTAAGTGTCTAAATAGAATTTTGGGACAAGTTTGAGGTCCCATATATGTGTTTGGCCTTAAAAGTTTAAATGTTGCATGCTATCTGCTCATATCACATGCAAAAGAGAACTACATTATGTGACATTCTGTTTTTACATTAAATCATATTACGTGATCCGTCTTGTCAGTCATTTCTGCATATCTTGGTGTTCTTCAGGAATGCTCTTCGGGATTCATTGGCGGAATCCTCAATCCTATTCATCGTCTTGTTCATTATACTATCTCTAGTCCTATATCGGCGTATATATCAGTACATATTATTAGATGTTTGCACTGACGAACAATTTTTATTTTATTTTTTTCTGTGTGTGTTTTGCATTTTTGTGCCGGCCGTATATGTGACTTGTTAGGTTTATCAAAATTGACAAAGAAAAAAACAAGTGCACAGAAAACCAAGTCAAAGGATATTAGTAGAAATAATGATATTAGTGACAAAATTTAACCAAACCAATGCAATCCGTTCAGTTCACCAAAATTTTAATAAACTTGACTAGGGTAATTTTTATGATGGATTGATTTGGGTTATGCCCAAAGTACCCACGAAAAAATATTAGCCCAACTGTGATCAATTGACTCATGTGGGTGTCCAAAATTTCTCCCTAAAATAAAATAACCTAGCTCTCCACCAATGTCTAAAACTTTGAAAAAATAGAAATAAGAGTAATTATTTGTCTAGAAGGAAGACTTTAATTTATAATCTCTTAAAATATTATATATGTAAAAATTAGGTTACAAGTTTTTTAAATCTATTCATGGCTAAATGAGTTAAGTGATGGATTATACTTTCTATATTTTTGTGTTTGTCTAATTTACATTATCGGGTAACATATTTTATTTTTAAGATTTCAAATCTCATATCATTAAGAAGACTTACCAATATATATTTTTTAAATGATCAAATGGTGCAAAAAATTATGTATCCTGACTGTATATAAACTTAAACTATTTATTTATACATCACATTTGTGGATCATATCATACCCCTTAGAATACTTAAAAATAAAATAGGAATTAATTTAATATTGAAAGTGAAAAAATAGATCTCATATAATTTTTGAAAAGTTTCCTTCTTAAAAAATAAAATATTAGTTTGACGTGAAATAGAAAAAAAAAATTATTAGTTTATTTTTAGTTGTTGTCAACAAGTAAAGTAGGTTTGTTGCATTGCCATATGGTGATGATGATGGAATCCATCAAAATTCTAATTGCATTTAGAAAAGGATAATTCCGTATATTAATGTTAAAAACTCCCAGAACTAAAAAATGATTATTCCATATATTACTTTTTTTTACATGGATAACAGAGGAGAAATTGAGTAATAATTCATATGTATAAGTTTTTTCTTGAATCATATCAATGTATGGTATTGGTTGGTTCTGACTAGACATTAGTTTTATAGTTTTTTTGAAATAAATTTATTACTACATGATTCTTTTCACATAAGATCGAGGCAAAAAAAAGAAAAGAAATTATAACTGATCATAAAGGATTAATAACCTGTATGGCTAAACTTCTAAAAAAAACTTATTTTGAAAAGTGTTTTTTCAAAAAACACTTTTGGCAAGAAACACTTTGTGTTTTGACCAATAAATTTAAAAATACTTTTGAGTTAGCAATTAGTATTTCACCAAATTTTTTAAAATTATTTTTTAGTGTATTTTTTTCAAAAAAGTGCTTTAAAGGGATAACTATTTTTTTTAGCTTATGAAAATCTGTTTTTTCTACTCGTCAGAAACACTTATTTTCTTTCAGAAACTTGGTCAAACACCTCATTTTTAAAAAAAAAAAAAATAACACTTTTGAAAAAAATAAATACTTTTGAGAAAAAAATAAGCTTAGCCAAACACGTTATTAATATCTTTTTATGCCTCCTTCCTCATAATCAAAATAAGGTGCACCCCTTACAAGAAGAAAAAAAATTAAAAAGAAAAGAAAATCATGAAAAGATTTTTTTTTTCACTCATCCATAAGTACTTCCATTTGTTTTATTTTTTTGGTGACTCGAATTCACAACTTCAAAAGGATTGAAGGTGAAGGATGCTAATTATTCTTCTAATTATTACCATCCGAGCAACCAGTCTTATTCCATTAAAAGTTATTGCTGACCGTTAAAATAATTGAAAAACACATAATATTATGATTCATGATTCGTACTATGGTTCTTGCTCATTAAAATTTTGCCTTTATAGTAACAAAAATTCTATCTATAGTACACATTTGCAATATTTGTTCATTGTAACATTTGGAATTCCCGAATCATGAGATGTAGAATATCCCTCAAAGATATATCTTTATGGTTTATTCTCTCTGTATTATATGAACCACAATTTGCTGCCTTTCTTATCTGTGCACTTCACTTTGCTATGGTCCCTAAAGGAAAAGGGCACCAACAAAAGAAGACAAGTCAACATCTTTAACAAACTACTCTGAACCATTTATTTCACAATTATATAAGCATGTTATTGTTATTTGTTAGTACATTTCCATCATGTTATGCAATCAATAATGTACCAGATGTCAGTTTATGTAATCCTTTTCTCAATGGTAATAATGTTCAAATCAATTTGTACCCAAGTCAATTATTTTATCAGATTAAGATTTTAAGAATATTTTACTTTTGTTGATATTCAATTTAACCGATTTGTAAATTCTTGAAATTGGAGATTAATTAATTGAAAAACGATCAGGAAAACAACTTTTGACCTTTTAATTCACAAGACTTTTGAACTAGATCATAAATGTCTGACCAAAGTTAAACAAAGACAAATATATAATGATACAAGCAAGAGTGTTGAATAATTAATGACTTATTAAGCTACTGTAAAATAATGGATTAGTTTATTCAAACTCTTGTCCTTATTTGAACTTCGAATAATATCGATGGTTCAGAATTGGAAATTTTAGGGGGTATAACAAATATGTGAGTGTGAGCCTGCAAGGTCATGGTTGAGCGGTTGGAACTAGGATCAAATCTAACCTCCTTCTGCTGCTCGGTCATGATCTTGTCGCATGTGCCTTGCATAATGCAATTTACATCTCACGTGTGATTTGCGAGTTATTATACAATGAGCAGGTTAACACAAAGTGCTCACATAAAGTGCAGAGATTGTGCAAAGGTTGTGTATTTTCCTAGGATTCCAAACAAAAAAAACAAATATGTGCTATGTATTTATTATTCATAGGTATACTAAACAAAAAATACACTTAATGACTATACTTCACTTTCTCGATCTAGCATCTTTCCCTCAGGCCCTCTCCCTAATTTTGCTCGCCTCTCTCCTCTCTCCCTAATTTAGCTCGCCACTCTCCTCTCTCCCTCTCCCTCCCTCGCCTCTCTCTCCCTCCCTCACCTCCCTCTCCTTCTCTCTCTCTCTCTCTCTCTCTCTCTCTCTCTCTCTCTCTCTCTTTCTCTCTCTCTCTCTCTCTCTCTCTCTCTATCTATCTATCTATATATATATATATATATATATTTGCCCCTCTCTCTCTCTCTCTCTCTCTCTTTGTTGTATTTGTATATTAGAGCGAATGCATATAAGTGATATAAGAGCGAATGAACACAAGTGGAATTACAACGAATGAATATGGTCCTCTATATCATACATTAAACAAATATATAAATATTATTTACTTTCTATTTTTTTTAAAGAAGAATAAGTATGATTTATGAATTTCAAAATATACAATTAAATTTTGTTTTAATGATTAACTGACAGTTCATATCATGTATATTTGTTTTTTTTTAAAAAAAAAAGAAATAAAGATGCAATTTTGATTAAATGAGTTTGATAAGTTAAATAGTCTATTACTTCCTTCGTTTCGAATTGATTGACCTGTTTTGACTTGACACGAGTTTAAGAAAATAAAGAAAACTTTTGAATCTTGTGATATTAAATTAAAGTATATCAAATGTACCACAATACCCTTTAATCTTGTGGTCTTAAACATGTCACGTGGAAAATTGAAAATTAAAAGTTGCTAAAAAGGGGAAAAGTCAATTTTTTACAAAAAATTGAAATGGAAGAGTTAAAAAGGAATGAAGCTTAGTAAGTTGACATGCCTACTAAGAGAGAAGGAAGCTTTTGGGGTTTGTTTTATTTTTGGAAAAAATAGTGATAATTGAGTAATATTCTTGTCTTAGAAAAAAACAAAAATAATTTTTTTAAGTAGTTCTCGAAACTTGAGTGACTATTTAAGGAATTAACTCTAATTATAGGGAAAACTTGATTTTTTAAAATAAAATTAGGACTATAAATAATTACCACTCATAGGCCATAAATAAATAAACGCATGAATCACTTTCGAGAATTTAACCCTTTTTGTTCATTTTATTGCCTATTTTTAACCATGTAACATTGTGGGATTTCCCAAGAGCAAAAAAAAAAAAAAATTGATAGGCAAAAGTAACTCCCCACCCCCACCCATCCCCAAAAAAGGAAAATAAAATAAAAATTTCGAGATTTTTTCCAAGATTTAAAATTGTAAAGAAAAGGAACTAGATTTGCAGTCTAATTGTGGTGATTTTGTACCATATAACTTAAATTTAGGGTTCTAATGAATCTAATAGTATCAAACGCTCACACCAAATTAAGAAAAAAAGGAATGCATGTCCACATACATTGTTGTCACTAAATTATAATTAATTGGTGAGTATTTTTACTTAAGTTATAACTTAATCAAGATAAATTACCTTGGGGTAAACACAAAATACGATAATAATAGAAAATAATGTGTACACATATCTTGCCACTCTTGTGAATGTAGAGAAACTACTTTCAATAAACTCTTTCAAGTAAGGCATTTCAAAGTAGGCATAAAAAAGGGAAATGTAGTATTGAGGAAATCATGATGAAAAAAAAATCAGTAATAACAACAAATAATATGATAATCGAAGTAAAAGAAATAACTTGTACCAATAAATCAAAGAATATACTAATAAAAGAGATAGTAATTTTGATAAAGAAAACTAAATAACTCTCTACTATATACTAATCTTCTACCTTCATATTCTTCTATCTAGGATTGTATCGTCGATAAGCTGTAAATGCGAAGAATACATACGTATAAAGTTTTTACCTATTTTTTTTATTATTCTTCTCAACCCCACTCGAATCTAAAGAAATTAAAAGGAAGAACCTCCAAAAACACTTCTCATAATCAAGAATAGGTAATTAATTAAATAAATAAAAACCGATCAGGGAAAACAACTTTTTACCTTTTCCTAAAACTTTTGAACTTAATCATCATCAATGTCTGACCAAAGTTAAAAAAAGGCAAATAATGACAAAAGCCAGAGTATTAAATAATTACTACTCTAATAGACTGATTAAGCTATTAAAAAAAGATTAATTTATTCCAAGACTTGTCCTTATATGAACTCTGAAGAAACAGGTCACAGATTAAAAAAATCTTGTGGTGTAGCGGATTGAATGTTACTCCTTTAATTAAAAATCTCAATTTCGAGTCTCAGGAAAAAATCTTTGATAAGAGCATTTTTCAAACATTACTAATGCGAATCTAAATTAATTAGGCTTCAACACAAACGTCAGACCAAAAACCAAAATAGGAAGAAAAGCCTTATCTTAAGTGATAGAGTAGGAGAAATATAGAAGTCAGTGAATCTGGTAGGAGGTGACCTTATACATAGGAAAAACTATTTTCCGCCACTCAACACACAGCCCTATCTACTATGGAAAAGCCAATAAACTTTCCATGTCCACTCAATTTTCTTACCTTTAAAATTAGACTTGCTCTAAATCAACTCTTTCTTACTCACCATCTTCCTTCTTTTCTCTCTTGGTCTTCAACAACATTTTTTCTGCATTGTCCAGTTAGGTATGTAACTGATTTTCACACATTCTTTACTAACAAGTTCTGTTTTCTTTAAACTGAAATGTGTGATTTTCATGCAACATAACATTTTTTGTAAGTATGTGTTAGTGGGTTTTTTGTTTCTTGTGTATTGATTGTTGATAACACAATGTGTGGATCAGTCGGGTTTTTATTCATTGTACTTTCAAGATTTCATCATTAAGACCTAAATTGAAACTAAAGTTACTATCTTTTTTGTTCTTTATGCTGTTGTGACCTTTGCATTGTATACATAAACTGCTACTGATGTTAGAATAATCATTTAAGTAGCTGTCAGTAATCTTTGTTGTTTCTATATTATATGCTTTGTGAGATTAGCTGGATGTGACTGGAGTTTGGTTCATGTACAATGGAGTATTAATAGGAAACAACCTCTCTATCTCTACGAGGTAGGGGCAAGGGTAAGGTCACTCTACCCTTCCTGGACCCCACTTGTAGGATTACACCGGTATGTTGTTGTTGTACAATGGAGAATTTATTGGAAACAACCTCTCTATCTCTACGAGGTAGGGGTAAGGTCGGCGTGCTCTACTCTAGGTATATTGTTGTTGTTGTGAAATGGAGAATAACTCTAGGGGTGGCAAGAGTAGTTGATTTATGGGAAAAGTGACATTTTCTTTCTTGAATATATCACTCGAAACAAAAATTATAAACGAAGGCAAGTTTTTCTTTATTGAAACTAGACTGCATCCTAACTTAGATTTAGAGTGCAATATGATCAGCTTTTGTTACTTACTATTTCTTGATTCTAGAAGATATTTTGGTTCTGTATACAGGCTGAGTCGTATGGTTCATTACTCTTTACTTATTTGAAATTTAACAGTTTATCCATTGATGCCATGATAATAAGATGACTTAAAAGTAGCAAATTCCTGATAATTTGTTTGTCTGATGAGCATCTTAATCTGATGGGATTTTTTAACTCTTAATTTGGTGATAAAGTTCCTCGTCTTGTTATTTGACGTTTCAGTTGGTTAGGAGGTGAACATGGCTCAGATCCTGGCTCCATCTGCACAATGGCAGATGAGAATGGCAAAGAGCTCAACAGATGCTAGTCCCTTGACGTCAAAGATGTGGAGCTCTGTGGTGCTGAAGCAGAACAAGAGACTTGCTGTTAAAGGTTCTGCCAAATTTAGAGTTTTTGCCCTCCAGTCTGACAATGGCACTGTCAACAGAGTGGAACAGCTCCTAAACTTGGATGTAACTCCGTACACTGATAAGATCATTGCTGAATATATTTGGTATGTTATTCTTTGCTATACGCATCTCATACTGTTTACTGCTCAACAATGCACTTGGAAGATTTATATAGATTGTGTCTGTCAATTCTTCACTTTCACTACCATTGCTACATTTAGCTCTCTATGGACAGACTGACCTTATTACATTTCCTTTAAAACAGGATAGGAGGGTCTGGAATTGACATGCGCAGTAAATCAAGGGTACATAATGCTGCTTCTCTAATTAGCCAACAAAAGTTTAGGAAACTGAATTTGGATAATTTCATGAATTTTCCCTTAGTTTCTTGCTTTTGCATTTTCAGACTATTTCAAAGCCAGTTAAGGATGCTTCTGAGCTCCCAAAGTGGAACTACGATGGATCAAGTACTGGACAAGCACCTGGAGAAGACAGTGAAGTCATTCTATAGTAAGATCAGCAACTGATATTTTTTCTTTTCTTTTTTAACGAATTTTTCCTTCTTTCTTTATACCTCATTTTTATTTTAAAAAAGTTTCTTCCGTCAATTTTTCCCTTCCTAAAGCTAACCTCAACCATTTAATCTTAGTCCTCAGGCAATATTCAAAGACCCTTTCCGTGGTGGTAACAACATCTTGGTGAGTTGTTTAGTAAACAATATTGATTCATGATGTTTTACTGAATATTTGATCTCATTGTTTCGAAGTTTGGCCCTACTGTTTCTGTAATTAAAACAGGTTATCTGTGATGCCTACACACCAGCTGGAGAGCCAATTCCTACAAACAAACGCCATAAAGCTGCTCAGATTTTTAGCGACCCAAAAGTTGTATCTCAAGTTCCATGGTAACTTTTAATTCGTCTGCCTCACTTTACTAGTTTTATGTACTGTGTGGCTATGTTTTGGGGTTCTCTGGGACCAAGAGAACTACTATTCCCTTTGAACAATCCAACAATATTAATGTGCTTATAGTTCATATATTATGTAAAATCTCATTGCAAACTTCCAAGAAAATGAATTTAGTAAGAGATTGTGTTTCATCGCGAGTAATGCTAAGCAATATTTAAAACCTGCTTCTTATACTCGTTTAACTGTTCCGAAAAAAAAGAAAATTATTTTAGCAGTTGGATCATAAAATAATGCAACAATCATTTCTTGATGTTAACACAAGATCCTTTGTTCTCTCCCTGAAAATGGGATCAAAAGAGCATATGTTGTTATTTGGTGTCATGTTGCTTCCCAGTTTTTGAATTTTATTATCATATTGCTAACTCTGTCTTGCACCTGGTACTGACTAGGTTTGGAATAGAACAAGAGTACACCTTACTCCAACCAAATGTTAAGTGGCCCTTAGGTTGGCCTGTTGGAGGCTACCCCGGACCTCAGGTAATTGTTTTGCACAAAAGAACGATACACAGATCAAAAATCATCTAGTACAAGTGCAACCCTAATGATGCTGTAAAATCTGTTCAATTTAACTGTCCGATAAATATCTATCTTTGTGGGAACTTTAGGGTCCTTACTACTGTGGTGCTGGAGCGGATAAGTCATTTGGCCGAGATATATCAGATGCTCACTACAAGGCTTGCCTGTATGCTGGAATTAACATTAGTGGTACTAACGGAGAGGTTATGCCAGGACAGGTACCATTTCTATCACATTTCTTTCTAATACAATAATCACGGTCAGTTATAGTACTCTAATTGGAGGGTCAATTTAATTGTTTGTTTCAGTGGGAATTTCAAGTAGGTCCTAGTGTGGGAATTGAAGCTGGAGATCATATCTGGTGTGCTAGATACCTCCTTGAGGTAATTTATTTTTCCCAAATCTGCATAAATGTCCTTTGCAGGAAAGGGGCATCTGGTAACCATATAATCCTAATTCAATTAACGGATACTTGAATACCTCAAATAGTGATATCTTCTATGTCCATCATGCACCACATCAACTTGGTTCTAGGTCCTGGCAGTGGGGATTAAGGAAATATTTTTCTAGTGGCATGAAATGAGCGAGTTATTACTTGAATTAGTTCCTTTGACTGTTGCAGTGGTTTATGTCCTAT
This sequence comes from Capsicum rhomboideum, assembly GCA_031232105.1. Classification (NCBI taxonomy): domain Eukaryota; kingdom Viridiplantae; phylum Streptophyta; class Magnoliopsida; order Solanales; family Solanaceae; genus Capsicum; species Capsicum rhomboideum. The sequence continues at coordinate 111,133,657 of CP124719.1, read as the reverse complement.
ATTTGAAGTGGTTGTTGAACTAAGAAATCAGTGTACTCAATTCATTTTTGGTTCCTTGATCAACAGAGAATTACTGAACAAGCAGGAGTTGTTCTGTCACTCGATCCAAAACCAATTGAGGTGATCTAAAATTTTTAATGATCTCTTTTGTTATTCAAATTAAGTACAATTACGAAACTCCACTTTTTCTTTTCTGGTCATGGTATTTGCAGGGTGACTGGAACGGTGCAGGATGCCACTCTAACTACAGGTAACTCCTTTTTTCAAGAGAGAAACTGGGAATCTTTTAGATAAAATTTGGGATATGAATCTTTTAAGACAGAAATCACTTGCTCAACATGTGGTAGTTGCTACAGCTACGAATTAGTTGCAAGTGGCTTTTACGACTCATCATTTTGTTTCATGGTCTTTCTTTCCTCAAGTTCCTGTTCTCTGTTTAACGGTTCCCTCACTTTGTTTTTCATTTTTCTAGTTTAGCAATTTTGCCTTCTGAAAATCAATGTGTGGTTGTCATGGTATAACTCCTCTGAAGGATTCACTTACTAGGTAATCATGGTTTGTTGTTTGCAGTACACTTAGTATGAGAGAAGAGGGAGGCTTTGAAGTAATAAAGAAAGCAATTCTGAATCTGTCCCTTCGCCACAAGGAACATATAAGTGCTTATGGAGAAGGAAATGAGAGAAGGTTGACCGGAAAACATGAAACTGCAAGCATTGACCAATTTTCATGGGTATGCCTGTTGCTGATCTTTCTTTCACTTGGACATAAATAGTCTGTATCAATAATCCTCATTCCTGCATGATTTGCTAACTATGAAGGGAGTTGCTAACCGTGGTTGCTCAATCCGTGTGGGGCGTGACACTGAGAAGGAAGGCAAAGGTAAGTTTCTGCTTTATTAGGGGAGTAACATTTATATATTCCTTTAGTTTTCTCATTTCTGTGCAAATAATTAAAAATGGGCTAGGTCCCTCTTATGGTGTTTATTTCTCCATTTTTGTTTATGGGGTTGGTGGATGCAGGTTATTTGGAAGACCGCCGCCCAGCTTCAAACATGGACCCCTATGTTGTGACCGGATTACTTGCTGAAACTACTATACTGTGGGAGCCAACCCTTGAGGCTGAAGCTCTTGCTGCCCAAAAGATCTCATTGAAGGTTTAGAGTATTTGAAGGAAATTTGTTTTCCTAGTAATCTTCTTAGAATTTATGAGATAAGTGCTGAAACTTGTACCTTGTTGAGATTCCTCTATTTGGGAAAATCTTGTAAAGGAGCCAAAATTTACCAGTTCATCCTATAGAAGAGGCACTGCTTTGGAGTTGAGGTGTAATTGTTGGACTACTTTGAACATCTTTATCTTTTTTTACATTAGATGAAATTTCTTTGGAATTCCAATTGGTATTATCTTGCAGAATTGATCGTTGAACACATAATAAAGAGTCGCAGCTTTTAAAGATTAAACAGATATAATCATATATACCTTCTTGTTCTAATTGAAAAGATTGAACATATTTATAGTAGTCATGAACACTGGACACTCGTCTTCTACAGTCCATCTATTTCTGGAGGGCAGAATCAGCACTTCTGAGAACATTATTAGGTGCATTTTGCAGGAACCTTGTTCTAATTAATCAATCATGTACACTTCAGTTTCAAACTAGCTAGTTAAGTTACTTATGTGATATTTATCTTCTGTGTCTGTTATGTTCTATCTGTCACGACTCTCCTCTTTTATCTGGATTTAAACTCGGTTGCTTTTCAACATAGACATATTTATGTTACATCGACTTGAACATGTGTGTCCAGCATTCCATTTTCCAGAACTTTGTATTTGGTGGGCTAAGTAAATTAGAGTCCAAGTGAAAGAAAGATGTGAAATCTCATGTACAAGCCTTTCTTTCTTTTCTTTAGAATATTTATTAAGTACCTTTTACATCTGTGTGAAGCCAAGTGATTCCTTTCCCCTATCAGGATGCTACTGAAAAATTAATCCAAGAGATTCTTTTCATTTCTTTTTAAGAAAAGGAGAAAAAGCTACAACCTGTCAATGTTGTCTGGATAAAGAATGGAACAATTATGGCTTTATATACATATATGCATTCAGTATTGAAATTGATTCAATAAAATTTCTCTCCTTTGCTTCTGTCAAAGCTAAACTTGTCAGGCCATGGCTTCAGGGGCAGGCAAATCAGCAGCCTTTATGCTTTTGGTCCTTAATGTTTTCCTTTACTTCATTGTTACTGTAATTTCTGGTTGGGCTGTCAATCATGCCATAGTGAGATCCCGAGAAACAGGTAATTTCATTGATCCTTTTTATTTTTCATTAGAGCACCGCCCTGTCAAGGCAGAAGTTGTTCTCATAACATGTTTAATGAGAAAAATGACGTCATTGACTTTTAACGTGACGAATAATATTTGCAGCATCAAGTCTGTCAATCCCAGCTAGGATTTTTCCTATATTCTTTCCTTTTGGGAACATGGCAACTGGTTTTCTCATCATATTTTCACTTATTGCTGGAGTTGTGGGCTTCATTTCCTCACTCACTGGAATTCACAATGTGATACAATGGAATGCACCCAATTTACATGCAGCTGCTTTCTCTTCTCTCACCACTTGGCTACTCACATTACTTGCTATGGGGTAATTTATTTTTGTTTGATAATATTATTAATTATATATGACAAAAAATTTCAGAGTATAGAAAAACAACAACAACAACATACCCAGTGTAATCCCATAAAAGTGGGGTCTGGGGAGGGTTAGGTGTACGCAGTCCATACCACTACCTCAGATGAAGTAGAGAGGCTGTTTCCGATAGACCCCCGGCTCAGACCAAATCACAGTATAACAATCAGAGAACATAAAAACAAACAACAAAAATGGAGTAACACACGACTAGACAAAAGAAACAAAACTCTCACGGCGTAATGCTATGAACTGTCAATCCGAAAACACACACATTACCAAAAACACCACAAACAAGAAACTACAAGACACAGGCATAACACTATGACTACAGGTGCATCAACGAACAAAGCACTCCTCCCTACTAGAAAGGACCCACTCCTACGCGCTAACCCTCTACCCGAATCCGCGTTCTCCACACCTTCCTATCAAGGGTCATGTCCTTTGAAAGTTGTAACAGCTCCATGTCAGAGTATAGAAAAAAATAAAAATATTTTTTTTTGGTGGCTGCAGGTTGGCTTGTAAGGAGATTGATAGGGGGTGGACTGACTCAAACTTGGTAAGTTTATATATATATTTTTTTTGTTGAGTAAACAGAGGCAGAGTCAATATTTGATATACTCTTTTTTTTTTTGGGTAAACAGAGGCGGAGTCAATATTTGAGTAGCAAGTGTGATCACACTTACTGATTCTAAATTCGAGTGAATCGGAAAATTTAGTTGCAGTATAAAATGATTAGTTTTTATTTACAATGTTTTTGTAGAGGACCTTGGAGACCATATTGATAATATTGGGCGGGACACAAATGTTTTGCACTGTTGCAATTCATGCTGGAATGGAAGAAGTTGCTACCAGAGATATTTAAGCAGATGAAGAATTTGAGAATTTTCAAAATTTATTAATGTACCAAAAATATTTATTTTTCCTTTCCCTCTCATTTTACTCACTTTTAAGTTCTAACGTGTGTATGTAATAGATATTGATCTTTTTTTGTCCTTTCGTTAATGGACTTTGTAAAGATGTGTTATGTGGTGTTCTTTGTCTCGAGCAGATTGAAGAAAGAGTTGTTTGACTTGTTCTTGGGTTTTTATTGATTTGTACAGAATTTTGTTACTTCGCAACAAGAAATCATATAAACCTATCAGATGGAGTTGAGAATATTTGGCACAAAGAAAAATAAAAGAGACGTGTTGTAGAATAACGGTGGTTAATTAGGACACAATTACATACAAAATAATAATAAAGAAGAAATAACACGACGATTAACAAGGTTCAAACAAACTAACATCCTTGGTTAGAAGTAAAGAGAGTCTTCCATTAAGAAAGAGGAGAAATAATACAAGATACTTTATAGATTCCCAATTACTATCCTTTTTAAATACCCAAATTGTTTTCCAAACCTATTGGGTCAGGGTGTGATGATCCGCCATGTCATCATGCCAGATAAGCGTCACATGGCACACTTTTTTGCCATGTGGAAGCAATATCTAGGAAGATTTTCTTGAAAAGCCTTAGAATATTCTAGGCATGTTAGATTTCTAGAGAAGGGACCTAAGTGTAAATATGTAGAGACTTATGTAACAATTATTATTTATACTTTAGCCCTAGATGAGTAATATAAATAGAAGGACATTCATTTGTAAAACCATCAAGCAAAAATATTCAAGTTCTCTCTAATATAAATCTTCCTAATAATTCTCTGGCTAATAGTTCTCTGGTGTTCTTTTTTCCATTCTCTTAGCGATTCCTAGTGTCTTAGGCTGACTTGACATAGCAAGATCGTGAGCAAGTGGTACAACAACATGAGCTAATTGTTAAGTGTCGCACATGTGCTTAGTTGAAGACTAAGTCCGTGACAACGTGGTACCAGAGCAAGGTTGTGACTAAGGGAATGACAAACGACGGAGAATTCAACGCTGCTAACATGCACCCTATCCAACTTTCCCAAAGATGTCGTTAGCAAGAAGGCCCATGATAAGAAGAGAAATGACATCAATAAAAGCAAGAAGGTGTTGCTTGAAGTTGCGTCATAAGAAGGGCTTACGTCCTAGGAGCCATCTACCACATAGGGGAGCGAGGATGAAGTGGAGGTCCTGGCCGAGGATGTCTTGCTCGGTAAGGATTGGGTTATGAAGGTTAATACAGGGATGGACGTCGTCGACATCTTTGACCAACATTTGAGAAAAGTGGAGGGCACCCTTGACGTTCTAGATAGGCATACTCTTGAAGAGATCGAGAGCATCCGAAATGACTTGGAGGAGCATACGCAGACTGAGATAAATCTAAGGAGGACCATCACTACCTTAGAGTGCAGACTCTTGGAAGTGTTGAGCACTATCGATGCCATGAAGATAGAGGTAGAGTCACTCGAGGAGCAGTTCAATGATGGCTCAGCTGAAGCAACCAAAAATGTCGTCGTAATGAGGAAGGCTAAGATTAAGGCTCCAAAGCCACCAGGGTTCAAAGGGGTTCGTGATGTACAAAAGGTAGAGAACTTTCTTTAGCACTTGGAGAACTATTTCAAGCATGGAAAAGTAAGGGACGACTAAGCCAAGATCAACACCATTGTGTTGTATCTATTGGATATCTCCATGCTGTGTTGGAGAAGGAAAGTGGGTAACGCTGATAATGGTATGTGAACTATTAGCCCGTGGGATCAGTTTAAGATCGAGTTCAAGTGTCAGTTCTTCCAAATAATGTTTTATAGGAGGCAAGACAAAAACTTAGGAAGCTGAAGCAGACAGGGAGCATACGCGACTACGTCAAGGATTTCACCACCCTTATGCTTCAAATTGCCAATCTCACCAGCAATGACTTGTTGTTCCACTTCATGGATGGGTTGCAAAATTGGGCTAAGCAGGAGTTGCAGCACCGACATATCCCAGATATAAACTAGGCCATGGTGGAGGCCGAGTCATTGATGGATTTCAGGCGTGACAAGTATGACAAAGGAAAAGGCAAAAAGTCAAGAGGTAGCAATATCAAAGGTGGGGGAAATCGTGCCAAAAGCAAAGATACCTACCAACAATGCCCCAAGACTCAAGATTCTAATAAGTCTGATTTTTAAAAGTTGAGTGGTCGGCAGAGCTATGCTGAAAAGAAAGCACAGGCCAACAAGAAGGTATGCTACATATACAGAAGGCCGCACAACTTCAGGAATTATCCCAACTTAAAAAGTCTCAACGAGCAAAAAGAGAAAATGCAAGTAGAGAGTTGGGGTGCAGCACAGTTGGGTATGATAGGACTATGTGGAGCTCTCAAGAAGTAATCTATCTAGCCCAATGACAATAATAATTAGTACGTAGATCTCACCACCAACAAAAAGCCCGCTCATGCACTGGTGGACACTGGATCAACTCACAATCTTATGATCGAGGATGCAACAAAGAGACTAGAGTTGAAGTTCGCTCCATCTGATTCTTATGTCAAAACTATGAATGTCGAACCTCAAAATGCACATGAGGTAGCCAATGGTGTTGGTGTAAAATTGGGCAATTGGCAAGTTATGACCAACTTTACCACCACAACAATAGATATCTTTGATATTGTTCTAGGGAAAGATTTCTTTAGATAATGTCATACTTTGATCGACCCCTACCTCCAATGTCTCTTGGTCATGGAACAAGAAGGACCTTGTATGGTGCCTACAGTAAGTATGCCACACAGACAGATTCAAGCATAACTTTCAGCTATGCAGTACTCAAGGGGCTCAAAAAGGGGGAACCAACGTTCATGGTAACCGTTGCAAGTTTGGAGGAAGAAAAGGTTCCCATGAAACATTGCCGCCTTCCATAGAGAAGCTACTCTAGGAGAAAAAATATGTTATGCCCGACAAGATACCTAAATGCTTGCCTCTTAGGCGTGAAGTGGATCACAAGATTGAGTTGGAGCTAGGGTCTAAACCACCCGTATTTGTGCCCTATCGCATGGCACCGCCGGAGTTGGAGGAGCTTAGGAAGCAATTGAAAGAGCTACTAGATGCTGGTCATATCCGTCTATCGAAAGCATCTTTTGATGCATTGGTGTTATTCCAAAAGAAAAAGGATGGATCATTGCGCAATTAATAAGGTCACACTGAAGAACAAATATTCGATCCCACTTATAGCTGACTTATTCAATAGACTTGGGCCCACTTATAGATGACTTATTCGATAGACTTGGGCAAGCCAAGTACTTTGCCAAAGTGGATCTTCGCAAAGGCTACTACCAGGTTTGCATTATGAAAGGGGATGATCCGAATACAACATGCGTCATGAGATGTGGAGCCTTTAAATGATTGGTGATGCCCTTTCAACTTAACCAATGAATCTACTACAGTTTGCACTCTCATGAACAAGATCTTTCATCCCTACCTTGATCAGTTCTTGGTGGTCTACTTGGATGATATAGTCATTTACAGCAACACCTTGGAGGGGCATGTAGAGCACTTAAAGAAGGTTTTTCAAGTCTTGTGGGAGAATGAGTTATACATCAAGAGGGAGAAGTGCGAGTTTGCACAATTAAAGGTGTATTTCTTAGTCCATGTCATAAGTAGTGGAAAACTACACATGGATGAGGCTAAGTTACGAGTTATCTAGGAGCGGGAGACACCTACAAAAGTAATCGAGTTGATATCTTTTCTTGGACTTGTTACTGCTATCATCGCTTCATCAGTAGCTATTTAGCCAAGGTAGCACCATTGACTGAGTTGCTAACGAAGAACAAGTCATGGATTTGGATGGAACATTGTCAAAAGACGTTTGAAGGTCTAAAGGTAGCTGTGATAGAAGAGCCAGACTTAGCGTTACCCGACTTTACCAAGACATTTGGGGTGCATACATATGTGTCTGAATTTGCCATTGGGGGTGTCTTGATGTAGGATAAGCACCCTATAGCATTCGAGAGCAGCAAGTTGAATGAGATAGAACAATGTTACACCGTGCAAACGAAAGAAATAACTGCTATTGTGCATTACTTTCACGCATGGAGCCATTACTTGCTCGGGTTAAGGTTCATGGTCAAGATTGACAATGTATCCACTAGTTACTTTCAAAATCAGAAAAAGCTTACACCAAAGCAGTTTAGGTGGCAGGACTTTTTGGCATAGTTTGATTACGTGCTAGAATATTAGCCAGATAAGGGTAACATCTTGGCTGATGCCTTGAGTCAGAAGGCCGAACTTGCTGCCATCACTTAATCAAGTTGTGACATTTGAGAGGCCATAAAAGAAGGTATGCAACATGATCCAATAGCTAAACAACTTGTGGAGTTATCTACCTAAGGCAAGATGATATATTTTTGGGTAGAAGATGGTCTATTGCTCACCACGGGTTTGAGGGTCTATGTGCCAAAGTTTGGAGACATCTAGCGGAGTATTATGAAGGAGAGTCATGACACCTTATGGTCTAGCCATCCAGGTCAACATAGTACTAGGGCCTTATTTGAGTTGGTTTACTATTGGTCGCGCATACAAAAAGACATAGACCGTCATGTGTAGGCTTGTCTTGTGTACCAATAGGACAAGGTTATGCAGAGGTAGGCCGAAGGACTTTTAGAGCCGCTACCAGTCGCAGAGCATCCATGGGAGAGCATGACTATAGACTTCTTCACTTTTCTGCCAAAGTCGAATGGTTATGGTACTATTATGGTGTCGTAGATAGATTCTCTAAATATGCCACTTTCATGCCTGCTTCACCAGGTTGCACATCCAAGGAAGCTGCCAAGCTATTCTTTAAGAACGTAGCAAAGTATTGGGCCTTACCGAGGCATATCATCAGTGATCGTGACCCCCATTTTACTAAAAACTTTTGGAGGGAATTGGTCAATATACTTGGCATAAAGCTGCACTTCTCTGCTAGTTTCCACCTACAGACGGATGGACAGACACAACGGGTCAATGCCTTATTGAAGTGCTACTTGAGTCATTATGTAAGTGCGCATCAGAAGAATTGGGTAAAGCTCTTGGACATAGCCCAATTTTCTTATAACCCACAGTGAAGTGGATCCACCTGGCATACACCATTTGAGCTAGCTATATACCAATAGCCTCAAACTCCACATTCACTACCAACTGCATTCGAAAGGAAGAATTTGAGAGATTTTCATATGGACAAAGGTTGGGAGGAGCAACTTGACACTTCTAAGTCTTACTTAGACAAGGTAGCTAAGCCTAAGTGGATGAACAAATTTACAGACCAAAGAGGCGTCCCACAGACTATAGAGTTGGGGACATATTCATGGTGAAGTTTAACCTGAGATAATTCAAGGCATTACGGGGTATGCACTAAAATTTATTTCGCAAGTATGATAGCTTATTTAGGATCCTTGCCAAGGTGGGAAAGATTTTATTTAAGCTTGACATGCCTCTGCATCTTAAGATCTATCCTGTCTTTCATGCCAACTTGCTTAAGGTGTACCATGAAGACAAGGATGACCCAAGTAGAGGCCAGCCAAGTCATGGGCCTATTACTATAACTGCCTCATATAACCGGATATTGAGACTATCATTGACTATCAAGTAAGGAGAAAACAAGGGCAGGAAGCTACCGTCATTTTCCTCATCTACTGGAAGGGGCAATCACCAGAGGAAGCCATATGGGAATGATATAAAGATTTATGGCAATTCAAAGATAAGATCCAGGAGATTATGCAGCACTAATGTGCCGTGGTTATTGTAATATCAGGTGAGGGAGAGTGTGATGACCCGCCATGTCAGCATGCCATATAAGTGCCACTTGGCACACCTTTTTACCATGTGGAAGCTTACATAAGATATATGCTAGCATTTTTGGGGATATTCTAGAACCATGGAGAGTCTCTTGTAAATACTCTAGATTTTTGTGGAGTATCTAGGAGGACTTTCTTGAAAATTCTTACAATATTCTAGGCATGTAGAGAGTTCTAGAGAAGGGACCTAGGTCTAACTATGTAGAGACTTGTGTAACAATTAATATTTACACTTAGCTCCTAGATGAGTAGTATAAATAGAGGGGCATTCATTTGTAAGACCATCAAGCAAAAATATTCAAGTTTTCTTTAATACAAATCTTTCTAATAATGTCTTGTGTTCTTTCTTACATTCTCTTAGCGATTCCTAGTGTCTTAAACTGACTTGGCATAGCAAGATTGTGAGCAAGTGATGCAAAATGTGAGCTAATTGTCATGTGCCGCACGTATGCTTAGTTGAAGACTATGTCCCTGACAACAAGACTTAAAATAGACAAAAAAAAATATAATAAGATTTGAATTTAGGTAACGTGAATGCGCTCAAATCGTATTAGGATCATACAACTCTAAGGTTGCTTCATAGCCTCCAACATAGCATAACTCTTGAAAATCGTGTTGTAGCCTCTAAGATAACACTTAAATAACATAAAAATTGCATAACTTTTTTTTCGACAAGATTGTGCAACTTTCATATTTTTATTTTTCCTCCAATCTTGGATTTCATCGTGAACTATTCAAAGTCAGATCACAATATGGATTTACCAGAATTCAAAACACAAAAATTAATGATTCTTTCCATTAACTTGAGTTCTCTTCATCAATAACATAATATTTTTCTGACATATCCATAGTCGTCATAAGGGCTTTACTGATTACTGTACACACTAATCAAATCTAGGCAATGCCTAAGTTTGATAGTTAAACTAATTTAATTATTACAGCATTTGAATTAGCATGTATAGATACCTTTTTGCACATCAAAAATATGCTCAATGTCAATATATTTTTATCTATTCATAATGTTGGATATTTGGGTCATGGGTCGCCCATGTTGACTGACCCAATCCAACCCGTTGAAATAGATAATGGTAAAGAGAAGTTACCAATGAGATAGAAACCACTACATGATTATGTCAGTTTTAGAGAAGTTACAACTTCTCTGTTTTGTCCGCTTCTCTATATATGAATCAATATAAGTAAAAAAAGATCGATCTTTTGATTCACTTCAAGAACAATAACACACAGTAAAAAAAATCATCTTAGTTTGTGAAGAATAATCTATTTTTAAGAGAGACGAAGTCGATTTGGGGCAATTCCTTTTTGGTAGCAAAATTAACAACTTCCGTTGCGAGTTTAAGGTACACAATTCATTATTTTTGCTCCTTTTTAACTTACATTGGTATCGGAGCCATGCTTAATTGTCCGATACATGTTATTTCTTAATTTTAAATGTGAAAAACTCTTGAAGAATTGAATTGGTACTCACTTGAGTTTTGGATATGCGAATAATCTCTTATTTTTCTCCTTTTTTGTGTTTCCTTTCTCCATCTATGAATCCAAATGTGATTTTTTTTAAAGAAGATGAAAAGGAGACAAATACAGATCTGTTTTTGTACTCACCTTTGTTCTACATTTTTTAAGATCTGAAGTTATGCTTGTGAAAATAAGTACTGATCTTGTTTATAAAACAAATCTAAAAAATTATTTTCTATTTCACCATAGAAATTTTCTGATGTTTCCTTTGGAGAAGATGAACTGCATAATTTTTTCTTTTGAAGATTAAATGTAGTACCCTTAATTTTTTTTTTTGAAGAAGGAGAAAAGTGAAGAGGCATTAAGATTTATGGAAAATGGTAAAAAGTGCACTGCACTCGAAAAAGGAGTGAAAATTTAGTGCTATTTTTTTATTTTGAGACACGTATGTGCTCTTATTTTTTGTTTATTGAGAGAAAGAAGAGTCTAATGTACTCAACCTTTTTTTATATAAAGGATATTGTTGTTCCCAAGAGCACACGCAAGTTTACGTGATCGTGCAAGTAATATAGTGGCTCTTGCGAGTCGAATATCGATCCCATAGGGACTTGGTATTTAGCAGACGATCCAACTTAAGTATTATTATTGAAGTTAAACAAGTGCGATTAGTAACCAAAGAGAGTTTGATTTTTTTTATTTATAAACTAAATTATAAAAGTAACAACGATATGAAAATCAAATTATAAACAATATATGGAGAGTTCCAGGGTTGAGGCATTTATTTCACATTCATTCATAACTATGGTTTCTAGTCGGTGTTTGTGCTTATCATGATTGTTGGTCTACAGGGTTGATGTTAAAACTTGGGAATGGTCACACTATAAGTCATCTATCCAAATTAATCTCACAACTACCACATTGAGTGGTGATATGAGTCTTTAATTCGGATGCATTAAACTATCTTCCCGTTTCATTAACCAAGTGGGGCGTTTAGGCATATCGCTATCCTAACCGCAAATCATCCTTTAACAATCAATATATAACCATTAATAATATGATACATACTCCTTACATTATTCATTCCATCCCTCCACTCCTACGGTCAATTCGTTTCGAGACTAAGATTATCCTAAAGTTCATGACACTTTAGAATAGTAAAACAAGAATGCAAGAACAATGACATGACTTGATAAACAAATAAACCAACTAGAAAACCATAATTAAGCAATCATGTTGTAACATCAAACCTAGAATTAGGGTGTTTATCCACTCATATTAATACAAACATTCTCCATAAAAGAGTTCATAACTTCAAACTACAAGAATAAAAAGTAAAAGAAGAAAGAACCCTAGTTTGAGCTCTTTGATGTCTCCTTTGCTCTCCAATTCGTGTGTAATCCAAAATATGTGTGTAATTGTGTATAATTCCTCCATTTATAGTGTTTTATATCATCCATGAGGTTCTCCACACGAATTATATGTATTTACAACTTTGTCCCCACTTAAAACAAGTTAAAAAACCAACTTTTGGACGTCTTGGGGGCTTGGTGCATTGCATGGACATCCCATGCCCATTCCAATAGACATATGCGACGGGGTGGGGGGGTGGGGTGAAAGGAAGGACTTATATTGTAACTTGTGAGGTGAGGTTCATGGCCCCCTCCCTTGCTTTGGGAGGTGGGTGCATGGGGACCTCCAAAGTGAGAGGGTGCACTCGTTTCTTCGTCGTCTCTTCTCGTTCACTTGTCCCTTGTTTCCATACTTCTTGTAGCTTGTTTGTAGGATTAATTTAGCTTCCATATCTCTACATAGGTCTCGTACAACATCTCATAATAAACATAAGTCCATAAAACACAATAAAACTCATCAAAGTACACTAGAACAAGCATAGCTCAAGCTAGCGACACTAGTTTTTTCTTCTAAGTTCTATTTGATCCTTTTGACTCTAGACTTGTTTAAATGCATCTTAAATACCATAAACATGTACTTTAACACAAAAATACATGTATACACACTTTATTACTCAATAATAACCTCAATTTATCCTCAAAACTAGGCTAAAAGCACATAGATAATGACACTTAGGAGTATAAATACGCCAAAGATCATCACCCCACACTTAAAGCCTTGTTTGTCCTTGAACAACTCTTTAAATTAATCACCTTAAAGGAATACTCTAATAACATTACTACAACTAAGACACTCAATCTAGAACTACACAGACCACATGAATAGCAAGTTCTATACTCATCATGTTATCTTACAACTTGAAACGCATGAAGACTACTTCGAACTTCCTAGCCTCAAGACTTGACTCTACCAAGTTGGCGAACTCATGCATATTACTCAAAAAAGAGATCATATAATTCACCTATCTATCATCAAACATGTTCCCTCACCACAAGAGAGTCACCCATATTTACTCACAAAGATGCAATTTATCACAAGAATGGGTGTAAGAATCAAATTCCGCTCACTCTCACAAAGAATTCACATGCGATATTAGACAAACCAAACGTTTTCCCTTAGTGAAGTACTTCACTAATATAAGAATGTAAAAGCTCAAGATCAAGTAGGACTTTAAGGGTTGTAATGTAGTCTAAAGGACGGGTAGGAACTATTTGGTCAAGACTAGTGACTATCTTCCCTAAGCGCTTTAATAAATCACAATTTCCACTAAGCTCATCTTCAATCAACCTATTTTACACCACTATCATCTTTCCAACTCTTTTTTGTTTTGCCCCATCTCTTTACGCTAGCTAACATATCTTTAGCATGGAGTATTTGCTATCAACACATGATTCACTTCTTTGGATTAACTTCTCTTTTTAATTACATTACTCCCTACCAACAATACATAAACCTTTTCAACAACCAAAAGATATTTACTTGGGACTTCAAATTCACTTTTTCCTTCTTCAATTTTTACACTCCTTAACATCTTAATTTCTCAACTAAAGCTCTTAGGAATTTTGGATCAAATTAAAGGCAATAGAAGTAAAAGGAATAAGCTACATATACAGCTACCAAAAAAATAGGCTAAAGGCTTAACAAGGTTAACTAAGATCATGACAAAATGGTAGATAAGATGGGCATAAAACATGGTTATCAAAGAAATGCCTATATCATCTCCTAAACTCAACATTCTTTATTTCACTTTGCAAACATACCGGGCAAGTTCTAGACATCACTATGCATCATGGAATATAACAAAATCTCACTCACACATGGCACATGTTTAAGTCAAGAAGGATCCCTATAGACTCTCAACCAAGCAATAGAAATAATTCAATATTAAGACAACATCACACAAGAGTCAAACAAATGAGCCTAAGTGTTTCACAGTAGTCTTCAATTCACTACACATGCTTTGGCATTAAATACCCACTTGCATCATGTAATCATACATAGCATCTAACTAGAGCATCTCTAAAATTTTAAAATTACTTTTAAAAATCAAAAAGGATACTGGGTTCAAAGGGCTCCCCCTCAGAAAAGAACTGAAAAGAAAAATCGAGGGGTGGATGAAGTGTGCTCCTAAATAAAACTAAAAATTACTAAAAGAATTTTTTTTTTTTTTTAAAATTTTCAGCAACATAAGCAAAAATCAAATAACCAAATAACCAAAGGACTCCTATAGCACACTCCACCCTTACCAAATCAGAAGATTTCTCACCCCACACTTAAAATCACACTTTGTCCCTAAAGTATAAAATAAAAGTAAGGATAGAAATGCTCCCTGAGGCCTAACCAGTAGCATCATATTCATCAAGGAGGTTCGGGGGAACCCACACTCAATTTTTTCCATGCTTCTTAGTTAAGATCTCGGGTACTCAGACTTCCCCTCAACCTGTCAACTTAAAACAAAAAACAAAAACAAAGGTGATATTAAAGAAAATAAAAAAAATAAAATAAAAATAACTATCTTAACTTGGGTTGCCTCCCAAGCAGCACCTGATTTATTGTCGCGGCATGACTCATATCACAATTTTATCATCCACATTCCCTTATCCTCTTCCTCCTACTTGGAGTCCATCTTCTCTTTTTTTTCTGACCTCTTGAATGCTCATGATCGAGGTTTACCACTCTTCTTACACCTGCCTTTTCAGTATGCCATTCAAGTAGTGCGGGTTTAGGCTTATTAGTCGATTTAGGCAACTTCATAAGAGTGTCCGAATAGGTAATTGGTGGTTTTCTCTTTTCCACCCCACACTCACCCGCTTCCATAGCTATGATCATGCATAGATCTCTATAGTGTGAGGGTGGGTTGAGTGCTTTGTACACCCTGAAGACCACATCTTCATTATTCAATCTCATCTTGAGTGTGCCCTCTCTCACATCTATCAATGCTCTACCAGTAGCCAATAATGGATATCCCAATATGATTGGTACGCTGTCATCTGTATCATAATCAAGAACTATAATGTCAGCAGGAATAATGAACTTACCAACCTTAATGAGAATATCCTCTATGATTCTTTCGGGTACCACTCTCATTTTGTTAGCCATTTGTAACACTACTGTGGAGGGCCTTGACTTTTCCAAACTAAGAGTATTAAAAATTGAAAGGGGCATCAAGTTGATGCTTGCCCCCAAATCACTCAAAGCATGGACAACACCACTTTCACTAATTTATATAGGGAGGGTGAAAATCCCAGGGTCCTTGAGCTTTTTAGGCATCTTGCTCATGACTACAGAACTGCACTCTTCTATAAGTGTCACAACCTTAATATCTCCAAGCCTTTTTTTATTTGTGACCATGTCCTTTAAGTACTTTGCATACTTTCGTATTCCCTGCAAATTATCTACAAGATGAAGGTTAATGTGAAGTTCTCTAAATGTGTCAAAGAACTTCTTAAAACAAGCATCTTCTTTTGATTTATTAAGCCTTTGAGGGAAAGGTGGTGGTGGTATGTTTAGAGGTTGCTCAACCGACTTTTCATTAGGGTACTTAGACTTTCCCTTTTCGTCAGCTTCTTTAGACTCAATTTGCTTTTCTTCTTACTCAGGTGTGATCAATTCAGCTTGCACCTCATGATTTTTCTTTAAAGGTGCATCACCTAAATCTCTACCGCTCCTCAATGTGATTGCCATAACTTTCTTTGGAGCTTGATCTGTATCACTAGGTAGACCCCCTTGAGGTCTTGAGTTCTGCGCCTGAGCTAATTGACCCATTTGTATCTAAAAATTCTTTTGGGAAAGTTGCTGATTTTTTATTTCCGTAGCCATTTGTTCTTGGTTGGCCAATATTTTTTTCAAAGTCTCATCTATATTGCTGGGCTGAGCATTATTATGAATACCTTTTTGCTGCTGAAATTGCTGAGGTTGAGCCTGATTATTTCCCCATGAGTGATAGGGCTGACTCTTTCAATTGCGGTTGTAGGCATTACCAAAACTTTAATTACCTCTTTGCGCATTGCCCACAAAATTCACAGACTCTGAATTTTTCCTATAATAGTTTGAAGAATGACCACTACTACCACAAGTTTCACACTAAGTCTGAACTTGCTGAACCGCATTAACTTGTGCCTGAGGTTGAGCCACACTCAACTTGTTGAATTGAGCCATCATCTAGTTTTAAAAACTGGCCAACTATGCGGCCAATGCTATGATACTATCCACCTCAATCATACCTGCCGGCTTCTTCACCATGCTTCTAGACATATCACCATTCCAATCTGGATTACCTTGTGTAGTTCTATTTACGAGAGTGTTCAACTCATCAAAAGTTTTCTCCATAGCCTAACCACCTGCTGTTGAATCTAACAAAATTTTCGTATTATGGTCAAGACCTTCAATAAAAATATAATCTAATACCTTATTGGTCTGTTGGTGATGTGGACAATCTCTGAGAAGTGATTTGAATCGCTTCCATGCATAATAGAGATTCTCATCTGGCTTTTGCTTGAAACTCAGAATCTCACTCCTCAACCTTGCAGTTTTGCCCGAAGGAGAGAATTAGATGAGGAACTTCTTTTCCAAATCGTCCCAAGTTTTAATTGAGTTTAAAGGTTCTACCTTCAACCGTTTCTTTGATTCTCCCAATAGTGAGAATGGGAAAAGTGTGACCCTCACATAGTTTGTGGAGACTTCTGCTGGGATGAATATGTCACTTATCTCCAAAAAAATTTGGAATATAGACCTGTGGATCCTCATGTGACAAGCTTGTGAATTGTCCGCTTGTGTGCAACAATTGCACCATGTTCTATTTCAGCTCAAATCTGCCTCCTGTATCCGGCTTTTGAATACAGGAGGTCATATTAGTTATGAGTGCGATTGCCACATCGCGCACTATCCTGTGAGGTGGTTGTTCATCACCCATTGCTGCAAGAATAGTCAAGTCCCTTTGAACTTGCGGGATTGGAATAGAGAAGTGTTGCTTTTCTCCTCATTTGGTGCAAACATCACTCAGGTACAAGATGTGGTTCAACCAATTCCCTCTCCCTTGCCAGCTTGCTTAAGATTCAAAATAAAATAGTAAAACTAGAAATTAGAAAGGTTGCTAATTTTCAAGTCCCCAGCAACGTCACCAAAAACATGTTGCTCCCAAGCGCACACGTAAGTGTACGTGGTCGTGCAAGTAATATAGTTGCTTTTGTGAGCCGAATATCGATCTCACAAGGACTTGGTGTTTAGCAGATGATCTAACTTAAGTATTACTATTGAAGTTAAATTAGTGTGATTAGTAACCAAAGAGAGTTTGAGTTTTGTTTTTATAAACTAAATGATAAAAGTAACAATGATATGAAATTCGGATTGTAAACAATATATGGAGAGTTCCAGGGTTAAGGCATTTATTTCACATTCATGCATAACTATGGTTTCTAGTCGGTGTTGGCGCTTATCGTGATTGTTGATCTCTCGGGTTGATGTTACAACTTGGGAATGGTCATCCTCTAAATCATCTACCCAAATTAATCTCACAACTACCTCATTGAGCGGTGATATGAGTCTTTAATTTGGATGCATTAAACTATCTTCCCGTTTCATTAAACAAGTGGGGCATTTAGATATATCGCTATCCTAACCGCAAATCATCCTTTAACAATCAATATCTAACCATTAAAAAACATGATCCACAATCCTTACATTCTTTATTCCGTCCCTCCACTCCTATGGTCAATTTGTTTCGAGACTAAGATTTATCCTAAAGTTCATGACGCTTTAGAATAGTGAAACAAGAATGCAAGAACAATCACATGACTTGATAATCAAATAAACCAAATAGAAAACCATAATTAAGCAATCATGTTGTAGCCTAAACCCTAGAATGAGGGTGTTTAGCCACTCATATTAATACAAATAATCTCCATACAAGAGTTCATAACTTTAAACTACAAGAATGAAAAGTAAAAGAAGAAAGAACCCTAGTTTGAGCTCCTTGATGTCTCCTTTGCTCTCCAATTCATGTGTAATACAAAAAATGTGTGTAATTGTGGCTAAGTCCTCCTTTTATAGTGTTTTAGGTCGTCCATGAGGTGCCTCACAAGAATTATATGTATTTACAACCTTGCCCCCACTTAAAACAAGTTAAAAAACCAACTTTTGGACGTCTTAGGGGCTTGGTGCGTCGCATGGACATCTTACGCCCACTCCAGTAGCCATCCATTATGGGGGGGAGCGAGGCAGTCCTTCTATTGTGCCTTGGGTGGTGCGGCACATGGTCCCCCTCCAAAGTGAGAGGGTGCGCTCGTTTCTTCATCGTCTCTTCTCGTGCATTTGTCCCTTGTTTCCATACTTCTTGTGTCTTGTTTGTAGGCTTCATTTAGCTTCCATAGCTCCTACATAGGTCTCCTACAACATCTTATAACAAACATACATCCATACAACACAATAGAACTCATCAAAGTACACTAGAACAAGCATAGCTCAAGCTAGCGACACTAGTTTTCTCTTCTAAGTTCTATTTGATCCTTTTGACTCAAGATTTATTTCAAATGCACCTTAAACAGCATAAACATGTACTTTAACACAAAAATACATGTATACACACTTATTACTAAATAAGCACCTCAAGTTATCCTCAAGACTAAGCTAAAAGCGCATAAATAATGACACTTAGGAGTGTAAATACGCCTAAGATCAGAGATGTACGGATTCCATAATTTTTCTTTCAATAAAATGGTGAGGAGGAAAGTACATTATACTTATTTAAGTTAAATATGGTGTCACGACCCAACTACCCGGATCATGCAGGCACCTCCTTTAATCCACCTAGATAGAAGAACCATTACCACCCATTTAAAAATATATGCGGAAGTTAATAAGAAATAATAAAATACCTTATTTCTTTCAACCAGTTTACAAAATCCTTAAATACAACTGAAATTTTTCCCAAGAAACTAGTCTGTAAAGGTACAAGAGCTACTACGGGAAAGGACAAAACAAAAAACACAGCTTCTACCATAGGAACAAAAATAGAAGTTACTGGAGATCTTTACCGTGTCAAGCATGAACTCCTACTAATCCTGCAACCAGATTATACCCCAAAAGGGTATAGAAAGAGTACTATCAGTACAAAACAACACGTACTGGTATACATCATCGGTCAACTTAAATTAAATCACATAAACATCACATAAATATCCAGAAAGACGCATACAACTTGAAAGTTATTTAGCCAGAGATATTTCATTAAACCATTCCTTAAAACCTTGGGATATTACCAGCCTTATCATTGAGAAAGACATTCCTTATTATCACGTTCAGCCCAATCACCAACTATCCACTACGTCATCAAGTTAGACTGTATCCCGTAATTACTCGTGAGTTCTACAATACCTAACCCTCAAGGTCCCTTACCCTTAACCATTTGCAGATAAAACCCTTATGTAATACTGAACCTTGTTCCCCTAACCCGATTATGAACTGACACCCTAACATCTTTAGATTCATTTAAGTCTATACAGATTAATTAACAAATAGTAACATCCCGCTTACCCGGCCTCAAATGCAATAACTGATTGATCACCGAATATACACATGTCATAGTCACCAACACGAACACCTATCGGGTAACCTTACCTCAGTTGATAACATTTAACCCTGGCCTACCCCGCTACCAAGTTTAATCTAGCGAGAGTTAACATTGACAACATCTCAAGTCAACACACAACTACCAACCTCAGAGACAGTCAAATGTAAGTCAATATAGACAATATAACAAGTCAAGAACCATGACTCACCTATAAATACACTTCCCCTTGTTTTATTCACATAAGTAAGTAGACAATATAGAATATAAACTCTTCTTTTTATAACCTTAACCTAGACCTCTCATAGATCCCTCCCAATAATGGAAAATGTCATAATCATAAGTCCCAGTTCATAGAAAAATCCAATACACCAGTTATCACATAACCCGATTCACGCAAGGAACCAATATACCAGATAACAAGTAAGCCTGGTTCACTCAAGGAACCAACATACCAGATAAGTAAATAAGCCCGATTCACTCAAGGAACCAATAGGTTAGATAAACAAATAAGCCCGATTCACTCAAGGAACAAATATATCAGATAGTCAAATAAGCTCGGTTCACTCAAGGAACCAATAGGTTAGATAACCAAAGAAGCCTGATTCACTCAAGGAACCAATATATCAGATATTTAAATAAGCCCGATTCACACAAGGAACCAATATATCAGATAATCAAATAAGTCTGGTTCACTCAAGGAACCAATATAACACAGTATATTTCAAATAATAAAATAACCCGGTTCACTCAAGGAACCGTCACTCTCACCAATACCTGTACACACATGTTAATGGTCTTATGATCACCCACTAGCCATAACTTACAAGGGACGAGCTCTTGTCCATGTACCAAATCCCATACATCAAGTGTCTGCCAACCTTATACCAGCCAATTCCGTAAAAATATCCAAATACTGGTACATCCCACAATAATGATAGATATCAAAACAGTCACAACCACAATGAATACAGAAATAACACTTGTAACAACCAACAAGCTTTACATATAAGTTCATTACATGATATTAACACTTAGGATATCAAACACTCATTCACTTTCCTTAAACATGTATTGTACAAGCAATACTAAGAAATAGTTATCATGCACACATAAAACAAGTTGGGTTTCAACTACAATAAATCATTACCTATAACTTGCACATATAACAGATGGCATAACCCACCCCCAACTGTTCATCCTAACATTTGACATATTACCAACTTCCCATTCCCCTGGTTACCACCGTAGATTATTCTGAATCTACCAACACTAACCATCCTTAATTTAGGCCTTTAATAGGATACACTCAATTTCTGGTACAACACCATTTTTAAATCATACAAGGATGCACAAAACAAGGTAAACACATAAAGTTATGAGTAATTTCAATACCACAACATAACAGTAATTTCCCACCCAATTAATTGGGTTTTCATCTATTTTATCCATTCTAACACCATGCCTAAAGGCCTAAGCATGCAATTTTCGATCAATCTATGGCATGCTTATGCTTTCTAACCTAGGTCTAAACTACTTAGTTAAGCCTAGCCTACATGGACGCCAAGAAGCTGCTACTGAGGCATAAACACGAGTTTTTGACTCCGTAAAAGTGAATTATAACGTGAAATTGGTGGAAAAACCATGGATTTTACCCCATTAATGCAAAATCCCTCCTCGACATTGCTCCCAGGCTATGAGGTAACCCTAGGAGGGTTTTTAGAGCAAACCTCATCCTTTTTACAACTGAAGAGGAGAAAAAAGGAATAAAAAAATTGGACTTAAGATTCTGGTGCCATCATCCCGCTATAGCAGTCTGTCGGTTGCTATGGCGATGTTGCTATTGCGGAAATATTTCTGTTATAGTGGGATGACCTCAGTCCAACCCAAAAATTTCAAATTCCAAAATTTTTAGTCGTGACGTCCTTTACTAATTCGAGAT
Organism: Capsicum rhomboideum; assembly: GCA_031232105.1. Lineage (NCBI taxonomy): Eukaryota > Viridiplantae > Streptophyta > Magnoliopsida > Solanales > Solanaceae > Capsicum > Capsicum rhomboideum. The sequence continues at coordinate 111,111,881 of CP124719.1, read as the reverse complement.
TGTATTTTTAAATTTCTCACAACTCATACCTATAATGAGGTGTCTTTTAATAACGACAGAACAGGTCGTTACAACAGATACCAATTTATCCATCATTTATCCTCGAACGATCACTATAAAGAAAGAATAGTACGAGTCTAAATTGAACCTTAGCTCTCTTACCACGATAACGTTTTTACAGGCATTACGTGAAACACTAAATTTTCATGTTCCTTAGTGCACTAAAAATTAAAACCGTAACTTTATTACTACTCCGCTTCATCAAGGAATCTTCCTTCCTTACAAATCATATGAAACTAGTTGGATCAACCATTTATCGAGTGCCCAAGTAATCCGGGGCCTCGTCAATATATCGGAACGAAAAGATTTCAAAACATAACGGGCAAAAATTTTCCGCACTTCAAGGGATTGGATCCCGCTATAACGGGAATATTCCCGCTATAACGGCATCGCTATAGGGTGAGCCAACAATTTAAAGGGATAAGAAATGGGTTTCTGGGTTTCTCAACCATTTCTTCTTCTTTCACTCAAAAAACTATCCTCCCCTCCCCGATCACTTCGCTCTCATCGTCATAAACAAGGTAATTATCGATACACTTCCTTTCTTTACTTTATCACATGTATTTTTGTAGGCTTTACGCTTGAATTTATAGAAATAGAATAGGTTTTGGGATTGTTTTTGAAATTAGGGTTGATTTGGCCGAAATTAAATTTGAAGCATGGGTGCTTCACTTATGTTTACAACGCTTCTATTGCATTCTAGGCATAAGAATTACGGAGTTCATGGCTAAAATGGGCTTGAAACAGTAAGGAATGTGAAGAATTATTATTAATTTGGTTTTCGATGATTTGGGTATATTTTAAGAGTTATCATGCCCAAATTTTTGCATAAACTAGTGTTATTAGGGCACTTTAGAAACACTGATCCAAAGTTGGAAAGCTAAAAATGAAACTTTTCATCAAGAGGCACCGTTGTTGCACCTATTGAACCTTTGGGACGATGATGGCTGCTATAAAAACCTTGCTATAGAGAAAAAATTCTCGCTATAGCGACATCACCATAACGGGATACAGCCTGCTATAGCGGGAGGCTGCAGGCAGTAGCCTCCCAGTCTGGCCAAGGCATTGGCCTTTTACTGAAATTCAATTTTCTTAACACTTTATGAGTTCTAACTTGTTCCTTACCATGATTTGCAGATCAAACACCTCAATGGCTGAAAATCAAGAGAATGCCCCAACCTACGAGAGATTTCCCAACGAGAACTATCGGGAGAGATTTCTGGAATATAGTAGGATGAGGTTCTATTATAAGAGGGCATTTGCTATGATAGGGGTGGAGGAAAAAATACCTGAATTTACAACCAGCTCCAGGAGTTTGGCTGGGGCTAACTGGTGGTGACCTACGCTATATAGGGTATTCCGCTAAATATGGACAGATATTGATAAAGTGGAAGGACTTTTATCGAGGCAGCAAGAAGACCTTCCTGGTCTGGTCTCTGCACTATGTAGGCGTTTCAGTGTTCACAAGGAGGATGCTGACATCAATGTGGAGATGGACATCCCCTTTCACTGCCTCAGAGTGAAGGTGGTCGCGTCTAAGAGGAAGAAGAAGAAGAAGGTAGGTGAGGTCGAGAGCAGCTGACCTGTAGAGGAGGATGATGATGCCCGTCTCTTCCAGTCCCAGCCCCAGCCCTAGATTTCTAGTAGCCGCCTGGAGGCAGACTTGGCTGCGGTTAGGAGATACATAGAGTGTGCCTCTTCCAACTTTGCAGCCCCACCTCCCTCTGCCCAGGACTATGTAGCACTCTGCAGAGAGCTTGATGAGAAGAAGAGGAGGAGCCACTCCCAGGATCGCATGCTTGCACAGATATGGAAGACTGTAAAGGTCATGTTTAGATACGCAATCCCTGATCAGCAGCTCCCTCAGTTGGAGCTAGAGAATATGAGGCAGCTTTCCCTTCCTGAGTGATGCGGAGAGAGAGGACCCTGTCCCAGCAATCTGTGATAGTGACAGGGCATCCAGCTAGGGTCCTTGATTCATATCAGCCCCGTTCCCCCTTTTGTACATTATGATTGATTTGGGTTGCCCTTGTTTGAGGCATGTAACAAACAATATTTCTCCCTTTTTTCCCTTTATTTTATCGCACATGGATGCTAGTTTTAATTATTTTTATATTGAATGCATGTTTTTACCTTTATACACATGATTTCTATAATTCATGCAGTAGCTCATAGCTCAATTAACGATTAATACAGGCAGAAAATGAAAAACAAAATAGGGGAAAAATAGGGCAGGGATTCTGCCCCGCCCATCCCACTATAGCTGCTTGCACGTTGCTACAGTGATGCCGCTATAGTGAAAAAATTCCTGCTATAGTGAGATTGTTGTAGTCAGTCAGTACCTCTATGGCGGCCCAACAACAGCAACCCAGAATTTTTTACATTTTCTACAACTTCTCTTATTCCCCTTCCCTGTTTCCAGGAATAAAACATGAAATCGCGTTACGACCTTTAATATAATCCCAAGACCAAACGCAACAATGTAGAAACAACAACTTAGCATCACATCATTTAAATCCAGTTATGAATCACAACAAGAAACTTTTCATCACAACAAATCTTGCTATTAAGTAATAATAGCCATTTTTCCATGGTCCTAAACCAAATTCCGATTGTCCTGAAATAAAATTTTTCCACAGTCATAAACCATTATTCCCCCTTATCATTTCACCAATGACAAGTCCATGCCCAGCACTTAGCATATAATTCCCATTTAAATCACATAACAACTAATTCCTTTAACCATCAACAAAAAAAACAAGTTAAGACCTTTCACTAACTATGAATTCCATAGCAATTCAACAATCAAATTTCATCTATTCACAGTCACTCAAGTAACATCAATAGATATAAGTATCAATCTCAAGTTTCACTATTAAACAAGCTCTTTTTATTATCCTTTATTTGCATCATGGATAACCGTTAGCCGATTGTCCATGTATTTACATAGCCTCTATGGCAAGATACCAATTGAAACCTTTTCGGTTCCAACTTCCCTTGCTTGTGTCATTTCAACCGGAGTCAAATGACATCCACTTACCTTGTTGAGATACCAATTGGAATCCGAAGATACCAATTGGAGTCAACTTATACAAGCAAGCACACAGACCGCATGAAAGGAGAGAAAAACTGAAACAATTTCCTAAAATTCCTCATAGCTCCCCAATGATTAAATGTGGATGTCAACACACTAATCTGCATGATTCTACTTGACATTTGCTCTTGTACTAGGGGATCAGTATCCTAGGCTCTTATACTAACTTGTCACGACCCAACTACCAGGATCATGTGGCACCTACTCTAATTCACCTAGATAGGAGAACCCTTACCACCCATTTAAAAATAGGGAAAAATTCAATTAAATACAGAAAAATAAAATATTTACAAAAAAAGTAACCCACTTTTCATTTACAGAAAAAATAACTAAAAAGGGTCATGGGCTCAACAGAGCTCAATTCGGCCGAAGGCCATTAGGCAATTTTTGCTTCCTTTTTTTTTCAGCGTTAATTTTTTTTACAAAAAACTTTTTTTGTTGTTTTTTTTTTTTGCTGCATTTTTTTTATTAAAAAAAAAAACTTCTCCCCTTTTTTTTCAAAACTTTCTCCATGCAATTTTTTCATGTATCAATATTGTATAAATGGTGTATAAACATGTATATATCATATACAAATAGTTATGTAGTGTATATTTAATATATCGATACTGTATAAATAATGTATAAACATGAATCAATATTATATAAATGTGCATAAACGTATATCGATATAGTATAAATAGTTATGTAATGTATCAACATTGTATAAATGTTGTATAAGCGTGTATCAATATTGTATAAATAATATATAATGTGTATATGCAAACGTGTATTGATACTGTATAAATAGATATGTAATGTATTGACATTGTATAAATGGTGTATAATCGTGTATTAATATTATATAAAAAATTATGTAATGTTATGTATCGAGGTCTATATTTATTTGACTATCATGCGTTCCTACCTTAACAAAATAAAAGTATAAACAAAAAATAATAAAACAACATAATAATTTATTTTTTCCACAAAAGATGTGAAACAATTAAAAAAAAAAGAGCAACAAAAATAATAATTTAAACAACGAATATTTTTCTTTTAACTAGAATAGCAAAAAAAAATTTAAAAGTTTATTTTAAAATAGTGCAGAAAAGAAAAAGATAAAAAAATAGGTTATCATTTATATTCAATGTTCAAATGTAATGTTGAAGATATAATTTAGCAAATAATGATGCAATGAAATGTTGAAAAAAAAAAGCTTAGAGAGAGATGAAGCAGTGTGTAAGAGAAAATTGATAATAAATGTGTTTTACTATAGAAAATATACAACATGGGCTATTTTGGGTAATTTTTGCAAAGTTGGGCTATTTTACTTGTAAATAATTGTAGTGGGCTGACATTCTGCATAATTTTCCCTTAAAAATATATGCGAAAGTCAATAACAAATAATAAAATACCTTATTTATTTCAACCAATTCACAAAACCTTTAAATACAATCGAAACGTTTTCCAAGGAATTAGTCTAAACAGGTACAAGAGCTACTAAGAGAAAGTACAAAATAAAAGACATAGCTTCTACCATAGGAAAAATAACAGAAGCTGCTGAAGATTTTTACCGTGTCAAGCATGAAACACCTGTTGATTCTACAACCAGACTATACCCCAAAAAAGGTATAACAAGAGTAGTATTAGTACAAAACAACACATACTGGTGAATATCATTGGTCAACCCGAATTAAATCACATAAATATCCAGAAAGAATCATACAACTTGAGAGTTATTTAGCCAGAGATCTTTCATTAAACCATTCCTTAAAACCTTGGGATATTACCAGCCTTATCATTGAGAAAGACCTTTCATTAAACCATTCCTTAAAACCTTGGGATATTACCAGCCTTATCATTGAGAAAGACTTTTCTTATTATCATTTTCATCCCTAATCACCAATTATCCACTACGTCATCAAGTAAGACCATATCCCGTAATTACTCGTGAGTTCTACGATACCCAACCCTCAAGGTCCTTTACCCTTAACCATTCAAAGTTAAGACCCTCATGTAATACTTAACCTTGTTCCTCTAACCCGGTTATGCACTGACACCTTAACATCTTTAGATTCATTTAAGTCCATACGAATTAATTAACAAACAATAACATCCCGCCTACCCGATCTCAAATGAAATAACCGATTGACTACCGACCATACACATGTCATAGTCATATATGAACACCTATTGGGTAACCTTACCTCAGTTCATAACATTTAACCCTGGTTTACCACTTTACCAAGTTTAATCCAACGAGAGTTAATATAGATGATGTCGCCTAAAATTTTCCTCCTAAGAAGTATAAAGTGGTCGCTGTATCAAATATAGAATCCAACTAGGTTGGGGTCGATCCCACAGGGAATAGGAAGAAAGTAGGTTGAGTTCTTGTTTGAGTAGTTGGCAAATAAGTAAAAAAAAGGGATTATTTGTAACAAGTAGTGATAGTAACAAGTGTTGATTCTTTGAAGTTGTTATCAATATGAGAAATATACTAGGACTGTTATCCCCAATGATTTCTTAACTCTACCGGTTATTGGTGCTGGCAAAACTGTCCCGCTGCGTTGCATGCAAAATCTGAAAAGTTATGTTCATCTAAACGTCTCTCGACCTTGGTTAGACGAATTTCACTCTTCTCCTCTCGGTTTTTGAGCGTCGCACTACTAACCCTTGTCCTGGATCTCAGATAACTCTTCCCGCTAAGGCTCAAGTTATTAGATGAAGGTTGATAGCTTCAAATCTTTGTCGTTATTTCCTTTTCCCAATCTCTACCTCTCTCTCAAGCAAGTCTAGAATACAGGTGAGTTTCTAACGTTTGCAACCGTTAGAAGATCAATCACAACGAAGCAAATAACAATACATGCATTCACACCGGTTTAGAATTGCTTTGCACTTAACCCGTTTCGTTAATTCCTCATGGTTCATACAACCCTAGTTAACGAGTTTAGCTACTCATGTTCGCAAGAGCACAATTAAAATTCTAAGATGAAGACATAATTGTAAACTCACAATAATGAAGAAACTTTGAAATCTTTATTATGAATAAAACCCTAGAATCGGTGTTCCAAGATTACAAAATAATAATGTGTTTCTGAACTCAAAATAATGAAAAACTATCTCAAAATAATGTAATGACTAACTTCTGAACATAGGAAAATACAGGGGTATTTATAGATACAAAACTAATCATATCCTAATCAAAACAGGAGAATAGAGTCGGCAATTTTCTACAGTATCGTGACTTGGTATCGTGGAACCAAGTCACACCACGTAGGTGAGTGTCTTGGAAATCAGGCTCAAATAGACATCTTCAGAATTTGACTCATGCCACCCAGTCATGCCATGTGAGTATAGTCACGCCACATAACTGCATGTCGTGGAAATCAGACAGCATTGCATCCTCTGAAGTTGACTTCACGGCAGGCACTCACGTCTCGTGAGTGGACTTCACAGCACGTGAGTCCTGTCGTGAGTCACTCTCTGGTGCAGATCCTTGTTCTTTCGTCTTTAGATACTTCGTTCTCCGGTGTGATTCTTCCTTCTTGATCATTTTGCTTCAAAACCTTTTTTCCTACAATGTAGGACTGAAAACACATCATACCAACCAAATACACCCAAGTTATTGCATATTTTCCTTGTTTTAAGCATCGAAAGTGTCATGTAACTATGGCTCATCAATAGACAACAACTTAAGTCAACACACAACTGCCAACCTTAGAGATTTAGTCAAGTGTAAGTCAATATAGACAATATACCAAGTCAAGAACCATGACTCACCCATAGTCTACCTCCCTTTGTCTCATTCGCCTAAGTAAGTAGACAGTATAGAATATTAACTCTTCTTTTTATAACCTTAACCCGGACCTTTCATGGATCCCTCCCAATAATGGAAAACATCATAATCATAATTCCAGTTCATAGAAAAATCCAATACACTAGTAATCACACAACTCGATTCACGCAAAAAAAAAATACAGATAACAGGTAAGCCCGGTTCATTCAAGGATACAATATGCCAGATAAGTAAATAAGCCCAGTTTACTCAAGGAATTAATAGGTCAGATAAACAAATAAGCCAAGTTCACTTAAGGAACCAATATATCAGATAGTCAGATAAGCTCGATTTACTCAAGGAACCAAGAGGTCTGATAAATAAATAAGCTCGATTCACTCAAGGAACCAATATAACAAATAGTCACATAAAGCAGGTTCACTCAAGGAACCAATATATCAAATAATCAAATAAGCCCGGTTCACTCAAGGAACCACTATAACACAGTGTATATCAAATAAGAAAATAACTCGGTCCATTCAAGGAACCATCACTCTCACTAATACATGTATACACATGCTAAGGGTCTTATGGTAGCCAACTAGCCATGATCTGAAAGGACAAGTTCTTGTCCATGTACTAAATTTCAGTCATCAAGTGTTTGTCAACCTTATACCAACCAATCTCGTGAAGATGTTCAAATACTGGTACATCCCACAATAATGACATATATCATAACAATCATAACCATAATGAATATAGAAACAACACTTGTAACAACCAAAAAACTTTACATATATAATCATTCACTTTTCTTCATCATGTATTGTACAAGCAATACTAAGAAATAGTTATCATGCACACATAAAACAAGTTGGGTTTAAACTACATTAAACCATATCCTACAACTTGCACATATAATCAGTGGCATAACTCACCCCCAACTATTCATCCTAACATTTGAAACATTACCAACTTCCCATTCATCAGGTTACCACTGTAGATTCTTCTGAATCTACCAAACACTAACCACCCTTAATTTAGGCCTTTAATAGGATTAACCCAATTTCTTGTACAACACTGTTATTAAATCATACAAGGATGAGTAAAACAAGGTAAACACATAAATTCATGAATAATTTCAATACAACAACATAACAACAATTTCCCACCCAATTAACCAGGTTTCATCCATTTTATCCATCCCAACACCATACTCGAAGGCCTAAGCATGCAATATGTCATGACCCGAGACTATTCCCTAGTTATATTATGGTGCATAGAGCCACAAGTGACCCCAAGCTAACCCATTGCCTGGCATGTCACTATGAATACAAAATAATCTGGAAATCACTGATGCAGAAATTAAGAATCTGAGTAATAAGTTTGGCAATAGCCCAAGTGACAATATCTTAATAAAACTCATAAATCTAAAAATAAAATCAAGCTGACTATCTGAAAGCCTCTAATTAAGATGAGTTGTTGGGATAAGCCCCCAACTAACTCTAACTGTCTGAAACTAAAATAATACTGTAAAGAACTACTAATGATTGGCCCTCGAATGATGAGGACTCACCAAATACTACTGTTGGTATGGTGCGGAATCATACTAACTGTAATCTGGATGTTGAATGTCAGAACCTATAGTATAAGACAATATAGCACAAAGGAAAGTATGCGATCACTACTTTGAATGTACTGAGCACGTGAGATGGAAAATAACTGATATAAGCTAAACACGATGTATGTGACATGGTAAACTAATGCAAGACCAAGTAATAAATATGTGTTGTATGATATGCTGAATAACTGAGTACGAGGTCATGCAACTATGTGAATCTGAACTATGGACTGTGGGAGCTACTGTTAACCGACATACCCCAATCTGAGCTAATCGAGGTCTAACCTGTAACCCCAACTAGAAGGGTGTTATGTACCTTGCCAAGGTTCTGAACACTGACTGATGTGGATCCACTAAACTGATGTTAAGGTGTCAAGCCTTGTCTGATGGGTGATCCTTTAGAACCTACAGTCGCGGTAGTTTTGAGACTTCTACTAAAGGTCTCAGCCTAACTGATGGGTGTGCCTCCATCCCCGTACCCGCTCGGTGCTAAGTACTACTCCCAACTGAATGACACTGATAACTGAAATGCTCTATAATAGTAATATTCTGAAGATTGAAAATAAATGCATTATCTAAGAGCATTCAAAATATGTAAACTGGAGGATACAATACTCATAAGTATATGCATGAAATCCCAGGTCATCGGGTTTTCATAATCCACCATCTCTAAAGAATGCAACTATTATGACAATTCTATAAACTGAGCGAATTAAGAAATTTAATAACTCAAGTCCAAAAATCATGGATTTCACAATATAAATAGGGTTTAAAATTTTAAACATGTAATGGTACTAAAATTAATGTTAAAACATGGGTTTATAAGTCAATGAGTTCAAGGAACTGGAATATCAAGGAATTCACAACATTTATGAACCCTAAGCTTTGAGAAAGGAATTAAATTGAGAAATTGAGTTAACTTTGGGACTCAATGGGTTAAAGGAGACCGATTGATGAAATCCCACATACCTGGAGATGGAAATACTGAAGAAATCTTTGAAATTGGAAGCTTGAAGAATATAAACCCTAGTTGCCCTGAAGAGAGGAAATCGCCTTTTTCTTTCTCTGTGATGCTAAGTGTTGAGTGTTTTTCTGAGTAATGAGGGCTTAGGGTAATATTAACCTTAATTAACCTTAATTATTACCCTTTGGGTAGCTTAAACGACGTAGTTTAGGGGTTTAAAAAGTGGGAAAATACTGGAACGACCCTTATAAAATGTAACTTAAAAAGCTGCTGAAAGGGACGTACGAGACCTTCCCATGATTGTGGGATCCACCTACAATTGTGGGTGGTGTTCGTGGTTGGGTGGATGATTTGGGGGTCTATGGACTCCATCATACGAGCCTTGGTATGATTGTGGGACCCACTTATGATAGTATCTTGGTTCATAGGTTGTAGGTTCCAACCAGATCAACTTTAGAAGTCAAGATCGTACATAAGATCGTAGTTTCTAACCATGGTCGTGGTTCCCTATCATAGTTGAAAGGTATACTTGTTAACTTTAATGTTTTCAGGGATGTTTCATGCAGACGATATCATTATGCGGTCGTACAATGTAACCACGGTCGTACCTACGCTCGTGGGTTCTCACTGCTGGATAATGCTTCACTAAAATGACCATAGCTCTCAGCTCCGACATTGAATTAAAGTGAAACTGGATGCATTGGAAAGATAATTCAAATATATATCATTTTGTGGGTTTTGAGCTCAAAAATACATCATAATATAGGAGTTATGCTCATTTTAAGTTGACTATAGGAAGATTCTTCACAAGAAAACCACCGGTAAGGAAGGATTCAACTTGGTTATGAGCTAGGAGTTACTTGTGGCCCTAATACATGTATACATTTCTTATCAAACTACCAAACATTATATTTGATTTTACATGTACTTGAAGCATGGTTCTAATCTTATCTTGGATTTTTGGGGTATTACAATATCTCCCCCTTGGGATCATTCATCCCCGAATAAAAAATAACTAAGCTGAAATGTTAGGGAACGAGCTGTAATCCTAACACTGAATTTCTAAGAGATGAATACTGACATGATAACTGAGTATGTAACTGAAACATGGACTGAACCAAACTTATTAATGCATGTTATGACATGAGAACAACTGGGTGACATAAAAAGAAAAGAATTAATTAAGGGGAAACTATTACCTCACTCCGGAACTGAGTTCAAAGAGAAAAGATGGGGGTACTTGGTCATCATATCTGCCTCTGCTTCCCAAGTAGCTCCCTCAACTTACTGATTTCACCAAAGAACCTTTACCAAAAGGACCTCCTTTTTTCTCAACAAATGAACCTGACGGTCAAGGATCTCAACTAGGACCTCTTCATAAGAAAGGCTATCTTTCACACCCACACTGTCTAAAGGCACAACCAATGCAGGATCACCAATGCATTTCTTTAACAAAGACACATGAAAAATTGGATGAACTAATGCTAAGTCTGCAGGTAAATCTAACTCATAGGCTACATCACCAAAATGACCCACAATCTTATAAGGACAACATAGCGGGGACTGAGCTTTCCCTTCTTACCAAATCTCTTCACCCCTTTCATGGGTGAAAATTTTAAATAGACAAAATCATGAATATAAAACTCAAGCTCCCTTCTCCTCACATCTGCATAAGACTTTTGATGGCTCTGAGTTGTTTTTAGCCTTTCTCTTATCAACTAAACTTTCTCCATAGCCTCATGAACTAAATCTGGCCCTATCAAGGTAGCTTCACCAATTTCAAACCAACAAATTGGAGATCTACACCGCCTTCCATAAAGTGTTTCAAATGGGGCCATCTGAATACTGGAGTGGTAGATATCATTGTAAGTAAATTCAATCAAAGGCAACTGATCATCCCAACTACACGTGAAATCGATCACACATGTTCTTAACATATCCTCCAAAGTCTAAATGGTCCGCTCTGCCTGACCATCCATCTACAGATGAAAAGTTGTACTAAGATAAACTTGGGTACCAAGACCCTTCTGAAAAGTCTTGTAGAATTGGGAGGTAAACTAAGTACCTCTATCTGAAATGATAGTCAGAAGAACTCCATGCAATTTCACCAACTCCCTAAGATAGAGTCTAGCATAATCCCCGGCTGAATTCGAAGTGTTAACTGGAAGGAAATGGTCCAACTTAGTCATTCGGACCATGATAACCCAAATAGAATTATGTTGCCGATGAGTACGAGACAACCATGTAATGAAGTCCATATTCACCACTTCCCACTTCCAAGTAGGAATATTGATATCTTGAAGTGTACCACTAGGTCTCTGGTGCTCAACCTTAACCTGCTGGCAATTTGGACACTTAGCCACAAATTTCGCGATATCCTTCTTCATGTCATTCCACCAATAGATTTATAGTAGATCACAGTACATCTTAGTGGCTCCTGGGTGAATAGGATACCTAGACCTGTGAGCTTCTGTTAGCATCCGCTATCTCAAATCATCAATATTTGGAACATATAGTCTGCCTTGACAATGAAGAACACCATCTACCCATTAGGAGAAAACCTAAACTTTCTGACTCTGGACCACTTTTTTCAACTTAAGGAAAATAGGATCACTATCTTGCTTTTCTTTTACCTCAGCTATTAATGAAGATTCTGAACCATTTTGAATCAAGATACTGCCTTCGGCTGAGTCAACCAATCGAACTCCTAATCTAGCAAGCTGGTGAACCTCATGAGCTAACTCTTTTTTCTCATCTTTTATATGAGCAACACTTCCCATAGACAACCTACTAAGAGTGTCAGCCATAATATTGGCTTTACCCAAATGGTACAAGATACTCATATCATAATCCTTCAACAACTCTAGCCACCTTCTCTAACGAGGATTTAGATCTTTCTGGCCGAACACATACTAAAGGCTCTTGTGATCAGTGAACACATCAACATGAACTCCATAAAGATAATGCCTCCAAATCTTTAAGGCAAAAACAAATGCTCTTAACTCAAGATCATGAGTCGGGTAATTCTACTCATGAGGCTTGTGCTGTCTAGAGGCATATGCTATAACCTTGCCATGTTGTATCAACACATAGCCAAGTCCAACTATGGAAGCATCAAAATAAACCACAAACCCATTTGAACCTCTGGCAGAGTCAAAAATGGAGTGGAGGTGATTCAAGTTTTCAACTCCTGAAAATTCTTCTCGCAAGAATCGCGCTACAGAAACTTGACTTTCTTCTGAGTCAATCTGTACATAGGGGAAGCAATAGAGGAAAATCCCTCAACAAACAACCTATAATAACTAGCTAAACTTAAGAAACTCCTGATATCTGATGGAGAGATGGGTCTAGGCCAACTCCTCACTGCTTCGATATTTTAAGGATCAACCCGAATGCATTCGCCGAAAATGATATGACCGAGGATGCTACCATCTTCAACCAGAATTCACACTTGCTGGACTTAGCGAATAACTGGTGATATTTTAGAGTCTATAAGACAATCCTCAAATGGTCTGCATTTTCATTCTCACCCCTAGAATAAACGAGGATGTCACCTATGAAGACTATAACGAACATGTACAAGTACTACTGGAACACCCTGTTCATCAAGTATATAAAAGTTGCAAGAGCATTTATTCATCCAAAATACATAACAACAAATTTGAAGTGACCATACCGAGTTCTGAAGGTTGTCTTCGGAATGTCATACTCTCTGACTCTGGTCTATCATAGAGAAGCAATCAGCACCCTAAAGTTGGTCAAACAAGTCATCAATCTTGGGAATGAGATACTTATTCTTGATTGTGACTTTGTTCAACTGACGGTAGTCGATGCACATTCTGAGAGAACTGTCTTTCTTGTGCACTAAAAGAACTAGAGCGCCCCATGAAAAGATACTGGATCTGCTGAAACCCTTATTTAGGAGGTCTTTCAACTGCTCTTTCAATTCCTTAAGCTTTACTGAGCCATTCTATAGGGTGAAATTAAAATAGGTTGGATATCTGGAAGGAGATCTATTCTGAAGTTAATTTTTGGCTCGGGAGGAACTCCAGGCAGAACTTCAGGAAATACTTCTGGGAACTCATTAACCACTGGAACTGATTCAAGAGTTGGGGGCTCAGACTTTCAATCCTTAACCCGAACGAGATGATAGGTGCACCCTTTGGAAATCACTTTTCTAGTCTTAAGGTAAGAGATAAACCAACCTTTAGGCATTGAGGAGTTACCCTTCTTCTCTATGACTGGCTTATTTGGAAACTAAAATTGGACTAATCTATTTCTACAATCAATTAAGGCATAGTATAAGTGGATCCAATCCATGCTAAGAATAATATCGAAATCTGTCATATCTAACTCTACTAGATCAACTGAAGTGGCTTTCTAAGAAAATGTGACTGGGAAATTTTTGTATACCCGTCTAGCTACAAGTGAATAACCGATGGGAGTAGATATCGATAAGGGTTCTAAAAGGATTTTGGGAAGGGTTCTAAGAGGATTTTGGGACTGACATCGAAGTCTACTGCTACATAAGGAGTCACGAAGACAGGTGTGCCTTCGGGATCTAACAATGCATAGACATGAATATGAAAGACCTATAACGTACTACTGACCACATCAGGAGAACCCTTCTGATCCTTTCGAGTTTGAAGGGCATAAAACCAATTCTAACATTATCCACTAGCTGTATTAGATAAGGCACCCTACTGATTCGGGCGATCTGCTAGAGCTGCTGAAGAGTTAGACTGACTTTGCTGACGAGCATCCCTATTTCTCTGTGAAGCCACTGGACATTCTCTTAATCTGTGGCCTGGCTTGCCACACCCAAAACAAACATCACTACCAACCATACACTCACTATTATGGTTCTTACCATACTTTTTGCTAAATGGGTTAGTACGACCTCTATTAACATTACTCTAGGACTTAGAGCCTGGTGCTCTATCCTGATTATCTTGCCTGAACTTGGGCACTGGAGCAATAGCAGAAGATGAGGCTGTAGATCATGATTTCTAACAGAACTGAGAATGATTACCACCATATGACCTCTACTGGGAGAAATTAAAGCTACTTGTTCTGGTCCTCTTACTCTCTGTTTCCTTCTTCTTGATTTTCTCTTCTTTAATCTGTTGAGCATAAACTATCAACCTGGATATGTCCATCTCCTTAAACAACATAGTAGTCCTACACTCTTTAACCACATCCTCAAAAATACCTATCACAAACTTACTCATACGGGCGGCCCGGGAATCACCAACTATTGCTGGAGCATACTTTACAAGTTGAGTAAACTTATGAGAATACTCTTTCATACTCATGTTACCCTGCTTCAGATTAATGAACTCCTGAACATTGGCTTCCCTTAACTCGAGTGGGAAGAACCTATCCAAGAAAGCAGCAACAAACTCATCCCACTCTATCGGTCCTGCATTCGCACCTGTATCATCTTTCCACTGCTTACACCAAGTGTGCGCTAGTCCCTTTAACTTATAAGCAGCTAAGTTAGCACTCTCAACTGGAGTGACACCCATAATTTTAGTAACCTTCTGAATATCATCAAGATCCTCTTGTGGATCTTTCTCAGTCTTAGAACCATGGAACTCAAGAGGATTCATTCGAGTGAAGTTTCGTACTCTAGTTGTTGTTATGGTACCAGTGGGTTTGATCGGGGCAACAACATCTGATTAACCTGAGTGGTCATGGCCTAAACTAGAACCATGAAAGCAGTCCTAAACTCAGCATGAGAGACTTGTTCATTCAAAAGGTCTGATGGAGTTGGTGGTGCTTACTGGTTCCCATTCCTATTACCATTTATGCTTCTCCTTCCATTGGCCATTTTAGGAGGCATTTTCTGTAAACGCATAGAGCATGAGTTAGAAGAAGATTTTAATAGAGTTCACACTCTATCTCACTATATAAACATGAAAGAAGTGAAACTTTTCCTTAAATATTTCATAGCCTCTCACTCATAAGTGTGGCGCGCTTCACACCCATGAATAAGACTCTACTTAACGCAGCATTCTGACACCCTAGGACACTTTAAACGTGATGCTCTGATACCAAGTTTGTAACAATCCAAGACTACCCTTAGTCGTAACACGGTGCTTAAAGCCACAAGTGACCCCAAGCTAACCCATGGCCTGGCATGACACTATGAATACTAAAATAATTTGGAAATCACTTATGCAAAAATTAATAATCTGAGTAATAAGTTTGGCAAAAGCCCCAGTGATAATATCTGAATAAAACTCATAAATATGAAAATGAAATCTAGATGAATGTCTGAAAGCCTCTAAGTAAGATGAGTTGTTGGGACAAGCTCCCAACTAACTCTAACTGTCTGAAACTCAAATAATATTATAAAGAAATACTGATGACTGGCCCTCAAATAATGAGGACTCACCAAACACTGTTGCTGATGTAGTGCAGAATCGTACTAAGCGTGATCCGGATGCTGAACGCCAGAACCTATATTATAAGATAATACAACGCAAAGTAAAGTATGCAATCATTACTTTGAATGTACTGAGCACATAAAATGGGAAATAACTGATATAAGTTGAACACGATGCATGTGACATGGTAAATTGATGCAAGACCAAGTAATAAACATATGTTGTATGATATGTTGAATAACTGAGTATGAGGTCATGCAACTATCTTGTAACACCCTGTACATTTTCGAACCTATAAATGTACGTTAACATTTATGGAATTATTTAAACTTGAGAGGTTTGGTGCATTAAATTGTTGGGCTTAAGTGAATCATGTGCCATTGGGCTCAAATGAGGCCCAAAATCATAAGAAGACATGGCCCAAAATGGAAATGATCCATTCTTGTGTTTGACCAAGAAAAAATGCATTTAATTGGCTAAGGATGACCATTAAGTACTATATAAATCAAGGAAAAATCAGATTTTATTCATATCCATAACATGCCATTTCTAGATTTTTCTAAAACATTTCTCTCTACTCACAAACCCTAAGCCTTCAGCCCTTTGGACAAGATCACTCTTTTCAAGCTTTGGTAAGTATTTATTCTCATGGTTTAATATATTATATGCTTAATATGGTGTATAAATCATGTTGGTTATGCTGGCAAAGTGTTGGACAATTTACTATGTGTAAAACTGTCTATTTTTGCAATCGGAGAAGGGTTTTACCTTGTAAACTTGAAAATGGACTTGTGGTCTTGAAGGAAGTGAACTTGATGGATTAAATATTGAAATGTGATATGTTATTATAGCCTTACTTGTTTTATCCTTGTACATAATGTTTGGAATTGTTATTGCAAAATTGTGCATGGATTTGGTGGTGTATTGAAGAAAAAATGTGGTTTTGGTGATGTTCATGTGTGTTGTGAAATCATGGTTGATTTTTGGCATCCAAGTTGACCTAAATTATGTAAAGGGAAGTTTATTCATGGACATAGATCATTTACTACAAAAGAGGACCTAAAAGAGACCCTTTTTGGCCGAAACAGGCATCCGCCCTCGTGTCTGGAGCACCTGCGGCCGCAGATGCCAATGCTGGTGGCTCTGGAAAAGTACAGAGGGCACCTTCTACCACATTTCAACCACCTGCGGGTGCATGTGGCTTATCAGGTCAACCCAGAGTTCCATTTTGTATGTTTTTGTCTCTCTTTGATCCCCGAAGGCCCCTATACCCTTCTTGGATGAAATTATCAACTTGTGATACCTTTTTAATGACTTTAAGGGGTCATATAGAGGCATGTTGGATGATATCAATTATTTATTGTTGTTAATGTGTTGTTATGAGGTGACTTGATGGAGTAATGGTGACGTAATGATAATGAGGAAGCATAAAGGGTAAACTTGGTGTGAAATGCTATTGATATATGATGTCTTGGTCAATGTGTGAAATGTTACGGTGTTGTTGGTAATGATAATGCAGTGGATTGTATTGTAAAGGGTGAAATGACATTATATGGTTGTCATATAGCTCATTGTCGTCTTATACATTTGTAAGGTAAGTAGTTGTTAACGGGAACTCCGTTGTGTATTTGTGTTGTAGAGTAAGACGTAAGAAAGGAGCTAGACTATTGTATTCACATATAGGATTGTGTGTTCATATTGAGAAGATAAGGTATGTAAAGTTACTCTTTTCGTATCCTTCTGCAGCATATAGTGTTCACCTTGTCATCGTACTTGGTCATTTTCGAAATGTTTTAAGGTATCTCATTTCAGATTATCATCTATTCTTATTCACATGTTCCTTATTTGTTGATCTATTGTTACTTATGTGTCACATAACTGTGGACATGGCTCTAAAGTTCTAATAATGTTCCATTCAAAAGTTCCAATAATGACATGACCATCGAATAAACTATTTCGAAGATTAAAGAAGCGAGGTAATAAAGTCTCTATTCTTGGGTGGTATCCCAGGGGTTAAAATACCTAGCATGGGTCGATACCAATATTTCGGGTGGCATCCCAGGGGTGAAAATAACACCTACCATGGGTCAATCCCGCTACTACGGGTGGTATCCCAGGGGCAAAAGAAAAGCCTAGCATGGGTCGATCCCGAATAATTATTGATTATTACCCACTGATCAGCTTGGGGACCTGGCATTATATGAATGGAAGGATGAGTAACGAAGAAGGAGTGAGTGAATGAATGAATGAGCGTAAAAGTAAAGAATGTAATCAACGTAATGTACATTTTTTCACAGTTGTACATTTGTTTTGGTCTTGTAACGTTGTATAAAGATGGGACTTGTCCCGACTTTAGGATGGTTATGTATATGCATCTGTTAGAGGCTTTTGTAGACGTATGTGGGAATATGAATGTAAAGGATGTGTGCCCATTTTGACTTGGTGGCCCTAACGGCCAAGTTTCTTATGTGTATATATATCACATGTTTTCATGACTTCCACTATTGGCATTGTATATCTCTACATGATGGTGATGTTTCTTAAATGACATGCATATGAATAGACATAGATGAAGATTGGTTCTCTCAGGCCTTATCGACTTCGGGTGCCAGTCCGCCCCGTTGGAATTTCGGGCGTGACAAAAGTGGTATCAGAGCAGGTCGTCCTAAGGGTGTCTACAAAGCCGTGTCTGAGTAGAGTCTTGCTTATGGATGTGTTGTGTGATGTGTCATGGTTACATGGCACTGTTGATGCTTAAAACACGGAAAATATGCAATAACTTAGTGTGTTTTATTGGTATGATGTGGTTTCTGTCCTACTTTGCGGGAAAACAGGTTTTAAAGGCAAAGTGAGCAAAAGAGGAAGAATCAAGCCCGAGAACGAAGTGTCAGAAGAAGAAAGAACAAGAGGCTGCATCAGAGGAGTAGTCACGCCACCAGTCACGTGGCATGGAAGCCACTCACGCCACGTGGGTGGCTGCCGTGACTCAACATCAGAGTGAAGAAAAAGGGCCTGATTTCCACGGCAGGGGTCAAGTGGCGTGACTGACACCCACGTGACGTGGAAGCCTGCCGTGACCCAACTTCTGTAGATTGCAAATTGAGCCTGATTCCCACTTCATCAACCTACGTAGCATGACTTGGTTCCACGACACCAAGTCACGATACCGTGGAAGTTGCCGACTCTGTTCTCCTATTGGGTTTTGGATAGGACTAGTTTTGTATCTATAAATACCCATATGTAGTCCTAAGTGCGTGAGTTAGTCAATATACTACTTTGAGAGTTATTTCATACTGTTTCAGACATATTCTTGGTTTTGTAGTCACAAACCCTAATTTGAGTTTTATTGATAATTGAAATTCCGGTTTTTCTTCATTATCATTATTGTGAGTCCATAATTATGCTTTCATCTTTGGATTATTCTTGTGTTCTTGCAATTATGAGCAACTAAACCCATCAACTAGGGTTGTGTGAACCACGAGGAATTAACGAAACCGGTTAAGTGCAAAGCAACTTTGTACTGTTGTGTATGCATGTATTGTTTTTTCCTTCGTTGTGATTGCTTTTCTAACGGTTGCAAACGTTAGAGACTCACCTGTATTCTAGACCTGCTCGAGAGAGAGGTAGAGATTGGGAAAAGGAGATAAAAATAGAGATTTAAAGCTATCAACCTTCATCTAATAATCAGAGCCTTAGCGTGGTTATCTGAGATCCAGGACAAGGGTTAGTAGTGCGACACTCGGAGTCCGAGAGGAAAAGAGTGAAATTCGTCTAATGAAAGTTGAGAGACAGATAATGTCCTATTCAAAGTCAATGGATAGCGTGTAAAGCATTATGTGGGAGTTTCGGAAGAGATAAGGACGATTGAAGAACTTGAACTTGATGAAGTCTGAGTAGTCAAGTCAGCCATGTCGTGCCGCAACGTTAAATTAGGCGCTTCATGGGAGGTAACCTATGGGCTAGTTGGTGAAGTCTGAGTATCCAAGTTAGCCATGTCGTACCGCGACATTAAATCAGGCACTGATTGGGAGGCAACCCAAGATTTTATTATGCGGAGATCTGATTATTGAGGAACAGTTAGCTGAAAATCACAAAATTTACCTGAAGGGATTAAATATCACCCACGACATGACTCACGTCACGTGAGGGTATTATACGCCATGTGGTTGGTATCGTCAAAATCAGAGGAACATTTCCAGCTTCTGAATCCCCTCCACGGCAGGCATCCACGTGACGTGGATGTAATCCACTCCACGTGAGTGGTATCGTCAAAATCAGAGATCACAAATCAATCTCAGAACCTCACTCACTACATCAGTCACGCCACGTAGGTCACACCCACGTGACGCGAACTGTGTCGTGGAACATAAAATTATTCAGGTACCCAAATCCGACCCGACCCAAGCCCAATTTTCTAAAATAAATTTGGATCCCTTCTTCCTTACCCGATATAAATCCTACCCATTCCCTTCTTTCCCCACTTTCAAATTCTTCAACTTAAAACCTAAATTCCATCTCCTCTTCTAAAATCCAAACCTCACATCCACATACACCATAAAAATCCAATCCTCACATCCCCAAAAGAGCAAAATTCCGAACTCTAGACTCCCAAAAGCTCAAGAATCCGAACCCCATTACGAAATAAATCCAAAAAACCGAACCCCAAGTCCGAAAATCCAAATCAAATATAACAAACCCGACCCAAATACCCATAAATTCAATCAATAACCCGCTACCATGCCTCCAAAATCCAACCCCAAGAGTGACTACCTTGATGCCTCATCCCGGATTCGCACCAAAAATCTGGATTTACCGACCCGTCTGCGGGATGAACCAACTGAGTCTGAGTCAAGTGGTTCTGTGGAGGAATTTGATATTAGTCATGACGATACTGCTTTAGTCCCTCGGGCTACGAGGTTACAGACGAGGGCCTGAGCGGCTGCTCGAGCAGCAATTCAGCCTGCCTCACCACCTGTTGAGCCAGTTGTGCCGGCTGAGTCTTCTAAGTCCGCCCCCCCAGTCTGACGAGGGGGAGGATGGTTCTGCGTCAGGATCTGCAGATGAGGCCACGGGTCAGGGTACTTCTGCGGTGGAGGCTACGACTTCTGTTTCAGGTTCTGGTGCCCAGAATGCTCCGACTCCCGCGCCAAGTACGGAGGTTCAGCGTTGGTGTGTGCAGGGCATGCGTGCTTTCTATGATAGAGACGTGGAATTTACTGAGAGGGGGGTGTGTCGGAGGAGCATAATGGAGGAGCCTCGATATCGGGTGGATGAGTTGAGGACCTTGCCTGACATATGGCCTGTCTTTGAGAGGTACGGTTTGGGATGGATGGCACAGCCTTCTGGTCTATATAGCTCGGAGTTAGTCTGAGAGTTTTATGCCTCGTATGCTGCGTCGGTGGATTTGGGCACTCCTGTTGGACAGAAATTTATTTTGCAACCATTTTTGACTCATGTCATGGTTCGAGGTACCCGCGTGGATATTTCAGAGAAGACCATTCACCGCTTCCTATTTGGTACTGACCTTCCACTTTTGGCGTCGACTGCTGAATATGATTATAGGATGGAAACTGTCAGAGATAGAGCTAAGATGCGAGATGTGGAGCAGAAATTGGACTTGCTTAAATGGATTGTTGGGTACATAGCCGAAGATGATGTGGCGGCTAGTTGGGTAACTGGAAAGTTGGACATCAAAAAGTCCACGCTTTATTTTGCTGGTCGATTCTGGTGGTACGGGGTTCGGCATCGGTTGGGTCCAACCAATGGTGACAACTCACTCACGTTGGAGAGGGCTGTAGTAGTAGCCAGCATCTTAGCTGGTTATGAGATTTCGTTTGCAAGGTACATAGTCCGGGAAATCCACGAGAGGGCTTTCAGAGATCACACAAGTATACCCTTTTCATGTTTGATCAAGAGACTGTGTGATAGGGCAGGGGTGGCTAGGTTACCTTCCCTCGACCATTATATCGAGGTAACCCGCATTACGGACATTGCACTGATGCGTAAAAGGGGTTCACAACCCGTTCTTCCATGAGGGTCACAACCATCTGAGTCATCGGGTGCAGCCCTGGATGAGCCGAGTAGTGCCCCTTTGCCTGTTCCTGCACCAGTTAGGGTACCTGTACAGACTGAGGGTGTTGGCCCTATTGATGATGGGGTACCTAGTACTAGTGTCCCACCGACCCCTGCTGGGATGGTTTCAGTATCACGAGACTTTCTGCAACAGCTGATTGATAGGAAGACGGAGATATTTGAGCGCCAGGCTCACACCGAGACACAAATGGCTAAGTTGGTGTCTCAGCATAAGCCTTGGGTTAGATCTACAGTAGAGGATGCTGAGACTAGGGTGGAGGCTCGGATGAATGCAGCGATGGACCAGTTTATGAGGGGATTGCATGGGCGGATTGATAGTTTTAAGGCACATATGGCCTCTCGCTTAAGTGCTGCACCGAGCCCGGATATGGCCGGCTTGACCCATGAGGTAGCTGCTTTGAGAGAGGAGGTGGCATCAAGTAGCACTCCCATCATACCACCTATGCCTACCCATACCTCCGCGCGACCAGCATTTGAGGTTGATTTGTTTGCTGATGAGGAGTCTCCGATGGATAGAGGCAAGAGACCCCGCAGTCCGGAAGATGGGGGTGAGAGTGATGCTGAGTATGAGAGTGATCTGCAGAGGGCGGTTAAAGCCTCCCGGGTAGAGTACCATGCGAGCCAGATTGAGGCGGAACAGAAGGCGCGTGATTCATCTGCTAGTCAGGCTGTCTCTCCACCAAATGCACCTACTGCTGCACAGTCTGATGATCCCGCTGCTGGCGGGCCCACTTCTGGCGCTTAGGGCACCTCAAGTATGTCTTCACTCCCTTGTATTTGATTAATATTGGTGCATTGAGGGCATTGCACCATGTTTAATTGGGGGTGGGGGTGTACCACCACTTGGGGGGTTTTGGTGCCGTGTTTCTTTTCCCCCGAGTGTGCTATCATAGTGAAACCGGCATGTTTAGGATGTTATTGATGATGTTTTTGTGTTTCTTTCTAAATTAGGAGAAAAATGAAGGAACTATAGTCCAGTCCAGTTTTGAAAGATTTTTATGTTTTTTTTTTTATGTTAATGATAACCCTCCAAACTTTTGGTTTTTGAATTGTGTGAATAACATGCTTGTGTGTGACAGCTGTTGGATCTTGTTATGGCACTAGGATTATAGGCAAATAACTATAGCTAGAATTGCATGAACCGGATAGGTAGTAGTTGGTAATACGACCTTGTGCTATATGTGTGTGAGGTCACTACTTAGTTAACTCTGTGTGTGCGATTCAGAACTTGACCGGTCAGTCTTGCCTGAGTTAAAGGATAGGGATTAGGAAAGGATCATAGGCCATTTTTGAATAAAGTCCACTTTTAGCCTAAATGTCAAACCAAAAGAATAAGTATCCCTTGATCCCGAATTTGAGCCGTAATTGACCTATTTCTTTCATTAAGCCTATTCACCTTCCCATTTTAATTACAATGAACCTGTCTTGGCCCTGGTCCCTCCTTAGACACTGTGTACCTCAACGCAGGCAAATCGCCTAAGTTGAGGGTGGCTATTATAGGGGTGCATAGATTGAGTTGGGTATAAAGAAGAGGTTAATAAAAGAAACAGGGAAAACAGGTTTGGGCGTGAAGAAAAATAAAGTGAAAAGAAGAGAAATTGCAAAGAAGAAAAGAAAAGAGAGAAAATTGCTTTTTGAAAGTGAAGGAAATCACACCCAAAAATTGGAAAATAAAAGAAAGGAGAATAAGGGAGAATAAAAATGAGAAAAGTTGGAAGTTGGAGTCAAAAATAGTGTAGTGTCAAGGAGGGCTGAGTCACCATACCCATATGTACCATACCCGTCCCTAAGCCTACATTACAAGCCGAGTAAAGTCCTATAGTGATCCTAGTCGAACTGTCCGAAAACAAAGGTGTAGAAAATAAGGGCAAGCCTATGGTATTTCATGCACACTGTTATAACTTCTTTGTGAGCGTGAGTGTTTTGACCTCGTCCCGATGTTGATATTCATTAGTACACTGAGAGTGCATGGGACTTCTTTGATTGTGAGAGCACATGGGTGGCATAATTAGCTGCTAGTTGTTCGAGAACTGTCAATTGCATATACGCTTCGTTGTTTATGCATAATTTGGTGCCATCACTTGATCCCTTCTGTGGCATGATACTATGCTGCTTATATACACACTTTGGTTTTACTTTGAAAATAGGAGGGGTCGAAAAGGTTTTGTGTCAAAAGCAACGATTAGACTGCCATAGGTCCCTTAGGTTTCTCTTAGTTAAGAATTATGTTTGTGTACTTTTATTTTGTTCGCCTGAGGACATGTAAACGTTCTAAGTTGAGGGTGTTGATGTGTCATGGTTACATGGCACTGTTGATGCTTAAAACACGGAAAATATGCAATAACTTAGTGTGTTTTGTTGGTATGATGTGGTTTCTGTCCTACTTTGCCGGAAAACAGGTTTTAAAGGCAAAATGAGCAAAAGAGGAAGAATCAATCCTGAGAAAGAAGTGTCGGAAAAAGAAAGAACAAGAGGCTGCATCAGAGGAGTAGTCACGCCACCAGTCACGTGGCATGGAAGCCACTCACGCCACGTGGGTGGCTGCCGTGACTCAACATCAGAGTGAAGAAAAAGGGTCTGATTTCCACGGCAGGGGTCAAGTGGCGTGACTGACACCCACGTGACGTGGAAGCCTGCAGTGACCCAACTTCTGAAGATTTCAAATTGAGCCTGATTCCCACTTCATCAACCTACGTGTCGTGACTTGGTTCCACGACACCAAGTCACGATACCATGGAAGTTGCCGACTCTGTTCTCCTATTTGGTTTTGGATAGGACTAGTTTTGTATCTATAAATACCCTTATGTAGTCCTAAGTGCGTGAGTTAGTCAATATACTACTTTGAGAGTTATTTCATACTGTTTCAGACATATTCTTGGTTTTGTAGTCACAAACCCTAATTTGAGTTTTATTGATAATTGAAATTTTGGTTTTTCTTCATTATCATTATTGTGAGTCCATAATTATACTTTCATATTTGGATTATTCTTGTGTTCTTGCAATTATGAGCAGCTAAACCCATCAACTAGGGTTGTGTGAACCACGAGGAATTAACAAAATCGGTTAAGTGCAAAGCAACTTTGTACTGCTGTGTATGCATGTATTGTTGTTTCCTTCGTTATGATTGCTTTTCTAACGGTTGCAAACGTTAGAGACTCACCTGTATTCTAGACCTGCTCGAGAGAGAGGTAGAGATTGGGAAAAGGAGATAAAAATAGAGATTTGAAGCTATCAACCTTCATCTAATAATCAGAGCCTTAGCGAGAATGGTTATCTGAGATCCAAGACAAGGGTTAGTAGTGCGACACTCGGAGTTCGAGAGGAAAAGAGTGAAATTCGTCTAATGAAGGTTGAGAGACAGTAAGATGAACCTAACTTATTAGATTTTGCATGCAGAGCAGTGGGGCAATCTTGTTAGCACAAATAACCGGTGGAGTTAAGGAATCATTGGGGATCACAGTCCTAGTGTATTTCTTTTATTGTATACAAACTCAATACAATCAACAATATTCATTGTTACTATTTATTAGAAAAAAACCCCAGTTTTACTTACTCTCCAATTGTTCCATCCGGTATTCTACTCATACTTCGACCTATTCCCTGTGGGATCGACCCCAACCTAGTTGGGTTCTATATTTGATTCAGCGACCGCATTGTACTTTTTCGGAGGTATATTTTAGGCGACATCATTGTGCACTACATTTATAAGTAGGAAGCTATGGGACATTTAGGAGTTGTTTCTGTTCTTCAATTCTTAGATCGTGCATTAGAGCCAATATTGTAATGGAAGCATATCTAACCATTAGACTTGGTTTTTTTTGTATAGTAAAATGTCGATTACAAGATGAGGTAGAGGTAAAGGTAAGTAGGTAGATATACTTGTCGGAGAAGGAACAAGTAGATCACCCCCTGACCAAGCTAGTCAAGGTGGGACTGACGCTGAGTTTGCATCACGGGCTTCTTCTACTTTTCCAGCTCCAGAAGAGCCGAGAAGGAGAGAAGAACCTGCAGAACCACCTGTTAATGCTACTGAGCAAGATCTCAGAAATGCGGTGCAAATGTTGACCCAGATAGTTGCTGCACAAAGTCAAGGAAGAGCTGGTCCAACAACAAGTGATGATGGTGCGGCTAGGGCAGCTAGTCGGCGTACACAGGACTTTCTGAAATTGAACCCTCTAACATTCACTAGGTCAGATCTAAATGAAGATCCGCAAGAATTTATAGATCAAATTCAAAGGGCTCTAGATGTTATGCACGTGACTGGTGTAGAAACAGTTAAACTTGTGGCCTATAGATTGAAAGGTGAAGCTATATTGTGGTATGAAGATTGGAAGAAATCTCGTGGTATTGGTGCAAATCCACCTAATTGGGAAGAATTTAAAGCGGCATTCCTTGATCACTATCTTCCTTATGAGATTCGAGAGGCTCGTGCGGATCAATTCTTAAATCTCCATTAAGGGAATTTGAGTGTCAGAGAATACAGTCTGCAATTTAATTCCTTGACTCGATATGCTTCGAACGTAGTGGCCACAATGACAGATAGAGTACATCGATATGTGGACACATTGGAGCCATATTTGGTAAGGGACTGCACTATTGCCGCTTTAAATAGAGATATGGATATAGCTAGAATTCAAGCTTTCGCACAAAAGATAGAGGAACAAAGGCAAAGAAGAAGGGTACACGAATCTGAACAAGGGTCGTCAAAGAGGTCTAGACCTATGGGACAGTCTATGGCATCCCAAGGAGAATCTAGACCTCGGATGTTTCCTCGACCGCCTAGACCGTCATTCTCTTATTCCACAGCAAGTACTCAATCTCAATTTTGAGGGTTTAAAGGCAGAAATATTGGGTAGAGTAGTGGAATTCGAGGTTCGCAGACCACTAGATTTTCTCGTCAGTTGTGTCAGCATTGTGGATGGTTTAATTTAGGTGAATGCCGGCTTGGGACAAATATTTGCTTTTGGTGCGGTATGATGAGGCATATGATAAGAGAATGCCCACGAAGAGGCTTGTGTAGTGTGGTGCGACCTACGGGATCAACCGTTGCATTATCATCATCGGTTCCTCCCCTAGAAAGAGGTGTATAGTCTGCGGGTTATGGTAGAGGTGCCATAGGAGCAGCCAGTTCCAGTGGAACCCAGAGTTGCACTTATGCTTTAGTGGACTGGCAGAATTCGGAAGCTTCTCCTGATGTCGTCACAGGTACATTATCCGTATTTTCATATAATGTATATGCATTGATTGATCCGGGTTCTACATTGTCATACGTTACTTCATTGATTGCTGCAAAATTTGAAAGAACACCGGAACTATTAACTAAGTCAATTGAAGTATCTACACCAGTTGGTGACTATATTGTTGCAAAAAGAGTATATCATAATTGTGCAATAACTGTGTGTGGTCTTGATACACTGGCTGATCATATTGAACTGGACATGGTGGATTTTGATGTCATAGTGGGCATGGATTGGTTGGCTTCTTGTTATGCCACGATAGATTGCCGAGCTAAGAAAGTACATTTTCATTTTCCACAAACGAATGTTCTTAAATGGAAGGGTGATGTAGGGGCACCGAGAGGGAAATTTATTTCCTATCTGAAAGCAAGGAAAATGATTGCCAAGGGGTACATATATCACTTAGTACGAGTGAAAGTTACTAATGTGGAACCACTAACTCCTCAGTCAGTCCCAGTGGTCAATGAGTTTCTTGATGTATTTCCAGAGGATCTTCCAGGTTTGCCCCCAGAACGGGAAATAGAATTTGGTATTGATGTGATTCCAGGCACTCAGCCTATCTCTATTCCCCCGTATAGAATGGCTCCAGCAGAATTGCGTGAATTGAAGGAGCAATTAAAAGACTTGCTGGACAAGGGCTTCATCAGGACTAGTTTGTCCCTGTGGGGTGCACCGATATTATTTGTACAGAAGAAAGATGGCACATTGATACTGTGCATCAACTATCGGTAATTGAATAAGGTAACGATCAAAAACAATATCCCTTTCCTCGAATTGACGATTTGTTTGATCAGTTACAGGGTCCCAAGTGTTTTTCAAAGATTGACTTGAGGTCGGGTTACCATCAAGTCAGAGTTAGAGAAAAAGATGTACCCAAGACAGCCTTCCGAACACGGTATGGCCATTATGAATTTTTAGTTATGTCATTTTGACTAAAAAATGCACCAGCTGTGTTGATGGTTTTGATGAATAGGGTGTTTAAACCATTTCTAGACGTGTTCATGACGGTATTTATAGATGACATCCTGGTTTATTCAAAGTCACAAGAGGACCATACGAAGCACTTACGACAAATGTTACAGATTCTTCATGAGCCTAAGTTATATGAGAAATTCTCTAAATGTAAATTTTGATTGAAATCCGTAGCCTTCTTGGGTCACATTGTGTCAGATGAAGGAATTCGAGTTGATACACAGAAGATTGAAGCGGCGAAAAATTGGCCAAGGCCTACGACACCTATGGAAATCCATAGTTTCCTTGGGTTGGCAGGTTATTATCGAAGGTTTGTTGAAGGTTTTTCCTCCACTGCGGCATCTTTAACAAAGCTTACAGACAAGGCAGTCAAATTTCAGTGGAATGATGCATGTGAGAAAAGTTTCCAAGAACTGAAAGATAAATTGACCTCTACACTGGTATTGGTACTTCCGAAAGGCACAGAGGGGTATATTGTATATTGTGATGTTTTCAGAGTTGGTCTAGGGTGTGTATTGATGTAGCACGGTAATGTAATAGCATATGCCTTACGACAGTTGCGGCCACACGAGAGAAACTATCCCACACATGATCTTGAGTTAGCAGCGGTGATATTTGCTTTAAAGAAATGGCGTCATTATTTGTATGGAGTTCATGTTGATATCTATACTGATCACAAAAGGTTACAATATATCTTTAAGCAGAAGGAACTCAATTTGAGGTAACGAAGGTGGCTAGAGCTCTTAAAAGACTATGATATTGATATTCTATATCATCCAGGAAAAGCGAATGTGGTAGATGATGCATTGAGCCGCAAGGCAATAGGAGGCACTAGTGGCCAATTGATGGAAAAGAAAGATTTAGTCAAGGATCTACATCAATTAGCCATCTTGGGGGTTCATCTTCTTGAATTCTCAGATGAAGGGGTTCTTGTACAAAATGCGGCAGAATCTTTATTACTAGCTGAGGTGAAAGAGAAGCAGTTTGCGGATCCTATGTTATTGCAGCTAAAAGAAAATGTACAACAGGGTCTGACCAAGGCCTTTGATCTTACACAAGAAGGGGTGATTCAATGCCAAGATAGATTATGTGTACCGGATGTAGATGAGCTGAGGAGATGAATTATGACAGAGGCGCATCATTCACGATATTCTATTCATCCGGGAGCAACAAAAATGTACCATGATTTGAAGGAAATGTATTGGTGGGGAAACATGAAGAAGAACATTGCAGAATTTGTCGCTCAATGCCCGAAGTGTCAACAAGTAATGGTAGAGCATCAGAAACTAGGAGGTTACATGCATTGTATCAATCTTTCAGTCTGGAAATGGGACATGATTAATATGGATTTCATCACAGGTTTGCCTCGCATACTGCAGAAATTTGATTCCATATGGGTCATAGTTAATAGGCTTACCAAAGCAGCACATTTCCTACCAGTCAAGACCACCTATACAGCCGAAGATTATACAAAATTGTATGTGAAAGAGATAGTACGATTGCATAGGATTCCTATTTCTATTATATCAGATAGAGGAGCACAATTTACTGCGCATTTTTGAAGTTTTTTTCAGTAGAGTTTGGGTACACAGGTAAATATGAGTACGGCTTTCCATCCTCAGACAGATGGACAAGCAGAACGTACTATCCAAATGCTTGAAGATATGCTATGAGCTTGCACGTTAGATTTTCAAGGAAGTTGGGATGACCATTTGCCTCTTAATGAATTTGCTTACAACAATAACTATCATTCAAGTATTAAAATGGCACCTTATGAAGCTTTATACGGAAGGAAATGTAGATCCCCAATCGGATGGTTTGAAGCAGGTGAAACTGTTTTACTTGGGACAGATCTTGTTTATCAGGCAATGGAGAAAGTTAAAGTGATCCAACAACGGCTACAAACGGCCCAAAGTCGACACAAGTCATATGCTGATGTTGGAAGAAGAGGGCTCGAATTCGCCATAGGTGATAAGGTATTTTTGAAGGTGTCAACGATGAAAGGGGTAATGCGATTCGAAAAGAAAGGAAAATTGAGTCCACGTTATATAGGCCCATATGAAATTATTAGAATATTTGGGCAAGTTGCGTATGAGTTGGCACTACCCCAAGAACTCTACACAGTTCATCCAGTATTTCATGTTTCGATGCTTCGAAAGTGCATAGGAGATCCATCTCGTTTTACTCCCATTGACGATGTACAGGTTATGGAGGATCTTACCTATGAGGAGATACCTATTGCCATTCTGGATAGACAAGTGAAGAGGCTGAGGAATAACTACATAGCTTTCGTAAAGGTACTTTGGAGAAATCAGCAAATAGAAGAGATCACATGGGAAGCTGAAGAAATGATGAAGTCCAAGTACCCTCATTTGTTTCAAATGGAAGAACAAGTCCAAGATACGAGATCGAAAAAATGACAAGTAAGTATTTATAAGCATTAAGTATATATAGATGATAACATGAAGAATGATCCTAGACTTGCCATTGTGTTTAAATTGAACAATGTCACTAACATTCAAGGACGAATGATTCTAAGGGGGGAAGGATGTAACACCCCATAAATTTCTGAACCTATAAGACTACGTTAACATTTATGGAATTATTTAAACTTGAGAGGGTTGGTGCATTAAATTGTTGGGCTTAAGTGAATCATGTGTCATTGGGCTCAAAAGAGGCCCAAAATCATAAGAAGACATGGCCCAAAAATGGAAATAATCCATTCTTGTGTTTGACCAAGCAAACATGCATTTAATTGGATAAGGATGACCATTAAGTACTATATAAATCAAGGAAAAATCATATTTTATTCATATCTATACACATGCCATTTCTAGATTTTTCTAAAACATTTCTCTCTACTCACAAACCCTAAGCCTTCAGCCCTTTGGACAAGATCACTCTTTGTAAGCTTTGGTAAGTATTTATTCTCATGGTTTAATATATTATATGCTTAAGATGGTGTATAAATCATGTTGGTTATGTTGGAAAAGTGTTGGACAGTTTACTATGTGTAAAACTGTCTATTTTTGCAATCGGAGAAGGGTTTTGCCTTGTAAACTTGAAAATGAATTTGTGGTCTTGAAGGAAGTGAACTTGATGGATTCAATATTGACGTGTGAGATGTGATTATAGCCTTACTTGTTTTATCCTTGTAAATAATGTTTGGAATTGTTATTGCAAAATTGTGCATGGATTTGGTAGTGTATTGAAGAAAAAATGTGGTTTTGGTGATGTTCATGTGTGTTGTGAAACCATGGTTGATTTTTGGCATCCAAGTTGACCTAAATTATGTAAAGGGAAGTTTATTCATGGCCATAGATCATTTACTACAAAAAAGGACCTAAAAGAGAGCCTTTTTGGCCGAAACGGGCATCCGCTCTCGTGTCTGGAGCACCTGCGGCTGTCGATGCCAACGCAGGTGGATATGGACAAGGCCAGAGGGCACCTGCGTATGCATGTCAACCACCTGCGGGTGCATGTAGCTTCTCAGGTCAACCCAGAGTTTCGTTTTGTATGTTTTTGTCTCTCTTTGATCCCCGAAGGCCCCTATACCCTTCTTGGATGAAATTATCAACTTGTGATACCTTTTTAATGACTTTAAGGGGTCGTATGGAGGCATGTTGGATGATATCAATTATTTATTATTGTTAATGTGTTGTTATGAGGTGACTTGATGGAGTAATGGTGACGTAATGATAATGAGGAAGCATAAAGGGTAAATTTGGTGTGAAATGCTATTGATATATAATGTCTTGGTCAATGTGTAGAATGTTACGGTGTTGTTGGTAATGATAATGTAGTGGATTATATTGTAAAGGGTGAAATGACGTTATATGACAGTCATATAGCTCATTGTCGTCGTATACACTTGTAAGGTAAGTAGTTGTTAACGGGAACTCCGTTGTGTATTTGTGTTGTAGAGTAAGACATAAGGAAGGAGCTGGACTATTGTATTCACGTATAGGATTATATGTTCATATTGAGAAGATAAGGTATGTAAAGTTACTCTTTCCGTATCCTTCTGCAGCATATAGTGTTCACCTTGTCATCATACTTGGTCATTTCCAAAATGTTTTAAGGTATCTCATTCCAGATTATCATCTATTGTTATTCACATGTTTCTTATTCGTTGATCTATTGTTACTCATGTGTCACATAACTATGGACATGGCTCCAAAGTGCCAATAATGTTCCATTCAAAAGTTCCAATAATGACATGACCATCGAATGAACTATTTCGAAGATTAAAGAAGTGAGGTAATAAAGTCTCTATTCTTGGGTGGTATCCCAGGGGTTAAAATACCTAGCATGGGTCGATACCAATATCTCGGGTGGTATCCCAGGGGTGAAAAGAACACCTAGAATGGGTCAATCCTACTACTACTGGTGGTATCCCAGAGGCAAAAGAAAAGCCTAGCATGGGTCGATCCTGAATAATTGTTGATTATTACCCACTGATCAGCTTGGGGCCCGGGCATTATATGAATGGAAGGATGAGAAACGAATAAAGGAGTGAGTGAATGAATGAATGAGCGTAAAACTAAAGAAAGTAATCAACGTAATGTACATTTTTCCATACATTCAGAATGGTGATTTATCCATATTAGTTAATCACTTGTATTTGATTCCAATGATTTTATGTATCATACAGTTTCTTATGGCCTTACATACTAGTATATTCTTCTTACTGATGTCCCTTGGGGGACTTACCTTACTTGCTGCAGGTACAGGTACTAGTAGACCTCCACAGTAAGCTGCGGGTCATCTACTGATCATTGGTGAGCTCCAGTTGGTTCAGGGCTTTTCGAGTCACAGTTGTACATTAGTTTTGGCCTTGTAATGTTGTATAAAGCGGGGACTTGTCCCGACTTTAGGATGGTTATGTATATGCATCTGTTAGAGGCTTTTGTAGACGTATGTGGGAATATGAATGTAAAGGATGTATGTCTATTTTGACTTGATGGCCCTAACGGCCAAGTTTCTTATATGTATATATATATCACATATTTCCATGACTTCTGCTATTGGCATTGTATATCTCTACATGATGGTGATATTTCTTGAATGACATGCATATGAATGGACATAGATGAAGATTGATTCTCTCGGGCCTTATCGGCTTCGGGTGCCAGTCTGCCCAGTTGGAATTCAGGGCGTGACATATCTGAATCTAAACTATGGGTTGTGGGAGCTACTGCTAATCGACATACCCCAATCTAAGCTAATCGAGGTCTCACCTGTAACCCTAGCTAGAAGGGTGCTATGTACCTTAACAAAGGTACGAACACTGACTGACATGGATCCACTAAACTGATGTCCAAAAGAACTATGGTGTCAAGCCTGGTTTGATGGATAACCCTCTAGAATCTACGGTGGAGCCATAGTTCTGGGACTTAGGGACTTCTTCTAAAGGTCTCAGCCTAATTGATGGGTGAGACTCCATCCCCGCATCCGCTCGGTGCTAAGTACTACTCCCAACTGAATGACACTGATAACTGAAATGCTCAATAATAGTAATATTCTAAAGATTGAATATAAATGCATTATCTGAGAGCATTCAAAATATGTAAACTAGAAGATACAATACTCATAAGTATATGCATGAAATATTAGGTCATCGGGTATTCATAATCCACCATCTCTGAAGAATGCAACTATTATGACAATTCCATAAACTGAGCGAATTAAGAAATTTAATAACTCAACTCCAAAAATCATGGATTTCACAATATAATTAGGGTTTAAAATTTTGAACATGTAATGGTACTAAAATTCATGCTAAAACATGGGTTTATAACTCAATGAGATCAAGGAACTGGAATATCAAGGAATTCACAACATTTATGAACCCTAAGCTTTGAAGAAGGAATAAAATTGAGAAATTGAGTTAACTTTGGGACTCAATAGGGGAGACCCATATATGAAATTCCACATACCATGAGATGGAAACATTGAATAAATCTTTGTAAATTGGAAGCTTGAAGAAGATAAACCCTAGTTGCCC
Source organism: Capsicum rhomboideum (assembly GCA_031232105.1). Lineage (NCBI taxonomy): Eukaryota > Viridiplantae > Streptophyta > Magnoliopsida > Solanales > Solanaceae > Capsicum > Capsicum rhomboideum. The sequence goes on along the minus strand of CP124719.1, from coordinate 111,077,684 downwards.
TGAAGAGAGGAGCTCACATCTTTCTTTCTCTGTGATGCTAAGTGTCGAGTGTTTTTATGAGCAATGAGGGCTTAGGGAAATATTAACCTTTATTATTAACCTTGGTGTAGCTTAAATGATGTAGTTTAGGGGTTTAAAAGTGGAAAAATACTGGAATGCCCCTTATAAAACGTAACTGAAAAAGTTGTTGGACAGGGCGTACGAGACCTTCCCACAATCGCTGACCCACCTATGATCGTAGGTGGTATTCGTGGTTGGGTGGATAATTTGGGGCTCTATGTACTCCATCATAAGAGACTTGGTATGATTGTGGGACCCACCTACGATCGTACCTTGATTCGTAGGTTGTAGGTTCTAACCGGATCAACTTTAGAAGTCAAGATCATACCTAAGATCGTAGTTTCTAACCATGGTCGTGGTTCCCTATCGTGATTGGAAGGTATACATGTCAACTTTCAGGTTTTTGGGGCTGTTTCATGCATACGAGACCATTATACCGTCGAACAATGTAACCACGGTCGTACCTACGCTCGTAGGTTCTCACTGTTGGACAGTGCTTCACTAAAATGGCCATAACTCTCAGCTCCGGCACCAGATTAAGGTGAAACTGGATGCGTTGGAAAGATAATTCAAATATATATCATTTTATGGGTCATGAGATAAAAAAAATACATCATAATCTAGGAGTTATGCTCATTTTAAGTTGACTATAACAAGATTTTTCACAAGAAAACCACTGGTAAGGAAGGTTTCAACTTGGCTATAAAATAGGAGTTACTTGTGGCCTTAATACATGTCTAAATCACTTATCATACTACCAAACCATGATGTTTGATTTTACATATACTTGAAGCAAGGTTCTAATCTTAGCTTGGATTTTCGAGTTGTTACACAATCTCCCGTCAATCTACGTCAGGCTTATGCTTTCTAATCCAGGTCTAAACTACTCAGTTAAGCCTAGCCTACCTAGATTCCAAACATATTCTATGGAGGTATGAACACGAGCTTTTGACTCTGTGAAGGTGACTTCTGATGTGAAATCGATGGGAAAACCATGAGTTTTACCCCATTAACGCGAAATCCCTTCTCTCCATTGCTCTCAGGCTATGAGGTAACCCTAGGAGGGTTTTTAGAACAAACCTCATCCTTTTTACAACTGAAAAGGAGAAAAAAGGAATATAAAAATTGGACCTAAGATTCTGGTCCTGTCATCCCGCTATGGCGACGTTGCGATAGCAGAAAAATTCTCGCTATAGCGGGATGAAGTCAGCCCGACCCAAAAATTTCAAACTCCAAAATGTTTAGTCATGACGTCCCATACAGATTCAAGATCGTATTTTTAAATTTTTCAGTAACTTTTTTTAGAAAATATCATGACTTTCATTTGATTGTCAATTTTTTTGTCATGATTATTGTTTGAGACATTAAAAATAGGTCTTGATATTATTCTTGTCTTCTTAATTTTAAGTTTCTTTAACAGATTTATCTCCTACAAAAAATTTTGACATGCGTTGTTGCATTAAATGGTTATAGCCATAATTTGATTCCTTGTTTCCATTTTAGTTATGACTGAATGGGGACATGCTCAAATTGCTCCAAGTGAGAGTGGTTCTAAAAGATGAGCAAAAGAAAATTGTAGAAGAGTGCATCGCAAACTAAAGTCAATAATGATTCAGACTCTGAGCCTGAAGTCATAAGGAATGACTCTAGGATGCTGTAAAATTTGAATAGAGAGAAAAAAGCTTGTAAAAGGGAAGGAAGAAGATTATTTAAGGAGTTTAAGAATATCAAAATGGATGACGTTGAAACTTTACCAAATTTTCTTAATCGATTTGGAAAAAAATAAATGAAATATATGACTATTATATTTATGTTGAGGATTGGGATAGATTGGAAATATTATTAAAATTCTTACCATACTATTGGAAGGATGAATTAGCTGATATTTATCATGGCTTTGGTCCTAATGAACCATTATGGAGATTCATAGTGACTCTAGAAGTTAGGTGGCCATCATGATTTCAAAGAAACATTTTTAGTATTTTGTAACTTGTATTTTTACAAATTATGTTATGAACACATGTTGACTATCTTTTATATGTATATGTTTTTTTTTCTTATTTGCATAATAGAATATGGTAATATGAGTAGACTTAAAAATCTGTGTGATTATAGTCATCAATATATTATGTTACACATTAAGAAATTAATTTTAATTTTGGTTAAATGTTTAGTTCGTAGATGATGATTGGAAACTTACGTGTCTTTTCGATTTTGCACTAAATGTGAAACCTTTATGAGAATTGATTTGCTTAAATGTGTAAGTCACATGCATAATTAATAAATGAACTTGTGTAATTGTGTCTTAATCATAGACATGACATCAAAAAGTATCATTGCAAATTTGAACAAAGGTGAGAAACTAAATGGTGACAATTACGACATCTGGAGTCTTAAAATATGATATGTACTAGAAGAGAAAAATGTTCTTGAAGGTATAAACCATGTTTTAAGTCAATCAGAAGAGGGTAACATTGCACAACACAAAAGATACCTTGAAGTTTATAAAGCTTGAAAAAAGACTAATCCCGCTGCACGTTGAGTAATTGTTAGTTCTGTGGTTGACGGCCTCATTCATGAATATGAGGAATTTCCTACTGGTCATGTCATGTGGGCACACTTGTGAGGAACATATTAGGGTACATCTACTACCCACCTTAAATAGCTGACTATCAATTTTGACACTTACAAGAAGTGTCACGATCAGAACATCAAACAATACCTTAGAGTGATGTCAAACATGATAACTCAACTCAAAAGTGTTGGTCATGTTCTCTTGGATGAGCAACAGGTTCAGGCAGTGATCCGACCTCTTCCCAATAGTTGGGAACATTTGAAGGTTAACTTAAACTCACAATGATAACATAAAAAAAATTTCTAATATTGTCGTCATGTTGAACTTAAAGATGAGCAGCTTGGTGCTTCTAGTGCTGCTTCTAATGCCTTTATGGCAGAATCAAGTGGTAAGAAGTCTTCAGGCTCCAAGCGCAAGAAAATTGAATAAAGAATAGGAAGGGTAAAGAGACCAAAGAAGGACCCTCGGATATAAAGTACAAGCCAAATTCCAAGAAGGAAAAATAGTTTTCCAAGAGGAAAGACAAGAGCAAGATGAAGTGCTACAATTGTCAAGTTCTAGGCATTTTGCTCGTGATTGTCCCGAGAAAAAAAATATAGCATTTCTAAATGAATTTCTAAGTGCTATATATGTTTCTAGCACTGCATTATTGACTGAATCTTATCCTATATAGATTATAGACTCATGAGCCATCGACCATGTGAGTCGTGATTGAGAAGCATTTGTGGAGTTTCATCGAGTTTCACCTGGATCAAAGTAGATATATGTAGAAAATAATGCAAGACTTAAAGTCAAAAGGATAGGCACTTGCAAAGTGGACTTGCATGGCGACCGATCTTTGATGTTGCATGACATCGTATATACTTCAGAGATTCGACAAAATTTAGTATCTATGTCTGTTCTTTTAGGTGCTAGTTTTGAATATTTTTTTTAGTCGTAATATGTTAGAATAACTTTAGATAATGTTTTTTTATGGTTTTGGACTTCGTTATGATTGCTTTATCGTTTTATATTGTAATCCTTCAACTTATGATTATTATGTTGACCGTTGTATAATGGCATGTTATTCTAGTAATAATGATATTGATGTTATTACATGGCATGCTAGATTCGATCACACAAAGCAAGATCTAATGAATAGATTGGAAAAGGAAGGACATCTAGGTTCTTTCTCCAAAATTAATATGCCATCATGTGAAAATTGTCTTGCTAGAAAGATTACACGTAAACCATTTGGAAAAGCTAAAAGAGTTGAATTCCCACTACAATTAATTCATTATGATATTTATGGTCTAATGAATATGAAGGCAAGGTCTGGTGATTTATATTTCATTACATTTATTGATGATTTCACGTGTTTTGGTTATGTCTATTTGATTTCTCATAAATATAAAGCACTTGAATGCTTCAAAAGACATATGAATGAAGTTGAGAATCAATTAGATAAAAGTATAAAGGCTTTAAGAACCGATAGAGGTCGTGAATATTTGTCAAAACAGTTTGAAGAACTGTGTACTAAAAAAGGCATTATCAGACAGTTAACTACTCCTTATACACCTCAACAAAATGGTGTAGCTGAAAGAAGGAATAGAACATTGTTGGACATGAAAAGATCCATGATGGCATAGGTAAATTTACCAATCTCTTTCTGGGGAGATGCGTTATTGACTGTGGCCTACATATTGAATAAAGTGACTCCTAAATTAGTATCTTCTACTCCTTATGAACTATGGACTGGTCATAAATCAAACTTTAATGATCTGCGATCTCGGGGTTATGCTACATATATTAAAAATTAATTTGGTGAGTTCGGTAAACTAAGTCCAAAAGGAAAGAAATGTATCTTTAAAAGCTACTCAAAATACTCCAAAGGATATGTGTTCATTGGTGAATTGGAGGATGGAAGTACTACTAAAATTAAATCACGAATGTCACATTTCTAGAAAATGAATTTTCCCAAAAGGGTGAAATAAAGGATAATGAGTCTCTTTATGAAATGTTGAATTCACATGATTAGATAATATCATCAGACATACTTGATAATTGAATAGATCAAGAAATGATTCCTGGTTTAAGTGGGAATTTTGAATCCCAAAATCCTATAAAGGAATTTAAATTTCAATTACGTAAGAGTACCAGATAAGATGTACCTAAATGATCTTATGAGATTGAGGATTATGTTTTCTTGGTATCTTCTACGGAGTTAGATGAACGTAATTCTATGATTGAGGCTTTATCGAACCCTGAAAAAGAGGAATGGATAAAAGTGATGAAATGGGATCTAGTTGACTTTCCTCAGGGATGTAGAGCTATTGGGAACAAATGGATTCTCAAAGTTAAACACAAATCAGATGGGTCAATAGAAAGACAGAAAGCACGATTGGTGGCAAAAGGTTTTACTCAAGAAGGTAGAACAGATTATGAGGAATTTTTTTCACAGTTGTGAAGTTCACCTCAATTCGCTTACTTTTGGCTATTGTTGCACATTTGTATTTAGAATTACACCAAATGAAAGTAACGATCATTTTTCTCAATGGAGAACTAAATAAGGAAATCTATATAGAACAACATGTAGGTTTCATTGTTAAAGGCCAAGAAAAGAAAGTTTGTAAATTGAACAGATTAATTTATGGCCTAAAGCAGTCTTTAAGGAAGTGGTACCTAAAATTTCATAAGGAAGTGATTTCATTTGATTTCACCATGATCTATGAAGACCATTGCATCTATGTGAAGAAGTCCAATGGAATGTTTGTAATTCTTTTCCTATACGTGGATAATATTTTATTAGCCAAAAATAGTTTGGAGCATGTAAAAACTGTTAAGTCATGGTTTTCAAAGTCATTTGTTATGAAAAACATAGGTGAAGCAGACTATATATTGGGTGTTAAGATCCAAAAAAATCATTCCAAGAAGATTTTGACTCTAACTCAAGAAGCATACATAAAGAAAATTTTGGGACGCTTTCGAATGAATAGTTACAAATCCATGGATACTCCTATAGCAGGAGGTAAAACTTTAAGCATTGAAATATATCTAAAGACTAAAAAAGAAAAGAAAGACATGTCTCAAGTATAATATTCTAGTGTTGTTGGGAGCTTAATGTACTCTATGATGTGTACTCGCCCAGACATTTATTATGTCGTAGGTCTGGCTAGCAGGTAGCAATCCAATCCTGGAAGAGATCATTGGAAAGCAGTAAAGAGAATTTTTTGATACATGAAGGGAACTACAGATTATTCACTATGATATAGTGGATCTGATATATTCATAAGAGGTTATACAGATGTTGATTGGGATGGTGATCGATATGATAGAAAATCAACCTCCGACTATGCTTTCTTACTAAATGGTGGTGTTATTTCATGGAAAAGTAAGATACAAACTTGCATAGATCTTTCAACCATGGAATCTGAATTTGTGGTCTGTGCATCTGTAGTACAAGAAGTTGTTTGGTTGAAGAGATTCTTTGAGCATTTGAATATTGCAAAGGATTCTAATGATCCCATGATTTATATTGTGACAGTCAAGTGGCTATCGCATACGCGAAGGATCCTAAGTGTCACAGCAAAATCAAGCACATTGACATCAAGTATAACTTTGTGAGAGACATAATATCAAGTGGAGAAATAAATTTACAATACATTCCTACAGGGAAAATGGTATTTGATCCCTTTACGAAGGCGATATCTAGAGACTTGTTTGAGCAACATGTTATGACTCTAGGTTTGCATAGGATATGATTATATTTCCGTATTGTAAAATAACTTGGTTGTTATAATATTTTCATCAATATAAAACTCTTGTATTTAAGTTCATATCTCATATGCATGTGATAATATGTTTTATTGATAAAGTGTGTCAAATAAGTCGCGAGATTGTCTCTCTCACACGAGCAATTGCTTCTTACGTCGAGGAACGTGAAGAGATGAGTTCCACCACCATGTTATGACTTGTTCTATATAGCCAGATATGAGTTTCTCTAAAAAGATGGATTGAGGATCATTGAAGAAATAAACTCAGGTTAGACATTTAGAAGTGTCTAGACCAAGATCTATACGATGTTGAATGACTAAAAGAATGAGACATACGTGTCAATATAAGGTGAGAACATCATAGAACGTGTTTCATACCATGCACGCTTAGCTATCAATGGGTTAGTAGAAGAATGGTTCCCTGGTTCTTCATTGTGTGAGACCCTAAAAGTTACATCAACTTTTCATTGAAATATCCTTGGACCTTTGACTGTTTCTTGAAGTTTCTAATGGTGTTAATACTTTAGCATGTTATTAATAGCCATGAATGATTCGGCAATGCAATGTATGTATAGGAAAGCAGTTGATTTGGAACAAATAGATTTGAGTTGAAAGAAAAGACGATTAAAATGAATAATTTAACTTGTATACACAATCCGTCTATTACACTAACCATATAAGTGTTGAGTGTAATTGTGTATATAAAGTTAAACATGAACTCGAGTTCACCTCTTTAAGAGGATGAGGGATCAGATAAGTAACTACTGAAGTAGAATGATGTATAGGGTATTGTGAGTAATTGAATCCTCATATTAATAGTGGATCCTTTCCGCATGTGATTGGATTTCTATATTGAGATTTTATACAATCTCAAAGGGTTACAGAATATTGTAGTTGTTGACGCTCACAGATCGTACGAACTATTTGTCAGTATGAATTGTGGGTTTTACTTGTATGGTGCTAGATCGGGTCTAGTCCATCATGTACAACGTGGGAGATGTTGGATATTTGGGTCATGGGTTGTCCATGTGAACTGAACCCACCCGTTGAAAGAGATAATGGTAAAGAGAAGTTACCAATAAGATAGTAACCACTACACAGTTATGCCGGTTTTAGAGAAGTTACAACTTCTCTATTTTGGTTGCCGCTTCTCTATATATGAATCAACATCAGTAAAAAGAGATCAATCTTTTGATTCACTTCAAGAACAATAACACACAGTAAACAAAATGACTCTTAGTTTGTGAAGAATACTCCATTTCCAAGAGAGACGAAGTCGATTTGGGACAATTCCTTTTTGGTAGCAAAATCAACAACTTTCGCTGCAAATTTAAGGTACACAATCCATTGTTTTTGAATCATTTTAACTTACACATAAAATATTTGATTCTTAGTAATATGAATATATATACACTCTTACTATTACAAAGCTCCAAAATCTTCTTGTGGGACAAGTCAAGATCACTTGTCAAATGTTATTCCACGACAAAAATGAAAGGAAAAAAAAGAGACAACTCACTTTGATCAAGAAATGTGTGTATATAATCGAAGTTTCCAGATATGCACTCTACCAGCAATAATCAACTGCATGAGTATTTGATTAATGTTGCATGTCTCATCACGATAAATAAAGGTAACTTAGCATTCCATCATTTGCCACTCCAATGAAAATTTTTGCAATATTTAGATCACCAATAACAAAAATCATATTTTACCCTATACTAGTAGATAGTTTGAATATTAAACAACCACTTTAATAGGATATGAACCTAGATATTTAATTATTAGATATACTTCATTTTAAAATAAAAATTATAAATTCAGCTGTGAGATCCATTTAGGTTGATGAGTGAATCTTGTTCAGTTTATGAATTTTTTGTTTGATTTCTCACTAAGATATTTAAATTTGTTTTGAAATTCAATTAATTTAATTCATATTGGAAAATTTTACTTGAAGAATAAAATGCTTTACAACTTCATTATCAAATCGAATTGTGATATCTAAATATGAATAGAGAAATGTTTATCATCCAACTATTAACTTGTGATGGTTAATAAGTTTGTCATTATGTTAAGAGAAAAGACATAAAGACATCACTGAAGTTATCCCGAATTTTCAAAAAGACATTTAAAGTTTGCGAGCATCGTATTACCCCACAAAACTAGTTAAGACCATTATAAATACCCCCTTTTGACCCATTTTCAGTCCATTTGTTTTATCAAGCAAGAGAAGCACGTGAGTGAGAAAAATTTATTGCGCCAGCAAATTAAAAAAATGTCACATGTAATAAAAATATTTTCCACTTTTTTCTTTTTCTATTTTATTATTTTTTTCTTCTTTTTCTATTTTTTTTTTCTTTTGTTTCTCCCTTCTTCTTCGGTAATGGTGTCTTGTTTCCTCCCTTCCCCTTCTTCTCCATTAATGGGATGGTGGTGGATTTTATCGTGGTTTGTGTTTATTTTTCGATAAAAATGATAAAGAGATTAAAAAAAGTGAAAGGAGATGGTCTGTCAGCCACCATTTTTTTCGACGAAAAGGTATTTTCCGACGACAAAAAAAGTGATGGAATTTCTTTGGTTACTGAATTATAATGGTGGAAGAAATCAATGTTAAAGTGAGCAGAAAATTTAGCGAAAATTCAGTAAAAGAAATCATAAACAATTATAAAAATCATTAATTTCCCTATGAAACTAGAGGATAAAAATAACTAACAAAATAAATTCAAAAAATTGTGTCCAATTTAATTTTCTAAACCCACTGCAATTATAATAACACAAAAAGGATGGAGTGGTTATTATTTTCAAGTTTAAAGGTTGATTATGGAAACTTTGGACAGTGAAAGGAGAAGGGGATTAGTTGAAGAAAAGAAGAGAAAGAATGTGTTGTGTGTGATTTCGGGTGGTGGGTGGTGGGTGGGTAGGGGGTTGGGGGATTGACTGAAGAAGAACCAAATCAGAAGTACGTGGAGGGAGGGTGAGTAAGAGAGAGAAAAGAAAGTCAAAAGAGTAAGAGAGAGAAAAAAACAAAAAACAAAAATATAAAGAAAAATGAAAAAATATTTATAAATAAATTAACACGTGTCAATCAGTAATTGATGCGTTTTAGCACCTATTTTTAGAAATTGGGATTGATCCCAAAAGGATGTATTAATATCATTTCAAAATTGTTTAGGGGGTAATAGAACGCCCGCAAACTTTAAGTGTCTTTTTGAAAATTTGAGACAACTTCAGTGGTGTCTTTATGTCTTTTCTCTTATGTTGATCATAGAATAGGAGTTCTGATTTTGAAAAAGATACTACTGCGAATTAAGTTAACAATGAAAATCTTAGTAACTCAGTTAATCGAATATCTGAACTTTCATTATTTTGGTGAGAGTTCAATTCCCCATCTTATAATCATCTTCTTCATTTCCTTTTTGCCTGGCCTAGGGGTGACAAAATCAAATCCAACCCACCCAACCCGTTTAAGTTTCAATAGGTTATTAACCTGCATATTTATTAGCTCAATTCATTTTGAAAAATCTTGTCAAAATATTCCAAAAAGTTTTTTTTTAATTTGATACAGCATATAGCCATAATAGAGAAAAATAGTTTTATTAGGTACTAAAAATTTATAAAAGAGCAGATAAAGTAATTAAAACTTAGTAAAAGACGGACGAGTTGGGTTAATGACCATTACTTGACCCGTTTTGACCCAAGTAAATTTGGATTAGGTTGGATCTTGACCCGTTTGCTATCTTGACATATTTCGATCCGTTCAAATTTGACTCAATCCACCCAATTGCCACCCCTAGCCTAGCCCAATTCTGTTTTTGTTTTTTTAAAATTTTTTAAAAAGAAGAGAATGAAGTTAAGAAAAAGTGAACAATAGGGATAGAAATGCAATCCATGTCTAAGCTTGAGGACCAAAATTTCAATTTACTCCACAACAAAAAAGAACCCACAAAACATTCCAATTGGAACCAAAAGGAAAAAAAAAAAAAAAAAAAAAAGGAAGGAAGGAAAAGAACAATTTGCCTTCGATTCACACCCCTGTAAATTGTAATCTGTTCCACCCATGTATGCTAATTTCCCCCTCCACAGCTACCCAACTTTAACACACATACTTTCTTCAACCCATGCCTTCAAACTTCCCATCTTCAAACATCACTTCACTCCTAACCTAAGAACAGAGCCCCTTTATCTTCAGCCAAAGAAATCAAGAACCATTATCACTTGTGCAGCAAATAGTGATAGTGTCAAGGGTGCAGTAAACTGGCCAGAATTGCTTGAAAAATGGTCCCCCAAAAACTTAGTTGGAGCTGATAAACTATTTAGAGCTATTTCTGGAGCAACTTCTAGTCCCATTGCTCAGTACATACCTTCTCCATTCACTTGTGTGCACTCTGTTGACCCCAGAATCAAATTGGTATAAAGTTTGTCCTTTTCAGTTTTTTTGGGTTGTTTCTGAAGTGTACAATATGGTTATAGTAATGGGGTTTTCTTGTTTAGCTGTGAGTGTTTATGGGTTTTTTCTGGATTGTATTGTATGGTTCAGTAATTGAGTTCTTGTTTAGCTATAATTTTGTTTTATCCGTCCGTAGGAGCTCCCACCCTTTTTGGTTCCATTAGTGACTCGACCCCACAATCTCAGAGTTGGAGGTGGAAAGTGCTTACTATCCGAGCAATCCCTCTTGTCTGGTTCTTGTTTAGCTATGCTAAAGACCATGAAAGAAAAATGTTTAATTTTGGTTCATCAGAGCAGTTTATGAATAATGTTATATTAAATGTTTTTTCGCTATGCTAAGTGGATTCATATAGCTGCATTTTGTGAACTACGTTGCTTTGATTTCATGTCTTTCAAATGCATTTCTTGGTTTTAGCAATTGCATTTATATAATCTCATTGTCCGTTCTTTATTGGTATAGTTGTAGAATTGGTGAACCCTGATCATGGAATCCTACTATCATTTTTTTGTTTTTAAAATAAGTAATCAAAGATTTTTAGCCAGCCCCAACTTGTTTGAGAGTGAGACACAGTTGTTGTTGTAACGAAAGATTCTATAAATAATTGCACCAATTTCAGATATTTTATTGTTAGTTGCTTGAGAGATGTTGGGGTAATCTTTTGCTGCAGCAAGTGAATGGTGTGTATCCCTTCTAAAGCTGCATGTTTTGCCCATAGCATAATGGAATATCTATAATCAGGACTGCTAAATTTTTGTGGCATCTGTTTATCCATGAGTTCTTCTAGCATTTTATTATTAAGTGTGAATAGTGTATTATGCTTGACATTTATTACTTTCTTCTTCACTAAGAAAGGTTATGTTACAGTGTTAAAAGAACGGTCATTTTATTCTGTTCCTTTCTATCCACTATGTCATCTGTTCTGTAGTTGAAGGCTGATTTTACTTTGGATCTCCGTTTCTTGGTTATGCAGGCATGGCTCTTTACTCTGGTTATTTTACCAGCAAAATCAAATGTAATCATGCGTTTGTCATTGGTTGCATACTTAGCGATACTATCTATTTTGGTCCAGCCTGCACAAGTGTGGAAGGTAAGTTTGGCCGTGAATCTTAATGAGTTTCATGCTTCAAAATGTTTTTCTTTGATATCTGATAACTTTATGGAGCATTTGCCTTGTTTGTTTCACTACAAATTTTCCAATGCTTGAGAGTTCCCTTGTTGATTGTCTAATATGGTTGCAGGATCAACTTGGGAGAGTTACACTGCTGTCCGGGATCTTATTTATAATGCTGGGCCTAAGTACTGACAGTGCACCTTCCCTCATCTCGTCAAGAGCTCCCCCACCTTCAATGATGGGATTACCACCTTTTCCTGCGTCTTTGGAAGGTTATAAATATGTAATCTTGAAGCTGGGGCCATTACAACTCACCAGAAAGGGCTTATCAACCGCTACTACATCCGCATGTTTAACCTTCACTGTGAGTAGTGACTTGCCATTTGTTGTCGAGTCGACTAGCAAACTAGTTCTGTACTCCTAATAGCAGCGTCAAGGTACAATGTTCAAATGAAAACAAATGGCTGCTTTCTTAATTGTCTAAAGAAGTGGCTGCTTTCTCATCTTGTTAATGTGAACTAGTTTCAGTCAGTAATGTTTAAGGTCAAACTTGAAGATCTTCCACCTTTAATCTAACATTTTTTAATGCATCTTTCAGAAGAAAATTACAGTCTGGCCATTTTGTTTAAGTCAACTTGTATAAAATTCAGAATTTGTTGAATCTTTTGAATTTCTTGGTGAAGTCGTTGGAAATTTAAAGTAACATAAACCTATGAACCAAACTATTTGAGCTGTGAATTTTATGGATTTGAGAAAGCTGTACTAGGAATTGGCACTTAAAGAAATTCATTCCTGAATATCACATTATCTCCTCTGGACTCCAATATTCTGCTCTCTCCTGAACTCATTAGGAAACAATCAATATCAAGTGACTGCAGGCTTGTTTGAATTTAACTCTCAGTAACACTCTGATTCTAAATTAGTTCTCATTTGATTAAAGATCTTCCAAAGTGCAAGTGTATTCCTATCAACCACAACACCGGAGCAGATAGCTTTTGCCTTGCGGTGGTTTATATCCCCTTTAGCCAACCTTGGTGTCCCCGTTGCTGAAGTTATCCTTACTCTCCTGCTCTCCTTGAGATTTATCAATCTTGTGTTTGATGAGGTGAGTAACGGTTATTACTTTGTATTAGATTCAACAGAGATGGAGTTATTATTATGTAGAATGTACTGATTATAGTCGGCAATCGTTTGAAAATTGAAAAAGAGAAAAGGAAACAGTTTTAAAATTCTGATTCGTTTTGGTAATAATTCTTGCAGGTTCGAAACGTTGCTCTTGGTATTGTATCTCGTCGGATTAATTGGCAGCAGATGACAATTTTGGAGACAATAGATGGTTAGTGTATCATTGAAGAGAACCTATTTCATTGCATTTTAATACATTGTGTGATTCACCAATAACACTTCTCTTCTTTAGTGCACTTCAACTGAGTAAGTTGGTTATACAGAAGATAACAGGATCTCTTAATAGTTCAACTCTTTTTCGTAACTATATAAATTACCTTGCAAATGATAAAGTACATATGATGCTGTTCCAGTGTTGTTACTGTTTCTCAACTACAGAATTTTCTTGGTCTATGTGCCAAGAAATATAAATCCTTTCATGCTGAACAAATACTGTTCCATTCTTAAATTTGTGAAATCCTCATCTTGCCCTACTGTGATTTTATCCGATAGCTATTGCTTTCTGCTCTCTGAGATACCAAATTTGTTCTCTTGCAGTTTTCTTCACATATATTCGTCGGATATTCAGAAATATTTTTGTTCACGCAGAGCAGATATCTCAGGTGTGAACTTTATAACATGATGTCTTGTTTTAGCATTTATCTAGCTGGTCCTTCTCTATGTGTTTTGGGTTTTTGTTTTGCTTCAAATAGGTGATTTTGTCTCTTTCTCTTTGTACTCTACAATAGTCATTGTTAAATTTTTCATTCTGCACTCTGAAAATATGAAAGTATAGTTGTAAAAATAAAATAAACAAATATCAGTTCGTGCAATGGGACAAACTTCAAAGTGAAATGTGAGGCACCTTTGTGAGTTGAAATATGGACATGTTATGATGGGGTGACCATCAATACCAGCAACAATTTATTGAATCTGAATTATGAGTGCTTAAGCTACTTTTTCTTTGAGATGGAGTGCTTAAGCCGCTTTAAGTCCTAGAAGCAGGTTTGAACTCTATTGTACCTTTGTTAAGCAGCTAAAATGAAATAATGTTATTCCAATTCATATACTTAGCAAGCCATACAAAATCAGATCTCCTTGATATCTAATTAATGCATAGGAATTAATCGGAGACGGGTAGATCTAATACAGGATAAAAATCATAAGCCACTGAGTTTTCACTTAACTAAGTCGATGCAATGCTGATGTATGTAGAACATTAGTTCACTGCATTGTATTAGTAACTTAATTTTAGCATCTTGTGGTTGTTTTTCTTGTTACCTAAGAACAGGATCATCTGTTTGTTTACTAGGTCATAGTTCTTCTTTCTTTAGGTTGTACTAAATTTTTACTATTTTGCACTACTCTAAATGTTTCTGTTTCTTGTAGGCAATGATTGTTAGAGGCTTTCGAGGGGACAGCACCACTCACAAAATATTCTTGTCAGCGGACTCATCTAGTGGAGTTGCAAATTATATTTCCATATCATGCCTTTTTGGTCTAATAGCCTTAGTCACTTTGCCCAAGTACCTTATACAATAAAACATGACTAATTGCTTGACCTTTTAACCTTCAACTATCTTAACCTCCCAAACTGCACCTTGTTGTCCAACTTCTCCTCTCCTCTTCTTCCTCCGTAGTTTTACTCCTTTTCTAGAAGAAGGTTGGATTCTTTTCCTAGCAGATGCCCATGAAAAAGAAAACTTGTCAAATCACTATCCTAATCTCAAAAGTGGGCTGGTTGCTCTCTCCCTTTATCTGTGATGAGCATTGGAGTTGCTACTGACATGGCCGCTGCATGTAATGGCGATGGAAGTGTTTGGATCTGGTTGCCCATTACATAGAGGCGACCGATACATACATTTTCTGGATGCACAAGTTACTTCTCCTGGAATCTCAATGTGACCTTCTGGATTTTCTGTGTCAGGAGATGGGATTTTTAAACAAGAGAAGCTAACTGGTGACTACAAACTTACATACAGTATTAGTCCTTTAAGAAAATCAGATCTTTGTGTAATCAGTGGTCACTACAATCATTCTACCTCTCCCCGCGAGGACTTGGGTTTTGGAAAGCTGACTAACAAAAGCATGGGAAGACAAGAACGTTCAAGTGTTGATTAGACTGTTGGGAAACTGCAAACGTGATTCAGTTGGCATATTCTTTATGTCTTTATGTAAAGGCACCATTGAAGTGTTGTCTGAGTACAGTATAATCTGTACTTATAAATGTTGGGAACTTTTGGTACCTGAAAAAAGAAAAAGAACCAGAGTGGTCATTATAATTTTTTCTTCTTTTGCCTCATGAATACCAAAAAAGATACAATTTTGATTGAAGTTCTTTTAGCTAGAAATTCAGCTACAATAAGAGTTTTAAGTTATGAAATTTGCTCATTTTGCATCATTCCATCTCCATAAACCTGCTTCGCATACAAAAGACTGGTCAGATGCATCAACATTGACAGTAAAATCCCGAACTACAACTCTACATTCAGATTTCAGCAAACACTGAAATATTATAAGTAATTAAATATCCGATTATAATTAAAAATATTCTATAAACTTATTTCTATTTTCCAATCATGCTCTACGAAATTGTTATAGTTTCACTCATAATACGTCATATAAATCAGGACCAGGAGTCCCATTCATTCGTTTATGGGAGCGACTCTCTGTTCCCATTCTCCACCGGGTCATCAAATGATTAGCCAGCTCAATCCATTTTTCCATCCGATGATCTTCACCCTAGGACTGACTCTGTTCGACCTGCCTTGATAAGAATATACTTATAACACAATCAACTATCCATAATATATTAAAAATTATAACAAAAAATAATTAATCGTGTAAAAGTTATTATCAAAAACACTAAAGCTACAAAAATACAGAAGAACAAAAACATTCTATTTCCAACAAAATATCATCTCTGTACACGCGAGACACTCGGTACAAAAACTCTCAAACAAGAGGTTGTCTTGTGTATAGGCCCAATCTATCGAAAAGATAGGCCCAACAGAAAATAGGCTTTGTTTGGGTCGATAGGTACAAATATCTCTGCATCACGTATTATCTGTCACTGTCCCAAATGAGATAGTCGTCTTCTTCATCATATTTGTACCTTCCATCCCAATTTCTTTGTTATTTTTGTAGGCCTTAAAGAATTCTTCTTTCAAAGTTTCAGTATAGGGATTCTCCTGTCTTGACAAATACTTTGGCTCCGAGACACAATTATAAAAATAAAAGAAGTTTCAGAATGGTTCTTTAAGGACTGCAAAGGTAATTTTTTGTTTCGTTGGAAATGTATTCGCTGCTGATTCTTTTGGCATTTATGACACCCATTTGAATTCTATTGCACAATTTGCTGATTTTGAAATTCTTTGCTGCATTTTATATCTCAGATTTATGTATTTAACTGTGTTTATCTGGATAACCCATTTGAATTTTATTGAAAAATTTGCTGTCTTGAAATTCTTCTTTTGTATTTATATCTCATAGTGCTATTTGTACATTCTTAAATGTGCATATAAGGAGGCATTCCATGTAATATTTATGTATTTTAGCTGAATATTTGACTGGCATTTCTGGATAGTGGATAATGATTTGAATTTTATTAAATGATCTGCAGAATTGAATGGCTAGGCCTCCATTTTTTGTCACAAGCTTGTGCACTCGCCAAAACGTTAACTCCCCAATCCGTAACCTTAGTCTTGCTGGGACTAATACTGGGGTTGAAGGAGAAGTTGCTGCACAAAACCCTGATCAATCAAGTTCAGTAAATCATCAAAGTGAGCAACAAAGCTTTGTTGAGATAGCTAAAGATGTTTGCAAAGTCATCCGGACACGACCCAGATGGGAACAAATATTGTTATCTGATTTTCCCACTGTTAATTTTACTGATCCAAGACTCTATACTGAGGTTCTGAAGGCACAAAAAAATGCTCTGTTGTCGCTTCGGTTTTATTTTTGGCTTAGTTCTCAAAATGGATTTTCGAGGGATCAGTTCTCTGATGAAGTAATTTTTAGTCGGCTTGTACAAGCCAAGGCTGCCAGTGCAGCCAAATGTTTTCGGCAAAATATGAACTTTGTGCCTCAACCTAGTTGTTTGGAGTCCTACATTCAGTGTCTTTGTGAAAATGGATTGATTGAGGATGCCCTCGATGTGTTTATTGAATTGAGAGGTGTTGGCCACTGCCCATCATTGAAAGTTTGGAATTCAGCCCTTTCAGATTCTATCCAAACTGGGAGAACTGACATTGTCTGGAAATTGTATGGGGATATGATAGAATCTGGTGTTGTGGCAGATGTAGATACGATTGGACACTTGATTCAAGCATTTTGTATGGAGAACAATGTTCCAAAAGGTCATCATCTTCTGCGACAGGTTTTGGAAGCTGGGCATGCCCCTAGTTGTGTTGCTTTTAATAAACTGATTTACGAATCATGCAAGAACAGAGATTACTTTAGACTGTCAGCTCTTCTTCATTCAATGATTGCAACTAATTGTTCTGTTGATATATCCACTTATCAGCATGTTATTCAGGGACTATGTGAAATAAGAAAGAGGCGTGAAGCTTTTCGGATATTTAATGATCTAAAGAATAGAGGCTATGCTCCTGATATGGTTATGTATACAACGATGATTAATGGTCTCTGTAAAATGAAATTGCTTGGAGATGCCCAGAAATTATGGTTTGAGATGATTCAAAAGGGATTCAATCCCAATGTATACACATATAACACACTCATCCATGGGTATTTAACAACTAACCATCTAAGTGAAGCTGAAAGTCTTTATAAGCAAATGTGTGAGAAAGGATATGGAGAGACCACTGTGACATATAATACCATGATTTACGGGCTGTGTCTTTATGGAAGAGTAGAAGAAGCTCACAACTTGTTCAATAAAATGGCTGAGAAAGGTGTTGCCCATGATGTGATCACATATAATTCTCTTATTCAAGGTTTCTGCAAGAATGGGAAAATAGCTGAAGCTCTTCAGTTTTTATATGAACTGTTAAAGCAGGGGTTGCAGCCATCACCTGCATCTTATACAGTGTTAATTGAAAAACTTTGTGAGAGTGGCCATATTTTGGAAGCGAAGTCATTGTGGAACGATATGCAGGATAGAGGTGTCAAACCTGCAGCGTCGACTCACGATTCTATCATACTTGGATTGATCAAGCAAGGATATGTGACAGAGGGGCTAGATTGGTTGAGCAGTATGATGAAAAGTAGGCTCAGACCAAGGAGAAAAACTTTTGAGAAATTGATTTATCATCTTTCTCAAGCAGATAAGTTGGATGACTCTTTATCCATTTTAGATTATATGCTTAGGTTAGGTCATGTTGTCAGAGAAAGTATTTTCTGTTCTCTAGTAACTAAACTTTGCAAAGATAATTCCCACCATATTGAGGTGCAAATGGGATTTATTGTCTGAGCAATTCAAGATGGTTGATGTCTTGTAAAGATTGCATCACTTTTAAGTTTTATCTTTTCTAAGGCCAAGTCGGAAGAGAAGATTTATTTGCTTTATACATCTTGATCATGCAACGTCCACTTTTTTGTTGGAACTTTATGTTGTATTTTGGTTAGTCTTATTGATATGTGCTTCAGTCTGCGTTTTTCGGATAGCCGGGACCCGATGTTGATTTCCGATTTAAATGTCAGCTCCAGGTTTGGGGCAGCCCATCTGATAGATTTTAGGCTGATGCCTCTTCATCAATTCTTTTCTTTTTTCCTCTTGAGAAATTCCCTGGGTTAGCTGGCCTAGCTCCAGTTGGCACACATTTGGAACACGGAGAGTAAGGATCCGCTCCTAAATCCTCCCACTTAAACACTACCAAGATTCAGCCATTGATAGGGCTCAAATTCGTGGCTTGCACTACTACTCATTCCACACTGTACTTCTATTAGCATTTACACTACAGTAAATTTGATGATGGATGCACTGACACTTCTTGAAGGTACAGTCATTCCTTAAGAGAATCTGCGGTTACTGCTAGGAGAGATACCAATCACTTTTTCTGAATAACTTTTGTAAAATGAACTGTTTTGATTTGTGTTTCCAGTGTGGTCAGAACTTGAATTCTACTTTCTTGCAATATTCAATTTTCATGATCAATGGTACTTCATAGGAGGAAATATCTAGTTTGGATCAAAATGTATGACTGATTTTGTGTTTACTTCACTTTGTTTGGTTTGTATCCTAATTCAGAAATTTCTTTCCTTAAAAGAAAGAGACAAAAAAGCCAATGGAGGCAATTCTGGGGTGAGCTAAAATTCTAGTTGTTACTTTTCACAGAAGGCTTCTACAATTCTACTGGTTATTACTTTTCAGTTAGGAAAATTATGTCGAATCAATTATTGAGAACCTAAAAGAAAAGTACAGTACCTTTTTTTCAGTCAAAAACACTGGAGGACCAATGCTTATGAAGCTAAAATTTTCCATTGCTGCAATTTTTTTTTTAATTAATAAGGTAAAAAGATTTTATTACTCAGCTTTAATTTTGTGCATGTACATCACGATCCGCCTACTGTAACAGACGGAAAATGCAGTGTGCTTTCTACATTTACACCAAAATCAAAAAAGGGAAATTCATCTATTCTTAATCTAAAAATGTTACCAGATTTCCTTGAAAAACTCTCTGGTTCCTTTCTTTCTACCTCCCAGCATGTGCAAGGAGGATTTGTGTCCCAGATTTCTCTCTCTTTGTTTAGGACTCTTGTATTACCAGCACGGTATTAATTCTTTTGCTGTTCTTGGCATACCCACTTAACATTGAATATAGTCAGGCAAAGCTGTCATAGATGTGCTATTACGGGACAATGTATGAAGGGATGATTTAAAATCTCTGTATTCAGACAAATGACATCTGTTACATATAGTCATCCCTCTTCTCTGTAAATTATCCTGGGTAAGGGGAAACTTCAGGGGCCAAAGTCAAGTGGAAAAGTGCCACTGTCTGGTGCTTTGTTTCTCCATATTTGTCTTTATGGCTAACAGTGAAAGATCCCGCAATGGAAGAGATCAAACTCTTGTAGTAAGAGAACAGTGAATGATCCAGTTCTTTGTAGCTCCACGCGAGTGAGTCTAACTTATCTTCTATGCCCGGTGTTGTTTCCAGCAGCTGAAACAGTTTTATCACTTCCCCCATTTTTCAAAAATTGCACCTTCCCGTAAATTTGATGTCCCACTGTTGGCCTGTTTTAATTGAGCGGCACTTTCTACTGCATCATCATTCCTTCTCTTTGCTGGGTATGTAGGAAACTGTATTTACTAGTCTCTTAATCGTGATGAGAAAATCTTCATTCGACCGCACTTACACGTGTCCTGAATGAATTTGAGTGTGTGAGGTGGAAAGTAAAATTGTGGAGCAGTGTTATCAAAAGCAAAAGGCACAAAAAAACTCCAAGGTCTGTTGGGGATTTAAGCGCAAAACGCGAATAAAGCATGGGCTTTAATGAAAAATAGCGTAAAGGGAGGAAGAAAAGAAATATATATGTTTAGTCCAAGATTAATAATTATAAGCATGAATGACAAATATATGAACAAAGAAATTGAAAAAATTACGATAAAGTGAAATATCAATTGTTTAGTTCGCCTCTTCAGAAGAGGCTCATTGGCAAGGAAAAGTATGCCTTAGAAAATTAATAACAACATTGAAGCACACATTAAGCGAGGCGAAGCGCTCAACATGTTTTGAGCCTCGCTTTAGGGTTTAACTGTGCTTTAAGCTCGCCTTTGATAACATTGTGGTGTAGCTGATTCAATTTTCTTGCCTTCATTTGAGTCCTGGGTGCACTTCTTGGTTATCCTTTTTCCTTTAAATCTACTTTAGCTTATTGAACATATTCTGTTGGTTTTTACCCTTGACTCCAACATATTCAGGTGCCTGTGATCCTGGAAGAATGATTCAAGTTAGACATACTGATGAAGGCTAAAAAAGGAATTAAGCCCCCTCATTCATCTCCTAATGTGTTTCCTCGGGTAGAAGTCAATTTTGTGCTACAAGATTCTAAAAGGTACAATAAATGACATCTTTCTGATAATGCTGACTACCTTTCCTTTGTTAAGAGCAATGGATGATGATGAAAATGATTTCTCACGGGAGAAATATATTTTGCAGTTTTTCTTATTAAAAACTAATTTGTTGGCCACCTATGCTGTAAATTCTCTCATACATTGAGTAACCATCTGTATAGGATTCTCGATTATGTCCATATCAAACTTGTAATTTTCAACAAAAAGTAAATGAAAGACAAGTGACAAACAAATTGCATGTTTGTTAGTTAACAAGATGAACTCTTTCTCTAGTTGTGGCTAATTTAGTGTAGATAGCTGGAAAGTTACAGGTTATGATGGTAGCATTCTGATGGCCTGCATTATGGTTAACTCCACATAAAGTTGAAAGTAAATTTAGAAATTGTGTGTGACAATTTAAGGTGGCTCTCCAGAAAAAGTGTAGTCTGTTTTTAATAGGTTCCTGAAAACTGGGAAAATGGAAGGGGAGCCTTGGCGTAACTGGTGAAGTTGCTTCCATGTGACCAAGAGGTCACGAGTTCAAGCCGTGAAGCAGAAATGTAAGGTAAAGCTGCGTACAATAAACCCTTGGCGCTCGACCCTTCCCGGAACCCGGCATAGCGGGAGCTTTAGTGCACCGGGATGCTCTTTTACTAAAACTGGGAAAATGAGAGTATGTGTGCTTTCTAGAGGATCTCTGTGTACGTTTCCATGGTTTGCCTGGGTAGAGTAACAACTTGATGGCTTATGCTTCAAGGCAACCCAAGAAGATGAGGTCCTCTGGATAAAAACATTTTGCAGACATCTGCCAGAAGCTGTTGTACTACAACAGAGAATTTAGTCAATATTGGCCAAGTCTAAGAAGATGAGGGTCTCATGTGAACACTTATTGCTGATGGTAGGGGAAAATATGAATATCTAAGAAACAAACCAGCAAGACAAGAAAAATGTTTTGGATTTCCTGTCTTTTTCACATTAATTGTTCATGTCGTCTGCCTCTCCTCCCAAATAGAGGTCAGATGATCCTCCTGACTCTAGCTACTGTACAGTCCTCAATCTCTGGGGCATCATGTCAAAGCTGAAACCGGTTCAATTAGCCAATAAATTTCCCAGTAGCAAAGGACCAAGTTTATAGCTTTATTTGATCAAGTTCCCTCGTTCATTGTTGTTTTCTTAACTCCAGCCAATGGAACCGTTCAATGAGTTTTTAGCAATGAGATTCAAAATCCTATGTGTTCTCCTAGTCCTGAGATTGTTTGCTCAAGTCTAACCAGGAGTACAAGAGACGTGACCAGCACCCAAGCACGGGATGTAACTTAACTGCAAGAATCAAACCAGTTTTGTCCGGAATAACTGTTGCAAACTTCCACTGTTTATGCAAAATGATTGTATGGTTCCTACTTGGAGACACTTCTAGACTCCGTTGTTTGTATTAAGTGGAAATAGAAGAATATCTTGAAGTGGTACCTGTGAACCAGTTATTCTGGTGATTCTCCTCTTGGAAAGAGAGACCAGATAAGGGTATTAGGAGGTGGTAGTGCTGATTTTTATAGGCCGCCAGTGCTCGTACTAACTATTCAACGAGGTGGCAATCCCAATTTGATGATCCAAGAAGGATTATTGACCCTGTTCTTGACAGCCACATATAGCGACATGGGAGTTCTATAGTAAAGTAAGTACCTCAAAATAATGGCAAGTTGATGACACCAGTTCTGGGATAATAGAGACACTGTTATGCTGCAGAGGTTTGCTTGGGCTGAACTCTATAACTCAACCTAGAGGGATGATATCTTGGTTACATATGGGTTCCAATATGGATACTGCCAACCAAATCACAATGCGGAGAGTTGTCCAATAAATGTGCTTCACAGGTAGTAGCAATATCAAGTTGATGGATCTCAAGCTAGGTTATGATATCAGCTGGCAGTTGATGGAGTTCAGCTAATAGCAGAATTAGTAGAGTTTTAATAGAGTCATCCCTCTTCTCTGTAAACTACCCTGGCTAAGGGCCACTTCGTTGGCCAAAATCCAGCGGAAAAATGCAACTTCACGGAGCTTTTTTCCTCCACATTTGTCTCCGTAGCTGTGTTCCTACTTCAACAGAAGAAGAGATCAAACTCTTGTTATAAGAGTTAACAGCAAAAGATCTAGTTCTTTGCAGCTTCCAGACTATTGAGTCTGTCTTTTCTTCTAGGGCCTGTGCTGTTTCCACAGTTTCAGTTGCTGCAATTTCTATTGCATCATCATTCCTTCTCTTTGCTGCTCGTGTTACAGTCAGCTTACTATACTTTTGGTTGTCTTCTTCTCTTTGGTGCATTTAGGAACTAATCAATCTAAATAGAAACTAGATGCTGGTTAGTGGTAACTGAATGCATGTTTTATTATTTTGAAATTGGTATCATTTGCCAGGTTAAAAAGCTTTTTAAGGAAAAGAGAAAGGAGAAGGAAATAGTGAATATGGATTATAGGACTTGAGGTGTGTTACGTGTATATAATCTGCTGCTATTTTAAGTAGTAACCTGCATATCACTGTAGAAAACATAGTATTAGTCTTAGCATTCTAAAGCGAGGAGCTATTTCCAGATTTGGATATCCTTCTTGCTATTATTAATTTGGAATATGGAGGGGATTAGAATTTAGACAGGTTAAAAAAGATCCACTGAAAAGAAAATAGTTGGTAGAAAAACGATGTTCTCACTATGCTTGAACATTCTGAAGCAATGAACTATTCATATATCTGCTATCCCTTGTTGCTCTTTTACCTAAGGAGTTCCAGAGCAAAATTTAATTATGCCAAAATGAATGTTCTAGTTCTTGTCTACTTCAGATCAACATCATCATTTTCCACTTTACTTTCCTTCAACTCTTCCTCATCACTTGAAAGCAGCTTGCACAATTCATCAGTCCAGCCTTCAATGTTTGTGTGTACCCCAAAACCAGGGTCTTGAGAGGGCTCATCATCCTCGGAATCAGAGTCATTGAATGCTGCTTCTATCTTTTTGTGCATGCGCTCTACAAAACTTTCATTGTCCCTCAACTTCTTGTCATTGTTTCTCTTTTGCATCTCCATTTCCTCTTCTGATGATGTGTCTGAGTTCAGGTGAAACATTTCTTTCAACTGTTCTTGAGTGAGTTCACTCGATGCAGAAGTTCCAGCTGAATCATATTTATATGTTTTACAAGTCATTATCTCCTTGTCCTCTTTGAATGTCTCTGAAATTGATAAAAGAATATCATATAGATATGTATAATTTGATTAATCAATCAACCAAAGAAGTTGCTACTATATACCTTAATCATTGGTATTAAAGAAGTTGTGAAGCTAATTGTTGGAATTTAACACTTCGCATTTCCAACAAACTGAGAGTACAAACTAGAAAAACTGAGAAAGAGTAGAAAATGATAACTAAGAGATGATGCAAAGACGAGTAGAAAGAGGCGACCTTTAGGAATCAGAGATGAGGTGTTGGTCGTCGGTCGGAAGAGAATCAGAGATGAGGCGTCGGTCGTCGGTCGAAACTCGAAAGAGATGAGACTTGAGAGATAAGGCGTTGTTTGATATTAGGGATTGCTGATTTGTGAAATGTGAATGAGGGAATTAGGGTAGAAATAGAAATATATGGGGTTGGCTAGTGGGCTTGGTCTTTTATTATTAATTGGGCCGATCCAGATTGGAATTGGATTCTATCTATATTCAATATAAATATATATAATCAATAATGTAATATAAATATTTTTTTAAAAATTTAATTAATTGGTATTTCGGTTCTTCGGTGCACCAAAGAACTGTTACCCTCAAACCAAACACCGAACCGAAGAACCGAAATACCAAAAAAAAAAAAAGGACACCGAACCGAAGAACCGAACTAATTTGGTTCGGTTCGGTTCGGTTTTTCGGTTCTCCGGTTTTTATGCCCACCCCTACTTTGCAGAGACTAATTGTTAATAGATAAAAGTAGTCCTATTGGAAAAATGTGCACAAATATGAAGGTGAAAAAGAACATCTGTAAACTGTCAGCAAAATTTTAAGTCATCTACAACCCCTTAAAGTTGTTTGGAAAATTCGCTTAGACACTTCAACCAAGCCTTGCTCCTATTGAACATCTCTACCACTGCACATTTGAGTCATTTAAACACTTTTTGCCCACATGGCACATTGACTGTTGTTCACAGTCACTGGGCGCGTGGATCAAGCTTTCAACATCTTTTTCAAAAAAAATTTCCAAATATTCTTTTCTTATTTCTTATTATTTTTCTTTTCAAAAGAATATTTTCCCCTTTCTTCTTATTTTAAGACCGCCGCTCCTTGCCACCACTCTACCCCATAAGAAAAAAATGGAAGAATGATTCTTTTGGACATACAAAAAAAAAAAAAAAAAAAAAAAAAAACACACTAAACCCCTTAGCTTTTATCCACTTAAGAGAATTCCTCTCTTCTTTTGTTTTCCTTGTGTTACCATGGCTGCTCCTCCACCCAAAAGAATCACTCTTCCATTTTTTTCTTCATGCTATTGAGTATCATTCTTTTTCTTTTTTTTTCATTCTACCTAATTTTTCATTCTTTTAAAAAAAAAGATTGTTAATTCGAGAAAATTTATGTAGAAGAAAATTATTAGAGGAGAAAAAGAAGGAAAACATATGGAAAATCGGAAAGCTTGACTGATAGGGTGGGGGAATTACGATGGCGGGGAAAGAGCAGAAACAACAAAGGTTGGGGAAGGATTTTTGCTTTTTTTTTTTTTTTTTTTTTTTTGCTAAAATTAGTTCATTTTGGGTTTACATTTTTTTAATCATCAAATTCATTTTTATGATTATTTTAATTGAAAATGCCATATGTCACCATTTGATTCGTTATTTTGACACATCATCTACATGTGCATTACACGCACTCTTTTTTGTCTAGCTGCTCGAAAAGTGTTTAATAGGTATATATTTGTTAAAATTGGAGTGTCTAATACGAACAAGGCTAAGTTAAGGTGCCTAAGTGAATTTATGCGGATAACTTTAAGGGGCCACTTATGACTTAAGCCAAATATTGTTCTCCAAACTATAGGGCTCGTTTGGTTGAGGAAAAAGTTATCCCGGGATTAATTCTATCCGGATTAGTTATCCCGGGATTGTTATCCCAACCTCAATGTGGGATAAAAATGACACTACAATCACGGAATAACTAATTCCAGAATAAGTTTTCCCACGATTTTACCCCAACCAAACATGGGATAAACATAAACTCATTTTTAAATTAATTCCGAGATTAGTTATCCATTATCCCTCATACCAAACGAGACCTAATATTTTCTTTCATTTTTCATGACAAGCATGGTAGTATATCCTAATTGAAGAACTTTTTTTCCAAGTATTTGTAAACTTCATATTAATGAATCATTCAAAATAAATTTCCCCAAAGTTTAGAACAGAGATAAATGTCTAGATGCTACACAAACAAACAAATCAAATAATTGAAAAGTTAAATTTACCATGTTCAAAAAAAAAAAAAAATTTGAAAAGAATAGAACTAAAAGCCCCCTCAAATAAAGTTTGTAATTGTCCCTTCATTTGTTAGTAACACAAATACACATACTCAACCAAAACACACAATATATACCTTCATGTTGTTGCTCTGCAAGTTTCATTAGAAACTCATCCAAATTATTCTGCAAAATGTCTCGATCGTTGAGGAGGAATTCGATTTCAGCAGTGATTTTAGCAGCAGCAGAAGTTTTTGCATCTATGTGACTACGTTTCACTTCAAGTTCCATGATATCATACTCGATGCGTTGAATAATTTCACGAATCTTTCGTTCAGACCATGTCATTCTATAACCAGCAGTAACGGGATTATTCTCCGGTGGGATTTCATCATCATCATCGCGATCCTTACTAAAGCTTTCTCCGGTAACAATTTTATCCTCATCCATTTCTCTGATGAACAAAAAAAAAATTGTACTAACATACAACTGATAATATCCAAATTAACACGGCTATATATTGTGAATTTGCAGTTTAGTTTCAGTAATCCCGCAAAGATTTCATCATCTTTAATGTAAATTGTAACTGAAAGTCATGTGTATGTGAATTTATGTTCACACCAAAGTAACTTTCAATTGAGAATAATTAATGAACTAGTGTGATTATAATTCGTTCTTGATTTTATTATATTAACATTGATTTAAATTAATTAAGTTGCTGATTTTTCAGAATTGAAATGGGATTTGCTCAAATTTAAATGCATCTGCAATAAATCTAAATCCATTTATAAGTTTGAGATTATTTTGCTATAAATATAGGTGATATTTGCATTACATAATTATGACGTCTTGACTAGGTATAAATACTTTTTGTTCTTGAGTATTGGTCTTTAACATTTTAAATTTAAGTGTCATGAGAAGATTTCACAAAAAAGATCAATTTCAAAAATTAATTGGCAAAATGCCTGTTCAATTTCCTTTTCTTTTATTTTTCCATTCTTTGGGTTTAAAAAGTGAGAAAAGATGAGGTTGAGGCGCTTTTTATAATTTTAAAGAGTTTGAGCAAAATTTTTAAGTCCAGTAAAATATACTTGGGTTCATAGCTAGTCTCCTAAAACAGAAATAAGTCCCTTTCTCTCTCCAATCTCTCCAGTCTGATTTCTGTTCTACCCCAAGCTTGAATCTCCATAGTCGTTACCCTCCGGTATGTTATTTTCTCATTTCAAGTATTTATAGCTCTTCTAAAGCTGCATGTTTGAGCAATTCAAGATGGTTGATGTCCTGTAAGATTGCAACACCTTTATCTTGTCTAAGGCATCGGAAGAGAAGATTTATTTGCTTTATACACCTTGTTCATGCAACTTCCACATTTTATGTCATAACTTTATGTTGTATTTGTTAGTCTTATTGATATGTGATTTTAGGCTGAAGCTTCATCAATTCCTTGTTTTTCCTCTTGAGAATTCCCTGGGCTAGCTGGCCTGGCCCCAGTTGGCACACATATTTGGAACACGGGGAGCAAGATCCGCTCCTACCTCCTCCCACTTAAATACCACCAAACTTCAGGCATTGATAGGGCTCAAATTTGTGGCTTGCACTACTACACATCCCACACTGTACTTCTATTACCTCTTACAGTAAATTTGATGATGGGTGCACTGACACTTCTTGAAGGTACAGTCATTCCTTAGAGAATCTGCACTTACTGCTAGGAGAGATGCCAATCACTTCTTCTGAATAACTTTTGTGAAATGAATTGTTTTGATGTGTGTTTCCAGTTTGGTCAGAACTTGAATTCTACTTTCTTGCAATATTCAACTTTCATGATCAATGGTACTTCATAGGAGGAAATATCTAGTTTGGATCAGAATGTATGACTGATTTTGTGTTTACTTCACTTTGTTTGGTTTGGTTTGGGGTGAAGCGCTCAATTTGAGGTGATGAAGCAAAGAAAGTTTGTCCAGAGATTCATCTTGTTCAAGTCCCAGTTGCCCGTGGTAAAGCTGATCATTCATCTTGTTCAAGTCCCAGTTGCCCGTGGTAAAGCTGATCTTAATGCTTACAGGAATGCAGGCTCAGAGGTTGTCGCCATACTTGCTAGAAGAGGCTGATGTGTGCGTGCTTCAATTGATGAAGTGTACTTGGTTCTCACTATCGCTGCTGAAGCAATGTTGGTAGATAATACTCCTGAGTGCCTGGAAACTATCAGTGAAGTAGTGAAATCGCATGATTTGGGTCTTGAGGAATTTCCTGCACAGGATGGAAACAATGCCAGAGAGAAGATCAGACATTGGCTCACTAGAAGTGATGCTAGTTGCCTTGATGACCAGTCCGTCCCAATATTGCTGAACTCACTATATTAATTATTGTCACGCTTCTAATTTTAAGTGGAATTATTCATATCTATATTCTTATAAGGTGTTTGGATTGAGCAGCTTTTAAGTTGAAAGTAATGAAAAGCAAGTTTGACCAGTTTTTAAGCTAACGCAAACACCCTTTTAGATTATCTTCTAACGCAAACACCCTTTTAGATTATCTTTTTTCTCTTCTAATGAAACAAAGATAAACAGGTCTTTTGAAACACGACTATACTGATAACCTTGCTTTTGCCTTTTGTCCTATTAAATCCATCATGTTTGCTGTTATTTCTTCTTATGTTCTGTTCCTGAGCTGAAATATGTGTCTACTTCAGTTTTATAATTTCTGATACTTCTTAAACTGTTTGATGTTGTATAGAAAAAGCGAAGGACGGTTGCAATTTTGTGATCAGATTGTTCAATTATGTTTTAACCTGAAAATAGTTCTTTACTTCTTTCAATAAGGTTCTTTTATGTGATAGAAACTAGTGAAGTTGATTGAAAATCATTCTGAAAATGTCATTTTTTCTTGATGACATTCAATCATTGAAATTACAATTGTTGAGTGACCAGATATTTTGCATGTTAATAAGATAGAAAAATGATACTACATTAAGTGCCATTTAAAATCCTATGGCAAGTCAAAGAAATTGATACTATACTAACAAGTTGGGCAGGCTTGACATCAAATATTAATTGCCTACGCACCAATAGAAAAGAAAAAGAGAAAAAATGCAAAAGCACATGAACAAATTGACATTAACTATTATTGCATATGTTAATCAGCCTAGGAAGTAAAACTGTACTTCATTATGGTGTTTTGAATGTTGTACGAGAGGTTAGTTTTTCTTAAACATTTGTCTTTAGTTGAAATTATATATATTACTCCTTCCATCCCGCTCTAGGAAACTTTCATCGTCCCTCAACTTCTTGTCATCATTTCTCTTTTGTATCTCCATTTCCTCTTCCAATGATGAGTCTGACTTCAGGTTAAACATGTCCTTCCACTGTTCTTGAGTGAATTCACACGACACACAAATTCCAGCTGAATCATACTTATGTGTTTTACAAGTCAGTATTTCCTTGTCCTCTTAGAGCGTCTCTGAAATTGATAAAAGGATATCATATTTTGGATTAATCAATCAACCAAAGAAGTTGCTACTATATACCTTAACCATTGGTATTAAAGAAGGTGTGAAGCTAATATTGGAATTAAACTAACACTTTGCAGAGACTAATTTGTTGATAGATAAAAGAGAAAGAAGATCTGTAAACGGTCAGCAAAATATTGCTCTCCAAACTATAATATTTTCCTGGCCAAACACATCGTCAACCCCCTAAATTTGGCACAAACTTTCATTTTGGCACCTTAACTAGTCGTTGTTCATTTTAAACTCCTAAACTCGTGTCCCGTTGTGTCATTTTGGCACCTTTTGCTGATATGGCATAGTGAGTGTGATATACTCATTGACAGAGCGTGGGAAGCTTATCGTCAATTTTTCTTTTATTTTTTCATCTTCTTCCCCATTTTTCAGCCACCATTTCCCAAAACTTAAACCTCTTTCATGGTGAAATAGATCTGATAGTACCACAAAGGAAAGAGCGGATTCCAACAAGAGATTTCCCCAAGCTTAAACACCTTTTCTTATTTCATTGAGTCATGTTCCTCCTCGAATTAGTTTGGGAAAAAATGACAGAAATTTGAAGAAAAAGAAGTGAATTTTTTTTTCGAAAAGAGGTTGTGCTTCTGTAAGATATTTTTTCTCAAACTAATCATTTACATTTGGAGAATCCAAGACAATAAAGTTCATATCATTTGGAGAATATTCACTAAAATTCTTTTTTGTGAGTATATGCACAAGTGTATGGAAATTCCATTTATATTTGATTTCTTATGTAGAATCTGTTCATTAATGCTTGAAAACTTCAATTTCGTTTAAAGTTATAATTAAGGTGATTTGGTCGTGTAAAATAAATTTTCAAAGTGGTCAAATCCCTTTGAAAGGTGTTTTTGAAGAAGACAGATCGAAGAAGATGATGCGGGAGGGGTGTGTGTGTGTGGCTTCTGTAAAATATATTTTTTAAGTGGTTATTTGGGCAAAAATGTCACGTGTCATTGATTCATTGGTCACTTTTTGTTTTTTACTCTAAGTTTATTGTTTAAGATTTTAAAATAGTTTTTTTTAAAACTTAAAATGTCACATGTAATTATTTAATTCGTTGTTTGCCACGTCATCATCGAGTGTATTACACTCTCCTAATTTATTTTGCTAATTGTCAAAAAAGTGCCAAAATGACACAGTAGAACACTAGTTTAGGTGTTTAAAATGAACAATGGTTAGTTGAGGTGCCTAAGTGAAAGTTCGTGACAAGTTTAGGGGTCAGGCGTTTGACCTATTTTCCTACATTTTCATGACAAGCATGGTAGTATGTCCTCGTTGAAGGACTTCCAAATTATTCCAAGTATTGTAAACTTCATAATAATGAGTCATTCAAAGTAAATTTCTCCAAAGTTTAGAATTAAATGTCTAGTTGCTACACAAACAAACAAATCAAATAACTGAAAAGATTAGAACTAAGCCACCTCAAATAAAGTTTGTATTATCCTTCGTTAGTTAGTCACACACATACTCATACTCAACCAAAACACATAAGATATACCTTTACGTTATTGCTCTGCAAGTTTCATCAGAAACTCATCCAAACTCTTCTGCAAAATGTCTTGATCGTTGAGGAGGAACTTGACTTCAGCAGTGATTTTAGTAGCAGTAGAAGTTTTTGCATCTATCTGATTACGTTGCGCTTCAAGTTCCATGATATCATACTCGATGCCTTGGATGATTTCGCATTTGAAATTTAGCATGGTATTTAGCATTTGAAATTTAAGTGTCATGAGCAAAATCTATATGTAATATTAAAGCTATGCACAGACAAGGTGACGTGACACTTTTTATGACCAAGAAATTTATTTATCTTATTTTCTCTTTTCTTTGTTCATTTTTTAATTTATTCTTGTAACAAAGAAAGGCAATGAAAAATTATGAAGGCAATGAAAAGTTGTAAAGTGATAACGCTCAAATACACTCTCGAATATGAATGTACGCGGTCACTAGCAATATATTTACCCAACAAGGGTCGGGGTCGAATCCACGAGGAACAATGTAACTAGCGATCGAAGAAGTAAGGAATAAAAGTAACTCGCTAGAATTCAAACAAAGATACAAGTATTTTTTTTTGGGGGTGGGGGTGGGTGGAGGGGTGGGGGGGTTTGATATATAAAAGTGAAACCCGGATAAAACCAATTTAAAATATGAACAAGTGATCAATGACTTTCACAACAATGGAAAACAGGGAACATGACACGGGGAATTAATTCTATCAACGATCCATCGTATGCAATTAACTTCTCACATTTTAACCACGGGTTTAGCAAATTAGCCTTGGATTCGAAATCACTCACCAACGTCTTTCGACCATTGAGGGTTTAGTCCTCACTTGTTCTTTCAAACCAAGCTAAGAAGCATGAATCACAAAACCAACTTTTGACTATGCTAGAATTTGACTAGGTCCAGCAACAAATTCCCTAAGATAGGTCATATGTTCCAAATATCGCTAAACTAATCTTTTCCAACCTCGATTAGCTCTTTCAAGCATTAATCGAGGTAGATGGGCAATACCCACTCTAATCTCCTCTTTCGAGCTCAACTAGAGTAGAAATGGTGGAACACGAGATTAATTTAGATAAACAAAACCCATTTTCAAATTAAAAGAAATCAATTAATATGAAAGCATAAGATAAAATCAAATTCTAAATTCAAATCAAAAGTATTGCATTATCTCTAACTACAAATACTCAAGTATCAAATGTAACTACACCTAAATATTTTATACAAAGCAAGAAAAAAAAAGAAAAAAGGTTTGAGAAATTATCAATACAAAGCTTGCAATCTTCAATTTCAAGGGTGTTTAGGTCAAGAACCCTAGCCTCCAATGGTTGAGAATTAAGCCAAAAATGTGTTGGAATGGCTAGGGATTGATGAATTGGGATCGAATTAGTGCAATTCCATATCTGCCCCTGACACCTGGCACGTTTCTTCTTCGCGTTTGCGAAGTTTAATAAATGTTGACTTCCACGTTCACGGTCAATTGGTCGCATTCACGAAGGTCTATTGACCTTAAACTTCGCGTTCACAGCTAGAGCTCCGCATTCGCAAAGCACATTTGTACTGCCAGTTCCATTTTGCCTCGTTTTAGCTTCATTTTGCCTTGATTTCACTTCTTTTCATCAGAACTCCTTGTAAATCCAAAATACCTAAAATTAGCACTATTCAAAGAATAATTAGCCTCATTTTATAGATTAACAACAAAAAATCATAAGAAAAGAAATACAAATGAGTGGCAAAATAGCCACTCATCAACACCCCCAACTTAAAGACTTTGTTTGCCCTCAAGCAAAACAAAATCAAAACTCAATAAGGCTATCAATTTAGGCTCAACACTTCACTCAAGCACAAGGACTATGACTTTGGTTGGTACCAACAATTAGTCAACAAGCATGTGAGTCTTACCCAAGCAACTCCCTCAAAATCAAACTCACTTTTGGGATCACCATGGAATTTCAAGAATCATCAAGTAACAACAACCAATTCTCAAGAAGTGACTCACAATCAATTGTCAATCAAACATGCTCCTTTGCCTTATTTTCAAATCTTATCAACTTCACCAATCTATCCTAGTTCACATGTCCTCACAATAAAGAAAGTCTCAAAATTCGCAATATTTACAATACTTACACAAGGGACAAATGCACAAACACTCACACTCAACATAGAATTTTCAATGCAAGCAAGTATCATACCATAGGCTTGCCTTTATTTTCAATCGCCACTAACTCAAAAGTATCAGTTGGAGATCCCAAAGGACTTTTTATAGCTTGTAATGTAGGCTTTCGGAATGGTAGGATAGCATTTAGGATAAAAGTGACTACACCCACCTTGAACTCTACAAAACACCTTACAAAACAAACTTTGATCATTTGCCTCTTCATTTTCATACCACGCAAGTGCCCATCATTTTCATTCTAGTTCACCACTTTATTGAGAACTTTTTCTTTTTCGCTTCTTTTCTTATTTTCTTTTCTTTTCTCTTTTCTTTTTTATTTTTCTTTTTCTCTTGCTTTATTCAATTTTTTCTTTATTCATAAGACACTCACTTACAAAACCACGGCACATGATCACCTCTTCCAAGATCCACCACACCCCCAACTTAGGCTTTTAGCCTCAAGTTGGCAATTTCAAGTTCAAACGGTTCAAGGGTTGTAATATGGTTGCCAAAGAAAGGGCAAAAAGCTTAAATGGGGTAACTAGTGATAACATTCATGCACGGGTAGACTTTTAAGGCTAAGTGGTTTCCAAAAGTCACAAAGAAGGCCTAAGATCATTTCACCAACCAAACACAATCAAGACTAGCATTGAAAGACCAACGGGGCAAGTTCTAGATGACACAAGTAAGCATACGAATTATTCAATGAAAACTCACCACACATGGCATGCAAACTATTTTAGATGAATCGATTTCACTTCCTAAACAAGAACAAAGGAGTCATTTTTCACATTATCACCACCTAAAGAACTAAGAGTCATAAAAAGAGTCAAAGTGTTGTCACAATATCATTCACTTCCATGCACTTGTTTTCACAAAAATTTTCGGAGGGGTATGCTCATTTCAACATTTCACAATGCAAGACTAAATCTATTAGTACCAAACAAGCCACAATCTCACATTTTTACTCCAACAAGGGCAATAGTGTTATGGCTACTCAGACTTCACAATAGCACTTGGTTACTTAGACTTCACCATAATCAACAATAGCAACCCCAATTCACAATGGCTATGGGTACTCAGACTTCCCCTACACAAATGACACCAACATTCAAAAAGATGATTTTCCCTTAAGAATGTTGGCACACAATCTATCATTGGGAAAAGATCACCCGAAAGCAACTATTAATTGAAAACCTACAAAAAGCTAACATGAAAAGAATTATTGTAAAAATAAAAACAAAAGAAACAACTAATCCAACAAAATCAAGCTGACGCTTAAGCCCAACAAGGATACGCAAAATCCATAACCACAAAAATCAAGCCCGACAAGGGCAAACACTAGAGCATCAAAAGATAATAAAGCCCGACGAGGGCACACAATATTTATATAAGAAAGAAAAGCCCAACAAGGGCACCAATGTCTCAAAACAGAGCAAAATACAAGTTAAATAAGTCAAGCCCGACAAGGGAAAAAATCACACATCAAAACAAGAGTACCACACGCCCAACTAAAAATAGTGTAATATCCTCACAACATGATATCAAAACAATATAATAAAGAGGTCACTAAAACAGTTTGAGGGGCTCCCTGAAGCATGTCAATCCAAACCAGAGGTGGAGGAACAATGCAACTGAGCATCATCATCATCATATGAAGGGCTCGATCCACAAAATGACCTTAACATGCCCATCATCTTGTTCAGGAACTTGGTCTTCTTCTTCTCGTGGTGTTTGAACTGTTGTTGACGCTTTTCTATCTTATCTTGTCTGCAACTCATCTGCTCCATCCTACTACTTATGGCTCTTTGATTAGCGACTACCTTCGCAAGGAAAGGTGGAGAACCATTACATGTGTGTGGGGTAGTCTCAATGTCCTAGCCCCAGGTGGGCCAGTAGGAAGGCCAACTATCAACTGTTGCGTATGTGTACTCATGCCATAAATTTGAATAGAAAGGTGGCGTATGAGATAAGGGCCAGACTCAAGTGGCCCTATGGAATCCTGTGTCCCATCAGCAGCAGTAGAGGAATCGATAGCCCCAGAAGTAGACCCTATGAATTGCCCAAAAGTAGTAGAAGCAAAATTAATCTTTTTCTTCTTACTCTTGTCTTTTGGCCTTCATTTCTTCAATGGATAGACTGGAACAGTCGGGCCCTTCTTAATATTAGTAGGGTGCTTCAGTACCCCAGCATCATAGCACAGTCGAGTAATCAATTATGGGAACAATAGGCTCCTAGACCTCCCATTCGCTACCTACTCAATCATATGGGCAATGTGTTGCCCCACATTCACATCTATGTTGTCCATGACAGCTGTAATTATCAATGCTCTATCTGAAGTCACATCAGTGTCATGAGTAGAAGGTATGACTCTAGCACATATGATAGAAAGCCATGTCTTGGCTTCAGCTATGAAATCATGTAAGTCAACTCTTTTTTTCAAAGTTAGCCAATCTAGAGTGACCGCATCATGTAACTTGTCAACCAACCACTGATTTCCTCCCGCTCTTGCTCTTTCTTTATACACCTAATTATCTGCATTAGTAAGGCCATAGACTCTATTTATTTCCTTCAGGCTGAAGTTGACTTACACACCCCGAACGGTAGTAACCAAGGTACCTCCAAAGTTTGTTCAGGTAGTATTGGCGTAGAATTCCATGAAAATTATGTGGTTGGCCACTATTGGCTCGTCGGCAAAGAAAATCCACCTATTCTCCACCAACCTCCTATAGAAATCCGGCATCTTACTTTCAACTTTTCCCATGTGGATGCCTTTTTCTCGGATAATTGTTCTTGATAAGAATTCATTATATTTTCGCTCACAAGATGCGGACAAGAACCTTTCTCGATAAAAAAATTGTCTTCCTCAATTTATGGAGCAATGTTGTGCTCAACGTTCATGTCATTCAAAGCCATTTTACGCCCTCAAACACCTGAAGCCGATTGAGTTACCCGTAATCACAACCGATCGGATGCGTTCGAGGAGGGTTATATGATTTGACCCTGGCATTTTCATCCCATAAGCTGCATTTACGAAGGTTTAGAGGTCCCGTGTTCACAGTCTTCCCCCAGCATTTGCGAAGAAGGATTGAGCTGCCAGACCTGGGCAGCTTCTGTTAAAATCGGTGATGGCTCATGCCATTTTGGCGATGCGCCAAGTTATAGGACTGGTTCTGTTCATTTTGGCAGTTCCCGTGTCAATTTTGGCCATTCGCCATCATTTTTGGTGATCCGAACACTCCGAAATAGTGTCTTAAGTCTCATTTTCAAGGTAGTACAACCCCAAACTCCATTTCAATCAAATTTTTTCATCCAAACCTGTTCAAATCACTTCCAAAAACTCTAAATTTTTGTGGATTAGTCAAAAAATAAAATCCTAAGCTATTTCAAAAATTAAAATTTCAAAAGTAAACAAATTTTTTTAGAATCAATGGGGTGCCTCCCACCAAGCGCTTGATTTAACATCACAGCACGACGCAAGCAACCTTACCACTTATGTCTCCACTTTGAGGATTTGAATCTTTGGACCAACTTTAAATCAACCTCTCATTGGCGCTTGTAGGGCAAGTGTAAGGAAGCAACGAGACCAATTCTATCTTGCCACTTTGAAGACTTGAATCTTTTACCCAACTTCACATCAAACTTTTGTATAGGCTCGTTGGGTATTAGTGAGAACATCAATTGGCCATTTATTGAACCCCGCATTTTGCGCTTCTTGGCCTTCAAGTGAGGGACTTCATTTTGCCGTCTTGAGATAACAAACTCCAAAATGTACAAACTTTGTCCTTCATCTTCAAAATTCTCCATTTACACGATTATTTCAATTTTCACATCTTCTAAACATAGTATCGAAATATGGTTGGAATGAGGTCGCCTCTCCATTTCTAAATTTGCATTTTTCTTGACATTCTCATCCCGAAATGAACTAGAGTATTCACAAAGGATTTGCTTGACTTTTTCTTGCAACTCTAGTATCACTTCTTCAATTTCGACATCCTTCAATATTTTTGGCTCGGTTGGTTGACAAATCACCAAGAATTCTCCAACATCAATCTCACCCACATCTTTATTGGAAACTATCTCACCACAAC
This sequence comes from Capsicum rhomboideum, assembly GCA_031232105.1. Classification (NCBI taxonomy): domain Eukaryota; kingdom Viridiplantae; phylum Streptophyta; class Magnoliopsida; order Solanales; family Solanaceae; genus Capsicum; species Capsicum rhomboideum. Next base: position 111,039,820 of record CP124719.1, on the reverse strand, counting down.
TATTCATGAGCATTTGGCATAGAACATCACATGCCTCAATTTTCGCATTCAATTTGATTTCCAATTTTTGGATAGCCATTTCAATTTGAACCCACACTTGACATCGCTCAACATGCAGTTTAAGAGATTCATCCACCATTAGCAATATTCTATCAAGTTGATCCTCATTGACCTCAAGTATTTGAGCTTGATTCGATAGCCACTCTTGGCTCACAATTTCTTCCTTGTCAAGTGTTTCTTCATTTTGGGACTTTTCATTATGGTCATCACACATTTTTGACTCAACCCCATAGCTTGAGCTCTCTTCGTCAACAACTTCATTTTGAAGATTAGGCAAATCCATGGCATTTGAGAGATTGGCCATTTTACAAGAGTCTTTTTCTTTTTCACATTCCTTTTCGAATGCTGCCATGGATTGATGCAAGAGATGTATATCCTCAACCACGGTAGTCACCCAGTCCAAGATAGTTTGAAGCATTGCTTCAATTCCTTCATGTCCGACACATTGTTCTTCCTTTGCCACATCATGGTACCTATCAAATTTAAAAGAACAACTAACATTTTCGTTAGCACAACTCGGGGAGGGGGAACAATAATTGGGACAATCACTCTAATGTCCATTTTGACCACCACAAATGACAATCATACTTTTTATAGGATCGAGATGGTGCACACACCTCTCTCCCGGGAGCATTTCTACAATCTTGCCAAAAGTGGGGTCCTGTACAATAAGGACATGGATCATCAAGCTAAGATTTGCAACCACCAAACCCATTTTCATTTCACGATGCCATAGTATCAAGTATAACAAAAACAAAAATCTACCTAACAAAAGAAACAAAAAGAAAATCACGAACACATATTCACAAGTTCGAATCAAAGCAAGAAAACTAAGATTCCAAACTAACTCAATATGCCAAATTATTCCCCGGCAATGGCGCCATTTTTGATAGTGCTCAGATACACTCTCGAATATGAATGTACGCGATCGCTAGCAATATATTTACCTAACAAGAGTAGGAGTTGAATCCACGAGGAACAATATGACTAACGATAGAGGAAGTAAGGAATAAAAGTAGCTCGCTAAACTTCAAACAAAGATACAAGTGTTTTGGGGGATTTTGATATATAAAAGTGAAACATGAATAAAACCAATTTAAAATATGAACAAGTGATCAATGGCTTTCACAATGATGGAAAACAAGGAACATGACACGGGGAATCAATACTATCAACGATCCATCATATGCAATTAAATTCTCACAATTTAACCACGGATTTAGCAAATTAGCCTTGGATTCGAAATCACTCACTAACGTCTTTCGACCATTGAGGGTTTAGTCCTCACTTGTTCTTTCAAAACAATATAAGAAGCATGAATCACAAAATCAACTTTTGACTACGCTAGAATTTGACTAGGTCTAGCAACAAATTCCCTACGATAGGTCATATGTCCCAAATCGCGCTAAACTAATCTTTTCCAACCTTGATTAGCTCTTTCAAGAATTAATCGAGGTAGATGGGCAATACTCACTTCAATCTACTCTTTCGAGCTCAACTATAGTAGAAATGGTGGAACACGAGATTAATTTACAAAACCCATTTTCAAATTAAAAGAAATCAATTAATATGAAAGTATAAGATAAGATCAAATTCTAAATTCAACTCAAAAGTATTGAATTATCTCTAACTACAAATACTCAAGTATCAAAGGTAACTACACCTAAATATTCTATACAAAGCAAGAAAAAGAAGAAAGGTTTGAGAAATTATCAATACAAAGCTTGCAATCTTCAATTTCAAGGGTGTTGGGTCAAGAACCCTAGCCTCCAATGGTTGAGAATTAAGCCAAAAATGTGTGGGAATGGCTAGGGATTGATGAATTGGGATCGAATTTGTACAATTCCATATCTTCCCCTAACGCTTGACATATTTTTTCTTTGCGTTCGCGGTCATGTTGTCGCATTCGCGATGTTTGATGAATGTTGACTTCCGTATTTGCAGTCAATAGGTCGTGTTCGTGAATGTCTATTGACCTTGAAGTTCGCAGCTGGATCTCTGTGTTTGTCATAACCTAAACCCATCGTGAGTGGCACCCATACTATTCACCCGGTGGAAGAACCAACAACTCAGGAAGCATTGATCAACACTCAAGTAAAAGTAAGAGTACTTCCCATAAATAGTGTAATAACTATTCAATCGAACAACTTAAGAATGTGCCAAAACAAAATACCAAGTGAAAATCCCCTAGGACCCGAAAGTCGATTTACCAAAACATGCTAAAAATATCAAGTGGAGATGCAACCCCAAATCTGTAAGAAATAAAAAGTCCAAACTAATGACAATGTCTAAATAAGAGAAATATCTCATGGTAGCCCGGATGTGCTACTCACCCTGAAATTCAGAATTGACTGCTGAAATCACAAGTAAGGTTTTGATGAATTCGCTGGAATATGTGTTGCACTCACAGAAGTAAATGCAAGTGTAGTATCAGTACACAAATAAACCACAGTATACTGGTAGGATCATTTGAATAACCCAAGATGGAAATATGAACACTTAACCAAAATATAGTATAATTAGCTAACATATGCTTACACATCAAACGTTCCACATATATATACAAGTAGCATTCAAGAGGTAAGCCAACAAGTCAACAAGTGTCAGTAATTAAATAATATGCAACTCAATTCAAGACAACCAAACAAGGACAAGCACAACAATACAAATTCCTCGGTTTATTCAAGGAACCGTCATATTAATACATACCTTGAAACCCGTACACACATGCTAAGGGTTATATACCCACCCTCTATCTATGACCTGTAGGGAAAAATTACCATCCATGTACTAAAAAACCCAGACTTGAATGTCTGTAATCCTTAATCCAACAAGCTGTGAGAACGTCTCAAATGCCGAACATTCCACAATTTACAATATAAAGAGGCCAAGTCATAAAATAAGTAGACATTGCAATGACTAAGCACACTATACGAATTAACAAATCACCCTACAAAGTGGTTAATATGCACATATAACACAAGTTGGATTCATCGAGACCTTACTTGTGATTTCAGCAGTCGATTCTGAATTTCAGGGTGAGCAGCACATCTGGTCTACCATGAGATCTTTCTCCTATTCATACATTATCCTTTGTTTGGACTTGTTATTTCTTACAGTTTCGGGGTGACATCCCTACTTGATATTCTTAGTATGTTTTGGTACACTGACTTTCGGGTCCTAGGGAATTTTCGCTTGGTATTTTGTTTCTGCACATTCTTAAGCTGTTAGATTGAATGGTTATTACACTATTTATGGGATAGTTCTCTTACTTTTACTTGAGTCTTGATCAATGCTTTCGGGATTGTTAGTTCTCCCACCGGGTGGGTAGTGTAGGTGTCACTCACGATAGGTTTGGGTTGTGATAAACTTGGTATCAGAGCCTAGGTTTCGTCAATCTCGTTGTATCAAAATGGGTCTAGTAGAGTTTCACAGAATGGTACGAAAACTCTGTACTTTTCTTTGGGAGGCTATAGGGATTTAGAAAATCTGTCTTTCTTGTTTCTTTCGTGTTATGACTTAATTTCAATTGGTATCTGGTGATCCAAATTGGTATATGATCTTTTTACTCTCTTTTGTTCATAGATGGTGAATATTAGGTCTAATGAATCCCGAGCAGCAGCCCCCGCACTGGTCACTCCAGTTGAGGAGCCAGTTATGAGGGAAAGAGGATGAGTGAGGGGGAGGAAGGAAAAGACGAGGACGTGCCACACCCACCAAGAGTGTAGCTCACGCAGCTGCTAGTCAGGCTAATAAGAGGGCAGCATCCCCTCCCCCACCTCAGGATCATTTTGAGGAGAGAAAAGCAGCAGATGAGTAGGAGATAGAGCCCGAGGTGGTGGTACCAGTTGGGGTTACAGCTCTACCTCCTATGTCTGTTGAGGTCATTCAGTAAGTGTTAGCTTTTCTTAATGGGTTAGCTAGGACTGCAACCACTCCCACTGTTCTGGCTTACCAGGCTCCAGTTGTGCACCCTACTGTTGCTATGGCTCCTAGGATAGATGATATTTTGAGAATGGATGTTTTTCCTCATTCGATTTTGGGTTCTGTGATGACTAGTACTGAACATGACCTGCTGACTAAGCTCTTGAAGATGAAACCTCCTATATTCAGGGTACATAATTTGAGGTTGCTTTTGAGTTTATTATTGATTGCTATGAGAGGCTGCACAAGATGGGTATTGTGAAGCAGCATGGGGTTGAGTTTGTGACCTTTCTGCTAGAGAAGGATGCTAAACAGTGATAGAGAGCATATGTTGAGTGTCTATCACCTGTTTTACCTCTTTTGACTTGGGAGTAGTTTTATGCTCTGTTTTTGGATAAGTATGTACCTCGTGCCCTCCGTGATCGCAAGAAGGATGAGTTCTTAGCTTTGGAGCAGGGTGATATGTCAGTTGCAGCTTATGAGGCTAAGTTTCATGTCTTGTCTAGTTATGTCACTCTGTTGTTGACTATGGAGAAAGAAAGGATTCATCTCTTTACTAAGGGGTTAAACTATGACCTCCAGGTATTGACTGTACAAATGACTTCTGTGGGAAAGGGGTTTAATGATGTGTCAGATTATATCAAGAAGTTGGAAGGTGTGGCACAGGCAGGACAGACTAAGATGTTAGCTAAGAAGTCTCGAAATGTTGGGAATTTCAATGGATCCTATTCTAAGGGCCAGTAGACCTTTTTAGCTATCCCTATTCAGTCATCTATGCCAGTTTTTACTGTGATACCGGCTAAAGGACCTTCTCAGAATCAGGTTGTTAGAGGCCAAGGGGCTTCTTATTCTTCAGCCAGTCGGCCTTCTCTGAAGCGTGGGTGTTATCATTGTGGTATTATTAGTTATTTTAAGAGGAAGTGTACGGTGAGACAGGCAAATGGCCAAACACAGCAGCAGGCTCGGGCAATGGTTCTAGTAGATGAGGAGGGGGAAATGGCAGGGGTCGTCCATAGGGTGGATGGGGAAATCAGGTAGGTGGTCTTGGTGACGGTGGTGCAAGAGAGCAGTCGGGTAGAGAGTTAGTTCATATTGATAACCGAACCCATTGTTAAATATTTTTGGAAAGGACTAATGTCGAGGTTTCTGATACAGTGATCACAGGTACTATTTCTATCTGTGATCGGATGGCTTCTGTCTTATTTGATCTGGGGTCTACTTATTCTTATATGTATATTCAGTTTGATATGGGTTTGAGTCTGGTTTGTGATATTCTTAACTATCTTGTACATGTGTCTACTCTGGTTGGGAAGTCTGTGGTAGTTACCCATGTTTATCGGTCTTGTCCTATTTTGTTTGTGGGTTTTCAGACTTAGGTAGACTTAATTATCTTGGATATGTTAGACTTTGATGTAATCTTAGGTATGACTTGGTTATCTCCGTATCATGCTGTTTTAAATTATAATGCTAAAACAGTGACTCTAGCTATGCCTAGAATGAGGGAACTAGAGTGGGAGGGAGTGTATAAGGCCAAATCAGTAAGGATTATACCATATGTCCAGGCTAGGGGGCTTGTGGGGAAGGGGTGTTCAACATTTCTAGCCCATCTTTGGGATGTGGGTGCAGGGTCCCCTTCTATTGAGTCAGTTTTGGTCATTTTTGAGTTCCAGGATATGTTTCCTTTTGATTTACCGAATATACGTCTGGATAGGGATATCGAATTCTGTATTGACTTAGAGCCAAACACTCACCCCATATCTATTCCATCATATCAAATGGCTCCTACAGAGTTGAGGGAACTCGAGGCTCAGTTGCAGGAATTTCTTGATAAGGGTTTTATTCATCCAAGTGCTTCACCTTGGGGCGCTCCGGTTCTTTTTGTTTAGAAGAAGGATGGTAGTATGAGGATGTACATCGATTACAGGCAGTTGAATAAGGTCACTATCTGAAATAAATATCATTTGCCTCGTATAGATGACTTTTTTGATCAGCTACAGGGTGCAATAATTTTCTCAAAAATTGATTTGCAGTCGGGTTATCATCAGTTAAAGATTAGACTAGAGGATATTCCAAGGACGACTTTTAAAACTCGGTATGGCCATTACTAGTTTTTGGTAATGTCTTTTGGATTGACTAATGCACCTGCAGCTTTCATGAGTTTGATGAATGGCATATTTAAATCCTTTTTGGATTTTCTTGTTATTGTGTTCATTGATGATATTCTTATGTACTCCAAAACTAAGAAAGAGCATGCAGGCCATCTCCGTATAGTTTTGGGAATTCTGAGGGAAAAGCAGTTATGTACTAAGTTCTCCAAATGTGACGTCTGGCTATCTTCTGTTGCCTTCTTGATTCACGTGCTTTCATATAAGGGAGTGATGGTGGACCCTCAAAAAATTAAAGCAGTTAAGAGTTGGATCCGACCTAGTTCAGTGACTGAGGTAGGGAGTTTTGTGGTTTTGCTAGTTATTATCGTAGGTTTGTCAAGAACTTTGCATCTATTGCAACTCACTTGACAAGGTTGAGTCAAAAGGAGGTGTCATTTGTTTGGTCAGACTAGTGTGAAGAGAGCTCCTAAAAGCTCAAGACATTTTTTACTACAACCCCTATTCTTTCGTTGTCAGTTAAAGGTAAAGATTTCATTGTATTGTTATGCTTCACTTTTGGGCTTGGGTGTTGTGTTGATGCAGGATAAGAATGTTATTGCGTATGCTTTGAGGCAGTTGAAGCCTCATGAAAGGAATTACCCAACCCTTGACTTAGAGTTAGCAGTGGTGGTATTTGCATTAAAAATTTGGAGACACTATCTTTATGGTGTCAAGTGTGAGGTCTTCACTGACCATCATAGTCTGCAACATATGTTTACTCAAAGAGATTTGAGTCTAAGGTATAGACGGTGGATGGAATTATTAAAGGACTATGATATGACCATTTAGTATCATCCGGGTACCAATGTGGTGGCAGACGTATTGAGACGAAAGGTCATAAGTATGGATAGCTTATCATCCTTGAGAGTGTCCAGGAGACCATTAGCTAGAGAGTTTCAGACTCTAGCATCCTTGAGCATGTAGTTTGGGGTCTCGGACAGGGGTGGAATATTGGCTAGTGTCGAGTTAAAATCAACCTTTGTGGAGCATATTAAGGCCAAGCAGTTTCGAGGATAAGAAGTTGAATGCCCTCCAGAATAAGGTAGTGAGCAGGGAGGGAGAGGATGCCACTCTCGAAGATGGAGAGGTGTTGTTGTTTAAAGGAAGGTTATGTGTTCCTTGGGTTGGTGACTTGATCAATGATATACTTTCAGAGGCCCATGGCTCACGTTATTTTATTCATTCGGGCACGACCAAGATGTACCGCAACTTGAGGCAGCTTTATTAGTGGTTGAGGATAAGAGGGACATAGTGGATTACGTGTTCAAGTGTCATAACTGTCGGTAGGTAAAGTATGAATATCAAAGGCCTGCGACCTTACTTCAGAGGATGCCTATACCTTTATGGAAGTGGGAGCATATTGCCATGGATTTCGTGGTTGGGATCCCTAAGACATTGGGAAAGTATGACTCTATTTGGGTGATAGTTGATCGGTTGATGAAATCAGGCCACTTTTTGCCAGTTCGGGTAGCTTACAACTCTTAGCAGTTGGCAAAAATATATGTCAAGGAGATCATCAGACTTTATAAGGTGCTCTATCATTTCAAACAGGGATGCAAAGTTTACTTCCAAATTTTGGGACAGGTTGCATAAGGAGTTCGGCACCAATCTTGCTTTTAGCACTGCCTTTCATCCTCAGACTGATGGTCAGTCAGAGTGGATAATTCAAGTGCTATGGGATATGTTGAGAGCCTGAGTGATTGATTTTGGTGTTCATTGGGAGTTGGGACCAGTTCCTCCCATCATGTGAGTTTTCATACAATAATAGCTACCACTCCAGTATTGATATGGCTCTGTTTGAGGCACTTTATGGGAGAAAGTGCAGGTTACCTATTGGATGGTTTGAGGAGGGACATGTCAAACCTTTGGGCACCGACTTGGTGAAAGAGGCTGAAGAAAAGGTAAAATTCATTGAGACTAAAATGTTGGCTGCCCAAAGTAGACAGAAAGAGTATGCGGACCGAAAGGTGAGGGACGTGTACTTCAAGGTTGGGTAGCAAGTGTTGCTCAATGTGTATCCTATGAAGGGAGTCATGAGGTTTGGTAAAAAGGGTAAGCTCAGCCCTCGATATATTGGACCCTTCGAGGTGCTTAAGAAAGTGGGTCCAGTTGTGTATAGGTTAGCCCTACCACCAGGTTTGTCGGGGGTTCATCCAGTATTTTATGTTTCTATGTTGAAATGGTACCATGGATATGGAGACTACATTATTAAGTGGGATTTGGTGCTTTTAGATAAGGACTTGACTTACGAGGAAGAACCGATAGCGATATTTGATCGTGACGTTCGTAAGTTGAGGACGAAGGAAATTTGTTTGGTGAAAGTTCAATTGAAGCATCATCCAGTTGAGAAAGCCACTTGGGAAACCGAGAAGAACATGTGGGATAAGTACCCTCAGGTGTTCGAGGATACATGTACTCTTTTCTTTTCTCATTCTAGCCTGTTTTTCTAGTTTGATCATTTGGGGACGAATAATGGGTAAATTGGTATCTGTTGTAACGACCCTCTTGGTCATTATGTAAAAGTCTTACATTCCAAATTTTGTGTCTAAATTCCTTCCGATTTGAAAGTTACAAATTTCTGGCTAGGCTAGTTTTGCTTCTTTTCGAAGTGAGGGGTAGTCTTGGAAAATTTGGAAATAGTTTAGACCGGTTTGGTGGGAACGGTTTTGATTTCTAGCTAGCTAAGGTGATAAGAAACCCATAGGATTTTACAAAACTTAATTTGGGTAAGTAGAACTCCCGGAATTGACCTTATCGTAAAGGGCATTATTCAAAATGTCCCAGGATCAAGGTGTGCTGTAAAAAGGGGGATTTTTGGGTGAAGACAGAAATTCTCTCCCGTTGACACTGTTATAACGGTTGACACACTACTATAGCAGTGACCGCTATAGAAGAATAATTACCGCTATAGTGGTGGTCAAAAGCGGTCAAGGCCGCTATAGCGGTTAGGTACCGCTATAGCGGTCAGGTACTGCTGTAGCAGTAGAAACCGCAGATTAAAGGGATTAAATCCTAAAAGTGTTTATTATTTTATAAACTCATTTTGGGGCAAGAGGAAGACGCTTTAGGAAGAAAATCACTGGTTTACCCCCGTTTAACTTCGTTAAGGTAAGGAATTCACTCTCTTTAACTTGTAATTACTTCTCAATTCTTAGAAGGCATAAATTATGGAGTTCGGGGAGGGTTTTAGGGCGGATTTTGGTAAGTTTGCTGGTGCAGGGGTGAAATTGAGCTTTAGGTTAAAGGGTTTTGTTTACTAACCATGAAATTGGTCTTACATTCCATTAATTCACTAATCATTCCTTGAAATTGGTAGTTTTAGGTGAATTACGGGGGAAATAGTCCTAGAATGGTTAAAGAATGATTATGAACTGACCTTAGGGAGTTGGGGATGGCGTATAACTCCCGCCATGTTAGGTCATTTAGTTAATGCGGTGTTTGTATGCATGTTTTAGACCACGAGAAAGCGAAAAAGGAACGGAAAGGCAAAGCTCAGGCTTAGAGTTATACAAGCTTGGTTTTAGATAGGTGATGGGGTGTATTTAATCCAACTTATGTTATATATGCATATTAACTACTTTGTAGGGTGATTGATTAATCCATGTGGTGTGCTTGGTCATTGCAATGTCTACTTTTTTTATGACTTGGCCTCTTTATATTGTAAATTGTGGAATGTTTCGGCATTTGAGACGTTCTCACAAGTTGTTGGATTAAGGATTACAGACATTCAAGTCTGGGGGTTTTAGTACATGGACGATAATTTTCTGCTACAGGTCATAGCTAGAGGATGGGTATATAACCCTTAGCGTGTGTATGGGTTTCAAGGTATGTATTAGTATGACGGTTCCTTGAGTGAACTAGGGAATTTGTATTGTTGTCCTTGTCCTTTTTTGGTTGTTTTGAATTGAGTTGCATATTATTGCCTTAATGACACTTGTTGACTTATTGGCTTGCCTCTTGAATGCTACTTGTACATATATGTGGAATATTTGATGTGTAAGCATGTGTTAGGTAATTGTACCATATTTTGGTTAAGTGTTCATATTTCCATCTTGGATTATCCAAATGATCCTACCAGTACACTGTGGTTTATTTGTGTACTGATACTACACCTGCATTTACTTCTGTGAGTGCAACATATATTCCAACGAATTCATCGAAACCTTATTTGTGATTTCAGCAGTCGATTTCAAATTTCATGGTGAGCAGCACATCTGGGCTACCATGAGTTGTCCTTTGTTTGGACTTGTTATTTCTTATAGTTTTGGGGTTACATCCCCACTTGATATTCTTAGTATGTTTTGGTACACCAACTTTCGGGTCCTATGGGATTTCCGCTTGGTATTTTATTTCGGCACATTCTTAAGTTGTTAGATTAAATGGTTATTACACTATTTATGGGATAGTTCTCTGACTTTTACTTGACTGTTGATCAATGCTTCCAGGGTTGTTGGTTCTTCTACCGAGTGAGTAGTGTGGGTGCCACTTACGACAGGTTTGGGTTGTGACAGCGTTCGCGAAGCACATTTGTACTGCCAGTTTCGTTTTGCCTCGTTTTAGCTCTGTTTTGCCTCGATTTCACTTCTTTTCATCAGAACTCATTGTAAATCAAAAATATCTGAAATTAACACTATTCAAAATATAATTAGCCTTATTTTATAGATTAACAGCACAAAATCATAAGAAAAGAAATACAAATGAGTGGCAAAATTGCCTCTCATCATAAAGGAAAATAAACAGTCAATTTTTTTGTAAACAATAATCACAGCTCTGAAGACTCCTTTTTATCTTTCCTGTAATTAATTCTCATATTTAAGAAATAGTCATAAATTCTTTTGATATTGCTTATAATCTAATAATAAATTGACCTAATATTCAGTTATGAGTTTGTCAACTTTTTGTCAATAATAAGAATCTACATGGTAGAAGTGAAAATGCAGGACATCATAAGATTAATTGTAGAGGTCAAAAAATTAAAGTATAGAAGAATATCCCTAATAAAAGATCACCCGATACAATTAAAGGCTTCTCTTGTGATTCAATTTCATAAGCATGTAGCCATATTTAACTTTTTTTCCTGCAAAAATAATCTAAAACCTTCTGAACAATTATACTGTTATCTATTGGGTATGTCCAATTATATTATTTAATAAAGGCTTTAAGCGATTGACTAAAACTTGATATTTCGACTCTTTTCAACTCCAAACTTTTGGGATAACATCTTTAACATTTATTACCTGGGATTTAGCATAGCTCAGATCGAACCACATGAATGTGGCTATTCAAATATAACCTAGTTTTTTGGGGTGTTACAACTTCGTTCTTGTAAGGGACAAAATGACCATATTGATCAAAGAGGGAAGGGACAAAATGTCCCTAGTGGTGCGTAATAAACCTTTGTGCGTTCAAAATGCCATTCTCCAAAAAAGGTTGTGCACTATTACATGGAAAAAGTAAAGTAAGTTCCACCTGATTCACTTGTTCGAGTAGTCTTGGACCGTTGACGCAGTTCCAGTGCTATGAGTTGTCTCGATATGGTGTGTCAGTCCCAATATACTTGACTTTTCTTTATTGATAGGCATTTCTACCCTTGGTGCTTGAGAGTGACGAATAATGAGAACTCGGGCACTCGAGCCTTGCAATAGATTTTCTTGCTCCAAACTCCTAGTGAATGCTTATGGTAAAACGATTTACGTTTGTTGCCTCATTAAAATCTTATAGGAAAAAATTCACCTTGATTGCAACACGAGCTTTCAATATTCTTGTGGATTTTGGATTTCGGGTATATTATTGTTCGACTTTTCTGATCTAAGTGGAGTAGTCCCAGCATCAATGTGTTGCCCCTGCAATCATAAGTTATTAATAAACAAAATAACTTTAAAAAGGTGAAACCTACCCATTTTTTAGCAATAGTATCTCTTCAAGTGACTAATGTTCTATTGTGCTGCAACTCTACCTTGGTCCATGTAATTGCTATTTAAGATCCACCTTGCTTTGCTCAGTTGGTATGATCAAGGTGTTCATCTAACATATTAAGAGGATCAAAGTATGTATGCAAAGTGGGATTTCTTTCATGCTCTACCAAATTATATGTAAATAAAAAAAGAGAAAATAGCCAAAAGCCCCCCTAACCTATTAGCCAATTACCAACTACACTCTTATACTTCACGGGGGTCCTATTACCCCCCGAAACTATTTAAAATCGAAATTATTGCCTCCCTAAAAAGTCACAACCACATTTGCATTGTCTGGTGAAACCCACGCGTTTGAAACTTATTTAGCACGTGTAAATTTTATTAATTTTTTTTTCTTTTCCCTTTTTGATTTATTATTTTAAAAATTCCATTGAAGGTCAAAGGTCAAAATCTATTGATGGGTGTCTTGGATCTTCAAATTTAAAATTTATTAATTACATTGCTGGTTCCGTATCATTGTTTGGAGCTCTTTGTGGACAGAAACGAAGTTCGAGATTGAAAATGTGAAGGCCAACTTAAAACTACCATTAAAGCTTGTTCAAAAGCTTGAGTTCCAATTTCGACTTGTCACAAATGAGTTTCATTTTGAGTGGGTAATATATCAAAAGAACTAAAACGTTTAGAAGAGCTCATAGCTAAAAGTTGAGATAATTTGGAAAAGATTTTGGGTGGTTTTGCATCAAATTTTCAGAGCAACGGTACGAACGAGATAAAGTCCATGGTCTGCATTTTCAGATTAGTTGTTGAAATCAGTTGAGGAATATTATTTGGTGATGAATTTAAGTTTATCTATTGTTTGCTTGAAACTTGAAGAAAATATGTAAAACGTCATTGATGGAGATTGAGCTTCGAATTGGAGAGAAATTTGATCACAACATTTGCAATTGATTGCAAGAATTCTAGTAGGTATGTTGGGTATTGATATAGGACCAAAAAATCTCCTAGTATTGAAAATTTATTGAAGAAAATCAATTGGGTGTCACTGTATTAAGCTTATTCAAGCTAAAATTTTCTTTGGTTTGAAAGATTTTGGATCCATAATTTCCGATTGTGGAGAGTGCGGGTGAAATTATTATCAACGATTGGTGATGTGTCGACTGATGTAATGGTGTTAGTGGTTTCATGAAGAGTAGTATTGAAATTTGGTGGCTGCCATGGATGAGGATTAAGTTGCTATGAAGAAGAAAAGAAATAAGAGAAATGATATAGAAATAAAAAAGAAAAAAAATAAAAATACATATATTTATGAAAAAAGGTAATAAAAATAAATTTTTTATATTTGTTTTTAGGTCTTCACTCTCTCAAAGAAAGTGAAAATACACTCACTTTGCCACATAAGCATTCAGGAAGGTAATAATTACAGTTTTAAACAATTCAGGGGAGTGATAGGCCTCCCGTGAAGTTGAAGTATGTAGTTGGGAAACCGAATATAGGTTGGGGGATTTTTGACTATTTTCTCATTAAAAAAATTATAAAGTCTGAAAAATTCAACTGATCATCAACAAATATAGATAGAGAAGAATGTCTAAAACGTAAGAATTAATATTCTTACATTAAGAGAAAATGTCTATTTGGGGATAAATTCTTGATGAAGAAAAGAATATTTGAACAGTTGACAAAGCTCACTCCACATCTATGAATTGATGTTTCTTCAAATTCTGAAGATAGTACTTCATATCTCTATATTCAATATTCAAAATCACATATTTAGGAGAAAGCCGCTAAACTAACTTTACTTCAACATTGTATATGAGTTAAATATTACAAAGCCAAGTACTGTTATTTTACCTAAAGACGAGCATTGTAAAATGAAAAAGTCTGAACATTTCTCAATGCTTCCATTAAATCATCCCTTTCACTTATATGTTGCAACCCTTTGTCGCATCGAAATCTACATCTCTTAATCCTATGACTATTGGATCCAAAATTTGATTTTCTTAATGTCATCATTATAATGAAATGCGCTATGACTTGGAGTATCAATAGTGACCAAAATGATGTCATTATAGTGCATAATCGAAAGAGTTCTAAACTTATTTGAACTTTTAATTATAAGTTCATCATTAAAGAACAACCCTCTAAAGCCAAAGATTCAAGAACCACACAACTTGAAAACAATCTTTCACTAAAATAAGGTAGAACGCGAGCCTGAGATAGACCAAGATATTTCAATAATAGTAAATTTTATAATTTGGCGATAGATACAAATCTTAACAAATCAATTTAAAAACACGCAGAGATTCAATGTCAATTAAACCAGACTGTAGATTATGTTGTAAAAAAGTCTCTTCAAGTTCAACCAGATGTAGCTCTAACTCTTCTAGGCTTTTTGATGTAACATGTTGAATCCACATGGTATTGATCTAGTTAAATCTGAAGATATTTTTTATAACCTACATTCTGATTTCACAACATTGAAACTCTCCACGTTCTAAAATAGATCTATGTTGACTTGTATCTGTAGCCAAAAGTAAAAGATTTACCATTCTTGAAATATCTTAGTATAACTTAGGTTCATGTCCTACCTTATTTTATTAAAGCCTATTTTCAAGTTGTGTAGTTCTTTAATCTTTGGCTTTAGATGGTTTTTCTTTTATTGGTGAATTTACAATTAAAGGTTCAAATAAGTTAAGAACTTTTTTGACTAGGCGTTGTAGTGACATCATTTTGATCACTATTGATACTCCAAGTCTTAACACATTTCATTATACAAAATCAAGTTTTTGGATCCAATAGTCATAAGATTTAGAGAAATAGATTTTTGTACCACAAAAGAGCTTCAACATATAAGTGAAAGAGATGATTTGATGGAAGCATTAAGAAGTGCTCAGTCACTCTCATTTATTAATACTCTTCTTGAGGTAAAATAATAGTACTTTGCTTTTTTTTTTCTTACGCTATACACACAGGCAAAGTAAATTCAATTTAGGATCTCTCTCCTAAGTATGTGGGTTTTGAATATTGAGATATGGAGTACTATCTTCAAATTTGAAGGAACTTCAAATACTTTGATGTGGATTGAGCTTTGTCAACCCTTGAGATATTCTTGTTTGACAGGAATTATCCCAAATAGGCATACTCTCATTGATCTAAGTATATTAATTCTGACATGTTAGACATTTTACTCTAGCTATAATTGTTGATAATTACTTGAATTTTTTTGTCTTTGTAATTTTTGTTTTTCACATCTAGTTTGGTAAAGCATAAAAGGGATCCCATTTTTCAATGCTGCTATCTGTATTTAGACTCGACTAAATTTAGATGCACACATTACAGAGCTCATTTTTAAAAGCGGGCGATGCTACTATACTGGGAATATCCGGACTCAATGAAACTATCAAAACATCAAATCGAGGTCATACTGACCAAATATTGATCGAAGTAAACACTTTGACTTAGCAGTTTCTAAACTTCCAACCATAACCCAAAATTTATTTGAACACCTTGATACTTGAACCAAAAGTCCAATTAACAGAAAAATTACATTTTAGAGCTAACAAACTGTCGAAATTTCATTTCGAGCTTATCTTCACCAAATGTTGACTTTAATCAACCACATCAACATCCAATCCTGTCAAAATGAAAACTCTCATATCTCATCCAACCACCTCGAGAACCATGTCACTCAAACCCGCAGATCAAAAATACCACAAAGCAACTACAAAAAGGGGTAAAACATTCAAAACACACAAAAAAAAACATGAGGATTGTTACACCTCCACTCCTTGACCACCCCACTCTTCATCCCATCCTCATAGTATTTTTTTAGATTATGTATAAATATTTTTGAAATAAATTTTTTTTTTACTTATCTATCAAACTTTAGAAAATAAGTAAGAAATCACTTAATTTGAAAGAAAATATTTTCCAAAAAATATGTTTCATGAAAAATAATTTCCTTCGTACCAAACACGCCCTAAGTTTTTAATGTCACCCTTTTAGATTCGTGTATATCAAGATTTTCTTACTAGAATTAGAGAATTTTGTAGTTATTAGATCTTTTAATTTATTTTAAGATAAAATTTGTTGTATCCGGATAAATCGAAATAGATATGTAATTTCATATACCACTAAGTCAATTAAATGATTGATCAATTATAGAAAACATAATATTATCTCTATCTTACGAAAGTCCAAATCAGAGTAAATGAGGTTGGGATTGAAGGGAACCTAATTTCACTATTCATGCTATGAAGTGTTAAAATTAATGGAGAAACACAACCACAATAATCACATAGATTAATAACATTTATAAGGTTATGAAATATGTGAAAAGAAGTTGATTACCCTTTTCTGTCATAGAAACACACAATTGAAAACGAATTAGGCTCGGTCATCTTCTCCTTTGGCTTATGATGGTTGGTATCTTAAGGAAAAACTTCTTAGGTAAAATTAGGAGTGGGGACCTAGCCTCATAGTTATAGGCTTAAAAACTTTAACCTAGTGTGGCTTTCGATTAAGGGCACATTAGTCTCCAACAGGCCTAAATTATTGTCAGCCCACGCCTATTAAATGAAATGATACAAGCCCAAATAAAATTACACAAATACCGGCCTATGTCTTGTCCACCAACTATTAACATTCAGTCCATTTTGCTAAAACGTAATAACAAATTAATTTTAAGTGCACATTTAATAAATAATTCTAACATGAAGTAGTAAGACAACACCTGAATCTTAGTTTTCTATCTTAGAAGTGTGTACTTATGTCTCTAGAGTTTGGAGTTGTAAACTATTTTATTCTGCTTTTTTAATTGGATATATAAAAGCATGATTTTAAGACTTTACTTCCTCTACTTATTTATTTTTATTCTACGAAGTGAATAATACTTGGCTTGGATCAAAGTTGGCTCACCTATCAGTGGGTTAGGATAGGTATCATCATGACCTCGAATTTTGGATCGTGACATTTATATTTTGAATATTTTCAAGATCTTTTATTTTATTTTTCTTCTTTTAAATCACGATACTCTCTTGATTTGCTTTATCTTAAGAACTTACTATTCAAACTATGAGAGTGCTCATTCACAGCCATAAGAAAATTTGGGTAATAAAAAATTAGACAAACATAAAAATTTCTTTCTCCGTTCTTTGTAACTTAACAAAATTAAAATTAAAATAGAATTCTCAAATATTAAGATGTATACCTTATGCTTTCATTTTTCATTTGCTTGCTCAGTATATCATGACGCCCACATAATTTTTCTACAAAAATAAAGGACTATTATGTGAGGTAGAGTTGTCAATAAATTTAAAATTAAATAAAACTCTGCTAATTAGCTTCACAAAATTCATAATTTGTTCTGCCTTATGGAAGTTTGTAGAGGACTATAACTGAAAATTTATGCGAAGATTGAAATGGAGTGTCCTTTCACAGACATTTGATTTTAAAAAAAGATCAAACATAACCAAGTTGCAATTTTGAGTAATTCTATATTGTGATGGTATTTGGGGGTTTGAGCACATTAATACAATTTAAATCATCTGAATAGTTATGTCAGGACCCAAAAACTAGATTCATGATGACACCTAGCATAAACCTTCAGTAGATAAGTAAAGTTTTTTCACAAATACAAAAACGTAAAAAACATGCAGAAGTAATCCAAATGACAATACAATTAATCTTATATCTGAATATTAAATAAAATAAGAGTACAGAACAAAATCAACTTGAGACTCAGTGTCATGTGTACAAGTTCTTTCTAATACAAGGAAAATGCCAAAAAAATTCATCAACTGTCTAAAAGATAGCAAGAAATAAATGAAATGAAAGAGGAAATCAAGCTAAGTCTCCGGACGAAGGAGCTCAACACAAATTCAGATCAACAACAGCAGCAAACAGATCAAGAACCATGTGAGTAATTGGGGACTATGATTTGCATTAGAAAGAATGCAGGAAGAGTAGTATGAGTATAAAACCACAAGTACTCAGCAGACATCAAAGGCTGATCGAGCAAGAGTAGTAACTATATCTCATAAAGAATATTAATAAATCCTGCACGGAGAAAAATTTCATCGGTTTAAATAATATAATAATAAGAGGAAAACAACATGTAATAGTATGGAATACAATGCAATGGCCATTGATCCTACCAGTATACACCCCTTCACAATCGGCCTGCTATGAGATAGGATCCATGAGAAATTTGTGAGGTCCATATACCAGCCCAGAATTATTTTACTCGGACATGTAAACTGATATTTAACCTCGCTATTTTCAATAGTAAAACAACCCAGAAATAGTCCCCTCGGGCATACAACTTTCTTTCAAAGACATTGTTTTTATAGTAATCAATCAGTGATCCATAAGAATAATGTAACAATCTTTTACATCATTACGGATTAGTCTAGTGTGACAAAATTTGGGTTAAGATTTTCTCCGAATTGAGAATAAGAAATTTCAGGCTAAGCTAGTCTTAGATGAAATTCGAGCATGGTATCATCTAGGGTAATCCGAGAATGAATTATTTAAAGGTTATATAATTCAATGTGATTTTATGATAGTCAAGACGATAAGGAATCCGTAGGATCTTTCGAAAGTGAATTTGGGTGAGTAGAACTCCCAATATCGAACTTGACATAAAGGGGTTGGTTTAGGATGTTGAAATCTGAGGGTGTGTTGCGAAAAAGGCAAAACTGGGTGCAATCCCAAGTGTCTGCCTCGCCTAACCCACTATAGCGGTGGCAGGCTGCTACTACTGCACCGCTATAGAAGAATTTTTTCCCCTATAGCGAGAGTCAGCTTTGGTCAATCCCTTCATAGCTGGCGAATCCCTCTATAGCGGGATAGGACTGCTATAGCGGGATATACACCGATTAATACAGAAAATACCTCAAAAATATTATTTTCATTTCACTTTCATTTTTGGGGATAGTTGTAGCAATTTAGGGCGAATTTCACTTATTTTACATCAAAATTATTCGTAAAGGTAAGTTAATCCCTTCCATTAACTAGTTTTTTTATTATTAACTCATAGAATCACTAATTTTTGGGTTTTGGGGAGGATTTAACTTGATCTGTCTGATTTTTCTGGTGCAATTAGGTGAATTGGGTTGAAAATCCTTGGAGTTTGGTTTAAAGTTGTTAAATTACCCTTGCATGACTATAATTCACCACTATAACCATAAAATTGGTGGGATTAAGGTGGAATGATGATAGAAAATCCTCTAATGCGAGGAATGATCATGAATTGACCTTAGGGATTATGGAATTAGGTGTAATTCATGCATGTACTAGGTCATTGTCTGAATTGTGATCATGTGATTGTTTTTTTAGATCACAATCAAGCAAAAATTACATGGAAAGGCATGGCTCAAGTTCAATAGAGTGGTGCAAGCTTGGATTAAGGTAGGTGATGTTTAATGTAGTTGAAACCCAACTTGATTTATGTGTGTATGTTAACTGTTTCTTCATATGCTTGTTACAATGCATATTCAAGAAAAGTGAATGACTAGTTGATATCCTAAGTGTTAATCACATGCAATGAAATTCTATTAAAAGCTTGTTGATTTTACAAGTGTAATTGTTGTTATCATTGTTGTTGTGATTGTTGTGATATCTGTTGATTATTGTGGGATGTACCTGTATTTGGACATCTTCACGGAATAGGTGGTATAAGGTTGGAAGTGTAATACCCTTGGTGTTTAACGTTGCCCTTCGTCCCGTAACGAAGGTTTACAATTCTAAATTAGAGAGTTGTATTAATACTGCGTGTGATCGGGAATATTTAATTTAAATTATATTGGAGTTTGACAAAATATTTATATATTTTTATTGTCTTCCTAAAATGTCTTAAAATTTTATTTTTAAAAAAATCTTTTGTTACGATATAACTATATGTGTATTTATTTTCTATGAGTTTTATAATTTATTGATAGTTTAACGGAGATAGTATGTCTAGTTATGTTGAAAAATTATTATTATATGATGTAGGCTTTATTCAAAATAATTTTCTATTAATTATGATATATTTAAAAAGGTTTTATTTATTTTATCACAAGCCTATGCAATACCCGAATATATATATGTATTCTTTGTCGCCTCCACTTTCACGTGGAAGTGGAGGAAGTGTACACCTTATATTTAATTGAAGTGGTGGTTGCATGTGAGGTGGAGATATACCCACCTTAACTTTCAGCAAAAAAATTTTCATTAAATATGTGCACTGCATTCCATCACTTAGCATAAACTTTTTAATTAAATTAGAAGGCTACTTTATCCTTTGTTAAATCAAAAAGAACGTTGGATGCATATTCAGATCCTAAATCCTTATTCATTTACTTCCATCACCAAGTAATCATTCAACTGGTAGCATTTTACTACGCACATCTTTATTAAAGAGGGGTATTTTGGTAAATTTAAATTCTGTCAATGATTTGCTAGTTTCATGGTTCTTCGTCATGTAGATTTTCATGTTGCGGTGGTTATGGAGATGAATTAATAGGTATGTTAAGGTTATCCTTTCTTTTGGTATGGTTTCTTGGGTTTTAAAAGTTTTAATTTTGTCGTACTATCAAAAGGCCAATTGTAGATCTCTCAATTGGTGTTGATGTTACTTAAAAAAAACTCCTATTGGATTGGTGTTAGTTCCCTATCAAGTTGAAAGATAAGAGGTGATTATATATGTTACCGTGGTTATTAGATTCTGATAATGGTTGGATTAATCATGATATTATAAGTGTAATACAGAGAAACTATGCTTACGTACGAGTTACTTACAAAGTGGCTATCTTATAAGCATTTGGTGTTTTTGTTGTTTTGTGCTTAAGAGGGTAAAAAATCTCCACATCCAGTACATGTTATTTGAAACAGCAACTCATCCCAACAAATAAAAAAAATGCTACAAAAATGCAGTAAATGCACTAAGGGTGTTCAATTCTTCTTGGTGAGCACCATATTTTTATTATGGAGGGTATTACTATTTTTTCCTATTGTTGCAGCTACGGTAAACTAAATAGCAAGCAAGATGATGGTGTCAAATAATTCTAGTAGCTGATAGCATGAGAAACTAGTTCAACGTATAGAAATTATTCATGAATTGTACCAAATCATAAGTTCTAGCCAAGAAAAACGGGTAGAGGGAGTTTGGTAGTTTTGGGAAGTGAGTGCTCAGGTAATTATGGGAGAGTTAAGTTGGTATGGTATGTGACAACGATTAGAAGCTATGAGTTTTAAGTTGGTATGGTATGTGACAACGATTAGAAGCTATGAGTTTGGATTCTATATGTTAAAATAATTATGTTATGTTTGGAGTTGTTGAGAGTTTAAAGAGATGCTCGAGTAGAGCTTTGTGTCGCTTAGATAAGGTTAGGTACAAGGTATGTCAAGGTTAATCTTGTTCTTTTCAAACATGATTCCATAGTTCAATAAATCCTAAATTTGGTGTGCTATCGAAGAATGTCTCGCAAAGCTTTTAGATTGTATTCCAGCCTATTTTGAAATAGTGTCACGACCCAAACAAACGGACCATGCGGGCACCTACGCTATCCTAAGTAGCTAGGAGAACCCTTATTAACCAACCAAAAATATGCGGAAGACTTCTATTTTT
The DNA here is from genome assembly GCA_031232105.1 of Capsicum rhomboideum. Lineage (NCBI taxonomy): Eukaryota > Viridiplantae > Streptophyta > Magnoliopsida > Solanales > Solanaceae > Capsicum > Capsicum rhomboideum. The sequence continues at coordinate 111,018,167 of CP124719.1, read as the reverse complement.
AAGAGAATACTGGATTAAATATAACAAAGTAAATTAAATACCAATAAATAAACTTTTCAAAAATTTCTTACAACTGTCCTTCACTATCCCAAGACCTGGTCAGACATGTACAAGATCTACCTATTATAGAATAGACTGACAATAAAATAAATAACACAAAGACGCCAACATCTGCCAGGAAGAAAGTGCAGAAGTTAGTGTTGAATATCGCCATCCATCTAGTAACTGTAAACTATCCTGCATCTAGTATACACCTCAAGAAGGGATGTAGAAGAGTAGGGTCAGTACAAACACACGTACTGGTAGGCATCATCGGCTGACCAGCGTTAGTCCACATAATCATAAAATAGAATCAAAGAAAAGAAATCATGACATCTTAAATAGAGTATAATTCAACTAACGCTGTAATATCATTAAAACACTTTGCCTATATAATTTACAATTCTCCAACTCTATTAACTAGATTATATTCACCACTAGCATAGTCTAACCTTATTAATTCATACCATCCACCACAATCCAACACTAAACCATCACTATCACCCCTTTATTCGCATTGCCTCCATTACCCACATCTATAGGATCAACCCAGTAATCATAGAAAACTCACACTAAACTCTTGGACTAACAACCAAACACTCTCTTATAATAGTAAAGAATAATAACTAGCCAATCGGATAAGCCACAATTACACCAAGTATAAATAAAGTAAGTCGACGAACATATAGCAAGTAAGCACAGAGTTTCACTTTTTCAAGTACATGTCACACAATCAATCTCAAGGATACAATCAAATAGGGAATACAAATCAACTCACATCTCAGTAAAACATACAAGAGAACTCAAGTTTCATTAGCAAACCTTATAGATACTCTTGGAGAAGGATTAATTCAATTATTAAAATTTTAAGATCCTTTCTTTGATATTATTCATTGGATTCATCACTTTAGATCACTTCATTATCAATTCCTTTATTATTAATAGTACCATGCCAGCTAGTGGCACCCGATCCAATCACGTCTTACAACAATACTAAAATTTAACGTCGGACGCATTGCTTGAGAAATCAATAAGGTAGTAATACCAAAATTTAACGTCGGCCATATTGCTACTAACAATGTTTCCACTTTTTTGTTCTTAATAAATATTCATCATTCACTTTTCAACCTGTATGAAGGCATATCACAAGCCTTATTTACTCAAGGCATTCTTTTCAATCACATTATCATTATGAATCAAGATTTTTCATTTATCAACAATAGTATGTACACACATGCTAAGGGACTTATTTCTTCCCAACTAGTCATGACCTGCAGGAGACAATCTAAGTCCATGTACCGTACCGTCGTGGTACCCGATCCTCCATAACCATATTATGTATAGTTTATCAACTTCATACTATCTCTCATGATACAACACGGCGTACTAAATTTACAATTACACTTATAATCATAAGGCAATTCAATCAAGTTCAATTTTTCATGATTATTCATGCAAGTATCAAAAATCCAAATATCATCAAATTTAAGTATGTACGAAGACCAATCAACAAGCATCCAATTTAGGAGAATACACACAATTAAATTGAGTCTAAACTCCAATTAAACCATAACCTACTCAAATACCACAACTTGGATTCTAACATCACCACCCATAACTAGCACATTCAACCTTATCATTATTCTCTACCTCTCTCTGCATAATATAATGCACACAATGATTCAAGTCATTTATCCCTTAGGCCTCACCATTATCATGGCACAATATGCAACTTATACCTTTATAACTCAATTAGGTTCATCACTAGAACAACTAAGAAACATCATGTCCACATACTTCATTCACAATAATTTCCTTTTGGGCATATAAAACATAATATCATAAATATCACATAATCAATCAATAACATAGTTTTCGGGATTAAAGTAAAGTTCTTATGCCTTTATCCACCTCAACTCCATGTCTGCAGGCCTAGACATGCTTTCTCCCATCAATTATAAATTATGAAAATATGAAATAACACAGTCTTCTACTTATTAACCTAGCCTACCTGGACGCCAAGCTTTTTGAAGCAACAAGTCATATCAAGGATGCTCCTTTCCTTTCTTCATGCTTCGGAATGATCAATCATCTAAATATCAAACAATCATAAGAGTAATTAATCAATTACTCTTTAAATAAATATCTTTGGGAATTCAAAACCCACTAATTCTACCCTAATTCAAGGTCTATATCATTCTCCAAGGTCAATTAACTATTAACTAGTTCTTTCAAGCTTAACCCATCTCTATTAATGGAGTTTTTATGCTAAAGGTCTCATCTTTATGGAATTCAAGATTTCCAACCAACAAAATAGATAATCTAGTTTACCAAGTTCATGCTAGAAATCATTAATTTATAATCTAGAATTAGTTCTAGATGATATTAAGAACACCCATAAATTTTTCCCAAAAATTCACCATTAAAGGTTCTAATCCAAAATTTCACCATTGAAGGTCCTTCTAATAATTCTAGGATGTTAAAGGATTAAAAGACGAAGAAGATAATGGAAAAACTTACCTCCACGAAGGACTTTCACCCTAAACCTTGGAAAATCACCTCTCTAGGGTTGGGGAATGAGGTTTTGGGGTTTTAGACCTGAAAATCGGCTAAAACTGATTTAAATACCACAAGAATTCTCGCTACAGCGAAATTCCCGTCTCATCCCGGATAGTGTTTGGTAAAATGATCATAACCTTAACCTTTTACTCCGAACTCGGATTGATGAACGATTTATTGAGTTGGAAAGAAGAATCAGAGATCTTTGATTTGGTGGGTAGTGAACCCCATAAATCCTTATATTCTAGGAGATATGATCGTTTGAAGTTGGCCCTAATAGAAATCCATATACTCTATCGGTTAAAAATGTTTTCAACTTAACTTTGTGCTAAGGATATTGTACGACCTTAATTCATATCTAAAGAACTTCCAAATTAAAGGATTGATATTATTACTCATGAATAATTAAATTCATCGGGCTTGAGTCTATCTAGACACATCGAAAGGTTAAAATCTTCGCCGAAAAGCTTGAGGTCACACAATGAACAAAATGATGGTAATTTTGGACTCAAGTTAATATTGAGGAATGGATAATTTAGTAACGACAAAATGGGTCGTTACAAATAGTTATCTCTTTTTGAAAACTCATACTCGGATAGCATTAATGTTGTGCTGAATTAAAAAGTAAAGAAATGGATAAAGTCTAGTAATAAGGATAATTCATATGAGATCAACACTATAATCGAGGAGATTCGGGGGTTTAGATATATGATAAGGATATGTTAGTCTACTAGCTGGCCACATAGAAAAAAATCATATACTGATGTACGATGGGATTTCACTGCAGTACAACGACACTTTAACGACCAACGGGATATGATGGTATTGAAAGTGGTACGTTACTCATGGTGCTGCTATTTCTTATATTCATGCATTTCACGTTTTCTTTATATCATAGTGGTTTTGTTGGTCTGTATAGTAATTTACGTGCTCATGGTATTAGGATGACTACAGGATCGGATATATCCTAATAATTAAAAAGACTAAACACTTGTCATTTTTGTTATCCCTTTTGAGAGTAGTAAGTAACCAAAATTTATTTTGAACTATGCAGTGTTTCGTAATTTTAGCACATATCACTGTATATAGCTTTTTTTAAGTACAAATATGTTTTTGGCAAGCTAACACATAGCTCTACAACTTCTATGTTTATGGCTAAAGCTGATTTTGCTGTTATGGACCTGAAATAGGGGATGCTAGAGAAGACAAGCTCTACCCAGTTTTCTGATTTAGAAACCCCTATGTGTTACTGTTAGTATTTTAATGATATCTTTTTGTACAAAATGTATTTTGCAGTGATTCTTGTCTTTTTGCAAACCTAAGACATATACCTACAACTTTCATGAGGCTATAAATCTTCGTTCTGCCATTTACCTATTCAAAACTAAGTTAGAACACTAGACAGTAGGGCTATCCAGATTTACTATTTTGGGGGTTTAGTGAAATTTGTACAAACTAGGCTTCCTTTTGAAGCTAATCTTGATTGGTATCAACGTGCTGGAATTACTGGAAATCCAAGAGGTATTTAATTATGTGTCAAGGTTGTATATACTTTTATATTAGCTAAGGAACTTGAAATAATTGTTTTGGGTTACGATTTGAACTCTTCAAGCTATGGTTGGACTGTTTATGTGTTAAAAGACTAAGATTTGTATATAAACTTGAAATTGTACTCTTGTCACCTACTGGTATATTTGAAATATTCATTGTGCCATATGCTTCAATTGTCTATTTGATCGTTTACTTCATTTGGTTCACACGATCACATGTTCTTTTAATTCGATATCACTTCTGTCGTGTTAGGATAATGTGACCTTATAGAGTCCTTGTTGGTTTAATTATACAGTTTTATGTCCTTACTTGGAATATGTATTTGTTCCTAGCTGTAATTTGTCCACGTTCCTCAATAGTTCCCATGTTCATGTACCCTTTTATTTGTTATCACCTAGTAAGTATAATATAGTCTGAACCTCTTCATTTGAGGAGTTACATGTCTCCATTTGAAACGCATGTATGCCCCCATTTGAAATGTCTAAATGTGTTTTAAATGAACCATGTGTTTAGTAGAACTACTTGCTCACTTGTTATACATCTTAATGGACTATTGCTACATGTTCTAATGTCCTTACTTGTCACAAGCCTTCATGACTCATTTGTATATATTCTTTGTGCCCAATGAAGTTCATTGAGTCATATAAGTTCCTAAGTATCAAATTGATGTTCCATTTTGTTCCTATATCATTGTTTCTATGTCGAGTATTTTATTCACATGTCTTTACTACTGGTCCATAGTACCAAAGCTCAAAGAGTTATGACCACCAAAAGCTCAAAGAGTTATGACCATCAAAAGAACAATCTCAAAGATTAAAGAAATAAGGTAAAGTGAATCTATTCATGGGTGGAAGCTCAGGGGTTATGATACCTAGCATGGGCCTATCCTAATTGATGTATTTATAGATGGCAGCCCAGGGATTATGATACCTAGCATGGGTCGATCCCAGTTGATATATTTATGAATGGCAGTTCATGGGTTATGATACCTAGCATAGGCCGATCCCAATTGAAATATTTATAAGGACCGTATCCCAGGGATTAAAATGCCTAGCATAAGTCATCCTCTTCTACCACTGATCAGATGGTCATGGTATCACATGTTACAAAGTTTATAAAACAAAAAATAGTAAAGTAAAGACAATAATGCAATGTACGTGATTCCACAACTATAGGAAAAGGTAGTCTTTTATTCTTATCTATTAAGTTATATATTGATACCTAATTTCATTTGAGCTCTTATATTACATATGCTCATTTTATGTCGTACATATTCAGTATATTCTTTTGTACTGATGTCTTCATTACCTGTGGGGCACTGCATTCATGCCTGTAGGTTATTATGTGGACAGTGGTCCTCTCTGTGTGTGGTAGAGTTCAGGTGATGACTCCATTCTTTCCGGAGTTGCTGAGTCTAGTGTCTACTTTATACCGACTAGTGATTAGCGATTTCTAATCCTTGAGGCTTGTAGCCAATTGTTGTGGGTCTGATAGTCAGTTACATTCTGGTTTGCCTTGTATTTACTTTTGTTATATTCAAGTTTATCTATATTGTATTTTTTTTAATTCAGTTTGGCCTTGATGGTCCACTAGTGTTGTAAGGTTCAATTTTAGTTGATTTGCTCAGTCAAGTGTGGCACCAGCTGTCAGTTGCGCCTCCACGATTTGGGGGGGTGACAGGCAGGCACTAGATGTATGAGATTTGGTACATGGAAAAGAGCTCGTCCCTTGCAGGTCATGGCTAGTGAGCGACCATAAGAACCTTAGCATGTATTTACAAGGTATAGGTGAGTGTGACGGTTCCTTGAGTGAACCAAGTTTATGTGTTGACTTGTTATATTTGGTTCCTTGAGTGAACCGGATTTAAGTGTTGACTTGTTATATTTGGTTTCTTGAGTGAACCGAGCTTATGTGTGGACTTGTTATATTTGGTTTCTTGAGTGAACCTGGTTTTATGATTACTAACATTGTTGTTGTTGGAATGGATCCTTGAGCGGTCCGGGCTAAATTACAAATGATTGGCATAACTCTTCAATTGTCTATTTACTTATGTATTTGAGGCATGGTCAGTATATTATTGTTGATTCATGGTTTGTTGACTTGATTCTTATTGGTAGTCATGTTCTTGACTTGAGTTGTTGTCCCTTTTGACTTGTACTTGTATGAATTCTATGGTGTTGTTGTACAAGGTTAAGTGGCATAAACTTAAGGTAAATTTACATGGTAGATGTTCATAGTTGTTCTTTTTTTACTAAGTTATGGTTGCTTATTCACATATCTTATTTTGGATTGGCCGATAACCCTACTAGTACACCATTATTTCTTGTGTATTGATACTATACGTGCTCTTCTTTTTGTTGAGTGTAAAGCATTTTCCGGTGATTGTTCAAGACCTCAGTTGTAGAGCTAATCTCATTCAAACTCAAAGGTGAGCTACATCTTCTATGAAGCCATGAGTTCTTCAATTTGTTCCTATCCAATTGTTTTGGACTTGGATTTTTTGGGTTGAATCCGTTTTATTGACAATTATAGTGTTTTAGTACAATAACTTTCAAATTCTAGAGATTGTTTAAGCTTTCGGTTATATTCCACATTTAGTATTTCTATTAGAATATTTGAGATCTTGGTTTACTTAATGAAAGACAGTTAGTTGCCTTATTTTGGCTAAGTGTTGAGTTTGAAAAGTTTTGAGTTTGATGGTTCTCCCACTGGAGGATTAGTGTGGGTGCCACTCGCAACGGGTTGGGTCGTGACAAATAAGTATGAAAGCATGATCACGAAAATAAAGGAGTTTCAAATGCAACAGATATATCAAGAATAAACTTCACATCACAATAACTATAGGCTACGCGCCTTTTTGAATAATAGTTTTACTTTCAAAATTATGCACATCTTGGTGTAATAGTCTTTCACGATAGATACAATCTATTAAACTATGTATAAGTCATCAACGATATGATTTCCAATTCTCATGCCATTCATTGGCTAAAAAATCCATTTCAGGTATCACAACATCAAATCATCTCATTTAATACTTCAACCCAACATTTTACCCACCATAACATGCTTTACACAATAAGCTATCACTCTAGCTAAGTTTGAGAAAAGTAAGTCATAACATACCTCGTATTGAACTGCAAAGCCATGAACTATCACCTGATAGCCTTCCCCTTTCATATGACCTCAGAATCCTAATCTATCAAAAACATGATCTACATCTAAGTATGATTCCATCACTACCTATATTGCAATATGAAAGTCCATGTAAAAAAAATCAACCATAGGGACCCGGTGACAAAACTGGAAATTTCTTTTGAAATCCAGCTACCCAATTCAAGAAGGAACTCAAATCTGACATTTGAATAAAAATAAAGTACAAATCGATCCTTAAATCTCCAATACACTCTTTTAATCTGAGGAGAAATCTCCAAAAATTTATTTCTTATACATAGTAAATCGACAAAGTAATCAATAAATCAATAGGGGAAAACCACATGGAATGTTAAAAACTTACCCACGCTAAGAAACCTCGAAAATCCCTCTAAAAATTGCCTAATCCGTACTTCAATTCTTCCAAAATTAAATTTAAAATAAAGAAATCAAACTGGGCAAAATAGTGATTCTCGCAAAAATGACAAATCTATCCCACCTGCGGACTCACTGCGGCAAGAAAAATCATTACAGAAGAGGAAGTCGCTTAAGTGACTCAACTTCATGAACATGAAAGGTTTCTGCAGGCATGACGTCGTTGATCATGTGGGACTTCATCATCAAAGTAGAGCCACAATAGCGAATAAGTCTCATCAAAGTGGACTTTCCAAGGGCTTTTAGGCTTACTGAAGTGGCATCGCTGAAGCGAGACCTTTTTTGTTGAAGTGAAATCACCAAAGAGGGGATGGGTTGTTGAAGCAGTGACAACGATACAAAAAAAAAACTTAGAAACTTTCAAACAACCTCCAAAATAGACCCTAAAAACTCATTTAGAACATCCCAAACACAAATCAATAGTGCAAATAGATCATAAAACATGTTTTGGGCTTGTTGGAATCATGAAATTACCATTTTGAGGTCATCTTGATTGAATGTTGATCGTGGTCATTTTCAAACTTAAGAAACTTTAGAATTTCATCCAAGGCTCTGAACAACTTTCGAGTGCCTCGGGACCCTTGTAAATTATCCAACTACATCACAAATCACTCGCCAAACCTAGTGAAATTGTCAGAACTCAAAATTGACTTTGTTAACCCCAAATGTTAACTTCAACGTTTTAAGTTTCATACTTCCAAAATGCTTCCATTGACCTCGCAATCCCTACAAGTCACAAACAGAAAACCACGGCTATGGGGAGGGACAAACATGGGAAAAGAAGCAAAAATCATAAAACGACCTTGAGGATTATTACATCATCCACTACTAGAATACACGTTAGATAAAAAGTACTTGAAAGATAAAAAAAACTGAAGATATTTGCTTTGCATATCCATCTCAATCTCCTAAGTGGCCTCTTTCACTGAACGATGCCTCTACTACACCTTCACAGATGTTATCTCTTTGGATCTCAACTTGTAAATCTGCCTATCCAAAATAGTTATAACCTTTTTCTCAAAATTCAAATTCTAATCCAATTGCACAGTGTCCCATTAAATGACATAGGAGTCATTCAAATGATATTTCTTCAATATAGACAAATGAAAAATAGGGTGAACACCCAAAATACATGGAGGTAAGTCTAACTCATAATCCACCTCACTGATGCACTGCAAGAACTCAAAAGGATCAATCAATCTAGCGTTAAGCTTGTCCTTTTTTCTGAACTGCATGACACCCTTCATGGGTGATACCTCAAGAAATAGCTTCTCTCTAACCATGAACTCTAAGTTTTGCATCTTCCAATCTGTATAGTTTCTTTACCTGCTCTGAGCTATAAGAAGCAATACCTTCACTCAAAATAGTCATTTTAATTGAAAAAACCTTTTTAAAAAATCAATTCTTAGCGGGGTGAAAAAATTAGGGGTGTGACATATCTTTTCAAACATACCCTTGACTATAAAAGTGGTATAAACAAGAGCTTTATGCGCATGCGGGAAAGCTCGCATCGAGCTTCATAATTTTACCCTACATGATAATATATGTATATGAAACATGTTTTTCCTATGAACTGAATTTATTGAAATTTAATTCTAAAGTGATATTCTTTAAAGACATTTACCCTATGAATGTGCTATTGACTTGAAACTTGACTTAAATTTTTTTAACACAGTTTATATCAATTGATGACTTTGGAATACCTTATTACAGAATGATAGTTTGAACAATAATATGATTCATCTATTGTGTCATAATTTCTATTGTTTGTGTTTGGCATTGCTTTTGGGGAGGAAGAAAAGCAGTTATGAGTCCTAACAAGACCTGCCTTAATTGCTATTTGGGAGAAAGAGTAGCATACGTAGCTTGATAGCCCTGATAAGGTGCCTTCGGGATGTTTAAGGATCCTAAAGTGTGACTTTTCTCCGTTACTATTAATATGAGAATGTTTTGGCTGATTTATGCCTTGATTGAATCTATATGAGTTTTCAAACATAATGAACTGAGATTGTTCTTTCTTAAATGATGATTTTCACTAAGTCTTATGGACTTCCTTATTGTTGGTTTTGAATTGTATTATGTACACTCCTTTACTTATCTATTTATTATCATCATTATTTTGTTTATATGAACTTTTATCCCAAGACACTCACTAAGTACCCAGTACTCAGGTATACCAATTGTTTTTATGATGTGCTACGTATAAGAGAGGAGCGGGTTTTGGAGGATCACATCACTTAGAAGGGACTTGCTATTCATATAGATTATTCGTGAACCCACATTCTTGCTCGTGGGACTCCATACTTATTTTTTTAAAAAAAACTTGAGCTGCATCTCGAGTTAGTTATTCTTTTCATAGAGGATCCACATATAGATAGTGTGTCATGCGTGCTACTTGAGTCATTGTTTGCCTTTTTGCGCACACTACTATGTTTAGCTGCTAGACAAGTATTCACAACATTTATATTATTCTCCATTTCACTAATTAATTGTCTTAATTCATATACGCATACCTGGATTAAGTGATACTAATGATGCAACAGCATGAACTAACATATCTATAAGGTGCTTCCAATATGGTTCATCTGTTGTACGAGGATCGGATTTGGGATGTGACACTAGTCTCAGTATGCTTGACTTTTCTCTATTGGAAATTATGGAGTGTTTATAGGAAATAGAAAACATTACATTTTTTAAAACTGAAAAGGGCCAAAATTGCCCCTGAACTATGCGAAATAGACCAGATATACCCTCCGTTATATTTACGGATCAAAAATGCCCCCGTCGTTACCCTAAGAAACCACAAATACCCCCTAACTTAACAACCTTTTTTTTCTAATTGACGTGGCAAGCCACACGGGATTCATCCCTCCACCTAAGCCTTGCCAACTAGGATTCCCACTAACACTAACCCACTATACTTGCTGATCCATATTACCCGACCCACAAAACCCATTTTTCTGAAAACCAGATGTTTGTTAAAGATCACTAGGGCTTATACCAGTGCCATGTTGTCTAAGTGATATCTCATGAATTAAGGTAAACGTTTTTATGAAGCACAAAAAGTAAGTAAATTTATTTAGCATTTCCACAACTACACCATATTTTATCAACTGGTAGTTTGTTGAACTGGCCTTTCCATCTGTTAACTTAGAGCTTGCTCGACATGGTTGTTGCATATTTCCAAAGGTAGTCAAAATTTACAACAAATGTTTGAGCAAGTTGAATTGTAAAACACACAGGAAAATCGTCCTGAAAAGAATTCATCTGTAATGTTAGAGTAGCTCTGTTTGGAATTCTTTCTCCCCTTGTTTAGACTCAGTTGCAAGCATTTTGACAGCAACCGATCAATGTGATGAAGTTGTAGGTTGCTCTGTGCAAATCCCTGCCCATGAATAGTGTATGATCATCGTCTCAATTGAGAATCAAAAGCATTACAGCAGGTAGTTATGGCCCTAAGATGCAAGGTCTATTTATTGAAGTGCAATTTATGTTAAATAGTACGAAAGGAATTGCAAGACTTGCAGCAAAGTAATGAATCAGACACATTAATAGGATATTGCAATGAGTCAAAGATGCAAATTGCTACTGGAGAATGTTCCTATTTTCTTGATATTGCTGGTGCAAATTTACCAAAAGAGCTGAGTAATTTGACCAATCTTGAGTCACTTTTCTTATTCAGAATCCAGCTTATTGGTAATATGTTGTTTCCTTCACCCGTAAAAACCAGATATTGATTAAAAATGGTAGTTCTAAGCCCACAATTAAACTGTGTTTCCTTAAAGAATTTAATCCCCTCACAATTGCCCAAGGTTTGGATTAATTCCTCCCAGGATAGAACAGAATACTATTCTGCAAAACCGGCAATGGAATTTGCAGAACTTCGTCGAACTCAATCAATGGAGTTCAGGGGCAATGGAGTCCATTGGTTGAGTAATACTTTTATCTCAAAATATAACGGAGGGTATATCAGGTCCATTTTGCATAATTCAGGGGTAATTTTGACCTTTTTCCGTTTTATTAAATAATTTCGGAGAGTAAGTGCATGTTTGGATGAGCTTTATATAGCTTATGATTTATAAAGCCCTTGATTCGTTTTAACACTATAAAAACAAGGGGTGATAAAGGGAGTACTTAAGGACATATATGAAAACTGAATTGCAGGCTTTAGTGCTAAAATAACCACTAACTCTGCTATTGGCGCTAAGATTATTGCTATCTTGCAGATTAAGGTTTGTATCACATTTCAGCTTATAGTCTTTAATAATATCTACTGATTCCACTAATGCAATAAATCACATTTATAAAGATCACAATGCTTACTATAACATTAGCTGTTCCACCAAACGGGGAAACCCCTAGTTAGGCACATTTTCGGGGAGCAGAATAGGGTGGCTAACATACTAGCAACGTAAAGACAACGATACCAACAAAAATGTTATCTTAAATACCGGACAGTTCCACTTTTATTTGCATTAAAAAAAGTTAAAAATCAAACAAACTTGAAACTCTTTTTGTTAGACCTTTAAGGCAACTATATATCTCGAATAGTTCTACCAACTCTAATGTATTAGGTATTGATATTGTTAGGCACTTTTGTTGCTCACCCCCTTATATTGATGCATTATATATATACACAGTATCGTTTTATTACCCCAAAAAAAAAAAGTAGAAATAGAAATATAATAAATATAAAAAAATATTTAAAGAGAAAAAACGACTATCTTGGGTTGGAGTTACCGCAGTTTATTGTATTCTTTACTCAACAACAATAAAATCTTTGTTAATATATATTATATTCCTACTTTATCTTATAGAGATGGTTAAATTAATAAAAATTAAAAATAAAGAGGTTTTAAAATCATGGCTAGCATTTATGACCAAAAAAGGAAAATAAACATAAAATATTAAGATATATCCCATAAAAATAATCTTAATTTATCGTTTAGTATCAAACACGTGATTTATTTATTTAATTTGTATAACACTTGCTCTTATATTTAATTATTAATTATTAACTAAACTGGGCCAAACCACCCAAATGTCTAGGCACCTAACTCAACCTAGTTGTCAATGAGAGCGAAATAAAACTATAAAAATCCTATGTTTAAATTTCAAGAAATGCCCAACAAAGGAAAGCTTAGGCAGGTAGCATTACTCCATATATGTATTATTAGTAGGAGGGTACAAATATTCAGTAAAATAATTCATATTTGGTTGCAATTATTTTAAAAAATAGTAAATATTTCTTATGCAGACAAATTATGGAGAATTTATATTTTATCTAATTACAATAATAATAACATATTCAGTGTAATTCCACAAAATAGAATATGAAACGAACGATGGGTACGAAATTTTACCCTTTCTTATTAAAGTTCCAAAGTTATTTTCGATATATTTTCAATAGAGTTTATATTCATGATTCACTATAAATATTATTTTAAATTTTTTAGAAGAATACAATTGAAAATAATATAGGCTATTAAAAAAAACATTTTTTATAGAATTTTTTAAAATTGAAATAGTAAGTGGGTTAGGAGTTCTTTTCCTTTTTTTTTCGTTGACAGCCGTATAGAAGATTGCTTCCTCCCAATTTTGCATGATTTGTAAATTACTTCGTAATTTCATTTTACTTTATCCCATTATTAAAAATAATAATTATTTCAATTTATTTATCTAATATATATATATTATAAAGCAGAGGACGAAGCACCACAACTAGCCAAGTGGCAATTTATTTAGAAGTCATGTGGCAGTTTTAGGACAAAGCTAATGATATTGTAATAAAAAATTTAAATTAAAAGATTAAAAATATTTGAATTTAAAAATGCATTATCTTTTTAAATAGAAAAGAAATCATTAGTTTAAAAATAAAAAACTACAATAGAGTTCTAATTGAACTCTACTATTTCATAAACTTATCTCTTTCATATGTCATGAAATGAATTTGAATAAATTTAATTTAACTATTAAATGAAGATAAGAATGATAATAATAATAATAATAATATAGTAGTACGTAGTAGTAGATAATAATAATAATAATAATAATAATAATAATAATAATAATAATTTAAAAAGATAGTAGTACATAGTGATAAAAATAATAATAGTTGTTAGCAATACTAATAATAATCTATATATGTTATTAATTTTATACGACAATGGTGTAGATCAATTTTAATTTTATCAACTTTTGTTTAAATAAATGACTATTTAACAAAGAGACAAAAGAAAGAAGTAAAGAAAAGAAGATGAACAAGAAAAAAAAAACATGGGAAAAAAAAAAAAGGATAAGAAGAGCAACAAAAATCCTCTTTTATTTCGTTTTTGTTAACTACAAATCTTTTTGGATTGATCTAATTGTTTTCAAATATTTCTCTTAATTCAAATATATAAATTATAAGAAAAATATGTATTGTATTTAGAAAAATAAAAACTAAAAAAGAGGAGTAAACTTATCTACTTTTAACAAATTGATATGTTATTTGAATTTGAATTTAAATAAAATTTGAATTAGAATAGAGTTCTACCTTCTCAATCTCTTCTATATATATACTCCAACAATTATATATAATACAAAGTTTTCTTCTCTCTTTTTTTTTTCTACATGGCTGACTGCATTCTTCATATTCTTCAATTTCTAGAAAAAAAAATTATTTTAATATTTTCATTTTTATATGCAGATGAGCGATGGTCATATTACAGATTAATTGGTTTTGCTACTATATTCGGACCTGAATTCAAGTAAGTAATAATTTTTATTTTTATTTTGTTCATTTGACTTTTGAAAAAAATAAGTACATTCGATTACGTAAATAAAAAATAAAATCACCTCTTATTGAGAATTTTAGTCAAGCATTTACTTTTTTAAATGTTAATTTTTGTTACCATTTTTATATTATTATTTAATAAGTGCTTATATTATTTTATGTGTTTTTTTTTATGATCTATTTATCTAATTCGATGTTGGGAGAAGTTTCGGATGAAAACAAGAAGATTAAGCAACTGGCAAATCAATAGCTTTTGTTTTAAAATAATTTGAATACATCTCATTTAAATATTAAATAAACGATAATAATAATTAAAAAATAAATAAATGACTGAATAAAAAATAATAATATTGGTTTTAAAAGATAGTTCTAAATTGAAGTTATAAAAGAATAAAGATTGGCTTTAAAGATACAAATTATTAAAATTAGTCTTTAGATAAAGATAAAGTTTTCTAAAAATTAATTAATTGAGATTTTTGAATTTGAATTAAAAGTTATAAATTCTTTTAAATTTTAAATTGAAAACAAGCTCTATACTCGATAAAGATAAATAAAAATAATAAAGTGTTTAAAATTGATGTAATATTTATTTTAATTCAACGATAAAGATTAAAATTTGAACATCAACCAATTTTACGTATTTTGAGGGATTGACTTCTTTTGAGTACGTATTCTACATTTTTTATAATTTTAAATTATAGTTATAACAATATAAAGTTTATTTTAAAAGATAAAGTTTATCATAATTAGTTTATAGATAAAGATAAAGTTTGCAAAAAAATAATTAGTTTGAAATATTTTTTTTAATTCTGAATTGAAACTATCAAAGGATGAATATATGTTTAAAGATACGAGTTATTAAAATTAGTCTTTAGATAAAGTTTTCTGAAAATTAGTTAGTTGAGATTTGTGAATTTTAAATTTGGATTAGAAGTTACAAATTCTTTTAAATTTTGAATTGAAAACAAATATAAAGCTGAATTTCAATTAACTTTTTTACATATAAATTAATTTTTCAATCAAGCTTCTCATTTCATTTTCTAAATTCTTTTAACCTATTCTTTAATTGTTCAATCAAATTTGTTT
Organism: Capsicum rhomboideum; assembly: GCA_031232105.1. NCBI lineage: Eukaryota > Viridiplantae > Streptophyta > Magnoliopsida > Solanales > Solanaceae > Capsicum > Capsicum rhomboideum. Next base: position 111,002,572 of record CP124719.1, on the reverse strand, counting down.
ATAACTTATGCCATAGTTATGGTTGACTTATGCTTACATTAATAAATATATGCATAATTTGTTTACTACTTAAAGCTTGACTTTATATTATTGATTATAATTTGTAATCAACAGTTTGTGCTGTTTTTTGTTATACAGAATTTCTACGTACTATGAAAAAAAGATTATAGGTCATGCACATGAGATTTTTCTGAAAAACTGTCAAGCAAAAGTAGAAGCACCACAATTAGTGGCAGCACAATAGAGAGCCATGTGGCAGTTTTAGAATAAAATTATATAGGTTTTGTAATAAAAATTTTGAATTAAAGAATTAAAAATAACTGAATTTGCAAAAATATTAAGCTTTCAAAAGGTAAAGAAAATAAATTCATTAGCTTAAAGTTAGGAACCATAATTGAAGAATCTTAAATAAACTCTAACTATTTCATAATAATAATAACAATATTAATAATCTATATGTAATTAATAGTAGTAGTTGTAGTGGTAAAATAATAATAATAATAATAATAAATAGTAGTAATAGTAGTTGTAGTAGTAGTTCATACGTAGTAGTAGTTGTAATAATAATAATTTTTAAAAAAACAATAGTAGTAATAGTAATACACACGTAGTAATAGTAGTGGTAGTAAGATAATTTCATAAAAAAATATTTAAATTATAAAATAAATTATTTGAATTTTGTCTAAAAAATAAATACATTTATTAAGAACAAAAATAACAATCCATTTTATTAAAAGAAAAAAATAAAGAGGCAGGTACTCCTTACCCCACATACACACGATTTTACAAAAAGAAAAAAGAAAAAAAAATAGCCAGACTCCTTATTTGTAGCAACAAAATACATTCTTTTTTTTTAATACTTTATTTGAAAATTAGTTGTTTGATTGTGAGTGGTCCTAAATAGTTGGTCCTCTTTTATCTGCTATATAGTTATCCAACTTTAAATAAACTTTTAGATATTTATTCTATCAATTTACATGATAGAGATATATCTATCAATAATAATAATAATAATAATAATAATAATAATCTATATCTATATCTATATATATAAAAGCAAAAATAGAAGCACTACAAGAAGCCAAGTGACAAGCTATTGAGAAGTCACGTGACAGTTTTTAGGACAAAGCTTAATAGTATTGAAATAAAAAATTTGAATTAAGAGATTAGAAATATTTAAATTTAAAAATACATTATCCTTAATTCATTAAAAAAAAAAAAAGACTATCAATTTAAAAGTAGAAACTCATAGTTGAAGAGTTCTAAATAAACTTTTACTCTTTCATAAACTTATCCCTTCTAAAATTTTAATATTATAAAAAATATTTAAATAAAATTTAATTAAATATTAGATGAAAGATAAAAGTATAATAATAATAATAATATAATAATAATAATTAGTAATAGTAGTAGGACTACGTAATATGTGGTGCTGCAGTAGTAATAATAATAATAAATAAATAAATAATGGTAGTAGTGATAATAATAATAATAATAATAATAATAATAATAATAATAATAATAATAATAATAATAATAATAATAGGAGGAGGAGTACGTAGTAATAGTAGAAATAATAATTAAACGAAACATAAAAATGATATAATAATAAATAAAAAATGATACATATTAGGAGGAGTACGTAGTACTTAGTGATAATGATATATAATAATATCTATTTGTAATTTTAATAAATAATAATATTCATAATAGAAGAGTTCTAAATGAATTATAACTATTGCATAAACTTATCTCTTTCAGATGTTATAAAATATATTTAAATTCATTTGATTTAAATATTAAATGAAAGATAATAATAATAATAATAATAGTAATAATAATAATAATAATAATAATAATAATAATTGTAATAATAATAATAATTAGTAATAGTTTAGTAGTACGTAGTAATTGTAGTTGTAATAGTGGCAGTAGTATTAACAATAACTAGTATACGTACCCACGCATCGCGTGGATAATATTAAAATATTATTTTTAATCGTTTCATATTTGAATGTCTCGTTCGACCATGTTAAATCATATAATCTTAAAAAAAAGTTCAACTATTGTGGAAAAAAAATTCTAATCCCCCCCACCCCCACCCCCACCCCTCCCTCAACCCTCAATTTTTAAAAATAAAAAATAAGCTACAAATTCTACCCCCAACATGCGTCCACCCCCCACCTCTAACTAAATATATACCAAAAGAATAATTATGTAATTATTAAAAAAATATTGTATTTCATTTTTTGTTAATTATATTATCACGATTAAAAAATATCAGGTTGTTAATATTCTCTCCCCTTCCCCACCTCTAACTAAATCTATATGAGTAAAAATAATTATGTAATTGCAAAAAAAAATTTATATTTCATATTTTTCTTTATTATATTGTTTACAATTTAAAGATTTCAGATTGTCAAAAATAATTTAAATTTTTATTCTACTGTCCCCCATCTCTTCCGTTTAAAATTTATAAATAATAATATGTGCATTATCTAATTACTTCATTATATTCTCAAAATTAGTTCAAATTCCCTCCCCCACCCCCATCCTCGATGTACATTTTTTTTTACTGAATTGTAATTTCTTTACTTTTATCTAATTTGACTTTAGATTAATTGCAAATATTTGCAACATTAAAAAGAATAATAATAATATCAGACACATATTTTGAAAAACTTAAGTGTATCAACTATATTGACAAAATTTTGACTTCCGTAGTTATCTATTCTTCTCTTCTCTTTATTCATCTTTATCTCTTTGCAAGTCAACAATAGCAAAAAAATCATCATTAAAAAGTAAAAATAACTTCCGAGAAAACTTCTTCATAAATTAAATAAAAGAAAAAGTAGTAATTTGAAATCGATTTATCTAGAATTTTTACTCATCGAAGCCGTAGTTTCGATTATTATCGGCCCTTTTTTTTTTCCTATCTACTTGAAGGGTGTTATTTTTTGTAATGAGGAACGAAGAACTGCGAAAAATGGATAGATATAACATCAATGACTTCAATTTATATTTCATAAATTGCCATTAAAAATAAACTCTTAGTAATATATAATATAGGTCCCTAATATATAATAGTTATGTTTACTATAAAACAAAAATATTTTAACAAATGGATAAAGTTCATTAATTGTTATACATTACTCCCTCTGTTTTAAAATAATTGGAAGGTTTAAGTTTTACACAATTCTTAAGGAATAATTAATTAGGAGTGTGATTTAACTAATATATTTCTTATTAATTCTTAAGTCTTCATTAATTTTAGAATAATTAATCATAAGGGTAGAGTTGAAAAAAAATGATTAATTATTTTTTGATCTTTTAAACTGATAACTATTTTGAGACAAATATTTTTAATAAACATGCCAACTATTTTACGACGGAGGGAGCAGTATCAATTTTAAATGATATGTAACGAATATAACATTAATATATAACTTTTAATTAGCATGTCACTTGACTTAATATAATCGTCCGCTACTTTTCTTTAATACATCATAAATTCTTATTCCTTATATATGCCTTTTTTATTGTTTTTCTCACAATTCGTAAACTGACTAAATTTGTTAATAATATTTTTGAATATTATTTATTTACTTTATTTTATTTTTAAATTTAACTTTAATATCCTCACCATATCTCTACCCACCCTCTTTTATACATAGGCCATGAGTTTGTTATTTTTATTTAATATCTTACTAACTTATGACCTTGCTTAATTTTGGAATATAATTTTCTATTGAAAAATAAAATCTTGGTTTAATATTATTTAAAAAATTCATTTAATTTTAAAGTTACCTCATAAGTATGGGGAGTCTTAATAGTTAATTGTTTTTGTGCCAAAATTCATATTCAACATGTATGTATTTCGTAGAGAGAGACAGTAAATTAACATGTACATGCTACATTTGTTGTATAATTAATCTATACAAACACATTCAACCAATTTTAGATAGAACTCAAACACATATACAAAATATATAATCTGTCAGTAAAAATAATTTTATCATCTTAATTTTATATATATATCAAACATTGCTATGATTATAAGGAAAAGCAAAAACAAATCAAATCAATTAAAAAGGTTATCTTTCAGTTCACATATTTTTCTTTTCATAATTTTAAAAATGCCCATTTCAAAATCAAATACTTATATTTTTCAAACATAATCTCTTTCTGTATAAAGTAAACAAATAAAATAATAATAAAAAGAAGTATAATTTTTTTACATTCCCAGATTCTACTAAAAAGTATCACTATTATTCTTGGTGCTAGTGTTACTGCAAAAACTTTCAATGAGAAAATTTTAAAACTTAAATTTATGAGTAAAATAAAAAATTTCTTGAGAAAAATAAGCAGCAAGAACAAATATACCACATCAAAGTCATAAGAAAAAAAGAACCAACAACAATTAAAATTAGAGGAAAATTGATGAGGATAATTAATACAACTTATCTCTTTGTATTTGTTTTTATCAAAAATCAAATGAACAAAATCATTAGAAAATATTACTTACTTGAATTCAAGCTAGAAAAATAGATTAGCATGAAATACCACCACAATTCATCTGCATATAAAAAGTGAAAATGTTAAAACAAAAAAAAATCTAAAAAATAAAGAATATGAAGAATGCATAAATAAATTCATGAATAAAGCTAATGATCAATAATAAAAAACAAAAGAGAGAAGAAAGCTTAGCATTATAAATAATAAATAATTGTAGAAGTATATATAGAAAAAGCTAAGTAGTAGAGCTTAATTCCAACTCCAATTTCTTTTAAATTTAAATTCAAAAAACTAACTGATTAGGATATTGCTTTGGATAAATATAAATTTTAAAAAATAAAATTAAAATAAAGAAGCAAAAACTTATAGTTGCTAATAAAGAGGAGCTTAAAGAGAATTACAATTCTTCTGCTATAAAAAAGGAACATTCACAACCAAACAATTGATTTTCAATTTAAATTTAATAATAATCTTTAACAATGGGGATAATTGGGGGTATTTTCAATTTATATTTAAATTCAACCACTACTACTTCTAATACTATTTTCAATTTATAATAACTAATTATGATTTATTTTTAAATAAATAGAATAAAGTCACTAAACAATGATGACAACAACAACACTACAACGTTCCTTCAATTATTTGCAATTTGAAGGCTTTTAGTATTAATTACATGGTTTCTATAAATTTTATAAGTATGCTTTATTTATTTATGTCATTTTATTATATTTATTAAGAGAACTTAATCTTAATTATTTTGGTCATGTAAGTAGGAACTTTAAACTTTTTAAATTCCTTCTCAAACTTTTATTACAATATATATTGTACTACTACGTATTACAACTACCTCTACTACTTTTATTATTATTATTATTATTATTATTATTATTATTACACTACGTAATAATCTACTATTACTACTTTTACCAAGATTTATTATTATTATTATTATTATTATTATTATTATTTTATCTTTTATTTCATATTTAAATAAATTATATTCAAATATGTTTTATGACATTTAAATTTCAAAAGAGATAAGTTTGAAATGGTAAAAGTTCATTAGAACTCTTCAACCATAGATTTCTATTTTTAAAATGATGAAAATCTTCTTCTTCTTTTTTTTTTTTAAGAAAAAGATAATGTATTTCAAATTCAAATACTTTAATTTCTAAATTCAAATTGTTTATTACAATAATTTAGCCTTGTCCTAAAACTGCCAAGTGGCTTATTATTATGATGTCACTTGGCTTCTTATGGTGCTTCTACTTTTGCTTTTATATATATATATATATAGATAATAATAATAATAATAATAATAATAATAATAATAATAGTAATATCTAAACGTACTTGAATTTGAAAAATTAAAGTACTTGAATTTGAAATACATTGTCCTTTTTAAAAAAAAAAGATTTTCATTATCGTAAAACTAGAAACCCATAATTGAAGAGTTCTAATAGACTTTCCTATTTCAAACTTATCTCTTTTAAATTTAAATGTTATAAAACATATCTGAATGTAATTTATTTATATACTAAATGAAAGATAAAAATAATAATAATAATAATAATAATAATAACCAAATCTTTCCACAAAATATAAAACATACGTATGCTACATATCTGTTTCGAAATCTATTTTTGTGGAACTATATTTCCACAAAATAAGCCTAGGAGATAATACAACTTCAGATAAGATCATGTTTTTTAATTTACATTCTTTAATCCATTTAGTTTTTAATTATTGTTAATTATTCTTATTATTTATTGCTTATTAATTTATTGAAAGAAACGTATTTCAACTACTCCATTTTTGTTGGAGTTCTCAAGAGGACCTTTAAGAAAACAGTTGCTATTCTAATCAAACACAAAAATAAAAAGAAAATTTAAAAGATAAAGATTTAAATTTGAATTTAAAACAGTAGTAGTAATAGCAATATTATTATTTTTATTATTATTTTTATTATTATTATTATATAATAATAATAATAATACAGAAGAATTATATAAATTTATAACAAATTAATTATTTTTTAAATAGAAAAAATGATAAAAGTGTACAAGAAGGAAAAAAACGTATTGATAGAATCAATTTCAATTTTTATTTTTCAAATTCAAATATGTAAACTATAAGATAACCATAATATTTTAGAATCTTATCTTTTCTAACAAATTGATATTATATACAATTTGAATTTGAATGAAATTTTAGTTGGTATAAAATTTAACTTTGTAATCTATTATATATACCCCTTCAGTTACATCAGTGCAAGCTTTCTTCTTCTCTTTTTATTGTTTTTATCTCGAGAGAATTTTCTGCGATGTTTTATTCGCAAATGTATTGATTAATCTTTTTAAACATACCTTAATACTATTTTGTTGTGTACATTCACTGTAGAACAAAGTCATATTTATGTCCTTTCTTATTCTCAAGTTTAGTACTGATATGTTTTCCATATACTCAATATTTTAATATAAATTATTTTTCTTGCCACAGAGAATTTCTACCATGGATAAAAAGATTATAGGTAATGCCCATCAGATTTCTCCAAATAATTACCAAGGTATGTTGTTCATGTTTAATTTTTCTTTTTAATTATTCTTTTATTATTTGTAATTAACATTATATTTATCTTTTATCATAGATATACCTACCATGGATAAAAAGATTATAAATAATGCTCATCAGATTTTTCTGAATAACTATCAAGAATGTTGTTCATGCTTAATTGGAATTTTAATTATTTTATTGTTATTTGATTAACATTATATTTATTTTTTATCATAGATGTACCTAAGGAAGCTGAAGTTTCCACAAATCTGATGTATATAAATATCTCAAAAATACGAAATGAGTATTTGAGAAATCAATAAGTATAACGGAAACTCGAAATATATATAGGAGATGTCTGGGCTGTGGTGGGGAAGGGTGGGGTGGGGGGGGAGATAAACCAAAGAAAATCTAGGAAGAAGCTAACATTTAGCTGGGAAGGATTCAAGAAGTTGAAGGAAATTGTGAATCTTTTATCTTTTATGTGTTAGTATAAAAGAATTTTTGCAAATTTTACAAGAATAAAATAAATACAATGAACAATCAAACATAAATTTAAATTTAACATTCTACTAGAAATAAGCAAGAAGAAAGTTCAACTACTACAACATGTAACACAAAAAAATAATTAATTCAAATTCAAACTATACAAAAATAATTAAATATAGTAAAAGAAAATGTGCATAGATGGGGGAGTGGGGATTTAATATTTTAAACTAATTTTGAAAACATAATGAAGTAATTAAATAATGCAATATTACTATCCATAAATTTTAAATTAAAGTGGTATGAACAACATAATAAAAATTCATAAAATATATATATTTTAGGTTAATAAGAAGAACACTTTATAATTGTATTAAGCCAGGTGTTAACCTAATATTAACAATCTAATAATTTGAAATAGTGAACAATGTAATAAAGAAAAATATGAAATATAAAAGGTTTTTGATAATTATATGATTTGTAGTTTTTTTTTTTCCAATATAAATTTGGTTATGGGGTTGTGATGGCGTTGGGGTGGGTGGAGTGGGGGTGGGGGTTGGGGGAGCGGTTGGGTTTGGGGGTGTACATTTTATTGAGGAACAATATGATTATTGAATTTTTAAAAATAATATGATTTAACATATTTGAACAAGACATCACAATTTGGAATGATTTAGAAATAATATTTTTATCCGTATATTATAAAGCAGAGGACGAAGCACCACAATTAGTAAAGTGACAAGCTATTGAGGAGTCACTTAGCAGTTTTAGGATAAATACTAATATTATTGTAATAAAAGTTTTGAGTTAAAGGATAAGAGATATTTGAATTTGAAAATATTAGGCTTTTCTAAAAAAAGATTATTATTAGCATGAAACTAGGAACCTAACATTGAAGAGTTCTAAATGAACTCTTGCTATTCATAAACTTATTTCTTTCAATGTTGTAAAATATATTTAAATATTAATAATCTAACATTGAAGGATAGCATTTTCATGTTCATCTTCCTCTGTGAATGTTAACGAAGAGGAACAACCGTCTACATCCATAGATGTTATCTCTATCTACTTCTCACAGCTCTTCGCCTTCCACTACAAATGGTAACATCCTCTAAAAAAATAAGGGTAAAGGGGACCGGTAATGATTGAAATGACGACTTTGATAAGTAAAAGATTCATAGATAAATTGGTTTCAAATTGATTCAAAACTTTTCTATTGTTTAATTTATGAAGGAGTTTTATTGAGAGTTGTTCTTATTTTTTAGTGATGATTTTATTATTATTGTTGACTTGCAGAAGAGATAAAGAAGAATGAAGAGAAGAGTAGTCGCAGAAATAGAAACTTAATTGATATAGTTGATCAGCTTAAGTTTTTCTACTATGTGTTTGATATTGTTGATCTTCTTTTTAATGTTGCTTTATTTCATAATTTTTTCTTATTTAATTCAATTGTATGAAATTGATAATTGTTTTTGTATTTAATATCCCATTCACGGATTGTTCTGTATTTAATATCACATTCACAAGTCGTTCTATATTTTTTGACAATCTGAAATCAAATTGTAAACAATATAATAAAGAAAAAAATCATATAGATTTGATTAGAGGTGGGGGAGAAGGAAATATTAAAAATCTAATATTTTAAATTGTGAATAATATAATAAAGAAAAATATGAAACATAAAAGTTTTTTACAATTACATGATTATTTTTTCGTATAAATTTGGTTAGAGGTGGGGGAATGGGGTTGGGAGAGGGGTGGGTGGGGGTGGAGGCATGGGGTGGGGGGAGGGGTTAATTTCTTTAAAAAAAATAATAAAAAATTGAGGGTGGAGGTGGGGTGGGGGGACAATTAGAAATAATATTTTAATATTATTCGTGCATCGCACGGGTACGTATACTAGTATATAATAAAGGAGCATGAGGTTATGTCAAGTGAAATCTTGAGAACTAGCCACTTGACATTTTACAACAAACATCAATTTTGTAGATTATTAATTATTTCATATTTATTTCATATTGTGGTAAAGAATATCTAAGATTGACTCATATTGGATGAAAATTATTAAGATTGACTCTTATCAGATTAAATTACTAAGATTTGTCCTATATCATTAGTACATTACAATTGAGTAAATCAAAAAGTATTACAAGAAAAATCAAGCAATTAATAGAATAACCAATTAGTAAATAGTTATCAAGCAATTTATATGGAAAAGATTATTATGCCCAAAGAGTCATTTCAAAATTAAAAATATTGTGAAAAAGATGTCATTCCAAAATATGTACACAATTAATTTAAATAACATAAATAATAATATCATTTAAAAAAAGAATATTTAAGTTTCACTATAATTGAGTAAATCAAGGAAATGTTACAAAAAATTATAAAATTAGGAGAGATCGTTGAGAAGTAAATCAGTAATTAGAGAAAAAACAATTGCTACCTTTATTTGAGTTCTCCCGAAATTATAGAGGTAGTTAATAATCAATTAACTATAATCAAACTATATAAAATATGAGAGAATAATGGGAAGTAAATATGTAATTAGGGAAAAAATAATAGTTGTTTTGAGTCTTTATCATAATTATAGGGATAATTAAATAATTAATCAAATTTTAAAAATAGCAGAGATTTATGGAAAGTAAATATGTAATTACAGAAAAAATAATTACTTCCTTATTTGTGTCCTTTCTGCAATTATAGAGTTAATTAAATAATCAACTAAATATAGTCAAGCCATAAAATTAGGAGAGATTTATAGGAAGTAAATATGTAATAGTAATACTGGTTTTACAATAATAAAATTAATTAGATTAAATTGAGGTGAAAATCAATTAATAAGCTAATTTAATAGAAAATATATGCAAAATTTCATAATTGATATACATACTGTGGTAAAAGGATATTCTATTAAGAAAATAATCAATTAGCAATTAAAGTGACACTTATAAAAAAATATTATTGGGATCAAAGAGTCATTCCAAAATTCTTTTTAAAAAATACTTTATGAAGAATATAGTATATATGGAATATAAATCTGTTGAAATTATGAGATTTCTTTTAATAATTATGATTCAAGTACGTAAAATTATTACCATTTTTATGTAAAAATACAAATCAAAATAAAATGCATTAATCATGATTATCATTTTGAAAATTAAGATAAAATCTCAAATTTTCATTTGCGTAAGCAGATTTGTATAGCTTTTAAAAAAGAAAAGAAGGATTTCCCTATTAAGGGACTTTTAACTAAAAAAAAAAATAAATTATTGTTAAATGGATTATAGTAATATAAAATAAGGAAAACATGATCTCAGTATCTTATTCAAATATAAATTATTTTTTTAATAAGAATTTTAGAATTTGTATTTAAAATAGAAATTTGACCTCTTATGTATACTTTTTCAATAATACATAAATATTGTTACACTTTCCTCTCTCTCTCTCTCTCTCTCTCTCTCTCTCTCTCTCTCTCTCTCTCTCTCTCTCTCTCTCTCTCTCTCTCTCTCATTATTGATCATTAGCTTTATTTGTCATTCTCAAGTTTTCGCATTATGAGTATGTAGCAATTAAATAAGTATTGTCGATATTTTGTAAAATATTAACTCTAATTTTCTCAATGAATTCCAGGCTTAAATATCAAGTTTTCGTAGAGTAAGAGACCAAATATGTTGATGCAATGTTGTCACTAATTCAAAGTGAGAGTTCAACGGAAGAATCGACGTATGAGGTGGTTCAACAATATATTCACAACGTAACATAGATTTGAAACAAAAGAATATCAATTGTCGAAAATGATTTGAATTATTCATAATATTTTTCTTTCTTGAGAAAAATAATTTGTAGTTTGGTGATTTCTTCTACAAATATAAATTTGTATTGTGGATAATATAGTTCCTTGGTTATATATAATTTTGGGGGTCTTACATAATTATGATATAAAGGTGATTAGCTTTTTTGATCTTTTTTTAATTTTTTTAATATTAGATTTCGGTAAAGTAAGAGACCAAACATATTAATGGAATGTTATCACTAATTCAAAATGAGAGTTCAGTAAAAAAAAAAAACATATGAGAAGACTGAACACTACATTCACAATATTGGTTTGGAATAAGAAAATCATTGACCGAATATTGGTTTGGATCAAGGAAATCATTTGTCGAATATGAATTTAATTATATACAATATTTTTCTTTTTTATAATTTGGTAAATTTGATAATTTCTTTATTTAAATTTTTTAATAATTTATTGTGATAGAGATTAACTAACATGTAAGATATAAGAACTTTAAATAAAAGTAAGTTATTAAGTAATAAATTCAATTATTGTTAAATTATAAATTTACGGTAAAATATATGATAAAGAAAAAAAATGTAAGCAATATTAATGAAATTAAAAATATGATTATTCTGAAGCTAATGAAAAATAAAAATTGCAAAATTGATTTCTTTACTATATTTAGTATTTTTTGAATCCTATTTTGGCTTGAATGAGAAAGTTAGTATAACTAGGAAGATAATATTTTTTTTCTTTATATTTGTCTCCTTTTAATATTCATAGGTAAACATCTTTAACATATTTAAATCGATTTTCTCTCTCATTGTTCTTTTCTCTTTGAACTAACTTTTGTGAGTCATTCAAGGAACTATAAGTCATAGGAGACATTAACGATGTATTTCATTAGTCTATGTTGATTTATCTGTTGGTCAATAATGAAAAAATAATAATTTATGCTTCTATGCATTTGGTAAAATTGTAAATCTAAATTATTTTTATCTATTTTTATTATGATCTTTCTTCTTAAATATTGATCGTGCGTCGCGCGGTTACTAATACTAGTTTATAAAATCGAGAGGTTCATTATTTTCTTTCAATACTACTTCTATCATCAAATAACTATATATTTCCTCCTTCCATCTTTACTTGTTCCCTCCGTTCGTCTTTACTTGTCCATTATACTAAAAAAAATAGATGTCCAATTCAGAAACCAATGAACAATTTGAGGTCTATCGAAAACAACCTCTCTACTTCATCCGAGGTAGTGGTATGGACTGCGTACACTTTACCCTCCCCAGACCCCACTTTGTGGGAATACACTGGGTATGTTTTTGTAGAAACCAATGGACAATTTATCATTTTATATCCATTTTACCCTTGTTATTAAATATTATTCGATATCCTATATTTTTTTTCCAAAGCATTAAATTTATTAAATCCAAATGGTGATATAGTAAATATTATTCTTATTATTTATCATTTCGATGTATGTCAAGTCAATAGTAGATAAATAAAGATAAACGAAGAGAGTAATATAATTAGTGGTTAAATTTGATTTTTTTAAAACATACAACAACAACATACCCAATATATTTTCATAAAGTGGGGTCTGAGAAGAATAAGTATATGCAATTCATGTCACTACCTCTCAGAGGTGATATAGAGAGACTGTTTTCGATAGACCCTCGTCTCAAGATAAAAACAATCTAGAAAAAAATTAATAAATTATATTTTTTAAAACAAAATTGATAATAATAATAATTTAATAAATTAAACTCTTAGGGGTCGTTTGGTAGAGTGTATAATAATAATGGTGAATAAGGTGTATTAGTAATGCTTGCATTAGTAATGCAAGTATTAGTAATGCTGGTATTAGTTATGCAGACATTATTTCTTACACAATGTTTGGTTTGATATATTAAAAATAATATATATTTACAATTTTTATAAAAAAATATTTGTTTACCAAAATACCCTTCTTTGTAAACTCTCTTTCCTTCTTTGAATCTCTTCCCTTTCTTCGTTCTCTTGTCCCCGCTACCGCAAATGATCGGACCTCCCATTGCCGCAACTGAAGATGAATATGCCATACGTTGTTCTATAGCAGCCATCATCGCATTCTCCTCGCTGCTACTGCTACGATGCATCACTGTGTAATCTCCATTTCTGGTAAGAAAAAGGAAAAGGAAGCAGCAACAACTACAGATCAGAGCAGAAAAAAGCTGGAAAAAAAACAAGGAAAAAGGAAAAACAATGTTTGATTAAGAAGAAGGAAAATATTTTGAGGATTAAATTTGTCATTTAATAAGTTAATGCATGTATTGAAATGCTTTGTATTACTAATACACAGAAAAGAGTGGTATTAGTAATACATAGCTTAATACACAATAGACTATATAACTAATGCTGCATTAGTTATACATAGATTAAAAAAATATAACAAACAAGATATTAATAATACACAAGAGTAATGCATGTATTATTTTTATTAACATACTCTACCAAACGACCCCTTAAAACTCTAATAAATATTTTCGAGCACCAAGTCAACCAAATAAAAATGAAATGGAGGGAGTAGAACTGTAGAAGGAAAATATTCGGATATGTTTTTTAGTGGAGAGAGAATTTCAAGTACCATCGCAGAAACTTCTACTTATATTTCTCATTTTTTTTAAAAAAAAAACAAATTGGAATTGGAATTTATCAAAAACTGAGGAAGGAATAATACACACTTTCTTCTCTATTCCACCACCACAACCACCACCCTTATTCATTTTCCTCGCAGAGAAAAAAAGGAATAGAGAGAGAGAGATCGAAGATGTACGGATTCACGAGTTTGAACACAGAAGATGGAGGAATCAAAGGTGATATAGAGGAAGGAACCTTGTATCCAGGTCTTGGATATGGAGAGAATCAATTGCGTTGGGGTTTCATTCGTAAAGTATATGGTATTCTTGCTGCACAGATCCTCACCACTACTCTTGTATCCGCTGTTACCGTCCTTTATGCGCCAATCAATGATCTCCTTCGTGCCAGCCCTGGACTGCTTCTCTTCCTCATTTTCCTTCCTTTCGTCCGTAAGTCGTTCTCTTCATTTTGGTCTTTTTGTATACTTGATTTCTTTGTTTGTGTGCTTTGTCTATATTTGGTCGCTGATCTGGTTTTTGAATTGTTGATTTCTTTGTATTTTGATGATTGTTTTGTGTGCTTTCTCATTTTTTGTGTATTAATGCTTTCAATTGGCCGTATTTTGTGATCTGTAGTTTAAGAGCCTGTTTGGATTGCCTTAGTTTTGGTGCTTTAAGCACTTGATTTTGAGTCAAAATAACAAAAATTAGCCGAAAGATATAAGCCCTGGCCTTCTTGTCTTCCTCATTTTCTTTACTTTTGTCTCTAAGTAACCCTAGATCCGCTTTTTATATCGTTGATTTCTTTGTATTTGATGATTGTTTGTGTGCTTTGTGTTGTTGATGTATCATTTTTTGTTTATTAGTGCTTTGAATTGAGCGTATTTTATGATATGTGGTTTAATAATAAGTCTCTTTTATTTATGCTATGACTAGAGCAAAATTTGAGATATAGCAATTCACGGTAAATACTACGAATGGTTTCATCCGTAACCCTAGATCTCTTCATTTATCTCTTTTATTTATGCTTTCTGTATATTTGGTAGCTGATCTGGTTTTTAATAGTTGACTTATTTGTATTTGATGATTGTTTTGTGTGCTTTGTGTTGGAGATATTTCATTTTTTTTTTTTGTTTATTAATGCTTTGAATTGAGCGTAGAAATTTGAGATCTAGGATTTCGCGGTAAATTCATGTATTTTATGTATGTGTTTTGATTGATGCAAATTGTGCTATTAGGTTATCTTGGTGGGAGTCTGGTACCATGTGTTTGTCGTTGTATTAGTCGTATTTGTTGGAATTGAATTTGAATAGAGAATTATATAGAAAATGGAATCACTGAAAGTGAAATCTTGCTTCATCTAGACCTTTTTATTTTGGGATTTTCGGTGAAAAAATGGCAAAAAAAGAAAGTATTCACTCCTCTTTTCTATCTTGCATCTATATTATTTTGCCCTGGTGGATAATTTTCTATGTTAACAAATGTGTGGAATATTGGGCGCTAATAGCCCGTCGTGCAAGCCTCGCACTGGGGTCCCGCTATACATGTAGTTTCTTGCTTTTGATATTTGTTGCCATTTGTTGTCTATTGTGTTTTGGTTATCGCATTATTCCGTTGTTGTTAATGTTCTTTTCCTAAATGCGTTGTACCGCTTTCCTTATTGATTGACATGTTTTCTTTACTGCAATATTTCCTTTTCTTCATAACTGCTTTGATCTGCTACACTTGAGCTGAGGGTCTTTCAAAAACAATCTCTTTACCTCCACGAGTTAGGGGTAAGGTCTGCGTACACCCTCCTCAGACCCGACCCAACCCACTTGTGGAATTGCACTAGGTATGTTATTGTTGCTATAGATTAAGTTGGCCTACAATAATAGTAAGATCAATATGGTAACCTAGAAAAAGGGTACTAAATTGTTTACTATTACCATTTGTTGCACCTACAGTGTAACTCTTTTACATTGTTACTTCTTAGCATATGTTATAAATATGTTAAATTGTTCGAATTCTGAGTTCTTGACCTTTTAGTATACTTGTGATGTTTGTGGGATTGTCATATTAAATGCAACTGGTGGTTATTTGTGTACTTTGTTGTATGATTGTAAATGCGTCTTATTTCTTTATGTTTTGATGGAAAAAAGATTATGATCTTTCAGGTTTTTGTTATCTTATGCATGTAACTGTTGATATCTGTATTCTGAATTGTTGGAACCTTAGGTTACTCTTCATGCTATGGTGTTCAGTCAATGATACTACCTCAAATTTTGAGATTCTTTTGTTATTTGTTTTGTGATTGTGGCCAGTGTAATTTCAGCTTTGCTAGTAAATCCGCCACTGCGTTGGTCATCAGCTCTTATGATTATGTTTGCACAGATAGTGGCATTCAATATTTTTCTCCTTTCAGAATTGTATATAATAGAGTTCTCTAATTAGTTGAGGAAAGGGAGGATACTTGAGATACTTGAGTTCTCTTCCTCATTTTCCTTCCTTTCATCCGTAAGTAACCCTAGATCTCTTCATTTATCTCTTTTATTTATGCTTTCTGTATATTTGGTAGGTGATCTGGTTTTTGAATCGTTAGACTTATTTGTATGTGATGATTGTTTTTGTGCTTTGTATTGGAGATATTTCATTTTTTTGTTTATTAATGCTTTGAATTGAGCTTAGAAATTTGAGATCTAGCATTTCACTGTAAATTCATTTATTTTATGTATGTGTTTTGATTGATGCAAATTGTGCTATTAGGTTATCTTGGTGGGCGTCTGGGAGCATGTGTTTGTCCTTGTATTATTCGTATTTGTTGGAATTGAATTTGAATAAAGAATTATATAGAAACCAGAATCACTGAAATATTGTTTCGTCTAAACCTTTTTATTTTGGGATTTTCTATGAAAAATGGCAAAAAAGAAAGCATTCGGTCCTCTTTATCTTTATCTTGCATCTATAGTATTTTGCCCTGGTGGATTTCTTTCGCATTTAATTAATGTGTGGAATCTTGGGTTACTAATTGGTGGAATAATCGGCGCTAATAGCCCGTTGTGCGAACCTCTCACTGGGGCCCGCTATACATGTAGTTTCTTGCTTTTGATATTTGTTACCATTTGTTGTCTATTGTGTTTTAGTTACCACATTATTACGTTGTTGTTAATGTTCTTTTTCTGAATGCTTTGTACCGCTTTCCTTATTGCTTGACATGTTTTCTTTACTGCCATGTTTCCTTTTTTCATTACTGCTTTGATCTGCTGCACTTAAGCTGAGGATCTTTCAGAAACAGCCTCTATACCTCCACGAGGTAGGGGTAAGGTCCTCGTACCCTCCCTAGACCGCACTTGTGGGATTACACTGGGTATGGTTTTGTTGTAGATTAAGCTGGCCTATAATAACAGTAAGATCAATATGGCAATCTAGAAATAGGGTACTAAATTGTTTACTATTGTCAATTGTTGCACCTACAGTGCAAGTCTTTTACATTGTTACTTCTTAGCATATGTTATAAATCTGTTAAATTGTTTGAATTCTGAATTCTTGACCTTTTAGTAGACTTGTGATGTTTATGGGATTGTCGTGTTAAATGCAACTGGTGGACTGGTGGTTATTGTTTACTTTGTAGTATGGTAGTAAACACGTTTTATTTCTTTATGTTTTTGACCGGAAAGAGAGTTATGGTCTTTCAGGTTTTTGTTATCTTATGCATGTAACTGTTGATATCTGTATTCTGAATTGTTGGACTCTTAGGTTACTCTTCACGTTTGTGGTGTTCAGCCAACGATACAACCTCTAATTTTGAGATCTTTTTGTTTTTTGCTTTGTAATTGCGGCCAATGTAATTTCAGCTTTGCTTGTTAATCCGCCACTGTGTTGATCAGCTCTAATGATTATGTTTGCACAGATAGTGCATCAGTATTTTTCTCGTTTCAGAATTGTTATAATAGAGTTCTTTAATTATTTTCGGTTGGATTAGGCTTGGTGGTAGTCTGGAGCTCCATGTAGTTAGTATTAGCCTTATTTGTGTAGTTTCTTGCCTTTTGATCTGTTAGCAATTTGTCATTGTTATCGTTCCTTTTTTGTATGCTTTGTATTGCTTTCCGTATTAGTTATCAATGGGTATGTTGTTGTTGCCGTATTTCCTCGTTCACCACTATTTTGATTTGATGCACTTGAGCCAAGGGTCTTTCGCAAACCACCTCTTTACCTCCACGAGGTAGGGGTAAGGTCTGCTTACGCTCTACACTCCCCAGACCCCACTTGTGGAATTAGTTTGGGTGGTGGTGGTGTTGCTGCTGCTGTTGTTGTTGCTGTTTTTTTTTAAGAGTTTTTTAATTAGCTGAGAAAAGGAAGGTTCTGGAGGTTACAGGCTTACAGTGATCGGTTTGGTGTTTAATATTGTAAACAGATCTGTCTGGAACTGCAGTACGAATTTGTAGTTAATGCATGGTCTGATGCTTCTCGATTTGCTCATATCGAATTTTCCAAAAGTTTATCGACCTGTCTGCACCACTTTCCTTTCCCTTTGTAGAAGCTAACAGTAATAATTTGTTTGTGTGCAGTGCTGTGGCCATTGCACGTATATCAGCAGAGGCATCCATTGAATTTTGTTTTCCTTGGACTCTTCACTGCTTCTTTGAGTCTCACAGTGGGTGTGACCTGTGCTAATACTGATGGTAAGTAGTTTCTCTGATTTACAGATCTTTCTATTTTTGGCGTTTGTTTTTGTTATCTTTATACTTTGACATCTTGGACGATTTTGCTCATACTCATGCGCTTCGAAATTACAGGAAGAATTGTGCTTGAAGCTTTGGTCTTGACATCAGCTGTAGTTTCAGCTCTGACCGGATACACATTCTGGGCTTCTAAGAAGGGCAAGGACTTCAGCTTCCTGGGTCCAATACTGTTCACTAGCCTCTTTGTACTTATCCTGACTGGATTTATGCAGGTTGGTATAACCTTCCCTTCTGCTTATCACCCTGGCCCTATTCGAGAAAATAGAACTTTCGTATGACCTATTTTGTAGCTCTGACTTTTGAGACTTTGTCCATTTGCAGATGTTCTTCCCTCTCGGATCTACAACTAGTGCTGTTTACAGTGCAATGAGTGCTATAATTTTCTGTGGATACATTATATATGACACAGACAATCTGATTAAGAGGTTTACATATGATGAATACATCTGGGCATCTGTCACTCTGTATCTGGATGTTCTGAACCTGTTCTTGACCATTCTGCGCATTCTGAGGCAGGGAGACAACTAGGTGTGTGAGCAATGTCACCTGATGTGCGTGTGATCAGAACATTTTTAAGAATTTGCTTTGTTTGTCCTTTAGTATGGCGGAAACATGGTTCTATAGATAGATATCTTACTCTCTCTCTACTGGTATATTGCTTGTAAGTAGCACTTTTAAGTTCCAGTGTTTTGATGTTGTCAAGGCCAATTATCTGGAAATTCCAAAATAAAGTGTCATTTATGTTTACTGTATTTGACTCAGAGAAATGGGTCGCATTCTCTAGCCTGGCCGAGCTCAAACATAGCAATATATTCTTCAACTCTGAATGTGTTGAAAATTTCACGTAATAGTGTAATTTAAATATGGAGGTGCTGGTATCCGAAATTTTCAGCTTGTATGATGTACACTTGTAGCTACAGTTGTGTCTTTTGAAAAAGAAAATCCTCGCATTTTACCCCCTTTTAAACGTTCAGTTGCAGCAGTTACTTTTAACTTTTAGGGTTTAACGTATGAGCTCCGGAAAAAAATCTGATACAAAACAGAAGGAAATTGTACACAGCTATTTCAGAGGAGACAAACAGCATGTTGACAATGTGATAAATCATAACTAGATACAGCTTTAACTGCGTCCAGATCTCGGCATTTCCACATCATTATGGCACTCAAGAGTTCAATTTAAATTTAGGTCAAAAGAGTAAGATGAGTGCTATGGGAAGGTCAATGCCCACCAATATCGTTTAGCTTACTGATACAGTTTAGCAATTTTATTTAGCTGACTGGAAGCTTTAGTCCGATAACCTACTCCAAAACCAGTTGCCTACACAACATCTTGACTTTATAGTAGAATTCACTTTGATTCTTGAGGGCAGAAGCAAACCACCTAAGATATTCAGCTAAGATCGTACATATTCACCTTATGGTAAAGAATGTGTGTCTCAAATGAAGGATAATTTAGACCTCTTCGTATGACTAAGCTACTCAAAGCAAGGGATCCCTTAAACAATGGAGCTGAGTTTTTCCCACAAATCTCCAACTTCGAGATCTGAAGAAGTAAAACTCTTCCACTTAAATGGATTGGTATGATCAATGAGATAAGCCGATCCCAACTTGCTTGGGATAGAGGCGTAATAGTTCAGTACAGGTTCTCATCCACAAATCCACAATGACAATTGACGAGGCATGACCATTTCGCATAGAAGTTTATCTACGGAGGCACATAGCACAAAACAAAGTTAAAATATGAAGAGCTTCAGTAACCATGTAAGCAACAAAATATCAAAGAAACCATGCGAATTAATTGGTCTCTTAACAGCCACAATTCAGGAATCCCCCTAGGGCCATAAAAACATAGATTCCAGGAGGAAAGGTTGTCAAATCAAATCCCTTTTGAGCACCAAACATATCAAATCCCTAACGTGTTAACTGTGAACTTCTCTAGCTGATAACAGTAACACATGGAAGTTCACATCTGAACAACATTCAGCAGATGCTATCTCAAGAAGGTGACCGAGAAATAAAATAGGAGAAGTGTCTTTACAAAGATTGAGGTGTAAGATGCAGATCTCGATCACAATACTGTAAACGACAAGAATAGACCAAAGTAGTAGTCGGATACAGTTTCTTAAATTCAAAAATTAAAAATGATAGTATATACATTATTCTTATGAAGAGCCATCAAATAAATCCAGAATAACTGCTGCTATATTCTATAATGAATACTTGGAAAGTAAAACCATAATAGTAGCTGAGAGCAAGTAAACAACTTCATAGCAGAACGGGCATTATCATGATTTGGAAGTTTCATCATCATCATCCTCGATATCCCATGATAACTCTTCCTCGTCCTCTGTGGCACTCAAACGCTTCCTCAAATCAGCTTTGCTTGGGCTCACTCTCTCTGGCACCTTCATCTCATCACCACTTGCAATATCTTCAATCTCATCCCACCCAAGATCATCTCCCTCGCGAAAAGACAATTGGCTAGAAACAACTGAAAAATCACTATTATCATTCTTTCCCTCTGGACTCCCCCTATCACCCCTTGATTCAGCATCATCTACTCTCCCTGCCCCGTCATCACTTGTTGTCTCCAAAGCTGTTTCTTTCTCATCTTCTCCACTTACCGATCTCCTATCGTTGTTGTCCTCAACCTGTAAACTATCCATTTTCTTCTCAATATCTTCTTTCGCTACATTTTCACTCGCAACACAGCTACTCCTCCGTTCCGTATCCTCATTATCTTCATCGTCAACATCCCAACTCAATTCCTCTTCTTCCTCACCCGATATCACCCTCTTAACAAGCCTCGCCCTTGCTTCATCAGCTTTCCTTATTCTATAAACCTTGTAAAAATACCGACTCCAGAAATTCTCCTGATCAACCCTACTCGGAACCACCTCACTATAAATCTCATCTATAACACCATTCTCCTTAATCAAATCCTCAATTTCCCCATTCATCTCCTCTAATACAAATCCTAATTTCCATGCATTATATTCAATCATATCCTCCGGCTCATCGCAATACGTTTTTACATCACACTGTATTGCTCTAATTGTTGCATCAATTCTGCTATAAGGTTTGGCGTTAAAGTTCAAATTTTGCTCTAAACTATTACTATTTTGAGACAATTCACTGTCAGAATCATTATTAACAAGGATCATCGACTCCTTACCATGAGCAATAATCTCCGATACCGTCGAGCCGATATTATCAATAGCTTGACCAACCGATTCTAGCGATTCCTGTGCAACAGCGGCGCCTGATTCAAGCCGACCCGGCAAATCCTTAACGGCTCGGCTAGCTACTTCACGGATTGTAGCCGTTTCTTTCTTCAAACCGGAGCTGAATTCCTCGATATCGCGGCGGTAGTTTTGAACAACCGATTCGGATTTCGATGCTATAGTTCTCAACAAAGTTGAACCGAAACTCCATGCGTTCGTTATCGCCGGGACATCAGGGTTAGGGTTTGGAGATACCGTAGGGGCATTATCGGTATCGGAAACTTCTGGATCGTCGGCGAATACGGATTTGAAGAAATCCATGAGGTTGAAAAATCCGAGTGGGATTTTGCTTTTTATAGTGCTGAGGCAGAGGCGCGTTGGCGCGTGTTGGACGGACGCTAAAGGCCTCTACTTTCGCCGGGATATTCTCAACGGCGGCGGAGACGTACAGGAGATTCCAAGGGAATAGTTGTTTGACTAGGCGGAAGATATGATTAACCTTTTAGAAATATACTAAGGAAATGTTCAATTTCAGAAATTATTTAAAAAATAGAAGAAGATAATGATACACCGAGCACCGACAAGTTTTCATTTTTATATTTTGGATTTTAGTTGGAAGAAATCTAGAGTTAATTGATATATATAGTATGTGTATTTAGTTTTAAAATTTTACCGAATAGTAAAATAGTATATGAGATTAGCGTGTTTATATATAGCATGCATATTTAGTTTAAAATTTTCAACGAATAGTAAAATAGTAAATGAGATTGATAATGACAATGACAAATAAATATTAGTTAAAAGTGAGAGGGATATTTCATTTTTAACATACAAGTTGAAGGAGAAAAACAATTTTTAGCATTTTGTATATTTTTATCTACATAGCTAATAATAACTGGATCATGATGACTATAAAGCCAGTCGGTTTATGGACTCATGCCGTCAGGGGCGGAGCCACCTTTAGCTCAAGGGCGAATCTCCTTCGATGAAAAATTATATTATTTATATATAATTAAAATTATTTTTTATATATATATAATTGATGTTAAAACCCCTTCGGCTAGTTCGTATGTTTACTTATGAACTTCCTTGATAAAAATTCTGGCTCCGCCACTACATGCTGCATAGCTTCAGCAATGACGAAACACACTCCGCAACCCCTTTTAAATCAATATATTCCCTCCATTTAAAAAAGAATGACCTAGTTTGACTTGACACAAAGTTTAAGAAAATAAAAAAGACTTTTGAATCATATGTTCATAAATTAAAATTGTGTCAAATATACCAAAATGCCCTTTAATCTTGTGGTTTTAAATATGCCACGTGGAAAGTTGGAATTAAAGTATTGCCAAAAAAAAAGGTCATTCTTTTTGAAACAGACTAAAAAGGAAAGTAGGTCATTTTTTTTTAAACGGAGAGAGTATAATAATAAAGAAGAATGGGGAAGAAGTGATGTGACACCTCTCTATGGCCTCCATTCTAATTTTTTTTTTTTTTTTTTTTTTTTTGATTTTTTTCTAATTTTTTTTCGTACTACTACTTTTTAAGTAGGCGTTTGGCCATGAAAATTAAATTTTTTGGCGTTGAAATTGGAGTTATGTTTGATCATGAAAAAAATTAGAGTTCTTTTTGATTTTTTGTGAGAGAAGTAGGAGTGAAAAAAGTGAAAACAAGTAAAACTTATTCACTTTTTCGGAAAAAAATTTCACTTTAGTGAAATAAATTTTATGGCTAAACACCATAAAATTTCACTTTTTTCACTAAAGTGAAATAAATTTCAAGAAAAAAGTAAAAAAAAATTTATGACAAAACGGGTCCTAAGTAGCTACGTAACAAAATTAAATGGATCAATAATTAATACTCCACTATCTCTATATCTTTTAGTAACAGAAGAAGTTTAAAAGCCTCAAGAGTCACTAATCCAACTTTTCTTATTCCCACGTTCTTATTTCATTAACCCACCAAAATTAATATAAAACCTACACAACAACACAATACTTTGAAAGTAAATTTGGAAGTTGCTTTTTTGATTTTGACAAGTTCTATTCCAGTGAATTTCGAAAGTTCGATGGTAGTGGATCATCACTTGCCTGGTATGTTACGTTAAACGAAATATTTGAAATCTCGCAAGTTGTTTTTTCTGCTATTGTTTATATATGTTGTTTTTAGCATGCCAAGAGTATTTTATTTTATCCGTCAGATTATATTTATTTGAATGTGTTGGATCGACAAAATAACATGGGATCGCCGTACTACTAGATATATTACTATGACCAAATGTGTTGTTAAATACTTGTAGCCAGCTAGCTATGAGATAAATACTACTACTTGAGTAGTATTCTTGATGCTTTAAGTGATTTGAAGATTGTATGACAAAGCTTGAGAAAATGGACATTTATTCCACTAAAAGAAGTTAATTTCATAAGTTCTTACTCTAAAATAATGTTACTTATGACTATAATTTTTTCAATTTTTTTTAAAATATTTTGAATCATTAGCTATATTGACTTGTAGTACTTTTTATGAAAATGAAAAGTTTTTTTTAAAAAAAAATAAATTGAAAATTTATACAAAAATTCATAATCAAGATCAAGTGTTCTGACCTATCCTTTACATAATTAAATTGGAACAAATAGAGTATCTTACCATGACAACCTTATTCTTTTACTTTTATTTTCCTTCACATATTTTGAATCCCCTTACTAAAATTCCTGATTTTCCTACGTGAATCACCTTTTTATACTTATCAATGTTAATATGTAGATGTGAAATGGACAGTAATATTACAGGCAGAAGGAAGTGTAATAATTCGAGAGGACATAGATATATTGATAAAAGTAAAGAAGATAGCAGATGGATATAAATATATTGGTAAAAGTAAAGAAGATAGCAGATGGGTTAATTGAGAGAGTCTAATTGTGGATCATGAAAATTTTAGTATTCAAATAATTTTTTTCTATGGCTTCCTATCAAACAGAAATCTACATTATTTATGAATATATTTAAATAACTAGGTAACTGATTCGCGCTTCGCGCGACGAAACATATCACTTTATAAATTTCAATTAATATATAATGAATAAAACACTTAATTTACCAAAATAAATAATTTAAGATATACAATATTAAAAAAGAACTAAGATCAAATATAAGAAATACATTTGTAAAAAATTTAAAGAACAAAGTCAATATAGCTTATTGCTATTGAGTCTTATGGCTTTAATTTGCAATTGAAAGTTCGTCAATTACTAAAGTCAATAACAATGTTTTAATTTAGTAATACTTGTTAGAATTTAGGAGTACTGGATACAAATTGTTGATAAGTAAATGGCTACTTTACATAATATTACAAGTTTATAGAGTATGGACCTCTTATAACAGTCAAAAAGACAAACTAACCAATCGTGATTTGTGTTGAATGTTTTAATTTAATCTTAGCCTCTTAGATATTTCTTCTTTTACAAAAGGAAAATGTATTTTTGTTCCGAGAATGCCTTTTTTCGTGTCTTTCTACTTTAGTTTATTACGCTTAAAAATCTTTATATTACGAAATAGTAATTACTAACAAATTTTTTATATCACCAAATCTATTCATCGAGTATTAATTAATTAAAATTGCTGAAATAATGAGAGAATATTGAAATCTTAGTGGACTTAAATATGATTTTAATCTAAGAATTAAGAAAATAAAAAAGTAAAAATACACTTTAGTACAACTTCATGTCCAAATAATTCTAAGTAAACAATAGTAGAACATCAAACAATATTATAATTTGAACATCACAATCACTTAAATTTAAGCTACTTCAAGCTATATTTATAAAATATTCAAGCCTAATTAATATACTCCCAAAATATTCTTCATTATATGATTTCTTCCTTTGGCTTCTCTGTCAAGAATTAATAACTTATGGCAACGCTTCAAAAAATAGATCACTTTATATGCATAATTCAATATTGCAATTTCATACAAAATAATTGAAAACAAATATAGAATAATGTATTTAAACAACTAATACTCTACCATACAATAAAACAACTAATACTCTACCATATACAGAGATGGCAAAACCCAAAAAAATATAAAAACTTACACTTTTAGGCATAAGATCAAAACTGCAAAACTGAAACATTGTAGAGACAAATAAATGATAATTTTGAGGAAATACAACTACTATAGAAGAAGATAAAAGAACATGAACATTGATATGTACTAATTATTCACTTTAATTGGAGATTCAATGATTAGCACATGAACCTGAAATAACGTGGGAAAGGTAGAGTTTTCTTTCCGGAGGTAGAGAGCTTGTTTTCGATAGATCCTCATATCAAGGAAAAGCATATCAAAAAAAGAAATTATGGAAGTAAAGAAATCATGGCAAAATATTATAGAAAACATGACAAAACATTCTAAATAAATAAAAAAAGAAACATGGGTATACAACTGTAATGAATAATTACTTTTTTAGCTTGTAAAATGAATTAAAATTAAAAGCCCCAAAAATTGAGAAAAAAAATAAATAGCAATCCCGGCCTCATAGCGCGCCAAGTCATCGGATTGATGTTTTTACAAACATATATATATCTTTTTACTAAAAGTTAAAACAAATTTAACAAAAGATGTTTTCATACATTTTCACCAACACAAATAACTTTTTAGCATAGTTTTGTGAGAAGAAAGTGAGAAAACGTAATAAATAAATACCTGTGGATTTTTATTTGTTGGTGTTGTACTTCTTGAGATAGTCCCTGCAATACTATTGTCAGATTAGACGTACAAATATAATTCATCACAAGAAAAAATAAGTTTTTTTCACTATTTGCCACATTATTCTTTTCGTAATGCCTCATAGTTATATAGAATCAAGATATTGCTTTGAAGAGAAAATGTTTATTATAGCCAGAAAGTCCTCAATCAGTATCTAGAGGACAAAAGATTATAGCACCCCATACTTATCATCTCTTTTTAAACTTTCAAGGAAATCAACAAAGACATGAAAACCTTATCATATCTTTTCCAGCCAACCTATGGCGTTGTATTTATATTTATAACTTTTGAGTATCCACAATATGCAACTCTGTCCAAATATATATAAGAAATTAGAAGTTGAATAGTCATTAACAGATCACTTGATCTTCTCACCCTAAAAAAGAAAAGGAATCGATTGGATGCATGTCATCCTATGGCTCTTCAGTATGGTCATTTACTACAATTCTTAATACCTTCATAATTCTTCATTGTCTCTTAATTGCCCGTTGTTATTCATTTTGCAGTTATTGGAAACATTAAATTTTATTGTGATTAACCTCATGTATATCTTAAATTTTTTGTTAAAAAATCAAGATAAAACTCAAAAAAAAGGAGAAAAAAGATAAATATGAATGGAGGCCATAGAGAGGTGTCACATCACCTTGTCTATGTTTTTCCTTTATATATATATATTGATTGATATGAAAGGTGAGAGAAGTTATATAAGACCAAAGGTCTTCAACAATTTTATTTTGTTTTACACTAATTATTAATACTATTGATGAAACTTAAACAATAACGAAAGGACAGAGGAGTTACATAGGACCAAAAATCTTCAAAAAAAAAAAAAAAAGAAGAAGAAGATACTTTTATGTTAATTAAAGGAGTATTAGTTATATGAATATATATTACCTCAATGTATTATGAAGAGGATTGCTCCTCGAGTAATAGAAACTTTGTAATGCTTTTAGTATGGATTTGTTTCTCTATTTTAATTGTTCATATGTATTTTGTTATACAATTGTATTTTAATTTTCGTGGTATATATGTCTTACATTATTTATTCATTTATACTACGAACTAAGTAGTACTATTTATTTATTTATTTGTACTAAGAAAATTTTTACATTAGTCGTCGCTCGAATAAGTTAACTAGATAATAATCGAATGATGTGTCACCTCTTTGTCCAAGAAATATAATTATTTTTTTCTCCTTTTGGGGGGTTTCTATATTTTTTTTCCTTATTTATTTGCAATATTAAAGAAACTAAAAATGACTCCTTTAACTCCCTTAATTGTAATAAATATACAATGTTAAGAAAATAAAAAATCATATTCTTTAATATAAAATTTAATGATCTTTATTTTCATAACTTTATATTTTCATAACCTCTTAAATAATTAATAGTCTTATTCATGTCATTATTTGGTACTCCTTATTGTAGTCCCCTATAAATAAAGACATTTTAAGACTTTATAAATATAATCACATTAGCCTTTTAAATTATTATATTTTTGATACTTATTATATTCATGTTTTAGATTGACTTCAAAAATAAGACAAAGGCTATTGAATGGTGATCGGCTTGTAGGAATGAATGTCGACAAGAGCTTGGAAGATTGTGTATTGATTTCATTTTTTTTTATTTTTTTTTTTAAATGATCAAGGTTGTAAGAATGATGTTACTGCATTATTTATTTTTTCGTTTGTTCTCTATATGATCTCTTTAGTTTAGTTTTATGTGAATCTTTGTGTCGTAAGTCCATACTTTCTTTTGGTTCAAATAGTGGCTTATGACTTTGTTGGAAGTCTGCTAACACTAACTACTAACCAAATATTTTTTTCTATGAAATTAATTTTATGTCTCTGATAATAAATTAATTTTATTATATATATAATAAAATTATTGATATCTATCATCTTGTATAATTGCGTGAAGCGCGAGCAAATTCACTAGTTTTGGTAGATACACGTACACCTATTCGGTATTTGTGTCAGGTAAAATATAATGATAGAAATTGATAAATAATTGCTTATACTTTCCTTCATTTAAAAAAGAATGACCTATTTTCATTTTTAGTCCATTTAAAAAAGAATGACTCTTTTCTTTTTTGACAATATTTTAATTTCAACTTTCCACATGACATGTTTAAAACCGCAAGATTAAAGGACATTTAAATACATTTGAAATAACTTTAATTTAAGAAAGATTCAAAAGTCTTCTTTATTTTCTTAAATTTCATGTCAAGTCAAAATAAGTCATTCTTTTTTAAATGGAGGGAGTAATTATTATTTCAAAATAAGTCACAAATTTAAAAATAGTCGAAGTTTAATCATTTTTTATGGATAAATAATATTTAAACAAAAATATTTCCCACTTAAAATAACGATAATTACGAGTGTCTTCATCTTTTTACAAATTCCAAGATAAAATTGTGGAGTTCGAATTTTTGAAACTTAAAATTTCATTGAGTTTTTAGTTTTTGTAACTTAAAACTCTGTATGGGGAAAAATAAGCTTAAGGGCACGTGGCACCCGCTAAAAAGACAACGTCTGCTGTGAAGTCCCAAGAGATATTTCCGAGGCACTGAGAGCATCCTCTCAAGCATAGAAGAATCCAATAAGGTGTCCCCTCGGAGATGCGGCAGAGAAAACTAATTGGGGACAAGTTAGTCATTTTAGGTCCTAGGGTCGAAATCTGATTGGCTAAAGCCTGGCATTGTAATCTATAAATAGTTGTCTTTTGTCACTTGTAAAGACATCTACTCCCTCATTCTCTTGCTCAATACTTCCTCCGTCTCAAAATAGTTGGCATGTTTGCTAAAAAATTTTGTCCAAAACAGTTGGCATGTTTAAAAGATCAAGAGATAGTTAACCACTTTTTTTCAACTCTACCCTAGCTAATAATTATTCTAGAATTAAGAGGCACGTAAATAGATGACGATTAAAGAATTAATAAGGAAAATATTAGTCAAATCACACTCTTAATTAATTTTTTCTTAAAAGTTATGCAAAATTTATACATGCCAACTATTTTGAGACGGAGGGAGTACAATAGTTCTTAATTGGTCCTTAAGCATTTTTCTTTGGTTCTTGGTTATTTGCCTAGTTAATGTTGGTTCTGCATTGTGGACATCTCGTATAGCTCAGATTCATTCTCGATTGCGTTCATATATGCTCCTGGCTCACCCAGATTTGTTTGCTTTACTTGTTTTGTTTATTTTTATTTAGTTGTTTCCCTTTATCACCTATTAATCGAATCACTAGCGAATCGAATCTAGAACAAGGTTAAATTGTAATGTGTGCTCTTGACTTACCTACAAATTCAACTGTACTAAATCCACGGTAAACAATTTGGCGTCCACCATGGGGCTAGAGCAACTGTGTGGGTTTAATCTTGTTTTTTCTTTACTAGTTGTTTGTGTCTTTTGTTTCGCAGAAACAAGTCAGGTTATGGGAGAAACCTCAAGCGTTTCCTTCCCTTAAGTAAAGATGGTTGCAGATCTAGAGAAGAGAATCACTACACTAGAAAGACATGTCTCGAATCTTTGGGAAGCCTTGACCGAGACACAGGTTTCCAATCAGCAGGCACCTAGAGACGGCTTGGAACACTGGATGTTGGAAGGCTTGATGTAAAGTAGAAAGACTCATAACCGCTTAGGGACTTTTTCGCAAGGTTCCAAAGGTCGAGCCTCCAAGCGCCAGGGGTCACAGAGAACAGAGGAGAGCATCCTTTGCAGAAGGCTTAAACCCTAAAAGCTCTCCCACCTCTTTTATGTTGAAACGAAGTTTATTATTCAATAGTGCCTCGGCGTGGGAGAAGTGCAACATGATCGAAAAAGGAGAGGGAGCTAATGTGGCAAGGGTTTTGACTTCGGGGAAAGGCGAAAGTCCTTACAGATGCAGAAAGAGGCTTCATGAAGATCAGGATGGTGGTATCGAGGATATGGCTTTCGGGGAGGAAAACCTGGATCACCCAGATAGCTCGCACAATAGCGCTCTAGTGATATCTTGGTAATCGATAATTTTGACATGAAGCGTGTGCTGGTAGATCCAGGGAGCTCGGCCAACCTCATGCACAAATAGGTCTTTGAGCAAATGGGGTCGACGACTGCAATGATTCCATCGTAAAAAATGCTTGTTGGTTTCAATATGGCTAGAGAAGTCATGAAGGGAGAGGTCAAGTTGACGACCAACGCTGCATGGGTAGAGAAGATCGCTCGCTTCGACATTATCGATGGGCACATACATACAATGTCATTTTGGGAAGGCCGTGGATTCACTCCATAAGGGTCGTACCTTCGACATATCATCTAGTGTTAAAGCTCCCTACACCCATCGGAGTGATACATATTAGATGAGATCTAAAGGCTGCCGGGGAGATAAATGCCATCTCGCCAGTCAAAAAGCATATGTGAAGGCCAGAGCTTGCCGCTTGAGGTGAAACAGAGGGTGAATCACCCAGAGCAGAGGATACGTGTAAGGGGTGGTACGAATAAGAGAGATACCACTAAATCGATGATAGAAGAGCTCAAACAGGCAGCTCTCATCCCAGAATTCCTAGAAAAGAAGGTGTAACTGGGCTTGAGAATATCCAAAACTCAAGCAAGCATTTGTCTGATTCGTTAAAACTAACGTTGACTATTTCGTGTGGACCTATTTTGATATTACAGGTATTCCTCCAGAGGTTTCCATGCATAAACTAGGAATAGATCCCAGTTTCTCGCTTGTGATACAGCAGAGGCACCCTATCTCGGAGGAGAAAAATAGGTTTGTCAAAGAAGAAGTAATACATCTCTCAAACATAGGATTTATTCGAGAGGTAAAATACCCAAAGTGGTTGGCTAATGTGGTAGTAGTAACCAATAAACCAGATAAGTTTCGAACGTGCATAGATTTCAAAGATTTAAATAAAGCATGCCCTAAGGATTCTTTTCCCATACCGAACACGATCGCATGATTGATGCTACAGCCGGACATGAGATGATCAGTTTTCTTAATGAATACTCCAGGTACAACTAGATCCAAATGGACTCGGAGGATTGGGTGGAAACTTTGTGATTCCTTTTGGCCTTAAATAATACATGTGTCATCTATCAACAAATAGTGAATCGAATGTTCGAAAACCAGTTTAAAAAGACTATGGAAGTTTACCTTGACGACATACTTGTCAAATCAAAGGAAGCTAAGGATCATCTGGCACACCTGTAAGAAACCTTTGACATCCTAGGGAAGCATAACAAGAAGCTAAATCTAGAGAAATACACTTTCGAGGTAGGGTCAGGAAAATTCTTGGGCTTCTTCATATCTAACAGAGGGATTGAGACTAATCCGGATAAGATTAAGGCAATAGAAGAAATTTTGAATGTGCTCACTGTTGACACCCAATTTTAGCTCTTTTTTTTTTTTCTAAAATTAATTTCTCGATGATTATGAGTCCTAAATATTTGTTTTCCCTATTTTATAACATTAATTTCAATAAAATTAACACTAATAACAATTTTTCCAAAAATAATATATTAATTGTTATTCTTCTATCAAATTACTTATATCGTATGTTATAAAATTACCCTAAAAATAATAATAATAATATATCTTAATTCATTATTTTCACTATTTTTTCTTTGAATATATATATATATATATATATATATATATATATATATATATTAGCATATTAACTTTTATTTCAAATACTCCAAATAATCTTCGCTATACTATTAATCTTCGCTATACTATTATATTTTTACTTTTTATTTAATGCGTATCTAAAATATAACCTATATACGTATTTAAAATCGCGCACATGTGTATACGCACCTATATGTATGAGAATATATATGTATATACGTACACTTTTGAAAAACCATTTAGGACGAGATAAGCATCATTAATTTAGTTAAGTAAAAATCGATTTGGGAGAATTGGATCATAAATTAACTAAGTTATCACCATTTGGGCCAATTTTCTACAATTCTTTTACCTAAAACTACCCCACCAACCCAACTACTACCCCACTAGCCCAACCCAACTAGCCTAAACCCGCCCCAAACCCCTTTCACATAACCAAATCAGCCCCCCCTAATCCCTCAAACTCATCGTTAGAAGCCAACCAAACCAGAAAATTCTCTTCTCTCCCCTCACTCCTTTCTCCTCTGCCATCGCTGCTAGACCACCGGATAATGGAGAAATCCGGTGGTCTTCAACTAGTACCTCACCTCATCCATCACCTTTACATCTCTACATTACCCTTTTTTCTAAAAAGTTGAACCTCGAAAATACACCACCGTCACTGCCGCTTCATGGGGATTGAAAGAATTTGATGAACCATCGGATTTGAGTGTGTTATCCCTTGAATCTGATGGATCCAAACACCCTACCTCTGAGTTGTCTCGTCTCTCCTTCAAATCGGCCTGAAAAAGGTAAATCTAACCCACCACTTTCTTTCAATTCATCACCTTTATCTCTCTGAAATTAGCTTCCCAAAAATTCAAATTTTGAATTCTTGGAGCTTTCATGAAAGCCGTTGGGAACACCCAACATCGGCTTCTAAAGAGGGGGGGGGGGACAGATCGGGAAAAAAAAAGGGAGAGGAAAACATACATTTGGGCACTTAAAACCTCACTTCAGTTTTTTCCCATTTTACTCATCTCTAATTAATTCCTTTTCTTCTCGGGATATTTCGAATCGGGGTCGGCATAAACTAGTTTGGAACTCGACAACCTCAATCGCTGCACAACAAAAGGTACAAATTCGCCCCTTTCGTTTCACTTTCATTCTCTTCTTTCATCTTTTTTTTTTTTTGGCTCGGTGTATGTGATTTTGTTCTAGTCTTAGATTATCATTATTGTTGTTTTCGTCGCCTCTGTGGATAGAACATGATTCTGATTTTGGTAAAGTTATTTTGGGTATGAAGATACAAGCTTGTAAATAGGTGATTATGTGATCTTTTTGGCTTCAAATTCAGTTATGATGTTTTTTTGTTTTTTTTTGTTATTTGCGAATTGGGTTCGAGTTTGAGTTCATCCCAATTTGTGTTTGAGACTGTGGAAAGCAAAATAGTGTAAAAAATCATCCTGTTTGCTTTGTACCCCTGTTCAACTAAGTTCCGCAAATATGTGTATATGCGTGTCTTGCATCTTTGTACATTTGTGATAGCTGATGTTTTGCATAATCTTCCGTAAAATAGTGCTATTTGTCATATTGGGTATGGATTTTCTTTTGAGGAATCTTTCAATTTTGTTATAAAAATAAAACAAAAAAAAAAACTGATCTTGAATTTTCTACACATTATGCCAATCTATTTTGTTAAGTTGTGTATGAGCTGAAAATCTTTTTCGTTCTACCTCGAAAATTCAATCTCGATGGAGCTGAAAAATCCTTTTCATTTTACCTTAATAATTTGGTGTCAGAGTTTATCAAGTTCAAGGTAGAGAGAATGCAAACATACGCATTAAAGATGGGAAGGTGAGCATCCTTTGGTGATCATTCTATATCCATTTTTTTTTTATCCTTAAAGAACTTATGGATCTTCCCACCCCAACCCCCTTTTATGTGTTCCTTTCTATAAGTCATTCTCTAAACTTTTGTATTTTCATTCTTGATTGAGGATAATGGGGTTAAGTTTATATTCACATTTTTTTCAAAAAGGAAAATAAAGATAGAAAAATTATGGTCTATTAGATTGTCACTTTTTCTTTGCAAGTATGTCACTGTGGTAGTATTATTAAAGTTATACATTTAGTTCATAAGAATGCCCTCTCTGGAGAATGACGATAAAATCTATAACGAGGCCTTTGGATTTAATTTGCTTTGTTTCTACCTATTTGGATAGAGTAAGGTAAGTTTAAGCTGTAGAGAAAATAACTAGTTGTCCATGTGATTTGTTCCCAGGAAAGCTTGTTCCCCGATTGCAAGCATGATCAAATTTGGCTATCCCGTATTTTGTTATGACTGCCCTTGGTTCAGTTTTGTACCTATACTTGCCTGATTTTTTTTTTAATATTTTATTAACTTTACAATCCATTTAAGGCGTGAGTTTGAATTTACCTAACACTAGATGACTTGCTGTTGGACTTTTCCTAGGTTGCTACTAGTAACAAAATGCTCTAGTTAATTGTGTTCTTGTTTTGCCTTAGCCGAAAAGCCTTGACCCTTTTCCAAGGCATTATCTCATAATGTTGAAAGTATGTTTATCTTCTCCCTTAATTCGCGCGTATTTCTTTA
Source organism: Capsicum rhomboideum (assembly GCA_031232105.1). Classification (NCBI taxonomy): domain Eukaryota; kingdom Viridiplantae; phylum Streptophyta; class Magnoliopsida; order Solanales; family Solanaceae; genus Capsicum; species Capsicum rhomboideum. The sequence continues at coordinate 110,967,685 of CP124719.1, read as the reverse complement.
ATTTTATTAGTTACTAATCCTTATCCTCTTTATCTTTACATGTAAACTCGGGAGTTGGAGTTTCAGTTGAAAGTTTATTTCGGCCCAAATATCGGGTCAATCGCTACTAGGATCGCTACGCTTGGAGTCTCGTAAATTAGAACCTCGACTCCGTTAGGAGTCTAGTATCTCTTAGCCCTTTCTCTTTTATTTATTGTTATTGTTGCGATGTTTAGTTTTCTTTGATACTTGGAATGATGATTTAAGTATTCTTATTAGAATGGTTTAAAGCATAATTATTTGTTATTGTGTCTATATTGTTTAATGTTTGCAAATTCTCTTAAAAATAAATTAACATCCTCTCTTTTTTCGCAAAGAACTTGCTTAACTAGCTCTTGAGAAATAGATTTGGCTTTGAAAAAAGTTTTAGCAATTTTAATATTTGGCTAGTTCTTTAAACTAATTGTTCGCCTCAAACATTTTAATAAGAATGAATAAAAGTCGCAATCTTAACATTTTCTTTAAACAAAATAGAGTTTTAATATTATTTCGCGAATAGCTAAAATTCAAGTTTTTCTTTAAAAGAAGTTAAGTCATCAAGGCCGACTTATTTTGTGATAAATTAAAATATACCAACGTTTTACCTTACTTTTACTTATTTTCACAACATTAGTTTCAAGTCTCTTGACTTTAAAAAAAAATAAAAAAAAATAAAAAAAATCAAAAACACAAGGTACATATATGCATACACTACCATATACAATATATTTTCATCACTGTTTTCATCTATTTATTTTTAACAAAATTATTACTATTTATACTTTATTTCAACTATACATATGTATTTTACTATTATCTTTATTTTATCTATTTTTGACTATTACTTTTAAAATATTTACAAATAAAATGAATACTAGCATGATTTTTTATATTTTAGTCTATTTTACTAAAGCACTAATATGCCACTACATTTTGATTACTTTTATCTTTATTTTGCGATAATTGCATTTGTATAAACTCACTCCTAAAAAAAATGAATATTTTTTTAGGCATATAAGCGTTCGGTTCGAAAGGCATGGTTTTCAGTATGTCTCCAGATAGGGCCCCCACTAGCCCGGCTAGCTAGTGAGCGGTTTGTTTATAGTAAATGAATTTTGACAAGCCTTCAAATTTATTTATTTTTGCCACATAAATTATTTCACTAACATATTTAACTATACATGCCACTAGATTTTTATTCTTGTGAAGTCATACATTCTTAAAATTTTCTTTTAACGTACGTATTATAACGAAAATGCTAATTTTAACTTATGTTCTTTGTTTTCATATTTTAAAGAAAAACAAACATGCATGCCTATTCTAAATAAATTACGTAACACTTTCGTATATCGTAAGTATACATTTATGTACCTTGTGTATTTCTTTCTTTAATCCGATAAATTTTATGAGAATAACTATTTTAGCAAGTAATAAACAAATTTTTTTAAACGTTTTTTCCTAAACTGAGTTTAAGGACTATCTTCGAATAGGCTCTGAGGGGTGCCTAACACCTTCCCCTCGAGTAACCAAAACCCTTACTCAGAATCACGTTTTTCAAAAAGACCAAAAACAGAGTTTTTTACATTAAAAATGGTTTTCCTAAGTTTTCCTAAAATTTAGGTGGCGACTCTAAAAAATAAATTTTCAAAACCAGTGAGCCACAATCACGACCACACATTGTGTGCTGTTTCGACCGGTTCGAAATAGGGCGCGACACTCACCGAAGTTAAGGCATTGCAAAGGCTAACTGGACGAGTTGCGGCTCTCAATCGCTTCATATCAAGGCCATCAGAAAATGTCATCATTTATTCTCTCTTCTAAGGAAAAATAATCAGTTCAAGTGGACCCTCGAATGCCATTAAGCCTTGCGGAAGTTAAAAGCTTACTTATCGAGCCCTTCTTTGTTAGCAAAACCTCAGGAGAGGGAGCAATTGCTTCTATATCTGGCCATGACAACAATTGCTTCTATATCTGGCCATTACAGAGGTCGCGGTAAGTGCAGTACTTGTTCGAGAGGAAAAATTATGCATGCTCGCCAAGCCAAGATAAAGAGTTCAAGAGCTTTGGCTTTAGTCAATACTTTGGAGGCTTGGAAGGAATTTGGAACGAAGTGATGCAAGAACGAAAATGTGGAAGACAAAGAAACAAACAAACAAAGATAATCAAAGATAAAAGGATAGAAGATAGACACATAAATTGAAATCAAGGCAACTAATACTATATTAAAGTAGTGACCTCCTTGAATGGTCAAGATAGCACCTAAATCTATTAGAAAGACCTCAAGGGGAATTAGATTCCCAAGCGACCCCTCTTTCTAAACTCAAACACAATCAAAAGCTTCAACAAGCTCTCAAACTCTCAAAGAGTATTGTCACGCCCCGAATCCCATCGAGACATGATTGGCACCCGTAGCCGATAAGGCCCGAGAGAATCCAACATTTCAGCCATAACCAACATGATATACATATTCTCTCATGCTTATAATATGTTAAAGTACAATAATATTCACTTACCCAAGCTTGGAAGATGATGATCTTGCTCCAAGAAGTGCCTTAGGGTTTTGAAAGCCAAAGAGATGTTCTTGGGAAATTTCTAGAAAAAGATAGAAAAAGCATGTGTGTTTCTCTTCAATAAAAATCAGCATTTTGCCCCTTTATATAGGCCTTGAGTCCATCCTTAAGTCATTAATGTGGCATGCTAGAAGGTCTTGGCAAGAATGGGTCATTTGACCCATTTTGGGCCATGCTTTCATTTCATTTTTGGGCCCTTTTTGGGCCCAATTCACTTAACCCGATAAAATCAATAATTTCTCGTGTTTAAGTCGTCTCATATGTATTAAAATAATATTCCCACTCATGCTATTCATATCCGTAGCCTCAATCCAAAAACCAAGTGATTCTAGCCATGTCTGGCTTATTTTGACTATAAGGGTAAAATCGTCATTTTGGCCCCAAATTCGTTCTCGAGTAATTTTATCATACCAATGTAATATGTCATTCATTTCATGCATATACTCTTGGTTGTAGAAGAAACGTAGCAAAAATCGGCTCGGTACGACCCCGGATACCCTTGGGACTTAGAAATTTCCAACTTTCGAAAAAGTGGAAAACCCAAGGTGGCACGTTCCTGGGCGCGCCAACCCACTGCCTCTGGGCTAAAAATTTTAGCCCAGAGCGGCGTGGCACGGTCCCAAACGCACCCCTCTTCAAAATTTTTGAAAATTCCATTTTTCGACTTCTCTTCGCGGGTTTGGTTAGATACTTCAAGTCCCATTCTTTAACTCACTTCTTAACCTTATTATACTTTGTTTAGAGGTCTTCTTAGCCTCATTTTGAACCTCACAAATGCGCAATGAAAAGTTCAAAACACCTTCTATGCAAGTTTAACCACATAACAAGAGCAAAATTCACTTAGCTCACCAATAGCATTACCAAATGCATACTTATAGCTCTCGATACCTAAGTACATATCATTTAATGTCGTCAAGTAGGGTTGGGAATGTACGGGGTGTTACAAGTATTTAGTTTTCAATATTCATCAACATAATCTAACTCTAAAATGAGTTGTGCTCCACTATTTATAGACTAGACTGCTAATTGCAAAAATACCCTTAATGAATTAAGGGTCTTCTTAGTCAAGAGGTTTTTATTTAAAGAATAGCCATTTTCCTTCTTCGAGTAGTCTTTCACGTGGAGCCTTGTACTTCCATTTTAGCACGTTCCTAAGCTTCAACCCTTCGTTCCAAACTCCTTCCAAGCCTCCAAAGTATTGACTCAAGCCAAAGCTCTTGAACTCTTTATCTTGGCTTGGCGTGCATGCTTCAAAAAAGGTATGCAATTTCCTATTTATTATGTTAGCAAAAGCCTATTAAGTGCGGAAACCATTTATTCGCACTTGAAAAAGCTAGCTTTGTCTCTCGTAGAAGCCGTTCGCAAGGTCATGCCCTACTTCCAGGGCTATTCGATTGTGTTACTGCTTACCCTCTATGGAACGTTCTCCACGAACCCGAACTATCGGGGAGAATGACTAAGTGGGCTATCGAGCTTAGTGAATTTGATATCGAATATATGCCCCAAACTGCCATTTAAGTCCCAAGTTTTGGCTGACTTTATGGCCGACTTCAGCTTAGGGATAGCTTCACAGGCCTAACAAGAAGTAGTATTGGCCTCTGGAGGCCAACACTGTACTTGGAACCTATATACCTAATGGGGCTTCAAATGAAAAAGATACCGGCATAGGAGGTTTTGATCACCCAAAGGGAGAAAAATTGATACGGGCCATCCGTTGCGTTCAACTTACTAACAACGAGGCCCAGTATGAGACCCTTCTTGCAGGTTTAGGTATGGTATGAGGACTGGGAGGGGAAGCCATTAAAGTCTTCTACAACTCACAGCTCGTTGTGAATCAGAATGAGGGGACTTATGAGGCAAAAGATGGACAGATGTCGAGATACGTCGTGAAAGTTTGAGACTCTAGAAAATAGTGAACGAGAGATCCCATCAATCATCTTTAATAAAATATTACTTAACAACTTAACTTTATGTGACCAGTTGCCTTTCTAATTCGCCCCTTTCTTCCCTTTATTTATGAGACTTTTCTCATTTCAACCCCTTTCACCTCTACTGCTTGTTGTTGTTGTTGTTGGGGAGTGGGAAGGTGGACAAGGCAAAGTGAGGATATACAGCAGAAATGTCACTCCATGAACATTTGATAATCTTGTCATCTATGAAGGACGATTTTTCTCTGAAGTCAACAGACTACACATAAATATCCACTCAATAGCTTCTATTTGAGAAATATGTTTGATCAGAAGATTAATACATGACATTTCTTTCTAGACTTGGGAGATGATGTTGGAGTAACCAGCATCCTCACATAGGCCTTTCCTTTAACTTCAAAGAATGAGAATGAATGACAAAATGCAAAAAAAGGAATACACTTAAGATTCCAAGTTAGCCAACCGAGACACCTTTTCTATTTCCTTCATAATCAGCTCCTTTTCCTCTTCAAATTGATCGTCTTCACCACCTGTACCACGGAATAATTCAGGGAACTGAAAAAACATACTGGTGCAAAACCTCAAGATCAATTGTACCCTATATGTATACCTTTTCCAAGGTTGTTTAGCAATGCCAATAGCCTTTCATGGTTCTTCGCCAATATAAGTTTTATTTCTCTAGGCTTGTTCGGATTTGCAACAAACACCTGCAAAAGAATTGTCTAGGCATGAGGACTGCATGCACCTTAAATCTGTATGTGCAAACAGGACATAAACGGGCAGCCAGGTGCATTAAGCTCTTGCTATACGTGAGTTACATAGAAGGCCCGGACCACAAATATAAGGATGCTTAATTACTGAAAGAAGAGAGAGAGAGAGATTATAAACACATCGGATATCTTATTATAGCATGAACCATTAATGGAATCAAATTTCAATGACGATCGACACTGCCACAAAACCCTCGAGAATCTGCAACCTCCCCATTGGGTCATTTCTGAAACCACGTGTCCCAAATAGCAAATTCTTGAATTTGACTGTCTTTTGTTGCTGTTGACCTTTGATTGAGCCAAGTAAAAAAGTTCATATATGAAGAACTCTTCTAAACAAGATGAAATTATTGATGAGTCTTCTTACATAACATGTAAGAGACAATATGATTTCTGCATAGTCGATGTATTATAATCACAGCTAAAAAGAAATACTATGAAAACATCTGAGGGAAAAGGACTTTAGGGTTTTGGTTGTGAGAGTAATGCAACTATTAATCATCCGATTCCATTTCCAGGTATTTAGAGATCTACACAACTGTAAGTTAAGTAATCAGCTTAGCTCTTCGGCTACAAGTGGCGCATGCTCCATGAGATGTTACTATGCAGATTTTCTTTTGCTTCTTCATGCAGAAAAAAGTTTCAGATTTTCAAGTTGGGAATTCCCACAGTTCCCAGGAAGTTAGAAAAATGATTCCTTCCTCCCCTTTCCCCTCTTATCAGAAAGCAGGATATCTAAAGGCAAGACAATATCACCTTGAAAATGTGGAAAGCAGAGATTTGTATGTTTTTGCTCGAATCCTGCATGTGCAGAAAAATAAAGTTTCATTTTTATATTGAACGAAAAAAGAGAAACAAACCTATAAATATCCACCCAAGTCCAACTAAAGCAAGTATATAGCAGCAAGAGGAAGACCTGAGATACAATCTGAGACCAATCTCAACTCTCCAAAAAATCCATGTTGTCTCCTGAATCTTTTTCAGATACGTACAGAACTGAGAATGAATTATGGAGTCAACTCATGACATCCATCTGTTGAAAGAGTCTGATCATCCTATCCAAAAATTTAAGAGCCAGCCTATATAAACCCTTTTGGATGTCTTTCTATACCAAATGGGAGATCATGCATAACTTAACATCATCCTACATGTGTAACCCGACATTGTGCTTCATAAACGAATGCATAAGTTACGTGTGAGAATGGACCTCCCAAAGGTTGCTGATACAACCCAGGGAGGACCACAACCCAAAAGCTAGCTATTGAAGTGGAAGAGCCCAAGGCTATATAAGCCCCACATCAGCTCCCCATTAAAACGATGTGGGACTCAAGTCTCATACTTTGTAATAGGATCATAACAAACCACCATGCTCCGCATCCATCGTCCTCGACGCCTGTGCGTTAGACCATTTCTAGCCTCAGGACAACACTGAAATATCGTCTTCACCATCCAAGGCACGACAGGCACAAAGAGCAGTTGGTGGCTTTGATACCATTGATACAACCTCGAGAGAACCACATCCCAAAAGCTAGGTATGGAACTTGAGTTCCACATAGGTTTAATGGAGAGCTGATGTGGGGCTTATATAGCCCTGAGCTCCCCCACCTCGATAGCTAGCTTTAGGGGTGTGGTTCTTCCTGGGTTGTATCAGTTGCTATGACCCATGTGAAGAATCTGAGTAGCCAATTCAAACTTAGGAGGCAAAGTGGAGGTAAAGACCTTTACAAACCCTTTAGATACCTTTTTATACCGATGTGGCACACGATGTAACAGTTCCTACACTCATATACCAGTTATCCTCACCAATTAAACATTATTATATAAATCAAGCGAGACAACATAGAATACCTTCAGTAGATTCATCATGACTTTCAAATGGCTGACTTCTGCAATATAACGCTTCATAATATGGGAATTTGGAGGCTCCAGTAGAAATTCTGAGAGAAGCTACTTCATGAAACATTTTATCAGCAGCAGAAGAGCCATAGAAACAATCAAAAGAAAGAAGGAATATTGACAAGGGAATTAACCTTTAGAGATTGCCTTCTGGTCACATAATTAGGAGAAGTCAAGAGTTTTTCATATTGCTCGAAGAACTGGAAGTAACAGTCAATAAGTATTAAGAGAAAAACTAAATGTAACTGTTAAATAATGGTGATGGTTAAGATGTAACAAACCTCACTATAGTTATCAGTCAGGTATTGACACACAGCAGATTCATGTTTGGTGAGTAAATCCTGCAGAATTCCAATATATGTTAAAAGCAGCATTCACAGAGAACCGTGCATAGCAAGCACAATCTTGAACTTGAAACAATATGACCTTAAAGGTAGAAAATGCATCAGAAGCAACATCGAAGTTCGGCAACTCCACAAACTTGAAGAACAATTCAAAGCTGGGAGACTCCAAGATGTATCTAAAGAAGGTACATAATAATCATAAGAAAAGAACAATCGGGGAAGAGTTTGGGGTGTAAAATACCAGATCCTTCAAGAGGTTGAGTAAATTCTGAGAATCTGGACTTAAACGTTAATCCATTCCAAGAAATAAAGTAACAACGAAAGATCTTGGCTAAATAATGGCAAAAAACGAAAGAAGTTTCACAAATCTGAAAAATCTGATAGTGACAAAGAAGCTCTTCACACAATCAGGGTTAGGGAAGTGCGAATATCTTACTTTGCAAGGCTTGGCAATTTTATGCATTCCCTAAGCATACCTCCACAATGCAATGCAATTTCCTTGTTGTCATAGCTGTTCGCGTAATCAGAATGTTTTAGAACCATGAGGGTTAATACTATTCAATGACAATATTTCACAATAAACTGTAACTTAGGTTTATTAAAAGTTAGAAGGTTATCGAGAGTGTCCTTACAAATAAAAGTTAAAGGGTTACTGACAGTGGAACAGAAGGAATAGAGATGCTGGAGAGAGTTCTTTTTTCAAGAACAAATCATAGGGTGTTCAAGTGTAAGCCGTTAAGGAAATTTTAACAGTGGAGGAATGTTATCCAAATCTAACTTGCCTGGATTCTATAGATACCAGTTGTTCAGGAATATTTCAGTCTATATTTGGTCATTATAGTCTTAGATCTTAAGTATACTTACCATACCTTTCAATAGAACCCAACTATTAAAGGATAAGGGGTGATAATTCCTTTTAAATGAATCCTATTTTATCAACTTTCATCTTTTTTGAAGACCTTCTAGTACCACGGTATTTTATCTTCTTTTTTTTTACAGGTGTTTCATCTGAATTGATAATTTTCTTATTCTTCACACACTCTCCATAGTTTAGTATCTAAGAAAGCTAAAGATACCACCAGAGAGAAGACGACAAAGAGAGATTTCACAAAACAACTAGGAATACCGAAAAAAAGGGAGGAGTAGAAATGTTATTGCTAGAGGAAAAGAACCTCTAATGTCAGATGTCATATTTATTGTTAAAACAGGATAGATATGGTAAGGCCTTCTTATAAAGGACAAACAAGACATTAATAATATACGTGTCGGTGGGCAGGCGGTTCAGTGTTGATACATCATATATGACAATTAAAAGTTTTAAATTTCAAATACTAAATGGTCATAAAAATGAGATGTAACAAACTAATTCAAAGGAGATGAACAAAGAGATATTTAAGTGGGATAACCTCTTTATCCCACGGAAAGAAAATACAATGTTTTCTCATACACTAATTCAGAAGTAGGAGTGTGAAAAAGAAAATCTTAAGAGAGAATTCTTCACTCTTAAGATTATATATAATGTGCGGAGCCAACGAAGCATTATATGTTTGAAATGACTTCCCCCATCAGCATATGGAAAGATAATTACTTCCCCTAATCCTATATAATCACATAATTCAATCAGCCCGGATGGACTAACAATTCACTCTATTAAAGGAAATAGTGGTGCTCAGTTTTTACTGGTCCCCAGCACTTTCACCACCCATCGGGTTACCAAAACGGGAACACATACGAAGTCACCTTTACGACTAGAGGAATTATTCTACAAATAATTTCAATTATCTTCAAATGATCGTAGTTCTACCCTCTTCAGATGTGCATGCACAAAAATTAGACTTGCTTACCAAACGACTAGGAAGTCCAGCAATTCCAAATGTTTTTCCATGTATTGCACGCAACAAACTGTGGAGTCAACTTTTTGCTTCAACATAATAGACCAACAATGGACCAAATTTTTTCTAGCCTAAGCAAAAGACAAAATAATTAGTCATAGAATCTGAAACTAAATACAGTGCATAAAGTCTGATCTTAGATTGAATTTCCTTTCAGATAAGATAGAAAACATACTTCCCATCCCAATATAGGTAATTTGTGAATGAAGAGCGCAATAACATCTTCATTACAAACTTCAAGTGTTAGTTGTGCAACTTGATCTGGGTTTGGCTCAACTTCTCCATCTCCAGCGAGCATAACTTTCATTGCCACAATATTTTTCTCAACTTCTTCCATAGCCTGTATGAAAGGGATATTTGAAAAAACATTATCATTCTTTGGAACAGATTCTAACGAACAAAAGAACAATCAAACAAGAAGAGATAGCTATCCTGCTAAGCTTTATTCGTAGTTTCCAATGTTTAGGGACAGGAAGTATTTTTTCAACTTAGAAAGCGCAGTTACAGTACTCTCTTAGACAACTTATTCAAAAAAGAAAAATTACTCCCTTTGTCCAAATCTTTGTTATTAATTCTATTTTATGATGAAGATAACGTTTTCGGTGCAGTTAACTTTACTTAACACTTGTCTAGTAAAAAAAAAAAAAGGGCAGCCCGGTGCACTAAAGCTACCGCTATGCGCGGTGTCCGGGGAAGGGCCCCACCACATTAAATTTGTCTAGTAATCTACATTAAATTTGTTTTCTTGTATTAGTTCTGTCTGCAACACCACAACCTTGTTCCTTTCGGTTCCTCCACTCTCCATTAGTCCATATCACAGTTTCCACTATCCAAATCATTCGTTTCACTAAGCTGAGCCTCGCTTCAACAAGTGGAAATCATCTTATTAAGTTTATTTAATAGAAATTCTTATAATCCAACAGATACCAGTTACCAAAAACATTTCCTTCTTAGCACCCAACATCAGCATCGAGAACACAAATACTATAACAAAATAGCAATTTCAGTTCAACCCGAGATCATATCAATTGTAATGCTCATTTCCCTTTAAACAATTAGAAATTTGAAACAGTATTAACTAGTTCGCCACTCAATCACTTCTACCTATTTCACACCTATGATAACTAACCTAACATCACCACGCACCAACAAGGAGAACAGTATAACTCCCCATTTTCCATTTTCTTGATTTTTAAGCAGGTTGGTTGGTGGTGCTTATATACATACAGCTGATCAATGTTAATACCCTTTTGTCTTTCTTGACAAATTCAATTATTATGCACCAACATGCTGTTGAGTATAATAAAGTTTGTATCTTTTTCCCAAAAAAAAACAGCAAAGAAATACTAACCCACAAGAACCAGTTCCCTAAACAATTTATATACCAAATCACAAAAAACAGGTAAAACAAGAAACATAAAGTTGGTAGCTTCTCTTAGAAAAAAAAAAAAGAAAAACAATATGACAAATGAGAAAATAAAGGTAAAGAATGAAAAGGGTCCAATAAAAAAATGAAGAAAGAACCTTGTCGAGGGCTTTAACTTCAGCAACAGTAATGGAATCAAGGGCATTGAAACTGTCTTTGACAGCTTTAGCCAGTTCTGATGGAGTTTTAGGCCTTGAAGCCTTGAAGAAAGAGAAGGACATTGTCAACCAATTTCGATCAAACAACAAGTACGACCACTTTGGATTTGATTTTGATCAAAAAAAACACAACCAAAACCTCTTCTCTTTCTCTCTCTCTCTGTTTTTATACCTACCCCACCCCAGGGAAGATGATGACGTTTCCACATTCAATTTTTTTAATCATTATTCCATGTGTGGATGGAAAAGTAAAATTTCATAAATGGACATCAAACTTCACAAAATAATTATGTATCGATTACCTATAATGTAGTATTATTCTTTCATTCTAAAGTAAGTGTTTCTTTTGAGTTAGGTATATCGTTTACTATAATGTACTATTATTCTTTCATTCTAAAATAAGTGTTTATTTTGAATTAGGTATATCGTTTAATTATTTACTACTTTCTCCATTCATTTATAAGTGTTTCTTTTAGATTGTAATTTTATTCTTAAATAAATATATGTTTAAGTCTTCAATGCTTTGATCATAATCTTTTTAATATGTCCTTGAGTTTAAATATAGTAATCAATGTCAATTTTAAAAGAGATAAAATATAATTAAGAGTAAGTTGATAGAATTATCTATAATTTTCTAGAGATGAGTAGTTTATTAAATTAAAGGAAAAATTACATCCCATAAATAAAATAATTCCTTAATTACCTGACATGATTAAGGTTTAAAGTAATTACCTTATATGGTTATTTTTCTGTTTTATAATTGTTTTTTATGTTGGCACTGATATACAAATATTTTACACAAGGTATATATCCAATACACGATTTTCTCTCACTTAATTGATTTTTCAAACACTCTCTGTCATCTGATTGGCTACTTTTGCGGCTGATATAACTACACCATTCTTAAAGAGATTTCAATGGACATCATCTTCCTCGCCACCTCTTTGAAGATAAATCCCACAACCCTCTTCTTCGTCGCCTACTTCTCCGATGAAATCTCATAGCGGCAGATCCTCCCTTCCTTATCCTCGTCGCCTTCCCTTCTTCTCCGGAAAAATTTCACAGATCCCTCTCTTCCTCGTCATCTTCCATGGTGACACATTGAAGTTAAATTCCACACCTCTCTTCCTCGCCGCCTACTTCTTCGGCGAAATTTCATGGCGGCAAATCCCCCTCTTCCTCGTCCTCGTCGCCTTCTCTGGTGACACGTTGAAGACAAATCTCACACGCTTCAATTTGTATACATTCATACATTTAAATTTGTATATTTATACATATAATTTAAATTTGTATCAATAATACATTTGAATTTGTACCATTGAATAAATTTTCTTGGTTATATCAGTGAATTTCTATCAATATAGAAATTTTCTTAGTTGTATCATTGAATTTGTATCAATGTATATCAAAGAATAAGATAAAAAGAAGAGTTCCAACACCATCTGATATATTATTTTTCAAGTAATTCTTCATATAAATTTCTTGGTTGTATCAGTGAATTGTATATTTATACATATAAAATGTATTCAGGATATGTATATATTTTATGTCTACATTTGTATTCTGGATATGGAGTGTTTTCATACATTATATTAATTTTTTGTATATAATTGTATGAACATATGTATTCTGTATACTCATTTGATTAACTATATATACATGTCCTTAAATTTATATTCTGTATACTCTTTTGATTAACTATATATACTTGTTCTTAAATTTATATACATGTCTTCGCACATGTATTCTTAATGTATTTTGTATATGGATTAGTTATATATACTTAAAGCCTTAATATTCAATATTTTGTTGTTTCCATTCTGTATACATATACATTTAATTGTTTTATGTATACATTTGTACTCTATATATATGGATTAATTTCATAGAATCCATTGATATTATTATTATTATTATTATTATTATTATTATTATTTATATATATATATATTATGGGCAAGTTGGAGAAAATATTGGGTGTTGATTGCTATTCATTTTCTTATTAATCTCTAATATAACTGAAAAAAGAGAAAAAAAAAAGGTTTTATGTTTTCTGTATAAATGGTCCCTAAATACATGTAGACACTAACTGTTGTCTATAGATTGTAATTATTGAAAGTTAGACTAAGAAGTTAGTTATATGTGAATTTTTGCCTTAATTGAAGGGTGTGCCCAAGCCAAAAGAAACATTTATTTAGAAATGGAGGGAGTAACTCATAGAAAACAAAAAGTAACTTTATCAACTCACCCCTAATTAAACTTATCTCTTTTCAAGTTGACACTGATTACATTTTAGCTAAACAAGACAAATTTGAAAGAACATGACCAATTTATTCTAAAGGCTTAAACAAACACTTATTTAGGACAAAATCAAAAGACAAAAGGGGCATTTATTTAGTGATTGAAAGAATAGTAAATAATTATTTATACACTGATTAATAATAGAGAGATTACAATGTGGTGATTAATAATGAGGTTATAAAAAATGATTTGTCTTAAATAATTTATTTTGTATTGTTACTATATATATCATTGAACCGATCCAATTCTCATTTGGTATCAGAGCCATGTATTTTGATAGTGATACATGGCTACCGTTATTTAAATTATTATATGTTCAATACATTCCTTCTAATTAATATCATTAAGAGACATGCTACTGTTAAAAAGAGTAGAAAAGAAGAATATGATATATCACAACACTTAGATCTTCTTAATAAATGGACTATCCAACCCAAGACTATATATCAAATGGGTACTTTTGAAAAATTAGGTCTCAAACAAGTTGTTAAAACAATTGAAGAAACTATTACTATTGATAATCATGCTACGTTTAAATTATTCTCTGAAAGTGATTTGGTCCCTTATGAAAAAACCCATAGATTTATGCATAGTGGGTAATACAAGTTGTTTTTAAGCCACTTACATTAAGAGGCCTACCTAAAAGTTTTATAGCAGCTTTAAGAGATGGTAGAAATCAAAACTGAAAAATGTCTTTTATAGAAACTGTACGAACAAGTTTAACTTATGGTCCTATTTATTTTAATGTTTATCCTAATTTGTTGTCACGACCCAACTACCGGATCACGCGGGCACCTACTCTAATTCACCTAGATAGGAGAACTCGTACCACCTATTCCAAAAGACATGCGGTAGTCAATAAGAAAACAAGGAAAAGTCTTTAATATTACAATCAGTTTGCAAAATTTTAATTACAACTAAAGCCTTTCAAAATAACTGTAACCCTTCCCTAAGAACTAGTCTAAACAGGTATAAGAGCGGCTAGGAGAAAGTATAACAAAGACACAACTTCTACCATGGGAACAAATACAAAAGCTGCTAGAGATCTTTACCGTGTCACGCCCAAAACACCTACTGATCCTACAACCAGACTATACCCTAAAAAGGATATAGCAAGAGTAGTATCTATACAAAATCACATGTACTGAAAAACATCATCAGTCGACCCGAATTAAATCACATAAACATCATATAAATATTTGGAAAGAAACATAACTTGAGGGGTATCAATCAGAATCATACATGTAGCCGATTATTGTCGCTTGGATATTAACAACCTTTATACACCAAGTAGCCATCACTTGCTAAATCGAGCTCACTCCGTAAATTATCTACGAGTCCTACAATTCCGACCCTCAAGGTTTCTTACCCGTAACCAATCACAATTAATACCCTTTGCCTTGTTCCATAAACCCGATCATACTTTGACACTTCTACATCCTTCGGTTCATTTAAGTCTACTAGCACAATTTAGAAGATGGTGACCCCCGCCTTCCCGACCCGAAATACAATAACCGCTAGGCCACCTAGTATATCACCACATAAAATCACGGACACCTATCCAGTGAGGGTCAACATAGACAGTAGCTCAAGTAACACATCACTACCCACCTCAGACTCTCCGCCAAGCATAGCCAATATAGGCATATAACAATTCAACCCTCTTGAATCCTATCATGCAACTATCTTTCAAGTTCACAATACTTAACCTTGTAACAAGTATAACATGAAGTTTAGTCAAAAGAGTCAACAAGGATAATCAGTCAAGTCAACTAAAACCAACAATACGACTCCAAGTCAACAACCATGATGCACCTTTATATAAATCATGTCCCAATAACACAAGTAATAGACAACACAGAGTTATATAACGACGTGCAATTAACCCAGACCACTCAAGGATCCTCAATAACAACAACAACAGTATCATGCATCTCGGTTTACACACGAACCCATCTTAGCAATTAAGCATACAAACCCGGTTCACTCAGGAAACCCATATATTATGACAATAAGTAAGTTCGATTCACTCAAGAAACTAATATAATCAAGAAACACGAAATTCCTAATTCACTCAAGAAACCAATATAATCATCTATAACTTGTACACATATGCTAAGGGTCTTATGTGTGCCCCCACTAGTCATGACCTGTAGGGGACAAGTCCTTGTCTATATACCAAATCTCAGACATGAAGTGTCTACCAATTTTATATCACCAATCCCATAAAGATATCCAAATACTAGTACATTCCACAATAATGATGGATATCACAACAATCACAACCGTAATTATAATAAAACAACACATGTAAAATCCAACAAGCTTTCATTTAAGTTCATTGCATTCGATTAACACTTTGGATATCAAATAGTTATTCACTTTCCTTGAACATGCATTATACAAGCAATACTAAGAATTAGTTATCATGCACACATAATACAAATTTGGTTTCAACTACATTAAAACCATTACCTACAATTTGCACATACACATAACAGGTGGCATACCCCACTCTAACTGTTCATCCTTCCATTTGACCCATTATGAATTTCCCATTCCTCTGGTTATCACCATAGATTCTTCTGAATCCACCAACACTGATCACATCTAATGAATAAGCATTTAATTAAGTTTCCCCCTCCCCTGATTTCTGGGTACTACACTGTTATTAACTAAACAAGGATGAACAATAACAATGTAACACGTAATTCCATGAATAAAACATTATTGTAGCATAACAACAAATTCCCACCCAAATTATCTAGGTTCATTCGTTTTATCCTTCCAAACATCATGCCCGAAGGCCTAAACATGCAATCTCCCATCAATCTACGCCATGCTTATGTTTTCTAACCCAGGTCTAAACAACTCAGTTAAACCTAGCCTACCTGGATGCCAAGCAGCAGCTACAGAGGCATGAACGCGAATTTTTGACTCCATGAAGGTGAATATTGGCGTGCGATCGCTGGAAAATCCATGGGTTTTACCCCATTAACGCAGGATCCCTCTTTTCCATTGCTCCCAGGCCATAAGGTAACCCTAGAAGGGTTTTTGAATGAACCTCGTCCTTTTACAACTGGAGAGTTGAAAAAAGAATTATAAGATTCGCACTTGGGGTTTCTGGTCCTGTCATTTCGCTATAGCGGCCTGCCGACCACTACAGCGGCACCGCTATAGCGGGATGACGTCAGCCCGACCCAAATTTCAAATTCACAATTTTTAAGTCGTGTCACCCCATACTAACTCGAGATCGTATTTTTAAATTTTTTTGTAACCCGTGCGCATAGCGAGGTGTCTTTTAATAACGACGGAATAGGTCGTTATATTTGTAGATGTCTTTGAATGATGAGAATCTTTAAATGTTTTAATACTAAGTATTAAACTATATAATTATGATTATGTGTCAGGTGCTGAAGTTATATGCTTCTGTTATAGAATTTATTATAAATCTTTATATACTTTAAATCCTATGTGTAAAATTATGGATTTTAAAAATGAAGCTAGTTTAATAAAAACTAATTTAGGTAGATCGAAAATTATTACCAGAAAACCCATCAAATGGGATAAAATTGATTTTTCCAGAGAATGGGTCCTAGAGAAAACTACCCCTCCTCAAAATAATATTAATAGTGAGATTATTGAAATTGAACAAGCCTCTATGAAATTTTTAAAATCAAAATTTCTGAACCTATTTATCTTATAAATCGAGCTGATAATATTAGTCTTGCATCTAGATTAACTAGATCAACTTCTTCTTATATTTCTCCAATTAATTATAAAGTAAATTTTCCATCTAGAGTCTCTACCTCTCAGATCAGAAAAAGTTAAAAGAATTAGCAATATTAGAACTAATAAAGATAATATAGCTAATGCTATTTCAGATTTGGATCCAACTAAGTTAGAAATGATTTTTCTACTGATTTAAAATAAATCAAGATAAAATTAATCTAAGTATGGAATCATCGACAAGAAAAAAGATCTCAAATGAGTTCTTTAAATTCAGATGGAAATCTTTTCAAAAATAATATTTTTAGAATTTTAATTAAAAAAAAATATTCCAAGAAGAATTTTATAAGAATCTTTTTGAACACAATAAAATAATTACTTTTGTCCCATGATTTATAGCAAAATATGTTGATAATTATATTTTTTTGTTAGAAAGATATTGTAAATTAAGTAATGGTGAAATTACTAAGTCTGTATTTTCTCTCGAGCAATCTTTTTCATAATAAAAGAGATGATAAAATAATTTATTTTACTAATTTTTTCAAAATTATTTGAAAATGATGATACTCTTAACCTTATGTGTGACAAATTGGAGCTGATGTGTTGTAAAGCAGACACAGGGTCAATAAAAGCTATGATGCCGACCTTTGCCCATTTCTCTATAGTCTCCGGACTTCAAGCTAATATGAAAAAAAGTTATCTCTACATGGATGGTACCTATATGCAATTCAAAGAGCAGATACTTTCAAAGATACAGTTTGTTGTTGGTGATATGCCCTTCAAGTACCTGAGAGTCCCACTCTCATCCAAAAAGTTCACAGTTTAGCAATTTGCCGATGGTAGAGAAAATGGTTGCTAAAATTAGATGTTGGTCCACCAGGTTCCTTTCATACAGTGGCAGAATGCAATTGGTTAAGAATGTCTTGTTTGAAATACAAACTTATCGGCCAAGTATTCCCCTTTCCAAAGAAAGTAATCTAGTTGGTCACTAGCCTAAGCAGAACCTTTCTTTGGATCGGAGGACACGTCAAGTCCAACAAAGCACCGGTGGCCTGGGATACACTCTGCATGCCAAATTTAGATGTAGGTTTAAATCCTATAGAGTTCCATATTTGGAATAGATCTGCAATACGCAAACTCTTGTGGGTTGTTAGTATTAAACAGAACACACTATCGGTTAAATAGATATGCTTTCTATATAAAAAATAGAGACTTATTTTCCATTGACACTCCAATGCAAGCCTGTTGGATCATACGGAAGATTATAGATGCACGAGATTAGTTCCCAAATCAGAATATCCCTACAACACTTCACAATTGTTGCAGTAAGGGAAAATATAGCATCAACAAGGCCTACCTTTCCTTCATGCCACAATATCAGAAAGTGACTTAGAAAAGCTTATTTCTAGATTCACAGCTCATACCTATACATAGATTTATACGGTGGCTAGCACTGCCTGGCAGATTGGTTACAGTGGACAGGTTGCTGAAGTGGGGAATACAGGTTTCTAAACAATGTGTGCTCTGTAATTCTAAAGCAATTGAGACTCTGCCTCACCTATTTTTTGCATGTACTTATTCAAATAGAATTTGAATAACTCTGTTGAAGTGGTTGGGAGAGATTAGGAGCATTATGGATTGGAGTAATGAAGTTCAATGGATCGCAAGAAGAGCAAGAAGCAACATACCTCTAGCGAGTATTATAAGATTTATGTTTGTCGTAACCATCTATCATATCTGGGCAAAAAAGGAATGCATGAAGATTTCAAGGCGACAGATTGGATTATGTTCATCGGATCAAGTAGATTGTACTCCAACTTCACATACAAAGACTTATGCACCACAAATGGACCAACATTCTAGATAGAATAAACAACTTTCCCATATAGATTAATTTTTTTAGTTTGTTGTAAAGGTGATGTAGAGCTTGAGATCTAGTTCTAGATTTCAAACTGCACTAATACTTTGTAAAGATTATACTTGGGTGAATAAAAATTTTCTTTTCGAACAAAAAGATAATACTCTTATCACTGCTCAACATGTTAATATTATGATCAAACAAAAAAATTATACTAATAGCTATAAACATGTTAGAAGAACAAATTATTTCCACTCATGATAGGATAATTTAAGGGATTACAATCAGTCCTTTAAGTGTAGATAGTAATCTTGATTTGTCAGGAGATGATTATAAAGAAAAAATCTCAAATCAAATCAATTAGATCTTAGAAAGATATGCTAGAAAGTCAGTCCAAAAGGATGTACTACTATACTAAACCAACTTCTCAAGATGTGTCACGACCCAAATCACGGATCATGCGGGCACCTACCCAACTCTACCCTAGGTAGGAGAATCTTTACCACCCAATCATTCAATTATTACGGAAGACATTATTAAAACTTAAGCATAAATAAATCCATGAATAAATAACCTTTCTTGTTCAAAACATATTTATTACATAAGAACATTGCGGAAGTAAATCAACAGTTTTCTCCAGAACCTAATCTAAATCGGTACAAGAGCACTAAATAAATGGAGGAATGACCCGAGACACAAGATCTATGTTTGAGTAGGATGATAGGAGCTGGCGAAGAATAAACACCATTGTACCTATAGAAACTCCAACTGACCTACGACATGGCTATATCCCCAAATGGAGATATAGTAATTATAGTATCAGTATAACCACATGTACTGGTAGGTATCATCGATCGACCAGGGTTAGAAACATATAACAACATATAGCAAACAATAAGAGATCATGACAAGCATACAAGTTAATATCTGAATATACTTAACTTATTCCAACCTTACCGTCTTTCTATTATCTAAGCAATATTACTTTACCCTTAGGGCGTGATTAACTAACTATATTCTATGGATTAATCTACCCCACAATTCTTACGCGCTTACCTTATTACAACAACTCTATATACTTCTCTTTCTCTCTCTCTCTCTCTCTCTCTCTTTCTCATTAATCCTCTTTCATGACAACCCTAGCTCTATATTATACTATCATTAACCATAGGGATTGCAACAACCAAGACAATCGATAACATCAACAACTTTACAAGAAAGGACACTACAATATATATCACATATATAACTATATACACAGGGAAATAAGATTTATACATAATTCAGAACATACCTTGTATTCACATTTTACTGCAATGCACAATCATAACCATAAACATTACCGGTTCACTCAAGGAACCATAATATCTCATCAAATAACCGATACACAAAAGGAACCATTATATATCATCAACACAACTCAGTCTACTCAAGAAACCATCAATAACATATAAATATAAATGTACATTCAAATGCATATGATGAATATATGTATGCAAGATGTATGTATCATCCCTTTCTCATCTCAACATCATCATCTTATCATTTCATC
Organism: Capsicum rhomboideum; assembly: GCA_031232105.1. Lineage (NCBI taxonomy): Eukaryota > Viridiplantae > Streptophyta > Magnoliopsida > Solanales > Solanaceae > Capsicum > Capsicum rhomboideum. Next base: position 110,947,243 of record CP124719.1, on the reverse strand, counting down.
ATGATCTCAATATCATCATCATCATTAATATCATTCTCAACATTATTATCATCATGATCTCAATGTCATCATCAATATCATTAATGTAAATACAAGATACAGTCAATAGTTACAAGTAGTGCCCGAAAGAGAATCACAAACACCCAATTCAAATCAAATGCAAGTCACGGCGATTAAAGTAGAACTTATAATTAAGGACAACCAAGTAAATGCAATCAATAATTAACAAGTTCATTATTCCAAGTAAACTACGAATATCCACTAACACGTTCAATCCAAGTATGCCCGAAGGCCAATTCACCATTTACTCAAATGAGAATTATCAACCCAATCATCAATCATAAACAAGTCCGAAGACCAATCAATCAAGTATCCATTTTAGGAGTGCACATTCCACTAGGATTGATATCTACACTCTAATTCATCATCCTATTTCATTCACCAATCTAACTCTCTTTTATTCATATTGAAACCGATGAGTTCAGTTACTAACTAGTAAATCTTACACTCAAGTTATCACTAAGTTCAAGGCACTATCCCCTTTACTTGATCTTTCAACCATTTGGCTCTATTCAACCTGCAATTCTAGCTAGAGTCAAACACCTTTACACATCTTACTTTCTAGCACTTAGCAAAACTTGACTTTAGGTTCTTAAGTTATATCATCACCTCCTATTATCGCAATCAATCCTTCTAACTATCTTCAGGTAAGAATATCTCATATTTTAAATATACACAATATCGGATTCACCCTTTTTAAGGTATTAAAGATAGCTCTATAGATTAGAAGATCACCTAATTCTTCTATTATTATTAACATTCACATATTAAACTCTATAAATCATCAAGTAAGTCATATAAATACAAACACTCATCAAGGGATCCACACAAACACAATAACATACAATTATATCATAATTATATTTTTTTTTCAAGTATTATCCATTCAAACTCTATGTTAGGCCTAGTCATGAAATCTCCCATCAACTACAGTTATTAGAGGCAACTAATTCAAGTTTACTACACATTAAACCATAACCTACCTCGTAGATGAATTACATTGATATTGGGAGGAGGAAATTGTGCCGCACGTGCTAAGCGCATCACCGCATCTGGTTCTTGTCCGATATGCTTTGAAATTGCCCTCATGAAGCGTGGCCTTTGAAACCTTATTGATCTAGGTGTGGAGTTTATTCTGGGTGTTTTTAGTGGAAAGGGATGACCTAAAAAGACTAGAGTAAGAAGAGTTTTTAAAAGAATTTTGGGCTGGCTACTGCGCGGGTTACCACTACAGTGGCAGGTAGCAAGCTGACCTATCATTCCTTAATTCTCAGCCCAATTATGTTGGACACTGCTTTTTCCTACGAATTAATTTCTATCTGATCTGGTAAGAAGGTTTTATTCATCACAAAAAAAAAAATTCAGAATGATTTTTCAATGTAACGACGTTTTGGGTCGTCACAAGATGTATCATTAGAGGAACAGGAATTAGTAATCTCCAATATCTATAGTCGAAAATAAATATATGAATGAAATATATATGGTTATACAAACAGTGATACAATCCAACTTGCCACAAGACCTTTGCTAGAAGTCAAACACAAGAACTACAAGCACTCCAAAGAATACTCATGAAACAAGATGTGTTTGAAACCATATTGATACCATTGAAGGAGTGCTATGTATTGGTTATTACATTCAATAAGGATCAAGGACCATTGGAGAGGTCCTTGGGAAGTCAAGAGGAGCTAGGCGAAGTTCTGGAACGACATGCGCCCTCATGTGCGCACGTAGGTGAAGAGATCCGGCCACACATGGCCACTTGGTCACCTCCAGTGGTACATGCACCCTGAGATGCGCCAGCATATGCCATGTGCGCCCTCATGTGCATGGGCATGTGGCCCTATACGGCCATTTTGCTGAAATAGGTCACTTTTGGGCCCATCTTTATAATAAATAGACCATGGCTATAAATAGTAGGATTTACCTTCTTCTTCCTTAGTTTTTGATGAATATTTATGTTATGAGTCTCTTAAGAGAGTATGTGAAAGCTTGGATAAGTTTTTGTTGAACAATTATTAGAAACGGTGGTTATGAGGGCGTTACGATTCCCTCTTGGTCATCGTAGGAGATAGGTGTTTGCAGGTAAATTTAAGGAAGGTCCTTGGATTTGATACATCCTTTGGTTGTACTTTTTGTTATCTTCTTGTGTCTATCTATCATTTGTTCAATTCTATCAACTTTATTATCGTTTTTTCTTCGTTTGGTAGTTATTTCTTCTCTGTCATAGTTTGGTTGTTATCATTTGGTATCAGAGCCCAGCTTAGGATCATTCCCACAATTCTAGTCTTGGGTTTGTTACAAAAAAAAAAAGAGAAGAAAAATCTGGAAAATCAATTTTTCCCAAAAACCCCAAAAATATTTCTGTGTTTTTGAGTCCTTATTGTAGTTTCAATACTAGATTTGTTTTATCTAGTATTATTTAGGTCGGTATCTGAGTTTTAGGCTTGATTGGAGTGGATTTGAAGAAACCTTATTATTAAATTTTGAGAAAAAAGTGAAAGGGTTTTCAGATCTTGTAATTTTGATGTGGATTTGAAGGTTAAAAGTTATTGGAAAGTGTTCCCCACGTTGAAAGGAACCTAAATCTGAAGTTTCATGGAATTTCGAGCAAAAATGAGTTAGTTGGAAAATTTAAAGTTCTTGGTGTTCTTGAGGACATTCAAATCTTCAAGAAGAAGATTCATCCAAAAAGTGTTGTTAGATCCAAGAAAGGGCCAAAAGAAGTAATAAAAAGTGTTAGTACCACAGGAATATTCCAAAAAGGGAGGGTACTAGGAAAGAGAGTGCAAGAGGGCCTATAAAAAGCTTGAATTTTGGAGGCTCCAGTTATCTGTCCGGAGGCATCTGCACCCCCATCTGTGTGGGCAGGTGACCACCTGCGGCCGCACATGACCAACGCAGCTCACAACTAGACTTTTTGTCTGGGACATGCGAACCCCACATGTATGGGCATGTCGTGACATGCATCTGTACTTCACTCTAACATATCTCAATAGTTCTAAATCCAATTTTGCTCAGGTTCCAATTTCTTAGTTTTAAATTCTTGATTCCTAAACTAATTGACAACTAGTATTTAATCTACTTAGTCGATTGATTAGTCTTTGAGTCCTTTTTTTCTTAGTGCTAATTTTTTGTGAGCTTTTCCCATTTTTCAAATTTGTTGCTCTTTTCTTAATTCAAGTCCGTATTTGCTTTTGAGTCGTCCATGTTTCTAACAAACAAGAATCTATTCCAACCAAGAGTAACAATCGACACTTTGTCTACTATCGGAGTATAAACAATCAAGTGTGAGGCAATACAAAGGTGTGTAGTGATGTGAGGTTGATTTCTAACGCTAACTTGTTTGTCATTTTGTTTTATTTAGTGTTTTTTTCTTGCTAGGTACTATGGCTTCGAGAGATGACACTTAAAGTCCTTCGGGAAAGATTAACATGGAAGTTATAATGGCAGCCATCATGGGTGTGAGACAAGATATGAATGATATAAGAGGTCAAATGTAGGGCATGGATTGTAGACTAGTGAATATGGATGGGAGTTTGCCAAATATAGCGAGTCGTCTAAACTCCACTAAATCCACCCATTCCACTCCACAAAATTATTAAGCTTCCTCGAGTGGGCCTGCTCCAAACCTTAGACATAATTTGGTAATCTTGGAAGGAGATGATGAGTAATTGGAAGTCGATCAAAGTTTATCTCATGCCTTGAGGCACGTCGTGTGGGAACTTTTGAAAGAGGAACTTGACCAAAGTGAAAACTTATTTCATACAAGGTTTGAGATAATGGTAAATATATGTTCCTTGGTCATTGATGGGGAGAGAAGTATTAATTTCGTGTCTTGTACACTTGTTGACCAAATGAAACTTCCCATGCAAAGGCACCCCTATCCTTACAAGCTCCAATGGTACAATGATTGTGGAATAATAGAGGTGATCGAGCAAGCAATTATTAGTTTTAGAGTGGGCAAGTATCAAGATGAAGTACAATGTGATATAATGCCCTTGAGAGCATGTCATATGTTACTTGGTAGGCCGTGGAAAGATTGTTGGTTGGTTCAATATCGAGAGAAGTTTAATAAATACGTACTTGTATTTTGAGGACAAAAGCATATTCTTGAGCCCTTGACACCCGAGCAAGTGAGTAGGGACTATGAGATCATGAAAAGGTTGCGGGAATTATTAAAGAAGGAAAAAGTTGAGAAGGGGGAAAGGGAATCATCCCCTGTGTAAGGAAAGAAAGACTTAGCTCAAAGAAGAGAGTTAACTAAGAGTGATGAACCAAGGAATTATTTGAAAGAAGTGGACAAGGAACACTTAATTATGGGACTTGTCAACACCAATTCCTTGTCACCTACTAACCATGATACTAGCATTTTACCTAGTATCAACCCTTCTCTTATGAAGGTTCATGAACAAATACTTTTAAAGGATGATCCGAAGAGAGTTCCTTACAAACATATGCTTGAAGGCCTAATGGAGTTTTTATTTAAGAATTCAAACTTTTGAAGGAATGATGAGGAGTTGACCAAGGGAGTAGCATTGATAAACTCCCATGTGTTGAGAACTCCCCAAAGGACGAAATGCACCCTCATGTTGAAAACCAAGGTAAAGACCATACTTCTTATGAGCTACAAGGTAATAATGCCAACTCTTATACTTCTTTAAACTTAAAAATTCATGATGTGGCTACTAACCAAGTAAGTGTAAAGGATGGCATGTCTAGTGTTGAGCATAATGAGTCTCCCCTTTATGATACTCATGATAACGCTAAGTTGCATGATGATCATGTGTTCTTGTTATGAGTTTGCAAACACTAGTTGATCCTATAGATGACCGAATTGACTCTTCTAGTAAGATCAATTTGTATCTACCTAGTGTTGGACTTTATAGCTTGAATGAGGTTCTATTGCCATGTGACAAGATATTCACAAGCTAGTTGACCCTTGTGAGAATCAAGGTAAGTCTATATTGGCATATGAATTGCCTACAACTAGTGAAGATGTGCGCATTGATCAACTTACTTGTGAATCTAATCCACTACTTGAGCATTTTTATAGTATGCTTGATGAGCCTCAAGTTAGTGATGAAGTTTATAGAGTTGATCATGCGAATAGAAATAATTCTTTGAGCATATCAGGTGATGATGATCATATTATTAATTTTGCTCATAGATATCATGTGAATGAAAATATTGTGAAAGATGACATGTATCTTTTTTAGAGTGAACTTGCATGTTTTAATTCCTTACTTTTGGTTGTTGATCCTCTCTCAAAGAAATATGTCGTATTTGAAAATGGTGAGATCACTTCTAGTTTGGCACCTAGTGATGTGCATTTTGATGTGCTTCAAAAAAAGGTTAATAAGCTTAAAATTCATATGTTATCCTATTTCTTGAAATCCATAATGAATATAGGATTGAGTGAATATTGTGCTAACTATCCAATTGTTTATAGTGATCTTTCACCTTTAAAAAAGAATGATCATTTGGGTAAAGATAGCTTTGATTTGTTTGAATACTTGAGAAGCCCAACTACTGATTGTTCTTATGAAAATGATTTTGGTTGTGATCCTTTATATGACATTTCACCTTTGTTTGATGAATATGTTGATTCTTGTGGTGACATGAGTCATGATCTCCTTGATATTAGTGGTGGTTTGTGTCAAATAGAGGATTCTTCCCTTGAAAAGAAAGGTGTTAGTTGCTTAGAAATTGCTTCCCTTTCTTTGTGTGCTCCCATTATTGAGAATACTCATGGTGATGATCTTGAATCTAATAGTGAGTATATTCATGATGACACCTTAGTTGAAGTTAATTTGTGTGACACCTTACTCTACTCTCTTTTTGCTTATGATGTTACCTATGGTTGTATATAGAGTATGTCTTTCGGTGATATTGGAAATTTTGGGGAAAATGGATATTGCATTAACCCATGTCCATGGATACTTCTTTCATTTAACCCCGGTGACTATTTGGAATGTGGTGGTTTTTATACACCCAACTTGGTGCTTGGTCAAGGCGACAAGCGAAATTTGATTGAGGTTGCTGGAATCCTTCCCTATAATGGAAAGTCTTTCTTAGGGATTTATAATCCACTTGACGGACTAAAGTACTGTATGGGAGAGATATCCAACAAAGAATAATGCTCATTTAAGAAGGGGAGCAATGAGAAGGTAAAAGAGCATTCTCTTGGTGTAAACTATGCCAAAGCTTGTAACCTAAAAGGTGGAAAAATGCTACTTAAAGCTTGGTGCAGGTCCCATGAGCTTGAAGGTAGAACCCTCTCTCTTGATGAATTAATTGTTTAGTTGACATGTTTGTGACGTCTTACTAAGAAAGGAGTCTTGAGGAGAATTACCAATGGAGAAGACCTCATGGAATATCAACTTGGTATGAAGTCACTTCTAATACTCCCTTCAAGGAAGGTATGTATTTGTGGCTCTTGCTTATTCTTGGGCTTTCTAAAGCCATTGAGATCACATCTTTGTGTGATGAACATAGTAGTAACCCTTTCTTACATTCTTATGATATTTGTTTGGTGTTACTACTTGATTCTATTGTGATCTTAAATATAATATACTTGTTGAGTTGTGCAGGTAATACCTTGGTGTTTGACCCCAGTGGTGATTTGGGAGTAATCCCATCATTGAGAATGGCTAGTGCTTTGGGTGGAGTCTTAACTTGGGGAAACCTAGTTTATGACATGGCACTTAAACATAGGAATGTTCATGAGACTCTTAACTTAAAGTGGGATGTGTGCTCTAGGAAATGTAGAACCAATATAAACTTGCATGTGTTGTTACCTAATTTCTATGGTTCTCTTGATTTGTCCCTTTGTCAAAATCTCTTGATTTGCCGAGTAGCTTTTACCTTGTGGGGTTACCAACCCTTTATTGAACCATTTGATACTTGGTTGTATATTAAGTATGTGCAAACTTGGCATGATGATAAAATTGTTGTTGCTAACACTAACCCTCATGCCATGAGGATGTTGTGGTTATTTATTTCCCTGATAGTTTTGTAAGGTTTGGATTCGAGGAAGAATCTTTTTCAAGAAGGGGAGGATGATACAATCTAACTTGCCTCAAGACCCTTGCAAGAACTCAAGCACAAGAACTACAAGCACTCTAAGGAATACTCATGAAGCAAGATGTGTTTGAAACTACCTTGATACCATTGAAGGGGTATTATGTGTTGGTTATTGCATTCAAGAAGGATCAAGGGCCATTGGAGAGGTCCTTAGGAAGTCAAGAGGAGCTAGGCAATGTTCTGGAACGACATACGCCCTCATGTGCACACACAGGTGAAGAGATACGGACATACATGGCCACTTGGCCATCTCTAGTGGCACATGCGCCCTGAGATGCACCAACACATGGCATGTGCGCCCTCATATGCATGGGCATGTGGACCTATGCGACCATTTTACTGAAATAGGTTACTTTTGGATCCATTTTTGTAATAAATAGCCCACGGCTATAAATTGTAGTATTTTCCTTCTTCTTCCTTAGTTTTTGATGAATAATGATATTATGAAACTCTTGAGAGAGTGTGTGACAGCTTGAATAAGCTTTTGTTGAACAATTGTTAGAAATGGTGGTTACGACGGCATTACGATTCCCTCTTGGTCATCATAGGAGATAAGTGTTTGTAGGTAATTTTAAGGAAGGTCTTTGGATATGATACATCCTTTGGTTGTCCTTTTTATTATCTTCTTGTGTCTATCTATCATTCGTTCGATTCTATCAACTTTATTATCGTTTTTTCTTCATTTCGTAGTTATTTCTTCTCTTTCTAGTTTGATTGTTATCAAACGGGTAAATTTACACATTGGTACATAAAATAGTGGTGTACAGTACAATCTGCAAAGCTAATAATAACAGTGATAACACTATTGCGGATATGATTATTGCAGGATTTACAGGTCAATTAAAAGATTGGTGGAATAATTATTTAACTCTGAAACAACGTTGTAAGATCTTGCTGGTTGTTAAGCAAGAAGGTGAACAATTTGTTCAAAATATTGTCTATACTTTAGCTCTTAGAGAAAAGACATCAAAACCACCTTAATATTACCTGAAAAGTTGAAGACATACCTAAACTACTGAAGTGACCTAATACACACCTTACTATTTAAAAATAAATTTATATTCATCCTAAAAGCTGATATGGCACAAAAAATTAAAATAAATAAAAAGAAGGTGTGTTTTTGAATTTATTTATGTTTTTTCCTTTCTTGTTCTAGATTTTCTCACATTTTTTATATTTTTCTTTCTTTGTTGCCTCTTCTTCATCATTTTCCTCTCTCTTCTCCAATACCCACTGTGAACCACCAATTTCAACATTACACTTAGAGAAAACTTCATTTCTCCCACTCCCTTTCTCTTCAATATCATTTAAACCTTCATATGTATTTCATCATTAATAGTTCTATTTTCATTCTTTCTTTTCTTAAAAAGAATCATACACCAATTTCATTAAAAGAATGAGAAAAGCTAAAATAATCAACGAAAGCTAAAATAGTCAACGAGCCACAAGTTAAGGAAATATAAATTTTTGGATGAAAATTTGTTGTTTTATTGAAAAATTACAGATTTTTCAACTGTTTTTTATTAAAAAAATTTATTTGTCAGAAAATTCAGTTTGACGGAGTAACCAATTCAATGGTCTAAAAGCTAAAATTTTTATAGTAGTTGATTTAATTTCTCCTATTATATGAACTCTGATAAGAAAAAGGCGAAAGTCTAAAAGAAAAGAAAATATGAGGTATTAAGAAAAAGTAAAAATTGATGATAATTTTTTGGTGGTACCGTGTAAATATTTGGTGGTGGATGGTGAAGAAGAAATTGGAGATGGTGAATAAGAAACCGATAGTGATAATGATAGCGCTGGTTGTTTTAATTTTGATGAGCATTAAAATCTATTGGCGGTGGTGTAATTTTGATCTGAATTTGGTGATGGATATCGAATTTACTTGGTATAGTTCTTTATAACTTTGATAGAGAATGGTGGCGATGTGATTCCGATAATAGATTTGGTGATGAGTGTTGAATTTTGTGGCGGTTCTGTATATTTTTGTTGTGACAATAGTGATGGTGTGATTTCAATGGTGGATTTGATTGTGGGTGGTGAAATATATGAATTTAGTAATAGTGTAGTGGCAATAATAGTGGTTCTATGGTGGTTTGGATGGTGTATAGTGAAGAAGAAACATTCAGGTGATGTGGAGAGAAAAAAACTGAAAATCTGACATAACATCTTATGTAGTAGTGGCGTGGCACGAGTGTAATAAACTTCCCATCATGTGACTGGTTATATGCGTGTTGAGAGAAAATAAATTCACTTTTTAAGTAGTACATGTGTGTAGTAGGCCACTTCAATAGTTTAGGTGTGTCTTTGATTTTTCGGGTATAGTTTAAGGTAGTTTTAATATTATAAAACATTTCACGGGCAGATAGTCTGACAATAGTGAGACTATTAGGAATATGCTTCAAAGTTTGAGATGTAAACCTCTCACATCCATTTGATTATATAAGGATGTATTTTTATCTAGAGTCATGAAATTATCAGAGTGTAATAATCCACACTGAAAGTCTAAATTCATAGATGGATTACCAACACTCTTTCCTGAAAGAGTTAAGAAATCTCTTAGAGAAACAACAACGAGTATAAATTATGATGAATATACTTATGATAAATTAATAAGTATATGTACTCTAGGAGGTTTATCCTTATGCAATGATATCAAGTTGAATCAACAAATCAAATGACGTCATCTTAATGAAAGACAACAATTAAGTGAATTCTGTGATCAATTTGTCATAGACATTGTTAAGAGGTGTAAAGAAACTCATACACACAAGAAGAAAAAGGATTTCCATAATTGAAAAAATAAGTAGTTGGAAAAGCGATCGAAAAGAAAAAAGACTTTTAAAGAAAGAATTTTTTTTATTAAATCCAACAAGCCTAATGCCTGCTACAAATGTGGTAGAATAAGATATTATGCTAGAGATTGTAAGTTTAAAGAAAAAAATTAAGAACCTTAACATTGATGCGAAGTTGAAAGTCTCTTTATACAAGATTCTATTAAATTCTTCTCCGAACAATTCGAGTCCAAAACAAAGTGATACTGAAAACTCCTCTACGGATGAGGATTTGAGAGCTCTTCATAATGAGGATTATATGTGCTCTGAAGATGAATGTACACCTTGCCAGTTAGGGCAATCTTGTGATAAATAATAGTAAAGATGAGTTTTATAATATCTACTCCTAGTTTAAGGATTTTAATGTTAATGTTATTAAAAATGATAAATTGATAGAACTTTTAAAGATTATCAAAGATTCAGAGATAAAATCTCTGATAATAGGTAAAATGGAAGAACCATCTATAAGTTATACTGAGAAACAATGAGAAATTTCCTCTAAAAAAGGACTCTATATCATGTCTGAAGTTGAGAAACTTCTTAAGACAAAAAAGCAAGTTGTTGATACTCTGACTACAACTTAAGATTTAATGATAGAAATTAATAATCTCAAAAAGAAAATCTCTCATCTCAAGAGTAAGAATATTATTTTAGATAATAGGATCTCCAATCTTGAAGAACAAAGTCTTGCTTCGAAAATTACTGATAAGAAAGAAGAATTTCTTCAAAATCTTGAATTAATTACTTCGCTTCAATGATACTACAGGACCTTTTACGGGTCAATAATTCTGGCAAGGATGTTCCACTACGAGTTCAAAAACAGCCTTAGATTCCTCTATTGACTTAACAAGCATTTTAACCGAACTTTCGACATAGCCTGGATCATTCACCTGAATTATTCTCGCCCTACCTTAGTATCATTGGGTGATAAGATTCTTATTAAGGAATTAGCATCATGCCTTGTTAGTAGTTTAGTGTGTCATAGTTCAACACAAAGATGTTTAGATTATCATTTAGGCTAATAAATAATAAAGATAATAAAATAAAATACAAAAATTTAAAATACCTTTTAATTAAGGGTTGTAACCAGAGCTTTCAAAAAATAGATAAACTTGTAAAAAAAATAATTCTTAAAGAAGCTTTTTTCAAGAGAAGGGGGGGGGGGGTACTAAAACCTATCTCTGAATGAAGAAAAATTGACTCTTATATAATGGACCATTCGAACGAAAGGACAACACTAAAAAGCTTCATGGCTAAAATGTGACCAATAAAATAAAAATAAAATTTGCCATTTTGGCCCTACATCTTTGACAATTACATCATTCTTTATAAAAGAATTTGTTTTATAAAAGTTGATTGTCTGTACTTTTTCAATAATTTTTGAATATGAGGTATTCTTAGCTTTTAGTTATTCCTCTTCCTTTGTTATTTTGTTGCTGGAAGATTCTCCCACTTGCAACTAGGCAACAAGAAGAAAAAGGATTTTCATGATTAGAAAAATAAGCGGTTGAAAAAGCTATCCTATTTTTCGATTCTCATTTGGTATCAGAGCCATATATTAATAATAGAGAGATTATAATGTGGTGATTAATAATGGGGGTGTAAAAATAATTTGTCTTAAATAGTTTATTTCGTATTGTTAGTATATATATATATATATCATATGTTATTATGTCTAATAAAGATCTAAATTTTTATATAATCTAATAATATTTATTTAAGGAAAAAGTATATACATGTCTCATAGGAGCAAACTATTTACAACTAAATACCCTTTTACAAAAAATACCTCATAACTAATTACGGAAAATGTCCTCTTTCCCTTGTAGCCTTTGTAGTTATTTAGCTTATTTTTTATTTTTTTTTATTTGTCTACTTCTTTTCTCTTATGCTTCTTTGCTCATTTAATTTTTCTCATATTATATTATTATTTATTTTCTTTTTACACCATAATCTGATTCATACAGAGACGGAGCTATAATCATGAATGAGTGGTTAGCCGAACACCCTTCATTAGAAAATTAGACTGTGTATATAGGTCAAAAACTGTTTAATATGAATATATATAGTAGTTTGAACACCCTTAAAACTAACTGAGAGGGCTAGTCCGACGGTAAAGGGTGTTCAGATTATTTTGAATGTTGTGGATTGAATCTCTACAACAACATTTGCACACTTTCTTCTTTTTTTAAAAAAACCCTTCTAAGCTCTCCATTTTGTTTGAATCTTTTTCAAAAAAATTAAGAAAGAGAAAAAAATGAGCAATGGCTAATAAATACTTACTAATTAAACAAATTTTATTTCTTTTCAAAGCAAACCATACAAAAATCTCTTTGACATTTTCTTTTTGAATTAAAATAGAGGTAATATCTAGGCTTAATATTGTTATGATGTTTCAATGAAATCTCGTCAGTTTCAATTGTAATGTTCTTTTTTTCATGTGAGACAATTCATAGTAGGAAGGTTAAATTATCTAATTTTTGACGTGAAGTTAGGGCTAAAATCTTTAAGTTTTTCTTAAATAAAATTTACATATTTAGGAATTATAAAAAAATATTATAAGTTACAATAATTCACAATTTGAAATACTTAAAAGACATATGAAAAATTTTATTCAAAGAAAGATTCCTTTGATAGTTGTTACTTGTTACTCCAAATAGTAACTGCATCATACAAAGTGGAACATCGAGAGTGATATATTGAATTATACTTTACTTGTAGCATTTCTTTTGTTAAGTCGTTACGCTTATTTTTCTTTACACAATTGTCAGTTATATTGCAAGTGTCCTTGAGATTTAGCTATATATTGTGTTGTTTGATTTACATTTTTTTTGATACACCTACTCAAGTTTCGGTGACCTACATATTCATCAAATAAAATTAGTTACTCCTTCAAAGATTGAACACCCTTAATGAAATTTCTGACTCCGCCACTGAATTCATACTCTATTTTTGCTTTCTTTTCTTTCTCCTTTTATTTATTTACTTTTTATTTTTCTACTTCTTTTCTTTCTTTCTTTTCTGCTTTTCTTTTTTCTCATTTTTTTTGTTTTTCCTTTTATTGATCATTTATTTTATTCCCAAATCATGTTATTTTTTTATTTTCTTCTTTCACCATAATCAGTTTTAATTCCTTTATTTCTGTTTTTTTTTAGTTTTTTGTTTTCTCGTTGTTTTTCATATTTTTTATTTCTTGTTCCTTTTCTAACCTTTTTTTTTCCTCAATAATGTAATTTTATTCATCTTTTTATTTTTTTCATTTATTCTTTTTCCTATATAATAAAAAACAGATAATTAATATAGTAAACATTCATTCATTCATTTTTAAATTTTATTTGCTCCTATTCTTTCTTTTCTCATATTCTTTTTTCTCATTTATTTTTTTCTTTCTTTATTTTTCTCCATTTTGATTCTTTTTTTTTTCTCAAATCATATTATCTTTATTTTTTTTCATCATACTCAATTTTGACTCTTTATATTTTTTAATTTTATATATTTCCTATTTTTTTTAATTTTGACTCTAATTTCATTCACTTTTTTTTTGTTATTTTTACATCGAGATATATATGTTTTAGTCCTTCAATCTGACACTCACCAGTACTCCATGATATCATCACAATATATTTATATATTGGCATGGTATCATGGAGAAATGCTCCAATCCTTCAATGAGAGACTCCTTAGTATACCACCACAGTATATCTGTATATTGGCGTGATATCATCATTCAAATGAGACACTCATCAGTCCTTCATGATAACATCACATTATGTTTATATACTGGCATGGTATCATGGAGGATTGTTGCAGTCCTTCAGTGAAACACTCCTTCCTCAGTATACCACCACAGTATATCTATATACTGCATGGTATTATCCTTCAATAAGACACTCCTTAGTCCTCCATGATACCATCATAGTATATTTATATACTGGCATAGTATCAAGGAAAATTGCTTCAGCCCTTCAATGAGACACTCTTCAATATACCATCATAGTATATTTATATACTGGCATGGTATCATGGAGGACAACTTCTGTCCTTTAATTAGAAACTCTTCAGTATACTACCACAGTTATTTATATACCGGCATATGGTATCATCATTCAAATAAGACACTCCCCAGTCCTTTGTGATACAATCACAATATATTTATAAACTGACATGGTATCATGAAAGATTGCTTTAGTCCTTCAATGATGCACTCCTTAGTATACCACCACAGTATATCTATTTACTGACATGGTATTATCCTTCAACAAGACACACTCCTCAGTCTTTCATGATACTATCACAGTATATCAATAGACTGACATAGTATCAAAGAAGATTGCTTCAATCCTTCAATGAGACACTTTTCAATATACCATCACAGTATACCTATATACTAGAATAGTATCATGGAGGACTGTTTCTATTCTTTAGTGACACTACTCAGTATACCACCATAGTATATTTAAATATTGGCATGGTATGATCATCCAAATAAGACACTCATTAGTCCTTCATGATATCATCACATTATATTTATATACTTTCATTGTATCATGTAAGATTGCTTCAGTGGTTCAATGATGCACTCCTTAATATACTGCCATAGTATATCTATATACTGCATGATATCATCCTTCAACAAGACACTCCTTAGTCCTCTATGTTATATCACAACATATTTATATACTAGTATAGTATCATAGAGGACTACTTAAGTCATTCAATGAAACACTATTAATTATAGTCTCTTTAAAGAAAGTTTAGTTGCTTGAAAGATTTCTTATGAAAGTTTACCAAGTAACTTTACAAACATAGTTATGATTTTCAAAGAAAATTGTCTTTTATCATGAAAACTCAGAACAACAATGTATTTCACATAGTTGTGAGCATAGGGTCACTAATAATATATCTTTATGATACTGATTTTGAACAAAGCCTCATATCATGATTTAAGATAGATTTCACATTTTATTTTTATGAGCATATATAATGATAAAAATAGTTTGGGGAGGATTATTTAGCACCGAGAGGACAAAGTTCAGATAACACATGTCTCATAACTATGTTGCCACCGTAGGTTTTGACCGTACCATTAGTTCGGATAACTTCTTTAGCCCAAAGAGGCTCACTAGTGGATCCACATTCAGATAGATAGGTTCTATACCCTGGAAAGGTATAGACAGCCCTCCCAACTGGGATATTATGTTGGACATCATGAACTCACATGGTGTATGTCGGTTGTAAGAAACTCCCCAAATTAGAAAACTTAATTAGCTTCAAGAAAGATTATTTTAACATAATATCTTCAGTTTTAAGACAAGTGTTGTTTACATTATAACTTTTAGTTTTCCTTTAAGAATTATTATTTAATTCAGTTTATGATTTCAGATAGTATGATTTAGTGATTGAGTTATCGAGCTATCCTGATTTAGTTTCAGTTAGACAGATCTAACTACTCAACCCTCAATTTTTAGTAAGTGTTAAAGTATGATTTATGGCTTCTAGCCATGAGTTTTCTAGAAACTGCTTTATAACGAATTGTATACTATTTTACGTACTCCCAGTCTCACTTATGTAACTATTATATTTCAGCTAATCAATTTTAGTACATGTCCCAAATTTTCAGTTAAGATCTTATACTATGTTGTTAGTTTATTGAAATGTTTAAAACAATTATCTCTAATGCTTCAACTTTGATTTCACTTTATTGAGTTACTGATTATACTTTGATCATGCTCAACTTTAAAGTTTCTTAGTCATGTTGTATTTATTTTAGTGCTTACCTTACACAATACATTCCAAATAATAACGCCTCCTTTTGGCACTACATCATTTTTATGATATAGCTACCAGCTTTAGGTATTCACGTGCCTGATCAGACTCTACAGTAGGTTTCATCTCTTTAGTTATTGATGAGCCCTTCATCTTTCAGGATGGAACAGTCTAATACATATGTTAGTAGATAGTTTTGGATTCATAAAGATATCCTGGGGTCTTGTCCCGGCTAACCGGGTTTAGTATGTTAGCAGAGGCTTTATACAATCAGTTAGATAGTTGTAGTCAGTTTAGAAATAACTCTTATATCTCAGTTAATGAAAGTTTATATTATTTTATGTTATTACAAAAGCTCAGCCCATGTTTTAGCTTCCACATCAGTGTTGATATTCATGTCATCCTATAGTTATGTCATACTAGACTACGATCGCGCCTATAGTCTTGAGGCGTGACAGAAGAATCACTAGCATAGTTTATGATATGATTTTGAGCAGAGATTCACCAGTATGATTATCAGCTTACATTAAAAGTTTATAGTATGAACATATATATGTTTTGGGAGGAAACTCCCCCAATTATGTTAGCGGTTGGTTATCATCAGGTCATATGGTGTATGTCGGTTATAAGAAACTCCCCAATTAGAAAATATAGTATTTTCAAGAAAGATGATTTTGACATAAGGCTTTCAGTTTTAAGAAAAAGTTTTAAAAATGCTTCACTTTCAATTCATTATGATTCAGATTCAGATATTTATATTCTTTTAAGATTGAGCTAAGACACGATTACCCCCCCTCCAGCCGAACTATGGCCAAAGTAGATACGATACACCTTAACTTCACGGGGTTTTTATTACCCCCTTAAACTAATTCTGTTATATTATTGTCCATCTTTTGTGCTTAAATGACCTAAAAACTTGTAATTAAGGTGTGTCGTAAATGGTGCCATATAAGCACAAAAAGTGCCACGTAAGCACAACAAATGGATAATGATATAGTAAAATTGAATTTAGGGGATGGGGGTAATAGGACTCCCGTGAAGTTAAGGTGCTCGTAGAAACTTTGTCTATAGTTCGGGGGTAATAGTGTCTTATCTCTTTAAGATTTAACATTAAGTCTAGCACATGATTTCAGATACTCAGTTCTGCTTATAATCTCATCATCCAGTTGCTCATGATTAAATACTTAGTATTTTTATTTAAGAATGATTTATGGTACAAAGCCACCAGCTTCTAAATATGTTTTATAATGTTTGCACACAATTTACTTAGTACTCCGTTTCAACTACACAATTACTCCACTTTAGTCATTCAGATTATCCTATTGATTCAACCATTCAATTGAAGTCATAATTCAAATAATTAGGATGCTTATTATCTTATTATTCAACTATTCATGATCTTGATTACATATCTTTCACGACCCAATCAGCCATGATTGACACCCAGCCTAACATATAGCGGGAGAATCATGCTTAACCCAAACCCTCAATTAACCAAGTGTTACATTCACACTCACCTTGCACTAAATCATCATTAACGAAGTTCTAAAAATTGTCTTTGTTCAATTAATAAGAAATCAATGTCAATCAATGAACTATCCAATCATTATAGAGTGCGGAAACCTCTATTTATTACATTCCCGGGACCTAAAGTCACCATACAAGAACAACTAAGAATGTCTGAACAGGAAAACTGATAGAATATTAGAAATACTAAATAAAATGAAAGAGTGTCTTAGTCCCGGAACAAGGGACATGAACAATAAACTAAAGATTCAAAGGTTGTCCGGTCATGGTGCTCACCCTTAAACCTGAATCTGAAACTGCTAGGTAAAGTCGAGGTTGTCTTAACCACTGGAACATGCTCTGCACTCAATTAAAAGAAGAGCATATATAGCACCAGTACATCAACAAGTACGGGTAGGCATCATAGGTCGACTGAACCTAAGACAATACAAATAGGTAAATCAAATAGATGCAAAACAATCATCACAAAACTTATAATCAAAGACAAATATGCAATTATCATACTTTACTTTAGAGGAAATACCGACTCATACTCATGTATGTTTACATTTAGTCAAATTCAGCAACAAGTTGCATTACAATATACGATTCTAACTGAACATTCAATTCACATGATTGAATATATGAATTCAAGATGTGCACATCTTCTCTTTCTCTTCTCAATCTCATCAACATCATCATGATTCCCATAATATCATCATCATCATTATTTCAACAACATCATTATGTATGAAAATGCAAAGCAGTCAATAATCACAAGTAGTGCTCTAAATCCATAACAAATACTTAATTCACATATAAGCACGGAGTCAAGCAAATCTAATTGCTACAATAAACTGTAACCTATCTCAATTCCCTGCTCAAAGTCATCTCTAGGCCACAAGATTGTCTTTTCTTTCCCTTTCAACTTGTTCTTGATCTATAACAATAATATTACATACCTATTTCAATAATCCATCCCTCTCTAACCACTAGGGATTGACAACCATTTTAACCATAATATTGCCTTAAATCATAATCTTAGGGTTTCCCCTCCTTAAACCTCATGAAATCTACTTTGTTTAGCATGAACAACCATGATTCTAGCTCCATTAGTATTTTCTAACACCCTAGGATCATTTACTACTGATTGTATACTCAATCTTATCAATTTAAATCAATTCCATGAATTAGGGCAAACCAAATTTTCACTATGAACAAGTTTACTAAGGATTTTTCAGGGATTATAAGAAGTAATTTCAAGTTTTGATTGTAAGAAACTTACCTCAAAAGATGAAACTTCTAATTTTTTTTAGAAAATCGCCTTTCCCAGATTTCTCTCACGTTTTTCAGAAAGTGGGGAATGAAAAGAGTTTTCTGGATTTTAAAACTAAAAGTTACTGCATTTTACCATTACAACGGTAATGTAACGACCTATTCTATCGTTATTAAAATACACCTCGTTATAGGCACTGGTTATGAAAAAATTCAAAAATACGACCTTAATTTAGTATGGGATGACACAGAATAGTTGGGGGTGGGGTATCGGATATGTATATGTGTAAATTGTAGGTGATGGTTTTAATATAGTTGAAACCCAATTTGTATTATGTGTGCATGATAACTAATTCATAGTATTGCTTGTACAATACATGTTCAAGAAAAGTGAATGATTGTTTGATATCTTAAGTGTTAATCACATGCAATGAACTTATATGAAAGCTTGTTGTATTTTACAAGTGTTGTTTTGTTATCATTGTGGTTGTGATTGTTGTATTATCTATCATTATTGTGGAATGTATCTATAGTAGGCAAGCTCCACGTGATTGGTGGTATAAGGTTGGCAGACACTTGATGTCTAGGATTTGGTACATAGACAAAAGCTTGTCCCATAAAGGTCATGACTAGTGGGTGCCACATAAGACCCTTAGCATGTGTGTACAAGGTACATGTAAGTGTGATGGTCCCTTAAGTGAACAGGGGATTTTGTATTTCTTAATTATATTAGTTCCTTGAGTGAATTGGGCTTACTTATTGTCATTATATATGGGTTTTCTAAGTAAACTGGGTTTGTATACTTAATTGCTAAGGTGGGTTCTTGTGTGAATCGGGATGGATGATACTATTGTTATTGTTGTTATTGACGATCCATGAGTGTTTCGAGTTAATTCCATGTCGTTATATAACTCTATGTTGACATTACTTGTGCAATTAAGACATGAATTATATGTAGTTGCGTCATGGTTGTTGACTTAGAGTTTTATTGTTCGTCTTATTTAACTTGACTAGTTATCCTTGTTGACTCTTTGACTGAAATCATGTTATACTTGTTACAAGGTTAAGTATTATGAACCTGAAAGATAGTTGCATGATAGGGTTCATGAGTGTTGAACTGTTGTGTGCCTATATTGTCTATAATTATCGGAGAGCCTGAGGTGGGTAGTGATGTGTTACTTGAGCTGTTGTCTATGGTGACCCTCACTAGATTGGTGTCCGAGATTGTATATGGTGATATGCTAGGTGGTCTAGTGGTTATTGTATTTCGGGCCGAGAAGACGGGTGTCACTATCTTCTAAATTGTGCTTGTAGACTTAAATGAACCGAAGGATGCTAGAGTGTTAAAGTATGATCAGTTTGTGGAATAAGGCTAAGGATATTAATTCTGATTGGTTAAGGGTAAGAAACCTTGAGGGTCGGAATTGTAGGACCCATACATAATTTATGGAGCTTGGTTTAGCAAGTGATGGATACTTGATGTGTAAAGGCTATTAATATCCAAGCGACAATAATCGACTACATGTATGATTCTGATTGATACCCCTCAAGTTATATGTTTCTTTCCGAATATTTATGTGATGTTTATGTAATTTAATTTGGGTCGACTGATGATGCTTACATGTACGTGTTGTTTTATACTGATACTACTCTTGCTATATTCTTTTTGGGGTTTAGTCTAGTTGCGGGATCAGTAGGTGTTTTAGGCCTGACACGGTAAAGATTCTTTAACAACTTCTGTATTTGTTCCCATGGTATAAGTTGTGTCTCTTGTTGTACTTTCTCCTAGCTGCTATTGTACATGTTTAGACTATTTCCTAGGGAAGGTTACAGTTATGTTGAAAGGTTTTCAGTTGTAATTTAAAGTTTTGCAAACTGGTTGTAATATTAAAGATATTTTCTTTATTTTCTTATTGACTTCCGCATATCCTTTGAAATGGGTGGTAAGGATTCTCCTATCTTGGTGGGTTAGAGTAGGTGCCCGCAATCTAGGTAGTTGGATCATGACAGTTAAGATTACCGCTGCAGCGGTTCACAACGCAAAAGAGGCTACTGTCGGTACCCTTTCCGCTGCACCGGTTCAATTTTCTGTTGCAGCAGTTCCAGGCAGAAGCTCAGGACCTCTCCCCAATTTTTTCTATTTCACAACACACACCTCGAATTATAACATCGTAAACCAACTCTTCCATGGTAAACTCTATAACCAAAGTTCTATAACTCTATTTTACGTGCCGAAAGTTGCTACGGCTTCCTAAACTCGTTATCTATTTAGAAATCCAATCAAACATCCCCATCAATTTTCACATCAACACCAGATTTTTAGAGTAGTACACCCTCAAAATTTATCGAATTCTAGGCTAGCCCTGAATTTCTTAAAAGTCACATAAGTAAAATTTAACAGGGGTTTCACTTCTTATTTTTAACATAATGATGATATGGGTCATTACATTAGATACTAATTTACCCCTCGTTCGTCCCCGAACAACAATTAGACCGAGATGCCAAAAATTAAACAAGAATTACTAGGTCAACGAATAGATACGGATATAACTTGCGTATGTCAGCCCTGCCTCCCAAGTGGCTTCCTCGATAGTACGGTTCCTCCATTGAACCTTTACACATGGATGACTGTGGTTCTCAATTTTCTCACGTCTCTAACCAATATCATAATTGGTTCCTCTTTATATGATAACTTCTTATAAAATAACTCGGGGGTCCCAATGAACGATGTAGTTCCTACCTCCATAATATTTCTTTAACATCGATACGTGGAATATCGGATGGACCCCGAATATTCTAGGATCCAATACCAGCTTATAAGCTACAACTCCTATCCCCTTCAAAACCTCAAAGGGTCTGATATACCTCGGACTCAATTTACCCTTCTTACCAAAATGCATCACACCTTTCATAGCTGACACCTTCGAGAGTACTTTCTCTCCTTGTTCAAACTTTACATCTCTCACCTTATTATCCGCATACTCTTTCTGTCGGCTCTGAGCTGCTATGAGTTTTTTCTGTATAAATCTTACCTTCTCCATCGAATCCTTGAGCATGTCAATGCCCCAAGGCCTCACTTCAAAAGCATCAAACTATCTGATTGAAGACCTACATCTTCTACCATATAAGGCTTCAAATGGATCCATGTCAATACTAGAGTAGTAGCTATTGTTGTAGGCGAATTCACACAAAAGTCGATATTGGTCCCACTGACACCTGAAGTCTATTACAAACACCTAAAGCATGTCTTCAAGTACTTGAATAATTCGCTCTAATTGACCGTCGTTCTGTGGATGGAAAGTTGTACTTAGGTCTAATCTAGAAACCAACTCCAACTGGAATTTCTCCAAAAAATTGGAGGTGAATTGGGTACCTCTGTCTGACATAATCAAAATTGGTACTCTATGTAGCCTTACAATCTCCTTCACATAGAGTTTGGCCAACTTTGCCGCATTGTAATCCACTCTCACAGGTATAAAGTGAGTCGACTTAGTCAACCGATCAATAATGACCCATATAGAGTCGCACTTCCTCAATGTCTTAGGAAGACCAACCATGAAGTCCATGGTTATTCTTTCCCACTTTTACTCCAGAATACGCATCCTTTGAAAAGTACCACCAGGTTTCCTATGTTCATAGTTGACTTGCTGACAATTTTGACACTTGGTCACAAAATATACAATATCGCGTTTCATTCTTCGCCACCAATAATGTTGCCTCAAGTCCATATACATCTTGGTGGCGCCGGGATGTATTGAGTACTCAGAGTTGTGGGCCTTTACATGAATAGTTGAGACTATATTGCCCACTCGGGGTACACACAAGCATCCCCGAATTCTCAACGCTCTTTCATCATCAAGGACGACTCTTCTAGCCTCACCCTACAACACTTTTTCTCTGAGGTTACTCAGCTTCTTATCCTCAAACTGCTTGCTTTTGATTTGGTCAAAGAATGTGAACTTGACTTCTACATGTGCTAATATTCTCCCTTCGCTAGTCTCCTGCAATCACAGGAAATAGTTAGCCAAAGACTGTACCTCTCTTGCTAACGGGCGCCTTGACACCTCCAACCATATTAAATTTTCCATGCTCACAGATTTCGGGCTTAGTGCGTGTGCCACCACATTGGCCTTACCCGAGTGATATAGAATTGAAATGTCATAGGCTTTGATCAAATTCATTCACCTTCTTTGTCTCAGATTCAAGTCTCTATGAGTAAACACATAATGCAAGCTATGGTGGTCTGTGAACACTTTACACCTTACCCCATAGAGGTAGTGTCTCCAAATCTTCTAAGCAAACACCACAACTGTCAATTCTAAGTCATGTATGGGATAGTTTTTTTAGTAAGACTTCAGTTGTCTTGAAGCATAAGCAATCTCGTTCTGATCTTGCATCAAAACAACACCTAAACCCAACCATGAGGCATCATAATATATAATGAAATCTTTACCCTCAATAGGCAATATAAGAATTGAGGCTGAGGTTAACAAAGTTTTCAGTTTTTAGAAGATCTCCTCACACTTGTCATCCCACAAAAATGGAACCTCCTTTTGAGTTAGGCGAGTCATATGCGAAGCAATGACAGCAAACCCCTTAACAAATCGATGATAGTAACTAGCCAACCCCACAAAACTACGAATTTCTTTCACATTCATTGGCATGACCCAATTCTTAAAAGCTTCTACCTTCTGCGGGTCTACCATAACCACTTCCTTATAAACCATGTGCCCCAAGAAAGACACTAAAGATAACCAGAACTCACACTTGGAATATTTAGCATATAGTTGCTTCTCTTTAAGCAACCTCAACACTGTACACAAATGAGTTTCATGCTCCTCTTCGCTCTTGGAGTAAACTAATATGTCATCAATAAAGATGATAACAAATGAATCAAAAATGACTGAAAGACTCCATTCATCAGGCTCATAAAAGCAGCTGGTGCATTGGTCAAGCCAAAAGGCATAACTAGAAACTCATAGTGCCCATAACGAGTTCAAAAAGTAGTCTTTGGGATGTCCTCCTCCCTAATCTTGAGCTGGTGATAGCCCAATCTCAAATATATTTTGCAGAATACTGCAACTGGTCAAACAGGTCATCTATTCTAGGCAAGGGATATTTGTTGAGAATGGTCACTTTATTCAACTGGCGGTATGCACATCCTCACGCAACCATCCTTTTTTTTTTTTACAAATAACACAGGTGCACCCCAAGGAGAAATACTTGGGTGAATAAATCCTTCTCTAACAACATGTAACTGCAATTTCAACTCTCTCAACTCTATTGGTGCCATATTATAAGGAGGGATAGAGATGGGTCGAGTTCTGGGCTCTAAATCTATACAGAAATCAACCTCTAGGTTTGGAGGCATACCCGAAAGGTCATCAGGAAATACTTCTAAGAACTCACACACCACTGGGACAGAAGCTATAGGAGGAACTACATATTTATCTTCCCGAAGATGGGTTAAAAATGCCCTACACCCCTTCTTTACTAATTTCTGGGCACACATCGCTGACACAATCCTAACAGAAGTAGACTTAAAAGTACCCCCCATTCTAACTTCTCCATCCCGGGCATTGGTACGGTGATGGTTTTGGCATAACAATCAAGAATGGAACGATAATGAGAAATGATATCAAATTCCTATATGTCAAGAATCATTAACTCTGCAAGGGTCTCAAACCCCATAAACATCACATGACATACATGATACACCTGATCAACACATACAAATGCTCCAACTGGTGTGGATACATACATAGGAGTATCAAGATATTCACAGTCTAAGTCCCAGCCCAAGACAAATTTCACAGACATATAAAGGAAAATGGAACCAGGATCAAATAATATAGAAGCCATACAATCATAAACAAGAATAGTATATGCGATCACAACATCAGAAGCTTCTACTTCGAGATGAGTCAACATAGCATAAAGATAAGCCTTATTACCACCCTAACTGCCGCCTCTACCAGCCTGAGCCCCACTCCTACCGACCTGTCCCCCACCCCAGTTGGTTTAGTTGTCACCCCTTCTTACAGTCTAGACACCGCACCTACCTTAAGGATGACTCCTATAGTTTTCTCCACCAGCACGACCTGTCGAAACTAGAGTAGTAGAAGCCGGTTGCTGAGTCAACTGACCTGCAGACAATAAATTAGGACAATACCTTCTGATGTGGCCCAAATCCCCACACTCATGGCACCTGATGCCCAAAGCAGGCCCCTGAACTGAAGAGGAAGAATGTGTATAGATGCCTACCTGTGAAGGCTGATAACTGACCCCAAAATGGCTCTCTGCGGATACAGACATGGCTAAATTGTAAGGCTTAGAAGAACCACGCCCCTTGGAGAAAGTACCGCTGAACTTGCCTGAGGTTCGGGCCTTCTTCTCTTCTACTTTTACCTCTCCCTGTTTCATGAGTACCTCAGCCTTCTTGGCAAACTCAACTATCTCCTGAAAGGACTTATTAGATGCAGCCACAGATAAGGTAACCAACCGAATACCCGAATTCAGACCCTTCACAAAGTACCTGATCCGCTCTTTTTTTGAGGTGATCAATTGTAGTGCATAGCAAGAGAAGGCATGAAATTTGGCCTCATAGGCCGCCACAGATATGTTACCCTGCTCCAACCTCAAGAACTAATCCTTCTTCTGATCATCATAAGTGCAGGGAACATATTTCTCAAGAAATACATTCTGAAATTGTACCCAAGTAAGTGGAGGTCAGGTAGCACTTCATTCCATAAATAACCTCCACCATTGCTTGGCTTCGGCCTACAGCTAAAAAGAAACAAACTCCACACTATACCTTTCAACAATACCCATTTTGTGCAGATGCTCATGACAATCTATAAAAAAATTGAATGCATCTTTAGACTTTGTACCTTGGAATACTGGGGTTTCATCTTCATGAACTTACAGAATAGTCCATGTTCATCATCACTCATCACTGCCCAAGTACCTATTGGGGATACACCCCTGTTTTAGAGCCTTCATCCATGCTTGGTGCTACCACAATGGCATGTTGTAAAGCTGGGGGTGGAAAGGCCGGAACAACTGGAGGGTTACCTTTACCAGCCAAACTACTCAGGAATCCCAACACTTGCTGAATCACCTCCGGAGATAAGGGCACCGGAGTTGCAGCATTAGGTACTGGCACCACATTCTCTGGGACTACCATCTCTTCCTTCTCAACTACAATTTTTTTTTTCGGAGCAAGGTCTGGAGCATCCTGTTGTGGGGAAGGGGATGGTGATCTATGTCTTTTCGATCCCCCGACTGCCTGGGCTCCACCCCTAACAGGTGTTTCCCTTCGTCCTCCCCTTCTAACTCTTCCCCAAACTGCAGCCCCAGCGGTTGGTGCGGGTGCTGCTACTAGTGCTACTGCAGGTGCGGCTGCTGCTGCTCTAGTGGAACAAGTATTCACCATCTTCGAATAAGAGTGGTTGAGTTATATACTAATTTGGCTCACCAGATATCAATTGGAATCAAGTAATAGCACGAAAGAAAGAAAGAAATGAATTCATTTCCTAAAGTCTAGTAGTCTGCTGAAGAAAAGTACAGACGTCTTTATACCATTTTGCAGGATTCTATTAGACTTGTTCTTATACGATGATATCTACGAACCCAGTGCTCTGATACCATCTTTGTCACGACCCAATCTGTTATGATTGACACCCACCTTAACCTATAATGGGAGAACCATGCTTAACCCAAACCCTCAATTACCAAGTGTTACATTCACACTCACCTTGTACTAAATCATCATTAAACAAGTTTTAAAAATTTTTTTTGTTCAATTAATAAGTAATCAATGCCAATCAACGAACTATCTAATCATTATAGAGTGCAGAAACCTCTATTTATTACATTCTCTAAAACTAAAGTCGTCGTACAAGAACAACTAAGAATGTCTGAACAGGAAAACTGATAGAATATCCGAAATACTAAATAAAATGAAAGGGTGTCTTAGTCCCAAAACAAGGGACATGAACAATAAACTGAAGATCCAAAGGCTGCCCGGTCATGGTGCTCACCCTTAAACCTGAATCTAAAACTGCTAGCTAAAGTCGAGGTCTTGTCTCAACAGTCGAAACACGCTCTGCACTTAACAAATAGAAGAGCACGGATAACATCAGTACATCAACAAGTACTGGTAGGCATTATAGGTCGACTCAATCTGACACCATACAAATAGGTAAATCAAATAGATGCAAAACGATCATCACTGAACTTCTAATCAAAGACAAATACGTAATTATGACATTTCACTTTAGAGGGAATACAGACTCATACTCATGGATGTTTGCACTTAGTCAAATTCAACAATAAGTTGCATCACAACATACGATTATAACTGAACATTCAACGCACATGAATGAATATATGAATGCAAGATGTGCACATCTTCTCTTGTTCTTCTCAATCTCATCAATATCATCAACATTATCATGAACATCATGATTCCCATAATATCATCATCATCATTTTAACAACATCAATATATATGAATATGCAATGCAGTCAGTAATCATAAGTAGTGCTCGAAAGTCATTACAAATACTTAATTCACATATAAGCACAGAGTCAAGCAAGTCTAATTGCAACAATAAATTGTAACCTACCTCAATTCCTTGCTCAAAGTCACCTGTAGTCCACAAGCTTGCCTTTTCTTTCCCTTTCAACTTGTTCTTGATCTATAACAATAAGATTACACACCCATTTTAATAATTCATTCCTCTTTAACCACTAGGGATTGACAACTAACCATTTTAACCATAATATTGCCTTAAATCATAATCGTAGGGTTTTTCCCTCCTTAAACCTCTCGAACTCTACTTTGTTTAGCATGAACAACCATGATTTTAGCTCTATTAGTGTTTTCTAACACCTTAGGATCATTATCTACTGATTTTATACTCAATCCCACTAATTTACATTAATTCCATGAATTAGGACTAAAGCCTAAATTTTCACCATGAATAAGTTTCCTAAGGATTTTTCAGGGATTATAAGAAGTAATTTCAAGTTTAGATTGTAAGATACTTACCTCCAAAGATGAAACTTCTAAAATTCTGTAGAAAATCGCTTTTCCCAGAGCTCTCTCACGTCTTTCAGAAAGTGGAGAATGAAAAATATTTTTTGGGTTTTAAAACTGAAAGTTACTCGTTTTACCGCTGCAGCGGTTCACAATGCAAAAAAAGCTACCGCTGCGATTCTGTTTTTCGCTGCAACGGTCATGGGCAGAAACTTGGGACCTCTCCTCAGTTTTGTACATTTCACAACACACTACTCAAATTACAACATTGCAAACCAACTCTTCCACGGTAAACTCTATAACCGGAGTTTTATAACTCCGTTTTACGTGCTGAAAGTTACTGCGGCTTCCTAAACTCGTTATCTATCTAGAACTCCAGTCAAACTCCCCACCAACATTCACATCAACACCAGATTTTCTTAGAGTAGTACACCCTCAAAATTCATCGAATACAAGACTAGCCCTGAATTCCTTAAAAGTCACATAAGTAAAATTTAGCGGGATTTCACTTCTTATTTTTAGCGTAACGATAATTTAGGTCATTACAATATCATATTCATGTCTTTGTTGTTCAACTTATCAAGTATTAGTATTGTTTTAATTCAGCTTTATTACATACCATACATTTCATGTACTAAGTGATCAGACACTCCAATAGGTTCTATCTTCTCAACTATGAGTGAGCCCTCTTTATCTTCAAAGGGTTTAATCAGTAAATTAGTGCAGTAGTTCAGTTTTTGCTAAGTAAAGGTAGACCGAGGCCTTGTCTTGGTAAACTGTAATCAGTATGTCAGTAGAAGCTTCCCTAGACAGTCAGTTGATCAGTTAGTTCAGTTGTATTCATTTTTTAGTTAACATTATGTCTCACTTTATAAAAGTATATTGTTGCTTGATTTTAAAAGCTTAAATCTTATTACATGTTTTTAGAGTTTTCGTTTATCTATTATAATAATATGCCAGACCGAGGATATGCTCGAGCCAACAATGACATCAAATGCCAATCACGTCCAAAGTGTAAACTAGGGGTGTGACAAAAGACACTATCCTGTCTCATGCTTCTGATTTAAAAGAAAAGAGCTAAAGTGACTATTATTTGAATTTGAATAAAAAGAAAGGAGAGAAAATATCATAAAAATTTAAAAACTTGAAATGAATTGAGTTTTGAATTTATTAGAATTTTTTATATTTTTTTTATATTATAATCTTTTAAATATTCTAATTCAACTCCCATCTCTACATAATTAAAATATTATAATAAAAAAATAAAAAATAAAATAAAAGTTCCTTTTCATTCATTCGACTCTCCTTGTTTCCCAGCTAAGTATAATAATATTTAATTTTCCCGAAAAGTTGTGATCAAATCTCATTTCAAATCTTCAACTGCCTCATTTGATAATTCTCTCAAATCTCCAGCGGCGTACGAAACGACGCCGTAGAAATGCAGTAAACACCACCAGAAACGGCGGTGAAATTAGTCGAAACCACCGTAGAGTTCGTCCGTCTCCGGTGTAGCAAATGCCGAGTTCGTGTAGTATTAGAGCTCTCTGGATCCTCACCAATCAAGACACTGTTGTTTTCTCCCGGTACTTCCCCGAGTTCGTGTAGTATGTGTATGTGTGTGTTTTTTTCTTCTTAATTTTAATCAGGGTGATGAAATTGCAGGAGATTTCCGGTGGTGGAGAAGCGGTGGCGAGCGGCAATTGAGACAGATAAGAGTTGTATAGAGGATGATTTGAAATATAATGTTGTGCCTTCTCTTCCTACTGATTCAGAGATTGCTGCTGCTTTCGTTGACCGCAAGAAGAGGTTCCCCCCCACCCCCCTTCTTTTTAAAATCCTTTTCTCAATAAAGTTTGAAGCTTGGGATGATTTGTTTGAATTTAAGTGATATAAAATGACACTCTTAATGATTTTTTTACTAATTTAACCTGTTATAGAAGATACTCCCTCAGTTTCATTTTACTTGGCCTCCTTGCTAAAAAAATGTTGTTTCAATTTACTTGTCCAATTTATGAAATTAAGACAAGATTATCATTTTCTTCCAATACTACCCTCATTGAATGACTACATAAAGTATTAGTAGTCAAATTTAGATTTCCAGAGCATAATTAATAAGGTTAGTTTAGTAAATAAACCCCTAATAAATGTTTCTTAAGGGTAGTTCCAAGTCAACATGAGCCAAACAAAATGAAACGGAGGGGGTGCCATTTATTTTAGGTTATCAGTGGTGGTTATTAAATAAAGTTACAAGCAATTACCTTCAAAGTAACATGATTGTCTAAATACTTTTTACTCCATCAGGGCATAGAATTTCAACTGTATCTGTTTTAGTATATATCTGTACTTGAAGAGAGCACAAAAGTGCTATCGTTATGTCTCCAAGGGAGTGATTTAGCGGTTGAAGAATTGGATTGACAACATTGGGAACCAAGATTTAAATCTTAGTAGATACTAGGTGATTCTTTCTGTCTATCTAAGTTTTGGAGTTTTGACGAGTAGAATTACCTTGTACCTGTTTTAGTACGAGATATCATGTATTCGGTGGATTAGTTGAGGTGTACTAAATTAGCTCTAAAACCACGTTTATAGAAAACAGTAGTATTTTTTTTTTTTTTTTGGTAATTGAGAAATTTGATGTTTTGAGTCGCAAAACTAGGTGTAACTTTTCTCAAAAAGAAAAAAATTATCTTCATTTTTGGATCTTCGATTTAAGTGTGTTTAGCAGTAAGCTCATTTCGTTTTAAGTAAGTTAACTCATTTGGTTTGGATAAATTATTGAATGCTTATTATGCGTGGAGGATATAGGTCATTTAAGAAAAAAGAATTGTGTGTTCATTACAGTTGTTTAGTTATGTTTTCTATTTTGAATATTTTATAATCTTAGAGATGAGGTGAGGGGGTAAAAATCTAGTCGAAAGAACTAGACTAAATGGTAAAATGGAGCTTCAATTAGCTTGATTTTACTCTTGAGTTTTGCATTATGAGATTTTGGTTTCATAACTGAAAGCTGGATGCATGTTTCGCGCAGCGAATCACGTGGGTTTTGTAATTCAGTTGGAAGAAGTGAATTTTCAGTTCAAAAAGTGGCATATCAGCTAAATTTTGAAAAAGTAATCATTTTTATTTGTTAAACTTCAGTTCAATTCTTTCTGGTATCCAATCTCTGATCAGTACTACACAGAGATAAATGACCACAGGGAGACCCTTTCCCAATTGTCAGTCCCTATCTATTCTTCTTGTATTGCAATCAGTGGGGGTAGGTTCATGTTCAGAAGGTTTGTTCACAAAGAAGTGACACTTGTAAGTTGAGAATTGAAAACATCTTTGAATCACCTAGATAATCTACACTCAGTTTGTTTCTATTCTCTCTCTCTCTCTCTCTCTGTTTTTGCATGGATCCACTCTGGTGTTTTTCCCTTTCACGGTACATATCCCTTCAAATTCCATCAATTTTGTGACTTTCTTTGCTATTAAAGAAGAGAAAAGCTCAAATATGCCAATGAACTTAATGAAATGAGCTATCTATGCTACCCTTTAATAGTTGGACATAAACATGCCATGGACACTACCATTTTGGGCCATATATGCCATTACTCGCTAACACAGCCCTATTATTATCTAATTTCTCCATGTGGCATTATCTAAACCCTTCATTACTTATCAGCCCCTTCCCCTCTCGCCCCCTTCTACTAGCGGCATATGCGAGCCATTTTGTTAAGTTCAGTGGCATATTTTAGCCTTTTCCCAATCCCTTATAATACATGACTCTCTTGGATAACAAAACTAACTTATGTTATTTTTCTGTTTATCATTTGATGCATGACAATCAACCCTCCATCTTCTCTAATTTTGTGTAATAAACCTATAATTTTTTGTAACAGACTTACAAGGACAAGTTTGTCCCTTATACCGTAAGGCGTCGTTTGGTTGGGAACAACTTATCCCGGGATTAACTATTCCGGGATTAGTTATTCCGGGATAAGTTATCCCAGCATGTATGTGGGATAACTTATCCCATCACTAAGGCAAAAGTGATGGGATAAATAATCTCAATCCCTCACACCAAACAACGGATAAAATTATCCTATATTTTATCCCGGGATTATTTATCCCAATCCCTCACACCAAACGACCCCTAACATCATTATCTTACATGGAAAAACTATACTCTCTTATTTAATTGGATTATGAATCTAATCCTATTCTACACCATTCACAATCTTCACATACTTTATGGTTCTTAAAAAGATTTTAAAAAACACATAAAATTTGTTTAAGAAAAAAGAGAGGCAGGCTTAAAAGAGAGTACACTAATGAGCTGGGTAAGGAGGATGAATATGAGTGTGTGAATTAAGAGTATGTGTGTGTTTCCATTGTGGAATTTGGGGTATAACAGTGGTTGAGACGTGGTGGTGATGGTGACTTGGGAAAAGGACATAAAGTTTGCTTAAGATTAAAAAGACGGAGAGAGAGTACACTAACGAGGTATAGCTGAGTATGGAAAGTGCATATGAGTGTGTGAACTAAGAGTATGTGTTTGTTTTCATGGTAGAATTTGGGGTGTTACAGTGGTTGGGACGTGGTAGTAGCGTGGGAAAAGGATATAAAATTTGTTTAAGAAAAAAGAGACGAGTTTAAAAGAGAGTGCATTAATTAGGTGAAAGAGATGGGTTTAAAAGAGAGTGCACTGATGAGGTGTAGCTGGGTGTGGAAGTACCGAACTAACAGTACATATATCTTTTCATGGTGAAATTTGGGCTGTTATAGTGGTCGTGGCTTGGGAAAAGGCTCAAATATGCCACAACATTTAATGAAATGGTTTGCATATGCCACTAGTAAAAGGGGGTGAGACAAGGTGGGGTTGGGTTGGGTGGGGGCTGGCAAGTAATGAAGGGTTTAGATAATGCCACGTGGAAAAATCTAGTAGTAATAGGGTTCTTTTAGTGGGTAATGTCATAGATGGCCAAAATGGTAACGTCGGTGGCATGTTTTGCCCAACTATTAATGAGTGTTATTAGATAGGCCATTTTGTTAAGTTCCATGGCATATTTGAGTTGAGCTTTCTCCTGTTAAAGAAAAAAGATTTAGGTTAGCAAATCTCTAGCAATTTTCCTGCTAAGTTCCTTTATACAGATCTCTAGTGTTATTAGCTATGACAATTGATGAAGTTGTCATGAAGTGTGAAATGGCATGCACATGCTCACTATCTGTCTTTATTATGTAAAATCTCGTTTTCTTATTCCTTGTTGATTTAGCTTCCACTGTTCTCTGTATCTGTCTTCAGTTTCATGTCCTTACTTTGTAGCCAAATTGTACTTCCCGTTCATTATTATTTAACCTTTTCTATAGGGATGGATCTGCTCGTGGATTTGGCATTAGGATAAACCAGTCAGTTGAAGGTTCAGATTCCTGGGTTGATGATCCGATTACGCGTCACATAATAAGTTTGTGCGTTAAAAATGAAGAGGAGGAAAAGAATCGTATTTTCTGGCCACTTGTTTTGCACATAAAGGGACCCTACTGTATCCTTGTACTGCCTTTGGTGGAACCTGATCATCTAAAAACATATACAAGGATGTGTAAAAGATCTAACTGTGGAAATGCTGTTGGAGCCGATGAAAGTTTATCCCCGCTCCTGCTTAATCTTCCATCAGTCACAGGGTAAGCTCCATCTTTATCTGTTTCTAACTTTCAAGTTGATAGGTAAAATTGACATTTGATGTCTGTCTTTTGGCCCCTTAAGTTGATCCAGAGCATCTATAAGTTTAATATTTTCCCTCCTTCTTCACCGCCATTGGTCAATCATCTACTTCACTCGCCTCAACTATGTTATTAAGAGCCTGTGTGGGTTAGCTGATTAAAACTAGCTCATAAGTATTAAGTGCTGCAACTTATTTTTTAATTAAGTAGTTACATGTTTGGATAAGAGCAGTGAAACTGATAATAAGCGGCTGGTGTGTTTGGTAAAAATGTGGCAGTAAGCACTTTTTATGTACTTTGACTGAAATACCCTTGATTATTGTAAAGAAAATTACATTTTGGAGTATTTTTACATGAAAAAGACGAATGACGAAAGTCGATGGAGAGGAAGTTAAGATTTGTTGTTTTCACGGATTACAAAAGATGTAGGGATACTACGGTACTAAAAGATTTGGTCAAACCAAAAGTGCTTATATAAACTGAGAAGCCATAAGTTGGCGGTAACCAACTTATGACTTTTGACCGATTTTGACTTGTAAGCACTTTGGTATTAACCAAACACAGATGACCAAAAAAGTGCTTATAGCCTGATTTAACCAACTTATAAGCTGACAGTAAAACAAATTCGTGAACCATATGCGGGGGAAATTATCTGGCAATTGACGTTTAGGAGAAACCTTTAGGACTGAGAGTTGGGCGAATTTCATAATCTGGAGCTACTGTATGAGCAGAATTTACCAGTAAATGCATCCAACATTTGGAAATAGCGACTAAAAAGGGATGGTTTGTTCACGGTTAAGTCTTATCATCAGAGATTGCTAGGAAGAGAGGAATCTACATTTTTGCACCACTCTATTTGGATTCCCAGGGTGCTCAGGAAGGTGTGTTTCTTTGCATGGTTAGCTGTGAGAGGAGTGAAATTGACAGCAGAGAATCTGAGAAAGAGGAGGATTGCTTATGTTAATTGGTGCTTCATGTATGGATGTTTGAGAGAAGATGTTGATCATCTCCTATTGCATTGTCAGGTGGCTACACGACTGTGGTTGATGGTCCTTAGCTGGTTTGGAATGGAATGGGTGGTGCCGGGCTCAGTGAGGAGGCTTTGCTAGTTGGACCTTCTGGAGGGGGAAGTGAATTCCAAGGGGATATTGCTCCATTAGCCATCATGTGGGTTATATGGAAAAAGAGAAATAGCAGAGCATTTGAAAGGGAGAGCCCAGATTTCGTAAAATTGTGAAGTAGTCTTTTGTTTCTAGTTTCTTTGTGGTGTACCCATGAGGTCCCCATTTATATAGATGATTAGGTTTCTTTTATGGAGAACCATATTTTGACGTAGCTTCTCTTTTTTTGGTATATGGCTAGTACAGAGGGTTTTCCTTCATTAAATAAAATTATTTAACTTATCAAGGAAATAAGCTTACCCAAACACCCTCTAATTCTCTTGCATAAACAAAATAATAGTTTATTAGATTTTATCACCGATGTTATGAATCCTGTCTTCTTTCATATGGCACATGCGTTCCCTATTTCCTCATCTTAAGCGCAACAGCCATAATTTATAAGTATTTGGTATCTCAACTGGAGCTTCCAATGTCTAAATTGTATCCTCAACGATCTATTTTGGTTTGGAATGCGTGCTACTAACTGCTTCCTTTTAAATGTCTCTTTTACTGATGAAACATCTCCACTTGGTTTCCATTCTGTTTGCCATGAAACATCTCCACTTGGTTTCCATTCTCTTTGCCATTTAATTTTCATCAGATCTTTTGCCATACAATTATCTGAATGCAGAATAAGGTTGCCTGGTTTTGTATTGGGATTCAGGAATATGCGATACGATTGAAAATTTTGTCTGGAACTTTTATTCATCGTATGACTGTTATTGGTTCTGGTTTTAGGGTATATTGCTTCTCCTGTTGTTTCATGTTACCTGATCTGTTATTTCCGTCTTGGTATCTCTCCCTTGTTCTTGCTTGAGATATTCATATTGTTTTCATGGAAGGCCACTAAATTTCATATCAGGCTCTATGATTTCTCGCTTCTTTTGCCAAAGAATGGGCACAACTGTAAATAGGAGTATACGTTCATCATCTCTCCTCTTTTTCATCTTCAATGTTAAGCTGTGTCTTCTCTGTGGATAAAAACTGATTAAATTTGAACCATTTTACCCTTAATGATATGATTTATGGTCAGACAAATGTCTATGACTTGTTTTAGACCACAATTCAAAAGTTTTTCTTTCTTTCTTTCTTTAACTCCATGCCTGGTCAAAACCGGCACATAAAACGGGATGGAGGGATGATCTAGTAATTATTTTCATTTAGGGGTATTAGACTGTTGCAACAATATTTGGCTTTGTAATCTTGTCTGGTCCATAGGTTATATTATAGGTCCACTGGCATCAATTTTTACACTGTCACGTAGCCTGTGCGTCTCTAGCAGAAAATGAAAGGGGACATGAAATGCTAAAAAATGTGGTCGAGACCTCATTTTACTGTTAGTTTTCCAACATTTTTATATTTCTCTCTCCTTTCTTTTAGAAGGGTCATCTTCCCCATTTTATACAAACCTCTATTGCTATTTCTTCACCATCCTCTTCCCTACTTTCTTAGCGACCTCTATTTCCTAATTAATTTAAAGTTATCCAGAAAAATCTATTTTATTTCCAGTGAGTGTACGTACAATACAACACAAGTTAATACATTTTCTTAACACAATTCCACTATTTTATAGCACCTCAAAGACATTCTACTTTCTACCGCAAACAGTGAAAATAAAGTCATACATAAAGCAACAACAATAACAACATACCTAGTGTATTCCCACCAGGTGGGAAAATCATACATACTTTTTAAAAAAAAAAAGAAAAGAAAGAAATAGTAGTATAGTAATAGTAGTATAGTACCATTCACATCTAGAGAGTTTCAGAGATTTTTCA
Source organism: Capsicum rhomboideum (assembly GCA_031232105.1). NCBI lineage: Eukaryota > Viridiplantae > Streptophyta > Magnoliopsida > Solanales > Solanaceae > Capsicum > Capsicum rhomboideum. The sequence goes on along the minus strand of CP124719.1, from coordinate 110,911,035 downwards.
GTACTGCAGAGAAAGAAAAGAGAGGGAGAGAGAGAGAGATGCTGATTGGAGAGTTGTCTGAGAACCGAACATTGGGTGGTGGTGTGTGAATTGAAGACTGAAGTTGAAGGGTGCTTCCATCGCCATGGGGTAGATATACATATGTTGGACACTGTATGGGGTGTAGTTCTGATGATTTTTTTTTTTCCTTTTATGTTTGAGACATGTCAAGCATGTGAATTCACCCCCTGCTTTACATGGTATAACACAGTGTTGGTGTTACATTGATCTTTTGTGAGGTAGAAAGAACACAAATCCTATACTTGAATCTCATATTCCTAGTATCCTACTATTCGAAGCTCTGTCAGCGTTACATATCGACATGCTAAAAAGTAGTATCTATCCACTCAATAATGTGCTTTATATTGAGGTGCTGGCAGGAATCGTGTGTTGCAGCATCGGGACACTACCTACCACCTACTTAGGTCTCCCACTAGGAGCCAAATTCATAAACTGTGAAATCTGAAATGGTTTTACGGAATCTGGTTTTTTTTGGGGTTATAGTTGATGGTTGTTTCTGAATTGCATCATCAGAAAGAGATTGGCTTCTTAGTAGCGGCAGTTCTTATTTATGGTTGAAAACTCACTCTTATCAGCAGTGTGCTTGACAATGTAGCGGCCGTTCTTATTTATGGAGGAAAACTCACTCTTATCAGCAGTGTGCTTGACAACATACCTACCTATTGTATATCTTTGTTCCCTATTACTAAAAAGGTGCTAAAGCAATGGACAAAGTCAGAAGGGATTTCCTTTAGGAGAGGAATAGTAGCTCTAGAAATTCCATCTGATGAAGTACACAGCCAAAATGCAATGGAAATTTGGGGATTAGAGATTTAGCCATCCTCAAAAAATGTTTGCAAATGAAGTGACTATGGAGGGATGGCATAGGAGAACCAAGTCTCTAGAAGGTAGTGATCATTGCTAAACATGGGAAAAGAGACAACAGGAGCACTAAAATTGTCAATGCACACCTTATGGATTTGGTCCTTGGAGGGGTATGATTTTTTTCAGAAAATTCACTTCGAACCAGGTAATGGAGTGTACATAAGATTTTGGAAGGAAATATGACTCAATATCACTACACTCATGGATGATTATCCTATTCTATTTCCACCTTGCCTTGGACAAGAATTCTTCAAATTTTCGGAATAGGAGTAACAATGACTGGTCTGTACATTTGACAAGATTTATCCAAAACCGAGAAATAGAAAGGTTGACGGAAATTCTAACAGAAGTGGAGAGTTACAACATTGACTAAGATCACTTAGACATTATGTATTGTGGCAGCAAGGCGTTTTCATAGTCAAAGAATGTTATAAACAGGTCTGCGCTCAGAATCAAGTCCTTGATTCATGTCCTTAAAAACTGATATGGAGGAACAAATTACTTGTTAAGGATATATGCTTCAACTGGATTGCCCTAAATGAAGCTTGCATAATACAAAAGGTTTTCAGCTGGTCAATGGATCTTATCTATGAAGTACGAATGAGGAAATAGTGAACTGTCAATCATTTGTTCCTGCACTGCCAAATAGCCACTGACCTATGAAACATGTTCTACTATATATTTGGCCTGAGTTGGGTCATGCAACTGAATTTGACATAGGCACACGTAAGTTAGAGTTTATGGAAAGTTGATAAGGCCATCAAAATAATATGGTTAATTCTTCCTGCTATTATTTTTGGCTATCTGTGGACTGAGAAGAATAGAAGATGTTTTGGTGGCATCTCAACTCCAAGTCACTCACTTAAAGCTAAATGCTTGCTTAAACTTTTTTTGATGAACTAAGTTATCCCTAATAATTAGTACGGACCTTTTTTGGACATTGTTACTTGTTAGCACTCTTGTTCTAGAGTGACACACTGTATAGCGGCTAACAACTCTCGTCTTTTTGTTTCATGTAGTTATGCTTCTTGTAACTTTGCATCTTCTTGATACTTTTTTCAATGAAACATCTTACTGCATGAAAAAAAATTGTCGAGCCTATCATTGACTTGTCAACAACAACATACCCAGTATATTCTCACCAAGTTGGGTCTGGAGAGGGTAAATGTATGCAGTTCATACCACTACCTCAGAGGTGAGATAGAGAGACTGTTTTCGATAGACCCCCGACTCAAAATAAAACAGTCTAGAAAAAAATTGTTAAGGACAAGAAACAATAGGAATTACCACACCCAAAATTAACAAAAACAAGACTCACCAAGTAATACGACAAATGATAACACACTCTGAAATAATACTAGTGTTATAGTTACAAGCACGGATAACAAAACAAAGACCTCCTACGTACTAACAATGGCGCATCCTTCCACTATCCTTCTACCCTAATCCGCCTTCTCCACACCTTCCTATCTAGGGTCATGTCCTCGGTAAGGTGAAGCTGCTCCATGTCATGTGTAATCACCTCCCTCCAATATTTCTTCGATCTACCTCTATCTCGCCTGAACTCATCCCTAGCCAACCTCTCACACCTTTGCATTGGGAATCCGTGCCCCTCCTCATCACATGGCCAAACCACCTCAACCTCACTTCTCGCATCTTGGCTTCCACCGGCGCCACTCCCCTTCTTATCTCGAATAACCTCATTTCTAATCCTATCTTTTCTAGTATACCCACACATCCACCGTAGCATTTCCATCTCCGCCACCTTTATCTTTTGGATGTGAGATTTCTTGACTGACCAACACTCTGCCCTATACAACACAGCCGGTCTAATCGCCACTCTGTAGAACTTGTCTTTGAGTTTATGAGGCACCTTCTTGTCACACAAAATTCCTGAAGCGAGCCTCCATTTCATCCACCCTACCCCAATCCGGTGAGTGACATCCGAAGTCAATCTCTCCATTTCCTTGAATCATAGACCCAAGATACTTGAAACTATCTCTCTTCTGGATGGCCCGAGTATCAAGCTTTTCAACCACATCAGCCTCATGCGACACCTCGTTGAACTTACACTCCAAATATTCCGTCTTGGACCTACTCAACCTAAATCCTTTAGACTCTAGGGTTTGCCTCCAAACAACCAAAGCATTAACTCCACCACGGGTCTCATCAATCAAGACTACCTCATCCGCAAATAGCAAACACCAAGGCACCTCGCCTTGAATTTGCAATGTCAAAACATTCATCACCAAGGCAAATAAAAACGGGTTAAGAGTAGATCCTTGGTGTAACCCCATCAAGACGGGAAAGTGCTCCGAGTCCCCTCCCACTGTCCTAACCCGAGTCAATTTTGAGCCTGTTATTGTCATCTACTGTTCCTTGCTGTGTGTGGAGGAATTGGTTTCTGAGAAATTAGAGGAAGAAGAGAAGAGAGTTTGGGAATTAGTGTTTTGATTATTCCCTTAAGCTAGTGGGAATAAATAGTGTTATAGAGAATGTAAATAAGGAAGGAAACTACTACAAATATTAAACAATATTCTAAGTGCCAAATTATGGGGATTTGGGGATATTCCCTTAGCTACGCTATCTAATTATTGAGATATTCTCATATCTACATTATCTCATAATGATATCATATTTTAACACTCCCTCTCAAGCTGGAGCGTATAAGTCATATGCTCCTAGCTTGCCACAAATATAGTCAATTCTGGATCTTCAGAGTGATTTTGTGAAAATATCCGCCTGTTGATCTTTCGAGTTGACAAAACTTGTGGAGATATATCCAGACTCAATCTTCTCTCGAATAAAGTGACAATCTATCTCAATGTGCTTAGTTCTTTCATGAAAAACAACATTAGAAGCGATATGTAGTGCAACTTGGTTATCACAAATCAATTTCATTGGTTCAACTCCTCCCATCTTCAATTCTTGGAGAAGTTGTCTCAACCATATAAGCTCACACGTAGCCACTGCCATAGCTCGATACTCCGCCTCTGCGCTTGATCTATCCACGATATCTTGCTTTTTACTTTTTCAAGTTATTAGATTGCCTCCCATTAGAACACTATAACCTGAAGTGGACCGCTTATCAGAAGGAGACCCACCTCAATCTGCATCAGAATACCCAATAATGTGGGTGTGTCCCTTGTCTTCATACAATAAACCTTGTCTTGAAGAGCTTTTGATATATCGCAGAATGCGAATCACCGCATTCCAGTGACTATCATAAGGTGATTGCAGAAACTGGCTAACTATACTAACAACAAATGAGATGTCTGGTCATGTGATCGTAAGGTAGTTGAGTTTGCCAATAAGTCTCCGATATCTGCTAGGATCTTTTAGAGGCTCACCCTGTCCTGGAATAAGTTTAGTATTTGGATCCATGGAGTGTGTCCACATGTTTGCAATCCAACATACCAGCGTCTTCCAAAATGTATAAGGCATATTTCTTTGTGTAATAGCAATACCATTGGCAGACTGTGCCACTTCAATGCCTAGAAAGTATTTTAGCTTGCCCAAATCCTTAGTCTGAAAGTGACTTGAAAGGTGTTGTTTGAGTTGAGAAATTCCTTCATGATCAGCACATGTGATAACAATATCATCAACATAAACAATTAAAAAGATACGTTTGCCATGAGATGAATGCCTATAAAATACGGATCTGATCAGCTTCTGTTCGTATCATTCCAAACTCTTGGACAACAGCTCGAAAATGACCAAACCATGCTCTAGGAGATTGCTTGAAACCATAAAGGGATCGGCGAAGTCTACATACTAGTCCAGACTCCCCCTGAGCAACAAATCCTGGTGGTTGCTCCATATAAACCTCTTCAGCAAGTTCTCCGTGAAGGAATGCATTTTTTATGTCGAGCTGGAAAAGAGGCCAATGTTTCATTGTTGCCATAGATATGAGGAGACGAACAAAAGCCATCTTGACAACTGGTGAGAAAGTATCTCCTTAGTTAATGCCATAAATCTGAGTGTATCCCTTAGCAACCAGTCTCGCTTTGAGACGATCAATAGCTCCATCTGAACCTACCTTAACTGTGAATACCCAACAACAACCAACAGTGGTTTTGCCTTTTGGTAAAGGAACAAGCTCCCATGTACCATTGTCATGCAAAACAGTCATTTCTTCAATCATAGCCTGACGCCAACCTGGATGAACGAATGCTTTTGCCACAGTCTTAGGAACTTTGATAGTGGATAAGCTAGTAATGAAGGCATGATATGAAGGTGACGAACGATGATAACTTAAATAAGTATTAATGGGAGCTTGATTGGCAGTAGTTCTAGTACCTTTGCGAAGAGCAATGGGAAGATCATCTAATGAGTGCTTGACCGGAGCAGGAGACATTGTTGGAGCAGGTAATGAGTCACCAAGAGTGCTTTGTGTATGATAACGTACAAAATACGAAAATTGAAAATAACCACGAAAACACGAGGAATGATAGAGTCGAAAATGCGGAAAATAAAGATAGATAGATAGACACAAACAAAGGAAATCAACGAAACTAAAGGATATATTAAATCCGATAACCTCGAAGGATTAATCCAATGAAGGCACCTAATCTCCTACGAAGACCTTGAGGGAATCGTAACTCCCTCGCAACCCCGTTTCTAGGCAAACGTCAACAAAAGCTTTTCCAAGCTACAATGCTCCATAAGGAGTCACATACATTCAATATCATCTAAAACTAAAAAAACCCTTAAAATGAAAAGGGGAACTAGTATTTATAGCCCATGGCTTATTATTACATTTTATGGGCCAAAACAATGACCCAATTAACCAAATAGGCAAGCTGGCCGCTTAGGCCCAAATGCCCACGCAGGTGACCACCTGCTGGCGCAGGTGGAGGGCGCAGGAGGCACCTGCGGCCGCAGGTCACTCACCTACGCACGCAGGTGAGGTCGCAGACCACTCCAGTGCGTCGTTGAGCTCCTTTCGACTCTCCAACGCCCCTTCCAATGATTCCCTTGACTCCAAGCTATCTTCCATACACTATATTGCTTTACTTGGAGTGCAAAATGGACCCTCCAACCATATCCATGTGGTCTTGAGCTCTTTGTGGTTTGGGCCCCTTGTTGTCGCCCTGGAAACACAAGCCCAAAAGGTTGACACCGATTTGGATTGTATCATCCTCCCCTTCTTGAAAAAGGATTCGACCTCGAATCCGAATCTTGCAAAATCATAGGGAAAACAAACAACAACAATTTCCTCATGGCATGAAGGTTAGTGTTAGCAAAATCAATCTTATCATCATGCCAAGGTTGCTCACACTTAACATATAACCAAGGATCCTTTGTGTTTGACACAAGGAGTTTATCGAAAAGGATACAAAGGATCCGGCTATGAAAAATACTGAGAGATAAGGAAACTACAAAGGTCATAATGGCGTCAACAAACCAAAGAGGTAAGATCTCATTCATTTTGGAAGCCATAATACACAATTGTTTCTGTATCTCTCCAAAAGACCACACCAAAGGTGGTGCCACCAATGGTTCAAAAGTCCACAAGAGTTTTCCGGGGTCAAAGATATGAGAGACCCACATTGCATCGTTACTCAAACAAGTGGACCAACCAAAGTACATACTACCTCCAAATAAAACAATTCCACAACTAGTATGGACATCATCATAAGTACAGAGGTAATTTAGAAAGGAATCAAGCATAGAAATCTCATCCGGGGTATTACTATCTACAAGAATGCCATATGGCTCAAGAGATTTAACAACTAATACGCTCAAGGATGGACTCAAATCATTTAGGCACACAACACTTTTCCTTTCTATGTAGTTGAAGCCTACATAAGATGTTGATTCAACATGGTAATGAATAACATCGTATGCAAAAAGGTAATAAAGAAAGGTGCTAAGGACGCTAATCTCATCCAAGGTGTGCTCATGAGTAGGAGCACACAGAGAAAAAAAGAGACATTTCAGCACATAGAACCTCTCTTCTTCAAACAACTTCCAAGAGTCCCACTTAACACTTCAAATTGTCCAACCCTATGGGGGTGACAAGAATTTCTTAACAACCATGGACTCTTCCACAAGCTAGTACTCAACTTAGCATCCACAAGTTGTGGTCCACACAACTTAAGCACAAGTGTGTCAAATAAGGATGCAAGTATATAAGCAATACCCAAAGGAGGCAATGACACACTCGCCTTTGGGTTTTCAAGAATGATACCACCTTTGAGTAAGGGGTCATCAATCGCAAACAAGAAATAAAGAAAGGTATCACATGAATGGAATCTATCCAAAGTGTTTTCAAGAGAAGACTCACTCATTGACCTACAAGTCATAAAACTTTGGTCAAGAATGGAAACACACAATGGCGGATTCTCTTGGACCATTTCATTACTTCCTTTCTTTAAAGAACATTCATCTTTGTTGGCCATGTCTCCCATGCACAACTTGAATCTACCAAGTGGATTGTTAATCCCCAAGAGAGACTTTCCATCGTAGGGAGGGCTACCAACAACCTCATTCAAACTTTGCTTGTCGTCTTGACCAAGCATCAAGTTGGGTGTATAACAACCACAACATTCCAAGAGGTCACCGGGGTCAAATGGAGAAGTATCCAAGAACATGGGTTAAGACAATACCCATTTTTCCTGAAGGTGTCAACCTCACAACTAGGCATACCCTCTATACTATAGTTGACAGTATTATAAGCAAAAAAAGGGTAGGGAAAGGTGTCTCTCAAGTCAACTTCAACTAAGGTGTTTCCATGCATGTACTCATTATTAGATTCGAGATCTTCACCATGAGTATCCTCAATAAAGGAAGCACACAAAGAAGAGGTAGAAGCACTCTCAAAACAAATAACACCTTCCATTTCTTCACATTTCTTTCCTATAAGAGTACTCTCATCTTTCAAGAAGAGATTTCCATCTTTAGGTGGAATGTTATCACACCATAGTGGGTTGTTATAGAGAATATAGCCCTCAAGATGAGCTACATCAATAATATGATCTACACCACTAGGTAACCCAATAGAAGTGATTTCATCATCCTCAAATAAGAAATTGTACTTAAAGAGAGAAGGATCAATGCAAAGAGGAGAATTGGTACATGTAGGTTCACTCTCAAAAGGACAATTATCAAATTTCGAAGAAGTTTCAATCACATGATCATCCCTATGAGCAAAGCAAGTAATAGAAGTTTCATTTATGCTCAAGGGGTCACTCTTATTCAAATGATCAACATTATCAACATCGTCACTAACTTGAGGTTCACTAATCACATCACAAACATCCTCAAGTAGTGGATTAGATTCATAAGCAAGTTGATCAATGCACGCACCTTCACTAGTTGTAGGCAATTTACATGCCAACATAGACTCACCTTGATTTTCACAAGGGTCAACTAGTGTGCGAATACTCTTGTCACATGGCAATGGGGCCTCATTCAAGTTATAAGTGCTAGCACTAGGTGGACACCAACTGATCTTACTAGTAGAGTCAATTCGGTCATCTATAGGATCAACTAGTGTGTGCAAACTCACAACAAGAACTTGATCTTCATGCAACTTAGCACTACCAAGAGTATCACAAAGGGAAGACTCATGAGACTCTACATTGGACAAGCCACCAATTACACTAACTTCTCTACTAGCCACATTAAGACATTTCAAGTTTAGAGAAGTGCAAGGGTTAGCGTTGTTACCTTGTAGCTCACACAAAGTATAGTGTTCACCTTGGTGTTCAATATGGGAGCTCATTTGCTCCTTTGGAAAGTCCTCATCACTCTTCCCGTAGTTGGAATTCTTAGCCACGAATTCCGTTAGGTCTTCAAGATCATCGCCTTCCAAGATCACCAAATTACATTTTTGGGTTGGGGAACTTTGGACTTGTTCACTTGGTGATACTTGTGAATTGGTTTGGGAAGTAGAATCCATGGAATCAAGGGACTCCTCAATGTTTGCCATTTCACAAACCATGCTTGACATGATACCAATCATGGAGTTTAAACGACCTTCCATCGCTCCCATTGTATGGTTCATGCACTCAATCTTTTCCCATATGGATTTCAACATGTCACTACTCATGGGAATTTGAGTTTCTTTCTCCGAAGCCATTGTACCTAGCAATTTACACACTCAACAAAGACAACAACAACGTTAGCATTAGCAAAATAAAGCTCACAATCACTCGTGTTTTCACACCTTTGATTGCCTCACAATTGGAGCGGCTAGTGTTGAAGATTGCCTATACGTCGGTAGTACACAAGGTGTCGATTGCTACTCTTGGCCGGAATGGATTCTTGTTTAAAGAAAGAAGGACGACTCAATTATAAACAAAAGGACTTGAATCAAAAAGTTAACTACGAAGCTAAACTAGAAAAGCTCAAAAGAAAACGGACTAAGAAAGAACGGACTCAAGAACTAATCGACCAACTAAGTAAGGACAATTACCCGTTGATAATTAGTTTAGGAATCAAGAAATGAAATAAGGAATTAAGAAATGAAACTAAGAAGTTAGAACCTGAGTAAAATTGGAATTTGAACCTGTGAGGTGCGTTGGGGTGACCTGCGGAGGCAGGTCATGACCTGCCCTCGCAGGTGGAAAACAGAAACTTGGCAGGTGGCCTGCGTTGGTCACCTGCGTGCGCAGGTGGTGGCGCAGATGCCCCTAGACAGCTTCTCTGAAAGCTCCGATTTTGCTTTTCTGTGGGCCTTTTTTAACTCTCTCTCTTGGAATTTCTCCTTTTTCAAGATCAAACACCACCTTTTTGCTATATTCTTCTCTTGAAGATATGAATGTGCTTCAAGAACCTCAAGAACAACAAGAACAACAACAAAACCAAAGTTTTTGAGCCACTCAAACGAACTCGAAATTCGCCGGTCTTTCAGATTTATGTTCCTTTCAAGGTGGGGAACTCTTTTCAACAATCTTTATCCTTCAAATCTACACCAAGATCACAAGATCTAGAAACCCATTTTTCTTTTCTTCAACCTTCAAGAACAACAATGGGGTTTCTCTTTCAATCCCCTCAAATCACAATCAAAACTCAAGATTCCGACTCTAGTAACACTAGAGAAACAAATCTAGTGTTGAAACTTCAAGGAAAACTCAAAAACAAAACTTGAATTTTTGGGAAATTTCCAAAAACGAAATTTTCAGTTTTTTTTTTTTTTCGATTTTCCTTTTCGATAACACACCCAAGATTGAATTCGTGAGAACGAATTCAAGCTTGGATCTGATACCAAGTGATAACGTACGAAATACGGAAATCGAAAATAACCACGAAAACACGAGAAATGATAGAGTCGAAAATGCGGAAAATAAAGATAGATAGATAGACACAAACAAAGGAAATCAACGAAACTAAAGGATATATTAAATCCGATAACCTCGAAGGATTAATCCAATGAAGGCACCTAATCTCCTACGAAGACCTTGAGGGAATCGTAACTCCCTCGCAACCCCGTTTCTAGGCAAACGTCAACAAAAGCTTTTCCAAGCTACAATGCTCCATAAGGAGTCACATACATTCAATATCATCTAAAACTAAGAAAACCCTTAAAATGAAAAAGGGAACTAGTATTTATAGCCCATGGCTTATTATTACATTTTATGGGCCAAAACAATGACCCAATTAACAAAATGGGCAAGCTGGCCGCTTAGGCCCAAATGCCCACGCAGGTAACCACCTGCTGGCGCAGGTGAGGTCGCAGACCACTCCAGTGCGTCGTTGAGCTCCTTTCGACTCTCCAACGCCCCTTCCAATGATTCCCTTGACTCCAAGCTATTTTCCATACACTATATTGCTCTACTTGAGTGCAAAATGGACCCTCCAACCGTATCCATGTGGTCTTGAGCTCTTTGTGGTTTGGGCCCCTTGTTGTCGCCCTGGAAACACAAGCCCAAAAGGTTGTCGCCGATTTGGATTGTATCAGTGTACCTGTATCAGAGTTAGAAATACTAACTGAATTAGCAGGCTCGGAAGGAGGCTGAGGTCGTCGGGAATAGACCTTAAGAGAAGGAGGTGAAGCTGGGGTGGAATAGTTGGAATTGGTAGGACTGTTGATATGGTCTTTTGATTTTTCGTATTAGGAGAAAAATATGGAGAAGACTCAAAAAAGGTAACATCTGCTGAGATCAAGTGCATATTAGTCGAAGGGTCAAAGCATTTGTAACCTTTTTGTAGACGAGAATACCCAAGAAAGACGCATTTAAAAGCCATGTGCTGAAGTTTATCTTTTCCAGGGGTAAGGTTATGAACAAAACAGGTGCAACCAAACACACGTGGAGGAAGGGGAAACAAATTGTGGTCCGGATATAGGATTGAGTGTGGAGTCTTGTACTGCAAAACAGAAGAATGCATATGATCGATTAAATAACAGGCAGTAATAACGGCATCACCACAAAAACATAAAGGGACATGATTGTGAATGAGCAATGTTCGAGCTGTTTCAATTAGATGTCTGTTCTTACGCTCGGCGACTCCATTTTGTTGAGGAGTATGTGCATAAGAAGACAAGTGCAATATGCCATGAGATGACATAAAAGAAGAGAAAGAGGTGGAGAAATATTCTCGGGCATTATCACTGATTAACTTCTTAATGGAAGTACCAAATTGATTGCGAATTTCAGCGTAAAATGTTTGAAAGATAGAGAATAACTCAGATCTATTTTTCATTAACAATAATCACGTGCACAGAGAATAATCATCAATGAAAGTCACAAAATAATGAAAACCTAAGGCAGAACTGACACGACTTGGACTCCATATTTCTGAATGAACAATTTCAAACATAGAGGTGGCCCTATTATTGACGCGCTTTGGGAAAGAGGAACGAGTGTGTTTCCCAAGCTGACACGATTCACATTCTAACAAAGATAAACTAGATAACCTGGGAACCATCTTCTGTAATTCAGAGGAAGTAGTGGAGGTGAAAGCAACATGTGGTTGTGGGGTGGATAGCAGGTACAATCCCTGTGACTCATGTTTTTTTTCAATTATCCGTCCCGTATTCCGGTCCTGAAGAAGAACAAAATCATCAAAGAATGTTACAACACATTTCTTGTTTTTGGTTAATTTGCTAATGGCAATAAGATTATATGGACATTCAGGTGCAAAAAGAACTGATTTTAAAGGTATGAAAGGCAGAGGGTGAGCTATACCTATCCCTTTTACAACAGTCTTTGATCCATTAGCCAAAGTCACAATAGAGAGGATAGAAGGGGTAGTAAGAGAAGAGAGAGTATTTTTGTTACCAGAAATATGGTCAGAAGCACCAGAATCAAGAATCCATTGTTTCGGAGATGAAGACTGTGTGACATAAGCAATAGAGTTATCAGGTTGCGTTGTGCAAGTAGCTGATGAAGTTGATGACTGCCTTGATGTTTTGTACTATAGGTAGTCAATATAGTCTACTGCAGTTAAAGTAATAGATATAGATGATCTATCCCTGAAATCAGGTGTGGGCAAAATACCATTTCCGTTATGAGCCACATTTGTTGTGTATCTAGGATGGTCATTATCGTGTGGAGGCATGATTTATCACCAAAAAAGATGTAGAAACCAGCTGTAACAAAAACTGGCAGAGATTTTTTTTTCCTTCTGTTTCTGTGGTTCTGTTTTGCAAAATCTACTTTGAGAAAAAGAAAGAAAATTAGAGAAAGGAGGGCTTTGACACCATGAGAAATTAGAGGGAGAAGAGGAGAGTTTGGGAATTAGTTTCTTGATTATTCCCTCAAGCTAGTGGGATTAAATAGTGTTACAGAGAATGTAAATAAGGAAGGAAACTAATACGAATATTACATAATATTCTAAAGTGCCTAATTATGGGGATATTCCCATATCTACGCTATCTAATTATTGAGATATTCTCATATCTACATTATCTCATAATGATATCATATTTAACAGTTTCCTTTTTGGTGTTGGGGGTGGAAGGAGTTTGATTAGTTTGTTTGTGTTAAGTTGTCAATTCTTGTATTAAATCATATACTTGTGGTAAATGTAAGTTGGTTTAGATCTTACATAATTGGATCTCTCCAGTTTCGCTTATTAATAAAATCGCTACGCATTCCAAGTACAGGGCATTTATGGTGGGTCACATGATAGGAGACATCATAACAGGCGATGTGACAGAACCTGAAATAGTCATAAGTGCATCTCCATCTGTGGGTGGTTTGTTGGATTCTCTCACTGGAAGTATTGGTATTTCAGCAAGAGCAAAACCTGTAGCTGCTCCAGTTGCAGGATCAACAGCTTCTGGAGCTGCAACAAGCGGAGCAATGACATCTGATGCTCCAAAAATAGGTTTGAGGCCCCTGGATAGAGATGCGATTCGTTCTTTCATAAGCAGTGCAATGCCTTTTGGTTGGTAATCTTTTATGGTATCTCTCATCGCAAATTTTTCATAATGCATGTATGTATTAACTAAAGGGTTTAATCTTTGCTGAAAACCCCGTCTACCTTAAATGTAGGCACCCCCCTGGATCTTAACTACACCAACATTTCAGCAGTTAAGATAAATGGATTTTCTTCAGCAGATATCCCTCCTGCAGATCAGAAGCAGCCAGCATGGAAACCTTATCTTTATAGAGGGAAGCAGAGAATTCTGTTTACAATTCACGAGACAGTCCATGCTGCCATGTATGATCGCGATGAAATTCCAGATAGCAAAAAAATTTCAGGTCAAGTTAACTGTCGAGCGGAATTAGAAGGGTTACCTGATGTGATGTTCCCACTAATAGGTTTGGACACTGCTCGTGTTGAGCTGTTATCCTTCCATCCTTGTGCTCAAGTTCCCGAGCATGGTAATGAGAAACAATCACTTATGTTCTCACCACCATTAGGAAATTTTGTATTGATGCGTTATCAGGCATTTTGTGGTATGGGACCTCCAATTAAGGGTTTTTATCAGCTTTCAATGGTTTCAGAAAATGAAGGTGCATTTTTGTTTAAGTTACGGCTCATGGAAGGTTATAGAGCTCCTCTGTCAATGGATTTCTGCACTGTGACAATGCCGTTCCCTAGGAGAAGGGTTCTCTCTTTTGATGGGACACCTTCGATTGGAACAGTTTCAGTTGCTGAACACTCGGTTGAATGGAAAATTATAACAACTGGTCGAGGAGTTTCAGGAAAGAGTGTTGAGGCAACATTTCCAGGAACAGTTAAGTTTGCTCCATGGCAACCTCAAAGATTGCCTACCTCAGGGGCAGTACTTGGTAATATGGAAGATGAAGAGAGTGATGCCGAAACAGAATCAATAAATAATATGGCAAATGTTGAAGATCTCTTAATGGAAAAAATGAATAAGGATCTTCAAGCAGTTGATTTGGAGGAGCCATTTTGCTGGCAAGCATATGATTACGCTAAAGTAAGTATTTCCTGTAGCAACTTTAGTTGTGATGTTCCCTCTTTTGGATTATTTTCATATGCGTAGTCTGGACAGCCTGATTTCCTTTTATTTTTCCTCTGAATTTTTTCAACATACCAGTACTGGGATTTACTATGAGTAAATATACTAAGTTACCCGATGTTTAAGACTAAACAAGAGCTGCAAAGTCGCATGGAGAAGTTAGGAAGATACAATGCATTCTGGCTTCAGAAAACGTGGCCCTAGATAGAGCTGATTGAAGAAAAATAATATATGTAGTAGACACCAAAATAGGTTATAGACTTGATAACCGCTCACAAGATCACCACCTGGAGGGCGGGAGTGGAGGAAGAAAGTCAAAACAGGAATTATCAAAGAATAGTCCACTTCCAATCAATTTGTTACCAGAGTCAATAACCATCTCCTCTTCAGTACAGGTGTGTCCATGTCTATTCAAAGCAGGAGAAACGAAAGAGTAGCAAAGACAGTCAGGCGAGTCCGACGAGTAGAAATCAACTCTACAAATGTGTTTGTTTTATAATTAAAAAAAATACTATTTTAACCTCAAAAACATGCTATATTCTTTTCTAACAAAATTAGCTGATGCTTATATGAACAATTCTGTAATTAAATTAAATTGCTTTGTGAGAAACATTTTATTTTGATTCATGTGATTCCAGGTATCTTTCAAGATAATGGGAGGATCATTATCAGGAATGTCTATTGATCCAAAATCTGTAAGTCCTCTATGACCAATTATATTATCTATTGGCAGGTTGATTCTTTCTTTTAGAATGGAACATTATCATTGAAATAATATTGTGATTGTGAATATAGTTCGACCTCGGGCTATCTTGGTTTATTATCCAGAAGTAGCACGAGACCAAGAATTTCTGGATATTGTTATCTGCAAAATCTTTCCCCTTTGCAAAATCTACTTTGTGGGTGTCTTGTTTCTGTTTTCCTTTATGTGTGTGTTATTTTATCTTGTTTTGTGTTTTACTACGTCTTTATTACTATTTTCCTGTCCTGAGCCGGGGGTTTATCGGAAACAACCTCTCTACTTCTTCGGAGGTAGTGGTATGGACTGCGTACACTTGACCCTCCCCAGACCCCACTATGTGGGAATACACTGGGTATGTTGTTGTTGTATTTGTCAAAAAGGAACGCATGTGAATTGTCTTTCCTCTTTTTTTTTTTTTGGAGCCATGTGTATGACGCCAAGCATATCTAATTTTTATCTAGATTTTTTTCTAAAACAATGAAGTTAATCAATCAATCTACTTGACCTCAATTCCAAATTAATCAGGTCGTCTTTATCATCCTTTGTGTCTGTTCCGGTCTATTTGGGCTCATTACGTTCTTATACTAGATAACTTATCTTTTGAGGCAAGTTAAGTATTTCCTAAAACCAGGGGCTTTTATCTCAAATTATCTCTGCACCAACAAATAAGTCTCTGACCAGACTAAAAAGATTCCTTGTAAACATCGGACTTTGTTTAAGTGTAACAACCACCTAAGTCGTAATCCTTACTACTCCCTCTAGTCCAAAATAAATGAGTTTTTGGAATGTTGCATAATCCCTCAAGAAAGTAAGTTAAATGACATTAATTAAAGGGTAATTTGCCAATATACCCCTTTGCTACTTCTCAAACTTTCTTAAACCTAGAGATAGTTGAAAAACCCATTAAAGAGAAGGGTAATTTTTGGAAAAAATTAATTATTACATCTTTGTACTTTGGAAAATTCATTCAATTTGGACCATAAAGAAAGTGTCAAAAATTCATTTATTTTGGACAGGACGGAGTAGTTTATATTACTTCTCGGGATTTCTTTGCCTCCATTATATTCTCAGTTAATTAGGCATTTTCTGAGATTTTCTAGCTCTGTTGAGACACTTTTCCTCTATGTGATTTTAGGTCTAGCTCATCTCCTCATAGCACCTTCAAGTGCACTTGGATTCTATGTCAGACATGGCCTAACCAGTAACCATCTTTGGGGTCCTCTCATTTCGTCCATTATGTCGGATATGATCATTTCTAATCTTGTCTAATAGCTGCTTTTACTTTCATCTTAATATCTGTAGTTCTTCTACACTCATCTAATCATTCTCGATATAACATTGTTGGGGTCTCATAGCATCAGGGCTTATGCAGAAGACACTTAGAGAACCAATAATTAGAGAATCAGAAGGCTTATATCCCATGGCAGGAGTGTCAAATATGACCAAAAAAGTGATTGCCCACCCAAAGTAAGGGTTGGGCCGCACAGGATAATTTCATATTGGGCTGATTTTAGCCCAACCCAACATAATCCATTTTGAAAGTGATCTTCAATCTAGTCCAATATTAGCCCAATTTTTAAGATTTACTTTAATTTGAATTTATTGTTTGAGATTTACTTTGATTTTTTCTATGGGTCAGGGTTCTGGTCTCAGGACTCTGGTCCTAAGTCGGGGTCTGGTCTTGAGTTAGGGTCGAGGCTTGGGTTTTTTGTCAAAGTCGGCATCTAGTCTTGGGTTCTGGGTTAAAGTTGGATCTCGGGTCCCATTGGGGTTGGGTCTTGGATCTCGAGTCAGGTTCGAATTTCGGGTCAAAGTTGGGTCTCAAATCTTGGGTCGGGGTTGGGGCTTGGGTCCCGAGTCAGGATTTCATGTTCCCGATCTTGGTTCTAGTTCAAAGTCGGGTTTCAATTTTTGGGTCAAAGTTGGGGTTGTGTCTTTGATTCTGGTTCAAAGTTGGGGTCGGATTTTGGGTTCTGGTTCAAATTTGGGTCGGGTCTCAGGGTTAGGGACAAAGTCAAGTCTTGGGTCTCGGATCGAGGTCAGGTTTAGGGTTAGGGTCGGGTCGTGCCTTGGGTTTTGGAATGGGGTTGAGTCTTGAGTCCTGGTTCGGGGTTGGGTCTTGTGTCGGGGTTGGATCTTAAGTTAGGATCGAGTCTCAGGTCTAGTGTCCCGAGTGTTAAGTCGAGTTCGAGGGTTTAGGCTCGCATCCTAGGATTTGAGATAAGGTCGCATTGATTCAAGTCTTGGGTCTTGGGCTAGGGTTGGATCGGTCAGCGTTGGGCTTGTGAGTTGAACTCAAAGGCTTGATTCTTAATAGTTGGTAGGATAGGGGTGGACCTGAGTAAATGGTAGGGTATGGGAAGGTGGACCATTTGAAAAAATTGCGTCAAATTGCGCAGGTCATGACCCAACCCATTTTTAGCTCCTTTCAGCCCAAGTAACTTTTGGGCTAATTTTAGCCCAAGCCATTTATTTACTTAGTCCATTATAACATGTTCAATTTCAGCCCAACCCGCCCATTTCACACTCCTGGGTCCTATGGAAATATATCTAAATTTAGACGGTACCTAAAATAAGGATGAAATGGTAGCCCAATGGGTAAAATGTAGTATCTCAGTAATTACTAAAAAAGAATAATGTTGATGGAGCACAAAGATGTTTATATGCAACAACGCGAGGAAGTGTCGGATTATGGTTTAAAGAATCACCTGAAGTACTAAAAGATGAATTAGCAGGAAAAAGAACGGTAAAAAAAATTTATTAACGACATTAGAAAATGCAATAAGATTTGAATTTCTATGACAAGTTTTTTTAGTGAAGATAAACGACAAGATAAAATGAAAAAGGATGCTATGGAAATTTTTAATCAGTTATCTATATGTGATATGTGTTATTTTGAAATTAACACATGTGAGTTAAAAAAATACGTCTATGAAGCAAGACTAGAAGTACCGCCAAATCAAATATATACCAGCAAATGGCGGGCTTATTTTTTGTAAAGCTACCACCACCATATGGACCTAGACTAGTAATCAAATAGTGGAAATTATAAATACCAGTTAATGGGGCAACAGTTGGAGGAAGAATAGAATTTGCTAGAAACAAAATAAATGATTGGAGTAAAACTTAGAGGAAGTATGAAAATATATAAACATGGAATCTGTTATGAAGAAAATAAAAAAGTAGGGGCATACAAGTGTACTATGCCTAAAAGGTATAAAAAATATATAATATATAAGAAAAGGTACAAGTGGAGGAATTCCGTATAGAGAAAAAGAGAGTCTTCAAGTTGAACTAGCTCTAGGGTTGCCCCGGATATGTATGTTGGGAGAACCCCATGATCCTTCCGCGTGGAAGGGAAGGTGCGGAGAATTACCAAAGAGACAAAAAAAAATATAGACAATGTTGGCAAAAGAAGAGACATAGAACCCTAACAACAACATACAACAACAACAACAACATACTAGTGTAATCACAAGTGGAATTTGGGGAGGGTAGTGTATACGTAGACCTGATTCCTACCTTGGGAAGTATAGGTTGTTTTCAATGAACTTTCGACTCAAGAAAAAGCATTACAAAGCAATTTGAAAAAAGAAAACACCGGAAGTGAAGAAGCCAAGATAAAATGCTAAAGAAAGGATGACAAAGCATATTAAAAGGAAACAATCACTACATCAAAATAAAACAATAATCGAAGTGCAGGAAACATTAAATAGTAACAGAGATGGAATAACAAGAAACTCCAGAGTAACAGTATGACTACTTGTATGAACGAATAAACGAGACTAATTTAGAAGAAAAAAGACTAAATAGAGCATCAAATAGTAAGACAGAACTGAAAAGACCACAACAACTATATAATCAACAATAAAGACAATATATATAAGCAAATGTTTTAATTAAACACCAAAATCGCAGGTTTGATCACCAAAATACCTGCTGCGAAATAGACCAGCAAAACAACACAGACCACAATAGCAAAATAGTTCAACAAAATAGCAAAACAAACCTGAAAAAAGAAGAAAAACCAAATCTAAATTAATAATGTTTCAACATCTAATTCTTGTTCTTGTAAAACAATGAAGAAGAAGAAGTTGCAGCAGTGGACTTCAAAGTTAAACCCTAGAAAATCGCAGCAGTAGACTCTTTTTAAAAATTGACCATAAATATAAAATCAATATGAAGCGACTTTTTTTTTTTTAAAAAAAAAATATAAAATTGACCCTAAAAATAAAATCAACATGATGCGCTCGCATCGGCTCTCATCTCGCATAACCCTGTGATGCGCCCGCTTCTGTAAGGTTGGCTTGCATCAGCCACACGCAGCGAGAGGGGCTTGCATCGCTTCGCATCATCGCATTATGCGACGATGCGAGCGTATTCCTGAACACTGATCTGATCATCCTTATTTCTGCAACTTTTAACTTTTGAACGTGGAAGTTCTTGACTGACCAACATTTCACTCCATACAACATAGTCTGTCTAACCACCGCTTTGTAGAACTTGCCTTTAAGTTTTGGTGGCACCTTCTTACCACACAAGCTTCCGAATGCGAGCCTCCATTTCATCCGCCCTGGACTAATACGATGTGTGACATCCTCGTCAATTTTTTCGTTACTTTGGATAATAGATCGAAGATACTTGAAACTTCCTTTCTTATGGATGACCTGTGGATCCAACTGCACCTCACCTTGAATTCGCCAATTCATCCATCACCAAGGCAAATAAAAATGGGCTAAGAGTTGATCCTGATGCAGCCCTATCACAACTGGAAAGTGCTCTGAGTCCCTTTCCACTGTCCTTACCCGAGTCTTGGCTCTATCGTACATGTCTTTAATTGCCCTAGTGTACACCATAGGAACGCCTTTAACTTCCGGCCACCTCCATAGAACCTCCCTTGGAACTTTGTTATAAGACTTTTCTAGGTCGATGAACACCATGTGAAGATTCCTGCTTTTTCTCCCTATACTGCTCCACCAATCTCCTAACTAGATGAATGGCTTCTATAATTAAATGCCCCGGTATGAAACCGAACTGATTCTCAGAAATAGTTAAGTCGCACTCTCATCTCCACCATTCTCTCCCATACCTTCACAGGGTGACTTAACAACTTGATACCCTTATAGTTGTAATTTTGAATGTCATCCTTGTTATTATAAATAGGATCATTGCACTCCGCCTCCATTCTTCAGGAATCTTTGCCATCTGAAAACGACATTAAATGCACCCAAGGGTGTGGCCTAGTGGTTCAATGAAGTTGGGTTGAGCACCATGAGGTCTCAGGTTCAATTTCCAGCAGAGACAAACACTAGGTGATTTCTTCCCATCTGTTCTAGCCTTGGTGGACAGAGTTACCTGGTACCTGTTGCTGGTGGGAGGTGGCAGGTATCCCGTGGAATTAGTCGAGGTGCGCGCAAGCTGGCCCGGACACCACGGTTATCAAAAAAAAAAAACGACATTAAACAACTCAGTCAACCACTCCATACCTGAACTACCCGCGCTCTTCGAAAATCCCATTAGAATCTCATCGAGACTAATCTCTCTCCCTCTACGCATCCTACGAATAACACCCTTAACCTCCTCAACCTGTATACACCTACAATACTCAAAATCACGCCTTCTCGGGGTGCTTCAAATCTCCTGGCATAACCAATGTCTTTGTCCCCCTCTTCTTTCAAGAGTTTATGTAAGTATGATTGCCATCTCTGTCTAATATGTGCCTCCTCCAACAATACTTTGTTGTCCTTGTCCTTGATGCACTTCACTTGGTTCAGGTCGCGGGGCTTCACTTCCTTTTTCCTTTTCCGAAAGGAAGAATATAGAACCCCACGTAGGAAAAAGAGATGTAGACAGATTATCTATGGTAATGACTTCCATCACTTCCTCTTCCAATATTATGTAATTTTTGTCTTATGTCTCCTTGAAAATTTTCTCCACTTGTACCTTTTCTTAAATATTTGATATTTTTTATGTCTTTTAGGCATAGGACACCGTATGCCCCTACTAGTTCATTTTCTTCACAACAAATTATTCTTTTAGCATTGTTTATCTACCTTCAAATTCTCTGAATTTCACACCAAGCATTTATTTTATTTTTAGCAAATCCTGTTCTTCCCCATAATGTTGCCCTATCATCTGGTATACTTAATTGTTCATATTCGTCCATTAGTTTAGGTCTGTATGGTTGTGGTCGTTTTACAAAATATAAATCTTCCTTTCATGCAGTTAGGTATATCCGTGTTGCATAGTACTCCCACAACACTCCTTTTTTGTCAATAAACTCTGACACCACCTTCTTCAATTTTAGTAATCCAATTTTAATTATTTGTATTACATCTTCATTGGTCATGTCATTCTCTTGAAAAACTGAGTTTATGTATCTAAATTATCTGTATTTGGGCACCACAATCACGTTTAATTCCATTCACCTTTGTTATAAGGGGCTAAAATTTTGTCTTCTGTTTATTTTAAAGCCTTTATTCTCTAGTGTGTTTCTCCTATGTTTCAACTTCTAATTGAGTTCTTCATTATTGTTGGCATTAACACGATATCACTTGCAAATAGCATGCACCACAAAGCGTTATCTTGTATAATGTTGTATGGCTCATTCATACTTAAATAAAGTAGGGCTCAAGGTCGATTCGTGGCATAAATCCATAGTTATGGGAGGGTTCTTTCAGGCCTCCTCTTTTCCATTGTATTGCATTATGTGATGTTGCTAACAATTATGTTTCCAACATGTTTGTTGTCAGGTTGATTTCCTCTTATTTGTGATAGGAGAAATGTGTTTATTGGTCCATACCCACTTTCCCCAGTCTATATACAGTATTTCTACTATTTGTTATCAGAAGTTTTGGCCTAGTTCTACACTTCACATATCTGCCTTAAGCATACGAACTTCTCATGTGACGACTACTTTCAACCTTGAACATCCAGACGAAAACAAATTACTAGTGTTTGCTGTATCATACTTGAACTGCTAACTATCAGCCCTAGGTTTGTGCTGTGAGAAGTTGCTCAATCATAGAGATTCTTAGGCACTTTATATTTTCTGTTTTTATACTGATATGTGGTCGCTGCTATTCTTAATGCGATGAGCCTTTGCAGGTAAGCATTTTCCCTGCTGTTAAAGCACCCGTGGAATTCTCAACTCAGGTATTTTCATTATTAGTTAAATAGCATATTCCTGGCCACATTTAGGCAGTTTATTACAGCAGTTGTTCGACGTCTACAATCAAGCCTATCTTATGATTGTCACAGGTGACTTCTGGGGATTATATTTTGTGGAACACATTAGGAAAATGTCCGGTTGCTGCTACACCCAAAGCATAGAGTTGCAAAATATATTGTTGGCGTATCTGATTAGGAGCAACGACAGATGGTTAACTTGTCGGATGGCTGCTGAGTTTGAGAGAGAGGCGTCAAAGAGGCTTTATGCAAAAGAGATGTATTGTGGAGCCATTCTGTGACAAGTTCCTGTTGCAGTGAGATTGCACAACTGGGAAGTGGATGACCCTTGTCTCTTGTCATTTGCTATATGTGGAACAAGATTACTTAAGACGTGTACAACTACTTTGTGGATGCTCAGCTCATACATAATTATTTAGCTGTATAGGTTATGAGAACTAACTGCATACATGCTTGTGTTGTCTAGGTGTTTCTACTAGGTGAAAGATACTCTTCTGTTGCTAAAGAGACGGTCTCGTGCCTTCTGCTATTACACACATGCTTTTGCAAGAAACTTGATCAGCAGCTTTTCCCTTGCTTCGTTCATCGGCTATAAAACTAGAAAGATGCTGAGATTTCCAGCTCTTGGGGGGTTGCTTTCTAATCTGTGTAGACACTGGAGTTCATTGAATCGGAGCCCTTTTTGACTGAAAGGCTTCTTCTCTGTTGTAAGATAAATCGGTTAATCGTTGTAAGTGTATTTGTTGTTAACGTACCTAGGGTTTACACTGAAAATTAACACTTTACCTTAACAATCAAGAATGATGAATTTACAAAGCCTAATAAGGGGAGAACAATTAAGTTTCATTCACATTCGTGAATTCCTTTCTTAGCTATCGATGTCTAATATACCTGTAAACTCCGTTAGCTTCATTCTTAGGATAAACATGGCCTAAGGATTCTACATCTCAAGCCTGAGGACTATTAGCTGTAATCTTAATCATTCTTCCTTGTCAATGTCTTACAATGCAATTATATTGCACCGACGTTGGTGCTGCTTGCACCATTTCATTTTCAAATGCAGCAATTTCTTTCTATCAATCTATCTCGAGTTCTATTCGCCTCTCTCTCACTCACTCTTCTAACGCAACTCTGGATGAACGATATAGATCGTATGGGGCCCACAAGTGATCGATGGTACAGGGCTTTCTAGCATCCAATCTCAACCATGGCTTACCCTTGCCACTCCAGTGCAATAGGCTTATGGGTCCAGGGTGAAGTCCCCTACATTTGCCTTCAAAGTTGTCACCACCTAAACCATGTTGGTTCCACCTATGGTCAACTGCCTTGATGTTTCCTGCAAACACAAGCAAAACTGGAGGCAACGACCCCAACTGGTAAATTCTTTTGTGCTTTTGTATTACCATCCATTCTTCAACTTTTTGTGTGTACCCTCCTTTCCTCCATTCATCAAGATCCATCACCATTACACCTGTGTTGAAGTAACATGGACGCCTTCCTTCAAATGTTTTTGCCAAATTCACGTCTGACCAAAATTTGTCTGTAAAATAGGTCGTAAAGTTAGCATGACAATATTCAGGTGCTGCCAGGATTTTACCTCCCAAATCCACCCTCCATAACTTGGCAATATCATCCACAACAATGATATCTGAGTCTAGGTAGATAACACGGTGCACGTCCGTAGGGAGAATATCTGAGAGGTAAATTCTTGCATAGTTTAGAGGTTGATCCAAGGCTTGTCTAATAGACTTGGATATCATTCCCCTAACACGATTAGGATGAAAATGGTAGATTTTGTAGCTAAGGTAAGGGAAAGTAGAGTTGATGAGGGAAATGATCTCAGGTTCAAGATGGATGGAAAGAAAATGAAAGGAAGTGTTTTCTGGACATGTTGAATGTTGTAAAATAGACAACACTGCAGCCATGGTGCCCCTAATGTAATTGGCATCAACAGGCATTACTATTTGGATCTTATCTATGTTGCGTGAGCTGCATGAGTCGCCATTGCGAAATGCAGGTGCCTCCCGGAAGGAAGAAATGTCATCAGAGGTAGGTTTTTGGATGGTAACAACGCGAATGGCATTAGCAAAAGAGGAGGAGGTGGTGGCAGGATGCAAGAGGAGGAGGGAAAGAAGGCCTAACATTGGAAAATGGTTAGAAGATGATGATGATGATGATGATGATGAAGAAGAAGAAGAAGAAGAAGAAGAAGAAGAAGAAGAGGGGACATTTTTACTCCAAAAGGCCATCTTTCCTTCAGCTACATTTCTTGCATCTATTTTTCTTTTTCTTGGGCTAATAATATGGGTGTTTAAAAGGCGGGAGAGTCTTAATCCGTGTTCAATACGTGCTTAGCTAACTAAAAAAAGAAAGTAACTTTCAGAGAGAAAAAATTGGCCATTAGATGAGGTTGTTAATGGAATTGTTTTAGTAATAATCTAGATTAGTGGTTCTAAAGTTTTGTGTATACAACAAACAGGTGAATTTTGATCATGAAATGTAGGGAGACCCGATGTTTTCTCAAATACATTGATTTATTTTCAATGTCCTAAATTATTGCCCATGCAAAATTTTTGCAATTATATGGCATTTGTTTGTTTTCAAATGTAGGAAGAACCGATATCCTTGCAAATACTCATTTATTATCAATGACCTAAATTATTGCATGAATCGTTGTATGCACATATCTAAAATGGCTTTTAATTTTTGCAATGAGGACATCAAATAATTTTCCTTTTGCTCAGATGAAATTCTAGTGAAAGATGAACTTCAAACATGTAAATATTTCTTTAAAATCATAAAATAAGGGAACTAAATTGTTAATAAATAGGTCAAAAATATAATTCAAATAAGTGTAATAAACAAAAAGTGGTACCCCATCATTACTTATAGGAGATGGATGAAACTTAGTTGTATTTTACACGAATGAAATTAATTGTGGAAGAAATAAATAAATATATGTGTGTATACATGGTCTCATGCTATGATACGATTCGAGTAGAATACATAGGTGTATTGTTCGTGTAAAACACATGAGTTTTTACTATACTTTTTTATGAGATTCCTTCTTGCATCCCAAATTACTTCCTTTTTCGCCGAATTTACACTACTTGAGTTTTGCCTTGAATTAGCAAACTAAGCACTCTTTAGGTTGAGCAAGAACAACAGTGGCATGCGTGTGTCATGGTAGAGTGCTTTCCTCCTCCTTCGTGGGGGTTTCATTGGAAGCAGGAGTAGGTAAGTATTGATTCTGTGAAAAAAGGAGAATACAATGATAGACATTAGATCTGGAGACTGGAATAGATCGAACGAATCGTAGGTTCTGTAGATTCATTCTCTTCAGTATTCACAACCAGAAGAGTTTACTACACGTATGACCAGTGGCGGCTCAAGGGTAAGGCTAGTAAAGCCTTTACAATTATCCCAAAATTTTGATGCCTCTACAATTTTTAATGTTGATTTATGATTTTCTTTTTGACAATATTGAATATAGTAAAAAAAAAAAAAAAAAAGATAATTTCAATTATGTACAATAAATTAATTAGTTTATAATAAATATAGCCAAGTTTTCTTTACAAAAAAAAATAGCCAGAAAATGAATTAGCCACAAAACAAATTACAAAAAAAATAGCCGCATGTATAATCAATGTATATGTGATGTATCAATAATGTATAAATAGTTATGTAATGTCAAAATTGTATAAATGATATATAAATGTGTATCGATATTGTATACATAATGTATTATCATGTATATACAATGTATAGATATATATCAAAAATGTATATACTCCATGTACACTGTTTATACGATACTTATACATTTTTTTATAAATAACTTTTTGGTGCCCTTTTGAGCCATTTTATATCATCAAATCTAAATAAAGGCAAACAAATGACCTGGCCCAAATCCATTTCAAAACAAAAACAAAATATCTACATCTACAAAGCAAAAAGAAAAAGGAAAGTGAAGTGTCTAGCTGTGGACAACATTTCCTTCTTTCCAGAGAGTTCCATGTTCACACCCAAATCTTTTTAGTTGAAATCTTGCCGTCTCCGTTGCCAGCTGAGGCCCTCCTCGTAGTTACCATCAAGGTACGGGATGGTCAATTTCTTTTTGTGTTGTATCACAGAGCTCTTGAAGCTCATCGTAAGGTTGGATGTGAAAATTTCCTTATCCGATAGTTAACTGGTGCATCTTCAATTCCTTTACTAAGAGATGGAAATCATATATGATCAAGTCAGTGTGAAGATCTGAAGGGAGAATCGATAGGGGACCTTATCAGCTAGGAATTGGATCTGAAATTCTTTTCATGGGTGAAAAAAATCTTTAAAAGAGGTATGACCAGGAAACATGTGCTATTCTTACTCAAAACATCTCATCTACCAGCTCTTTCCACTGGGTTAAATTTGGTGCTTCTCAACTGTAAAATAATTTGTACAATTAGACTCGTAGTTTGCTTCCTGCTTCCATTTCCGTCATCAATTGTGTGGAAGATTATGGAAAGTGCGAAAGAAAAAGGAAAGAGAAGAAGCATAGGGAGATCATATGCACTTCGGGTGAAGAACAACGGCCAAACGACCATTTTCCGTAAATATTTTGACCGAATGGCTAATTTGGATAATTTTAACAAAAAAAAAAAGGTACAAAATCTATATATAAAATTAAAAAAACTATCATCATTCAAGAGAAATATTTTAAAACTTTGAACTAAACTACTCAAATTTTTATAGTCATAAATAATATTTTTATAATAACATCCAAGGTAATGTATTGAAACACATGATTAATGTCTTATTAATTTGAATCAACTCTTACTATTATAAATAATAATATTACTATGTGAAATACAACATTACACTAAAAACAACAATTATGAAAAGAAAAAAGGCCACACTAATTTTTTATTTAGTACACATATGTATATTTTTAAAGCCTCATCCAAATTTTATTCCCGCATTAAGAAGTAGCTAATGCTACCTAAAGCTTGATTATCTATCTCAAAATTGACTATTGCCAATGTCTTCCCTATTTATAGATTCAATTTATTTTAACCCACTCAAATCTATCCCGACGCCCCCACTTATCTCATAAACAATATTTATATTTTATTTTATTTTTAAAGTAAGAGTATTACTCCCGCCAAAATCATACCCACACAATATCAACTACCAAATAAACACCTCTTTGAATAAAAAGTTTTGCCGAGCTAATTTTGAAATACGTTATAGAGGATCTCTCTCTCGTGTGTAACATTGATTCTAGTGCAGTTTAATAATTCAATAATTTCCTTAAATGAAGTGTTTGTTCACAGATTTTGTAGTTTTGGGAATTTTGAACCTCTTTCCGTGGATGTCGTTGTTACTCGTTTGTAGGAAGATTAATGCACTTGATTTTCTTTAAGTTCCTGGACCATTTCCTCCCGCTGGTGGCGGTGCTCCTCCTCCCGCTGGCGGCGGTGCTCTTATTGGTGTTGCTAGACGTGGTGCTCTTGGTGTTGCTCTTGATGTTCTTTGCTTTTTGACTGGAAATCAAACACAATAATAAATAAAAATATTTTTTATCAGTACAACAACAGCAACATACCCAATGTAATCTCACAAAGTACGATCTGGGCAAGGTAGAGTGTACACAGACTTTATCCCTATGATTATTTTGGGTCACATTCCTATCATAGTTGGATTGACAATAGGAAAAAAGAATCATTTGGTATTTTCAGTTTTTGATCGGAGCGAAGACGCGAAGTGCACCAATAGTCACTTTTTGGGATACTGTTTAAAATATGGCTGATAAATGCGACTGATTAGACAATTCTAAATCCAGCCTTTATGATTCTTGCGACTGAGACAATTCTAAATTCATTCACACTTACCGTTAGGATCACCAATGACTATTGTTTCTTGGTTCCGCTAGCTGAAGCTCTAAAGGATACAACTTCAATAGACCTGACTGTTGCCTTTGATATGTTATATACTTTTCCCTTTTGGTTTTTGTTGTACGCAGTCCCAAGTTTTTTCATGTTCTGGATAGTAAAATGAAATTTATCCTTTTACTTAGCACTTAGAACTATTTTTAATATTTTCGAACAATCGAAATTATGGATCAAGACCACAGAAATCAAGGCTGGATACATTTGAGTGTTGTTTAACTTCGCTGATTGTCAAGTCAAACTTGGGTTTAGTTTTACCCTGAGTATATCCTTAGTTTTTGAATTTTTTTTACTTTGAAATATTTAAATTATCCATTGCATTTTTCAAAGTTTTGAATCTTTAGAGCAATTGAAATTTTGTAACCTCCAAGTTTTACTCATAATTTCATTCTTTTTCAAACATTTAGACCGTTCTTTAAGTTCATTGAAATCTTAAAGCAACTTAGAGGATTTGACAGAATATATTATTAAGTAGGAGTTTTAACCTATGGTCTTGATAAAAGCCATAAATTAACACACCGAGTTATCTTTACGAGAAAAAAAATCAAAGCATCCAATTTAGCTAAAAAATTAATGGCTTTATAAGAGAGGGCCTTTATATTTATGGTGCTTATAAGGATGTCTCATGTTCATTTGGGCATAATTTTTTGAATTCGTGATCCTTACTTGCTTTTAGGTATGTCAAGATATTCTAACAAGTCAAACAGGTTCGTACAATCATACATGTGTAGCAATGCTTGGAATATGCTAGTTTTATTTCATTTTATTTCTTGAAAGTACGTGTGTTCAAAATACTTTGCATATACGGTATGTACAAAAATGAACAATTATACATTGCAAAGATTTGTGACTATGCTGATATCTAATATGATTAGTTGACTTTTAACTCTCGTTCCTTCTAGTCTATTGGGGCTGATGAGGTGGTCACAGTCCTTTCCTTGGGATAGTCCCTAATGTTTCAAGCCTATTTTTGAAATCTGTTGGTGTTATACCTTGATACACTTTATGGCAATCACTAGTCTCCCTCCACTCTGAATACAATATAATGATTTTTCTAGTGCTTAAATGTAAAGTATGAGGATTCATGCATAGTGTTTTCCTTCATATCTGTTTCTGAGCCATTTTATGGCATTCCTGATATCTTTACTCAAACACGAAGTATGAGGATTGGGGAATAATGTCTTCCTTCATTTCTATTTTAGATCCATTTCATGCCTTTCTCGGTGCCTATATACGGTAGTCTCTAGTGTTGTCAGTCTTAAACTACATCATAAGGTAATCTCCCAAATGTTCAATTGCGAAGTACGAGGACTCAGACCCTGTATCCATTCCTTCAATCTTCTTGCTCCGAAGAAGAAGTACATATGATTATAGTACAACACTTTATGTCGCTGCCTCGTTAAAAATACCTTGCAAGAAAAATTCATTTGGAACAAAAATTGATTGATGCAAAAAAGTACAACACGTATTTTTCTGTTTGTATCCATGCACCGCCTTTTGGATTGCTCATAGATATTACTATTTATACAATCACAAAATAATGCAAGGTGAATTAAATAAATAATTAAGTCAAGATAGTATGAACTTACCTTAACAGTAATGACTTTTCAAGTGGTTGGCTTTTCATCCATGTCATATAAGACAGTTTTGATGACTCCATGTGGTCTTCCAAAATTTGAGCACACTTTAGTCTGTGTAAGAACGTGGTCCTGATAATGATGGGTAAGGTACAAATTGGCTACTGAAAGGTCTCAGATCAAAGTTTTTTGGGTCGTGAAAGATTCCATAGGTTTATCTAATCATCCTCTATGCGTATTTTTGATGTGTAATGGTTGGGAACATCTTCTCATGTCACCATCAAAAACTCCTTCATAATTTTCTTCAATTATCATGAGGCAACTAAACTTGATGGATTGAGACCCTTAGTGAAGGCCTCTGCTGCCCACTCGTTGGTACTAAAGGCATCATCATCCTTTTTCTTTGGAATCGAGTCATATACTTTTTAAGCATCTTTGTATTGCCCTTTTTCATCTTGAAGATGCTCGCCTTTTTGGGTTTAGCCCTATCAAGTAATGACATGGGATTTAATGAAGACATCTACAAGCATCACAAAAAGAATCAATAGAATATATGAGAATACCATGTCAAAATCCCTTTGGTGAGCTTATGCCAAATTTCTTTATTAAGACCTACTTGATCTCATCCGGTGCTAAATTATTTTATTTGAAAATGGTGGTATACATAGTTATATTCTCTTACGGATCTATGGTCCTATCATATTTGGAAATGTTTAACATTTAGAACCACTTAGGGATCAACATTAGCATGATAACCTGTTTGTAAGGTAAATGCGTATATTTATTTGAGTCCAATCCTTTAAAGACCGGTGGTGACCCTAGAATTTGGTGCATTCGTGAGAAAATTTCTTTAACACAATTCATAATTCATCTCTGAAAAGATCCGTTAGAATGTTTCCGCTTCTAGAGACTCCATCCCCATGTGTATTTATATAGAATTTGATCCCCAAGGTGTTTTGGATGTTGTTTGGGGTTCTGGGTCAAAACAATAGTGGTAGGTGGTACCGGAGTTCCCAAATTAACATTGTTGAAAAACCCTATCACTGTCTATTATCATTCGGTTATGACATGAAAGAAGTGTCATTATCTCCTTTTGTTGCGACATTAAGGTTTTTAGTAATTTTGCTAGATTCGAGAAATTACCTCAAGTTTGATTACTATTATGTAACACCTCGAAAATCCCAAGCTAAAATTAGAATCATGCTTCAAGTACATGTAAAATTAAACTACACGTTTCATCTGTATTATAAGTGATTTATACATGTATTAAGGCCACAAGTAACTCCTAGCTCATAGCCAAGTTAAAACCTTTCTTACTGGTGGTTTTTTTGTGAAGAATCTTGCTATAGTCAACTTCAAATAATAATAACTCCTAGTTTATGATGAATTTCTTATCTCCAGACCCACCAAGTGATATATATATTTGAATTACCTTTCCAACGCATCCAGATTCGCCTAAATCCGACATCGGAGTAAAAGGTTATGACCATTTTAGTGAAGCACTGTCCATCAGTGAGAACCTACAAAAGTAGGTACGATCGTGCCATGCTCCCGTCTGATTGAAACAGCCCCAAAAACCTACAATTTGATACATATACCTTCCAACCACGAAAGGGTACCACGACCGTGGTTGGAAACCATGATCTTGACTTCAAAAGTCAATCCGATTAGAACCCACAACCTACGAACCAAGGTACGATCATAGGTGGGTCCCATGATCATACCATGGCTTGTCTGATCATATCTAGAGAAGCATCATGTCTATCACCCAACAACGAACACAACCTACGATCGTGCGAGGGTCCCGTAAGTTCCTTCCTATAGCTTTTCAGTTACGAATTTAAAAGGGGCACATAAGTCTTTTTCCACTCTTTTAACATTAAAACTACATCATTTAAACTATTTCAAGGTTGATTATTCAGCCTAATATTTCTCTAAGCCCTTATTACATAGAAATCAATCGACACTAAGCTTTAAAACAAGAAAGAGACAATTTTTCTTTCTCCAAGGCAGAGTTAGGATTTTCAACTTCAAGGATTTCTCTAGGTTTTTCATCTCCAGGTATGTGGGATTTCATCAATGGGTTTCCTTTCACCCAATGAGTCCCAAAGTTAACTCAATTCTTCAGTTTAATTCCTTCCTCAGAGCATTAGTGTTCATGAATGTTGTAAATTCCTTGATATTCCAGCTTCTTGATATCATTGAGTTATAAACCCATGTTTTAATATGAATTTCAGTACCATTACATGTTCAAGATTATAAACCCTAATTATATTATGAAATTCCTGATTTATGGACTTGAGTTATTAAATTTCTTGAATTCACTCCGTTTATGAAATTGTCATGATAGTTGCATTCTTCAGAGATGGTGGGTTATGAACACCCGATGACCTAAGATTTCATGCATATACTTACGAGTATTATATCCTCTAGTTTACATGTTTTGAATATTTTCAGATACTATATTTATTTACAGTTTTTAGATTATTATCATTATTGAGCATCTCAGCAGGAGTAGTACTTAGCACCGAGCGGATGCAGGGATGAAGGCTCACCTATCAATTAGGCTGAGACCTTTAGTAAAAATCCCTAAGTCCTAGAACTACGGCGCCACCGTAGGTTCTAAAGGGTCACCCGTCAGACCAGGTCTGACACCTTAGTCCTTTTGGACATCAGTTAGTGGATCCACGTCAATTAGTGTTTCGCACCCTTGGTAAGGTTGGGGTTACAGGTTAGACCCCGATTAGCTCAGATTGGGGTATGTCGGTTAATGGTAGCTTCCACAGTCCACAGTTCATAGTTCAAAAGCAAATAATTGCATGACCTTGTATTCAGTTGTTCAACTTATCATACAATACATGTTTATTACTTGGTCTCGCATCAGTTTATCATGTCACATGCGTTATGTTCAGTCTACTTCAGTTATTTCCTATCCCATATACTCAGTACATTCAAAGTACTAATCGCATACTTTTCTTTGCGCTTATTGTCTTATAATATAGGTTCTGATGTTCAGCATCTCGATCGCGCTTAGTACAATTCTGTACCATATCCGCAGTAGTGTTTGGTGGGTCCTCATCATTTGAGGACTAGTTATCAGTATTTTATTTTTTTCTTTATTTTAGTTTCAGACAGTTAGAGTTAGTTGGGGCTTGTCCCAACAACTAATATGATTTAGAGGCTTTTAGACAGTCAGTTGGATTATGATTTCAGCTTTATGATTTTTATTTGTATATTGTCACTTGGTCGTTTTGCCAAACTTATTATTCAGATTATTAACTTCCACATAAGTGATTTCCAGATTATTTCAGTATTTATAGTATCATGCCTAGCCATGGGTTAACTTAGGGTCACTTGTGGCTCTAAGCACCGTGTTACGACTATGAGGTAGTCTCAGATCGTAACAAACTTGGTATTAGAGCATTAGGTTTAAAGTTTCCTAGGGTGTCTGAAAGTCGCATTAAGTAGAGTCTTATTTGTGGGTTTGAAGCGCGCCATACTTATGAGTGAGAGGCTATGAAACGTTTTAGGAAAAGTTTCACTTCTTTCATGCTCATATTGTGTGTTAGAGTGTAAACTCTATTTAAATGCCACCCAAGAGAACTAACAGAAAGTGAAATAGTAATGGCAACGAGAATGGAAATCAGTAAGCTCCACCAGCTCTAGCAAACCCTCTGAATGAAAATGCCTCACATGCTAAAATCAGGTCTGCCTTCATAGTATTAACCCAGTCTATGACCACCCGAAATAATCGGTAGGCTGTGGAACCAACCAACGCGGCAGTGAATACGACAGCAACCAGAGTCCGAGACTTCACTCAGATGAATCCTCCGATATTCTTTGGGTCTAAGTCTGAAGAGGATCCTCAATAGTTCCTGGATAGTATTCAGAAAGTTACTGAGATCATGGGTGTCACTCCAACTGAAAGTTCTGACTTGGTTGCTTATCAGTTGTAAGGAGTGGCTCACACTTGGTGTAAGAAGTGGAAAGAGGATAGAGGTATAGATGCAGAACCAGAGGAGTGGGATGAGTTTGTTGTTGCTTTCATTGATAGATTTTTCCTACTTGAGTTGAGGAAAGCCAAGGTCCAGGAGTTCATTAATCTGAAGTAGGGTAGCATGAATGTGAAGGAGTATTCTCTTAAGTTTACTCAGGTTGCAAAGTACGTTCCAGCCATGGTTGCTGACTCCAGGGCCCGTATGAGTAAGTTTGTGTCCAGTGTTTCTGAGGATGTGGTCAAAGATTATAGGACTTCTATGTTGGTTAAGAAGATGGACATCTCCAGGTTGATGGTTCATGCTCAACAGATTGACGAAGAAAAGATTAAGGAGAAGAAAAGGGAGAACAAGAGGGCCAGAACAGGTAATTTTAATTTCTCTCAGTAGAGGTTAGAAGATGGTAATCATTCTTAGTTTCTCCAGAAATCTTCAGCTCCAGCTCTATCATCCACTAGTGCTCCGGTGCCCAAGTTCAGGCAGGACAATAGGGAGAGGGTTCCAGGCTCTAAGTCCCAAGGCAGTGTTACTAGTTATCGTACTAATCCTTTTGCAAGAAGTGTGGTAAGAACCACAAGAGTGAGTGCATGGTTGGCAGTGATACTTGTTCTGGGTGTGGTAAGCTAGGCCACAAATTAAAGGAGTGTCCAGTGGCTTCATAAAGAGGTAGAGATACTTGTCAGCAGAATCAGTCTAACTCTACAGCAGCTCCAATAGGTCGCCTGACTCAGCAGGTTGTCTCATCTAGTGCAGTTAGTGGGCAACGTCAAAACAGGTTTTATGCCCTTCATACCCGACAGGATCAGTAGGTTCTCATGATGTAGTCATTGGTATGTTACAAGTCTTCCATATTCATGTTTATGCATTATTAGATCCAAGAGCCATACTTTCTTTCGTGACTCCTTACATACCTATAGACTTCGGTGTCAGTCCTGAAATCCTTTTAGAACCCTTTTCAGTCTCTACTCCAGTTGGTGATTCAGTCATAGCTAGACGAGTATACGAAAATTGCCCAGTCACCGTTTCTCAGAAAGTCACTTTAGTTGATCTTGTAGAGCTAGACATGCTAGATTTGATGTTATTCTTAGAATGGATTGACTCCACTCTTGCTATGACTCTATTGAATGAAAGAGAGTAGTCTAGTTTCAATTCCCAAATAAGCAAGTCATAGAGTAGAAGGATAATACTTTAGTGCCTATAGGTCGGTTTGTCTCTTACCTTAAGGCTAGAAAAATAATTTCCAAAGGATGCATATATCATCTTGTTTGGGTTAAGGATTCAAAGTCTGAGACCCCAACTTTTGAGTCAGTTTCTATGGTAAATGAGTTTCCAGAAGATCTACCCGGAGTTTCTCCCGAACGGGAAATTAACTTTGAAATAGATATCCTTCTAGAAACCCAACCATTCTCAATTCTCCAACTGAGATTAAATAATTAAAGGAGCAGTTAAAAGATCTTCTAGACAAGGGTTTCATCAGGCCCAATATCTCTCCATAGGGTGCTCCAGTTTTTTTCGTTTGAAAGAAAGATGGTTCTCTCAGAATATGCATCGACTATCGTCAGTTGAATAAAGTCACAGTCAAGAATAAGTATCCAATCCCCAGGATTGATGACTTGTTTGACCAATTTCAGGGTGCCAATTATTTCTCTAAGATGGACCTCAAATCTGGCTATCACCAGCTTAGAGTCAGAGAATATGACATTCCAAAAACAACCTTCAGAACTCAGTATGGTCACTTCGAATTTGTTGTTATGTCTTTTGGACTAACGAATTCTCCTACAGCTTTTATAGACTTAATGAATAAGGTGTTCGAGCAGTACTTGGACATGTTCATCATTATCTTTATCGATGACATCCTCGTTTATTCTCGGAGTGGGGATGAACATGCAGACCATTTAAGGATTGTCTTGTAGACTCTCAAAGATCGCTAGTTATTCATGAAGTTTAGTAAGTGTGAATTCTGCTTGAAATTAGTAACATTTCTTGGTCATATCATTTTCGGTGAAGGCATTAGGGTTGATCCTCAAAAGATTGAAGCAGTGAGAAATTGGCCTAGACCCATCTCTCCATTAGATATCAGGAGTTTCTTGGGTTTAGACGGTTACTACAAATGGTTTGTTGAGGGATTTCCTCTATTGCTTCCCCCATATCCAGATTGACTCAGAAGAAAGTCAAATTCCAGTGGTCCAATTCTTGCGAGAAGAGTTTCCAGGAGTTGATGACTCGACTCACCTCTACTCTAATTTTGACTCTGCCAAAGGGTTCAGATGGTTTTGTAGTTTATTGTGATGTATACACAGTTAGCCTTGGGTGTGCGTTGATGCAGCATGGCAAGGTTATAACATATTCCTCTAGACAACTCAAGCCTCATGAGAAGAATTACCCGACTCATGATCTTGAGTTGGCAGCAATTGTTTTTGCCTTAAAGATTTGGAGGCACTATCTTTATGGGTTTCATGTTGATGTGTTCATTGCTCACAAGAGCCTTCAGTATGTATTCATCCAGAAGGATCTAAATCTTTATCATAGAAGGTAGCTAGAGTTTTTGAATAACTATATATGAGTGTCTTGTACCATCCGGGTAAAGCCAATATTATAGCTGACGCTCTTAGTAGATTGTCTATGGGGAGTGTTGCTCATATTGATGACGAGAAGAAAGAGTTAGTTCGTAAGGTTTACCATCTTGCTAGATTGGTATTTCTCTTGGTTGATTCAGCCAAAGGTAATACCTTGATTCAGAATGGTTCAGAATCTTCCTTAATAGCTGAGGTAAAAGAAAAGCAAGATAGTGATCCCATTTTGCTTAAGTTGAAAGAAGCGGTCCAGAGTCAGAAGGTTGAGGTTTTCTCCCAAGGGGGAGATGGTGTTCTTCGTTGTCAGGACAGACTATGTGTTCCAAATATGGATGACTTGAGAAAGAGGATACTAACAGAGGCTCACAGTTCCCGGTATTTTATTCATCTAGGAGTCTATTGGTGGAATGGCATGAAGAAGGATATCGCAAAATTTATGGCTAAATGTCCAAATTGCCAGCAGGTTAAGGTTGAGCACCAGAGACCTGGTGGTAAGCTTCAGGATATCAGTATTCTTACTTGGAAGTAGGAAGTGATGAATATGGACTTCATTACAAGGTTTCCTCGTACTCGCCAACAACATGATTCTGTTTGGGTTATTGTAGATCGAATGACTAAGTCAGCCCATTTTCTGCCAGTTAACACTTCAAATTCAGCCGAGGATTATGCTAGAATCTATATTAGGGAGTTGGTAAATTTGCATGGAGTCCCTTTGACTATCATCTCAGATAGGGGTACTCAGTTTACCTCTCAGTGCTGGAAGACATTCCATAAGGGTCTTGGTACCCAAGTTCACCTCAGTACAACTTTTCACCCTCAGACAGATAGTCATGCAGAGCGGACCATTCAGACATTAGAGGATATGTTGAGGGCATGTGTGATCAGTTTTAAAGGTAGTTGGGATGATCATTTGCCTTTGATTGAGTTTGCTTATAATAACAATTATCATTCTAGTATTCAGATGGCCCCGTTCGAAGCACTTTATGGTCGAAGGTGTTGGTCTCCTATTAGTTAGTTCAAAGTTGGTGAAGCTATCTTGATAAGTCCAGATTCAGTCCATGAGGCAATGGAGAAAGTTCAGTTGATTAGAAAAAGACTGAAAATAGCTCACAGTTGTTAGAAGTCTTATGCAGATGTGAGGAGAAGGGAACTTGAGTTTGTTATTAGTGATTTGGATTACTTGAAAGTTTCACCCATGAAAGGGGTGAAGAGATTCGGAAAGAAAGGAAAACTCAGTCCCCGCTACGTTGATCCTTATAAGATAGTGGGTCGTTTTGGTAATGTAGTATATGAGTTGGGTTTGCCTGCAAACTTAGCATCGGTGCATCCGGTTTTTCATGTTTCCTTGTTAAAGAAGTGCATTGGTGATCCTACATCAGTTGTTCCTTTAGATAGTGTGGGTGTTAAGGATAGTATCTCTTACGAAGAGGTCCCAGTTGAGATTCTTGACCGTCAGGTTCGTAAGTTGAGGAATAAAGAGGTCATTTCGATAAAGGTTATTTGGCGAAATCAGCTTGTTGAGGGAGTTACTTGGGAAGCAGAGGTACCTATGATGTCTAAGTACCTCCATCTTTTCTCTTCGAACTCTGTTCCAGCTTGAGGTTATAGTTTCCCCTTAACTAATTCTTTCTGTCGCATGTCACCCAGTTACTCTTATGTCATGTCATGCATTCAAGAGTTCAAATTTAGTCCATGTTTCAGTTATCATGTCAGTAGGGGTGTCAAATGGGCGGGTTGGGCTAAAATTGAAGATATTAAAATGGGTTGAATTAAAAATTGAACCCAACCCAAATTTACTTTGAGTTCAAATGGGTTGGGCTAAAATGGGCTGAAAATTGGGTAGGGTCTTGATTCGCCCAATTTGACCCACTTAATTTTAAGAATATTAACATATTGATATTTACCTCTTGTAACTATAAATTGAATTCCAACTCAAAAAAATAAAAAAGCAAGTTCTTAATATGAAAATGAAAGTCACAAAATATTATACCAATGAAATAAAATATACTATGGGTGTGTTCGGTATGGAGGAAAAGTATTATCCGTGAATTTTTTTTTTCTTAATTTTTTTTTTTTTTTGTGTGTGTATGTGTGGGAGGGTGGGGGGTTAAGAGGGTTTGAGGGGGTAGGAGAGGGGTGTGTGTTTGGGGTGAGAAAAAATATTTTTAAAAAAGTCTTTTAAAAAATAAAAATAAAAATATTTTTTTTCTTGGGGCGAGGGGGGCAGGTGCGGTGGGGTACGAGGGTGGGGTGGGTTAAGGGGGTAAGAGAAAAAAAATAAAAAAGTTTTATAAAGTAATTTAATTGTCACTTGTTTTCTCCTCTTTCATTAAAGAAATCATGTTCCTTATTAAATGGGTTGAAGTGAAGATTGAGTTGGGCTCAATTGAAGATCTTTTAAAAATGGGTTTAGATTTAATGGGTTGAGATTGAGCCCAATTGTAAATTATCTTGAGCCCAACCCATAAATATTGGGTTGGGTTGGGCGGGTTCACTTAATTTGGGCTCACTTTGACACCCCTACATGTCAGTATTCAGCCCTTAGAAATTCAGTGTTGGGATTGCAGCTCTTTCCTTAACTTTTCTGCTTAGTTAGTTTTCATTCGGGGACGAATGACCCCAAGGGGGAGATATTGTAACACCCTGATAATCCCAAGCTAAGATTAGAACCATGCTTCAAGTACATGTAAAATTAAACTACATGTTTCATCTGTATTATAAGTGATTTATACATGTATTAAGGCCACAAGTAACTCCTAGCTCATAGCCAAGTTGAAACCTTCCTTACCGGTGGTTTTCTTGTGAAGAATCTTGGAATAGTCAATTTTAAATGATCATAAATCCTAGGTTATTATGAAATTATGAGATCAAAACCTACCAAATGATATATATTTGAATTACCTTTCCAACGCATCCAAATTCGCCTAAATCCGACATCGGAGTAAGAAGTTATGGTCATTTTAGTGAAGCACTGTCCAACAGTGAGAACCTACGAGCATAGGTACGATCGTGGTTACATTGTACGATCGTATCATGCTCCCGTCTGATCGAAACAGACCCAAAAACCTACAAGTTGATATGTATACCTTCCAACCACAAAATTATACCACGACCGTGGTTGGAAACCACGATCTTAGGTACGATCTTGACTCCAAAAGTCAATCCGGTTAGAACCCACAACCTACAAACTAAGGTACGATCGCAGGTGGGTCCCACAATTGTACCATGGATCGTTTGATCATATCCAAAGAAGCCTCATGTCCATCACCCAACCACAAACAAAACCCACGATTATAGGTGGGATCCACAATCGTGGGAGGGTCCCGTACATCCCTTCCTACAGCTTTTCAGTTATGAATTTAAAAGGGGAACATCAGTGTTTTCCCACTCTTTTAACATTAAAACTACGTCTTTTAAACTATTTCAAGGTTGATTATTAAGTCTAATATTACCTTAAGCCCTCATTACATAGAAATCAATTGACACTTAGCTTTAAAACAAGAAAGAGGTAATTTTTCTTTCTCCAAGGCAGAGTTAGGATTTTCAACTTCAAGCTTCCAATTTCAAGGATTTCTCCAAGTTTTTCATCTCCAGGTATGTTGGATTTCATCAATGGGTTTAATTTCCTTCACCCAATGAGTCCCAAAGTTAACTCAATTCTTCAGTTTCTTTCTCAGAGCATTAGGGTTCATGAATGTTGTAAATTCCTTGATATTCCAACTTCTTGATATCATTAAGTTATAAACCCATGTTTTAACATGAATTTCAGTACCATTGCATGTTTAAGATTATAAACCCTAATTATATTATGAAATTCCTGATTTGTGGACTTGAGTTATTAAATTCCTTGAATTCACTCTGTTTATGAAATTGTCATGATAGTTGCATTCTTCAGAGATGGTAGGTTATGAACACCCGATGACCTAGGATTTCATGCATATACTTACGAGTATTATATCCTCCAGTTTACATGTTTTGAATGCTTTCAGATACTGTATTTATTTACAGTTTTTAGATTATTATCATTATTGAGCATCTCAGTATCAGTGTCGTTCCGTTGGGAGTAGTGTTTAGCACCGAGCGGACGTAGGGATGAAGGCTCACCTGTCAGTTTGGCTAAGAACTTTAAAATAAATTCCTAAGTCCCAAAACTACATCGCCACCGTAGGTTCTAAAGGGCCACCCGTCAGACCAGGCTTGACACCTTAGTCCTTTTAGACATCAGTTAGTGGATCCACGTCAGTCAGTGTTTCGTACCCTTGGCAAAGTACTGAACACCCTTCCAGCTGGGGTTACAGGTTGGATCCCGATTAGATCAGATTGGGGTATATCGGTTAACGGTAGATCCCACAGTTCATAGTTCATAGTTCAGAAGCAAATAAATTCATGACCTTGTATTCAGTTGTTCAGCTTATCATACAGTACATGTTTATTACTTGGTCTCGCATCAGTTTATCACGTCACATGCATTATGTTCAGTCTATTTCAGTTATTTCCTATCCCATATACTCAGTACATTTAAAGTACTGATCGCATACTTTTTTTTGCACTATATTATCTTATAATATAGGTTCTGACGTTCAGCATCCCGATCGCACTTAGTATGATTCCGCACCATATTTGCAACAGTGTTTGGTGAGTCCTCATCATATGAGTACTAGTTATCAGTATTTTTTTTTTAAATTTTAGTTTCAGACAGTTAGAGTTAGTTGGGGCTTGTCCCAATAACTCATATGATT
The DNA here is from genome assembly GCA_031232105.1 of Capsicum rhomboideum. Classification (NCBI taxonomy): domain Eukaryota; kingdom Viridiplantae; phylum Streptophyta; class Magnoliopsida; order Solanales; family Solanaceae; genus Capsicum; species Capsicum rhomboideum. The sequence continues at coordinate 110,869,983 of CP124719.1, read as the reverse complement.
TAGAGGCTTTCAGACAGTCAGTTAGATTATGATTTCAGCTTTATGAGTTTTATTTAGATATTATCACTTGGGCGTTTTGCCAAACTTATTATTCAGATTATTAACTTCAGCATAAGTAATTTCCAGATTATTTCAGTATTTATAGTGTCATGCCAGTCCATGGGTTGGCTTGGGGTCACTTGTGGCTCTAAGCACCGTGTTACGACTAAAGGGTGGTCTCAGGTTATGACATATCATCACTTCATCCTTAGACAAGTCTTTGGGGGTCCAGTTCCTTACAGTTCGTTGGTCATTCCCTCCCCTATAAGCAGGGTCACGGCTCCATCTTTGTTTTGGGTTTGCTTACTAATTTGTTGATTTCCACTGAAATTGAGTGACATCTCCATTTCATCACCAATTGAGGTAAGCCAACATTGCCTTGGTTACTAATGGGTAGCATGTTTCTCTCATTAAGAGCCATATAGTTGATGAATGTTCTTGCAACACAGAAACAAAGAAAGTTAGTAGTGAATTAGCTAGGTCTAAAACAATATCATAATTGTCCTGTCATCATGGTGGACGCCAAACTGCTTACCCTTAAAACGATTCATTTGAATTTACTGAGATGACTCAAAAGCATGCAGATTAAGATGACCAAGATACGTGATTTGTATATTGAGGTGGCTTAATTAATGTGAACAATGCAGAATAAACAATTACATGACATTGAACTGAACTTATAAAGTAAATGAATAAAATGAGGTGTTGTTACTTGGCAGCGTCATTGGGTTAAGCTTGATTTTACTGATATGAATTGGAATAACAACTAACCCAATAGCAGATTCCGCAGCTTCCACCGTTGGAACTAATGAAGCAAGTGATTGACCCATCATATGATCCGAAGAAACATAAAATACCAAAAAGCACATCTTTTAACTGCCGCTTAATCCCTCAACATGCTCAAGAACTGAGATTCGTCCAGGGTGTCGGTTGTAAAGATAGGATAGCGAGGTATGGAAGCTTTCTGCTATTCTGGTTCTCCTATAGTTGGATCCTCCAGAACCACAAGAATCCTTAGTTGAAATAGGATTCCAACTCAACACCTTTTGATTGAGATTTTGAGAAGAGTTGCTTTTTGGAGAGCATAATACGATGAAAGTTGTAAGTTGTGTTCGGGCTTTCAATTGTTGATCAATATGAGCCGGGTGAGCTAGGCTGCACTTGCCTTTTTTGAATTAGTTGTGTCGAAAGCGAGATCAACAAAACTTAAGGGCTTGAGAGTACATGAGAACAATTTAATGCTAGTGAATGAACTATAATTTTGATGATCTACAACAAGTAAAATACAAGATTCTTTATAGCCAAACCCTAGGAGCACCATATATTACTCTCGTCCTCATAAGGTCCATTATCTTCACGTTTGCTTCAGTTACATAATAGTTGGCGAAGATGTTAGGCTCTTCGCAACGATCGAATTCTTGACCGGTCATAGGCTGGTGGCCCGTCCAATATTTCTGGAGCTAGAAAGTCTTTGTTGACATGACATTGGTTCTAACTGTTGTGGCTTTGGAACTTCTGTGAATATGATTGCTCTCATCGGTCGCGCTCCGAAGACAATACTTGGTGTTATCCCTGCCTAGTAACATTTGACCTATTCTTCTTGCCACGTTTCGCTCCATAATTAGCTCAGGTGCCGTGCCTAATTTTCATCCATTACAATCATATCTTACTTATCTTAATAAATTTTGGATTGTGTAGCTACGATTACTATGATAAATTGACGTGTCGGATATGTATAAAAAAATATGCATGCGAAGTTGTATAAGTACGTACAAATGTACCGTTTTAATCATACGTTATACTAATAATGAAGTACATCAGTGTCCAAATTATAACTAATTACTCCTCTATTAGAATAACAATGTTATGATGATTGTCCCCATTTGTGATTTCCAAGTTTCAAAGACCTTAATCATTCTTTTTTTTTTTCAGTGAGTCATTGCATCCACCAAAAAATTTCATGAAAAATACATTGTAGTAAAAAATTTCTAAGAATAATTTTAACACTGTCCATTTATTTTAACAGAATAATGATTTTAGTTTCATTATTTGAGCTGAAACGCTTTTGCAGTTTCTAACTAGTTTAATAGCAAAACTGAACTAAGAGCATTCATTATTTATTTTCTTGGGAAAAACTTAATAACAAGCTAGATTTCTATATATAGCACGATTTTTTTAAAAAAAAATAATCATGTACACATTTTTTTTGTTTGCTAGCTTTTCTAAAAGAAAAATATGCCAACGGGTTTTTTTCCTTTATTTTGTTTCCTCAGAAAAATTATTTATACATTAATTCAGACTAATTTCTGGAACTTTTTGAATGTATTAAGTGTGACATTGCTACATGCGCAAATGAATAGACTTAACTTTTTCCTATTTATCTTTTGAACCTCTGGATTAATTAGTCAATGTTAATGCAAATTGTAATAAATGGTTGAACAAATTAAAAATCAATTATTCATAATGCAGTATATATTGGTCAAAAAGGAAGAATTTAACTAATCAAATTTATTGATTAAAATCTAGAGAGTGAAATCTTTTTAGGCCAAAACACTGCAAGAAAATCATATAATTGTGGGTTCAAGAGGGGACAGGGATATCCCCTTGAAACTCACATAGCTAGCTGGATTTGTTTATGAAAAGAGGGTACTAATCATGATTAGCTCTGCAATTAGAATCTAATCTCTTATATTACTCCATGCATTCTTAACACTAAATATAATTAGAATAAGCATGTTTAAGAGTTCCAACATGTCGGAATCAAGTTTAGTCCATCAATCTAGCATGGGAGGTTCTATCTTCTTAAATTAAGTGGACATTTTTATTTTTATTTTACTTTCCTAAAGCATGTCATCCCTTCCTTTTTGGGAAACTTACCAACATGTACAGCTCGGCCAAATGTATTTATCAGTATGATCGATACAAAATTATACACTAATTATGTATATTATATGTATAATACATGCATATTGTACTTAAATATGCAAAATCTATGCATTTGGTGGCTATTTGGTGTCACATATTCATATTCATCTTTGGTATCACAATACTACTTTTATCCTCTATTATATGAGTAAAGTATTATACTTTCCTTTTATTTTATAAATTTTTTTTTTAACTTAAAAAGTAGAACAGATCAATTAAAAGATTCATATCATCCTAATTCCAACTAGTTCATTGGGACCGAGAAATATTTTATATTGATTGACATTTCTAACAATTAACAATATAACTCATTCTCAAAAATTTCATAACATGATCTCTCAGTATATTAGATTAAGCTGAACAAAATTTACAACTCCTTTGGTTTCACTTAGACATGAACTTTAAGAAAGAAAAAAAGATATTTGAAATTTGTGGTGATCTTCAATATGTCATGAAATCCATGTGACTATAAAAGTATAACATTAATAAGGGTAAATAAAAAATCTAAAATTCAAGTATTTTCAAATATAAAAATATATCATTTTTAAAAAAAATAGACTTGCATAAAATGAAACAAACGGAGCATGAGCTTGCAATGTTTAAAAGAGGAGAAAAAAGGGCGAATACTAAGACATCCTTTTATACTAATTGTTAGCAAATTTCATTTAGACACTCGAATTACAATATGTTTCAACTGAGCACCTGAGTATATGATAAAGTATGCGACCCTATTCGATACTTTTAGCTCAAAATTTGAAAAAGTTTTTGTGCATGTTCTCAAACACTCATTATGTAGATAGGTTGATCATGTAAAATATGTCACCTCTTTTAATTCTGCACATAAACATAAAACCAATGAGACCTAAGGTTTTAGACTTATATATCGGTGCTATCGGACAGTGGCGGAATCAGAATTTTCACTAAGGGGGTTTAGAAGTAGACATACGAACTAACCAAAGGGGGTTCAACATCTACTATATATACATAAAATATAATTTTAACCATGTATAAATAACATAATTTTCTGCCAAGGGGGTTGATGAACCCCCTAGACGAAGGGTAGCTCCGCCCCTACTATCGGATATAAAAGAAGGTGACATATTTAATTTTTAGTGGTAACTAACTTATCAATGTAATAAATACTTGACAACACAAGCAAAAACTTCTCCAACATTTGAGTCCAAAATATCTAATAGAAATACTTTATCATGTGCTTTGATGCTCAGTTAAAACAAAAGATAATTCAAGCATATAAATAACATTTATTAATAAATTTAAGAGGTTCTCGATGTATTTCGTCAAGAAAAAAAAAAGTATAAAAATTTGGATGTAGGAGGGGGGGGCCCTAGGGGTAACATAATGGCCTCCATGTTTAGAAATCCAAGCTTCACAGTACTCCTGGACATTATGATCAGTAGTTTCAAAAAGCTAAGGAAGCCAATGCTAGCTCTTATCAATCTCTCTTGGAGACTCCAAACTCTTCAAATCCTTTTGGATATTTCAACCATCAAATCCTATATACCTTCTCTTATAATTGGGCCAACCTATAGTATTTAGACTAATGTTTAGCACTTGGCATGCACCAGCAATGTCTCCATATTTATGTCAGCAAAAGTGCATCATGTTTGGTTATTTTTTGAGTGGAGAATGAAAAACACACCTAAAATATTTATGTTTTTTGAGTTTCATATCTAAACTATTAGGAGTGTGAGAAACACACTTAAATTATCATTCATTAGTTTGAGAAACACATCTCAATTAATATATGATGGTGTGTGTAATACACTCTCTTTTTTATTTAAAAAATCTTGCCACATAGCACTCCACATGAACAAAAAATTTCACCTTGGCAAAAATTAAATACATTATTAGTACTTACTAGTTAAAAGCTAAAGGTTAAAGGTCGGAATTTTTCATATATATATATATATATATATATAAGGGTCGGAATTTTCCCAAAAAGAATTATTTTTAAAAAAAAATCAACCTCCTAAGATTGGAATTTTCTATATATATATGTGTGTGTATATATATATATATATATATGTATGTATATATATATTTAAAAACCGTCCTCCCGAGGTCGATTTGGTTTTGCAATCAAGATTTTTTTTGGCTTACGAGTTTAGGTTGATTTTTTTGAGAAATCAACCTCTAAAGGATAACTTCCAATTCAAATAATTAATCTCATATCACATGCTTACCATTTAAACTTTTTTTTTTTTTTTTTTTTTTTTTTTTGAATTTTTCAGTTTTGAAAATTTCATTTTTGGTATAAAGAATGACCGAAATCAATTTTTGAGAATTTGTCAATGTGTCTACCTCTCTAAGTTCTCTCTATCTTCCTCATTTTTCCACTACTATACAACCCCCTTTCAAGAACCCCAAACAAACCCACAAGATTTTTAAGGTACCTTTTGTTCTTTTTACTTCTTTCCGGAAAGATTCTAAGTATAGTATTTAATGTTTAGTTGGAGTTATTAATGCTCGCAGAGAGACACAAGAATCAACTACTTTACGTAGTGGTACTTTAACCTTTAACTTTTAACAAATACTAATAATTTATTTAATTTTTGTCAAGGTGAAATGTTTTGTACATGTGGAGTGTCATGTGATAAGATTTTTTAAATAAAAGAGAGAGTGTAGTACATATCCCATCAAGAGATCGAGTGTAGTAAAAGAGAGAGGTATGTTTCTCAAACTAATGAGTAATAATTTAGGTATGAAACTCACACTCCGAATAATTTAGATATGAAACTCAAAAAAAAGGGACAATTTAGATGTGTTTCGTATACTTCGCTCTTATTTTTTTGGTTTATCTTCGAGTTCGAAACTTACAAATCCAATTGATTTAAACTCGCGATGCATAAAACCCTCTCTACTAGAAATTCGCCTTTTCCCAACTACAAATTTTGACTACAAAAATCAATTGCAATAATTCAATTATATACTATAGTCGAAAAAGCCAATTTATCATTTTTATTTTTTTAATATTATTTCTCCGACATCACTTCTGATAAGTACAATTGGAACGTTTGGTGGAATATTTGAAATGTAACCGCTCCCTAAATTCTTCATTCACGAAACTCAAACCTGAAACTTCTCATCACAGAAGGAAGAATCCTCTGATGGTGCATCATGTTTTATTATAAAACAAATGAGAAATGGTCAAATATATTCTTAAATTATGTAAAATTGAATAAAAATGTCATTCGTTAATAACTTGAACTAAAAATATTTTTGCCGTTAATAGTTTAGTTCAAGAATACCTCTACTGCTAATTATTTGATATTGAAATGCCTCTATTATTACTTAATGGACCAAAAATGACAAATGTCATTTTCTAATAAATATATTATTTCTTTTCTTTTTAAAATTAAATAATAAAAAATAACTGATTCAAAACTCATAAAACTCAAATATAAATAGGCCGTAATATTTGTAGTAATCTTTACAAGTGGAAGAGTGGGAATCAACCTCATATATCATTCAAGGAGAACGGGACAAAATAGCAAAAAGAAATGAAGGATCATGAAAAAGGTAAAAATGGTGCCCTATTGGCCAAGCTAATGTATGAGACACAGCAGCATTCAAGTCACAAATTCAGAAACTCAAGACGACATAAATGATGATTGACAGATTCACCATCATCGAAGATTGTGGTGAAATGATAAATACTCATTCATCTTTAATTAGAAGTGTTGGATTCGAACCCTAGATATAATGTCACCTTTGATAGGGAGCGTTTTACTTCATAATGGGATTGTTTGGGGCTAATCCAGATCAGTTGGGCTTCAATGTGGGTACCGGACACCAAATAGCTAGGAAACCAAAAGATAATGCTTGACAGATTCATATAATCAGAATTCACAAGGAAGAAATTAGACATTTTCTTTCAGTTTAATTTTCTTCTTTCTGAATAAAAATACGAAAAATAAAATTTAAAAATAAAGGCACGAGCTAATGATTTGGCGTGTAAGTTTGTACCAAACATCGAGAGATTTGCTTCAGCTTGTGGCAGGGCTCGAGGAAAATATACATTCATGAATACTCATGTGATTCTACATTTAAAAAAAATAAAATTATTTTGCAGAATAATAAAATAGAAAGGGGTATATATATAAGTTCTAAGCAATAATAATAATCGATAAATACTAAAAGCACTTGAAACTCCTAACATGTGTTTGCTTGTTTCAAGTAAATCTTCCACCTTCTAACAATCATATGTTTGTCATTAAAAAATACGTTTTGTCACAAAAGTAAGGTCTCTTTTTATTAACCTTCAAAGTTCAAATCCTAAAAAATTGCATCTGGTTCCCTATTATGTCTAGCATGGCATGCATGTTCATTTATTTAATTAAATTTCTCCAAGACTGCCTAACTTATGGGTTTTTTTAGCTTTAAAGTCTATATGACTAGGAATCTAGTTAGTGAGATTCTATTATTGCATTAAATTGATTAACTTTGTAGATAATTTATAATGTAATCTTCGTACGTATCCCTTTTTTCTAAAGTTGAATATTTTGTATGAACAACTAGGTAAAGTTAAATGTAATAACAATAGCTAATATTATCACGTAACCAAAATGTAACGTTGCAAAATTGTAATATATCTTACATAAGGTCAAGAGACAAACGATATAGAATTTTTTTATGCGTTCTCCATCAGTGAAGTTTGCATATATACCAGAAATTATATATGTATATAGGTTAGATAAAGAATTTCCTAATGCGTGGACTTTGGAGAATGATAATCTAAATTTATAGACCTTATAATTATAATATGCATGCTGATATAAGATCTTTCACAAAATGTCAAAACTATATGTTTGCATAAAAGTAAGAATATAAACTGTAACTTGGAAAGGACTAGTTAGATTCTTTGATCAAACATGCGGAGACGAAAAAATTAAACATAAGTCTGCGTAATCTTTAAAATTTTGACCTTAAATAGTTGGTGGTGTTATTAGATAAGGGGCTCTAAGTTTGAAGATTAGGGGTGGACTTTGAAGATGAAGATTGAAAGTGATCTACGAACTAATCTTCTTTGCCCATGCCTAATCCAAATTCCTACCCTCCAAACAAATTAAAAGGAGTGGTGGGCACCACTCATGCACAAAAATTGTGCGCATGAAACAGTTGCACTCACAAAATGCTTGATCTACTAGTGCTCAAATAACTTTTTTTTTGAGTGGTACTGATCGATAGTGTTGGGATCAATTTACGTGCATTTCAACTAATACTTTTATAATTTCTGATTATAAGTATATGTATCGAACAAATTTTTCCCAATTCTAGGCAAATATATCATGTACAAATATACATAAACTAGCTAGCTAGGGAGGCAGTCCACTTAGGTGAAGATTTTAAGTGTTACATGGACATGGAAACTTGCGCGTGCAAGCATGTCTGGCGGCTAAAGTCACTTGTAACCCTCTCCCAACTCATGTAATTGTCTCCCTATCCATTAACCTTATGGTCCCAAGTGGGGACTCTATTGTTTCTTATTTGACAAGGTGGATTCAAGAAAGTTTGGAAAGTTTATATATACTTGCCTTTAAGTGGGGTCTTTTGGTGTCTTGGAGATAGGACAAGTGCTTAGATGATGCAAGTTCATGTGGGGTAACATACAACACAATTCTTGAAACCCCCTTGGTGTAGGTCCTAATCGTGGCTTTGGTAGATATCATTTTGGTGTGTGAGAGAAAAATGTGATCAAAAAGGGAAAAGGGGGATCACTAAAAGGATGCAAACTCAAATATTTGGGTCCATCAAAAGAGAGGTTTTGGTGTCTTTCTATGCCCTCTTTTGTAGCTTATTGGTTCTTGTCCATTTCCTGATTCATGGTTGCCCAAATTCAACCCCACCCACCCACCCACCACCACCACCACCCGCCAACACACACATACACACCCGCCCACCCAATTTTGCTTCCATTCACCACTTCCATCCCCACCCTAGAACTCAATCCCTCTATCCTCAAAAGGGGGACTTTGGTTGACTTGTACTTTTCATGTAAAGTCAATTGATAAGGGGTTTCTTCGAAATTGGTTTTTGAGACTTTTCAAGAAAGATTGAGATTTGGTTCAGTCTACAAAGTCCACCTTTCCCTTTCTTCATGATTTGAGTTGGAAGAACTTTAATTATATTTTTTATTGCTTCAAGCATTTGATGTTCAGAACTCACTACTTCGACTAGTATGAATTCGCGTCGAGAGTTTTAGCTCTTCATATGAAAGAAAATCCTATTCTTAAGAGTCGGATCTGCAACTCATGTATGCACATTAATTATATATCTACAATTAATTATTCAAGTATAAAATCAGACGTTAGTAGTATCATAACTATGAGATCGATTTTGCACATTAATCATATATATGCAAATATCTCTAAATTGGAGTTGGTTAAGATCAAAATCATATTTTAATTTATAGCTTGCAAACAACTATTTTGTATCAGTAAAACGGTCACACATGAAATTTCAACTTCCCTTGTATAAAACAAAAGTATTTTGTTTGGGAAGTATAGATCAATTCAAAAGATTTACATATATGTGTGTGTGCATCTCATGTGTGGGTGATAGGTATACATCAATTAGAGGAAGGGGGGTGGGTTGGTGGTTGGCGTGCAGCACAAAGAGGAAGGGATGTGGTCATAATTTGAGTGTGCCATCCACCATAAGAATATTGTTGATGAAGCATACACTTCACAAAATCATTTCTATCCTCTCTTAAAACCTTCAATTATATACCTTTCTTGATTCTGTAAACTCACCATTGACCATCATTAGCTTTCTCTACCCCAATCCTTCCCCATAACTCTTCTTTCTTTATTTCTTTTCTTCCCCTCAAATTTTCACCCTAGCTAGCACATACACATACATTAATTAAATATATTACTACGTACTTACTCTTTACTATGATTGAGGTACAAGTCTTGTAAGGTGAAATAAACACCTAAAGTAACTTAAAAGCTAAGGGGAGAACATAATTCTTTTTTGCTATTTATGATGAGTAGATACCACATTACCTTCCTAAAGATGTGTAATAATCTTCACAATCTTACTCGAATTGGAACAAATTATTAACTAAGTTTCACCTTCTTTAGTATCACAGACAATTTCCATGTTTGATGTTATCATGCAAATTAATTGCATTGACTGTCTAACTAATTCTCATATTCTTGATTTAGGGTTTTTTTTTTTTTTTTTTAAAAAAAAAGTACTATATTCTTCTTTTTGTTCATTGTATGGTTAAAGTGAGACTGAGCAAAATAGAACTTGAAACCTTTTCCTAATAGCTGTTAAATGAAAAACATTGATATAATTGAGGATATAGTAGAGTAGGATTGATAAAGAGAGATTAAGCAAAGCCAAACCTAGCTAGAACATTAATTTCCTGATTGTTGTTCCTCAAAAATACTGGAAAGAGCGTCCCAGAGTTTAGTTTAAGTGGCAATATTAGAGTTTGTGATTTTAGGTCACATGTTCAAGCCCTGCGCCATGCACATTACACCTGAAATTTAAATGAAAAAGGGTGTAGAGGGACAAATCCATTATCAATGAGTTTCAAAGGCTGTTTTGGTCCTACAGATTGTGTTGGAATTGAAATAACAGAGCACTATACGGAAGCTAATAATTACAAACTTTGAACGATGACAAATTAAATTAGACAACAAAAAAAACTATCTAATAAAAAAGAATTATAATATTTAATATGAGTTGGTCAGGTGACTTACATATTGGGAAAACTAATATAAAAAAGCATAAAACTTATAAAAAGAATAATCTCTCACTCAACAAAACTCTTTAACAACTACATTGTGAAAGCTAAGAAGGTAGGATCCTTAATTTCTAGAAGTCCAAAGTCTTTTCCTTCAAAAACAGAGTTACTCAATATGGATGATTTATATTTTTCTTTTGAAAAAGGAAAGTCAATTATGGTAAATTCTTTGCCCTTCTTTTAAGAAAATGTAAAATTCAAATAAAATAGAGAATTCAGGACAAATCTTAATAGAGTACTCTTTCTACTTTAGTGTAGATTGAGCTTTATTTGGAGGATTCGAGGTGAGGAAAGACGATTCAAAAAGGCTAGAGATACTTCAGACGGAAGCAAGTTAAGACGTTGGCTCAATGAAGGAATTTCCCCACATTAATATTGTTTGTCATATACTTGGGTCTCTTGTATATGTGAGGTGACGAACATAAACATTCGTACAGGGGCAGTAAATGTTATACAACGCATATAGGTTATTGATAACAAGCATTATGTGCTATTTCTATGTCATGACAATTTTGATCATGCATTACATCATGCTAGAATAATATTATAGGCGTCGTGTTTTATGTTATGAGTAATGAGTTCTGAGCCTGGGGTCTATCGGAAACAGCCTCTCTACTTCATTTGAGGTAGTGGTATGGACTACATACACTTTACTCTCCCCAAACCCCACTTGGTGAGAATACACTGGGTATGTTGTTGTTGTTGTAATGAGTTGTGTGCATATTAGATTACATGTTTAGCTGTTAGTCATGCATTGTTTGTATGTTTTATAATTGCATATTTGATTTCACATATAGATGTGGTTATGACATGTATTGTCCGCATGAGTGTCACGATCCACATGGCCGTAAGTGGCACTCACACTATCTCTTCGGTGGGAGGACCATCTAACTCAAACCTTAACCCAATACTTAGTCATTTTCAAGAAAATATTATCAATAAATCCAAGTTGATGATAAATATCTCGAGAAAAATTAATATATAATAATAAGTGCAGAAAATCAACTACCTATTACAACCCCCAAGTAGGACTACTTATCGGGCTGATCCGATAGATAATTATGCTTAATGGTTTAGCTTTTCGGCTATCGGCTTTTAAATGTACTAATCCGCTAGCCAAACGATAAGATAACGGTTGGTTCATTATCGGATTAGCAATTAACGGATGGTGTATCTGATAAATCTAAGAGAATGAAATATAAAGCGATTATTCATATGTCCACTGACTAAGTTGTTTGTTTATACTATGATTCATATATTTATCAATCTTGTAGGCTTGTTGAGTTTTGTTCATACAATTTTCTTAATAGATTATAACATAGAATCAAATGAGAACTTTCTTCTAAACCTAAAATGTATATAGAAGCATTTTTTAATTATTGGATTGACAGAAAAATCAAAACTTTGATATGATGTGGAATTTTTCACTTTTATATCAAAACTTTCAGTTTCATTTTTGTTGAGGTCTTCATGTTATCAAGAATAATTTTTCTTTTGATTTAAGAATTAATTTCAGGTTTCGTTTATCATATAGGGAGACCGACTGCACTTTATGGTTAGAAGTCACAAGAAATGACTCGTTATTTCATACACTAAGAAGTGAATTAGAATAATGAATGGATTTTAGTTTTTGGGTTTAGAATAGATACTTTATATATCTAAGGGTAAAAATATAAATATGATAAATTTTAACGGGTTGACTGTTTACCCGATAAGAAAATTGAGTCATCCGCTCCTGCATCGATAATCCATTAACTATAAAATTTTAATCCGTTCACCAAAACTAATTTTATGGTTGAGTTATCGGTTACGGTTCAGTTTTGAACAGCCCTGCCTCCAAGGACTCGAAAGTCATCGTACAAGAACTTCTAACAAAATCAATGTCCATGATAAAAGTCAAAAAACTAATAAACAAAGTAAAGAGTGTCTCATTGTCCGAAAGATGGACAAGAATCAATCATGAAGATCCATGACAGCCTGAAGATGTAGTGTTCACCTTTGGATCAAAGTCTGTTGTCAACCGCTAGAGGTGAGGTCTCATAGAAGTTCTGGAATACAGCCTACACTCAATAAAAGAAGAGTGTCACGACCCAAAATAGGCACGTGATGGCACTTGTCACACCCTCTAGACAAGTAAGCCTATCCCAACCCAAACTTAAAAATCAAGTAAATCAGAAGCCAAAGAAAAAGAACAATCCCCAAAATATATATAAAGAAGAAGCAAATATTTAAGATACACCCAAGTCTGGTTGTCACTAGTACAAGCCTCTAATATAGAATAGGAATAATAATCTTCTAGAATATCTTCGATGCGAATAAAGCATAAGGCATAAATAGAAAGATCTGAGAAGTCCTGAAGTCCCTCAACTACTACCTTAATCTCCGCAATGCTAATACTGGAAGAAGATAATCTACAAACTGCTACTCGGTCCAATACCTGCACGGGGTGCAGAAAAATAAGAAAAAGGAAACAGAAGCAAGAATGAGTACAAAACCACGTGTACTCAACAAGCATCGTCGATAACCGACCCTAATCCAAAGTGATGGCGAGAACCACCACCCCAACTACCTAAGGTTTCCCCAATTATTCTATAACTCGCCAATAGAATTATCGAATTTATGAAAAAGGGTCGTTTACAATAAATTAACCCCCGAAACACCTTTAGGCCAAAATACACTATTTTTTAAATGGAGAGTTGAAGTACAATTAAAGGTTCCGAACCCAAACCAACCATGCTACCAACCTAAAATCGACGCTCCAGAACTAATCGGACAGTCAGAAACCTCATCCGAGACTCGAATCATAAAATGTTGACCAAAGTCAAACCTATCGTTATAAGGATAATCAAAACCACATACTCAAATAAAATACTCCCGAATGCATCGGGGACCACGCCAACTATCCCCACAACTCTTAAAAAAGATAAGGCAACCACGGGGAGGGGTAAAATAGTCAAAACACAAAAAATTCTGAATATCAATATGACGTCATTACAAAGAGCAAAGATAGTATCAGTACAAAACCTTATGTACTGGTAGATATCAACGACTGACTTAACTCAGACCCACACATACACATAAATCAAATATAGATAAACTAGCATTCAACACTTAGCAAATAATCTCAAACTCAACCAACAACTTCCATAACTAGACCACGTAAGACCAATCAATATTCTCAACTAGATCAACCTTCACCTTATCACTGTATCAGAACTACAACCACAAGTACAATGTTCACAATTAAGGAAATCTATGTCCACTCTAAATACCACAAGTGTAAAATCAATAACTAATTATCAGTGCAGTTAACAATCTCACAAGAGTAGTCTAATGCTACCTCGATCACCACAACACATCATGCATGCAATATGAAATGAATCAACAATTTCACGTTTGTAAACAATGCATCATATCATAATAATGTATCAAGTAAAACTGCACACATATGCTAAGGGGACTTATTTATGCCCTATAGTTATGACCTGCAGGGGATCACTTTCGTCCATGTACCATACCAGTGTGGTACCCGACCCTCCAAAATATCAACCATATAGTTTCTATACCAGCACGGCACCTGATCCATCGAAATATTAATAATATAATTTTCATACTGGCGCGACACCCGATCTATCAAAATGTCATAATGTCATAAAATGCAATCATTATCACTCAGGATATATCATAGTGCACTAGTATTATAAGTACACAATTTATCAAAGACACTTGGTCAACTTCAATGCCATTTATCTTATGCATGCAAGCAATATCAACCAAGCTCACCAATCACAAGTTTGCCCGAAGGCCAATTCACAAACATTCAATTTACAAATAGGCATGAAGTCTAAATCAAGTCTACAACTACAATTGAAACCATAACCTATCTCAAACAAGAATCCGAATGCTACTAATCCGCAAGAGTCTTGCCCTTCCTCGAATCTTCGGATTGTTCTCAGTCTAAAAACAACAAATAATGAGTAATCAATAACTTACTCTTCAGTTCTAGGCATTAGGGACAAAAACCCACTGATTTTACCCCAGTTCATAGCCTAAATCATTAATTTAGGATTTTTCATCCATTAATTTGCTCCAATTCCTTGTAATTCATGTTAAAGGGAATGAATTTTACACTAGGAAGTATAAACTAACAACCTAGAACCATTATCAAGTAATTTTAGGACTACCCATAAGTAATTCCCACCAATTCATCAACTTAGGGGCTAAACTCAAGATATTCACCATAAACCCTTGTTCTAGTGATGCTACAGATTAAATGAATTAATTTATGTTAGAATGGTGTAATAATCTTACCTCAAAGTTATAAATCACCCAAGCTGATAGAAAATTGCCTCTCTCAAGCCTTAGGTTGAAAATTTAGATGTTAGGGAGAAAATGACGTCAAAACACAAGAAACAGGCATATTAACTACCAATGACCGCTGCAGCGGGAACCTGACAGCTACAGCGGTCCCACTGTGGCGGTCCCTAACAATTTCTCGCGGACCGCTGTAGCGGTCGGCCGGCTGACCGCTATATCAGTGAGGGGACTGCTGCCCCGATGACAGGCATAAACTCAGGGGAAATTCTAGCTTTCCCCCATTTCACAACCCACACCTGAAAATATGACAACCCAGATTGATCCTATTGCGGCAAATGCCATAACCAAAGTTTTATGAATTCATTTCTCATTCCAAAAGTTTCTATGGACCACTTTATCCCTCGATTATCATACTACAACCACCAAATCATCTAACGCTACACCACGAAACACAAACAATCTCTGAACCATACAACACCAGATTTCCATCAGAAACCATCCTAGTCTGAGATTTTAACAACTCTCATTCTAAAAAAAATTCTGCTCGGACACTTACACCCTAACCAATGCTATAACAACGAAATTTGTCGTTACAATGAGTTATGATATGACGCTGTGCAATGTGTGAATATGAATCTGTCCCTCGTGAGTTACTGTATAGCCCAAGTCTCCCAAGTAACTTGGTTTTGTAGGTATATTTTCACATCATTAGTGTATAGAAGTGAAATTCTAAATTAAACATGCTATATCAACTATATCTTAGGTCAATTTACTCCCACCAGTAGCAAATTACTTGGCTAATATCTTAATGAAATATTCGGATGGTTTGAACAGATAAAAATTTATTCGTATTTGATGTTTACATTACGTCAATAGATGCATAATGTGTGCCCGTACATAAGTTTTAAATACTTAATCATAGTTAATTAATATACCTTCTCATCATATTAAACTACTTAATTATAATAAATTTGATGTAAACACACTTAGTGCTTTTAAATACCTTACCGACTGAATGTGTATCCGAATGAGTTAAAAAAGGAAATACTCATGATGATGATACATTGTATGAATGCACCCAAGGGTGTGGCCTAGTGGTTCAATAAAGTTGGGTTGAGCATCATGAGGCCTCAGGTTTAATTTTCAATAGAGACAAACACTAGGTGATTTTTTTCCCATCTGTTCTAGCCTTGGTGAACAGAGTTACTTGGTACCTGTTGCTGGTGGGAGGTGGCAGGTATCCCGTGAAATTAGTCGAGGTGCGCGCAAGCTGACCCGGACACTACGATTATCAAAAAAAAAATACATTGTATGAATCATAAAATATAATGTTCAAATTGCCTTCTATTTTCATCTACGGACCCCATGTTAATGCATTGAATATTATAATTATATTTAGGTGCCACGCTTGATACTTACTGTTTTAATATATGCATATTGGAAATACACAATTGATTATATTTGGGCACGTCTATTAAACTTTATTTTGAAAAGATAATGGTGTCCTTTTCAAAATTAGTTGAATTTGTCTCACCCCCCTCCAATTTCCTCTTAACCATTTTTGCCAAAACAGAGCATGTTTTATACAAAAATAACTTTCTAATTTTTTCTTTTTTATCAAATTCATGAGCATTTCGAAGTTTTTGAATTTAAAAGCAAGTAATAACATAACATCTCACATTAACCCTGCAAGAAAATGGATGCGCTAAAACACAAATTCTAGCTCCCAGTTTATTCTTTTCGTCTTTTAACTAAAAAAGAAGAAGAAAACGAGGGATCTATTCTTTTAGATTAGTTGTTTCAAGTTCATTGATTTGGCTAAAAAACATATTAAAAATAAAAATATAAGAGTTTGTATTAGGTGGATTAATATATAGATTGATGATTTTTAAAAATGTATTTTGGCTTTTTGTGTGTCCACTTGAGAATATCTATATGAGGGAAGAAATATATAGTGGGCGTTTGGCCATGAAAATTAAATTTTTTTAAAGTAGGAGTTGTGTTTGGCCATGAAAATAAATTAAAGTTTTTTTTGACTTTTTATGAGAGAAGTTGAAGTGAAAAAAGTGGAAAAAAAAAATTCAAATATAATTTGGAATTGTATTTGACATTCTTATGGCCAAACACTACAACTTTCATTAAAGTAAAATAATTTTTCGAAAAAAGTAAAAAATTCTCATGGCCAAACCGGCTCATAGATTAGAGAAAGCTTGCATGCCTCCTCGTAGCAAACTCTAATAATTGATGTCATGCATTCAAGCATCTTGTTTATAATTGTGTCTCTGTTTTTCTAAGCTGCCACGTGATTTACTAGGGTACCTTTGGTCTCTCATATTTTCAACCTCTATATACATATACACTTATTACTATCTTATATGCAATACGTACCCAAAATTTTACAGAACGACATGGTTTGAAGAGAGTTCAATTGAATATTATTAGACGAAAAATTATAGAGTATTGTACAAATAAAGTAAAAAAAAATCTCTTGTATATAGAGATTGCTGAATCACTTGATCCTAACTATTAATGAATTGAAGAAAAATATAAACTTCATAAAGTTCAAGGGCAAATTTGAACCTCTCTTTACTTTCCTTATTTCGTCTACACAAAAGTGTATCAAAAAATTTATAAAAGCTCTGTAGGATAGAAACTCAAAAGGGTACAAGAACACTTTCAAAAAAAAAACTATATTATTTGTGAATTCAAAGTTCAAACTTCCTGACTCTTATATGATTTAATCGCGATATGTTTGTCCCCTTTTAAAATCATTTTGCTTTTGTTTGATCAATCTCCTAATGAATCAAAAACTACTTTTGTTTGAAAGTAAAATTAGGAACTCAAATAAGTCATAGATATCTTTACATAATTTGACTCGCAAGGAGCACAAAATGATACAATTTCTTTTAAACCAGAGGAACACCAATAACAATGGTTTGATTTTAACATAATAGTGTTTTATAAAGAGAGTATGACTGCCTTAGCTGACTAGATGTGGTCAAAAGATTGAATTAGAATATGTATAACATTTCAGATTGTGATCTCTTGATTAATCTTGACCATTTAGCCAACATATAGAAACTCACATCGCATCAAATCTATAAATTAAATGAAACACATATATTTTTATACATATTCATCATTTAGTTATGACTAATTTTTCTGTCTTTTTACTTAAATATCAGGTGTCAATAAGCATTTACCCTTGACCAGGGACGAAGTTAGTGTAGAGCTTACGACTTCAGCCAAGCTTCAATCCAAACATTGTATTTATCTAAGAGAAAAATCATTAAATATATACAAATTATTTATTTTAGAAAACATTAACTTAAAAGAACTAGAATCTCAGACCTCTAAACTTCAAATCTTGGTACCACATGTGGCTGGACAATA
The DNA here is from genome assembly GCA_031232105.1 of Capsicum rhomboideum. Classification (NCBI taxonomy): domain Eukaryota; kingdom Viridiplantae; phylum Streptophyta; class Magnoliopsida; order Solanales; family Solanaceae; genus Capsicum; species Capsicum rhomboideum. The sequence goes on along the minus strand of CP124719.1, from coordinate 110,851,529 downwards.
ATAATAGTAGGTTGTTGTGAAGGTTTGAGTGAAGGAAATAGAGTGAATAGTACTCAAATAATAGACAAGTAATGGATGGGGAGGGGAGAACAAAAAAACAAGAATTGCGCGTGGAAATGAATTTGGATTTCATGTTGTTTGTCTCAAGAAAATCTCTCTCTCTTTCTCTCACTTGACAAAAACAAAAAAACTTGTTACATCATCTTGTATTCATTATGCCTACAATTATTACTATTATTCTTTGTTGCCTCACCTCGCATGCCCCCCCTTCCCTTTTCTCTCTTCTTATTTCCCCTATATATACTCACTTCCCTGTTCCTAACTCTTCCCACCACCTCCCACTTCTCTCTCTCTCTCTCTCTCTTTGTCATCAAACATTTTCCATTCATCATCAATGGCTGTTTCTGGTTTTGAAGGATTTGAAAAGAGGCTGGAGCTACACTTCTCCGGCGATGATCCCCTCATCCGAATGGGTGGTCTTCGACAACTTGACTTCGAATCAATCGAACAAGTATTAAATGCAGTGCAATGCACTGTTGTATCAGCTGTTGGCAACCAATACTTTGATTCTTACGTACTATCTGAATCAAGTCTCTTTGTTTACCCCACAAAGATTATCATCAAAACATGTGGAACCACTCAGTTGTTGAAATCTATTCTACCATTGATCCACTTCTCTTGTGAACTGGGATTTGTCATGAGTGAGTGTAGGTACACTAGAGGAAACTTCATTTTCCCAAAAGCTCAACCTTACCCTCACACAAATTTCAAGGATGAAATCTTTTACTTACAAGAACAATTACCTATTCATCTTTGTTATAGAAAAGCCTCTGTTATGCCTTCCAAATTCATCTCTCATTCTTGGCATGTTTTTATTGCGTCTGATAAATTCTGTGACATTATTAGTAGCCCGAATAATGATCTTTTCACTATCGAAATCTGTATGACGGAGCTTGATCGAGTAACTGCTAGAAAGTTTTTCAAACATCCAAATATGGCTGCAAATGAGATGACTGATATAACGGGTATTTCAGATATTAACCCAAATGCTTTGATTTGTGACTTTGTGTTTGATCCTTGTGGATATTCCATGAATGGAATTGATAATGGGGATCGCTACTCTACAATTCATGTCACCCCTGAAGATGGTTTTAGTTATGCAAGTTATGAGTGTGTTGGATCAATTTATGATGATCCAAATCACATTGTTAACATATTGAAGAAAGTGGTACAAGTTTTCCGACCAGGAACTATGTCGATTTCGACTACGTCCACCAGCAATGAGGTTTGGACTAGAGTTGCTAAAGCTGTCGAGCCGCTAGGAATGAAATGCCGGAGCTGCACAATGGATGATTTTCCCTCAGCCGGAAGCGTGGTTTTTCAGACTTTTACGTCGTGCCGAAAGTAGGGTGGTGGTGGCAATATGGTGGTATTAGTATCTTCTATGATGGTAGATATGTGGGGAAAGTGGTTTTGAGAAGTAAAGGGAGGAAGTAGGGGACCTTTTCTTCTTGTTTTGTATTTCTCTTTATCTTATTTTAATTTTGTTAGAGTTTAGTTGAAAATTTTTTAATTAAAAAGAAGTAGAATATTGATGCATGAGTTATGTAATTGCATTGGATATTGGATGGTGGATGATCTTGATGATCAATGTAAGCTTTGACTTGTGTAGAGTGATGCAAGTAAATTTTCATCATAAGGTTATTATCCAAAGAGTTTCTATTAAAAAAATTATTCATTAATTTAAACTTGAGGCGTATTTAGAGTATACTGAATCAGTATAGTTATTCTTCTTCTGGCACAGTAACGCAATATAAATTAGTATAAAAAATAAGTACTAAATAATTTCTTTTTTCGTTTACTTGTTGATGTAAATCATCTTCCGTTCACTGGAAAATTCTTTCAATTCAACAAAAGAGATTCCACTTACTAGATGAAACTTTTTTTTATTGATACTATTAGACTATAAACTTTAATAGTGGATTTAGTAAAAATGTGTATATAAAGGAAAATGGAAATTTTTGTTTAAAGATTTAGAAGGAGAAGAGAAGGGAAGATAGTGGCCTTAGGTTTATATATCATGATAATGCACCCCACTTATGTTTGTCACGCCTAGAGAAATTTTTTTGAGGTTGCATGTTTATGTCTTGTTGTAGTGGGGGATGTTAAAAAGTGCATGAATTTTTTTCTTGCTAAGTTTTCATTTTGTCTTCCTTCTCATCTCTTTGTCTCCAATGGGAACTTGCATGGGCTAGTCCTGGTTTTTTTTTCTCCATGATTAAGCATGCATCTTAATTAGTTAAAGACTTTTATGGTTATGAGTGGATAAAATTATATACTAGTTATGTAAGGTATTAGCATAGCAAGGGTGCACAAAGATGAAACATAATTATAAGTAAATAAACTAGTACAACATATCTCTAAAGATTTCTTCCTTCTACATATGTTTTCTACGTTTTACTAAATAACATTAATATTTGTCTGATATCGATCATTACTTACTTAGATGCTAGATGTCCTTTGATTATTTGTGATTTCTCTCATATATACGTTCATGTGATATTTTCTTTTTATTTACATTGCTAACAAGAAAATAGTTTAACTAATTGGACAACAGTATCTATGAGATGATTAAATCAAGCTCGTGAAATTGTGAATTAAATTATGAAATTTTGGTCATTGTTCTTTTCTCACACATACTGATGGATTATTTGCACCGTATGATATCTGAGGCCACTCTTTAAATTATGTCTCAATTAATTCATTGGATTAAATTTCACCTTTAAAAGTAATAGGGTTAATTTTTCTTTCTTTTGGAAACGATTTTTCCCTCTAAATTATGAGGATAAAATTTAGGGAAAGTTACATAAATCCCAACAAGTTTACCCCTAATTATTCCCTATCCCTTCTTTTAACAATATACATAAAATTTCTGATTTTGATTTTTCAGATACATAATTTGACAATCGATACATCCTAACAAGAAATTAATACGCGTTAAAAAAGGAAAAATAACGAAAATTTTTTTATTTGTGGAGCAAATCATGCAACATCCATTGCATTGTCTTCTGAAAATCTCCATAATTACGAAATCAGTTCAAATTTTGAAATTCAAAAAAAGGATCCTCATTCTTCAAGCAGAAACAAGTTTCTTTTTCTTCTCTGTTTTTTGCATTTCGTTTTTTTTGTGGAATCTCTTCGACAACATACTTTATACCCTGCATTGAGATTTATTATAATATAAAGTTCAAATTACTACTTGGTTACTCACCAATTAATGTATCAGTTTGTTAATAAATGTATCTACAGATTATAAATATTTGAGATACATTACATTTTATGGCTATTGGTTGAGATACATTACTCTATAAGAAAAATAAGATATAGAATCAATTCTTAAATGTATCTTACACATAGATCTGACGTAATTTAAGAGAGATACAGAATTTTTAGATGTATCTGAAATATAATCAAGAGAGATACATAATTTGTAGATGCATTTGACACATAGATCTGACATATAAATTGCATTTTATAACATTATTAATGTATCTTTGAGTATTTTATTTCAGATACAAATAAATATTACCTTTGTAAGAGGTTCTCTTGTTGTAACTTCAACAACTTTTCGTTTTGAAGCACAAGCTTTGTGTTTGAAGCACAATAAATTAATAGAATTTTGAGAGAATCTTTAAAATCAAAATAGTGGAGATGCAGGAAGAAAAACAAGAAATGGAGGAGTATTTAAATGGGTGTTAATGACGGATGAATTTTTGTGTATATGAAAGAGTTTGTTTTCTGAAAAATAAGCAATTTAAAGGATTCTGGGGATAATTTACTTGATTGAAAGCAGAAAGGGAGGTTTTTGTCCAGATCTCTTTCTAAAATTGAATTTTCTAGAAAGAATTAAGGGGGATGACATATCTTGTACCATAGTTTGTGAATGAATAAGCTTGTTGCTTGTTTTCTCTTTGCCTGCGTCATTCTTTTGAATTCTCTGAAAACAGCGATTAGTAATGGTATTAAATTAGTGCAGAAAAGATTTTCAATCAAATTTTTACGGGGGGGGGCAATTAATATATCCGAATTTTTAGGGTGACAGTGATGTATATGAAAATTTAAAGAGATAGAATGTAAATTAGAGATTTTTGTAATTGATCAAAAGGGTAGGGATTTTAGTAATTAATCAAAAGGATAGGCATTTTAAGTAATTTAGGTAAGTTAAGTTGTGGTATTAGATAATTTTTCCTAAAATTTAAAGAGTGGCCTCAAGAAAGTAAATTTGTGCAAATTCCCAATAATGAGGGGCTCAAATGTATTGGCTACTATTTGCAAGGCTCATAATAGTCCAAATGTGGAGTGGGCTCTAAAGCTGCAAAAAGAACAGAACCCCAATAGGAATAGTTACGTTCCTAAACACTTCGGCAACTAGTTTTCAAAATGTATATATTGTATATATTTTTACTAAATATACATATACATATAATGTACAAACCTATACACAATATATACATTAATAGTATATATATTTCGATCATATTGAGAAACTAGTTGATAGAACTGCATATATCCGTAACTTTTCCAAACCCAATATGCATCATGGGCCTTGCACCTAGGAGCCAATTCATGTTGCCCCATACAGAACAAATGAGTAGAGAACGGACTCGATTGAATAATCCATTGCAAGTGTTAATCTTAGATAAATCAAATATGAAATCTAATCATGCTTCAATATTACCACGATTTTAAATGAGTTTGGATATAATTAAAATCTTTAAAGTTGACATTCAATATATATTGTAGCTCTCATCATTCTATTCCAACTTTGAAAGGAAATTATTTTCCTTTATCTCAATTTTAGAATCTCTATTAACACTTTTAGCAAACACTTTTTTGCTAGTTTGTCGTAACGAATCACACTGCTACGATTATTGTGCTAATACAGTTTATCAGGAAACACTTTATTTTCAAGTACTAAGCATGCTAGAGACATTATAACCATATGTTTAGTTAAAGAAATAATGTTTAGGGATCGTTTGGTAGAATATATATGAATAGTAGTGAATAGGTATATTAGTAATGTTGTAATTAGTAACGTTGGGACTAATAGTACTGAGATTAGTTATGATAAGCTTACTTCTTATCTAGTGTTTGATTTGAACAATAAGAAATTTGTCTCTCTATTATAATTGTTTTCCCTTTCTTCTTAATTTGTTTTTTTATTTTCGCACAAAGTTCGTCACGTTTAATTTTGAACTCATCAAGGAAAAATTATAGAGTCAAAGAAATAATTACTATTCAAAATGTGGTCTAAGTAGCAATATGAACAAAAATGTAAGGACTCCTCTTGTTAATCTTATTCTTATACTCATTATTTCTCTCTTTCACTCCTAACATATCCATCTAAGATAATCACAAAGTCACTGAGTTTGAATACTAATAATTTCTCAGTCACTATCATCCTATTGAACTTCTCCTAATTCCAAACTAATTATTACGTAAAAAAGAAAAGAACACCCAATTATAGTTTCAACTTGAAAAAAAATAATAATGAAGCATTTCTACTCTAGCCTTCTTTTTCTCACATTTTTCAAGCATGCAAGATCACATTTTTGTTAATTGTATACTCCTAATGCTATAAAGGTGGCATTATATTAAAAGGAAATTAACAGGGTAAAAAAATATTAAAAGGCTTTTTTGTCAAATAACACCTTAAAGAAGCATCATATATAGTATAGTAATTAACTACTGTATTGTAAAGGGACACAATAAACTTACAGATGGAACAAAAATGAAGAAACGGTGGTCTATTCTGCATTCAAATCCTCAATTAGCATTCCTGTCGAAGCTATATATCAAAAGAAAGAAAACACTTGAGTTTATGAAGTCACTACATTAGGTTAAAAAACTTTAGATAAACATAACAAATTGACATATTAATCAAAAAAAATTAAAAAAAAATTCACTGTTGTGTGTATAGTTGGTCAAAAAAAGTACCAATCTGAAATTAACGGGTGTCAATTGTTACAAATGATAGTGGGAATGAAACTGCCTTTCAGTAACATGAATGATTATATTAAACAAGAAAGTTTAATTAGTGATTTTTAAAAAAAAAAAATAATTACTGATTAGTTATTGGTTAACACGTATTAGTCTTTTATTGAAAGAGCTGTTGGCACGCGTTTAAGCACAAAAGAAAGTTGTAAATGTCACCTTTTTTATATATTAAAAGATTAGTAGGGGTACGTGTTGTATTTGCCTTGGTCTTTTTTAAGTAGTATGCATAGTTCTTATTCATTTGATTCCAAACACAGTTCCTAAGTCATGTTGTAATGATTGACGACATTTTGCTTTCTTCTCTTTCCTTATTTTTCTAGATTATCTTGTCGGCGACTGGTACATGTATCAAGATGAAATGGAAGATTTGATTTTATAGCCCGTTATAAATTTGTTTTTAGTTTTAGATCCTTTTTTATTTTTTATATATCTAAGAGATATAAAAAGACAATTTTCTTTAATTCAATTTGTAAGTGATAATAAGAGATCATTTACTTAGATGAAATCGGTTCTCCCTTGAAGTGTCTGAAACCTAAACGAGGGAAAACAAAAGTTCAAATGGAACAAAGTAAGGTGAAAGGAAAAATTAGACAAAATGTCTATTCGATCAAAAAAGTTTACCCAAAATAATTCAATTATTATTTATTATCTATAGGGGTCCCTTATCTATATTGACCATTCGGCCCAGTGAGTTGCAGGCGAAGTTCACTGACTTGTCCATTGATGCAGAAGTGATGCAAGATTGTTGGAAGAATAGAGGAATCAATAGATTTAATTGAGAGAAGAGTACCATCTCTGACCATACTTGAGAAGAACCAAAATAAGAAGTGTGAGAAGCAAAAGTAGAAGGATCATGATCATGTGCGCAGATGCCCCAGAGTTTGAATACCAAACTATTGGTTGAACCACCTCCAAATTCATGGCACCAGATGATTGAGGAATATTGTTAGCCACAAAGAAATGATTGATCCTGTTTCTACTCTCCAAAGCGGTGTGATTATAGTGAAAATAAATTTGACATTGTTTAGCAGGAGAGAAAGGGGCTCTACCCAAAATACCAGTACCAGGGGAAGGAGGCCGAGATTACTGTTGGAAACCAAACCATGCAGAGTTATGGTAACCTCGACCTCTCTCATGTTGACCCTTATTATTTCTACCACGGCCTCGTCCATTATAATGTCCTTTTGCAGACTGATTTTCATTAACAGATGACGATAAATTAAAAGTGTTTTTCCCTTAAGTGGACACTTTATAGCCCGTTATAAGTTTAATTTGTTTTTAGTTTTATCTTTTTTATCATAAGAAATCTTTATTATAAGAGATATAAATGTAAACTCACTCATCACCAATATGATCTTTGTGGTTAGCTTCTTTGTGGACGTACGTTAGCTAAACTGAGCTTCCATGGTACAGAGAGAGCAATTCCTCTCTCAGAAGACAAAAATGACCCAGGAATCCCAGTTGTTCAACCATAAAGGACGAAAATTAACTCCGACAGTGCTTGAAGAACCTTCCCCAACGTCGCGTGTGCTGCGATCCACAAGAGCAACAAAATTGGGAAATGGAGCGTTGGACCTAGGATTAGCTAGGAGCTCGACAAAAAAAAATGTAGGAACAATGGAAGATAGTCAAATTGAGGCTAAGGATATGCAATTGAAGTTAATTGAATGCGAATTAGAAAAGGAGAAACAACAAAAAGCTCAGATGATATGGGATGAGGTTGTGGAAGCTTCAACAAGCAAAGATCGGCTAAATTTAGCTAGTAGTGGTAAGAAATCATGGACAGACCCGGTAGAGGAGGAGACCGACCAGCTGCAGGTCAAATGTTGGATTTAAGCTAGTGTATGTAGCTCTGATGGTACGAGGGGAATCTCTATTGGTTGAAATAGACATGGAGGATATTAATTCTAAAGTTGAGTACTGACAAAATATAATAGTTTGCTATGTTTTGGGGGCTTATCTTCCACTTAAGGTGATTAAAGGATATATACAATGGTAATGGAATAAGCATGGAATTAATAAGATAGTAATGTTGAAGAATGGTGTAATCCTGGTGAGATTTGATTCAGAAGCTGGAAAGGAAAGTGTTATTCAAGGTGGTATCTACCACTTTGATATCAAACCATTTATCGTCAAAGTTTGGCATTCTGATATGGAGTTTACTTAACTAGGGATGATCTCTACACAGTCCCTAGTCCCTATTTGGATAAGGTTCCCAGGTTTGAAGTTAAAATATTGGGGTGCTAAAGCATTGAGTAGATGGTAGATTGCAATACTGAGAAGAAGAATGGGTTAAATTTTGCTAGAATGTTAGTGGAGGTTGGGATGAACGAGAAACTACCAGAGGTCATTTGGGGGCTTATCTTCCATTTAAGGTGATTAAAGGATATATACAACGGTAATGGAATAAGCATGGACTTAATAAGATAGTAATGTTGAAGAATAGTGTAATCCTGGTGAGATTTGATTCAGAAGCTGGAAAGGAAAGTGTTATTCAAGGTGGTATCTACCACTTTGATAACAAACCATTTATCGTCAAAGTTTGGCATTCTGATATGGAGTTTACTTAACTAGGGATGAGCTCTACACAGTCCCTAGTCCCTATTTGGATAGGGTTCCCAGGTTTGAAGTTAAAATATTGGGGTCCTAAAGCATTGAGTAGATGGTAGATTGCAATACTGAGAAGAAGAATGGGTTAAATTTTGCTAGAATATTAGTGGAGGTTGGGATGAACGAGAAACTACCAGAGGTCATTAGGTTTAGGAATGAGAAAGGATACATTGTTGAGAAGAAAGTCTCTTATGATTAGAAGCCAACTTTGTGTATACACTGTCAGAAGTATGGTCATGAGATAGAAGTCTATAGGAAAAAGAAGAATCCTAATCCTAGTAAAGGAGTGGATGAAATAAGAGATGGACAAGAGAAGAGAGGGACAATAACTCATTCCAGGTGTTGAGAGGAATTGGGGATGGTACTGAGTATATTAGGAGGTTGGAAGAGGATGGTGGTGTTGGAAATGTGGGTTGAGAGGCCATATCCCATCAGGGAGATGGCTAATCTGTTAAGTTGGAATGTAAGGAGGCTAAATGCACCTAATAAGCAAAAGAAGGTGAAGCTGACTAGTTGGATTGCTAGAAACAAAGATAAAGAGGAATAACATTAAACAGACTATAGATAACATGTTTGGGGGTTAGAGGTTTGTCATAAAGTTAGAGAAACACTATAATGGAAGAATATGAATCACATGGAGGCCAGACTACTATACTGTGACACCTATATCTATGACTGCTCAGACCATCACCTATGAGGTGCTATGTATTCCTCTTCAGCAATCTTTTGTTGTGACTTATGTTTATGGGTTCAACACAAAAGATGAGAGGAGAGGACTATGGGACTATTTGGTGGATTATCACAAAGGTTGTCACAAACCTTGGATGGTTATATGAGATGCAGTGTTAAAGGCAGAAGATAGGATTGGGGGTAACCCCATTACTTGGGCTGATGTAGAGTATTTTCATACCTGTATTGAGGATTGTGAACTAATAATAACTTCCTCATACTGGGAATAAATACACCTGGAATGATAAAAATAGTAATCAGAGGATCTTTTCAAAGATAGATTGGATTTTTATCAATAATAAGTGGTTGGACAATATTCCTACCTGTAGAGCCATGTTTCTAACTGAGAGAATCAATGATCATTGCCTAGCAAAAGTGATTTTGTTAGAGGAGAATCCTAGGGTGCATAAACAATTCCATTATTGCAATATTTGGGCTCAACATTCAAACTTCACAGATGTGGTAAAGGAAGAATGGGAAGCTACTGTGAAATGTTGCAAGATATTTAAAGTGGTGTAGAAATTGAAACTACTGAAGAAAGGCGTTAAGAAGCTTAACTCTTAGTATTTTAGAAATATTATTACTGAGGCAAATAATGATAGGATGGCATTGCAGAAGGACCTACTAATACACAAATTCAGCCAGAGGTCTCTGCATTGTACAACAAGTATATAAGAACTTCTTTATGGCTGAGATGTACTTGCAGCAAAAAAGTAACGCAACATGGATTAGATTGGGTGATGACTACACTAAGTACTTCCATTTTGTGATCAAGCATAGAAGACTTCACCAGGCCAATACTCAATTAAAGGATGTTTAGGGTAGCTGGCAAACTGATTCTAACTCACTTGCTAATATCTTTGTTACATCTTATATGGATTGACTAGGTACAAAGCGTGATGACAGAAGAAGGGCAAATCAAAGGGTAATTCAGAATGGCCCCTACTTCACTGTAGAGCAACAAATGGATATGTTAAGGCATGTAAATGGAAAAGGGATCAAAGAAGCTATGTTCAAGATTGACAGTAATAAGATCCATGGGCCTGATGGGTTTGTGTCACGACCCAACTAACCGTATCGTGAAGGCACATATCCTAATCTACCTAGATAGGAGAATCCCTACCACCCATTTCAAAACATATACGGAAGTTAATAAAAATAATAAAATACCTTATTTATTACAATCAGTTTATCAAAACTTGAAATACAAAACACAATACTTTCCCCAAGGACCTAGTCTAAACAGGTACAAGACCTTCTAGAGAAGACACAAAATTGTACACCTGACCCAGCTTCCACCATAAGAACAATGACAGAAGCTACTGGAGATCTTTATCGTGTCAAGCAAGAAACATCTACTGATCCTGCAACCAGACTATACCTCAGAAAAGGGTATAACAAGAGTAGTATTAGTACAAACAACACGTACTGGTAGGTATCATCGGTCGACCAGGTTAGATCACATAAACACAATACAAAAATCACAGAAAGAAAGCATGACAACTTATATAACAATTTATTTCCCATCACTTTCATCCACTTATGTTACCTAAGAGTATTCCATTCTTATTCTTGCAGACTTAGTTGTATCCAATTTATCACTAGTAGTTAATATGTACCATTGGCATTCCCCTTATACCATTCACATCAAATGTCATCCATCATAACTCTTACTTATTTAACCCCAATAGTTATTAAAAGATAATTTGTTCCACTTACACCTCAATTAACCTTAATAATAAATGAGAACAAATAACCATAACCTTGTACACAAATACAACCATGAATACTTAACAATTACTTCAGTTATGTTACCACTTAACCCTTTACAATAACACTAAGATTTTCGTCAAGTGTAAGTCAATATAAACAACATACCAAGTCAAGACCATGACTACCGATAATAGACCCAATCAATAAAATTATGACTCATAATAATAACTTACCCCTTGTATCCAATACACCAGTAAGTAGACAATAACAGAATATATGCCATTTTTTATGTCCTTAGCCCGGACCACTCAAGGATCCAACATAATAAACAAGTCAGCAGTAATCATAATTCCTGGTTTACTCAAGAACCCAAATATAACAAGTCAAAGCATAAATCCGGTCCACTCAAGGAAACAAATATAATACCAAATAACACATAAACTCAATTCACTCAAGGAACCAAATGTAATATCAGATAACACATAAACTCAGTTCACTCAAGGAACCAAATATAATATCAGATAAGACATAAATTCGATTCACTCAAGGAACCAAATATAATACTAGATAACACATAACATGGTTCACTCAAGGAATCAAATATAATATCAGACAACACATAAACCAAATTCATTCAAGGAACCGTCACACTCTCCAATACCTTGTACAGGCATGCTAAGGGTCTTATGGTCGCCCACTAGCCATGACCTGCAGGGGACGAGCTCTTGTTCATGTACCAAAAATCCCATACATCTAGTGTCTGTCAACCTTATATCAACCATTTCCGTTAAGATATCCAAATACCGATACATTCCACAATAATAATTATAAATCTCGTGAAGACGTCCAAATACCAGTACATCCCACAATAATAAATATAATTCCATGAAAATATCCAAATATCGGTGTATCCCATAATAGCAATAGATATCACAATAATCACAACCACAATGAGAATAAGCAATCACACTTGTACAATCAACAATCCTTTAATATAACCTCATTATATGTGATTAACACTTAGGATATTATTCAACAATTTACTTTCTTGTACATACATTGCAACAAGTAGACAAACACTCCAAACGCTTGGTCAAACTCAAGTAATCATTTCATGCAAACAACAATTATTGTTTAACACACGAAATCACAAGTATGTCCGAAGGCAAGCCAACAACTTATAATTCAGGCCTTATCAATTCATATTTCTTAATTACAGCATGCCCAAGACTAATCCATGGCTTATTCAAGTAAGCATTATCAAACCATATTCATCAAATTCAAGTATTCATTTTAGGAGTGCACAATCAACGAAAATGAGTCTAAACTCTAGTTCAACAATCATAAATTCATTAACTAATCCAGTCCTTCTTTATTTCTGTCGAGACCTGTGATTCCGTTATTATCTGGCAATCCTTAAATTCAAGTCATTACTAGGTCAAGACTCTACTCTATTAGCCAACCATTCAACTTTTTATACCATTTCTAAGGGATACTATCAACCGGTAATTATTCTCATCTAATAAGCCTATGAGAAATGTCCAACCATATTCCAAGCACACATAATATCAAGTTCACCCGTTTTATGGTATTTAGACCGAATCACTAGATTATAGACTCACACAGTCTCCTTATCATCATCTATATTCTCATAATTCACAGTACAATCCACCATGAAGTCATACAAACACAAATCACCTATCAAGGATTCATACATTAACATAACAGTACACAATTAGGTCTTTATTACATTAATTTCATGGTTTATCCATCCAAACTCTGTGCCCGCAGGCCTAAGAATGATTTTTCCCATCAAATATATATTACGAATACAATTTCTAACCACAGTCTACTACTCATAAATCATAACCTACCTGGGTGCCAAGTTGCTGCAACAAGAAACCAATACCATGGATGATCTACCTTGTTCTTCATATTTCCGAAGACAAAATCATCTAATAAACAATAAATATAAGAATAACTAATCAACTACTCTTCAAACAAATACTTTGGAAATTCAAACCCACTAATTCTACCCTTCAATCTACTCAAAATTTTTATATTTTGGAATGGTTAGATCAATTTCTAGTCCCGAGAATATAATCTATCAATACTAACTCAAATTCAAGAGATTTTAACCTATTAATTCAATTTACACCATAAAAATTCAACCTAGATTAAATTTATACCACCACCATGATCAATCTAATGTTATTCTAAGGATTTTAGAATCGAACGAGCTTAAGATTAATATAAAAACATACCTTGAGGGAGGAAATCGATGGAAAACTGAAGAAATCACCTCTCTTGGGTTGGAGAATGATAATTTTGAGTTTTGAAACTGAAATCCATTAAAAATAATCTTATATACTTCCGTCATCCCGCTATAGTGGCCTCAGCTTTTCAGCACGAACAGTCTTCAGTAAAACGGTCATAACTTCTTACTCAAGAAGCGGATTAACAAATGGTCAGTTACGTTGGAAAAAAGAATCAGAGATATTTAATTTGGTAGGTATTGGTACCTATAACTCCTTATATTCTAGGAGGAGTAACCATTTAAAGTTGACCTTAGTTTAAACTTAGCTCGAAACTCAATCGGTAAGGAGACTTTCAACTTAACTTTGTGCTAGGGGTATTGTATGACCTTAATTCAAAAATAATGCAATCACATACCCCAGGAGTTGTTCCTTACACCTATGATGAATGAAATTCATATACCTTTACCGTAGATATTTTTCAGTAATGATAAAATGGGTCGTTATAATTTGGCAGTAGATTTTTTAAAGCAGCATGGCTTATCATAAGGGAGGAAGCCATATAGGTCATTTTATATTTTTTTTAGAATGGAAAGTTACTGAAACATCTAAATGTTATCATCATTGCACTTATTCCTAAGGTGGAGAATCCCGAGTTTTCTAGCCTGTATAGGTTAATTTCATACTGCAATGCTATCTATAAGTACATTTCAAAGTTGTTATGTAGTAGGCTATAGGTAGAAATTACACATCTTATAGCTGGGAACCAAATAATGTTTGTTTAGGGTGGATTCATGGTTCATAATGTCATAATCGGTCATGATTTTCTCAGGCACTATAATAGAAAAATAGTTTCTTTAAGGTGGTTGATGAAGATTGACTTAAAGAAAGTTTATGATATGATTAACTGGTAATTCTTGAAGGAAGTTATGGAGGGGTATAAATTTCCTGAGAAGTTTGTGCAATAAATACTTGCTTGTGTCACTACTCCTAAATTTTCAGTGAGAGTTAATAGCAAAAGTCATGGCTTTTTTAGGGAAGCAGAGGTCAGATGCAAAGGGATCCTGCTTCACCTCTACTATTTTGTTACGATCCAAGTCTACACCCTAGATGTAATACGGTACTTAGAATCACAAGTGGTCCCAAGTCAACCCTTGATACTGGCATAAGTCATGAGCTATTAAACTGAAACATATAAACTGGAAAATAAATACTGATAACACTGTACGAAAGCAAAATTATGGATTTAACTAGTTCAATACATCACTGTTAAAAGTTTATAATATTTGTATTATTAAAAAAAGACTGAAACTGAATATAATAGTTTTGACTAACGATCTATAAAGCCTCTACTAATATTGAGTACAGTTAGCCGACAATGACCCCCAACTATCTCTAATCAATATATATGAACTGAAAAGGTTACTATGACTATTAACTGACTGGAGTTCCCAAATAAGGAGAATTCATCACTTGTTGACTGGAAGCTGTGATCTGTCTGACCATAATCCTGTGAGCTAGAACAGATAGCTATTTAATGAACTAATGTAGTGTGAAGAAAGTATGTGGTCAGTACTTTGAATATACTGTGCATGTGAGATATGCGGTAATCATTAACAATACTAAAACCATGATTTTCAAATTGAGGAAATAAACCATGTACTGTAATATGAATTAAATCATATTTGTACTAAAAAGCTGTGAGACATAAAGCAATCTCTGAATCATGAGTTAAAACATTGTTGAGACTGGAAAGCTGTAGGAGCATATATATTTCATATGGTGTAAAACTAATGCTGACCATACTGTAAAACTATACTGAATGCAAGGAGTTATAATGTAGTACAATGATCCTGTATGAAATATGTAAATACTGATGTACGATGATAATTTGAAAAGTCATAATATAAATGTAAGTAAAACTGAACTGAGGGTCATGTACGAAGACTGAGTCTGAAATTATAGGAGGTTCTCGTAACTGACATAAACCATGTGGGCAACATAGAATCCAACATGTAACCTAAGTTAAAAGGGTGTTCTATACCTTGCCAAGGATAAGAACCATGACTGGCGTAAATTCACTCATGAGCCCATTCGGGGGAAGGGAGACACTCTCAACTGGCGGGGACCCCTTAACCTATGGTGGCACGTAGTTTGGGACTTGAGTTGTCTGAACCCATTTTATTTCGGTGATAAGTACTACTACTATAATCTTATACATATGCTTATAGTTATACTGAAATCTGAGTAAAATACATGAACTAGTTCAATTTACTATTACTGGATATGACTGTAATCATGGAACTAGTTATATGCACTTTAATTGACTATCTGATAAAAATCATGGGAAACATGTTATACTAAATAATCATCTGAAATATGCTTCAATTGGATGTTTCATACAAATTTTACAAGAATCTGGGATCGTGTGTTCATAACACGCCAATCATATTTAAATTCATGCATAAAAGTACTATTTGTAGTCATAAGATATTCTGAGACATGGATACTGAAAGAAATCATAAATTTGGGACATTTGGGAGTTTGCCCTAATTCATAGATTTGATAAAAAATTAAACTTTGAAAGCAACTTTTGACATGAGGGTGAAAGGATAAACTCATTGAATATCCATATACCTGGAAGGTTTGTTCTTGCTAAGAACTTGAATTCTTGAAGTCGTTGGTGAGAAACCTTAGTTCTCTGAGTTAGAACTTGAATCGCTTGTTTCTCTAAGGTTGTCGTAGGTTTAGAAGTATATGAGGGATTAGGAGTAGTTTAGGCTTATATATCCCTTCTTAAAATACTAAAAAAGACTTATCTTAGGGGTCGAAATAGTGGAAAAGGACTGAAATACCCCTGACAAAGCCGTTCCTGAAAATTATTGATTTGACCCTACAAACCAAGGTATCGTCCTAACATACCATTGATCGTGGTACATGTTTGTTGTATCTAGGATGAAAATTTCCAACCTTCTGGACTTTTTTTCGCTCTTCAGGACGAGCATATCGTACAACTCTTTCTGAGAAACAACGGTTCAGCATATGCGTCGTCGTATTTGACAACTTGATAGTGGTTCACTAAAATGGCCATAACTTTTTACTCCGGAATCATATTGACTGATGGTTGGTGGCATTGAAAAGAAAATTCAAATATCTTTAATTTATAGGGTACTAGTCCATCTAACTCTTTATATATTAGGAGTAACACTTATTTGAAGTTGACCCAAGAATAATCCTACATTAGAACTTGGTCGAAAGAGGAGTTCTTAATTTAACTAGGCACTAGGGACTTCTTATGACCTCGAATCACATCTAATACTATCATCATAATTATATATATAGATTCTTGGTAGTTGACATATACTCAAGAAGAGTAACAAGATGGCTCGTCCTATCTCACAACGGATCGTTATGACTGATTGTTGGCAATGGGATAAAATGTCAAGTTTCAGAACTTTTGGCGTCTACTCAGAATGACTCACCCAATGAGTTGTTGGCACTGGGTACGACTCGTTGTATGGGTTATTCTGTGAGGAAAATATCTAGTTTCCAACTATTTTTTGGGGCTAAGTCTAAGAACTGATCTTAGGGAATTTTGGAGTGTTATAATATCTCCTCCTTGGGAACATTCGTCCTCGAATAAAAACTAAGGCTGGACTGAAAAGAAGAGAACTTACTAGTACTGTCTGACTGATTTCTGAATCTAGATATCTATCATGGTTAGGACTGATTTAGACTGAGAGTAAGGACTTAACTGAATTTACACATAGCATGAATAAAAATAAGGAACCACATGGGATAGGCACATACATGAAACATAGGAAAGTAAGACTAGAAGGAAGGATAGGATACTACTGGAACTGTCTTTCTGATTCTCTTAACTGAATTCCCGGCTATAAGGAATGATTTATACTGAGAGTTTAGAACTCAAATAAAGCATTCATGATTCAAACATACACATAGAACTACAAAATAATAGATAACAGAGTGAAAATTTCTAAGAGTCACTGAGAAAGGAATATTTGTTTCCTCCAACGCTCCTTGTCAGAAGTTCTAATAACATTAGAGGGGGTGACTCGAAGGCATGATCGGAGTGAGATATTTGATTATAAATTCTACCATGGTTTGAGCATCCTAGTCTGCTGATCTGAGCTCATAGAATAGGAACGACTTAGAGTTGAATATGAGATATCTTTGGTCTGAAGTTATATATCATGAAACAAAAGTATCTCAGGCTGGCAGTAAGAATAAGACTACTATGCTTTAAGCAAGGCGACTGATAACTTTCCAACTTAGCAACATTTCTCAACCATGCTCCTTCTTATGAAAACACTACACTTAGCTAACTAAAAATTCTAACCCTCTTAGGGTACCCTACATATGGCTGCCAAAGGCTAAGTCTAGTTGCATGCTCTTACTATGTTCAAGCCTAACTCGGAGATACAAAGAACTACCACTAAAATGACCATACTGGTCTCAACCACGGGAATCTATATTCTATATCCCCTAGGATCTATCACCCTTAAAAATACACTTCTTTTTGCCGCCTTAAACAATCAACCTTAAGCTCTAATCAAAGAGTCACTAACCACCATAAGTCATTATCTGTGGGTATACCAACAAATCATTCAAGCCTATCACTGTCATTATCTGTGGGTATACCAACAAATCATTCAAGTCTATCACTCAACTACTATCAACATTCCTATCAAAGCATAAGAAGGGTCATTGAAGAACTAAAACACAAGGATCTGGAATAAGAGGAATACTGTGAAATATTAACTTAAGAATTTTCATAACTTCAGCACGTAACTGGGGCCTGAGGAGTAAAATATAGTATGAATGAACTTTCTCCGAGAGATCTGTTCTGAGAATATACATGACATATTGTGATCTCACTAGTCATTTAGGACATATCATAAATTCATGGGACTGAGCATACTGTAAAACATGAGTGCATGAGTCATGTAAGTATACTGTAAAATATGAGTGCATGAGTCATGAGTTATATGACATGGGACTTTTATTCATAGATTCATAGAGTATGATTCAAACTATTGAATGACCTATTACTCCTCATACTAGGAACTAGGAATGGACATAATTCTGTATGAACTATATGAATATGAGTTATGATCATGGCTCTGACATATAATGCATAAGTAGAGTGTCGTAATGACTGAAGTACAATAAATATATACTGAGATAAGACTGGGTCAGGTATCTGCCTCCTCTGGCTTTGTTCTAGAACTGACTAGCATTACTACTAGAATCTCAAAACCTGACTTAGTTCTTTATCCTATCATTTTTCCCTTAGATCAAAAGTTGACATTCTAAGTTTGTGGACCTCTTCAATAAATTCTAAACTGAACTGTAATCACTTTACTTTAGCGGTCAGGGTATAACTATACACATAAATACTAAACTCCCTCTAGAAGACTATATCTGAAGGTGTAAAACCCGTTGGCAGTACTTCCTTCTGAGATACAACTCTTAACTTTCTCTAGCCTCTATAGCCATCATACTATAACTTAAACTCTTACTAACAAACACAACTAATTCCCCTAGTACCTTATAATCTAACTTTTCTTCTTAGTTTATTGATATCACACTTCTAGGTCGATAACCATAACCATCCGAGATACTGAAAACAAAACCATACTGAGAGACTTAATACAATCTATCTAAATATATACACTTAGTAGCTCAAGGATACTAACATAGAACTCATAATGCTTACTAACTTATAATTTTATGCAGTATCACAAAGCCCTAGGTACACGTCTTTCCTTCTGAAATTCAAAACTCTCCCTCTTTATTAGTTTGATCATCCATACTTCTCACTTATAGTCTAACACTTAACATGGATAACCACAAAACTTCTCAACATTATACCAACTCTACTACTGGATAGAAATCAAGAAACACTAATCTACTCAAAATTTAATGAAAAAATCAACTTTGACAACCTTATCTATCTAACTTCAAACTACAAGCACACTATTTTCCATGACCTTAGTACTATTCCTTTCTACCTCACTATACATTTCTTTTCTAAAATAGGCTCATAACCCTTTTAGGAATCTTAGGCCTTCTTTTCAACTCACAAGGTATTGTCTAAATCTAAAAATCTCTTAACCACCCTATCTTTCTGGTCACTACCTAGGCTTGATCCTTACTAAAACATTGACATACTCTAAGTCATCTTAACTGGTAACTCTTTGTCAATGTGCTATCATAAAGTCTAAAACACTGAATACTAGCTTAATGGATCATAACTCCATCTACTAACTCCAGATAAACACTATCCATATTGTACTACTACTACTACACTTCTAGACTCATACTTCTAACTCTAGGGTCATTCTGCTACTATGGCTCTTAACATCTTAAATCACAATAACTCTCGGGCAAAAACTACCCAATAATTTGATCTAGATACATACTTCCTCCCCCTTAAAGTTCATTTATTATAAGGTTTTGAGAAGTGATCTAAGAGCGTATCTTATTTTTGGCTTAATTCACGATTCGCATAAACACGTGTGAACCCTTTCGAATCATTAAACTTAAATGCATTGATGGGTTCCCCTTAAGCCCTCGTGTAGTCTCATAACTATATGTAGGCTCTATCTGAGAAAACTTTACCAGTAGGAATTTAAGCTTGACTATTTCTACTTCTATTACCTCAAAAATGAGGCATAGTTTATGCAAATGGAGTCTCAGATTTGCAAATATTTCGTAGAGATTAGTTCTACTGTTTGATCTGGAGTATGAAAGAAAAGAAATAGTTCCTAAATATCCTATAGCCTCTTGAAGAAAAATACAGACGTCTCTGTATCGTTACGCAAGACTTTTACTAGATACGGCTTTATAGACACCTTAGGACACTTAAAAGTTATACTCTGCTACCAAGTTTGTCATAACCCGAGTCTACACCCTAGACGTAACATGATATTTAGAACCACAAGTTGTCCCAAGCTATCCCTTAATACTAGCATAATTCATGAGCAACTGAACTGAAATATATAAACTGGAAAATAGATACTGACAACACTATGCGGAAGCAAAATTATGGATTTAACTTGTTCAATACATCATTGTTATAAGTTTACAACATTTGTATTACAAAAAAAGATATTGAAACTGAATAAAATAGTTTTGACTAACTATCTATGAAGCCTCTATTAATACTGAGTACAGTTAGTTGGGACATGACCCCCAGTTATCTATAATCAATATATATGAACTAAAAAGGCTACTATGACTACTAACTGACTGGATTTCTTGAATAAGGAGAACTCATCACCTGTTAACTGGAAGCTACGATCTATCTGACTATGATCATGTGAGTTAGAATTAATACCTACATTATGAAATAATGTAGTGTGAAGAAAGTATGCAGTCAGTACTTTGAATGTACTGCGCATGTGAGGTATGCAATACTCCAGAACAATACTTAAACCATGTTTTTAAAACTGAGGACATAAACCATGCACTGTAATATGAATTAAATCATGTTTATACTAAAAAGCTGTGAGACATAAATCAATCTTTGAATCATGAGCTAAAATATTTTTGAGACTGGAAAGCTGTAGGAGCATATATATTTCATATGGTTTAAAGCTAATGTTGAACATACTGTAAAATTGTACTGAATGCAAGCTGAACGCAAGAAGTTGAACCGTAGCACAATGAACCCTTATGAAATATGTAAATACTGTTGTACAATGATAATCTGAAAAGTCATAATATAAATGTAAGTAAAAACTGAATTGAGGGTCATGTACAAAGACTGAGTCTGAAATTGTGGAAAGTTCTCATAACCTACATAAATCATGTGAGCAATATGGAATCCAATATATAACCAAAGTTGAGAGGGTGTTCTATACCTTGCAAAGGGTAAGAACCATGACTGGAGTGATTTCACTCATGAGTCCATTCGGGAGAAGGGAGACACTCTCAACTGATGAGAATCCCTTAACCTACGGTGGCACGTAGTTTGGGACTTGGTTTATTTGAACCAGTGTCCTCTTGGTGCTAAGTACTACTCCCATAATCATATACATATGCTCATAATTATACTAAAATCTGAGTAAAATAAATGAACTAGTTCAATTTACTATTACTGGATATGAGTGAAATCATGGAACTAGCTATATGCACTTTACTATCTGATGAAAATCATGGAAAATATGGTATACTCAATAATCCTCTGAAAATATGCTTCAATTGGATGTTTCATACAAATTTTACAAGAATCTGGGATCATGTGTTCATAACAAGCTAATCATATTTAAATTCATGCATAAAAGTACTATTTGTAGTCATAAGATATTCTGAGACATGTATACTGAAAGAAATAGTAAATTTGGGATATTTAGGGGAAAAAAACTGAACTTTGAAAGCAACTTTGGGCATGAGGGTGGAAAGAGACCCTCATTGAATATCCATATACCTGGAAGGTTAGTTCTTGCTAAGAACTTGAATTCTTGAAGCCCTTGGTGTGGAACCCTAGTTCTCTGAGTTAAAACTTGAATCGCTTGTTTTTCTGAGGTTGTCATATGTTTAGAAGTAAATGAGGGATTAGGAGTAGTTTAGGCTTATATGTCCCTTCTTAAAATACTAAAGGTGACTTAGTTTAGGGATTAAAATAATGGAAAGGACTGAAATATCCCTGATAATGTCGTTCCTAAAAACTATTGATTCAACCCCACGAACCAAGGTACGATTGATCCTAACATACCACGGGTCGTAGTACATGTTCGTGGTTTCTAGGATGAAATTTTTCAATCTTCAGGACTTTTACATGCTTTTCAGGATGAGCATATAGTATGATTCGTCCTAAGAAACAATGGTTCATCGTATGGATTATCGTATCTGACAGCTTGACAGTGCTTCACTAAAATGGTCATAATATTTTACTCCAGAATAAGATTAACGAACGGTTGGTAGAGTTGAAAAAAAAAAGTTAAATACCTTTAATTTGGTGGGTATTAAACCACCTAACTCTTCATATACTAGGATTAATGCTTGTTTGAAGTTGATCCAAGAAGAATCCTATACTAGAACTTGGTCGGAAGAGGAGTTCTCAATTCAACTAGGTGCTAGAGACTTCTTATGACCTCAAATCACATCTAATACTATCATCATACTTATTATATATATATATATGGATTCTTGGTAGTTGACATATACTTAGGACGAGTGATAGGACGGCTTGTTTTATTATACAACAGATCATTATGACTGATCGTTGCCAATGGGATGAAATGTCAAGTTTTAGAACTTTTAGCTTCTACTCAGAATGAGTTATCCAACAAGTCATTGGCACTGACCACGACTCGTTGTATGGGTCGTTCTGTGAGGAAAATTTCTAGTTTTCAACTGACTTTTTATGTTAAATCTAAGGCCTAATTTTAGGGACTTTTGGCGTGTTACATATTTGTATTTGTAATGGAATACCTCTCTATAATATTGAAAACTATGAGTATGTTGCCAGACTTTAGATTTCATCCAATATGTTAAAGTATGAGACTTACTCACCTATTATTTTGAAAATAACTTGATGATTTTTTGCAAGGGTAATGTTGAATCTGTGAGCAGAGTGATGGAAGCCATTAATTACTTTAGCTTTGTTAGTGTATTGAAAGCCAATATGGATTAGCCAAGTATTTTTGTAGCTGGTGTAACTGAACAAGTGAAGCAACAACTTCTGGCTAGCACTGGTTTTTTACTTGGATAGTTTCCTATTAGATACTTGGGACTGCCACTAACCTTGAAAAAATGGAGTAAACTCGAATACAGCTAATGAATAAAATCACAGACAATATTAGACTAATATATACAAAATAAATTTCTTATGCAGGAAGGCTTCAAGTTGTTAACTCAGTCTTCTTCTCCATTAAAAGCTTTTGCGGATCTGTATTTGTACTTCCTCAAGGTATATCAAAAAAAAGTTAATAAAATGTGCAAGGAGTATTTGTGGGGTAGTTCTGATGCTAAAAAGAAGGTGGTGTTGATCCCATGGGATACAGTATGTTTTCCAAAGAAGTTTGGCAAGATGAATATTAAGAATTGCAGTTTATGAAATCTTGCTTTAGTGGGTAAACTATTTTGGCAGCTGATAGTTCATAGGGATTCATTATGAGTTAAGTGGGTATATGGTGTATATATGAAGGAAGGGGAGAATGCTTGGAGTCATAAGGCTCCTAAGAATAGCAGCTGGTATTGAAGGAAGCTTCACTCAATGAAAGTGAGAATGCAAAACTGGTATGTGCCGAATAGATATAAGTTGACCATGTGAGGTGAGTACTCAATAACCAAAAGTTACTTGAAGCTTAGAGGAACTCAAAAGAAGACTAGCTACAGCAGAATTAATATGGAGTGTAGTGGCTCCACCCTGGCATAGGTTTATACTCTGGTTAGCTGTCCAAGATAGACTACTAACAAAAAAAAGATTGGTTAAAATGAATATTCAGGTAGAGGAAGTAGGATACAGGCTATGTGATTCTCAAACGTGAGAGTTTGTAAAGCATTTATTATGTGATTGTCACTAGCTTAATGATGTTAAGAGAAGGATAGAGCAATGGACTGGATTACCCATTCAAGGTGGAGAACTACGCTCAATTCTGAGGCAGATTAAAAGGAAAAAGTGAAGCAATTTCAGAAACAAGTAGTTGCTGCCACATGGGGGTAATGATCTACCATACATGGAGAGCTCGAAACTGAAAAATATTCTAAGGCACAACTGTACAGCTAGGAGAAGATACAAACACAGATAAAGAGGAAAATCTTAGGAAAACTGGACATATTTAGTTCATCTAGAAAGCTAGTAGATGTAGTTTTTTCTTGCAAGAATTGAAACTGTAAGTAGTTTTCTGTTTGTAGGAGGCTTGACAGGCACAATGTGTGGTTAAGTGCTCTTTAGGTTGGAAATTCTTGTTTGTAACGGTAATCTTTAAATTGCTACAAAAAAATTGACTTTCTTCTATTTAATTTGTAAGTGATCATAAGATATTATTTCCTAATCAGATGAAATCGGTTCTCCCTTGGAGAGTCCTGAACCTAAAAGAGGGAAAACAAAAGTTAAAATTGAACAAAGTAAGGTGAAAAATAAATTGTATCCCATCAATTTATAGCTCACAAGAAAATTAGACAAAATATCGTTTCAATCAAAAATTTTATCCAAAATATTTCAGTCATCATTTATTATCTATATGGACCATTCAGCCCACTGAGTTGTAGGCGAAGTTCACTATCTTTGTCCATGGATGCAGAAAACACCATGCCAATCACATGGAGCCAAAAGGGAAGAAGACTCCTAATCAATGAGTGCACCGAATGAAACATGAATATTGATAGCCTGTTTGGCCAAACTTCTAAAATCAGCTTATTTTGAAAAGTATTTTTCTTAGAAGTGCTTTTTAAAAAAGTATTTTTGGCGAAAAACAGTTTGTGTTTGGCCAATAAATTTAAAAAATACTTTTGAGAAGCAATTAGTATTTGACCAAGCTTTTTAAAAGTGTTTCTAAGTGTATTTTTCTCAAAAGAGTTTTTCAAAAAAAGTGTTTTTAAGGAGAAACGACTTTTATGAAAAACTGTTTTTTCTCCCCCCACCCCACCCCCACCCCAAAAGCACTTATTTTCTTTCAAAAGCTTGGTCCAACACCTTATTTTTAAAAAAAAATAATCACTTTTGAGAAAAAAATAAGCATTTTTGGGAAAAAATAAATTTGGCCAAACAGGCTATGAGTTTGAAGGAAGCGATGGCTTGAAGTTCCAAAAGGGTTTGTTGATTTCACTGAGCGGACCATAATGTGGAGAAAAAAATCAAGGAAGAGAAGTAGAAAAGCAGACATGGAAAACAAAGAAAGAAAAATGGAACAGTTTGTCATTGAAGAGTTTTGAAGCTCAAATTTTAAATTGGATATGTCGCAAACGTGAATAGTTTCGAGTGAATAGTATATCAAAAGACCCGAAACATTGAGAGGAGCTCATATCTAAAATTTGAGATTATTTAGATGAGCTAATCGGCATTGAAAAAAACACACGTCATTAAGGAAGATGAACTGTTGTAGTGTGTAACAGTGTATATGGATGTACATACATCTTTGATACATAGTTATGCATCATATATACACGGTTATACACTATTTATATAATATCAATACATTACATACACATGGGGCTATTTTAGTTGAAAATATATTTTGCTGGCCGTACATTTTTGTAAGAAGCCCTAAAATATATGTGCTATACGGTAATGTCCCAAACATCTAATTAATAATTAACCATCTGTTAGCTGTTGGTTTTTTTTTAAAAAAAATTTACATGTATTTTTGAAACTAGCAGTTTTCTAAAAAAATTTAATTATGTTGTCTTTTTTTCCCTATTGATTAGTTAGTCAAATCATTGATATTTAGTTTACTAGTTAATTGTTAGATAGTTCTTAGTAGCTCTAAATAATTAATTGTGAACTTGTCAAATGTCTTACGTTAATGCATATTTACGTGTATTTGTTGACGTTTGTTTGCTTCGAATGTGTAACAATTTTTATTTTTCACTATTAATTTTATATGTAAAGACGTCATACAAGTAATTAAAAATAATGAATAATAAAACTTTAGATAATATTCGTCATTAATAAGTAGATATGCAAATAATTATACTAATGTTTACTTTAAAATATACAAATTAGTTACATATATATACTTATCAGTGTATGACACAACCCTTATACCTTATTAGCCTACTTTTCAACCTAAAGATAACACCATTCCCACCGCTCAAGCCATATCATGGTCATGGCCAAGGTCATCCCCATGCATCTCGCCTCCTCTTAGGGGTCGTTTGGTAGAGTGCATAAGATAGTACTGAATATAGTGTATTAGTAATACTGGAATTAGTAGTGCTGGAATTAGTAATGCTGGGATTAGTTATGCTGGGATTATTTTTTATGCAGTGTTTGGTTTGATGCATTGAAAACAATATTTATTGTTATATTTTTAAAATGATATTGTTTGTTTACAAAAATACCCTCGACATTCGATAGCTTTGTGTATTTTCTTTTCAAAGCTTTATTATTCTTTCCTTAAAATTAAAAAAAATCAACAATATAACTAATAATTTACTTTGGAATTTCAAGATTTAATCATTTACTTGCAGGAATTGATTATTTTTTTTTGTTATCTTTTCTTTATTTGTTCATCATTTGTTTGTTGTTCCCAGTTTGTGGTGTGCTCAAGTTGGAGGGAGGTACGTGTAACTTTTGAATGATACGTTGGAATCTTTATTAACATAAAATTGTGTTTCGTAGAGTATTAATGCTAACTAGAAAAATTATTTTAATTTCTGATATATCTTATTTACAAAATTAAATCTTGTATGCAAACATGCAATATGTTTTTCGGTCTTGACCAATTTACTAAAACATGAGTATTTTTTAAAGTTAATGGAGTAGTTTTTTTAATGACAAATTATTTGGAGAGAAATTGTCATCTTAATAAATTGAAAAGAAATAACTCATTGAATAAATTGAAAAAGATTTAGAAAAGATTTAAAAGGATTTGAGAGTATTTTTGTCTTTACATTCCTTTATGTTTATCCCATGGTATTAAAATCAAGTATTACTAATACCACCAAAGGGAAGGTATTAGTTATACACCCTATAATACCGTGTAGGGTGTATAACTAATACATGTATTAGTTATGCATTGTTCCCAAATCCTACCAAACAAAGGACTATATAATACCACACCTAACACATGTATTATTTCTTCTAATACATCCTACCAAACCACCCCTTAATGGAAGGATGATCGTCGGGCCTAGCACATCCTTTTCTCCTTTTTGTTGGCTTGATTGAAATGTGCTTCTAGCTAGACCATGACAAAATATTGGGGGAAAAAGCATCAGAACAATGAAAGTAGAGAAGTTAATCTGAAGAATACGAGAATTTGTAATTTCGTTCAAACTTCAAAGTTGTAGGTTTTTGTTTCTTAATACAAAATTTGAGGGTGTAATTAAAATAAGAATTATCTTATGGGATACAAACAAGTCAATAGAATACATTTGTTAACTGCGAACACCAAAATATTGGGCACACATATGACATAATACCATAAACCTTCTATTATTTCATATTACAGCTTCTAAGGTGTCGTTAGTTAAGTTTGGACCATGGGAAGATTTGTACTTTCTTCTGACCATCAAATAATTTCGAATAATTATCTAATTTATATATCCACACCTTATTAATAATTGCTATTAATTCTAATTTTTCTAGTTTGTGAAAAATTTCTCGTTTCAAACAACAACTCAATTATGAGCCTACCCATGACATAAGCAATAACACACTCTTTTTGGGGAAAAAAAAATAGCCGTGGTTATGAAAAAGCTATGATTAATACTGGTACGCTAGGAATATTATTTGTGTCATATTGGAATATTGCCTGCGTAAGAATCTTGTTTTCTTATGAGTAGACTTATGTTTATTTATTTTTTATTTAGAGAATAAACAAGTCTTTGGCTCACCATTTGACCCAGCAAAATATATTTGTACCGGACTATTTTATACCAAATCAATGGCTGCGTAACATATATTTGAACATATATAATTATGATTTGACGACCAGGTTACCATGAGGAGAAGTATTCTGTTTAAACTAAAAAAGTTCTCCTTTGATTATTTTTTTTCATTACTCGTTGTTTAAGATATAGTTTAGTTTCTCACTCGAAATATATTTTTTATATAAGGGACAAATAAAATGATATGGAAGAAGTATATTTTGTTAGAACTTAGCTTCTCGAATAACCTAAGGGGCTTTCAATAACATTGTTTGCCATGAAAAACTTGGACCCAGCTAGCTGGATTTGCTTGTTAATTTCAACCATACTAGCAAAGGAAGAAGATATGGGCCAGTGCATTAATTCTCCTAACACATTATTAATGATCAAGTATTAATTGCCTAAAGAGGTGAATTGACCTGTAAAAAGGACTAACCTATAACTAGGGACCCTATGACTAACATGCACCATGTCTCAATCAAAGTTTAACTATAAGATGATTATCGTAATCAGAATTTAATGTTGTATGAATTCATGGGTGAATGGATTTCAACTTTATAAGTTTGAATTTTAATATTTATACATTTTCTTTTAGAAAAAAGTTATATAGATCATTTATTAGAACAAGGATAATAGATAGAGTGTATTTAGAAAAAAAAAATAATCAATACTATTTTGATTTCTTAAACATTTATTGTACGCCAAATTTATAAGGTTAAAAAGAGATTTAAAATAGATTGGATATATATACAAAATTTGCCAATGCTAAAGAGATTTAAAATAGATTGGATATATATACAAAATTTGCCAATGCTATAGAGCTTAATTGAACTAATAACTTATATTGTACATTTGTTCTTTTGCATGACTCATCGACATCTTACATGTAATCTTCTTCTGTAAATAACTGTTTCGGAAATATATACCCAAGACAAGTTCAAATATGCACTCAGGTTTAAATTTAATTACTAGTATTATTTTATTTACCGAAAGGTAAGGAAATGATCACAATCAGAATAATGAGAGTGAATACCACTTTACCCCCTAATATTTATGGTTTGAAAAATGATACCCTCCTCACATATTGAAAAGGAATAATACCCTCTTTTTGCAATATTTTTCCGACGAGATTTTTCTTTTATTGAATAAAGATTTTTTTAGAAAAACTAAAATAAGAAAATTAACCCCCTAATCCTTTTTTTTTTTTTTTTTTGCGCTAAAACACTTAATTTGGAGGAAAATTTTTTGACCCTAATTTTTGGCATTGTATATTCTTGGTTTTTATTATTATTTTTGGTTTATCGGCTTCACAACTAAACCTATGTAATCTCATCGAGACATATTTCTGAAGGTGAGTAATAGTACTTTAGGCTTTGTATTTGTGCATAGATTCCAATATACTTATATGTTTTCTATTCTTTTTGTAATAATTGTTGGTCAAATTTAATGTTACAAAATAAAGTAGCATCGTTGTATCATTAATTTGAGAAATCGTGATTTTGCTGGATAGATTATCTCTTCTCCAAAAAAAAATTCACAGTGAACATTAGGGTTTCTCATGATGAGTACTAAATATCCTTTCACTTTTTAATTTTCACTTTTAGAATATTTTATTCTACAAAGTAATTTACAAGTAGATATTCTTACAATTGACCGATCTAAAGTTTTTCTCTTCATCTATTTCCATGGATGAATTCATAATCCTTCAATCGAACAACAAGAAGTTACACTTCTTGGTCTCTTTTTTTTTCGTGTCTATGTCTTCTTAATCTTGGATTCTTGGTTGCCTCTTTATTTGCTTCAAATAGATGTAGATTCGTTTAAAAATATTTCATCTGAAGATTTCTTATGTGCTTCGGACCTAACAACGCATTTTGTCTTTCTTGCTATCTCCAAAAATTAAACAATTTTTCCATTATTTTGATATCATTACTAAAATTTATGCAATAAAGAAAAATATTCTTACATACAAAATTGAAGAAAATATGCAAAATTAATCTATCTTATGTGAAAATCTTAAAAATTCTTATGAAATATATATTAGAAATTTTGCACTTCCCCTTTTTAACTTTATGTTGATACTTATTTTTTTAATAAAATAGCCCTATGGGGCCTCGTTTCATTAAAAAAAAAAAAAAGATAAAGCATCACTATTTGTTTATTTCCTACTCTATTTACTCCAAACATTTTTAAATTGTCCTAGTATTAAATAGGACAATAATAAAAGTTATATATTTTTACATTTAAATTTTAGAAAAGAAAGAGAAAAAAAATATATTTATTCAACAAAAGAAAAATCTCGTCAGAAAACTATTATATAAGGGGGGCATCGTTCCTTTTCAATATATGAGGGGGGTATCGTTTCCCAAACCATAAATGTTAGGGGGATAAAGTGGGATTCACTCAAATAATGACATAAACTGTATATTTATAACTCCATTGGTTCAATGATGAATTTCTATAAGGATATATTTAAAATTTTAAAAATAAAGCATTGTTATTATAAAGTACATAAAAATATTTATGAGAATAATTATAAATATTGAAAAAATCACACTTGTTGTGAAATGTGTGGCTATCCACGCGGCTAAGGATAATCATCAAGTAAATGACTTGATTTTTAAGTTATTTTCCACCGCTGATAACTACTTGATGGCCAAGTATAATGTGGCCTATAAATATAACCTTACCCCTTGTATTGTTAGATGTACACACGAATAATAATAAGAAGAAGCATTACTACTATTCTATCTTTATTGTCTTTGGTTTGCTTTTAATAGTTTAGTGTTCGATCTTTAATCTTTATTTTATAATACGTTATCAGCACGAGACTCTGTCATCTCAAGAAAACACTTTTAAATGTAATAAAGCTAAGAGCTTACTTTTCTTAAAATAATGTCGAATTTACCTAAACGTGAATTTGTTGTACTAGATATATCGGGTAAAACCTACTTATCTTGAACACTTGATGCCGAAATTCACTTGGATGTGATAGGTCTGGCAGACACCATCAAAGATAAAATCAAGCATCGAATCAAGACCATGCCAAAGCCATGATATTTCTCCGTCATCACCTCGATGAGGGCTTAAAAATGGAGTATCTCGCTGTTAAGGATCCACTTGTACTGTGGAATAATTTAAAAGATAGATATGACCACCTGAAGATGGTCGTTCTTCCACAGGCACGTTATGAATGGATCCATTTAATATTACAAGATTTTAAAGATATAACTGCATATAATTCTACCATGTTTAGAATTAAATCACAGTTAAATTTATGCGGAGAAAAAATCACAGATCATGATATGCTGGAGAAAACATTCTCCACCTTTCTTGCCTCGAGTATGCTCCTACAGCAGCAATACCGAGAAATGGGATTTAAAAAATATTCTAACTTAATTTCGCATCTTCTTGTTGCTGAACAACATAATGATCTTTTGATAAAAAAATCATGAAAGTCGACCTACTGGTACTGCTGCATTTCCTAAAGCGAATGCTGTAAATTTTCACCAATCTAGGCGTGAAAGAGCTCCTGACCTCAGTCGTGGCCGTAGTCGTGGCCAAGGAAGAAATTTTAATCATGGTGATTGTCTTGCACTAAATAATAACCCTTAGCACCAGTAGTGTAAAAAGAAGGGTGAAAAGACTGAAGCAGTGAAAAGAAAAAATTCAGAAAATAGATGTTATCGGTGTGGAGGAAAAGGGCTTTGGTCACGTACCTGTCGTACGCCAAGACACCTGATTAATCTCTATTAGGCATCCCTCAATAAGATGGATAATAATGCAGAAACAAACTTTAGCTCCTAAGATAATGTTGAGCCTTTGCATTTAGATGTTGCAGATTTCTTTGAATTCCCTGAAGGAAATATAGATCATCTTGTCAGTGACATATCTATAATAGTCTAAGTATTTTACTTTTCTATTGGTTGTATTAGTTTAAGTTTCTGTTGGTTGTGTTTCTCTACTCTTGTAAATAAATAAAGTTTGAGTAATACTATAATGTTTAATTTGTTTATATTTTCATCTTCAAGAATATTTGGATACTCCTCAAATTTTATTTGGATCAATGATCAATCGTGAGGATATTTGTGTGATTGATAGTGGAACAACACACTGCATATTTGAAGATGAGAAATACTTTTCTTGCTTGCTTAGAAGAAAAGCAAATGTTACAACAATTTCTGGTAATTCGAAATTGATTGACGACTCAGGAAAAGCTACTATATTTCTGCCTAAGGAGACGAAGCTTGTTATAGAAGATGCATTATTCTCTTGTAAATACCCCAAAAACTTGTTAAGTTTTAAAGATATCCGTCAAAATGGATATCATGTTGAGACAATAAATGAAATGAATGTTGAATATCATGACATTACTATGAATGTCTCAGGTCAGAAATCTGTGTTGGAGAAATTGCCAACTTTGTCTTCTGGCCTATATTATGTAGAAATTAGTACAGTTGAAACACACTCTATCGTAAACCATAAGTTTATCGATTTAACTTTTGTGCTATGGTATGGCCAAATGGGTCACCCTGAATCAATAATGATAAGACGAATCATTAAAAATTCAAATGGGCATCCGCTAAAGAACCTGAAGATTCTTGCAAGTGATGAATTTTCATGTGCTGCTTGTTATCAAGGTAAATTGACAACTAAACCGTCGCGACTGAAAGTTGGCGTCGAATCCCCTTTTTATCTAGAACCTATACATGGATATATATGTGAACCTATTTACCCATCCAGTGGGTCATTCATATACTTTATAGTCCTAATAGACGCATCTTCAAGATGGTCTCATGTGTGCCTCTTATCGTCTCGTAACCTGGCATTTATAAAATTATTGGCACAAATAATACGATTAAGGGAGCAATTCCTAGATTATACCATTAAGGTTATTCGCCTTGATAATGCTGTAGAATTTACATCTCAAGCTTTTGATGATTACTGTGTATTAGTTGGGATATGAGTTGAACATCATGTCACTCATGTTCATACTCAAAATGACCTTGTCGAGTCATTCATTAAGCGCCTATAATTAACAGTAAGACCACTACTTATGAAAACAAAAGTGCACATTACTATTTGGGGTCATGCTATCTTACATACAACATCACTATTCGTCTCAGACTGACTCATTATAAAAAATACTTTCGGTCATAATTGATCTTTGGTCATGAACCAAATATTGCTCATCTACGAATTTTCGAATGTGTTGTATATGTGCTAGTAGCACCACTATAGCGCACTAAGATGGGCCCCTAGAGAAGGTTAGAGATATATGTTAGGTTTGAGTCTCCCTTCATAATTCGCTACCTTGAACCATTGACGGCAGATTTATTTACTGCTCAATTTACAAATTGTCGATTTGATGAAATAAATTTCCCGTAATTAGGGGGAGAGAAACAAAAACTCAAAACAGAAATTATGTGAAAAGTTTCATCATTATCTCTACGTACCCCCATATGTGAACATGAGGTCCAGAAGATCATTCACTTACAGAAAATAGCAAATCAAATGCCAGATGCATTTACTGATTTGAAAAGGATTCACTTGCTAAACGTGAGGCTTTTTGGACTTGTAGTCCAAACCCCTGAAGGTGTAAACTCCGTTGGCTATAAATGGGTCTTTGTGCGAAAAAGAAATGAGAGAAATGAAATCGTAAGATACAAGGCACGCCTTATTGCACAAGGATTCTCTCAAAGACTCGGTGTCGACTATGAAGAAACGTATTCACCTGTTATGGATGCAATAACATTTTGATATCTCATCGGTTTAGCTATACATGAAAACCTTCAAATACATCTAATGGATATGGTTACAACTTATCTTTATGGTTCACTTGATAATGAAATTTATATGAGGATCCCAGAAGAATTAAAAATACCTGAAGCATATAGTTCAAAGTCTCGAGAAATGTACTCAATCGGATTACAAAGATTGTTATACGGTCTAAAACAATCAAAATGTATGTGATATAATTGCCTTAGTGAATACTTGATAAATGAAGGTTATATAAATGATGTCATTTGTCCTTGTATTTTCATTAAGAAAACAACATCAGAGTTTGTTGTACTCGCTCTTTATGTTGATAACATAAATCTCATTGGAACTCCAAAAAAGGTCCAAAAGGCAATTGAATATCTAAAGAAAGAATTTGAGATGAAAGATCTTGGCAAGACAAAATTTTATCTTGGTCTGCAAATTGAGCATTTAGCAGACGGGGTCTTCATCCATCAATTTGCCTATACTGAGAAGGTTTTGAAATAATTTTACAGACAAAGCACATTCATTGAGTACTCCAATAGTTGTTCTATCACTTGAAGTGAGTAAAGACCCGTTCCGACCTCCAGAAGAGAATGAAGAGATTCTTGGTCCTGAAGTACCATATCTCAGTGCTATTGGTGCACTTATGTATCTTGCTAACGCTACAAGGCCTAATATAGCATTTTCTGTTAATTTGCTAGCAAGGTATAGTTTTTCTCCTACACATCGACATTAGAACAGAGTTAAGCATATATTGCGATATCTAAAAGGGACTATTGATATGGGTCTGTTTTATACTAACAAAGATAGTGCAGATCTTGTTGGTCATGCAGATGTAGGTTATTTATCTGACCCATATAAAGCTTGATCTCAAACAGGCTATGTGTTTACATATGGAGGTACTGCTATATCATGGCTATCTATAAAGCAGTCTATTGTTGCTACTTCTTCAAATCATGATGAGATAATAGCTATTTATGAAACAAGTAGAGAATATGTATAGTTGAGATCGGTGATACATTTGATCAAAGAGAGATGTGGCCTGAAGTATGATATCAAGGTATCCACAGTCCTATTTGAAGACAATGTTACATGCATAGCTCAATTAAAGGGAGGCTTTATAAAAAGAGATAGAACGAAGCACATCTCGCCAAAGTTATTCTTCACACATGATCTCCAGATAAATGGTGATATTGATGTACAACAAATTCATTCAAGTGACAATCCAGCAGATCTGTTCACTAAATCTCTACCAACTTCAACTCTTGATAAAATGGTACACAAGATTGAAATGCGAAGACTTAACCATCTGAATCGAGGTCTTCATCTGGGGTATTAAGACTATGCGTTGTACTCTTACGCACTGTACTCTTTTTTCCTTAACCAAGATTTTATCTCACTGAGTTTTCTTGGTACGATTTTTAATGAGGCAGCACTCAAATGCGTATTCAATAGATTTTCTTTTACGTGGCTATTCAAGGGGGAGTGTTGTAAATTGTGTGGCTAGCCACGTGGCTAAGGATAATCATTAAGTAAATGACTTGATTTCCAAGTTATTTTCCACCGCTGGTAACTACTTGATGGCCAAGTATAATGTGGCCTATAAATATAACCTTACCTCTTGTATTGTTAGATGTACACAGAACAGTAATAAGAAGAAGCATTATTACTATTCTATCTTTATTGTTTTTGATTTGCTTTTAATAGTTTAGTGCTTGATCTTTAATCTTTATTTTATAACAACACTAAAATAAAAGAATCACTTAACTCCTAAAATAACTCTCTTTGTCCATTTATTTGCAAAGCTTTACTTTTTCAGAAGTCAAACCATTTTTTCTCTGAATATTAATTTTTTAAAATATTTTAAATTATTTATTGTTCTAATTTATAGTATTTTTAACATAATTTTCAAATATATGAAATTATATTTCATAAAGCTAGCTAGAAGAGTTTTGCTAATTTAGATCAATTTTTTTTTTATTCGATCTCATATTATGAACTCTTCATATGGAAAACGATGAAGAAAGTAAGTAATAATTTATAAGATGGGATAAAAAAATAATATATATACTTTTCAACGGAAAAGAATAATATTGGTTTGGGTCGTAATTTGGACATTCTAGTCAACTAGGCTGCCATCATTCTGATTTACTTGCTTCGTAAATATTTCATGAATATTCTATTTTGATCGCTTTATTTAATTAGTATTTATTTTGTGTTTTATTTTGCATAACTACCCAGTATTTTGATCGCTTCTTATTTTTTTTTAATGATACATGAGAAATCCATCGAGGAGCTACACCAAACGAATGAACAAGAAACGATCAACAACTAACATTAAAGAAAGATTCAAGAAATAGAAGGGGACCAACACCACGAATCGATTTGCCCTACCTCGATCTCTAGGATCATCTAAACTGCCAAGTAAAGACTTCCTATCACTACCAGATAGTTGAATTATCCCTCCTCGAACCATATGAAGAGAATAAAGGAGGAGCAGATGAGTCAAGGAAAATTCCTCGCCTATCGAAGTGGCCAACGCTCGGAGACATGCAACAATTCCCCATACCCCTAGACCAAGCTGACCGAGGCACACCTTGAAAGTATTTTAGAACAAAGTAATCACTTTGTCTACAAGGTCTCCAAGGCCCATGCTGAATGGGTAAGTATAGACGAAGGTCCTATCGATCCGAGACAGCGTGATACTTTCGAAAGAACGGGGTATTTCTTGAAATTCTTCGGTAGGCCTACCACAATCTCTTCAAACGATAGCTAGGTCACTCCTTTTCACAAGGGATCCCAGTTTATTTACCAGCCTATCCTCCTCTTTTGTTCCTTTGCAACTGAAGGACCTAAAGTCCTTATCAAAAGAGTAAGCACTAGGAAGAATCTCATCAATGCACGACTCAGAGAGATCCGACTCTTTGTCCTTACCCTTAGAAGCATCACCGGACATGGTAAAGTAAGACAAACGGTACAACCGAAAGAGACTCATAAGAAGTTTTGTGTGTCGAAAGAGAAGGCTAGGTGCACAGAATGGCAAAGCACACTGAGTTTATAAAGAGAAAAACAAAACAAGTAACCAACCCTAAAAGACGCCTCAAAAAGAACGTGGATTTTTGGCCGTCCATATGTCGAAAAGTCTATTAGCAATGAGACGCGACATTCTGGAAATGTGTCAAGGAGATGATCTTCAGTTCACTTTCCGTCTCTCGAGAACTACATGCCATAGTATCTCGAAAGACGGAGGGACTATCTATATGGGGTAAAATCGGTGCAATGACACATGGCCAATTTCGGGTAAATAGCTTGATCGCGTGAGCACCACGACGAATGCTATGACTACGAAAGGATGCTCTCGGAGAATCCATGACAAAGATGTCCTCCCAAAAGGATAAGAAAGCTCCCACTCATCACCATCAACGACATATCACAAATTGACAAGCAGGAGACAAGTGTGTTAGACTCTTTAGAAGTGTGGATGAGCCCCTACATAGCAAGGCCTCATGAGAATATTAGCCAGCCCACTGATAAATTGGACTGATGTCGTTCCCACATAGGCGAAAGTCCTCTAGAACGTTACTGTTAAAATGCGATTGGCTAGTGCCTACGCTTGTAAACTATAAATAGCCATCTTTACTTCTTGTATAGGGATCTTCCTCTCTCCCACACTCTGAATCAATACAATAGTTGCTACTTGGTCTCCAAGCATTCTTTATCTTTCTGCACTGTTCAATATTTACTCTAGTTCGTTTAAGTCTCACGGGTAGCAAGACTTTAGCCCTTGATAGCTCTAGCGGACATCCTCGACTCGTCCTAACTAGTTTGCTTTACTTGCTCGTTACTTTCTTTTTATTATTATTGTTTGTTTCTCTTAATCGATAACTAATCTAACCAATAACAAATCAAACCCATAACAAGATTGAATCGTAACGCGTACTCTTGACTCACCTACAAATTTAACTGTACCAAATCCACGGTAAACAGATTAGTTGTGAGGAAATTTATATACGTATTATTTTATGCAGATTTCTAAATTGCAAACCAAATACCGTATTAATTTTATATATAAATAACTTACCTTCTAACCAACTATCAAACATTAGTATTACTTATGCAGAATTTAATACCGACATAACTCACATCCAAGTCATCTACCAAATGGCCCTAGTAGTCTTGTAAATACTTTCGAATATGGATAAATGAAAAAGGGAACTCCTATTATTATTATTATTATTATTATTATAATATTACTATATTATATTATATTATTATTAAAGAGAAAAAAGTGAGACCATTTGTATTTTGGTTTGTCTGAATGTGGTGTGACATGCTCACATTTCTGCATTTGCATGTCATTCTTGAAAGTTGAATGGAAAAGGAAAGAGACATGATGGGCTCCTCCTCCTGTGCACAACCCACCACCTATCACATAAGCCAAGTACCAGGCAAACGCCTATCCCTATTTTAATTAACCATTTTTATTCTTACATTTTTCTGGGTTATCCTCACCTCATTTGATTATTATTCCCCTTTAAAACATCATTTTCTCAAACAACTATTTGGAATAATGTGTGATTTTTCTCCTTCACAGACCCCACAATCCCAAACAACACACGTTGTTTTTGTTCTTCTATCTTAATACTATAATCTTCTTTTATTAACCCCAAAAAGTCATTCTATGATCACACCAAAAAGCCAAATATCCTTTTCTTCATTTTTGGGTGTTGTATTATTTTTTGTTCTCTTCTTGCCTTCCAATCTTTCTTCCATCATTTCTTGTTCATTGGGTTTTGGTGGGTTGTTCCAAATCTTTTGTCTATTTTTTTCCCTTTTTAAAAACCATTGTTTTTCCTGACACCCCAATTCTATTCCCAGACCAAAATCCTTGTTTGGCTACCTTGGTATTAGGGTTTGTTTTTTTCTTCTTGTCCTTTTGTCTCACGGGTTTGAATAAAAAAACCCCATTTTGGGCAAAACAATGCTGCAAATGGGTTATGCAAATTTGGCTTGTTTCGTTCAGTAATTTTTACAAATAATTGGTGTGCAACTTTGCTTTGATTTAGGGAATTATGGGGTGTGTTCTTGGGAAGTGTTGTTGTAGGTATCCAAGATCTTCAGATGGTGATAACAGGGAAGATTTGGGTAGATATGCTCAGGTTCAAACACATATTCTAGATGGAAGGTCTTTAGATAGTGCACAAGTTCCTTCACATAACTTCAGGTTAGAATATTCTGTGCTTACCCAACGTGGGTTTTACCCAGAATCCCCTGAGAAAGAAAATCAAGATAGTTATTGCATCAGAACACAACTTCAGGGTAATCCAAATGTTCATTTCTTTGGTGTGTTTGATGGGCATGGACAGTTTGGTACTGAATGTTCTGTCTTTGTTAGGGATAGGCTTGTTGAGATTTTATCAAATGATTCGACGTTGTTGGATGATCCTGTTAAGGCTTACAATTCTGCATTTTCAAGAACAAATGAAGAACTTCATAATAATATTGATATTGATGATTCCATGAGTGGGACTACTGCTATAACTGCTCTTCTTGTTGGAGATATGCTGTATGTGGCTAATGTTGGTGATTCAAGAGCTGTGCTGGCTGTTAAAGAAGGAAATAGAGTTGTTGCTAAAGATTTGTCTTCTGATCAGACACCATTTAGGAAAGATGAATGTGAGAGAGTGAAAAGCTGTGGGGCAAGAGTTCTTAGTGTTGATCAAGTGGAAGGTCTAAAGGATCCTGATATTCAGTCATGGGGGGATGAGGAAACAGAAGGAGGTGATCCACCTAGGTTGTGGGTTCAAAATGGGATGTATCCAGGTACTGCTTTTACGCGGAGTGTTGGAGATAGTACAGCTGAAAGCATTGGTGTAGTTGCTGTCCCAGAGGTTTCAACAGTACATCTTACAGCTCATCATCCTTTCTTTGTAGTTGCAAGTGATGGGGTCTTTGAGTTCCTCTCCAGCCAAACCGTGGTGGACATGGTAAGGGCTACTTTATTTGATGCTAAAATCTACAGAAATCTATTAATTCTTGCTTTTGTTAATCTTGATTGTTTTATGCTTAACACATCTTCATTATTAGCAATTGTCACTGGTGGTGTGGCTCTATGCATTTTTGATATCAGAATTTCTATATGACATGCTCTGTTTCAGCTAGATACAGGACATCATTATTCATGTGAAATTCGTTGTTGTGTGTTGTCTTTTGCTATGTATGTGTTACTGTGTCAGTATATGTGCATGTGTCAACTATTGAAGTAAATCTTGATGATATTTAGCCCTTTTGGAACTATGCTACATTAAGCCGAGATTCTTCTAACTTCTTTGCCTTTGAGAGGTCCCAAATAAGATGTGTGGCATAAAATTGCACTGAGTCTGGATAATGGATCCAATGGAAAAGAAATGTAATTAGAAAACGAGGATGAAAATGTTAAAGAGATGAATGGCATACTTCAGGTAGCCATTAAAAGTCAAGATGGAAGGATAGCACATTATATTCTGAACTTTGTCTCAGATAAATCATTTTGGTGGAAGTATGTAGTTTTTTGGACATAAAGCAGCGATTCCTTAGTTTTGCTATCTAAACTCGGTCTCTGAACATTAGCTAAGAATTGATGCTTATGTTGCGTATTTCTTCTGTAATTGAAATGGGTATACTTTCTCTGGCACATCTCCTTTGTTTGGATCGAATTTCAAGCAATTGCCCTTGTATCGTGGTCTTTTTCATGCTTTCAACTCTGATGATATTAAAAGAGAATTCAAAATATGGGCTACTGTTGGAATTTTAAGTAGCATTTTCTTGACTAGTTGAGGGCGAACTTGGCACAATGATAGAGTTGGTCATTTGGTTACTTATAGATCACAGGTTCATGATTAAAAAAAAAGGGCTGCCCGGTGCACTAAAGGTCCCGCTATGTGTGGGTTCCGGGGAAGGGCCGAACCACAAGTGTTTATTGTATGCAGCCTTACCTTGCATTTATGCAAGAGGTTGTTTCCACGGCTTGAACCTGTGACCTGGTCACATGGCAGCAACTTTACCAGTTGCTCCAAGGCTTCCCTTCATTCATGATTTAAAAAAAAATTATACGTCACAGGTTCAAGGTGCTAAAGCACCCTCTTTGTGAAAATGTGAGGATAAGGCTGCATTCTCCCTCTACCCATTCCACTAGTCGGGGAGCATTTCTTGTACGGGCCCATTATAATTTATTGAGTTGTTAGTAACTCCATTTAGTTAAGCTGAAGTCTGAAGAAAGGGTAGTATTTGATGAGAAAACATAGAAACTACTATTTTTGCACCTTAATCTTAAACTATTTGGCCTAAGTGATATGAATCCACTATATCTTTTTTTTTTTTTTCTTTTTCCCAGTATGAATCCACTATATACATCCTGCTCAATTTGGACAATATTTGATAATTTGTCCTTTAAGGCATATTAATTAGGATTCCAAGAAGCTGGAGATTATTTAGTATTTACATCTTGCACTTATCCCTACATTGAGATACAAATCTCAAAACACTACATTCCTGGCAAAAGACAGGATCTCGACTAAGTTTTGATCTCAACCAGTTGATATGGCCTCCATGGACTTTTTACTTCCATGTTGTTCTGTTATTTGTTAGCATCGCTTGAATTTCTAGAGGTTATCAGTTTTTGGAAATAAATTTTCCTTGTGATTTTACGCCTACACTTTCAATCATGGTTATGTTGCACATAGTTGGAGGTCTATGTAGTATGGTCAAACAATCTTAGGCATCTTCTCTCATTTTGCCCTCTATGTTTGCTATTTGTATCTTCTATCCAATTTTTAATTGTTGGTAGTTAGTGTTCCTTTTTTTCAAATTGCTTTATCATGCTTTATGTAGCTACTTGATCAAAAACAAAATTATGCTTTATATAGTATTTTGCCATGACGATTTCTCTTCCATTATTTCTTTTTCCCGGACTGCTTTGTTTTGCTTTTCTTTGAGCCGAGGGTCTATCCTCTCTACCTCCCAAGGTAGGGGTAAAGTTTGCATACACTCTATCCTCCCAGACCCACTTGTTGAATTACACTGGATATGTTGTTGTTGTATCGGATTTTTAGTTTTTTAATCTTGTCGTTCATCTACTTAATATCCACATACAGAACTCTTTTGTGAATATGTTGGAACATAGAGGCTCAATACTCACTCCACTATAACATTAGTGGTCTCATTTATTGAATTGTCCTTTGACTTTGATAGGTATCTCGCTATCACATATCACTCCTGTATGTGTTCCGTTTTCATCTATTATTTAATTATCCTCTTTTAACATGAAGCCTAGATATATCGATTGTCTTTCCAAACTGGCAAATCAATATCAGATGAATTGTCTGAATTTAAACATGTAGTTTTGTTTAATATCATTTCAATGCGGAGCCTGTTATCTAATGATAAACAGGATGATTCTTTTTTTTGGTTTAACCATTCGGTATTCGATACTCAATGGCCCGACTAATCTGGATTCACACCTCGTAGGGCTCATTTGAGAGGGGAAGCTCTCGGATAGGAATTTCTCCATTCCCAGAGATCGAACCTCGAACCTGAGAGATCCGATACATTCCACTGAATCCCTTGGTGGTAGGAGGAAGTTCTTGAACACATAACACATAACTACGAGGGTGTCTGGATAAGCTTTTTTTAAGTGACTTATAAGCTAATAGTTAAAAGCCAAAAGTATGTAGCAACCAACTCTTGACTTTTGACTTTTTTTTGTACTTTTTAAGCCAAAAGTAAAGTGCTTAAAAGCAATTTGTGCCTTTGTCAAACACCTTCAAAAATTAAAAAGTGCTTAAAAGCCAAAAGCACCTAAAAATAAGCCAATCCAAACACCCTCTACATCTGTATTCTTGTCTTTCTTTTCTGTCTTCTTCTTTTTGTCTATTTTATCTTCTTCCTTTGTAGATATTTTGAGTGTTCTTTTCACGGGGGATCATCTCGTCCTTTTTCATACTAATGTGGCATTTAATGTTATTAAATGCTCGCTTGAGGTGCATTGCAAGCTGGTTTTCTTGCCCTGGTTCATGCAATACTCTAATGCAAGAACAAAGGTTATAACGTGCGCAACATCCTCGTAGGCACTGTTTTTAAAGAGCAGAATTAAATAACATTCTGAGTGAATATGTTAATAATCAAAATTAGGTAATAAGAAATTTAGTAATACAATAAGACTAGCTAAATCTCTTGATTAAAAGAATAGCTTAAGAAAAATTTGGAAACTTTAAGTTGTATTTACATCTAAATGTGTAATATAAAATGGTTCCTGTACTTGATTGACATGATTTTGACTTCATATATTTCAATTTATTGACAATGTTCAATTTTTCTGTATATGTACTTTTCATACATTATGTGTGTCATTGTGTAGCTGTGTGCGCCTTTTGTGTGTGTGTATATATATATATTCATCAGTTGTGCCGTCCTTAGCTAAAGTTCATGCATTAATTGTGCTCTGGACTTAAAGCTGCTGCAGACCCTTGATCCTTTATTTTAACACACTCAACACTTTGACAACACTGGTAGCACTTTGTATACCGGTGATTAGTGGTAGTTATGCCAACAAATTATCGGAACAATGCTGAAAAAGCAGTTTAATAGAAAGCTTGATCATGTGTTTGTGACATTAGTTAAAATCAATGTGATTTATCTTCTATCTTCAAGTAAACGAGCAAATTTTTTTTTACTTGATCTCAGAAAACCATTTGCTTAAGTCACTAACATTTTCTGCCTTGTTTCCTATTTTCTTCTTGTGTAGGTAAATAGATGCGCAGATCCTAGGGATGCAAGTTCAGCCATTGCTGGAGAATCTTACAAACTGTGGCTAGATCATGAAAACAGAACAGATGATATAACAATCATCATTGTACATATTAAACCCTTATCCAATGTATGAACCGTTTGCTTCTTATTTGTGGAGTTTGTTGTTTCTTTTCTAATCCTCTGGATATAAATTCACATATTTCTACTTTGCTTTCTGTGTAAATGAGTATGTTCCTATGGTTAGTAGGAAGTACTAACAATTTGATAGATGAACTCTAAGAGCATCTGTTGCTGATATTACTGGACTATATTCTTTCTTCTTTAGTGGTGTTCTTTCTGAAGGGGCTTAGGGTGGTGGTGGTGGTGGGTTGGATAATTATGTATTTGGTTAATCGACTTCTTCAGAATTGGATCAAAATAACATAGTTCCCAAATTCATTCCTGCTATATCTTGCCTTTGGTACTTCCACGATTCAAGATTACTTCATGTTTCTGTTTACTTTTGGATTAGCTAATATACTCTGAAGTTGGATAGTCAGGTGGTGGTGCCACAGCCAAAAGGAATGGAGGAAGAACAACGAACACACAGAAAGAAACATCGGAGATATATTTCACTCCGTGTGCTTCGGAAGGTTTTCGGTCAGTAAGGAGTGACTTTTCTGAAGTGAGCTGTTGTCAACCTGTTTCAT
Source organism: Capsicum rhomboideum (assembly GCA_031232105.1). Taxonomy (NCBI): domain Eukaryota; kingdom Viridiplantae; phylum Streptophyta; class Magnoliopsida; order Solanales; family Solanaceae; genus Capsicum; species Capsicum rhomboideum. Next base: position 110,807,362 of record CP124719.1, on the reverse strand, counting down.
CGTTAGACCAGAGCTCCAAAGTAGTAGTTTCATCTAACTTGTGGGTTTCACTCTTTCCCAATTTTACTCTTTTATTAATCTGTATATTGTTCTACAAGTGACCACTTGCTTGTACTTCTCTTGCAGGGATTGAACAAAGAAAAGACTTCCAAGGGTTTCCACGCATTTCCACATATTTTAGATGTGCCTGAAATGGTAACTTACTTCATTCTATAGTCATTGACGATTATAAACACACATATCAAGCCATGCATAAGTAGAGAACTGATAGCGGTATGTTATGCCCTTCTACATATTTTATTGAATATGACAGATAGCGGGACCTGAGCAGCATTCATTTAGCAGTTGAACCTATGTCCTTTCCTTGTAAAAGAATCTAGCAGTTTATGGATCTATTGCCCTCTGACTTCAATTGGTTACTACTCACTTCAGTTGCTTCTCACTTTGCGTTCTTGTGCATAGAACATCAATCAACTTTACCTGGGGTTGTTCTGGAGACTTCTTTGCTGGGGGCGTTGCTTCTGTCAAAAGCTTAACACTGATGCTCATGTACATGGGTTAGTTCCATATACATGAGAGCTGTTCAATAGTTGCATCTTCTTGCAACAAAAAGAGCAAACTTTTTACTGTATTCCATCTAAACTTTGTCAGTTTTAGTATAGCAATTTCTATCACGTCATTTAGACTTGGCTGCAGAAGAACTTCTTGTTGTATGAAGTATCAAACAAGTATATGACGCATGAAAATTGGTTAAATTTGTATAGAGAATGCTCGTAGTGAATGAATCCCTAATGATAGTCGTGCAAGGGATTTGGCAGAACACTTGTGTGTGGACTAAAATTGGTGGTGGGTAATGACTAAAGAGTCCGACAATTGCCTTTTTGCGGGTGAACAATTTTGTGACGGCTTCTAAGTCCTTTTTTAAGCTAACCAATCGGGCACTACGCTAGGACACGGATCAGTCATGACGAGAATCGATTTCTATATAGCGTAATCTAAATGTAATACAAGTGCTAGAGTATGGTTGACCTCCCTTCTCAACCAGGCAAAGGAGATATGAATTCCATTTAGGTGAGTGAGGGCTTGGGATAACCTAGGCTCTCCTGGGTTGAAGGCGAGAACTTAAAAGTAAATCATCAAAGCCCCACCTTATATTCTCCTCGGTTGGAGGAGACAACTTGAAAGTGAACATTTGATCACGAGAAATACATTTATAATAACACTAAAAAAGAGGTAACCAGAAAAATCTAACGTAAGAGTACGGACATCCTTTGCAGTTTGCACAACCAAAAGATATATGAGAATACAGCTGATTCTGAAAATTAGTTTAGATACAAAAAAATGAAGATAAGGGAGGTAAGAGTTAATATGTCAAAGTCCAACCACAGGGGAAGTCAGTGTTATAAAGACAAATCTGAAGGAAGGTTAAAATTATCCCATGTATTTTCGAAATTTTCTTTTTTCAGCCAAACGCCATAAGCATGGGTGGTGTAAGAGGAGGCCTACGTCCAACTTCAACGTAAACAAATAATTAGGCAAATTACACAGTACTTTTCATGTTCTAACTAATTTGCTTTCACTTAATCTATTGTGTTACATTATGACGTGCATATGATGTATTTTGCTAATAAGAATAACTATTTTCGTGTTAGTTTATGTGACATTATAAAATTAGGCTTGAATTTATTTTTTTTTAAAAAAAAATTGAAATTTGTAATCTAAATAAGTCATTGACATTTTTATGATTATAATTAAATCATTTCATTAGGAATAAAATAAAACTTTTAATATTTAATTATTTTTAAATATAACAATATATCATTCTTTAACACATATTGAAAAATTATACCACATAAATTTGAAAAGAGGGGTACATGAATTTGTTACACTTTTGAATGACATTGTTTATTTTGACTTTGATTATAAGGTCCAACTTATCCGTATTCGCTTATTTGTTTGATTGATAGGAGGGGAAAGCGTCGATGGACAAGACGGTCATTGACTAACTTTTATGCCTTTTGTATGCAATTAACTACTATTTAGTTGGTGGGAAAAAGAAATATGTGTCGGGAGAGTAATTATTATAACATTTTAAGAGGATTCTTTGATCGAGTGTATAAGAATAGTAGATGATGTATTAATAATGATGTAACTAGTTATGCTGATATTATTTTTTATCGATTATTTAGTTTGTTGTATCAAATGAATAAGGTGTATTAGAATAAGAATAATACTGAATAGAGTGTATTATAGTAGGAATAGTACCATCGTATTGGTAGTACCATGGTTTATGTTTCAATATCAAGAGCAAGAATAGCAAATAAAGAACAATAAGAACACTATAGAAGGCAATCAAGACCTCTATTTGTAGTATTATATTGAGGAAATTAAAGGGTTGTCATAAACATGACATTTAACCCAAGAGAAGGTGGGGAAGGTTATGAGATTGTGGAAGATTAAAGAGGAGGTGGTGGAGGTGTGGGAGTATCTACACTTAAAAGGAGGAGTTACACATAGGTGTTATGGACCTTATGGTCATCCATAATTATTCTTATTTACAACACTCCCCCTTGGATGACCATTGAGATAATACGTATTGTTTACTGCCTCTTTAAAAACTTTGCTAGGAAAATTCATTGGGACAAAACCTAGGCCAAGGAAAAAAGAGTGCAACACGTATTTTACTCCCCCTGATGAAAACATCATTTCATATCTTGGAGATGACGCATCCCAATCTTGAATACCAGCTTCTCAAATATTGAGGTTGGTAATGCTTTAGTGAACACATCCGTCAAATTATCAACCGAACGAATTTGTTGAACAACTATTTCACCTTTCTTCCCAGGAGTATGAGTGAAAAAGAATTTTGGTGAAATGTGTTTTGTTCTGTCTCCTTTAATTTAACCTTCCTTCAACTGAGTTATACATGCAACATTGTCTTCATACAATGTAATTGGAATATCTTTTTTCAAAGAAAAATCACACATTTTCTAAATATGTTGAGTCATTGATCTCAATCAAACACACTCCCGGCTCGCTTCATGAATGGCAATTATTTCTGCATGATTTGAAGAAGTTGCAGCTAATGTTTGCTTCATTAAACGCCATGATATAGTTGTGCCTCCATATGTAAACAAATAGCTCGTCTGTGATTGAGCTTTATGTGAATCAGACAAGTATCCTGCATCTGCATAACAAATCATTTCTGATTTGGATTCATTAGAATAAAATAATCCCTAGTCAATGCTTTTTCGAAGATATCTGAATATATGTTTGACACCATTCTAATGTCTTCTTATTGGGGAAGAGCTGAATCTTGCCAATCTGTAAAATAAATATCCGATCGAGTATTATTGAAAAGATACATTAGTGCCCCGATTGCACTAAGATATGGAGTTTCATCACCAAGCCCTTCATTATTTTCTTGAGGTCAAAATGGATCTTTATTTATATCAAGCGATCTCACAATCATTGGGGTACTCAATGGATGTGATTTATCCATGTAAAATTGATTTAAAACCTTTTCAGTGTGTGTTGATTGATGGACAAAAATTTCATTTGTCAAATGTTCAATCTATAGGCCAAGACAAAATTTTGTCTTTCCTAGATCTTTCATTTCAAATTCTTTCTTCAAACACTCAACAGTTTTTGAAAGCTCTTTAGGAGTGCCAATGATATTCAATTCATCAACATACACTACTATTATAACAAATTCAGATTCAGACCTTCTTATAAAAATACAAGGACAAATAGTGATACGAACCAAAATATGAAAATGAAACACGAATACGGAAATCCAAAGATAATAAGGGTAAAGGGATAAAAGATAGACACAAGAAGAGGAATCGTAAACAAACCAACGGTATATTAAACCAAAGGTCCTTAAACGATTAACCTAAACAAGCACCTAACTCCTACAAAGACCAAGAGGGAAATTACATCCCTCACAACCAACGTTTCTAAGCAACAAGAAAGCTCCCAACAAGTAATCGTAAGCACTCGCAAGTGTATTCTTTATCAAAATTCATCTACTTCTCCTAAAATGAAAAGAAAGCTAACTACTTATAGCCATGACCTTATTACATAATGGGCCCAAAAGTGATCCTAAATGCCATATAGGCCCAAAAGTGATCCAATGTGCCAAATACTCATCCTTCAACACCCAACATCATCATGGTGAGTCACAATACTCTTCTTCATCTCGAAAGGGGCGCCAATTTCCATCAGTGAGAATCTTTGGGGTAATCCCGCTTATATCATCCTCTCCTTCTTGAAGAGAATTTGTTCTCAAATTCAAGAAGACATTATTTTCAAGATCAAGATTCTTGGGGAAACCCCTGGCATTGGTGGGATTCATAACTTCGACATCTTCATCACATGGATCCTTTAAAAACACATCTCTCATGTTCCAAGCTATCATCCACACACGATATTGATCTTTCGGAGGCTCTTCCGAAGATGTAGCTTGGATTGTATCCACGGTGATTTGGATTGTCTTAGTACTAACCGTGCTTACATCATCATCTCCTTCTTGAAAAAGAATCAACACCGGACCCAATTCATCATACTTTTCAATTTTAGAATCCTTTGGTAAGAACTCCATGAGGCCCTCAAGCTTATCTTCATAAATCACTCTACTTGTATCATTCTTTGGATGTATTTGTTAATGAACCTGCACAATAGAAAAAATGATACTAGGTAAAATGCTAGTATCGTGGTTAGTGGGCCTAAGATGGAAAGGATCTTTGCATAATTGGATTTGGGGTGACGGAACATGTTCTTAAGGTCTTGGAACACAATTTTGGTGGATGATCCCCTGGGTGGTGATAGTGGAAGTGCTTTGAGCGCTTGAGGTGTTTTAGGGAGTAAGACACCTCAAATTTGCCATCCTCTCTTTCATGTGTGACCAATCCCCAATCAATTCATTCACATCTTGTCGCAACCCCATGATAGCCTCCACTAAGGTATCAAAGGTTGTTCCACCCATGGTCATTAGTACATTTGAGAAATAGGATGAAGCAAATATGGATGACTCTATTAAGAGTAAAAGGAAAGACTCAATTGAAATCAAAAGACTTGACTCAAAGAAGTTAACAAAGAAAGAAACGACAAAACACACAAAGAAAAAAAAAAGAACGAGAAAGAAAACGGACTTAAGAACTAATCAACCAACTAAGTAGATGAATTACTAGTTGTTAATTAGTTTAGGAATTGAGAAATGAAGTGACGAATTAAGAAATGGAATTAAGATGTTGGAACCTGAGCAAAATGAGTTTTGGAGTGCTTAAGGTGCGTTGGGTTGACCAGTGGGCGCAGGTGATGACCTGCCCACGCAGGTGGCAACGCATGTCAAAGCAGAATGACCTGCCTTGGCCACCTGCCCACGCAGATAGTTCATATGCCCACACAGATGGGGGCACAGGTGGCTAGACAGACAGCTGTAACCTCTGAATTTTAAGCTTTTTGTGGGCCATTTTTGCACTCTCTCTCTTGGAATATTTCCTTTTCTTTTGGATATTCTTTGTACCAACACCCAAACACCTTTCTCTTTCTTCCTTTTTGGATCTAACACACCTTTTTAGAAGATTATTCTTCAACAAGACTTGAATTTATGAAGAACACCAAGAACAAGATGAATATTCAAAAATTCATATCTCTCTCAATTTAGCTCCAAATCTCACGAAATTTGAAACCCAAGCTCCATTTGGTATGGGTAACAACTTCCAAAAATTTTAAGCCTTCAATTCCACTCCCAAAATTTCAGATTTGAAGACCTATTTCACTTTCTTCAAAAACTCAAGGCTCAACAACGGTAGAGGCTTCAAATCACCTCCGATTAAGCTCAAATTTGATATTTAGATTCAAATAGTGTTAGGGAACAAGAATCTAACACCAAAAATAAAATAAAACACCAAAATCAAAAACTCAAAATTTGGGCTAACCCCAAAAAATGTGAAACATCAAATTTTTTTGTGATTTTCTATTTTCTTTCGATAACACACCCAAGATTGAATTAGTGGGAATGAATTCAAGCTCGGCTCTGATACCAAATGATACAAATTAAAATACGAAAATGAAACACGAATACGAAAATCCAAAGATAATAAGGGTAAAGGGATAAAAGATAGACACAAGAAGAGGAATCCTAAACAAACCAACGGCATATTAAACCAAAGGTCCTTAAAAGATTAACCTAAACAAGCACCTAACTCCTACGAAGACCGAGAGAAAAATTACACCCCTCACAATCAACGTTTCTAAGCAACAAGAAAGCTCCCAACAAGCAATCGTAAGCACTCGCAAGTGTATTCTTCATCAAAATTCATCTACTTCTCTTAAAATGAAAAGAAAGCTAACTACTTATACCCATGGGCCTTATTACATAATGGGCCCAAAAGTGACCCTAAATGTCATATGGGCCCAAAAGTAATCCAATGTGCCAAATACTTATCTTTCAACATCCAACATCATCATGGTGGGTCACAATACTCTGCTTCATCTCGAAAGGGGCGCCAATTTCCATCAGTGAGAATCTTTGGGGTAATCCCGCTTGTATCAAATAGGGTCATGTTTGTACTCTTTCTTTATCAAATATTTGCTAAGACAATCGTACCAAATTCACTCTGATTGTTTCAATTCGTATAAGGATTTTTGAAGCTTTATTGAACAGGTTTCTTGCAAACTTTTATATGCTTCGGGCACTTTGAATGCTTCTGAAATTTTCATAAAAATATGATTGTGCAATGAACCATACAAATAAACCGTGACAACATTCATTAGGCACATTTAAAGCTTTTAATGAACTGCCAGATTTATTATAGTAATTTCATTCACCACAGGAGAATATGTCTTCGCATAATCAATTCCAAGCCTTTGCAAAAAATCTTGTGCCACAAGTCGTGCTTTATATCTTACAACTTCACCTTTTTAATTTCGTTTTTGTACAAAAATTCATTTGTACCCCACTAACTTGACCCCTTCAGGTGTTCGGACTATTGGTCCTAAAACTTTACGTTTTTCAAGTGAAGTCAATTCCGCTTGAATTGCATTCTTCCATTTGGACCAATCATTTCTATGTCTACATTCATTAACAGATTTTGATTCCAAATCTTCATCTTGTTGCATTATTTCAACAACAATATTATAAGCAAAAATATTGTCAACCATACTATTATTTCAGTTCCACTTTTTCTCGTCGAGACATAATTTATTGAGATCTCTTCATTTTCACTATTTTCAGATATTTGAACCTCCTTGGTGGTCTTATCATTTGTTATGTCTCAAGGCTATTTTTGAGCAATTTCCACCATATCATGATTATCTTGATCATTTGTTTCTTTTCTTTTTCGAGGATTTGTATCTTTGGAATCAATTGGCCTACCACATTTCAAACGTGACCTAGACTCATTTGCATTAACACTTTGTTCTACCGGGACATCAACTCGAACTGAAGCATTTGTAGCTGGAATATAAGATTTAGTAACCCTTGGAAGGTTAGTAAATGCATTTGGCAGTTGATTAGCAACATTTTATAAATAAATCATCTTTTGAACCTCTTGCTCACATAGATTTGTTCAAGGATCTAAATGAGATAGTGATAATGCATTCCAATCTATCTTCTTTTCCAACTGCTTATGTTCTCCCCCTAATAGATTTAGTAACCCTTGGAAGGTTAGTAAATGCATTTGGCAGTTGATTAGCAACATTTTATAAATAAATCATCTTTTTAACCTTTTGCTCACATAGATTTGTTCAAGGATCTAAATGAGATAGTGATAATGCATTCCAATCTATCTTCTTTTCCAACTGTTTATGTTCTCCCCCTAATATTGGTTATACTGCTTCATCAAAATGACAATCAGCAAACCTTGCCGTAAACAAGTCTCCAGTCATAGGTTCCAAATATTTTATAATAGATGGAGACTCATACCCAACATATATTCCTAATCTTCTTTGGGGACCCATTTTTGTGCGTTGTGGAGGAGCAATTGGAATATATACCGCACACTCAAAAATTCTAAGGTGGGAAATATTTGGCTCCAGACCAAAAGCCAATTGTAATGCGGAAAATTCATGATAACTGGTTGGCTTTATGTGCACAAGTGTTGTTGCATGCAAAATAGCATGTCCCCATATTGAAATAGGAAGTTTTATCCTCATTAACATTGTCCTAGCTATCAATTGAAGACGTTTAATCAATGATTCCGCTAGACCATTTTGAGTATGAACATGAGCAATCGAATGTTCAACTTTTATCCCAGTAGACATACAATAATCATTAAAGGACTGAGATATAAACTCACCAGCATTATCAAGATGGATAGTCTTTATTGCATAATCTGAAAATTGTGCATTTAACCTTATTATTAGAGCCAACAATCTCGAAAAAACCATATTATGAGTTGATAATAAGCACATATGTGATCATCTTGTAGATGCATCTATAAAGACCATATAATATTTAAAGGGTCCATATGAAGGATGAATTGGTCCATATATATCACCTTGTATACGTTTCAGAAATGATGAGGATTCAACCCCAATCTTAGTTGCTGATGGTTTAATAACCAACTTTCCCTAAGAACAAGCAGCACATGAGAATTCCTTTGGTTGAAGAATATTTTGATTCTTTAAAGTATGCTCAGGTGAATTTTTAATAATTCTGCGCATCATATTAAAATCGAGATGGCCCAACCGATCATGCCAAATGATAAAATTATTAAAACATGTAAACCTTTTGTTTACTATCGCATGTGATTCAACCATACCAATACTTGTATGATACAACCCAGAAGAAAGTACGGATAATTTTTCATGCACAGATTTTTTTTCCTGCTTTTATTGTAGTAATATAAAGGTATTCAACCTTTTCTTCATTTGCAGTCTCAATAGGATAGCCATTTTGGCGAATAACCTTGAAACTTAACAAGTTTCTTTGAGAGTTACTACAATATAATGCATTAAAAATAGCCAATATTGTTCTCCCAGGTAGTAATAAGGTTGCTCTTTCAGAGCCCTCAATTAATTTTGTACTATCAGATATTGTATTAACATAAGCCTTTTTCATAACCAAATTACAGAAATATTTCTTTTCTCTTAATATAGTGTGAGTTGTAGCACTATCAAGAAGACACATATTTCCATACTCATCTTGGGTTCAATTGAAGATTGGAAAATTTTTATTTATCTTCATAAAAGAAAAATACATCATAAGAAATGTGAAACCTAATAACCTTGCAAGAAAACTTAAATACTTTTTTTTTTCTGAAAAATAAAAACAACATAAGAGAAAACTTGATAATTAAAAACACATAAATAAAATAAAATAATTTATTTCCCCAATAAATTGATCAAACTTCAGTTGTGATCTCCAAAGAAGTCTTCATCCTTCAAATGAGTAATATCACCAAGGCCATCAAAATCATCATCTTTCAAAGCTAAATTTACCTCAACATCATCATCATATTTTTTTAAAGGTCCTGCCTCAACATTATTTTCAAAAGTCAAGTGTGACTCCATTCAGTCATTAGAAAGGACACCACCTTTATTTTCCTTTCTTTTGAAAGAATTTTAATAAAGCCTAGCAAAATGTTCATGTGCTAGACATTCATTCTTCCAGTGGCCTTTCATGACACAACAATGATAGACACCTCTTAAAAGATTGTTTTGAGAACCCATTTGGTTCTCCCTTTTATGGTTACAACCACAACGATAATTATTATATCATCCCTTGCCATTGCCATGTCCTCGCACATTATTTTGACCTCGATTTTGCCTTCTTTCAGGCTGGCCATGTGCTTCTACCTCATTTGCTTCAGGTAATGGAGTTGCTTCAGTGGAACGAGATTCATGATTTTCATTAAAAGGGCATTATGTTGCTCAGCCATCAGAAGGCATGAAATCAATTCAAAATATTTCTGAAAGCCCTTTCACGATATTGCTGCTGCAATATCACATTTGAGGCATGAAAAGTAGTAAGTGTCTTTTCCATCATGTCCTCATCATTTATAGTTTTCCCATATAATTTCAATTGGGAAGCAATCCTGAATACAACAGAATTATAATTTTCAACTACGGTTTTAAAATCTTGAACCATAAGTGCATCCACTCATAACGAGCTCTTGGCAATACCATGGCTTTTAGGTGGTCATACCTTTTCTTTAAATCAGTCCACAGTTCAAGTGGATCTTTCACTGTCAGGTATTCAACCTTCAATCCTTCATCCAGATGATGACGAAGGAAAATCATAGCCTTGACCTTGTCCTGATTCGACACTCCATTATCTTGAGTAATGGTAGCATCAAGACCTTTGGCAGCTAGGAAAATTTCAGGGTCGAGAACCCATGACAATTAATTTTTTCTGAAGATATCAAGTGCCACAAACTCAAGCTTTGACAAATTCGACATGATGAAAACTATCATAAAAATAATTAAGTTAGATAAAAATACAATAACATAATCTGAAAAATAGTAGCTTTTTTATTTTCACATAAAATAGTAGCTTTTATATTACCGAAAGGAGCAATTGACAAAAGAAACTTACTAAGAAAAAAAATAAAATGGTAAATATTTTTCTTACAAAAAACAGTAACTTAAATGGAGAGACTCACATAAGGTTGAAAACCACATAACAGTGAATAACAATGAAACACACATTAGAGTTAATAGAACTTTAGTCACTCACTGAAAATTGAGAATAGTATATGAAATAGTATATAAAATCTTATGGGAAAAAAAAACTTTTCTATTAACACTAGACAAATATAACATACAGTATTTGTCCTTTATCATACTGCATAAACACTGAAAACATTAAAATTAGACAAGAGGAACAATATTATAAGATAGCTTTCTTTCAAGTGTGTACAACATCATTCTCAAGACCTCTATTTATAATATTATATTGAGAAAATTAAAGGGGTGTCATAAACATGACATTTAACCCAAGAGAAGGTGGGTTAGGTTATGGAATTGTGAAAGATTAAAGAGGAGGTGGTAGAGGTGTGGAGTAACTACACTTAAAGAATGAGTTACACATAGGTGTTATGAACCTTATGGTCATCCACAATTATTCTTATTTACAATAGTTTACTATATATATTTTTTTCAACAATTTACTATATATAAGAATGGTATTACATAGGATAGGTTGAAAATACTACTCCCTCCTTTCGGTTTTACTCATCACAAATTTTCTAATTTGATTTCTACTTTTACTTGTCATTTTTCACTAATCAAGACAAGACAAAGTTTTTTCCCCTACTATACCCTTAATTGATTACTCCTACTAGCAATGAGTTAATTAACATTGTAAAATGTTCCAAGACTTTTTGAAATCTCCAAAAGCCAAATTAGCCGTGTGGGGATTGACAAAGTGTTTAAACCATTCATTAATCCATAAAAACATTCATTTCACTGAAGCATTTTTATAATGAAATATTTGATGGGAAAGTTTAAAATGTTATAAAAATATTGTAAAAGTTTAAATTGTTTCCCTCCAATTTTTTTTAACTACAATTCCACTAAAATAATGAATTTTTGTTGGAATTCAACTAAAGAAAACGGATGAACTACTCCATTAATAATATAAAAAACTGCAATACACTTTACCCAATAAAATGCTTTGGTGTCATTGAAACAATTACTCCACCAATGTTGGAATTTGACTTTACTTAATATATGGCACAACCATTAATAGGAACAATCTGGTAAAGTTATACTATCAATCATTGTTTTCTTAATAGGTATTCCATTTCAATTTATGACTAGTAAAACCAAACGAAGGGAGTACTATCAAACAAGGAATTAAATAATACAAAAACTAATACATATATTGTTATCTAGGTTATTACTATAATTGTTTTGGTCTTAATTATTACTAATTCTGAACATTTAATCAAACTGCTTACACTATGATTTCTATTGCAATGCAAGCCAATCCTAGACTAACCTATGTCCTTTTATCAAACTAACCAGGACACACCTCTACCACTGAGGAATGTGGAGAGATCGTTTCACCCTTGATTAAAAATTTCATGTTCAAGTTTAAAAAATGAAAGAAAAAAAAAACCTTGATAAGAAACACTCCCTCTTGGATGATTCTAACCAAAAAAAAATATAAATTAGGAGGCACTTCAACTAGAGCTCACCTTTGGTTAGGTGGGTGAAGACGTGAAGTCCTAGAGTTAACCATAAAGCAACCTAATATCACCATGCATTAAAATTGATCCACACACTATTAAAAAGGCAGATTTAAGATTTAAATAAATTTAATAATTATATTTTTGAAATGATAAATTTAATTTTAGTAGGCGTTTGGCCGTAAATATTATTCACAATATTTCGAAATACGTTTTCACTTTATTCTGGAATATTTGTTTGGCCATGAAAACTGAAAACATATTCCGGAATACGTTTTCACAATTTTTAATTTTTTGAAGAACACCTCTTGTAAAACACCTTTTTTGGGACTCAACTTTTTCTATCATTTTATAAAAATGTACATCCAAAGTCTAAAATATTTTTAAAAATACTATGGCCAAACACAACTCCAACTCTATTTTCAACTTCAAATATATCAAATAAAGTGAATATATTTTTTATTTTCATGGTCAAACGAGTCCTTAATGTGTTGAACCTACAACGTATTAGGTTTGGTTTGGTAATATAACCGATGGAATAAGTTACAAAGTGGCATAATTTTATTTCTTAGCTATTCAGTTGGCAATAGTTTCCACCGAATGGCCATCTTCGTTCATCCCCTTTAATCAATGAGTATTATTGTACTCCCTTTGTTTATTTACTTGACCTTTATTGACTTGACAGATTTCTAAAAACCTTTAATTAAGAATATATTTTTACTAAATTAAATTTATTAATAATTCTTTGTAACTTTAAATTTGACTATTATTACTTTATATAGTTATTTAATACTAAGGGTAGAAATGAAAAAAAAATATAATAAAATATTCTTGATTTTATAAATTAGATAAATAAATTGAAACAACAATTTTTAGTATAAGAAACAAGTAAAACCAAAAGAGGGGAGTATTTACTTTGCTTAATTTGGATTTGGTCTTTAATTACTTTGTTATTCAATCTCATGCTTTCATGATTTTGATTGGTGGCAACCAATTAAATATGCCTACAATTGAATTTGGAGATGGACAGTTTTTAGAGAACCAATTTTATTTTGCATCTCACCTGCCGACTCATGCTTTGAAATAAAACCTATATACTTAGAAAATACATTTTTTAAGAAATACTATAATTTATAGTAATAATTAATAATTTAAATATTTATAATATATTTGACAAGAGCATCTCAATAAAATTAGTGACCTAAAGCATACTTTTAATAAAAAGCTTTATATATATATATATATATATATATATATATATATATATATATATATATATATATATATATATATATTAGTCCCTTTCCCACTTTTTAGTTTACATAAATGTCCTTACTATTCATTAAAAATATGGGCTTTTTGGTCCTCCCAAAATTCCCCAATCTTCCCCTCCCTCCATAAATTGACCTCAATTTTTCTGATTCACATAAGGCCCTAACATTCAGCTCCTCTATCCCATATTCATCATCGATATTCTTGAGAATTATAAGAATTATCGACATCTGCCTCTCTCGATTTACCTTGTCCGATCCTTTTATGTGCTTGTTTGGTTGATTTGCTTTCGTTTCTCTCGTTTTTTCTGATCTATATTTCTAGCACACTGCTTCAAGTTATAGGCGACTTTTGTTGAATTGATTGTAAGTCAATTTATTTATTTGGATTCTTTATTTTTTCATTACTCACTAGAATTTATGAATTGGGGATTAGGATGTTCATGTTTATTTTTTTATTTTCTAGTTACCTTCACTATTTGTATATATCTTTTTCTTTTCTTTACTCACTAAAATTGTAGATTAGTTTGGTTTTTGGTAAACGAGCAAATGTCAATCAAGCTTTAAAAGAAAAGCAATGAATTAACCAATCATATGTAGAAAGGAAAAATAATTAAATTGTGATTTTTTTCTCTTTTCTTGTTGTTATTGTTGTTGTTGTCATCCCTATCTTTGTCAAGGAAGTAGTGCAATATGATAGATTCACCAGTTTTGAAGCTAAATAAGCTATCAACCAATTATGACAAATAAGTGAAAATTATTTTTCTGTCAAAGTGTTGTAGCCACGCTTTTTAACCCATTCAAGCAAGAATGCAGAATTTTATGATCCCAATAGACAAAACGTCCATCATCTGTTCTGCTGTAATGATGAACAATATATGATCCATCACTATCTGGAAACAAGCCATATTCAAGAGAGAGTATCATCTTATCTTGTAATAATTTAAAAGCAAAAGGAGTGAGGACTTTTGAAGTATAATTTTTCATTGGCATGAATGTCTTAATATGAGGATTGTAATACTTTTGTTGCATCGTTGCCTCTTCACCGGCATGATTTCTCATGCTAACCGCAGTCCCAATCTGCTCAACAAATTTTTTTAAATTTGTTTTTGCATGTAAAATCTTTTCAGATATGCATTAATGGATTTCGAGTGTCCAGTTGTTGTCGTTCCAGCAAAAAAATACCCCTTCAAATAAGGTAATGCCCACTATGTACGATTTAAGTATAGCAACTTGATATGCCTATCTGATTCAAGACCGAACTTGGAAATCAATTCATCCCACTGGTGTTCAAATTCTTCAGTGCTGCCAAGATCATAAAGCCTATGAAATTCAGTTTTAAATTGCAAATACCTTGAACCAAGGACAAAAGAAAATCAAGTGGAGAACTTGGATGCAATATGCCATATGCAAAATGCATGTTTGGTGTGCGGCAGTTTATTCGCAATAGCTTCTGTTAATTCAAGATCTTGATCCGTTAATATAGTTTGTGCATGCTTTTCATTCATGGGCCGCAAAAAACTCCACATAATGAGTATACATTAGCTATAAAGTCAAAAATATCTTTTTTTTAAAAAATAAATAAGAAATAAAACAACATTAACCTTTAGCGCCTGTGAAAAGGAAGATGCTTTCTCATTTTGCAAGAGAACACAACCAAAAAAAAAAATAGAGTTGTCATGATTATCTACACCAATCCAAACTCCTAATGGAGTCTTATAACGATTGAATCAATAAGTAGTATCAAAAACAACTACATCTCCAAATATTTCATATGCACGAATAAAATCTTCAAATGTCCAAATAATATGTTCAAGTCTTTGACATGCATCAACTGTAAAAGCATACTGAAAGTCACCATCCTTATCTTTCAAACTCTTACATATGTTTAATAGCTCCAATGCATCACTTTCAATATTAGTAGAACTTTCAGATTGAACAAAGTTCCTTATATCTTTCTCTGTAAAAGGCAATTGACCTGGCTCTACTCCCTTTTCTAATTCAAGCACCCTTCTTATTAAACTCGTGGAACAACTAGCTCTTGCAAGAAGTGTAATTCACTTTTGATCAATAATGTCAATATTTCGATAAGTGGGGAGAAATCTCACCTCCTTATCACTCAATAGTTCATGATTGTGGATATTATCAAAATATATCACTGCCCAATGAGTGACACCATCAATTATATCTTTAGCAATAGACATTTTGGCTTTACAACTACATCTGAAAGATTTTAAATCTCTCTGTCGATTTTTTTGTGCTATTTTTTGAGAACGACACTTACCGGCTCGATTACAAACATAATCCCTTTTATAAATTCTCATAGGATGTTCTGCACTTCCCAAATGACGCTCACGTCTAACTGAGAAGCCATTTCTTTTAGCAAAATTTACATAGCAATTATAAGCCTCATCATCACTGTTAAACACTTTGCCACTCTTCAAACTATCGTCATTGCTATCAATATTATTTTCTTGTCTAAATTCTTCATGTAAAATTGTTGTAGTTCCTACAACTACATCTTCATTAATAATGCACCCAACATCACCACATAGACATCAACTTCTTGAAACTCCTATAATAGAATCACTGATATTATTAAGGACCTATGTTTTTTAAACCATCAAAAGAAATAATTTTAATTTATCAGCACACTAAGTCATGTAATGAATAAATCAGTTAACAAAAACTTTAAATATTGAGTTTTACTAATAAAAAAATAACAATAAATCTAAAGGGACAAGAAAAGTATATAAATGAAACAATCATTCGATACCCCTATTTCAAAAGGGAAAAAAATTACATTTAACCAACAACAAAAAAAATATTTAAAAGCTATACTCTTACCTCCATAATGCATTGATTAATGTTGGAAGAAGAGAAAACTTATAAAACAAATTAAAATTTCAGAGAGAAGAATGGTTGCTTGGTAATTTTTCCAGCCAGGTATTAGATGAAAAAATTGTGGTCAATATATGAAGGGAGGGAAAAATTGGGAAATTTTAGGAAAAAGGATCAAAAAACCCATATTTTAATGAATTAAGGACATTTACGTAAATTAAAAAGTGGGGAAGGTGCTAACATACTATCTTCATGCAGTATGTTAACAAGTATGTATATATATATATATATATATATATATATAATTTAGATTTTTTTTTTTTTCATATATTTATTGTTTTAAATGTACATGACATAAAGTCTTTACTTAACCTCACATAGTAATATAAAACTAAAGATTAATTCTACTTAAAGATGTTAGTAATGTGTTTGCAGTATGTTATCTTGAATATTGTTGTAAAAACTTTATTTATTAATATGAAAATTTGAGTTATTTAATTCAAAGTCTTATATATTTTTACTAAAAGATAAATAATTTTTCTTTCTTTCTTTTTAATCATAAAATTTACAATTAAAAAATTTTTGGGACCTCAAGCATATGATTTACCAGCTTCCCTTGAGCGACCCTTGGTATTTGAATATGATCAAATAAAATATCTTTGAATGCCCAAATAATAACACAAACAAATCGAAACAAATGGAAATGAGATTGCTATATTCCTTCTAGTCTAATATCCCGTCCAGATTCATTTTTCCCAAGAATTATATAATATAAATGAAGCCATAAATTTGTCTCTAGTTCCCCTTATTTTGTGGTTGAGTTAACAAGATAGTGTCAATGGCAGTTGTGAAATCAGAGGAGGAATGGCGAGCCATTTTATCTCCCGAGCAGTTTCGGATCCTCCGTCTCAAAGGAACCGAGTAACCTTCTTTTTCCATTTCGCCTGTTTCTTATACTTTGATTATCTGTAATTGTTATTTAGAATGTTTTGTTATGCTTTCACTTCCGTTTATTTTTTTTTGGACTGCTTTGCATTGTTTTCTTTAAGCAGAAGATCTATTGGAAACAATCTCTCTACCTCTGATGTAGGATAAGGTCTACATACACTCTAATCTCTTCACACCCTACATACATTTTAATCTTTTCAGACCCCACTTTGTGAGACTACATTGGTATGTTGATGTTGTTATTGTTGTAGGATTGTGCAAAAATGTAAAGCACTAAAGCTTGTTACTGAATATGATGCCTTAACATCTGATATCAGGGTAATATTTGGACCCCTAATTCTTACTCCTATGTGTTAAATAAAGACCTTTTATGTAAAAGAACAATTATAGATGAACTTATACTTACCATGCTATGTTTTCGTGTACATATTTCCAAAATTTCCCTCTCCACGCTAGTGCAATTCTCTATCATGTAGATAGTGTTGGGTTATGAGTCTTTTTTCGTTATAAATAAAAGTCCAATTTGGACCAATCCACTTTGCCCATAGGCCCAATTCTATGGGGCATAGATATAAACCTTTTTAAGTGTTATTTCACCATCCACAAAAAGAGTTTTCAGCAGCCATATAGAGAGAAGAGAACAAATTTTCTCCCAAAATTTCAGCCCTAAATAGCCAACTTCAAATTGCGATTCCCGCTTCGTTTCTTGTCCGATTGAGCTGATTTTTGGACAGCTTGTTCCTCTCATCTCAATCTATTGTTAAGAACTGATAGAGTTGGATTTGGTGGCCCGCAGCTCCAGTTTGGCATCCGTGAACAATAGCTGCGTTTTCGGTGCTTTTGCTCTTTTAGTTCTCTTGTTTTTGGTGTTGTGCTTTATGTATTGTTGCTCGTTGTTTGACACTTCTTTGGTGGCCATTTTGGAGGATATTATTGTAACTCTTGGTGATTATAGTGGAGGTTTTGGTCCCGTGGATTTTTTACTCTTCACACTAAAGGGGTTTCCACGTAAATCTTGGTGTCTCGTGTGCTTGGTTTTATTCTTATCTTGTCATATTCATTTGGTTGAATACTTGCTGCCCATTATTATCATTGTGCTTGATTTGTTTGTCTTCTCTTAGTTCAAATTGTAAGAGAAAGTTTAAACTTAGGTATTCTTCCGCTGCTACCCTATCGTGCACTTTCTTAGTGCCTTGCCTTTCCCAACAAAGTGATAACAGAGCATTGATTGTTGTTGATTGTTGATTTGAATGATGGAGACAAATATGAGCAAGATGGTGTGTTTGAATGGTAGTAACTATCATACTTGGAAAGACAAGATGAAAGATCTTCTATTTGTCAAGAAAATGCATTTGCCTTTGTTCGCTTCTAATAAACCTCAATCCATGATAGATGAGGATTAGGAATTTGAGCACCTACAGGTTTGTGGCTATATTAGACGATGGGTTGAAGATAATGTTAGAAACCATATTGTGAATGAGACACATGCCAAAAGTTTATGGGACAAGCTCGAGACATTATATGGTTCGAAGACTGGCAATAACAAGTTGTTCCTGCTGAAACAGTTGATGAATATTAGGTATAAAGAGGGCAGTCCTATTTCTGATCATATAAATGATTTTCAAGGTGTCCTTGACTAGCTGTCCAGAATGGGTGTAAAGTTTGATGAAGAAATTCAGGGATTTTGGCTTCTTAATACTCTGTCAGACTCTTGGGAAACTCTTCGAGTTTTTTTTGACTAATTCTGCTCCTAGTGGTGTTGTAACTATGAAATATGCTAAGAGTGGTGTCTTAAATGAAGAGATGAGAAGAAGATCTCAAGCCTCGTCTTCTTCAGTTTCACACTCCGATGTTTTGGTTACTGAAGATAGGGGGAGAAACAAGTCTAGAGGTCAGAATGACAAAGGTACAAGTAGAAGCAAGTCCAAGTCCAGATACAAGAATGTTACATGTGACTATTGCTACAAGAATGGACATATCATGAAATATTGTCACAAGCATAAAAGAGATATGAGACAACAAAAGAAAGAAGGTGATAACGAAAATTGTGTTGCTGTCGTTGCTAATGATGATCTTCTTGTTGCTTGTGGTGAAAATGCCATTAATCTTGTTTGTGATGAGTCTAGCTGATTTGTGGATTCTGGTGCTACTTCTATGTCAAGCCAAAGAAGGAATTATTTTCTTCTTATACTCCAGGTAATTTTGGAATGTTAAAAATGGGCAATAATGATGAAGTTGAAGCACTTGGCATTGGGACTGTTTGTCTGGAAAGTAACAATGGTTCCAAACGTGTTCTCAATAATGTCAAGCATGCTCCAGATGTTCGCTTGAATTTGATTTTTATAGGGAACTTTGATGATTAAGGCTATATTAACACCCTTGGTGCTTGCCAGTGGAAGCTTACTAGAGGTTCAATAGTTGTGGCTCGTGGTGACAAGTTATCTAACTTGTACGTATTTCAGGGCTCTACTTCCAGAGGCTCAGTAAACTTGGTGGAGAATGATACTTCATTAGAGTTATGACATAGAAGGCTGAGTCATATGAGTGGGAAGGGGATTGATAGTTTGACTAAGAAAAAATTGCTTTCTGGAGTAAAACAAGCAAAGTTGAAGAAATGTGTTCATTGCTTGACCACTAAACAGAAAAGAGTTTCTTTTCAGAGTCATCCGCATTCAAGAAAGCTTGATTTGCTGGAGTTGGTACATTCTGATTTGTGTGGTCCTTTTAAAGTAAGGTCTCATGGTGGTGCACTTTACTTTGTGACTTTTATTGATGATCATTCTCGCAAGCTCTGGGTATTTCCTTTGCAGTCTAAGGATCAAGTACTTGATGTGTTCAAGAGTTTTCAGGCCTTGGTTGAGAGACAGACAAGGAAGAAATTGAAATGCATCCGCTCAGATAATGATGGTGAGTATATTGGTCCTTTTGATAGATATTGCAGAGAGCAGGGTATTCGACATCAGAAAACTCCTCCAAAAGACTCCTCAGTTAAATAGTTTAGCAGAGAGGATGAACAGAACTCTAATTGAGAGAGTTAGATGTATAGTTTCAGATGCTAAGCTGTCAGATTCCTTTTGGGCAGAAGCACTTAATACTGCTGCTTATGTTATCAATTTATCTCCTACTATTGCTTTGGATGGTGATGTCCCTGACAGAGTTTGGTCTGGTAAGAATGTTTCTTATGATCATCTTAAAGTTTTTGGGTGTAAAGCCTTTGTACATGTTTCTAATGATGAGAGATCAAAGTTGGATGTTAAAACTAGGCAGTGTATCTTCATTGGTTATGGTCAAGATAAATTTGGCTATCGTTTCTATGATCTAGTTGAGAATAAACTTGTTAGAAGCCATGATGTTGTGTTTTTTGAAGACCAAACAATTGAAGATTTTGACAAAGCTGAGAAGGTTGATTCTCAGAGTAGTGAGAGCCTAGTTGATATTGATCCAGTTCCTTTGACTATTGCACCTGAAGAAAATCTTCATAATGATGAAAATCAATTTGATAATGAAGATGGTGATCATATTCAGAATGAACAACATGATGTTGTTGATGCTCCAGTTCAAGTTGATGTGGTTATCGAACAACCAGTTGTTATCGATGCTTCGGAGAGTTCTCTCAGACAATCTACTAGAGAGAGAATACCTTCATCTCGTTATTCTCCCAATGAGTATGTACTCTTGACGGACGGGGGAGAACCTGAGAGTCTTGATGAGACCATAGAGAGTGAAGAAAAAGAAAGGTGGTTTGATGCTATGGAAGATGAAATTAAATCTTTGCATGATAATCATACCTTTGATTTCGTTGAGTTACCTAAAGATAGAAAAGCTTTGAAAAACAGGTGGGTTTTTAGGGTGAAACGTGAAGATGATAATCCAGTTCCAAGGTACAAAGCTAGATTAGTTGTGAAGGGTTTTAACCAGAAAAAGGGAGTTGATTTTGATGAGATATTCTCTCCAGTTGTGAAGATGTCAACCATTCGTGTGGTTCTAGGCTTAGATGCAAGTCTAGATTTAGTGGTTGAACAAATGGATGTTAAAACTGTTTTTCCCCATGGTGACTTAGATGAAGAAATTTATATGGAACAGTCGAAAGGTTTTGAATTCAAGGGAAAAGAGAATTATGTTTGCAAATTGAAAAAGAGCTTGTATGGTTTGAAACAAGCTCCCAGGCAGTGGTACAAGAAGTTTGGTTCTTTTATCAGTCAGCAACACTTCAAGAAGACTTCTTCAAACCATTGTGTTTTTGTGCAGAAATTCTCTGATGGTGACTTTATTATTGTGTTGCTTTATGTTGATGACATGCTTGTTGTTGGTCATAATACTTGTAGGATTCAGAAGTTGAAGTAAGAGTTGAGTAGGTCTTTTGCTATGAAAGACTTAGGACCAGCAAGGCAGATTCTTGGCATGCAGATTGTCCGTGACAGAAAAACCAATAAGTTGTGGTTATCACAATAGAAGTACATTCAGAAAGTACTTCGCAGGTTCAACATGGACAAGGCTAAGGTTGTCAGTACACCTTTAGCTATGCATTTCAAATTGAGCACGAAGCAGTGTCCTTCCAGTGATGGTGAAAAAGAAGATATGAAGAAAGTTTCTTATGCTTCAACTGTTGGTAGTTTGATGTATGCAATAGTTTGTGCAAGACCAGATATTGCTTATGCTGTTGGTATTGTTAACCGTTTTCTTTCTAATCCGGGAAGAGAGCATTGTAATGCTGTGAAGTGGATTATGAGATATCTTTGTGAGACTTCTAGTTTGAGTTTGTGTTTTGGTACAGGGAAACCTATTATTTGTGGTTATACTAATTCAGACATGGCTGGTGATGTTGATACTTGCAAGTCTACTTTAGAGTATTTGGTTACTTTTGCAGGGGGAGCTGTGTCTTGGCAATCTAGGTTGCAAAAATGTATTGTTCTATCTACTATAGAAGCTGAGCTTATTGCTGACGTTGAAGCTTGTGAAGAGTTGCTCTGGATGAACAGGTTCTTGGGGGAACTTGGTTGTGCTCAAGAGAGATATATGCTTTATTGCGACAGTCAAGTGCTATACATCTTGACAAGAATTCTACATTTCATGGTTGATCTAAACACATTGATGTGAGATACCATTGGATTCGAGATGTGTTGGATTCTAAGTTGCTTGAACTTGAGAAATTCATACGGATGATAATGGTTCCGACATGATGACTAAAACTTTGTCAAGAGAAAAGTTTGAAGATTGTTGCATGATCGCCGGGATGGCGGTCTCCTCCACATAGTCGTGAGGGGGAGAATTGTTGTGTTATTAGTTTTTTTTCCTCTCTATGTGGATAAATAAAAGCCCAATTTGGATCAACCCACTTTGCCCATAGGCCCAATTCTATGGGGCATATATATAGACCTTTTTAGGTCTTATTTCACCATCCAGAAAAAGAGTTTTCAGCAGCCATATAGAGAGAAGAGAGCAGATTTTCGCCCAAAATTTCAGCCCGAAATAGTCAAGTTCAAATTGTGATTCCCGCTTCGTTTCTTGTACGATTGAGCTGATTTTTGGATAGCTTGTTCCTCTCATCTCAATCTTTGATTAGGAACTGACAGAGTTGGATTTGGTGCCCCGCAGCTCCAGTTTTGCATCCGCGAACAGTAGCTGCGTTTTCGGTGTTTTTGCTCCTTTAGTTCTCTTGTTTTTGGTGTTGTGCTTTATGTATTGTTGCTCGTTGTTTGACACTTCTTTGGTGGCCATTTTGGAGGACATTATTGTAACTCTTGGTGATTATAGTGGAGGTTTTGGTCCCGTGGTTTTTTTTTACTCTTCACACTGAAGGGTTTTCCACGTAAATCTTGATGTCTCGTGTGATTGGTTTTATTCTTGTCTTGTCATATTCATTTGGTTGAATACTTGCTGCCCATTATTATCAATGTGCTTGATTTGTTTGTCTTCTTTTGGTTCAAATTTTAAGGGATAGTTTAAACTTAGGTATTCTTCCGCTGTTACCCTATCGTGCACTTTGTTAGTGCCTTGCCTTTCCCAACAGATAGAAAGCCATATGTGGGTATTGTAATTTTTTTCCACCTCCAACTATTTGTTCATAACATTTGTGCAGCCATTTGATAGTTCCACATCAACTTCTTGGCTTCATGTTTGATTGCTTCATCTTATGGCTTTCATCTATGTTTCTGTGAGTCCAACAGTGGTGTTGGTTTCGGGCAAATAAATGGTTCATTCAATTATGCATCATAAAGCTTTGAGATGTTGGAGAAATTTTCCAAAACCAAATGCAAATACAGTACTTGATTGTTTTCTAACAAGTAAAATAAAACCAAAACCAAACTGTTTCATACGTTAAAAGACATTAAGAGTTGTTTTTCAAACTATTTCACTAGAGTCCACTGATGTAAAAAGGAATTAGAGGATCTAGTACACACCCTGTCTCTGTTACACGTGAGTTCTTGCCATACTTTTACATGCAACTTGGCTGAGAATGTAGTATTTCACAGGCTGAAGGGCACTGGTGAATATGACAAGTTTTTTGGTGAAGGTGTCTACAATTGTGCTGGTTGTGGAACCCCACTGTACAAGTCCTCAACCAAATTTGACTCTGGCTGTGGTTGGCCTGCTTTCTTTGAGGGTCTCCCTGGGACAATAAATCGCTTTGTAAGTATCTTGCTTCTATTTTCTCCTTGCATATTTTGATCTTTCTGATATAGCATACAATATATCTATGAATTCAAAGACAAAACGTTGAAATAGAAACAGAAAGAACTCTTGACCATCCAGATGGTTTTTCTTCTTTGCATTCAGTAGCGCATTTTGTAGTTATAATCTGAAATCCAACTCTGCATACTCAAGGACGGAGCTAGGGGTGCAAGGGGGTTCATTTGAATCTCCTTCGTAATTGCATTGTATATATGGTCAGAATTATTTTTATGCATATGTAGTAGTGTTGAGTCCTCTTGGCTTCTTCTTGAGTATACTTCTTTATATTCTAAATCTCCTTAGGGAGAATCCTAACTCCACCATTATGTGTACTTACAGCCGGATCCAGATGGAAGGAGGACGGAGATTACCTGTGCTGCCTGTGGTGGACACCTTGGTCATGTTTTCAAAGGAGAAGGTCACAAGACACCCACAGATGAACGCCACTGCGTGAATAGCGTTTCTGTCAAGTTTATCCCTGCGAATACCTCTGATCCACTCTGAAACTCTTTCATTTGTAATGTTCGTAATCAGTTATTCTGTGCTGGACGGCTAGATCGTAGTACCATTTATTATAATAATAAGTTGTTTCTGGATTATTTTGTTTTAAATGTTTCGTGAGAATGTTTTTCATCTCTCAACTAGTTCTAGCAAATCTTAGCCTGAAATTGAAGGCAACCTGAATTCATTAATCATTGGTCATTAGGTTGTAAGTGGTAAAGATCAGGAGATTACGCGTTCAACCAATGGAAACAGCCTCTGACAGAAATGCAAGGTAGCTGCGTACAATAAACCCTTGTAGTACGACCCTTCCCTCGACCCCCCGCACAGCAGGAGCTTTAATGCCCCAGACTGTCCTTTACTAGTCATTAGGTTGTAAGGGAACCATGAATATTTTTGGCACTGTAAGCAACACAAATTACAACTGTATAGGCTGACGCAAATCTGTGTACATGTTTATGTTTGTTCAAATTTGGATTTCTATACAACTGAATGAATATAATAGATTCATGTAACTGATTTAAACTATTTCAAGACTGAAGTATAGTTGATTTGTGAACGTATATTGTCGTTCAACTGACTATTGAGAAAGTAAAGGAGGAAGCCTCTTGGATAGTGAGAGAACAAAGGGAAAAAGACAAAAGGACGAAGTCAATGGTTGGTTTTGTCCCAAAAAAAATCAAAATTGCTTATTTCTGTAGTATCACTCAGAAATTCATCCTGTTAGAAAATAGTCCGCCATGCTAATATTTTTTTCAATTAAAAGTTAACAAACTGCACATTTTAACAATTTCAGCCACCAGAAACCAAAACTAACAGCATAATAACCATAGAATACACAAAGAAAATAGAAGCGTCTTAGTCATCTCATCTCAGTTTATTAATTCCAGCAACAGTTAAACAATAATCAGTCATCACTGTGGATCATTCTTAGTATCCATTGGGGAAAAAATTAGCAGAGAAAGTAACTGTAAGCAAGCCGCCAACTGCCTTAGCTATGAAGACCAACTTCTCAACTCCTCTTGTCTTTCTGTCTTCTTTCATTACACGCCTTGAGAGCCTGAACTTCTGCAAGCACCAAGCAGTTTTTGAAATAAACTAGAAAGCAGTAAACAATTGAGCACTAGTGTATTCATTCTTTTTTATTCCCTGGCCGTGCTAATGAAACTGATATATGCAAGCATCTGAACATGAAAGCGTGCAGTTCTGCCCCTTCTATCATGCTGCATCACATGCCGGCTGAAAACTTGCACGTGTGATTCTGACTGGACAACCTAGTATACTATTAGCATGTTTGGCCAAACTTTTAAAATCAACTCATTTTAAAAAGTACTTTTTCCAAAAAGTGCTTTTGAAAAAACGACTTTTAGTGAGAAACTGCATGTTTCTGTCAATAAATTTTAAAAACACTTTTGAGCGGCTAAACTTTTTAATAGTGTTTCTAAGTGAATTTTTCTCAAAAGTGTTTTTCCAGAAAAACTACTCTTTTTAGCTCCAACAACTCCCCAAAACTTATTTTCTTTCAAAAGCTTAGTTTGACTAAGCACTTTTGGCCTCCCAAAAGCTTGACCAAACAGTCTACATATTTCAATCCGCTCTCTGTTTTCTCACTATACATTCCACTTCATTTTGGAATACTGTACTAAAATATATAGGTGTCATACAGCAATAATTCCTACTATACTTCAATATCAAGCAAGTTGGGATTTACTATACGAATCCTCATTGTCCATGTCGATTCGTTTAAGTGATATAGGTTCATAATTGAACGAATTATCATGAACCCCTTATTTCCACATTGATTATGTTATTGATAGCTAGTGTGCTAATAGTGTTCCGTTGATCCCTAAAGCAGAGGCAATATATAACAACAAAGTGGGCAAATGCAAATTACCCAAAGAATCCTAACTTTGATTTCCAACCGGAATGATACATATTTAAAGAAAATTTCCAATTGACAATAATTCTTAATGAAAAATAACAAAAATTTGAATTAAAATAAGAAAAATAGAAGATACCCTTTTGACAAGACTTCCAATTCCGGTCATTATTGATCAGACAATCCTGCATGTATAAACTTTTGATTAGTTCCAATTCAGGGTTTAGGGTTTAACAATTTAATACGTTTTTTTTTTCCCAAAAGAATTAACAACAACAAAAAAAACTCAAAAAAAGGACCTGTAAAGATAAGTAGACAGAAGAACATTCGTTGAGCTGCTTCACAGTTTCGTCTTCTTCGTCAGCGTCGTCCTGGTGCATCGTCGGCCGCGACGGCAGCGGCGGTGGCGGTGGCGCGTTGGTAGTTTGTCGATGGTCCATTATGTTGGCTCAGTCATGGTCTTCAATGGGTAGCTACTTTACTTTACTATTTGGACAGTGTTTTTAAGTGGGTCAGTCATTGCCAAAGAAAAGCCCAATGGGACATATTGCAAATCTTACATTTTTGTCCTTAATATTTTCATTTCCGAAATAAACAAGCTAATAAATAAGATTAAACTACATAACTAACTAAACATCACCAACTGGTGCAGTAATGACACTACTCTATCCAATCAGAGATTTCAGATTTGAATTTTAAGTATGGAGAAATTTTTGTGAGAGTGTCACCCCCAAAATGAATTATGTCGTGCGCAATTCGAATTAATCGAGCTCCAATGCAGGTAAGAGACACCGAATAAATAACAAAACTAAACACCCCTAGTACAACTATTCAACCACACGGTACATGCATTCTCCTTATTTTTAGTCTAAAATTCACTCACCCTATATTTATCACTCAATCTCTCCCTCTAAATCATGCTTCTTCTTTCCAAACGTGCTCATCTCTCAGATTTCCCCCTTGTTTCTCTCTCCCACCTTTATCCCTTTTCGTCGATTCCTATAGCATCCATTATTGTGGTATGACTTATGAGAGATGTCGTTTTGAATATATTTTAACAAGATTTTCATGAATCAATTAGGGTTAATTATCAATCCAAACTTTGATGGGCTAAAATGGATTAAGTTAGTTAATAAATAGTCAATAATCAACTCAAAATTTAGCGGTTTGGGCGAGTTATTCATGGGCTAATTATTTTGCCATCTATTCTTATATTAGAATATATTAAAATGTATTTTAATCTTATCATTTAAACATGTCATGTGAAAATTAAAATTTAAAAATTATTAAAAAAGAAATATTTTTTGAAACGATTTTTTTTGAAAAAATTGACATAAAGTCGAATCACATTTCTCTCCCAATAGGTATGTATAGAATTTTCATTATTCCACTTTTCCTTCTTTTTCTCCTTCTGGATCTTTCTATGTAATAAAAAAAAAAACACTCCACGTGGGGTTGGGGTAGCTTGAGTCTTGGTGTTTGGTTTGGTAACAATATTAACCATAGTTAGGTCCAAACCCAATATGATGACTCCTCCTAACCATGTCTAGTTTGATTACATGCGTACATTTATGGTTAAGTTAACCCAAATACAAAAATAGAAAATAGAAACAAAAACAAATGTAATTCCACCCCCAAAATTAGAAGAGACAGAGAAAGAAAATAAATAAAAAGAAAAAAGAAACAAAAACTAAAAAAAGGATTTTTCTTTTTTCTCTACTCTTTCTTTCTCTTCTTTCTCTATGCTCTTAGATTTATCCTACCTTTGATTTGCTCAAAACTTTTAGCTCAAAAATCTGGTATGTAAATTCATCAAAATAAATAGTTAAATATTAAAAATTCTCACTCTCGTGTAACCGATCTTATCTAAAAATAGAATCTTTTTTATTTATTTCTTGATTTTTCTATTTTTGTTATTTTAATTTGCTGTTTTTGTAATTTGGGTTGATTTTGATTACTGATTTGAATTGGGATTGATCGGAAGTTTAATGGGTGTGATTTAAATTCATTCAGTATTCGAAGTTTGTTTCTGGGTAATTACTGGATTATTGATTAATCTTGTTCTTGATGTAATTTTACTTGTTTAATTTTGTGAAATCAGTTCCTGAATTGTGGAATTTGATTAGATTATAAGATTTGATAGTTACCCAGAATTAGATGATCATGTTTTGTTAAATGTATTTTAATTGGAACAACTGTTGTTTAACTTGGTTTTAGTGTTTTTCTTATAGTTATGTGCATTGACAAGATGTCAATGTATTTTTGTTTTTTAATAATTTGTTTTGAACTGAGGGTCTATCGAAAATAGCCTCTCTACCTCACAAAAGGTAGTGGTAAGGTCTGCATAAATCCTACTCTCCCGGACCACCGCGCTTGTGTGATTAAACTGGATATGTTGTTGTTGTTGTTGTTGCAAGTTAATTATATGGATATGTTGTTGTTGTTGCAAGTTAATTATATGGATATGTTGTTGTTGTTGTTGTTGCAAGTTAATTATATGGATTTGAAGTTTCTAAGAAAAAAAAATGTGTTTGGCAGCTAAGTTATGGCATCAATGGTTGCAAAGGCATGTGCTACGCCATCGGGGCAATATACACCGGCAATGACAGTGTTGGAAAGAGGAAGTAGGAATAAGAGGAAATTCAGAGCGGATCCACCTCTAGTTGATCCAAATAAAATGATTGCTTCTCCTCAGTCTGAGTGCACGAGTTTTGAATTTTCAGCAGATAAATTTGGAATGATACCTAGTCATGAATTGTCGAATGGTTGTGATATGTGTAGCCTGAAGCAAGACAGCACAGAAAGTTTGAAACTTGACCTCGGATTGTCTTGCAGTGTAGGATCATCTGAAGTAGTAGGTCCAAGTGAGACTAAAGAGGAAGTTGAAACAACGGAAGAGTTCCATGATGCTGATTGGAGTGATCTTACGGAATCCCAGCTAGAAGATCTTGTCTTGAGCAACTTGGATACTATTTTCAGAAGTGCAATTAAGAGAATAATGGCCTTTGGTTACAGTGAAGAGATTGCCACAAAGGCTGTTTTAAGGTCTGGTATTTGCTATGGTTGTAAGGACATTGTGTCAAACATAGTGGAGAATACATTGGCTTTTCTTCGTAGCGGCCTAGACATTAACCCATCGGGGGAGCATTATTTTGAGGATTTGCTGCAGATGGAAAAATATGTATTGGCTGAATTGGTCTGTGTTCTGCGGGAAGTTAGGCCTTTCTTTAGCACTGGTGATGCAATGTGGTGCTTGTTAATATGTGACATGAATGTATCTCATGCTTGTGCAATGGAAAGTGATCCTTTGAGTAGTTTGGTTGGTGATGGGAATGAAAATTCCTCTGCTTCTGTGCAGCCTCATTTGCAATCCGAGGACAAAAGTTCCGAATCCAACACTAGAATTCCCTGTAAGCCAAATCCTTCAGTTGCTTGTGCACATTGTTCGTGTGAGACCTCCAATGTTGTTTCTGCTACTTCTGGGCATAGCTTTCAGTTGGAGGCATCCAGTATGACAGGAGTTCATGAAATCAAACCTAAACCTTCGTTTGCTCTGAGTGGAATTATCCCTGAGAAAGATTCTTCGAATTCTCTGTTTGAAGATTCTTCGAATTCTCTGTTTGACACTGTTGATAAAACCTTTACAGCAACAAGAACACCCAATCCTCCAACTGTTGAGGAGGAGTTTGTGGGTAGTAGAAAGGTATCTGGCATCACCAAAAGGGAATATATACTTAGACAGAAGTCCCAACATCTGGAGAAACATTACCGCACTTACGGTTCTAAAGGGGTCTGTAGGAAACTCAATGGTTTTAGTGGTTTAGTATTAGACAATAAACTTAAGTCCATGGCAGACTCTGCCGGCATGAATATAAAGAACACTTCATTGAAGGTCAAAAAGATCTCTGTTGCTGGGAGTCAAGATAATGTACGCCATAGTATCTCAACAAATATTGGGTTTTCTTCAACATCAGTTTTTGGGTCCGATAATGGCAATGGACCTGTTCTATTACCTAGTGCAAATATCCCTTCTTCATCACCGCAAGTCAATATTTCACCTGCATTCCCTGCTGCTGATACTGAGCTATCGCTCTCATTCCCTGCCAGCAACATGACCCCGATGCCTCTAAGTTATAATGCTGGGGGCGGTGTTTGTGCTTTTAATACGATTCCAAATGAAAAATCTATTGCTCAATGGGTTCCTCAAGACAAGAAAGATGAAGTGATTCTAAAGGTAGTTCCAAGGGTTCGTGAATTGCAAAGTCAGCTCCAAGAGTGGACAGAATGGGCCAATCAGAAGGTTATGCAAGCCGCTCGTAGACTTAGTAAAGACAAAGCTGAGCTTAAGAAACTTCGGCAAGAAAAAGAAGAAGTGGAGAGACTGAAGAAAGAGAAGCAGAGTTTGGAGGAAAATACCATGAAAAAGCTAGCTGAGATGGAGAACGCGTTGTTTAAGGCTAGTGGACAAGTCGAACGAGCTAATGCTGCTGTTCGTAGGCTTGAAATTGAGAATGCTGTACTAAGGAGGGAAATGGAAGCTGCCAGATTGCATGCAGCAGAGTTAGCTGTGAGCTGTCAGGAAGTATCAAAGAGGGAAAAGAAGACGCTCATGAAGTTCCAGTCATGGGATAAGCAGAAAGCTATACTTCAGGATGAACTGATAGCTGAAAGAGGAAAGCTGGTGGAACTGCAACAACAACTGGAGCAAGCTAAAGATGTTCTAAACCAGCTTGAGGTATGTTTACTGGGAGAATAAGATCATAAAGGCTTCACAAGATGCTTCATGTTAGGCTTCAGTCGAGTTAACAAGGATGTATTGTCTAGTTAGGTACTATGACCTTTAGCTATTCATTCTGTAGAATAAAGAGGATAAAATTAAACAGAAAAAACTTGGTAAGAAGATACTAATTTACAAACCTTACGCTAGTAAATATGTTTAAGGTTATAGACAACACTTGGTAAAAATTGTGAATAACTGGTACCATGTTTCTCTGGCTCTCCTCAGATGTACCTCTGCATCAGTCATTGACAAGCCGATATCTCTGTGATAGAAGCTTCATGCAATCTGACTTCTGTGATGGGGACTTGCGACCTTTTTACTATTTGAGAGATAAACCTAATATGAGAAATATGAAAGCATCTTTTGTATGCGTGTTCTTAAAAATGACTCGACGTGGTTTTTGTACCTCTAAACAACCTCTCTCTCTCTCTTCCTCCAACTTCATTCTCCCAAGATTGTGGTAACTGTAAATGCAAAATTATTTTATTGTATGTGTTCTTCCAGAATACGATCACCTGATGTCCGTAACATGCATTTTAGGAATATATCTTCCAAGTTATGCAGTTTGAAAATCTGAAAAATGAACATGAGAACTTTTGTCTGCTGGATTCCATATCTGGGAATGGCTTGACTCTCGTCCGCTAAATTTCTCCATGTATAAGCAAGAGTAAGGATTAGCATCTAAATGATGCAAGGATTTTCCCGTCTTTTTGCATTGTTCTGTTAGTACGGGTGCATAGCATATTTGTTCAGAGCAATTTTCCTCACTTCGTAATGGCATTTTTGAAGTGGATAGCTTGTTGTTCAAAGTCAAATAGATGTCCGACAATGGGAATGAGGTATCTCCACCTCTTATAATGTCTTGTTTTCTTTTTCTTTTTAATATGAGAATGTCTTGTTGCGTTTTTATGTGTTGAATTCAATATGCTTTGACATTGATGTCTGATATGGACATAATTTTTCAGAACACATCTCCTGCTCTATCTTGAAGTGATTAACCTTAAAGAAATTTCTCAAATGGTTCTCAAGACGAAATGATAATATGTAGAATTACAGGAGTAGGTTGTTGGCACTGGCCTCTTACATGCATCACTGCGGTTCAGAGCTCTGAAAATGACGTCTTTGAAGAAGCTTGAACAGATAGATTTTTATTTCTTGCTTCACTCGAGACTTTACATTTTCCATCACCTTAAACTCTTAACATTACATCCAAGTATTGGTAAAAAGCAGTACAGCATCACGAAGAATAACTTTCTCAATGAAGCATATTTGAGAAGTTTGACAAGGAAGGGATAGCCTAGTGGAAACGACCCTCTACCTCCAATCGTGAGTCCTCGGGGTGGGGGTGGGCTGGG
This sequence comes from Capsicum rhomboideum, assembly GCA_031232105.1. NCBI lineage: Eukaryota > Viridiplantae > Streptophyta > Magnoliopsida > Solanales > Solanaceae > Capsicum > Capsicum rhomboideum. Next base: position 110,774,975 of record CP124719.1, on the reverse strand, counting down.
GTTGTTACCATCAAAGAAATTTCATGTCTTCTCCTTTGCGTTCTTGCCTTTTGGTACAAGGAATTGCTAAATGCAAACAATCAAGGGGAGTGGTTAGGTTGCAGGTCTTTCATAATACAAAGACCTTTGTGCTATGGAACCAATCTTCTTATGCTAATGAATATTCTCCCAATGAGACAAGTGCATGATCTTACCGACAAGCCAATGTCTTGCAGGGTAAATGGAAGCAGGAAGAGAAGGCCAATGAAGACTTACTTAGGCAGGCTAGTTCACTAAGGAAAGAGAGAGAACGGATTGAAACTTCAGCCAGATCCAAGGAGGATATGATCAAATTAAAAGCTGAAAGTAGTTTACAAAAGTATAAAGATGATATTGACAGGCTAGAAAAGGAAATATCCCAGCTCAGACTGAAGACCGATTCTTCAAAGATAGCTGCTCTTAAAAGAGGCATAAATGGAAGCTATGCAAGCAAACTGACAGATCGTAGAAATGCTCCATTACCAAAGGACACTCAAATACCTTATATCTCCACATTGGTGACTGATTTTGAGGAATATTCTCAGGATGGAGGGGTGAAACGAGAACGTGAGTGTGTCATGTGCTTGTCAGAGGAGATGTCTGTGGTTTTTCTGCCGTGTGCTCATCAAGTGGTATGCACGACATGCAACGAGCTCCATGAGAAGCAGGGAATGAAAGAATGCCCTTCTTGTAGGAGCCTGATCCAACAGCGGATTTGTGTGCGTTATGCTCGTACTTAAGAGTCGCTTCAGAGAATGAGTGAAGCTGTCAAAATACCGATTCATGAAAACTTTATAATGAATAATGCATTTGTGTGGCCCCTTTCAAATGTCAGGACAATTATACTTGCAATATGTCTTTTCAAGAATGAAATATGACAGAAAAAGAGAAAAATAAGATCAAAAAGAGAAAAAAGAGTGTTTAGTGTGGCCTTTGTAAATCATCTGTCTCTTTTAAATAAAACTTGAGTTTTCCTTTTTATGTTGTTTTATATATCTTTATCGACCATATGCATTGAACTGAACATGGTCATTATTATGTTGGCTATTTATAAGAACAGATACTACACTTGATCTTTAGCCAAACTGCCAGAAAAATATCCAAATAGTATACTGATTATTCCTTTAATCTTATCTGATTTTGTGCATCAGAATAAGGAGGTTCTCTCATCTGCAGTTTGTGAATGCACTCTTGGTGCATTATGCAACACATTGTATATACCTGCACTTCAATTTCTACTCACATAAAATGCTTTTCTTGGCCTTTGAAAACCACCTAAGAATCAGGCATTGACAGACAGAGTTATCCATTGTACTAGTGGGAGATAACAGGTATTCGGTAGATTGGTAAGCAGAGTGGGAGGCAGCAAGTAATTAGTCGAAGTGCAAAAAGGAATTTAAAAAAAAAAAAAAAAAAGAAAAGAAACACCACTCTGATAAAGATTGTTGATAGTCAATTAACTTCAATACTAAAGTGAAACTTGCAATATTTTGGGTTCAAGAGTAGGGCATCTTAATTAGTTTTGTTCCACAACAAATATCATCCCTATTCCATGAAATAATCATCACAGTGTTAGAAATTCTTGCAGTATGTAATCATTTTTTATGTGAATAGCATTCTTTCTGTAGTCTTTTCAAAATTATTTCAGTAGACGAATCAATCTGACTACAAAGCGACGTGCATCGCTATTAATTAAGTGCTGAACACACCTAGCAGTGTTGTCAATAAAAGGGTAGCCGAAGTTTTCCATTTCTATTTCTAGTTAGTGTTCTATTCTTATTGCAGCTAGCACACTTGACTAATAAGGGAGAAGACTCGACATTCAGGTGAGCCTCCCGATGGTCTGGTACATAGTGGGTTTAGTACGTCTGCCCAGACAAACGATTCAGAAACAAATTGAATCATATTTAAGCGAGGAAAAACTCTAGCGCATGTTCTTTATTATATTAGGTTATCCTTCAAACATTATATAACCAATTGAGGAAAAAGGGTACCATGAAAATTTGGAAAAGATGGTGAAATGGGGTTAGGTTAGGCAGTTAGGGTTTGCTTTTTGGGTTTCTCTAAGTGGTCATTAGGTCATGAGTATTTTTTACTTTTTTTCGGAGTAGAATTTCGAAAATTATGTTCGGCCATAAAATTTGAGAAAATTATAAATTTTAACCTAAAGCTGAATTTCGAAATTTGAAAACACGAAAAAGTTGTTTTCACTTTTTTTCACTCCAAATCACTCACAAAAATTCAAAAATAAATCCAATTTTATAGTCATGACGAAACACAATTTTCAATTTTCAAATATCATGTTTCACTTTGATAATAAAAATTACTTTTAAAAAAAAAATTCACAATTTTCATGGCCAAACGGGCCCTAAAATTGGTGTTTTGTGTTTGTTGTTGGTCAGGATTGGTAGGTAAATTTTTTTTTAAACTATCTATTGATTGGTCGATAAATTTCATAAATGATCATATAATTATAATTATTTTCACAAAAGTCACATAACTATATTTTTTAATAGAAAAATTACAATAGTTTCACCCTACTAATAGCAAAAAAATTATCATTCATCAGAAGGTTGGATTTTTCAAAAATTATGACTTTTATATTAGTAGGCAGGGGCGGACTAGAGTGTAGTGAGGGACCAAACCCCTCGGTAAAAAGTTACACTATATATAAAAATATTTTTTTAATTTTCTATGTGTATACAGATTTTGAACCTCCTAAACTTAATATAATTAGAAGTTGACTTAGTGGTCACAATTCAACTTGCGGTTTCAAATTTAAATTCCAAGCACTAATTTTTATTTTTTGAACCCTTTTAGTGAAAATTCTAGATCCGTTACTATTAGTAGGGTGAAAATTTTATAATTTTTCTATTATAAAATATAGTTATGTAACTCTAGTAAAAATAAGATCATCATTATGTGACATGTATGAAATTTACCCCCACTTTCATAGAGAAGGAATTTATCCTTAGATTTTTGAAGCTTTCGCTTTAATTTGGACCGATACTAGTTCGAGAAGTGAGAGCACCAGATTAGAAGATGTTGGTTCGAGAGGACCTGAAAAATTCTTTTTCTCTAAAAGATTTTTATTAATTTATATTTGTCAGTAGAATGGGAAAAACATAATAAGTCTATACTATTTCTTTTTGCATCTCTCTTCAAGAAGTAAGTCGTCATTATTTCTTTTATAATAATAATTATTAAAAACAGAATCAATGTAGCTATCAAGTGGGAAACCCTTCCTAAAGATCATTGTAAACTCAATACTGATGGGGTAGAGAGGGAATAGTGGGGGTGGGGTGTTGTTAAACAGAAATAATGTTGAAGACCAGGTTATGAGCTTTCTGAAGAGCATCCCTCACACCACTAACAACCATGCACAATATAGACTCCACAGGGGTGCTAGGAACGTCAAAAACAAAGACAGGACAGGCATTTATCTTATAAATAGACTGAATAAATGTCACACCACTAGTTAGTGTTCAGTTAATTTAAGTCCTTGAATTTTAAACTAAAAGTTTGAGATTGCTAACACATGGCCATATTTTGTTCTTGTTGCATTTCGTTGAAAGTACCTTTAATAGAAGCAAACGAGTAAGTTTCAAATTTTATTTGTGCACATGTGGAACGAAAAAGATAGATCTTAAACCTATTTAAGAATTTTGAATACAAACCTAATAACACATATCTAGAATTACATATTTGTAAAGGTTTTGAAATAGTAAAAACATTTGGCCTTGCTTCAAAATTAATTAAAGCCCAATACGTATTGTCGATGGGTAAAAAATGCAAGTAAACAAAATTGTTTGATATGACTTAAAAACAACTATATCTTTCAAGTTAACAAATAATGAGTCGACTTGTGATTAGTGTCATAATGAAGTTAATGAGTTATATGATTTGAAGCCTTAATTCACGCTAATGCAAGGATTTTCAAAGAAATAAGGATTGTTTTGCAAATATGGTCAAATTATTGAATGTCAATTCACTAGTTGAATCAACTCAAATAGTTAAACGCTTAAAGTATGATTAACTTCAAATCTTTTTCAATCCCCATTTACAATTAAGTTACATTTTAGCATCAAAATTTAATCGTTTACGGATTTCTTTAGGTGCTAGGAATGTGGTAGTTGAGTGATATTTTGAACCTAAATGAAATAAAAGTAATATTTGAAGGCAATTTTAAAAACTTAGGTGATCATTGAGGGAATTAACTGAGTAATTTTTCAGAAAAAAATGAATAATATTGATGGCCAAACGGCTCATTATACACGCTAGACCCGTATCTACCAATGACTAAACGGATTATCCTTTGGGAATCCCGAAAGAGTCCCTTGGATTGCAGATAAGTCATGAAAACCTCAGAGGGAGGAGGGAAAGAGAGAAAGAATGGCTTGTTTGTCAATGGGAAGTTTGGTGTGTTCAACAATAGGAAATCATGGCCCATTCGCTTCTTCGCCTTCTTTACTTATAGCCTGTTTGATCAAATTTTTAAAATCAGCTTCTTTTTAAATGTGTTTTTTTCAAAAGTATCTTTCTTGAAAAAATACTTTTGGTGAGAAATAGTTTATATTTGATCAATAAAATTAAAAAAATATTTTTGAGCAGCAATTAGTGTTTGCTCAAACTTTAAAAGTGTTTTTAAGTATTTTTTTCTCATAAGTGTTTTTTTCAAAAGTGCTTTTGGAGAGAAACTACTTTTTTTTAGCTTATAAAAAACTGTTTTTTTACTTTCAGAAATACTTATTTTGTTCCATAAACTTGACCAAACACCTTAATTTTTTAAAATAAATATTTTTGAGAAAAAAATAAACACTTTTTGAAAAAAATAAGATTGGCCAAACAGGCTATTATTGTTACTGCTCCCTCAAGAATGACATCTTTGAAAATGGACTCAACACGTTCTTCTGGGTTGCTGCTTCACTGCTCTTTCCTTCCTTCTTCTGCACTCTCTACCTTATCTGCTTCCACTTCTTTCTCTGGTAAGTATCACTTCTATCTTGGTTTTCAATCTGTTGAGAAATTAACAGTTGTTTCTTTAGTTGGGTGAATTGGAGATCTCTCTTGTATTTCAATTGGTAGGTAATATGGGGGATGTTACTTGATTGATTCCGTATCCATACATCTCATATGTGCATTCTGAACTGCTTCTTTTGGGCACACTCTAACAGATAATAACTCCCTTATGTCTTATCTTCAGTCCTGTTCTGTTGTATTCTATCCACTTATGGATTTGAAGGTAAAAAGGGGAGACAACAGTTCATTACAATTCTTATTTCTCATGTTTAGTATTCCATATTATTCATATTTGTACTAGTATCTATTCTGGATATTTGAGGTTCGACATTGCTGTACTATTGAAAAAGTTGAATTGTATTCATTGGTTAAAGCTAGATTATTAAACAATTGAACGGAAAAAGTTTGTACAAGGAGGAAACCCTTAAAGGGCAAGAGGCGGCATATTAAACATGGAGGCCTATGATAAATTTTGTATTTAAATTGGCATGATGACTAGTAGCGAGCTAATAGTTAACTTCTGGCTTAGGTTCATCACTTGGCTTGGGCTTCGGCTTCAATTCCAACATTGGAGTGAGCACCACTAAAAGGCCTGGCCTGGTGGAGGAATAGATCAAGGAAGTCGTTGGCTCGAACACATGGTTTTCGCAAACGGATGAGCACAACCAGTGGCAGAGCAACTATTTAGCGCAGACATGCAAAGGGCCGATGGGATCTCTGCCCAAAGTCTTCACCTAGAACTGGAAAACGAGCTTAATGTTTATTGTTTTCTCGTAACTGATTTTTGTTGGTAATATGTCATCTTTTTTCAGAAATTTTCTTGCAGTAGGGCTGCTGTAATTTTCGTTTGTTTTATATAAAGAACTAACTCGCTAGTTTTCATTTTTTCTGTTATCCACCATCTCTTTGATCTCTCTTTTTGCTCCTTCTGATTTGATCTTCTTCTTCTTGTTAATGGGTCTCGTCTACAATTCACCCTGAGAAATTCATAGACTCAACAGGTTTTCGGTCGTCTGATTAATTATAGCCTAGGATTTTTTTCGAGGTCTAATGACATGATCAAAATAGTCTCACAATCTATTATTTGATTGTTTTTTTTTTTTTTCATTTCTGTCATTGGGGAAGTATTACAAGAAACTTGTTCCTCTAAACGGGGAAATAGGAGACTAACATGCATGTACATACATGTTTGCGGCATTTTATGGGCATCGAACCAGGCCCTATAAGGGTGCTATTTTGTTCTCATAAGTCATTCTTCACTTGGTGGTGGAGCATGTAATTGGGTGAGCTTGGATTGTAACTGCAGTTATTCAACATTTGGTGATTTCCACACTTGCATCTGTCTTCATGGTGCATTTTAATAGTATGTTGTAGAGATCGTTTGGCTGTTGGTACGTGTAGAGTTGAAATATGATATAGAAATCATTTGGTGGTATGCATAAAGAATATTTGGCTTAGTATATCTTTATTCCTAACTGATAAAACACTATATAGAGTGTGGAGGATATCCTTAGTTTAGACGTCGGGTCGTTTGGTTGGGAAGAACTTATCCCGGGATAAGTTATCCCACCATGTAGGTGGGATAACTTATCCCATCACTAAGGAATAAAAGGTGGGATAAATAATCCCAAGGCAACCTAATACCCCCAACCAAACGTGGGATAAAATTATCCCAAATTTTATCCCGGGATTATTTATCCCAATACCCCCAACCAAACGACCCCTCGAGTGTCTTAGTTGCTTATGATTCCACCAGGTCCCAATGAGTTAAAATTGGTAGCTAGTGTATTTTATACACTTGGTACTCTTACTTGTGGAAAGTAATTATGCATGCTTTACAACAATTATTTCGACAGCCCCAATCGAACCAGAAACTGACCTATTAATACATATTAGACAGTTAATTGTATATCATCCATGTCTATGCTTCTTTTCGTCTACATTAATTGCTAAGAAAAACAATATGATTCAATTCCTCATCAATCTGCTTATATACTGTATCTGTATGGATAAGAAGCATCCTAATGCAGGAAAAGTTTCTATGAGCCAGCCGATGTAAAGAAGAGAGAAGTTGAATGTTTTTAGTTTGACTTGGTGTTCAGATATCCTCCAGTAAGTAAAGTGAAAATAGGCTCTTCTTCATATCAACCAGGACTATCATCTTTTTTGTTCCATGAAAGGCAAAATCCCAATTCATATCTCTTTGACACTACCTGGGATTTTACTGAAATGTTATTTACACTTGGATGCACTAAGAGCAGTTGTATTTACAGGATTCAAACTCTAGATGAGCTTTTAATTGCCCTAATATAGTAATATGCATTTCTTCAAATCAACTGCACATCCAACTTTTGTTAGGAAACGATTCGAGAAACCATCATTTGCAAATATCACAAGCTCGATTCTACAATCCTAAGAAAAATAAAGAAAACTGATAACGGGAGCAACATGTTTCTATCCCAATCTCATGTAAAATCCCTTGCTAAATATTCATTTTTGTTTCTCAAAAGATACAAAGGTAAAAGGTGTATTTGGGGGAGAGAGGGGGGGGGGGGGGAGGGGGGGAGGGGTGCTAGTAAGTGTTTCTTCTACTTATTTTCAAGTATTTGATAAGTAAATAAAAATATTATTCCAAGAACATTTATGTATAATTGAAACAAGATATAAGTTGCTCTTGGAAAGGTTGGCTCCATGCTCTATCTATTTCTCATTGCAAAATCTATATACATTTAAAAGTATATGATCTAAAGAGACATTCAGATGCAAAACTTTCAAACCTTTTGTACTCGCATGAATTATGTCATATATTTTGGATATCACCATAATCCATAAATACCTTAGTACAATATCATCTCGAAATATTGCATCAAACAATATGGTAACCCTCAGTTACCTTGCCAAACACAGGAGAAACAACTCTCCATGAAAGTTCCAGTTCTTTCAAACTTAGCAGTTATTCCATCAACTTTCATGTATCTCCAACGATCCTCTTTCATGTTATAGACAGTCAACTTCTCCCTATCCACATTCAATACAACATCATCATCACTGATTGTATAAAATGGTACCAAACCATGCTCTAAATCCATCCTAGCAACTCTAAATCTGGTCCAAGACTTCTCAACTCGATACTCTCTCATCATCCAAACATCAATTTCGTTTTCTAGTGTATCATATAACATACATAGACACCCTTTAAGAGACAAAAGCTTATTAAATAATACATTACTGTTATCAATAGTAGTGGATGTTGGCACCTCCAAGAATTTCTCATCACTTAAATCAAAAGCAACAATTACATATGAAAATTCAGGAGCTTTCCTCCATAGACCCTATTCTCACATAGTAGACATCAGCGAAAAAAGGTAGTATCAATATGCCCTCAAATCGAGGAAGAGTATCCACCTTATAATCATCACTAATAAAATCATATCCTAGACCATACACGCTACAACTACCAGACACGGGAATAGCCAAATCAAAATTTGGAATTTTATGGTACTTTAAAGTTGTGGGGTTCATTAAAAATTTAACATTTACCTGATTCACTACTAAGACCAAGCCATTACATGAGCCAACAACTCTTTCCCAATTGTCTGAAAATGAAGGTTTCTTGAAATGACATCAGAGCGTGATAATCAGAGATGAAAATGAGTTTCTTTTCTTATTTATGGGTTTGGAGGGTGAGGTGAAATTTAATGAATTTTGGGTCAGAGAAAAAATTGCACTATTTCTTTGATAAGCACCTGTATTAACCTATGAATTTTGCAGGCAGGTGAGAAAGTATGTCAATTATGATTTCTTGAGGTATGGTTTCAGTTTTGCTTATTGCCATGCTTGAATTTGGATTTGGAAACTGTTACAAAATGTATATAGACATCATCCTTTATAATGTTCATAGGCATAATTAGGTAGCAGATTTATAGAAATCGTAGCAGATTTATAGGAATCCCTCTTTATTTTCTTTCCTAAGTTAGCACCTATGTATTGTATTTATACCTTGCTTACATGTTGGAATAAGATATCTATTAAACTTCCATTTGATTACATGGTATCAGAGCCTCTAGGCTCCTTGATCTAGTTTCGGTTCCGCTTCAAAAGGCAGCTCGATCGTATGTTACTGTCTTCGAGAAACAAGCTTGGATTTTGAATCGATCACTTCCAAAGTGGTCAATTTGTTTCACCGCCACTGTAGGAGGAGGCAGAACACCAATTTCGATCGGAACATACTTCTCTGGAAACTGGGTGTGAAGTGAGTGACACTCACACGCCGTTTGTATCTCACGTTTGCCTTTCACGCACCGACACATGGTAGCGGGTACCCCGTCGGAATCATTCGGGGGTTGAACTTTCGGCATCGTCTCATCAGTATCGGCATAACCCATGTGTTATATGGTGTTGAAACACTGATTGGAGAGCTTTTCATCACTTCCAGGTTCATATTTTCCTTGTAACATTTTTGCTATTCAGATCTGAATTTCTACTACTGCGACTGTTGAGCTTTTCTCAAATATCGAGTTACTTGATTTTTGGTTCCTTTGTCCTCTGCATCCTACTTTGTTGTTGATGTTGAATTAATTCGGTATTTGACTATAGGCTATAATTATTTTGTTGGGCAGGTTGGCTGCTACTTGACTGTTCTTAAGTTTCTTTTTTTATTGCATTGGTGATCTTAAAAAATTGTCTTTTTATTATTGGATTTGCTAGTCTTCTTTGGCTTCTCCTATATTGATACTTTGGGTATTTGAGTTGGAAAATATAACTCAAATAATTAGAAAGGAGGAAATATGGCTACGAATCACAAGGGTAAGACAATTTTGGTTTCAGCGGATGAGTTTCCAGTGTTCTCTCAGTATCGAGAATTCCTTAAAGAATTCACTTCGGTTACTACCCTTGCTGATTCAAGAAAAGCATTTATTGTCTCCTCTTCGAACAAGTAGGTGATTGATTCAGGTGCTACAGATTACATGACTGGAAATCCTAATATATTTTCTACATTTCGATTACACAAAGCACCCTCTCAGGTAACAATAGCTAATGGTTCAACATGTAATATTTAGGGAACTGGGACTATCAAAGCTACCTCCTCTATTACCTTGTGTTAAATCTACCGAAGTTGGCCTTCAATTTGATTTCTGTGAGTAAACTTACTAGAGATCTTAATTGTTATATTTTGTTCTTGCCCAATCATTGTTTGTTTCGTGATCTTGCGATGCATAAGGTTATTGGTAAAGTACGTGTAATTGGTGATCTATACATCCTTGATGACTATGAGCCTCGATTTGTTGCCTGCTTAAGTGTCATGTCCCCATTAGAAGCACATTGTCGATTGAGACATCCTTTTTTACCTTTGTTAAAAAAGCTCTGTCCCCAGTTTCAGAATGTTCCTTCTTTGGACTATGAATCATGCCAACTTGCAAAACATCATCAGAGCACGTTAGGTCCAAGGGTTAATAAATAAGTTGAGTCAGCTTTTGAGCTAATTCATTCTGATGTTTGGAACCATGTCCTGTCGTTTCCAAAACTGGACACAAGAATTTTGTCACTTTTGTGGATGATTTCTCTAGGATGACGTGGATTTATTTTATGAGAAGCCGCTCTGAAGTGTTTTTACTCACTTTTGTGTCTTTTGTGTTGAAGTCAAAACTCAATTCAATGCTTTAGTGCGTATTCTAAGGAGTGATAATGCTAAAGAATACATGTCAGAAGTGTTTTAGTCGTACATGAGACAAAATGGTATTCTACATCAATCGTCATGTATTGATACACCTTCTCAAAATGGAGTTTTTGAAAGGAAGAATAGGCATATACATGAGACAGCTCAGACACTTTTGTTCCAAATGAAGGTTCCTAAACCATTTTGGGCTAATGCAGTTTCTACGGCTTGCTTTCTTATTAATCGCATGTCATCGACTGTGCTTGTTGTTAATGCTCCTTACAATGTACTTTTTCCAAACAAATCATTATTTCTGATGGAACCAAAGGTATTTGGAAGTACGTGTTATGTTCGGCCATCTGTTACCAAGTTGGATCCTAAGGCATTGGAGTGTGTTTTCTTAGGTTATTCTCGTCTCCAGAAGGGGTATCGATGTGGTATTTTCAGAGATGACACCATTCTTCTATACCCTCCCAGTTCTACAAGTCAAGAGGAGGAAAATGAGTGGTTAGTTTATCAGGTTACTCATGTTGTGCAGTCAGGTGATGTTATTCCTCCGTTTCCTAATTATTCTATTGAGCACCAACTGAATATGGTGCCTTCAGCATCTGTCCCAGAAAGACCGCCAATTGTTCAAGTTTATTCGAGGAAACGAGAGATCGATGATTCATGCCCTGGACCAGTACCTTTGCTATCAAATCATCCTCCATCTGATCCTCCAGAAAATCTTGACCTCCCTATTGCTCTTCGTAAAGGTACACGGACTTGCAAATCCACATATTCCATTGCTAACTTTGTTTCCTATGATCTCTTATCTTCTACATCTATATCCTTTATTACATCTCTAAACTCCTCCGTTTCTATACCTAAAACTATGAAGGAGGCTTTGCAACATCCTGGATGGTCAAACGCGATGCTTGAGGAAATACATGTATTAAAGGAAAATCACACATGGATTTGGTGGATTTACCCAACGGGAAGAAACCAGTGGGATGTAAATGGGTTTTCACAGTCAAAGTTAATCCAGATGGTTCTGTGGCAAGACTTAAGGCCAGACTTGTGGCTAAAAGATATGCTCAGACTTATGGGGTGGATTATTCAAACACCTTCTCTCTGGTTGCCAAACTTACCTCTGTCCACTTGTTCATTTCTCTAGCTGCTTCTGAGAATTGGCCTTTACGTCAGTTGGATATCAAGAATGTCTTCCTTCATGGTAATCTTCAAGAGAAAATGTATATGGAGCAACCACATGGTTTTATTGCTCAGGGGAAGTACAGGAAAGTCTGTCATTTGAAAAAGTCCTTCTATGGTTTAAAGCAGAGTCCCCGAGCTTGGTTTGGCAAGTTTAGTGAGGTAGTTCAGGAATTTGAACTAAAAATGAGCAAATGTTATCACTCTGTCTTCTATCGACTATCTGCAGCTGGCACTATTCTCCTTATTGTATATGTTGAAGACATTGTCATCAACGGAGGTGATTCTGAGGGGATTTCTTTCCTTAAGTCTTTCTTGCATATTAAGTTTCGTACGAAGGACTTAGGCCAATTGAAATACTTTTTGGGAGTAGAAGTGAGTAGAAGCAAGAAGGGAATTCTTCTGTCTCAGAGAAAGTATATTCTTGACTTACTTGCAAAAAACAAAAAGTTGGCAGCCAAACCTTGTAGTACTCCTATGGTTCCCAATGTGCATCTTATGAAAGATGATGACGACCCTTTTGATAGCCCAGAGAGATATAGGAGGATAGTTGGGAAGTTAAACTACCTCACGGTGACTCATCCGGATATTACTTTTGCGGTAAGTGTTGTTAGTTAGTTCATGTCTGCACCTAAGGTCAAACATTGGGCAGCTTTGGAATAGATTCTATGTTACTTGAAAGGAGCTCCTGGACTTGGCATATTATATAGCAATCACAACCATACTAGTATTGAGTGTTTTGCAGATACTGACTGGGCAGGTTCCAAAGTTAATAGAAGATCCACTACACGCTATTATGTCTTTGTTGGAGGGAACTTGATAGCGCGGAGGAGTAAGAAGCAAAGTGTTGTATTTTGATCTAGTGCAGAATCTGAGTATAGAGCTATGTCACAGTCGATGTGTGAAGTTATGTGGATACATCATCTTTTAACTGAAATTTGGATAAAGCATCATATGCCAACAAAACTCTGGTGTGATAATCAAGCTGCTCTTCATATTGCCTCAAATCTAGTGTATCATGAAATAATTAAACATATTGAGGTTGATTGTCACTTTATTCATGAGAAGATTCAGGAGAACTTGATTTCTACTAGCTATGTGAAGACCGGAGAGCAAATTTGCTCACAAAAGCAGTTAATGGGATTTGAGTTGATTACCTTTGTAACAAGTCGGGCATGATTAATATCTATGCTCCAACTTGAGGGGGAGTGTTACAAAATGAATATAGGCATCATCCTTTGTAATGTTCATAGGCATAATTAGGTAGCAAATTTATAGGAATCGTAGCAAATTTATAGGAATCCCTCTTTATTTTCTTTCCTAAGTTAGCACCTATGTATTGTATTTATACCTTGCTTACGTGTTAGAATAAGATATCTATTAAACTTCGATTTGATTACAGAGACTTTCAAGTATATCTATCTGAGTAGATTGTTTTCTTGAATCTGCAAACCGACATTTATACTCTAGTACTTTGCATTCAATTTTGGTGACTACCAGATCCTGCAGATGTATGGTTTCACTCATACATCACGTAGTAGTAAGAGAGTGAAAAGAACATGGAATAAATCAACCAATCCACTTGAAGTGAATGATGAGCTTGAATTATTTCATCCTCCATTTAAAGCTCTCAAGGTATCATCTTCTTGAATGTATATGAAAGGGATCATGCATTAAGGTCCAGATTGGGATGCCCTTTTTACCTTAAATTTTTGTACCATTTCATCACGATATGTGCCACAATGTACTTGTTATTTATGCATGCCTTAGAGCACTGGTTATTGTATTCCTTCATTTGTCATAGTGTTTTGTGACATAATCTTTTTAAGTTACATATAAATTCTAATGGAAGGCATAGTTTAATTCATATTATATGTTCTCCTTGCTCATATTTACTTGTCGTAGTTATTTTGGAGGCTATGGCTTGGTGCACTCGTCCTTCTTTAAGGTTATGAACTTTGCTTGTTCTCATTTTTGTATTGGATGCCGCTGAAGGATGGGTTCTTATTGCTGCATATAGTTCATTTCAATTAACCTTCTTGGTCAATTACTCCATTATAATACTGCAACATTCTGCATTTAGTTTCTCTCACAGTGGAACTTTAAACCAAAAATGTGCTTATAAAAAGAGTGAAGGACAAAAGTACGCTTAAAACCTTGAACATCAGTCTAGGTATGTTAAAGCGGGGTCCTAGTGAAACAGGAAAATGTGAAATTTTGCTGATGCCAATAGGACCAAGTAGGTACCTATCATGTTTACCAAAAGAGTTGATGGATTATAGCCTTCGGGTACATACGAAATTCATGAATTCCATAATATCCCCTAATCCCTCTACTGGTTTCTGTATACAAATAGAGTTTCAAAAGATAATAACACACTGCAAACTGTATTCTCCTCCTTTGGAGATTTTCATGCGTAAGGCAAGCTTCATTAATTGTTATCCCTCCAAAGACAACCACTTTTGTTGGGGCATAAGTTCCCCATAACAGCTTCTAGGACCATCGTTGCCTTCCTAACTCCACTGCTTTAGATTGCCAATCATAGCTAGAATTAACTATGAAAATTCCATATTTCTGTCCATCCATATCAAAGCATCAGACCTATCCCCTGTTAACACCACACTGTCCAAAGTAGTTATGAGCATGCTTGCATTTTCAAGCTCACAATCCTGAAGATTTCTTCTGAAAATGGAAATTCTAGTTAGTTACATTAAAGCAGTCAGCAGTGCTTCTGTCTTGCAGGTTACTAGACTTTATAGATCTAGATATATATATTCTCACCTTCTATCACTTTTTAATAGCACTGTTTGCCATTGTTGAATCTCCATAACCATTTGAACTAAAAGACTTTTGTTATGGAGCCTTAAGTTCTTAACTCCAAGGCCTCCCTATAGCTACAGTGTCATCACTGTTGATCACCTAACCAGGTGTAGCTTCTTTCTATCAGCATTTCTTTCCACAAAAAAATTGCTCCGTTTAGTGATTTTCGTAGGTACGAGAAATAGAGACAGCATGTATGTCGAAATACCATTCAGTATCTGGGATTAAGGTAGAGTTGATTGATTGATGCTTTCATCGGGCTTATGAAATCAGGCCCTGATGCTTTAAGCATCTCCGGAGGGCTCTGTTCCACTTTGTTAGATGGACATAAATTGCATGTTATTAGCCTCTAGGTTCTGAAGTAAAACATGCATTCTGTTCATTTATGCAATGTAAGTGAGTTCAGGACTTTCTCCAACTATATCATTTTGGTTCACCTCAATTACGGTCTATTCTGATGGGACAACTGAACAGTGAACAACAATCCAGTCGGCATGGAAGCAGTTTATGTTCTATTTTGGTAGTCTTGAAGGGATATCCTAGTTATCTTTTGGCTTTCGCATTGTCTCAAGTCAAGACGAGTTCGCTCTCTTGAGACCTTTTACATACAACAGGTATAGTTGCAAGAACCAAAACATGCTATCACAGGTGATGGTTGTCTTGATGAAGTGTATATTCTCATCCTGAGTTGACTTCATCTTTTACATGTTCACTTTCCATCACTCACGTAGCATCAGTTTATAAGAGGAACCGAATGTCTACTATCTACTAAATATGGAACATGTACCATTTTCTAGCCAGAATCACATATAATTAAGCACCATTATGCTAAAACATTGCAAAGCTAAAAATCTGTTAACAATATTGGAAGACTTGATGTCAAATATTCTGTTAAATAGTTACTCGGATCACCAAAATTCAACTGAGATGTGAACAATCAACTATCGAAATTCCTTTCTCCTGACAATATACAAAATCGAAATGCAAGTCTACTTCCACAACTCTCCTACTATCATAGTGATCTGAAATAGCGTCCATGTTATAACATCATAAATAAAGATTAAGAGCTAAAATATATTAAGATCCAGGCCTCTGTTACTCGATTCAAATTCTTTGACAATCTATTCCATTGAATCAGATATAAATCCCTGCACAAGGCACAAAACAAGTGTCAAATGGCATTAAACTTAACAGATAAATGCATATGCAACCCCTATACCCCTCTGTAGACTATATGTTGTAATATGATAGCAGCTTCAGAAGAATAAGTATGAAAACTAGCAATACTCATTCATTAATAAGCAGGTTTGGCTAAAAAGTGTAACCTTCATATTACTGCTGAAAATGTTACTTATCAAAGTTGTTACCACAACGTACCTATAGGAAAAGCAAGACAATCAGCAACAAACCATCCCATTGTGGCAAATAAATGAAGAAGAAAATAACAACATATCTATGCATCAATAGCTCAAAAGAGCTTTTTCAGGATTTGGTAGTATAAGATGAAAAATATGCGGAACCACTAACTATTAGGTGTCTATTTCTTTAACTAGAAGTTTCTGTACACACGATAAGAGAGTGACACTTGAAAAGAACTGTTAATATATACAAAGAGAAAATATGCATTGTGTTTTTTTCTTCTTTTTTGACAAGGTAAGGTAGAAAACCTGCATTGTTGACAGAATTATACATCAAAAACTTCTAAAATTTGGAAAGTGTAAGGTATCAATTTAGGTTTGGTACATGTTTTGGAATTTCCAGTTCTACAATGCACCATGTTTTCTGAAAAATCGAAAAGCAAACTTTAGAGTTTCAAAACAAACATTTTTGATTAGCTAAGAGATAAAACTGAATCAATAGGATAATCTGCCAAGATAAAGGTTTTGGAGTAACCAGAGAAGCCCAGCAAAAGTCTAGTTTTTCCTAGAGCTGAAGAATACTTGGGGAAATAAAAAAAAAGTTGGTAAAACTCACAAAGAACCATGAAACCTGAGCACTAAAATCTCGGGAGAGACACGGAGACACAAACCCATAAGCTGGAATGAGATTTAAGAGAAGCAAGTCAGCAAAGATAGAGGCTATATAGAGTAATCATCCTTCAAGGATACGAAATCACCTTACTTTAGCCTCGTTAGATATTAACTGGTTAAATCCAGATTGAGGATGGTAGAAGCAAAACACCTAGAGGCTATAGCTCTTCATGACTTCAAAATTGCAACAGAGTAGTCACTTACGTGGAACAAATAATAAAAACACTTTGAGGTATCAATTAACATGACAAATGAAAAAGAAGACCATTCAGGACTCATACATAGTGCATTACATTCCAACAAAAAACACAAATTCCCAAAAGAATCAAATACATAATATAATGTCATTTCATTTCATACTAGAAGAAGTGGAAGAAACTCAACAGCCTAAATATTATGATGAATGTTTTTACATTTTTGTGCATTAACTTAGAATAGTTAATATGGTTTTTGAATGGGTGAAAGAGCCCATCAATTTTTTACACTGGGTTGTCGTTGTTGTTTGGTCTATCAATAGTTGAATTTGAAGTTTCCACTTTTAGAAAATAACAGACAGATAGATAGATGGATAATACTAGCCAACATTGATCTTTATATATGTAGAATAGATCTTGATAGTTACTGATGCAAGCCGAGCTTCATCAATATCATGGAATAAAGAATTAAAGCTCAAGAATATGCTTAAGTAGAAGTATAAGGAAGAAAGGTGAAAAAGGAAGAAAGAATGATGCAAGCCGAGCTTCATCAATATCATGAAATGAAGAATTAAAGCTCAAGAATATGCTTAAGTGGAAGTACAAGGAAGAAAGGTGAAAAAGGAAGAAAGAGGCTATGGATGCAAAAGCGGCTATTCTTGACATTCAAGCCTCATGTTAAAGAAAACATTTATTTCATTAAGAGTATTTTTGTAATTACTAGTGTAGGCTATAAATAAGAGAGAATAACTCATTTTAGAGGGGACTATTTTTGATATTACGAATTGATGTGTGAAACTCTTGAGAGAGTTGAGGCTAAGGCCATAGTTACTAGGAAATGTTGATGGGATTACTTGCTTGAGGATATCACTCTTCTTGAGGGTGTCTCGATAGTATAGGTGCTTGTTTGGATTCTTAATAGGAGGCTTTGACTTTTGTATAGTCATTGTTGCCTATTAAATCTCATACTTGTGTCTTGCTTCTATCCATAGGTTTTGGTGCTTATTTTGAATATTGAAGGAGGTCATTACTTTGATATAGTATTGGTTGCCTTGATTTCAATATGTGTCTCTACCTTTTTATCCTTTTATCTTTAATTTCTAATTCTTAGTGTTAGGATTTCCATTTCGCATTTTCCTTCTCGTATCAGTTACAGAATCAAGTAGGTGGCAAAATAAAATGGAATTACCGTCACAAAACTCTACGAGGACAAGAGAACTATCTATCATTTACACAACAGTAAACTACCATTCATAAAACTTTATAGTTGCTATTGAACCAAATACTAGGGACACATAAAATCTATGCAAAATACACCAAAAATGAATAAGAAATCATGAAAATATTGATATATTACCTAAGCACAACATCATCTCAGAATATTGCATCAAGCGCTAGAGTGACCCTCAGTTCCTTTGCCAAACATAGGAGAGACAAGACTCTCCATGAAAGTTCTAATCCTTGTATAATTTTTTGTTCCATCAACATTCATCTCTCTATACTGCTTCTCTTTCTTATTGTAGATCATCAACTTCTCTTCTTCAGGCACATCCAATACGATATCATCATCACTCATGAAACACACGGGTGTGAAACCAAAATTCTTTCTTTCAACACTAAATTTGGTCCAAGACTCTGCAACCCAATATTCTCTCATCATCCAAACATTAATTTTGTCTCGATTTCTTGTACCAGCCAACAAATAAAAACACCCTCTAAGAGCCACAAAATCATGAAAGTGCATATGATCTTCATCAAGACTAGTAACACTAGGCATTGACAGCTCGAAGAATTTCTCATCACTTAGATCAAAAGCAACAACTCCACATGAAAAATCATTACTATGTTTTTTTCTCAGCCAATCAATGCAAAGCCCCATCAAGGAAAATCCCAAAACCATGAAGAGGAATCGCACCATGATGAGATAAACTCTCAAGTCTCCTCCAACAACCCATTCTCACAGAATAAATATCGACAAAAGTACAGAAAAGATCACCTCCGTCTATATTCTCATAATGAGAAAGAGTAATGACTTTATAATCATCCTTATCTATATCATACCCCAGAGCATACACGCTAGAGGTACCACACTTAGGAAGAGAGAAGAGTTTGGAATTCTACAATACTCTAACGTTGTAGGGTTCATTAAAAACATATCATCTTCCTCATTTAACACCAATACCAAGTCATTACATGACCCAACAACTCCCTTCCATTCCTCCTGAAAATTAAGTTTAGTTGAAATGGCATCGATGATTCCATTTAGATTGTTAAAACTGACAGTGTGAAGAGAGGAAGAAACATCAGCTATAAGAATAAGCTTCACTTGTTCATGTTTGTGGGAATGAAGAGTGAGGTGCTCTTTGATGAATTTTGGGTCTGAAAGTAAAGAGCGCCACTGCTTTGACACGCACTGAAATCGACCTACAGACTTTACAGGGAGAGGGGAGACTATGTCTGCTATGATTTCATTTGGTATCGCCATTCTTGCGGATATTTGGAGGACAAACTTTTCTTGAGCTACAGCTACTAGTTTCTCAACTTTCTTGAATGTACTCTACTAGTTTTTCAATTTTGTTCCTTTTGAGATAATTTTTTCAATTCCTACTCTAGTAATTTTTCAAATTTTGTCCCTTCAGAGGTAATTTTGTTGAATATGTACAAACAAATGTACTAGTATAAGAATAATAGTTTTTCAAATTTTTATCCTTCCTCGGTCGTTTAGTAGTGTATAAAAATAAAATTAAAAATGGTGTATTAGTTATACTCAATAAATTTTATGTAGTTTGGTCTGGTTTATCAAGGATATTTTTGTCTTTAATTATGCTTATCTATGTATTAATAGCCCATATATTGCTAATACAATTGTTATTATGTTTAGTTTTACATCGTTAATATTAAGTAGGGTGTATAATAGGTTAATAATCCTATCATACGAACGATTAAATATGAGAAATATTATCATGGCTAATACATGTCCTACCAAGCGATCTCTTAAGGGTAAAGGATTAAATTCAAAAATTCATTGAACAATACATCGAACCTTCCATACCTTATCAAAGATCAATTGACTACAAAATTGCTCGTTTCTTTTTCCATACCTTATCACAAGATCAATTGACTACAAAATTGCTTGTTTCTTTTCCTAACAATCCTTAGGTTTGTTTCTTTTCCTAACAATCCTTAAACCTAACACAGCAAGAGATAATGGAAGGAGAAACTGATACAAAAAGTGCATTAAAATCTTGCATTTTATTTTACAAAGAGGAAAAATTCGCATGGTACTTTTATCAATCAAGAAGCAGGTGAATATGAGGGGATGTGCAAGAGTGTTTGTTAAGGTTAATTCTTGTGATTTCAGCTGTATTAAAGATGTTCTAAATGTGTCTGATCTGGATCCAATTTGTTCAAAAAGGTTCAGTCTAAAGATATATAAATTGTAAGAAGAATAAAAAAGGAGGATCATTTACTAAGTAACTGTCCAAAACAAGATAACTAGACAAAAAACCTGATCCGTTGAGTGGGGCAATTTCTAAGAGATGGTTATGCATCAATTTCTAATGCAATGTTAGTTACGTTGTTGTGAATTTGCTTTTTAAAGATGAATTGAATGTGCTTTATGGCCCCCAAAAAATTAGTTTGTCAGTGTCTCATGATTCTTATTCCTTTATTTACTTTCCATTGTTTCTACTCTTTCATTGATCCGAGGTTATTTTGTAGCTCCTGCAGTATCTCATCCACTTCACTTCAATAAAGGTGTATATATTATACCATTTATTTTGTTGATCCTACATGTCGTGATCCAAAGTTGCTGGTTTCATGAGTAGAGCTGTGTTAGACTTAATATAAACGTAAAATTAAAATTAAATGTGGAATTTTTCGGGAAATATTTCCCTTCGTACCAAACGACGTCTCCACAATACTGCTGAAACTGTTACCTATCAATATTGCTACCACAGTGTTCCTACACAAACAAGATATTAGCTTTCGAATAAATTATAGGGTACACTAAGACAACCAGCAATAAAACATCCTATTGTATCAAATAAATGAACCAGAAAATAACAACAAATTTCTGCATCAAGAGTTCAAAAGAGCTTCTTCGAGGTTTGGATATCTTACAAGGCAAAATATGTTGAACCATTAATCTGCTACACTAGCCAACACTGGTCTTGACAATTACACAATCATGCAAGTAGCAACATAAATGCAATCACGCCTTCCAAGTAGCATTTCAAGTAGGAAAATGCAAAAGATTGATTTGTATGTCTTAAGTCTCCTCGCTTTGAATTGAAATTTTAAAAATTAAAAAAAAAGAGCTAATGAGTGATCCTGCTCCAGTGGAGACAGATTGAACCATGGTGAAAACATCACTTCTCTTAGTTTGCTCTTTGCACTGCTCCAATGAATCCATGAGAAAAGTTCTCAAGAATATCAGCTCTTCCTTTACGTCTTCATTCAGACCCTTCAAAGGAGCCATCATGGTGGCGCCATGTTTTAGTAGCTCAATCAAACTGCTCTCTACCTTGACATGATTAAGCTTTATTTGCAAAAGGAAAAGGCACGGTAATTTTAGTTTTCCCTTTGGTCTGCTCCAATGAATCCATGAGAAAACTTCTCCAGAATATCAGCTCGTCCTTGACATTGACAATTAGATCCTTCAAAGGAGCCATCATGGTGGCTTTATGTTTTAGTAGCTTCATCAGACTGCTCTCTACCTTGAAAAGATTAAGCTCAACTTTCAAAGGGAAAAGCACATGCTCTACTTCAGTAGTCTTATCAAGTCAATCGTCCTCAAACATTGAATTGCCATGACTCTACATTGCTCTACTGTTGCCCTGCTGTTTTCTGCAAAACTGGAGAGATCAGGAACCTGTCTAGAGTACTCCCTACCCAATCATCTTACCAGAAAAGTATTTTTTTTGCCGTACTCCTCTGAAAAGCTTATAATATTCTTACACAAGCAGAAGTACAAGAGAACTAACAGAGTGAGTACACCAGATATTGCTGCTACCATATTCATCTGCACAATTTTCTTCCGAGGAACTTCCTCTTGACTACTGCACAACCACTTGAAAAGCAGGCTTTTGTTCTGCAACTGTAAATTTCTTATACCCAAAACTCCCTCTTTTTTATTTCCTGTAACAGTTTCCCACTTCACTAGATGAAAAGACTTCTCTTCCTTGTTCCCTTCCCATAGAAAATCTCTCCTTAGCTTGTTCAGCTTTCCCTCTCCACCTTTTTCAGCATGGGAAACAGAGACATCATCTAAGTTGGCAAAGAATCTTAAATGCTAAATTTATTAAATTTATTCTAACACCAAGGACAGGTATTGTTTTTTTCAACCAGACAGCTTTTTTTCTCAAAATTCCCTACTATTCCTTGCCGAATGCCCTTGGATTTGGTTTTTGCACCCAACTGAAGGCCCAGGTATGGAGTTCGCAAGCTCCTATATTGCATTCCAAGCACTTAGCCAAACCTTTTACATTTTGAGTCCTGGCAGCTTATAAAACACAAAAACAATTACCATCACACCCTTACTTGCTTCATCTCTGCATCATAAAAAGTTAAGGTATCATCCACGTATAAAATATGTGATTCCTGAGCAGAAGGACTTGAAAATATTTTTATTTTGTTAGATTTGTGAAATTCAACTTTGTGGTGATTGTTCACTTGTTTGAAGCATTTACTATACTGGTTAAATTTTCTCAACCCTATAAACCTGCTTGATACCAAGAAATAAGCATTAAAGCATTAAGTTATGCGGCACTATGTCTTCACTGCTAAGTTTCAAACATGGTAACAGTCTGCATGACTAACAGAATAGTGCACCAGTTCATAAAATCAATTTTAGGTTTACGCAGAAAACCAGCGATGATAGCAGTAGTAAATAGAAATAGCAAAGAATGATAGGAGACAATGTATTATCATCCAAAGTCCAAATGATGATTAATCACACGAGGATATACTAGGAAGATCAGCCTAACAGGACACCATGTCTTTTATATATGGTACACTTTCAGGTTGGATAAGCTAGTACCTCCATATACCAGCTTTCTTGGGGAGCAACAACATCATCTTCCAAAGTGTATCACTGCAAAGTTGAAGAAAAAGATACAAAGTCCATCAGACAAATGCTTAATAAATAGAAATAATAATTATTGCAACAGAGCACATTTTAAATGGAACTTGAATGACGGTAATCATGTTGACCCACAAGGCATGACCAGTTCACAATGACATTACATAAGCCGAGACCACAAGAAAAAGATTTGAGACAAGCACCAATAAGGTTCTTTTTATCTGTCAAGCTGAACTACATCCCTTAATAAAGAAGTTTCCAATGCTGCAGTAAAAAAGTAGATATTTATCTTAATTTTTGAATGTAACAGCAAAATCGTGAAAAAGACCACTGTCCTAACAATAACAGTGGCTGAACCATTTAGAGTTTGCTAAAAAAATAACCATAATTTTCTGTGTCACTTAAGTCAGTCAAAGGTTTCTCTTCTGGAGAGATCCACTTCAGGCTCCAACTAGTGAAGATCACACAAAAGAAAACAACTGGGTAAGTTCCTCCTGCAACATTTCACAGTGACCAACCTGAGACTGACAGTCCAAGCTTTTCAAGAGAAACAGGCAAAAGCATTCAGCTAGGTGAGTTCAGTACCTCCATCTTGCTCATAATCTCCGACTGTTGGAGCAACAAGAACAATCTGCCAAGCCCCAGGATTCACGAAATCTTTTTCAACACCATTTGGCAAATAACACGAGCAAAGGATTACAGAATCACCCCGCATTTAGCGAAACAACCTGCACAAGAGAGTGAGTTAATCAAAATCTTTGAAATCAAGTTTTATGGAGGTAACAATACACATACCACATCTTGTGAATTCCTTTTGCTGTATTATCAGTTTAGGCAACTCTTCCATGGTTCGATACCCTCCTCCTACACACATCAAAGGAAAGATGTCATTCCTATACTAGAGCCAGAGAACATCTATAGCTCAAAATATAGCCTATTCTTTAAGGCATTAACCAGGAAGACAAGAAGCATCAGCCTGGTCATATAAATCCAGCTTTAAAAAAAATGTAAATACTTTTTGAGAGATTTCTAAATCACTGGTATGGCTATCGAATCGTGAGCATCAACATGTAGCTTCCAGATTCCAAGTGGTAGTATCAGGGACTAAGATTTTTTACAGATCCAGTGCTTTCACCAGATATCTATCAGTGCAACTCATGTCAACATAAATTTTACAGTTGAGATCACTTAATAGTCAACAGTCCGTCAGATGGAGACTCCTAAATAGAGAATTACTTCAGGATATCAGAAAATATATAACTCAATCACCAGAAACTAACGTTTTAAACACCAATGCATAACAAGAAAGAGTTTCTAAAATGAAGTTTCAAATTTTCTACATAAAGACCTTTTTCAATGTAGTAATGAGTAATGACCCTGCATACAGACCAAACAGTGACAAAGTCCAAAGTCTTGATAAACTTCTAAGCTCATAAATGATGTCATCCTCATATCAACACCTATGACTAAAAAACTTGCACATAAGTAATCTATCAAAAACCAAATCAACAGTATCAGTGAGACGACCTAGTTTATATCGTGAGTTCAAAGTTCCACGAGTCTCTATTAACAAAAACTTCTTGATCTTGGCTTGTAAGCTCCCCTTAAAGCAACAGGTGGATGCACCATACCCAAGGGACCTCTCTGTTGGAAAATTTTACTACATACATATATAAACAATATGCAATAACAAAAATATGTATACATGATACGTAATGCCAAAGCTTGACAATCAGCTCTTCTTATACCAGTGGTCAAGTGACTCATTTGCCTACTGTAGGGGTTGCCGGGTTCGAACCTCAACATCTACATAGACTACATGTGATTTAAAAATTTTTGAGCCGTACAACAACAAACCCAGTATAGTCCCACAAGTGGGGTCTGGTATCTGGGAGGGTGAGATGTACGCAGACCTTACACCTACCTTTGTGGAGTAGAGAGGATGTTCCCAATAAATTTTTGAGCCTTAGTTATTGAAAGTTGAGGTTGTAACATTTGAGCCTATGAGTCCTCTTAGGTAAAAATCATTTCAACTGCTAATCCATAGATCCTTCCTTACTGTGTGAATTTTGTTCTATTAGTTTGATCTGAACTGTGATTTGTTGATACAGTATCGTTACAATGAATTGTTCATTTATTCACTTTCTAAGATATCAACACCCGCTTATAAAGAATCCTATGTACACCACTGCTTTAAAGGCTTCTTTATTTATGGATCCCCATAACAACCAAAATAAATCTTATGTATGCACATCAAAGGAAGACAGCTCGCTTGTAGGAGTTCAGCAACCTATTTTATCTCAGATCAACAAGCATAGGGAAGTCATCTTACAAAAAGTAGAAGAGCAATCTCCAAAACTTGAGACAATTCTATCTTTGCAAGAATTACACTTATTTACTTATACAGAACATAATCCCACCGACACCCCCCCACCCCACCCCAACAATTCATTTCAAATTCTATAAACAGCAATCACTCATTTAGGAAAAAATCAGGTGACCCAAAAAAGGGGGGAAAGGAAAAAAGGTGGTAGAGAAAACAAATGGCTAAAAATAGTAACAAGATAGAAGAGCAGTCTATTTGAAAATGTTTGTCATTTAGATGGAGTCTGGATGGTACCTTTAGGGAATCAATTCATTCTTAAGATCATATGATCATCTTAGGTTTTCCGAGAGAGTAAGCTCGAATTCTTGAGGAACTCAAGTACAGCACTTTGCTGTAGACAGAATAATCTGTCAAGTCAAATCATCTCAACCAACTGAAACAGCCACCTCCTGGATTTCATCTGAGCTGGACGTGCCAAAATCAATGTTCATAGACCTGTCCGTGTGCACATTTCTGATGTTTACCTCATGAACTAGCTCATTGAACAATTCCGCATATGCTTCCCTTGGAAGGATTCCAGAAGTTGAACCATCAGTCAATAGAGTAAAGAGTGAAGCAGAATGGCGGGATCTATACAAGAGATTTTTCATAAACCTCACACTAAAATGGTCAACTTCAACAGTAGCATCAACCATTTCAAGTAAGATCTCTTCAACCATTCTAACATCACTTCTTTTACAGAAACCCGAGAGGATCAGATTATAGGTCTGTTTACTTGGGGTTAGACCAACCTCCTTCATTTGGCGGAACAAGGCATAAGCTTCTCCAACTTCACCACCAGTAAGAAGTCCGCTAATGGCAATAGTGTAAGAAACATCATCTACTTGGGACTTCTCTGAAGCGGCTTTCTTGATTAAACTAACAGCTTTGTGAAATTTACCAGATTTTATTAGCCCATTTATTATCACAGTAATTATATGAGAATCAAGCCCAACGTGACTTCTAACAAGTCCACGGTACACCTTGACTGCCTCTCCTATCCTACCTGACCTGCATAGTCCAGTCAACAATCCGGCAAAAGTATACTTATCTGCTATGAAACCTCTATCTATCATATCATTGTAAAATTCAATGGCACCAGCCGGATAACCAGCTTTGCAGAAATAGCTAAGAAAAGAGTTACAAGCAACTAAATCAGGTTGGATCTTGAAGCCAGTTATGAGCAGAGGTAGTTCAGTGAATTGCTTAGAGAGACAAACGGTTGTAATCAAAGAACAAAGAGTATAAGAATCAGGTACTAGTCTTTGCTCCCGCAAAAGGAAGAAAGCATTAATTGCATCTTCATACCTCCCCATTTTAGAGAGACAGTCTATTAACACATTACAAAGAACCAAATCAGGGAAGCATCCTTTTGATTCCATTGTATCCAAGATCCCAAATGCCTTGTTTGGCATCCGGGACTCAAAAAATCCCTTGATCAATGATGTACAAGTCACAACATTTGGTGAATAACCACTCTCTACCATCTTCTTAAGCAAATCACTCGCAGCATCCATGTTCCCAGCTTTACAGTGAACATCTATTAATATACTCCAAACTCTCTGGCATATGGTAACACCCAAAACTATCATCAACCCCAATACCTGTTTTGCCTCTGCTATACAACCTCCTTTACAATAACAATTCAAAATCACAAAAAATGTCTCCTCATTAGGATAATAACTTTTCCTCAACATAATCCTAACTACATCCCGAAGATTAACCAAATCCTTAAGCTTACACAAGTTACACACAGCAATACTATACGACAAAAAATTCGGAACCTGATTTTCTTTTAAAACTCTAAGTGCTACTTCGACACGTTCAATCTTGAACAAAACATCCATCACAATGTTCCTAGAAAAAGTATTTGGAGTATAACCATACATAAGCATTTCCTCAAACGCCTCGAAAACTCTATCATACATTCCACCAAACCAATAAATCCTCAACAAAAACAACAAAGTTTGTGGCTTTATTACACAACCAACCTCCTCTAATTCCTTAATAATCCCTTTCACTGTTCCGAAATTCAACGTCAACCTAGACACAATACTAACCATGTGGGTCAATGTGCACTTATCATGAAAGTAATTGGACTGCTTTGCACACCATAAGAAAAAAGAAAAGGCAAGAATGTCGGAACGGCAATTGGATATTGTTGTATGTACAATTGTAGGGGTGAGTACGATTCTTGAATTGTCAGGGAACTTTCTAGAAGGTTGTGGGTTATGAGTAAAACATTGAATTTGTGAGGATAGAGTTGGGAAAGATTGTATTTTGAGGATTCGATGGGAAGGGATTCTTCGAATGGAGAACAATATCCATAACATTTCCAGTATATAATACAAAGAAAGCTAAAACGCTGCATAAATGAAGAGATAAGAGAGAGATTCAGGCAGACATTTTTTGTTTACATTGATTAGTTTCTTGAACATGGAGCTTGGAAATTAGTCATGTGCTGGTAAAACCCTAAAACCCTAGAAGATGATTACCCGACTCAACCCAAGACCCGTATCCGACTTGGGCTTTCAATTTTTTTGGAGAAATTGACCATCAGGTTTTTTTTTGAATACGTACGAGGGCAAAAGTGCAAAAATGATTTGACCATCAGAATTTTTTTTACTTTATATTCAAAAATTATCATTTGGTCATAAAAAATTTCAAATACAAATTGAAATTTAAAAAAAAAAAAAAAACTAAAATCTAGTTTTATTTTTTTTTCACTTTTATAAATATTTATTTTTCAAATTTATCCTATTTTTTTATTTTTATAAAATAATCTTATTGATAAGTCTGCACGTCCTGGTGACTCTCGTGAGTTTTGCTCGATTTTCACCTACAAATGACATAGGTTGTCTAACGAGTTTCTTTCACAGATTATGAAAATAGTAAAGAAAGTAACACGGTATTTTTACATGAAAAACACCCAGCTCACAAAGGTGTAAAAAATCACGACTTGTACCTCTACAGGATTTAACCCCACTTTTATGAGGCTCAACAGAATTTAGATTATGAAACCTGCAATCTAGGAATTAACTCTAATCCCTAATAGTCAACAATCTCCCTAGACTCTTGAATCCCACTTCAAGTTCCCTAACTTGAAATTCAGATTACAAAATAATTGCAACGTAGGAACTGACTCTAATTCCTACACTTTAATAATCTTTTCATATCGTTGATCCCACTTCAAACTATCTCCAACTTGAAGTTAACTCAAACTCAATATTGTTTTCTAAACAACTAATCTTCTACAGCAATAAATTATATCTCAATTGAACTTCCTAATACACATTAACTAGAATAGAACTATTAGACATATGACTATGAAACAGGTTCTTTAATCTGGTTCACTGTATCAGACTGCACTTCGATAATTAGGCAGAACTCTCTCAAATATTGTTCCTATTTATTTATTTGTGTTCTGCATTTTTCTCTCGGTATAAGTGTGTGATTCCCATGTTGGAAGACCTTATGTACTTATAGCTCTTCATTGTTCTTCAAGTAGACTTCTAACTCCACTAGAACTCTCTTTTTTCTTTGACTCTCTTTGTCTATTCACGTGTAGACTCCTTATCACATATAGACTCCTATCTCTTTCGTGCTTTGTACAAAATTTGATATCTTTTCTACCTGAGACTCCTTCATTTTAGAGAATCCTACTACAAGTTGGACTCTGCGTGATGGAACAGGTAATAGCAACATGTTTCATGTACTTGTTTCATCACTTTGTCAATCATCGAAATCTATCAGTCTGTTAAGAAATCTTGCTTGACAAGGACTCTCATCTTGCATGGATGCTTGAGCCTGCATATTTATGGACTCTTTATTTGTATATGCTTTGTCCCCGTCTGTAAGAGCTCTTACTTGACGAGGACTCTCATCTTGCTTTAATGCTTGAGTTTGTATATTTGTGGACTCTTGTCCTGGATATACTTTTTACAGACTTCGTGCACTTTTCTACTTTAGACTTCTTTTATTTCAGAAGGTCCTTATACAAGTTAGAATCTGAATGCAGGAACGTGTAGATCGACCTGTTTCATGTACGTGTTCCACCATTTTGTCAATCATCAAAATATACCTGAAACCAACACCCATTAAATGATACTTATTTAGTGATTTTTTTTAATAAATACATTTAAATTTTAAATATTTATTGCAAAAAATATAGCTAAACACAACTCCAACTACAATTTTGAAAATTCTGAATAAAGTGAATTATTTTTAATTTTTATGACCAAATGCCCACTAAATATATCTCTTGTTTAAGTTTCAATCCATATATATCGTTTTTGTTATATTTTTATTCAAATATATTCCTCTCTTTATACTTTGGATTCAAATTAAATAATTATATTTTTTAATAATTTACTTTAAATTATTTTTTGTTTTCAAGAAATATTTTGGTATAATTTTCGAGAACCCAAAAGAGCTTTTAAAATAAAAGAACTTGGCTTTGCTTTTTGAAAACATTTTTTTCTATATTGGGCTACCGTAAAATACAAAATACGGGATAGTATTCAGGATATAAATTTAAAATTATTCAATTTGGAGAGAAAAGGAATCCACTCATATTATGTGAACTAGAAATCTAGTTCCTCGGCATGTGAATACTCTGATTAGGGAGATCTTGATAAAAATCTAATTCCTCTATACAAGTAATATATGTTTTAATTTTGTGATTGCACTTTTTATTGGTCAAAGATCTTATATAATATAATATAAATAATATAGACAAAAACTTACACCTAGCCTCAACAAGGCTCACGTGAAATGTTTCTAGGTTACATCAATTTGTAATTCCTAGTATAGAAGTCAATTATTCTCTCATATCTAGTTCATAAGATGTCTACCCTAATCATATTCACGGCATACACCAGAGGGACTACAAAATATGAATATTTTGAAAATATTTCTTCCTTGCTCCTTTCTTATCAAGTACTTCCGCTACCTTGTTCAGCTTTCTGAAGTTGAGCTTCATCTCTGGCCCTTCTAATTTTCTATCAGCAATCTGCATTCAGCATTATCTTGTAAGTTATTATTTTCAGAATTTTAAAATTTCTTTTTTAGAGTAAGTGTTGATTTTAATGGGACAAGATTGTTTTCTTTCACTAGTTTAAGGCCTTATAAAAGGGTCGCCAACTCTGTATGATTGTTAGTGGCTATGAAAATTCCTTTAGAGAAGTTCAAGATCCAATCATACCTGGGTTTCCAAATAGAATCCATCAATACTAAACTTGTAGCCTCCTCTATCATGTGGTTTTGTCACGACTCAAACCCGTCGTGGATGGCACCCACACTAACCCCCGGTGGAAGAACTAACTTTGTCAATTAATCAATTCAACAATTAGCCAAAAATTAGGCAACCAAACCATTTCCATTAAGAAAACTAATAATTCGACACTAAATCAAAAATAATAATGCGGAAAATCTAAACAACCCCCTAGAATCTGAAAGTCATTGTACCAAAACACTAATAAGTATCAACAAATGGATTCAACCCAAAACAACTGAAATATACCTAAGTCCCAAACAATGGACCAGAAACTGCTTCAAGAACTTATGGCAGCCCAGAAGATGTAGCTCACCCTTGAGTTCGAACATAATCTGAATCATAGCTGAGGTATCGAAACAGTCGCCGAAATATGTTCTGCACTAAACAAAAAGAACAACATGTGTAGTATCAGTACACAGGAAACAACGACGTACTGGTAGGATCATTGACCAACTCAAAATAAAAATATGAACACATAACCATAACTTAGTAAAATAAGATAACCATGAACACCTACCATGTCACCTTACCTCAAGTTTATAACACTTAACCTTATTCGACAACATTATAAAACTTAGTCATTATAAGTCAACATGGGTGACAAGTCAAGTCAAGACCATACTACCAACAAGACTCCAAGTCAACAACCATGACACTAGCAATTAAATCAACCATATCTCAATTACACAAGTAATAGACAATAAAGAGTTATGCCACAACTTACAAATTAGCCCGAACTACTCAAGAATCCATAAGAATAACAACAATGGTAATTATCAGGCAACCTGATTTACATAAAGAAATCACCTTGAGCAATTAAGCACATGAACCCGGTTCACTGTATCAGGCTGCTCTTCGATAACTAGGTAGAACTCTCTCAAATATTATTCTTGCTTATTTATTTGTGTTCTGCCTTTTCTCTCAGTATAAGTGTGTGATTCCCATGTTAGAAGACCTTGTGTACTTATAGCTCTTCATTGTTCTTCTCAGCCAAGTATACTTCTAACTCCACTAGAACTCTCTTCTTTCTTGGACTCTCTTGGTTTATCCATGTCTAGACTGCTTATCACATGTAGACTCGTATCTCCTTCATGTTTTGCATGTACAAAATTTGAGATCTTTTATATACGAGACTCATTCATTTCAGAGAATTCTACTGTAAGTTAGACTCTAAATGATGAAATAGGTAATAACAACATGTTTCATCACTTTGTCAATCATCGAAATCTATTAGTCCGTTAAGAACTCTTGCTTTATAAGAACTTTTATCTTGCTTGGATGCTTGGGCCTGCATATTGATGGACTCTTTATTTGGATATGCTTTGTCCCAGTCTATAAGAATTCTTACTTGACAAGGACTCTAGTCTTTCTTGGATGCTTGAGCTTTTACGTTTGTAGACTGATAACCGGACAAAATACGAAAAGAAGAACAAGGTACGAAACAAAGATAAATAAGGAATAAAAAAGGAAAGATAGAAAGATAAAGAAATAGATAGACACAAAGAAGGAAATTGAATGCAAATTAAGGGTATATTAAACCCCAAATCCTCAATCAAATTATCCTACAAGCACCTAAATCTTACGTAGACCACGAGGGAATCGAACTCCCAAGCAACCAACATTTTTGAACAATTGTTCAACGTAAGCTAATCCTAGCTCACTCACACTTTCAAGTGTATAATTGTTCATTATCATCAAAGTTAACCTAAAAATGAAGAAAAGGCTACTTTTTATAGCCATGGGCTATTTATTACAACTATGGACCCAAAAGTGACCTATTTCAGTAAATTGGGCACATGCCCACGCATGTCAGGGTGTATGTGGCACCTGCCCATGTATGTCAGGGCGTATGTGGCACCTGCCTAGGTATGTCAGGGCACAGGTGACACTGTTTGGGGCACCTGCGGGCGCACCTCAGCACCTGCAGACACATGTGAATTCGCAGGTCCCTTCGAGGCCTCTTTTGGCTTTTCTTTGCTTCCCTTTGACCTCTCAAAAGCCTCTCTACCCCTCTTGGATGCAATCTTTAACGCATGGCACCCTTTGGATAGCAGTAAGGGGTCATCAAACACCTCTCGCTTCATGATCATTCCATTAAAAGGTTCGGAGGCATTTTGGATTGTATCATCCTCCCCTTCTTGAAAAAGATTTGTCCTCGAATCTAAGTCCTGAAAGCACAAGAGACGAATAAACGACCAATATTTCCTTGAAGCATGAGGGTTAGCATCAACATTTCTGTGCCAAGGGGACACCCACTTGATGTATAACCAACTATCCTTCATATTCAATGAAAAGAACTCATCATACAAGGTACAAAGGTGTTGACTACAATTAGCATCATGCAATTCTCTTAAGGTGTTTCCATTAACAAAATTACCAATAAGCTTAAGTGAGTTAGCAAGCAAATTACCATATGTTGGAACAACCAAGGATATAATCAAGTAGTCATTAGGGTGTGGATTACCCTTCCTCCCACAACAAACCATGTTCACACAAAAGGCATTCTCAACACAAATATGGCTATCTTTATTATCAAAGAGATAAGAGTGAGAAGAGCTAAGATCATTTAAGGTGCTATCAAAGATAAGAACACAAGAAGGTAAGAACAAGCAACTCAAACACCTCACATCTCTCTCATCCAAACAACTTTCCAAGGAAAGAGCACTCACTAGCGGGGTCTAACCTAGTGCTTCAACTTATCTACCCACATAAGTGTGACAACTAGTTGGGAATAAGAGTTATTTATCAAGTAGGTAACATGGACCCTTCTCAAAGCAACAACTATATTGGGCATTTGGATTGCAAAGCCCACATAATTTAAGCACAAGGGATATAGGATAAATGTCATCATAATTCCAAGGATTGCTGGGAATAAGAGGGGGTAGGTACATACCTTTTGAGCAAGGCTTTGAACTTGCTCACTTGTCTCCTTTACATGCTCACATGGTCCTTCCCTCCTATACATCAACTTGGACCAATAAACTTGGTCTTCTTGCCTCTTTGTAGGAGTTTCCTTGGTAGGTAGCTCCAT
This sequence comes from Capsicum rhomboideum, assembly GCA_031232105.1. Taxonomy (NCBI): domain Eukaryota; kingdom Viridiplantae; phylum Streptophyta; class Magnoliopsida; order Solanales; family Solanaceae; genus Capsicum; species Capsicum rhomboideum. Next base: position 110,741,294 of record CP124719.1, on the reverse strand, counting down.
TATTCGATACATGGGGTTAGATATTTTACCCCTTACTAGCAAGTATCTATCAACCCATAGGAGTTTGCCTAGAAGCCTCATTTGAGTCAAAACTTCATCAATTTTGGAGTCCTTAGACAAGAACTCATCTAACCCTTCAAATTCATACTTGTGAGGAACTTTCATTGGATCCTCATTTGGAAGAATTCCCTCATGACCCTGTAAAAGAGAAGTATTGGTGCTAGGTAAAATGCTAACACCATGATTAGCAAACAACAAGGGTTTGAGAAGAACACAAGGGATCCCCTTCCTAAGCTAAGTCAATTTTCTCCTCTTGGCTTGGATCGTCTAAAGCCTCACTACTCACCACTAGCCTCATCATAAAGTTAGAATTCATTATCTCTCCTTCTTGAGGCCAACCATCTTTATAGGGAGCCTTTATCATCATACCAATGAGCATATTAACTTTCTTTTCATTGGGATCTTCCGCAAGTTCCCCTTCATCTTCAAAGTATTCACCCTCTTAGGTTTCTCATCACCATCTTCTTGGTCCACCTTATCTCCAACAAAGTACGCCTTACCTTCCACCAAAATAATGTTTCTTCAATTGGGATACTCACTTGCCTTATGACCCCAACCTTTACATTTAAAATAAATAATACCTCTAGAATTAGTGTTCGGGTATTGGTTACCTTCATTCTTTGGCGGATACTTTGGAGTTGTCTTCTCAAAGGGCTTTTTCTCATAGGACTTATTGAAGTCCTTATTCTTGTTACAACCAGATGAACTAAAAGAAGTGTAGCCTTTAGGATTGGAAGACTTCTTTTCTTTGTTGCTCTTTTCAACCTCAATGGCCACTTCGACAAGGGTTTCAATGTTTTCAAACTTGTGGACATCTAGTTGAGAAGCTATGTCATAATCCAACCCTTCTTTGAACCGAGCCATGTAATGGTGTGGTGGTTCAACAATCTCAAGTTGAAGAATCAAGTTTTTGAATTCTTCACAATAGTCTTCCACACCTTTACCTACTTGCTTCAAGTTGTATAGCTTGGTGAGTTGTTCTTATTTGTACCTAGTTGTCACATACCTTCCCCTCATAAGCGCTTTTAATTAGTCCCAATCCAAAAGTTCGGGATTACCATCTCTTTTTCGTTGCAACCTTTGGATTTCCCACTAAATAGAAGTATATCCTTCAAATGAGCAATTGCAAGGGCAACTTTCTTTTGACCGGTTAACTCATTGAATTGAAAATCCTATCACATTGTAGTTCTCAATCAAGGTAGGCCGATAGATCACTAGTTCCTCAGAAGGTAGGAAGAGTGATCTTGATGGAGTTAAGACTTGTGTCTTGACCCACATTACCTCCTTGATCCTATTGACGATCTACTTGATCTTAGGGTTGGTTTCCCAAATTTTCTCTTCCATGGGGAACTAGACCAAACCTTCCTCACCGTCCTCTATGCCCTCTTCCATGAGCTCCTTAACTATTCTGTACAAATTTCGTGAATAGGGCCACTTAATCTATCACTCCATTTCCTTCTTGGAGTCCCTCTCCTCCTATATCCTCAACTTGGATGGGTTGATTTTGGTTAAGTGGGGCTTGGGGTGGTGGATTTTGGTTAATGGGTTGGTTTTGTGGAGTTTCTTGGTTGGCTTAATTGAATTGGGGTTGTACTGGATGAACGGGATTTTGGTTATTTGGGTACATAGTGGTTTGGGTGATGGGATCATGTACTTGTCTCGGTGGATTGAACATTTGGTGAAGTGTTTTCGGGGAGATAGTAGTGGAGGTGTTTTGAGCATATCCACTAGAGGCAGGATGGTAATTTTGGGGGGTGGAAAAGGTGGAGGTTTGATGTTCTTTCAAGTTAGTCACATCTTCTTCTATTGATCACAATCGACTATCCATGGCATTAAACTTCTCATTCATATCTTACCTCATACTCATGATGGCTACCATTAGGGATCCCATATTAATCTCACCCGAAGAACCTTGAACATCATCTCCCAAAGCCATTGTACCTAGAAAGAAGAAACACTAAATAAAAAAACAACAAACAAGTTAGCGTTAAGAAATCAACCTCACAATCTCTCGGAGCACACACCTTTGTTTGCCTCACAACAGGCGTCGCTAGCGTTGAAAGATCATTTATACTCCGATGGATGACGTGGTGTCAATTTCTACTCATGGTCGGAATGGATTCTTGTTTGAAGTAGAGTAGGTGACTCAAACAAACTAACTAGGTGGCTCAAACAAACTAACGTACTTGAAACAAGAAATAACAACTAAATAAAAGAGAAAAGCACAACAAGAAACGGATGAAGAAAGAAAACGGACTCTAAGACTAATCAACCAACTAAATAGATCAATTACTAGTTATTAATTAGTTTTAGGAATCAATAAATGAGATTAAGAATCAAGAAATGAAATTAGGACGTTGGAACCTGAGCGAATATCGATTTTAGAATGTTTGAGGTGCGTTTGGATGAGGTGCGGGCGCATGTGGGATCTGCCCTCGCAGGTGGGACTTCGCATGTCACTTCCAGTGAACCTGGAGTCACCTGCGTTGGTGACCTGCGGCCGCAGGTGCTTGACCTGCGTGGGCATGTGCGAGCGCAGGTGCCTTTAGGCAGTGTACTTGAAACTTCCGTGTTTTGTCCTTTTGTGGGCCCTCTTGTACTCTCTTTCCAAGAATATTCCTCTCTTTTTGGATATTCCTTAGTACTAACACTTTTCTTTGCTACTTTTGGCCTCTTTTTGGATTAAATAACAACTTTTTGATGAATCTTCCTCTTGAAGATATAAAGATCCTCAAGAACACTAAGAACACCAAATTTCCAACTAACTCATATTTGCTCGAAATTGCATGAAATTTCAGATTTATGTTATCTTCAACATGGAGAACACTTTCCCACCAATTTTAACCTTCAAACCCACACCAAAATAGCAAGATCTAAAAATCCACTTTACTTTTTCTTCAAAGCCAAGAACTCATCAATGGAGTTTTCTCCAAATCTCTTCCAAACACACCAAAAGCTCAAGATCCAACCTAAATAGTACTAGAAGGAACAAATCTAGTATAGAAACTACAAAAATGACTCAAAAACACAAAAATATTTTTGGAGTTTTTGTTGAAAACGTTTTTTTCACTTTTTTTTTTGATATATCAATCCCAAGACTTAGGATTGTGGAACAACCCTAATCCAAGCTCTGATACCAAATGATAACCGGACAAAATACGAAAAGAAGAACAAGGTACGAAACAAAGATAAATAAGGAATCAAAAGGGAAAGATAGAAAGATAAAGAAATAGATAGATACAAAGAAGGAAATTGAATGCAAATTAAGGGTATATTAAACCCCAAATCCTCAATCAAATTGTCCTACAAGAACCTAAATCTTACATAGACCACGATGGAATCAAACTCCCAAGCAACCAACGTTTCCAAACAATTATTCAACGTAAGCTAATCCTAGCTCACTCATACTCTCAAGTGTATAATTGTTTATTAGCATCAAAGTTAACCTAAAAATGAAGAAGAAACTACTATTTATAGCCATGTGCTATTTATTACAACTATGAACCCAAAAGTGATCTATTTCAGCAAATTGGGCATATGCCCAAGCATGTCAGGGCACAGGTGACACTGGTTGGGGCACTTGCGGGAGCACCTCAGCACCTGCAGACGCAGGTGACTTCGCAGGTCCCTCCGGGGCCTCTTTTGGCTCTTCTTTGCTTCCCTTTGACCTCTCTAAAGCCTTCTACCCTTCTTGGATGTAATCTCTAACTCATGACACCCTTTGGATAACAGTAAGGTGTCATCAAACACCTCTCACTTGATGATCATTCCATCAAAAGGTCTGGAGGCATTTTGGATTGTATCATAGACTCCTATCCTAGATATGGTTTGTACAGACTTCGTACTCTTTTCCACTTTAAAGTTCTTTTATTTTAGAAGGTCCTTATACAAGTTAGATTCTAGATGCAGGAACATGTAGATCGATCTATTTCATGTACGTGTTTCACCATTTTGTCAATCATCAAAATATGACTGAACCCAACATCCATTAAATTATATTTCATGTTTAAATCATATTTCATGATTTTTTTAATAAATACATTTAAATTCTAAATATTTATTTCAAAAAATATAGTCAAACACAACTCCAACTTCAACTTTGAAAATTCTAAATAAAGTGGATTTTTTTAAAATCTTCATGACCAAATGCCCACTAAATATATCTCTTGTTTAAGTTTCAGTCCATATATATCGTTGTTGTTATATTTTTTTATTCAAATATTCAAATAAAATAATTATATTTTTTAATAATTTACTTTAAATTATTTTTGTTTTCAAGAAATATTTTGGTATAATTTTCAAAAACCCAAAAGAGCTTTTAAAATAAAAGAAATTGGCTTTGCTTTTTGAAAATATATTTTCTACATTGGGCTGCCGTAAAATACAAAATACAGGATAGTATTCGGGATAAAAATTTAAAATTACTCAATTTGGAGAGAAAAAAAATCCACTCATATTATGTGATTTCTGGTTCCTCTGCATTTGAATACTCTGATTAGGGAGATACTGATAAGAATCTAATTCCTCTATACAAGTTATATACTCTATGTTTTAATTTTGTGATTGCACTTTTTTTGTTGTCACAAAGCTTATATATATATATAAATAATATAGACAAAAACTTACACCTAGCCTCAACAGGGCTCAAGTGAAATGTTTCTAGGTTACATCCAATTTGTAATTCCTATTATAGAAGTCAATCATTCTTTCATATCTAGTTCATAAGATATCTACCCAAATCATATTCACGGCATGCAAAGGGACTACAAAATAGGGATATTTTGAAAAAATTCTTCCTTGCTCTTTTATTATCAAGTACTTCCGCTACTTTGTTCAGCTTTCTGAAGTTTTACTTTACCTCTGGCCCTTCTAATTTTCTATCAGCAATCTGCATTCAGCATTGTATTGTAAGTTATTATTTCCAGAATTTTAAATTTTCTTTGTTTAGAGTCCTTGTTGATTTTAATGGGGACAAAATTATTTTCTTTCACTAGTTTGAGGCCTTATAGAAGGGTCACCAACTCTGTATGATTGTTGGTGGCTATGGAAATACCTTTAGAGAAGTTCAAGATCCAGTCGTACCTGCGTTCCCAAACAGAATCCATCAATGCTAAACTTGTAGCCTTCTCTATCATGCGGTTTCCATTTGAAACTGATGGTTATAATGTTATTGTTAGGTTTGGTTGATAAGAAGTGAATGAAAAATGGAGGTAAAAACATAGAGAGAAAAGTAAAGAGTATGTCTTCACTTTAAGGAAGTGAAGTTCTGCCACATTGGTGGGAGAAAGAAACTTTCTTGTGTATATATTGGAATACACTCCTTCATGTGGAAAATGAGGCAAGAACAAGACAATCCTCGCGCCATCGTCGTCGTCGCTCACTCAGCTCGGCTTCGGCTTCAGATTGGATTTGGATTTGGCAAATGATCGATCGTGAGACTATCTTTTTTGGATAAAGTTTATTTGAAACTTGAGAATTATTGATAGGTTAATCCAAAAAATCCAAAAGGAAATTATTTCTCCATATGCGGACGCACATGAATGGATGTGGACGAATGTCACAACGCACCTCGAAAGGACGCTACCTTTCGAGGTAAGCAACTCACTGTTTCGGTATGACGAAGATGACCTGCGGGCGCAGGTCATCACCTGCAGACGTAGGTGAGCTTCGCAGGTGAGACAAAACTCACTGGTTTGTGCCGAAGTGTCACCTGCGGTCGCATGTGACCCACCTACGAGCACAGGTCGCGAAACAGGTGATGTGACGTTTCAAAAAATTGTGTCTCTTCTTCAACCATTGCTTCTCTTTTGAAGGACCACTTCTTAGGCTATAAATACCTGTGTTTTCCTCAGATGAAGGATATATGAAATTATTATTATTTTCACAACTCCAAAACTTTATTCTTTATAACAGTAATTAAAGTAAGTGTGATTTACTCCATTAGTTGAGTTTGACGAAGTTCAGCAAATTTCATTACCGGTTTTGCTGAATTGTGTTCTATTCTATCCTGGGAGGAATTAATCCAAACCTTAGGCAATTGTGAGGGGATTATATTCTTTAAGAAAATACAATTTAACTGTGGGCTTAGAACTATCATTTTCATCAATTTTCTGATTTTTACGGGTGCAGGAAACAACAAGCTTAAAGAATATAATATGTATTTTGTTTACATTTTTCTGTTTTATCTCTATTTCTGTTTGTGGTTAGAGATTAAAGTTAAAGACTTTATACTCCATTTTTTAACTCGGTTAGAAGAACATACAAACTTCATCAAGTTAATAAAGTTATTTCTATCGATTCGAAGAACATAAAAACTTCATCGACTGAATAAAACCACATTGATAGTTAACCAGTTATTGAATTTTGTTTGTGTGTGATCAAACAGAAATGGAAGAATCAACTAATGGTATGATGGCTTCTGCATCAGTGTCAACGAATGCTAGTTCGTCAAGCCGTGTTATTCCCGCTATGTCTGCAGCGAAAAAGCCCAAAAAATATTTCGAAAGTGATTTCAAAAGGTGGTAACAGAAAATGCTATTCTCTCTGACCACTCTAAGCTTGCAGAAGTTTATTGCGGAGAATATTTCAACTCTACCGGATGAGACTCCGTAGAAAGAACGATTTATAGTAACCGAGGCATGGAATCACTCTGATTTTCTGTGCAAGAACTATATCCTAAATGGATTGGAAGACAGTATATAAAGTGTCTATTGCGTTTACAAAACTTCAAAAGAACTTTGGGACACTTTAGACAAAAAGTATAAGACAGAAGATGCCGAACTGAAGAAGTTTGTAGCAACCAAGTTTCTTGGGTTCAAGATGTTTGACAACAAATTCGTCATGAATCAAGTTCAAGAATTGCAAGTGATCATACATGATTTACTTGCGGAGGGAATGGCCATCAATAAAGCTTTTCAAGTATCAACTTTTGTTGAAAAGTTGCCTCGTTTGTGGAGGAACTTTAAGAACTATTTGAAACATAAGCGAAAGGAAATGAATTTAGAGGATTTGATTGTTCATTTGCGAATTGAAGAAGATAACAAAAATGCAAAAAAGAGAGCAAATGCAAAGTCTTCAATCACAGGAGCAAACAATGTTGAAACTCCTCAAAAGAAGAAAAACATGAAGAAGTCGGATGATGAGAAGGAAACACCCAAGAAGAAAAAGTTCAAAGAAATTTCTACAACTGTGGCAAAGTTGGTCATATGGCTTCTATTTGTCGTGCTCCTAAGAAAGATAAGAAGAAAGAGCAAGCAAACTTGAATGAAGAAGTAGACAACCTTTGTGCAATGCTCTCTGAATGCAACTTAGTGGGAAATCCAAATGAATGGTGGTTTGATTCAAGTGCTACCCGTCATGTGTGTTCCAACAAGGAACTATTTTCATCTTATACTTCTTCTGAAAAAGGTGATACCATTTGTATGGCAAATTCAGCAACCGCAAAGATAGAAGGAACGGGCAAGGTTGGCTTGAAGATGACTTCGGGCAAGATGGTGACCCTCAATAATGTCCTTCATGTTCTCGAAATACGAAAGAATTTGGTCTCAACATCACTTCTAGTCAAAAATGGTTTTAAGTGTGTGTTTGTATACGATAAGGTTGTAATAAGTAAGAATGACATGTATGTAGGAAAAGGTTACCTCACCGAGTGCCTCTTCAAACTCAATGTAATCTCTATTGATATGAATAAGATTTCTTCTTCTTCTTACTTACTTGAGTCAAATCATTTATGGCATGCACGTATAGGATAGGATATGTAAATTATAGAACCATACGGAAAATGATTAACTTAGAATTATTACCTAAGTTTGAAAGTAACAATGTAAAATGTCAAGTATGTGTGGAATCAAAGTATGCAAAGCATCCTTATAAGTCTATTGAAAGAAATTCAAATCCCTTAGACTTAATCCATACAGACATTTGTGATATGAAGTCTATACCATCTCATGATGAAAAAAGATACTTCATAACTTTCATTGATGATAGCACTCGATATTGCTATGTTTATCTGCTTAATAGCAAAGATGAGGCAATTGATGCTTTCAAGCAATACAAGAATGAAGTTGAAACACAACTTAACAAGAAAATTAAAATGATTAGAAGTGATAGGGGTGGTGAATATGAATCTCTTTTTGAAGAAATATGTTTGGAATATAAAATTATTCATCAAACAACTGCCCCATACACTCCACAATCCAATGGGGTTGTGGAAAGAAAGAATAGAATATTAAAGGAGATGATGAATGCTTTGTTGATAAGTTCTGGTTTACCACAAAACTTGTGGGGGGGAAGCTATTCTAACAGCTAGTCGGATACTTAATCATATACCCCATAGCAAAACAAAGTCCATTACATATGAACAATAGAAAGGAAGGAAACCCAGCTTGAAATATTTCAAAGTATGGGGGTGTTTGGCAAAAGTGCAAGTTCCTAAACCCAAAAGGGTTAAGATAGGACCAAAAATAATTGATTGTGTTTTCATTGGATATGCAACCAATAGCAAAGCATATCATTTTCTGGTTCATAAATCAGAAAATCTCAAAATTCATATGAATACGATAATTAAATCAGATAATGCTTAATTTTTTGAAAATATTTATCCGTATAAAAATGAATGTTAGTCATCTAGTGAAAAATCTAAACGACCTCGAAAAGTGTCAAAAGGAAGTACACCTAATGAGAAAAGTCCAAGATGTAGCAAATGTCAAGATTTCAACGTCATTTGGTCCTGATTTCTTGACATTTTTAGTCGAGAATGAGCCTCAAACGTTCAAAGAAGCAATGTCTTTTTCAGAAGCATAATATTGGAAAAAGGCAATCAATAGTGAAATGGAATCCATATTGAATAATCATACATGGGAATTGGTTGATCTTACTCCAGGAAACAAACCATTGGGTTCTAAATGAATTTTCAAAAAGAAAATGAAAGATGATGGCACTATTGATAAATATAAGGCAAGACTAGTTGTCAAAGGTTTCAGACAACGAGAAAGTTTTGATTATTTCGACACATACTCGCCAGTAATAAGAATCACTTCTATTCGAATGTTGATAACGTTAGCTGTCGTGTATGGTCTTCAAATTCATCAAATGAATGTGAAGACCACCTTCTTAAATGGAGAATTGGAGGAAGAAATATACATGGAATAGCCTGAAGGGTTTGTAAGTCCAGGAATAGAAAAGAAGGTGTGTCGACTTGTTAAGTCGCTTTATGGACTAAAATAAGCGCCCAAGCAATGGCATGTAAAATTTGATCAAACCATGTTGTCAAATGGATTTAAGATCAATGGATGTGATAAATGTGTTTACATCAAGAGCACTCCAAATCACATTGTCATTTTTTGTTTGTATGTGGATGATATGTTGATAATGAGTAAGGACATTTTCGACATAAATGCTACTAAGTATATGCTTTCTAGTAAGTTTGATATGAAAGACTTAGGAGTTGCAGATTTGATCTTAGGAATTAAAATTCTTAGGACTCCTCAAGGTCTAGCTTTGTCTCAAACTCATTACATCAACATGGTACTTGAAAAATTCAAGCATTTGGTCTTTAAAGTTGCCAAAACTCTAATTGGTGTGAATCTTGAAGGTCAAAGAAAGTCACAATTAGACTATGAAAGAGTGTTGGGAAGTTTGATGTATATCATGAATTGTACGCGATCAGATATAGCATGTGCTATTAGCAAATTAAGTCTGTACATAAGTAATTTTGATCAAACTCATTGGATGGAAGTGAAGAGAGTTTTGGGATATCTAAAACATACTCACGACTATTCTTTGCACTACAACAAATATCCAGCGGTAATTGAAGGATATAGTGATGAAAATTGGATCACTAGGTCAAATGAAGTGAAATCCACAAGTGGATATGTGTTTACTCTTGGTGGAGGAGCAGTTTCTTGGAAATCATCCAAACAGACTTGTATTGCTCGCTCTACAATGAAATATGAGTTTATTGCCGTAGATAAGACCGGTGAAGAAGCAGAATGGCTACGAAACTTTTTAGAAGATATTTCTTTGTGGCCAAAACCAGTTGCTTCTATATGCATACATTGTGATAGTCAGGCGGCAATAGGAAGAGCTGAAAATATTATGTATAACGAAAAGTCTCGTCACATACGACAAAGATATAATACCGTTAAGCAATTACTCCTCTAGTGGAATTATCACAGTTGACTATGTGAAGTTAAAGGATAATGTGTCGGATCCACTTACAAAAGGCCTAACTAGAGAGACGGTTGATAAATCATCTAGTGGAATGGGTTTATGGCCTAGAACAAGTCGTTGTAATGGTTCTACCTAGCTAAATGGAGATCCCAAGGTCTAGGTTCAAGGAGATCAAATAAAGTTATGAATGACGGTTCAACATTGTCACTAAAAAATATATATCCATTTTCATGATATGACAATGTTCAAGAAACAAGGATAAAGCTTAAGGTTTGAAGCTTTTTAATAGTTTCTAAGTTTGGCAGGTATGGCCAAATAATTTGTCTATAGGATAAAACGTTTAGGAATCACCTATGTGAGTATGAAGTGGAAACCGCTTTAAGGAGAATAAGAGTAAGGCCAGTTCTCTGCGCACTCATGAAATCAGGACGTGTTCATGGCTAAAACGAACAAAACAATGAGAATCAAGAAGGGTTAAGGTTTGATTGTGTGACATATGTTGTCTAGGTATACGTAAAAGCTCGACGGTTCAAAGATATCAAATCTATCGATTGACCAAGGATACCCGACGTATGTTCACTATGGAAAATTCAAAGGGAAACCTACTTACCCAGATGTGATTGACCTTATTTGTAGATCACACAAGTTTTTATGTATAAAATAGTCATTCCCCATTCATGTGGGGGATTGTTGGGTTTGGTTGATACAAAGTGATGAAAAATGGAGGTAAAAACATGGAGGGAAAAGTGAAGAGTAAGTCTTCACTTTAAGGAAGTGAAGTTCTCCCACATTGGTGGGAGAAAGAAACTTTCTTGTGTATATATTAGAATACACTCCTTAATGTGGATAGTGAGGCAAGAACAAGACAAGACTCACGCCGTCGTCATCGTCGCTCACTCGGCTCAGCTTCGGCTTTGGATTTGGATTTGACAAATGATCTGTCACGACCCGAATCCCATTCGGGCCGGACTGACACCCGAAGCCGACAAGGCCCGAGAGAACCAATCTGTGCTCACGAACATTCATATGCATGCCTCTGTAACAACATCGCTATATCTCATACAACTATGCAGAAATCATGGAAACATGTATTATATATATGAAACTTGGCCGATGGGGCCATCAAGTCAAACTGGACATGCATCTCTTATATTCCTCTTCCCACATATGTCTACAAAGCCTCTACAGATACATATACATAGCCAAGTTAGATTCGGGACAAGTCCCCACTTTATACAGCATGTACAATACCAAAATCAATGTACACTATGACTCGAAAAGCCCCGAACCAACTGAAGCTCACCAAAAATCTGCAAATGACCCGCACTCTACTGTGGAGGTCCACTAACACCTGTGCCTGCATCAAGTAAGGTAAATTTCCCTCAAGGGGGTCAGTACGAAGAATGTACTGAGTATGCAAGGCTATATAAAACTGTATGATACAATAAGACTTCAATGTAATCCAATATAAGCGAGTAATCAATATGGATAAATCAGTGATCTGCATATGTGGAACCATGTACCTTACATTCATTACGAATAACCCATCGTTCTGTATGTTTGGAACTGTGTACTTTACGTTCATTACTTTCTTTGCTTCTGTGTTCATTCATCAACACCTGTGCTATATCATACCCGAGCCCCAACTGATTATTGGGAAATTAATAATATCGTCATGCAGGTGTTCATGTCACCCAATGGATACACCCATAATGTTGGGATAGTCATTATGCAGGTGTTTCTTTCACCCCATGGATACACTCATAATGTTGGGATAGTCATCATGCAGGTGTTTCTTTCACCCCATGGATATCATCATGCAGGTGTTTATGTCACCCCATGGATACAACTACTTATACATTACTTCATTCTTTCACTTTTACGAGATTGGTATCTTTACTTGTGAGAGATTTATATATTCGCTTGTGAAAGATTGATACATTGAGGATCATGACATTATTGGAAGCACACATATATGCATTACTTCACTCCTTCACTTCATGAGATTGATACTTAGTGGTTAAAACATTATTAGAACGTGGAACATAACATTATTGAGACTTTGGAACCATGTCCATAATTAGGTAACTCATGAACAACAACGACTAATGAATGAGGGATATGTGACTCAAAGATGAATAGATTCTCCTTATGTCGTCACTTTCCTTGAAACAATGTCTTTTAGTAGTTACAACATTATGAGAGCTTAGGAACTTCAGTCTATGGATAAGAGACATATGAATGCCAATCGGTCAATGAATAGGAAACATGTGGATAACAACATATATCAAACCTGAATGAGATACCTTAGAATATTTCGGAATGGAACAACTACTATGACAATGTGAACAATAGCTGCTGCAGAAGGATACGGAAAGAGTAACCTTACATACCTTCACTTACAAGTATGAATAAACAAGCCTATATATGAACACAATAGTCCAGCTCCTTCCTTACGTTTCACTCTACAATACAAGTACATAACGGGCGTATGTTAACCCAACATATTAATGTATAATTCATCAATTCTCTCATGTTTCAATATTTTCATGAATGTTACGGTAATCAACTAAACTCAGAAACATACGGGGTGTTACATGATCGATCGAGAGACTATTTTTTTTGGACAAAGTTTATTTGAAACTTGAAAATTAGTGATAGTTTAATCCAAAAAATTGGATAGAAAATCATTTCTCCATATGCGGACGCACATGAACGGATGCGGACCATTGTCACAACGCACCTCGAAGGGACGCGACCTTTTGAGGCAAGCAACGCACTATTTCGGTGCGATGAAGATGACCTGCGGGAGCAGGTCGCCACCTACAGACGCAGGTGAGACAAAACTCACTGGTTTGTGCCGAAGTGTCATCTGCGGCAGCATGTGACCCACCTGCGAGCGCAGGTCACGACGCAGGTGACGTGACGTTCTAAAAAGTTGTGTCTTTTCTTCAACCATTGCTTCTCTTCTGAAGCACCACTTCTTAGGCTATAAATACCTATGTTTTCCTCAGATGAAGGATATACAAAATTATTATTATTTTCACAACTCCAAAACTTTTTTCTTTACAAAAGAAATCAAAGTGTGATTTACTCCATTAGTTGAATTCGACGAAGTTCAGCAAATTTCATTGCCGGTTTTGCTGAATAGTGTTCTATTCTATCCTGGGAGGAATTAATCCAAACCTTAGGCAATTGTGAGGGGATTATATTCTTTAAGAAAACACAGTTTAACTGTGGGCTTAGAACTATCATTTTCATCAATTTTCTGATTTTTACGGGTGAAAGAAATAATAGTTATTGGTATCATGTTTGTTGAAACTCAAATGATCATATGCAACAACTTGTACGCAATAGTTTTACTGTACGTTTTCTCGAATGAGAGTCATCATGCTTATTGTTGAAAATATTATAATTCTTATTTTTTCAGGTGACCCAAAGATAGAAGGAGAGGAGAATGTACCAGTGAATGACATTGTGATATCTTTTAACCTTAATTTTATGTCAGTTACCTATCCAATTGCTAGGGGTGAAGGAGTATAAGTCTTGGAGAATTTCGGTGACACATTTTTTGAGGAAGTTGTTTCATAAAGAATTAATGGACAGTTTTGCACTATGAGTAGATATGGTTGGTGTCCTCAGAATGGTGGTTAAAGTAATTGCATCTTGAGTTGGTGTCTAAGCCCATACTCCTTCCATTTCACAATAAGTGAATTGTTGAGGTAATGCATACCTATTAAGGAAAGAAAATTAAGATATAAATTAGACAGAATTTTACATTTTTGCCCTTTTTAATGAATTGTCAAACTACTCTTGAAAATCCAAACAACAAAAAAAATAGGAGTAATTAAGTTTCTTGAATTCATTACATAGAAAATCCAAGTGAAGGGTAAAAATGGGAAAAAATTCCAACATTACTCTTGAAGATTGAACAATTAACTTATTATGGAACATTGAAAAATGCCTCAATAATTAACTTATTATGAAACGGAGGGAGTATAAGTCATAAGTGAGTTCGTGGGGAGAGTTCATTATCATGTATGAGCCAAAGGAAGAATTTAATCTTACTAGGAACTTTCAATTTCCAAATCCAATTAAAATCTTTTTGGGACTTGTGTTATGGACATTATTCTTTTTTTTTTTTGGTTTTCCACTTAGTGTTCGGTACCCACATTGGAGCCCCGATTAATTCGAATCGCGCACTGCAAGGCCCATTCTGGGGGTGGCGCTCCAAAAAAGATTTTCTCCATACCCAGGGCTCAATTCCGAGACCTCTAGTTAAGGGTGGAGCAGTCCCACCACTGCACCACAACCCTTATGGACATTATTCTTGACATCAATGAACATGTAGGTACTTTTGCTAGAGAATAGGCCATTGCCATTTAGTTTCCAAATCATGCATGGTGTCTCTAGGAATCTTGTTGTTAGGAAAGACGGGGCTAGAAATGGACACGATAGTTAAAAGAGGAAGGTTAAAGTGCAGACTATTAAATTTCCAAATACCATTATTCCTGTTATTGTTAAAGTTAATGTTTCAATTAATTTTGAAACAAATTCATCCGATAAAAGTTTTGAAGATTAAAGTTAATGTTTCAATTAATTTTGAAACAAATACATCAGTTAAAAGTTTTGAGTTACAAACAATATGAATGTGAATTTGACAATTCATTCTTCATTTAGTTTTACGTTTTAGGTTCTTGAAAGAAAGATACATTTTGTCTTAAAATATTCATGAACCTATTAACTATTACTCAATTAATACTCTTCTCTTTCATAAAACTTTTATCCTATAAATAGTGCTTCTTTTGTTTGAAAAGATAAGCACTTGAAAAACACTTTCCCTTGAAAACACTTGTGAGACATTGATCAAATGGTGAAATCACCAATTCAAGAATAGAAGAGCAACATTCTTGTATGCTACTTGTTTTGTGGCTTAGTTGAATCCCGAAGATAGAGTTGTTATTTATTCTTCCGTTTGCTCGTGGAAGAGACTCCAACTATCTTTAAGAAACGTCTTATCGTGTCTCTATGCCAAGCAAGTTTTATTTTGAATTTCTTGTACAATTATCATAATTGTTTTAACAATTTGAAGATAGTTGTCTCTATGGCTTCCACATCAATATCGAATAGTATTCCATCATTGTCTAATCCTAATTTTGAAATATTTGATGGCAAAGACTTTCCTAGTTGGCGTGGAAAGATGGAATTCTTTTTAAGACGATTGAAGTTGGCATATGTTCTTGAAGAACCTTGTCCTAATACTCCTGGTTCTGAGGTAGCATCTGACGAGGCTACTTTAATTAAAGAACAAATTGTCAACTGGCAATATGATGATTATTTGTGCAAGAATTATATTCTCGGAGGAATGTCCAATAAATATTATGATCAATATTATGTTAAATGCAAATTTACTAAGGAGATCTGGGACACTCTTCAAGCTATTTATTTAGCAGAAGAGGCGAGTTCTAAGAAATTTCTTATTTCAAACTATATGGAGTTCAAAATGGTTGATGACAAGTCAATCACTGAACAAGTACAAGAATTCAAACTTATAGCTAATAAAATTGCTATATCTGGAATTGCTCTTGATGAAAACTTCTATGTTGGTGCTATTGTATCAAAACTTCCTCCATCTTGGAAAGAGTATCGAAGCAAACTCTTACACAAAAAGGAAGACTTGACCCTTGAACAATTGTTGCAACACTTGCAAATTGAACAAGAGACACGATATCGTGACAATAATATTTTGAAGGAACCTATCATGAAAGCTCATATGGTTGAAGAAAAATCAACCAAGAAGGAACCTGAAAATAAGAATTTTTCAAAGGCAAAGAAGACTACAAATTTTAAGCGTAATGGTGCCAATTTTAAACCTGGGAATGCTATCATTGTCACAAAATTGGTCACTATGCGCGTGATTGTAGAATTCTTAAAGCCGAAAAGAAGAAAGAAAAAGCAAATAAAAAAAAAAGATGATCTTGTGGCAATGGTGACAGAAGCATTTATAGCGGAAGATCAAGTGGAATGGTGGATAGATACCGGTGCAACTCGTCACATATCAGGTAATCAAAATTCTTTCAAAACCTATGAATTAGTGGGGGACAGTAAAATTTTATATATGGGAAACTCATCCTCTACTAAGATTGTGGGAAAAGGAACTGTTGAACTGAAATTTACTTCCGAAAAGATAGTTACATTGATGGACGTATTGCATGTTCCTGATATTCGAAAGAACTTGGTGTCAGGTACGCTTCTTTCGAAGCAAGGTTTTAAAATGGTTTTTGAGGCAGACAAGTTTATTTTATCTAAAAATGGCATGTTTGTTAGAAAAGGCTATGTTGCAAATGGAATGTTTAAACTCAATATTGAAAATGAAACTATTTCTGCTTATCATGTGGAGTCTTTGGAATTATGGCATGAACGTCTTGGTTATGCGAATTTTAGATCCATTCAACTTATGGTGAATAATGGATTAATCAAAGACTGTGGAAAGAATCATACTCCTAAGTGTCTTACTTGTAGTAAATGCAAGATTACAAAGAAGTCCTTTAAGACAGTTGAAAGGACATTCACGCTTTTGAAATTAATCCACACTGATATTTGTGAGATGGATTGTTTGTCACGTCATGGAAAGAGGTGTTTTATTACCTTCATTGATGACTACTCAAGATATACATATGTTTTTCCATTGAAAACAAAATATGAAGCATTTGAGACTTTCAAAACATATAAAGCAGAAGTTGAAAATAAATTGAGTTTGAAGATTAAATCAATTAGACCAGATAGAGGTGGAGAGTACTTAAAATTAGATTTTATTAATTTTTGTGAAAAGGAAGGCATTGAAAAATAATTGACCATGTCCTATACACCACAACAAAATGGTGTAGCAGAAAGAAAAAATAGGACTTTCATAGAAATGGTTAATTCTATGCTTTATGGATCTGGTATATCTGGATATTTGTGGACTGGAGCTTTATTTTCAGCATGTCATATTTTGAATAGAATTACTTCCAAGAATCATGATGCATCTCCATATGAACTTTGGAATAATCGAAAGCCAAATATAAATTATTTTAAAGTATGAGGTTGTTTGTCTCATGTCAGATTACCAGATCAATATTTAACTAAGATTGGATATAGAGGAATAGATTGTGTGTTTATTGGTTATTCACAAACCAGTAAGGCTTATAGATTTTTAAATCTTGAGACCCCAAGCCCTCACACAATTATTGAATCTTTACATGCTAACTTTTTTTAGTATATATTTCCCAAGAAAAAAGATTCTTTAGAAGAAGATGCAAGTTCTTCTATATCTCCTCTTAAAAGGAATATAGTTGAGCCCTTGGAAGGAAGCCAACCAAGACGTAGTTCAAGATCAGCCAAACCAAAGGACTTTGGACCTGATTTTCAAGCTTATTTGGTTGAAAGAGATCCTGAAAATTATGCCGAAGCTATGTCTTCACATGATGCACCTTTTTGGAGAGAAGCTATAGATGATGAAATGCATTCTATTCTGTTAAATAATACATGGGTTTTATCAGATCTTCCCCCTGGGTGTAAACCAATTGGTTGCAGATGGATTTTTAGAAAGAAAATGAAATCAGATGGTACTTTAGATAAGTACAAAGTTCGCTTGGTAGCTAAAGGTTTTACTCAATTGAAAGATATTGATTATTTTGATACTTTTGCTCCTGTAGCTCGGATGACCTCTATTCGTCTCTTGATTGCTTTAGCAGCAATTCATGATCTTGTGATTCATCAGATGGATGTGAAGACTGCATTTCTGAATGGAGATCTAGATGAAGAAGTTTACATGAAACAACTAGAAGGATTTGTCATTCCTGGTCAAGAACGTAAAGTTTGTAAGCTTCTTAAATCTCTCCAAAGCAATCGCATGAGAAATTTAGAAATGTTATGATTTCTAATGGCTACTTAATCAATGGTGGAGATATCTGCATATTTAGTAAATTCCAAGAAAATTCTGGTGTTATAATATGTCTTTATGTAGATGACATGTTGATCTTTGAAACTAATATTGAAAGAGTCAAGGAAACAAAATGCTTTCTTACTTCTCAGTTTGAAATGAAAGATCTTGGAGAAGCTGATGTGATTTTGGACATCAAAATTGTAAGATCAACAAATGGTTTGACTCTTACTCAATCAAGTTATATTGAGAAGATTCTGAAGAGGTTTGGTCATTTTGACGACAAGCATGCTCCTACACCATTTGATCCTAGCATCAAACTAGTACGAAACTCTGGTGATATTCTGGATCAATTGACATATTCCCAAATTGTTGGGAGTCTTATGTATGCCATGCATTGTACCAGGCCAAATATTGCTTATGCAGTAGGAACTTTGAGCAAGTTTACTAGTAGCCCTGGAGTTGAACATTGGAATGCTATAATTCGTGTTTTAAGGTATCTTAAGGGTACAATTAATGTTGGCCTACATTATTCTACCTTTCCAGCAGTTTTTGAAGGCTATATTGATGCTACTTGGAATTCTGATCCAAATGACTCTAAATCTATTACTGCTTGGATTTTCACTTAGGCTGGAGCAGCAATATCTTGGAAATCAAAGAAGCAGACATGTATTACTCATTCAACCATGGAGTCAAAATTTATCGCTATGTCTTCTGCTGGAGAAGAAGCTGATTGGTTGCGGAGTATGCTGATAGATATTCCATTATGGGGTAAGCCAGTACCATCTTTGACTATCTATTGTGATAACAAAGCTGCTATATTTCGGGCTTCAAGTAATTGTTACAATGGCAAGTCAAGACAAGTTCGTCTCAAACACAATCACGTAAGAAGATTATTGGAGGATGGAATAGTATCGCTTCAATATGTGAAGTCCAGACTCAATTTAGCAGATCCTTTGTCTAAAGCGTTAGGCAAGGAATTAGTGGTACAAACTTGTAATGGGATGGGAATAAAGCCTGTTTTAAATTAATTGTACTTTATGGTAACCCTACCTAATGATGTAATCTTGGGTTCAAAGGGAAAAACAAGTAAAGTTACAATTGTGAAGCACATCAATAAAATTTTCTTTTTCTCTAAAGAGTGAGTAGATGTGCATAAATCTATAAGACCGATTTCGGTTGGAGTAAATAATAACACTCTTGATAGATTTGACTGTATTCCTACTAAAGAGGAGGATGAGATTATATTCTTTTAATAAGTCTATACACTGATTTCGGTTGTAGTGTATAGGAACACTCTTGATAGATTTACCAATACTTTGCTATAAAGGAGGATGAGATTAGTTTCTCTTAATAAAATTCATAGACTAATTGGTCGGAGTATGCAAAGTTACTCTTGATGAATTCACCGCACTAAGTGCGAAGTGGAGGCTGCTTCAGTAAGATTTTAACAGGAAAATTTTAAAGCATTTAGCTAAAAGGATTCAGGACACATGGCAGTAAGGTGTCAAAGGATTTTGATTTTCACAGGAACATAGTAATATGCGTGGAGTATTTTTCTACTTCATTCAATGAACCACTTAGTTCAAGATTCGTTCACTAAGTAGTCAATGATTTAGAAAGTCTTCACTAGCTAATGGTTCAAGTCCAAAAGACACCATTATTGATGCATGTTGCTAGATTAATGTCTCAAATGAATTTTTGTTTTTGTTTTTTTAAAGATCAAATTTCTTGAAACAAGTGGGGGATTGTTATTGTTAAAGTTAATGTTTCAATTAATTTTGAAACAAATTCATCCGGTAAAAGTTTTGAAGATTAAAGTTAATGTTTCAATTAATTTTGAAACAAATACATCGGTTAAAAGTTTTGAGTTACAAAGAATATGAATGTGAATTTGACAATTCATTCTTCATTTAGTTTTACGTTTTAGGTTCTTGAAAGAAAGATACATTTTGTCTTAAAATATTCATGAACCTATTAACTATTACTCAATTAATACTCTTCTCTTTCATAAAATTTTTATCCTATAAATAGTGTTTCTTTTGTTTGAAAAGATAAGCAATTGAAAAACACTTTCCCTTGAAAACACTTGTGAGACATTGATCAAATGGTGAAATCACCAATTCAAGAATAGAAGAACAACATTCTTGAATGTTACTTGTTTTGTGGCTTAGTTGAATCCCGAAGATAGAGTTGTTATTTATTCTTCCGTTTGCTCGTGGAAGAGACTCCAACTATCTTCAAGAAACGTCTTATCGTGTCTCTATGCCAAGCAAGTTTTATTTTGAATTTCTTGTACAATTATCATAATTGTTTTAACAATTCCAGACATCAAAAAATTTGATGTGCATGTGTTTTTTATGTAAGGGGCCTTGTATACCTAAGGGGTTTCTCATTGGGGATCCATCTGTCATCCCAGAAATTAATCCTATCCCTTTTACGGATATTTCGAAGTATTTCTTCTTTACATGCTTTTCGACCCCTAAGAATGTATTTCCAAGTACGGAGATGATGCTTGTGAATTTCATCCTAACAATAAAATTCTTAGCCACGAGGAATTTTGTCCAAAGAAAGCCAACCATATTGATAAGTCTCCAAGCTAGACTAGTGTGCATGCTAGTGCTTTTGACCTCAGCTTTTTGAATCCCCGGTCCTTCCTCATTTATAGGTTTAGTCATAGTTTTTCAACTAATATAGTAGGCGTTTGACCATGAAAATAAAAAAAGTATTCATTTTATTTGGAATTTTTAAAGTTGAAATAGAATTGGAGTTGTGTTTGACCATAGTATTTTAGAGTCAATATTTAGAATTCAAATGTATTTTTTTGAAAAAAATATAAAAAGTGAAAATGAATTTAATTTTTTTTTAGAATTTTGTGAAAATGGTGTTTTTTTAATGAAAATAAAAAAATTAGAATTTTTTTGAAAAAAATAAATTAGAAAGTGTAAAAAGTAAAACCAAAAACAGTGAAAACAACTTTCCAAATTTTCAAATACAACTTCAAGTTGTATTTGATTTATTTATGGCTAAACAAGTATTCCGAAATAAAGTGAAAACGTATTACGGAACAAAGTGAAAACATATTCTAGAATATAATGTACACTATCTATGGCGAAACGAGTCCGAAGTGTATCTTCCTTTTAATATCAATAGTTTCCCAAACAAAGTAAGTTCCTTTGGGCTCTATTGATATGATTGTGGGTCTTACCAGAAAGATTGATATATTGAATGACATGATAAGGGATGTTGTTAAGAGAGGCTTTAGCAAAGTGTTCCTTTCACATGACATGTTTAAAATCATAAGATTAAAGAATATTTTGATACATTTGACATATTTTTAATTTAAGATCAAAAAATTAAAAAATCTTTTTTACTTTCTTAAACTCTGTGTCAAGTCAAAATAGGTCAAACAAATTAAAACGGGGGAGTATTAAATTGTGTGACTTCCCAAATCATTATTAAACAATAAAGATCTTCACATATTCAAAATAAAATTATACATTAACTTGGGATGTTTGACAAATTCATAATTATGTTGTTTAATTAAAACAACTAATTAATAATCATCTTGTTAAATGTTGGACCTAATATATTTTGTTAGTTATTATACTTACTTGTTCAGGCAACGTGCGTTGCACGTTGTTCCCTTTTGTTATTTTTATTTTTATTATTATAATTACAAAATTTATATATACTTCAAAGTTTTGAGTTATAAAAAAGTAATATTGATGACGTGAAAAATTTTAATTGCTAACTTATAATAATCTCTTATAGAGTGAGTTATATTCGTATCAACCAATTTATTGGAATTTCATTGAAAAAGCTTAGTTTGTAATTTTCCTTTCTTTTTCCTTTTCCATAAACGCCACAGTTTAACGACCGTTATGGTCAATGAAGTCATATAGCGCACTAATTTAGAGTGCTATATAAATCATTAAATATCATTCCAACGCTTAGTGTTTCTTCTGTATACTAGTTTCATGAGGTCTGTGTCAAGCCCGGGCCCAAACTCAAAGTATAAAAATAAAATTTTTAATTAAAAATATCATTTATATTATATATTTTTTACTTTATATTCAGTATAATCTAATAGTATGTTAAACAAGCCTTGTTGATAAGTTCTCATAATTATTAAAGTTGTTGATCACATAATTGAATAATTTTAAATAAAAACATTATTTGTGAGGAAGAAAGTATTACCAAAGAATTACTAGAATATATCAAATTATAACGGTCCTTTCCTTTCTTTTTTTCTTGTAATTTTCTTATCTTTTTTCCTTTTCCAGTTAGTTTGTTTCCATTTTTCCTTTTTTTTTTTTTTTTTTTTAACTCTCTACATTCTGCCTATATTTTGCACGTAATCTCCCCCTAATTTTATGCAAAGTCCTCATAATCAGTTCAGAGAGAAGATTCCCTTTTGTGATGTATCTGTGTAGTTCAGAGAGAGAAGGTAAAATCAGGGATTTATGTAATTATTTTAAATGGTTGGGATTTTAAGTAATAATGGTAAGTTAAGGTGTAGTATTAAGTAATTTATTGTAAAACATAAAACCCTAACCCATCTTTTCAATTTCAAATTACTTCTTTCCCTCTCTCTAACTTTTTTTCTCCTCCGTTCTTACTAAAAATTCATTGTTTCTTCAATTTTCTCCTTTTTGAAACTTCGTATTTTATTTCTAAATGTTCTCTCTCCTCCTAAATTGTAAGTTTTCTACTCTCCTCTAATTTTAGTACCAATTTCTTTTTTTCAAAAGAAAAAAGTTTGTATATATATGTAATCAATCGGATTAAAAAGACAGATGATTAATCTATCGGAGAAGATCTGTAATATCTATGTAATTGGTCGGATTGATCTGATAATTAATCAATCGGGTTGATCTTCAAACTAAAAAAACCGATGATTAACTTGTCGGACTAATTACTATAATCGGTTAGTTGTTGAATAACATAGAAGCACGATGTATAACATCGGTCAGATCGATAATCGATTTATCCATTTATTGAACGGATCGATAATCAATCTGTCCATGCAAATCAGATTTTTGATTAATTTGGAATTTTTTAAAAAAATTGGTGGGAGGATTTTTTTTTTTTAAAAGAATTTCGACAGTTGGTGATTTGTGGACTAATTTGTAACTTTTAAAACTTGCAAATAAATTTTAAATTACAAATAACTTTAAATATTCAAAAGTGGGTCATTTCCCTCAAAAAAATTTATAGTCTATTTAATTAAAAAGTAGACTTGAAGAGGCCATTTAAAAAGAATCCCGACAACTAATGCAGTTGTTCGACAACTGAGCATAGTTGTTTGAAGAATTTGACCCCTTCTAACTTATTAATATTATTACGAAACCTACTTATCCCTTTTAATTCATTAAAAACTTAAAAGTTCTTCTCACTTCATTTTTCTCTTATTTGTTCTGTTGCATCCAAGTGCACACGTAGGTGTACGTGGTTGTGCAAGTAATAAAATGGTTCTTTCGAGCCGAATATCAATCCAACAGGGACTTGTCGTTTAACTATTCACTTAGACCAAACCAAATCTTATTATTTATTCAAGTTATAGAACCAAAGATGTATGAAGTTTAAAAGCTAAAACTAAACACTAAACTATACTAAAGATGATCAACTTGGGGTTGAACCAATATCAAGGAGGATTCTAGGGTGGTCAAGACATACTAAACAATCATGGGAAGCTATATACTCTCGTTGGTTACGTTAATTATCTTGGTTGTTGATTCACGGGGTTAATATCATTATCATAGTCTTTCGAGCCTCTAATCGTCTATTTAAATTAGCCTCACAACTACATCGTTGAGTGGAGATGTGGGAACTAATTCAAACGCATTTATATTTCATCCCGTATTTGAGTCAAATGGGACAAATTAGGTATATTCCTATCCTAACCTTGAAACTTATCCTTAATTCATCTTAAAGACAAGAGCCTATTCCTTATATTCCACATTCTAATCTAATGTTTCTCATATAGATGTATTCTAAAGGTAGCGAGTCAATAGAATAGTATTCAAGAACACAAGAATAAATGCGATGATCAACATTAACCAACTCAAATATAAGCTAAGCAATCATGTTCGTAGCCTCAACCCTAGAAAGAGGGTGTTTATCCACTCATAGTCATACAAAGAATCACCATAGATGAATTCATAAAGTAGAACTACAATAAAATAAAGTTAAAGAACAAAGAACCCTAGTTTGAGCTCCTTGATGTCTTGTCTCCTCTCCCAATCGTGTATTGCCTACAAGATCCCAAGATGTCTTGTGAATGTGGATAAGTACTCCTTTTATAGTGATTTAGGTCGTCCATAGGCTGACCCATATAAAACATATGCATTTACAACTTTGCCCCCAACTTAAACCAAGTAAAAACCAACTTTGGGACATATTTGGGGGGGAGGGGGGGGGGGTGCGCTACGGAATCAATCACACACTAAGGGAGGTACGGCGCACCATCAAGGCATAACCAAGACAGTAGTACCTCGCCCTAGGGGGTGCGGCGCATGCCCCCTCTCATGCGATGGAGGGTGCGGCGCATGGCCACCCCCAAAGGGTGAAATTTAGGCCAAACGTTGCTCTCTTTTTCTCGTGTACTTGTTCCTTATTTTTCCACTTCTTGTGGCTTGTTTGTAGGCTTCATTTAGCTTTCATTGATCCTCCAGTGGTCTCCTATAATAACTCATAACAAACATTAGTCCATACAACACAATAGAGCTCATGAAAGTACACTAGAACAAGCATAGCTCAAGCTAGCAACACTAGTTTTCTCATCTAAACTCTATTTTATCATTTTGACTCTTGACTTGTTTCAAATGCATCTTAAATACTCTAAACATGTAACTTAGCACACAAATACACAAATACACACAAATACACACTTTATACCTCACTAAGCACGTCAAGTTATCCTCAAAACTAAGCTAAACATAGATAATGACACTTAGGAGTATAAATACGCCTAAGATCATGTTCCGAACTTCTTAATGATTAACATCAAGTAACCAATTAAGTAACTATGTTAGTTCATACGTAACTAGCTTCTTTTTTTTTTTGGTCGAAAAGGAAAATTATATTCTACGAAGTATGAGATTACTAGTTGGCTATTGTCCATGCTACACACGAGCCCAATATTGATACTCGGAAATTTTAAGATATGTATAATTCTATCATTTATAATTGAGAACCTTCATCTGATTAGTTGATAAATTCTTAGGTATGCATGCATTCTTTTATTTAGATCAATGAAATTCATATAAAAATATTCAAGTTGTTAATTATTGTGATTTATAATACTTTTAATATAATTTTCAAATATAATAATGACTTAAAAAGGAAGTACAAAATTTTTCGATATAAGAATATTTTAAGTTGTTAATTATTATGATTTATAGTACTTTTAATGAAATTTTCAAATATATAATGAATTAAAAAAAAAATAAGATAAATAATTTAAAATGAAGAAGCGTACTTAATTTTTCAAAGTGGAACCCGTCGAAGCAGACATATCGACCGAGTGCTGCCTGCTTCAGCAACTCTACTCCCCCTTCTTATATAGGAGAATGTACACCAATCAGTATAAGTAACTAGCTTGCTCCCCAAATAATTTCAGAATGAATGAACATCCATAATTAACCCCAAATAATTTCAGAATGAATGAACATCCATAATTAACACCAGTATTTACAACAAAAAAAAACACAATTATCTACTGTATCATTTTTTAACCAAATGGCTTGAAAGGCATAATAAAAAGAAGAGAGGAGACAATTGAAAAGAATTTTTCCTCTTCAAACTGAAAGGCATTTAGACCCCATTTCTAGAAAGATCTAGACAAAGATAGTAAAGTATATATCTATCTATCTAGTGGCTGAATAATTTTGAGATTCAAATTTATAGTGGCTCTTGAAATTTTGTTCCCATAATTGAACTCAGCCTCATGACTTCTTTCTTTCCATTATCTCTTATTGAACTTGTTGAATCTTAAAATTAAAGGCCCCAAATTATGTTTTATAAATATCCAAACAAAAAGAATCTTCCTCGTTCTTAGTAGACCCCAACGGCAATAAAGGAAAATTACGAGATATGGAGAAAAAAACTTGTTTATCTCTCCGTCCATCGTTCATCTTTAATTATCCACAAAATTTATAGATAATTTATTATGTCTATTTTAACTCTTCATTATGCAATATATTTATCAAAACATTAAATTTATTATATTCAAAAAATAATATAATAAAATCAACCCATTATTATTATTTCTTAAAGAGTCTGTCAAGTCAATAATCGATAAGTAAAGATGGATAGGGGAAATACTTTATTCTTTTATATGTGTTGGGAGAAATGCCACGTGACATAAATTCATTGGTGGAAAGTATATTCCAACAAGTCTGGAACACTTTTGGCCTTTGGGGTTCACTTGATTAATATTTTTCATTTTTGTTATTTCCGTTAAAGTCATCATCATCATGATAAATTCAAGCATCCTTCAAAATGCTTTACAAAAAATACCCCTATACCCCCTTCAACCTCACCCTTATTAAATCTCATTTACTCTAATCTTCCTTTAACTTGTGAGCTCATTATTGGATTGTACCATAAGATTATGCATAAAATTGTACTATAAGCATTTCACATTTATTAAGAAAAAATGAATTACTCCTATTTAGTATAGTAAAAACAAATGGACTTCCTCTAATTTGAAAAATATTTAAGATTTTCCTTAAACTTCAATGTTCTATTACTCATTATATTACCCCTGGCATGACGCACCCAAAAGTACTTTCTCAAAATTATTTTTTATAAAATGTACTTTTAGGGGAAAATTACATTTTTAGTTTTTAAAATTGATTTTGTTGTTCTTCAAAAACACTTATTTTTTTCCTAAAAACTTGATTTAACACTCCATTTTTTTTCAAAATAAATAGTACATTTTTTTTATTTATTTAAAAAAAGTACTATTGATCTTCCAAGAGCTTAGCCAAACAGGTCAGTAGTCACTTTAGAACTAAATTGGTTATATATCATTTAGGTGAAGAACAACTATTCCACCAAACGTCATGTTCTTCTACCTTTTGTTTCTTTTATTTTTTAACCTCACATTTTATTTTATTTTGTTTTTGGAAAAAAAAAGTATCATGAAAAACCTGCCAAGCAATATTATCCTTGGAATTGATAAGTGTGCCATGCCATGAATTGGCCCATACATAACCAACTCAACTTGCATAAAGAAGGGTAACATTGGAAATTCCTTAACATATCACAAATGTTTTTTTCCCTCCCAATTAGTCAAAGTCACAGTTAACCATATTGCAAAAAGACTAACACCATTATTGATCATGCCATTCTAATATCGTCCACATATAATTCTCTTTTTATTTCCTTGTCTATTCATTCATTTTTTCATATACAACTATTCGTCCTGCACATAACTCAACTGCCATTTTCTATTTTGATGTCAGAAATAACTAAATTTCTTTGAACTTTCAGCTCTTTTAAAACAGAGGTATGCAACTTTTGCTCAATCATAGTCTTTAATTACCTGTCTGTTTTCCTATTATGTGATATCAATCTTGATATTTAAGTTGCAGGTTATGTTTAAATTCCTTTTCTTGATCATGTTTGTTATATATAGCAGGGTACTTTTATTTGTGATTCAATCAATTAAAATTCTTCTCACAGTATGCAAATTTTGCTGATTTTTACTAAGGTTGAGCGCAGCTATGTGTTCTCAGTTCAGGTCTGATCTTGAAGATGTTAAGTTACTGTTCATGTTACAGTCAGAGCTTTCTAATAACATATCACTATATGCATAATACACAAACGTGCCCTTTAACTTGACTCAGCTGGCATCTATGCCCTCCAACTTTAGATGCATATAAGTAGACATTTAAACTATCATAAAGTTGAAATTTAGATACACGTGTCCTACATGAAAAATCACGTGACATACATGCATCTTGCTTGTCAAATCGCGTGAAATTTGCCATGTAGGACGGTGTGTCTACTTGTTCAACTTTATGATAGTTTAAGTGCTTATTGCAGCTAAAGTTGGAGGGAACGTTTTGATAGTTTAAGTGCTTATTGCAGCTAAAGTTGGAGGGAACGTTTATGTATTATGCATATATTATATGTTCTCTATAACAACATGTCACAATAACAACCAAAAAATATCTAGACAAACAACACGGTTATCATTATAGAGAAGTTTGTCTGTAGTTATTCTTTTCTTGATGACTATTTTATTTGTTTAATTTAAAATATTTTGTTACAACAGGGACCTTAATTTGGTGTGTAGGATTTGAAGAAGAAAGATGAGTTCAACCATGAAGGGGTTGCTATTGAAGCCCAATACAAATGACATGTACAGGAGAAAATTACTAAAACAGAAGAATGCAGAACAGCAATTTCTATCAAAGTACCCTTCTGTTGGCATCAATCTGAGTTATTCAACTTGGAGTAAAGTCATTAGGTGCCATCAACAAGAACCTAATGGCTTTTCAAATTCCCCAACTCCCATAAGAAAGCAAAATCTTCCACCTCAGGCAATCTTGAGTCCTGTTTCAGATCCTACATCTACTGCAAAAAAGGTACTCACTTGACCTTAGAAATGATGTGTATTATTGGTGTGTTTTTATTTCTCATCCGATATTCGGTACTCATTTTGAGGTCCTCATTAATTCAAATTCTCATCGTGAGTATTCAAACCCGAGACCTCTAGTCAAGTGCAGAGTGAACTTTTGGTGGTACTTATAGTTTTATTTAGATCGAGTCATTTCAGATTAATATTGCAGAAAGTTATGAAAGAATTACTAATGTAGAGATTAACTTTTGTTAGTTCACATTGAAGTATCAAAAATTAGTGTACAACATGTAATTTAAAATTTTTATATATTTTTTTTAAACAAAATAAAAGTTTGTTAGTGCAACTGAGGTTTAGTTTTTGTCGTTTTAATCCATGTCTAATTCCGAATTAAACTCAAATTATGATCAGCTTTAATTGAACACCTGAACATATGATAAAATGTTCATATTAAACAATTTTACCTTAAAATTTGGAAATATTTTTACGCTTGTAAATTACATAATCCCCACAAAATCAATTAGAACAAGCTTATTGAGGCTAATATATATAATTAAAGGATGTGATGCATTTGAAAGTACAAGAGGGTTGGGGTGAGTTGTAAGCCTGATAAAATAAATCTTGACAAAAAATAAAATTAAGATAAATTTACCATAAGTAAATATTCTTTTATTAAATTGTGTTGGTTTGTTATCATCAAAATTAATAGGTGAAACCTTGGACCTAACAATATTTTAGGCGGTTAGCTTATTACGTAATGGATGCTTGAAAACACATTGAAATTTTTCTAAAAGTTTAGTTGGAAATTTCTAATAAAAACACTTCAACTTTGAGTTTGCACGTCTAGGCATCTTAATTCGTCTTCATTGTGTCAGTTAAACACTCCAACTTAAAAAATGATTATCTAAACACCTCTAAAATTTATGTGTCGTGTGAGCGTCGAAACATAGTGGAAATGAAATGTAGTGTTTAGTTATCAATTGAGACCAAGTTGATATACTCACTTTGTTCTTAAATAAGTGCTCCTTTTGCCTATTGATTTTGTTTTTAAATAAGTGTTTGTTTAAATATTCAAGAATAAATTGGTCATGTTCTTCAAAATTTATCTTTATTTAGATAAAATATAATCAATGTCAACTTGGAAAGAGATAAATTTAACTAGACGTAAGTTGATAAAATTACCTTTTATTTTTTACAAATTAGTAACTTGTTAAAGATTGTGCCCAACTCAAAAGGAGCACTTATGTATGAACAGAGGGAGTATCTGGGGATGCACTCTCAAAATTAAAGTGATTGCTTGCCCGCTAACATCAAGTTTAAATCCCTATCTATGTATTCGACCTTACGGTTATTAATGATGAGTAATTAATGATTAACAACCAAAGCTTCACCTATTAAAATGGATATAGTTGAGCATTAATAAAAAACTTGACCATCAATTGAAGGAGAGTTTACACGTGCTGTGCTGAATTTATCATTCAGTAGACTGAAACTTGACACCTAGATTTGCCACTAACAAGTTTGTCCTATATAAGTTTGTTATATCCTCCAACTGATTACTTCACCATATCAATTGTTGTTAGACTTGTTTGAATTCTACAATCACAAAGACATAGTGTTTTTTTCGTTCACAAGTAATCATGCAGGTACCTTTTGCTCAATTTTATCCAAAAAAAATAATTTTTCTTCCTTCCAATTAATCCGGATTCACGAAAAGAAGAGGTGCTCTGAATAAATTAATGAAGTGAACTTTTAAAAAGCATGATAAGGAAAATGAGAAAAATGGAGTTTTTGAAAAGAAAAAGAAATCCATTTTATCATTTAGACGAAAAAAATATTATGATTCTTAACAACTCAACGGGTCGTTCCCCTTTGGATCAAACAAATAAGGAAGGAATCCCGTTGAATTCTTATTCTTTCAGGTTGACATACGTCATTGTTATAGGAGAAGTTCAAAATATATTTTTTATATAACTTATAGGAGATTTTTATTCTTGTGTAAGTTGAATTTCAATGGTTCAATTTTGTGTTTGGTGGACAGAGAGTTTATACTTTTGGAAAAGGAAAAAGCGAAGGAAACAAGGGCATGAAGTCCTTGGTAAGTTTATTTTCCATGTCCTTCATTTTTTCTGTTTTCCTACCTCCTCAATTCACATGCCTTCAGAATTTGTTTTCGTGAACATTTTATCAAAAAGCTTAAGTTATTAGAGATAATACATTTGTATTATATATTTAATTGTATTCTTAATACACCCACTCACGTGCGGGCCTGATTCTTTTTCATGGCCAAACACGTGGAATTTTTTTTTTTGATAATGGGTGTTGGTGAGATTTGATCTCTAGGACCTCTACTTGATCTGATACCATGTTGGAGTATGTGACTATCTCATCTAAAAGCTTAAACTATTAAAAAGAGCAACACTTGTTTTATGTAATTGTATTCTCAACAAAATTTTAATTAAAAAAAAATCATTTTTAAATTAAATCACAAGTGAGAGGTTAACTGCAGAATAGATACATTACATGCAATTGGAAAATGCCACAAGCTACACCAATTATAAGTTCTTGATATATTGCTATTGAGTTAACTATCCTCTTAGAACTTAGTATGAAGGAGCAACATGTTGTCTTTCTTCTAGAAAGGATGTGGTTAAGATTCCAGATGACCATGCTCTTACATTTGGATTTAAATTATATACACTCACAGTGTCAAATTGTTTTATACTATAAGTGTAATTTAACCTGTTGCAGCCTTAATTTCACTTATTAAAGGTAAGTTTACCTGTTGTTACTTCCTAGGTGGCCTGAAGTGTAAATACTTTATATAAATTTCTATACTTTGATAGTTTGAAACTTAAGCTTATTTTGTGCATTTGTATATGTGTTGTAGCTGGGAGGTAAAGGAGCAAACCTTGCTGAAATGGCAAGCATTGGATTGTCCGTGCCGCCAGGCCTTACTATATCAACAGAAGCATGCCAGGAGTATCAGATTGCCAAAAAGCTTCCACAAGGACTGTGGGAGGAAATACTGGATGGTTTGAAGGCTGTGGAGAAAAATATGGGAGCTTTCCTTGGGAACCCCTCAAAGTCCCTCCTTCTTTCGGTTCGGTCTGGTGCTGCTGTAAGTCTCTTCTCAGTATTTGCACTATCTTAAGCCTTCATCCATAGTACTTTTTTATATCTCACTCTCTATAAGAAATCATTTTAAGAAGCATGGCTCCTATAACAGTCACTTAATTGAATCGATAATCGTTTAGCTTGTTTGTTGAATATCTAAAATATGATGCATATTTTAAGCTCTCAAGAGGTCCCTCCTTAGTTAAGTGTCTCTAGTCTAAACTTTTTTTGTGGAAAATGCAGTAAAGAATCTCTTGTTTGATTGTACATAAGCTTTAATCTTTATAGATGGCCAATTTGAGAATGATCATTAGTTCAGGGCTTGGCTTTTAGATTCCTACCTCGGTACTTGGTCTCCTTATATGGTCTTGGACAATCCTCATCTCTTGAGCTAGCTTTTGGGGTTGAGTTGGGCCTTAGCATAGGGCATTATGCATGTTAGTCCATTTAACAGGGTGTATGCAGTTTACTTGATTTCTATATCATATGATGCTGATTTTGCGTGATCTATGTATAGATCTCTATGCCTGGGATGATGGATACTGTCTTGAACCTT
The DNA here is from genome assembly GCA_031232105.1 of Capsicum rhomboideum. Taxonomy (NCBI): domain Eukaryota; kingdom Viridiplantae; phylum Streptophyta; class Magnoliopsida; order Solanales; family Solanaceae; genus Capsicum; species Capsicum rhomboideum. The sequence goes on along the minus strand of CP124719.1, from coordinate 110,708,873 downwards.
GGACTCAATGATGAAGTGGTTACTGGTTTGGCTGTCAAAAGTGGAGAGAGGTTTGCTTATGACTCATACAGACGATTTCTTGACATGTTTGGAAATGTGGTGAGTGTTCTCATCAATGTCTATCCTCTTTTATAATTTTTCCAACTCCTGTATCAACTTCCTTCTTTATCAAATTTTCCTATATTTCTTGAAAAGGAAACAGAATGCTGGTTAGTCTCGTTATATATTTTATCTTCTATGGTTTTAATAGTTCTCTGTTTGATTGAAGGTAATGGGTATTTCACATTCATTATTTGCGGAGAAGTTAGAGAAGATGAAGGACGCCAAAGGAGTGAAGCTTGATACCGAGCTCACAGCATCTGATCTTAAACAGCTTGTGGAACAATACAAAAATGTTTATGTTGAAGCTAAGGGTGAAAAGTTTCCTTCAGGTAATGTAAACCACAACCATCTTTCACTGATGACCTGCATCGTAAAAAGATCACAAAAGGCATGCTCTGTCAACTTCTTGGTTTAAACCAATTTCCAAAGGTTATGAGAATAAAATAACTTTGTGGATATGATTCTGTATACAGATCCCAAAAGACAGTTGGAGTTGGCTGTCAAAGCAGTTTTTGATTCTTGGGACAGTCCCAGAGCCATCAAATATCGGAGCATTAACCAGATAACAGGACTTAAAGGAACTGCAGTAAACATTCAATGCATGGTGTTCGGGAACATGGGTAACACATCCGGAACAGGTGTTCTCTTCACTAGGAATCCAAGCACGGGTGAGAAGAAGCTCTATGGAGAGTTTCTAGTCAATGCACAGGTCTAGAATATCCTACTTTGGTTCATTTATGGTGCATTTGAGTTTTAAGAATGTCTCATTGTTTTTGTCGAAAAAGCTGATAAAACTGCATTAATCAGGGAGAGGATGTCGTGGCTGGAATTAGAACACCTCAAGACTTGGACACAATGAAGAAGTGTATGCCTGAAGCATACAGGGAGCTTGTTGAGAACTGTGAGATTTTAGAGCAACATTATAAAGATATGATGGTAAACCTCTAGCATTATAGTGGCGTACAACATTCATTTCTTGCTTGATTGTTTGTTTTACCTTCCCATTTTTAGATTGGTTAAACAATTTATACATCTCCACCAGATAGAAAAACCAGAATATTATTAAGAATCTTTTTCTGTTTATGTTTCGACGAATGGCAGGATATCGAATTCACTGTTCAAGAAAATAGACTGTGGATGTTACAATGCCGAACAGGGAAGCGTACAGGTAAAGGAGCTGTAAAGATAGCAGTAGACATGGTGAATGAGGGACTTGTTGATAAGCGCACAGCTATAAAGAGGGTGGAGCCGCAGCATCTAGACCAACTTCTTCACCCGCAGGTACGGATATGTTGGTAAAATCACACATGGTGTATGATGAAATAACTCTTTTTTACTTTTTGAGAATATTCAAATAGACAGCAAGGTGCCAACTCTAGAATGTATCAGTGGCTTGGCCCAATCCAGAGAAATGGTCTGCACTTTGGGTATTTTATAAGTAAACCACTCTAGCTGTACATCAAAAGGAATTTGCTGGATAATCATTTCAGGATAGGCAAAAAGAACTGCTTCGTTTGAATTCTTTAGATGCTGCATTTGAATTTTCTAATTCTAGTCACTTGTACTTATGCTTGAATTTCATCTATTTGGATAGTTGTGTTTATAAATTTGTTGAAAAAGTAAGGATAAATACTTTCTTCTTCTTCTTTTGTTTGTCATAGTTTGAAAATCCATCGGCTTATAAAGACAAGGTGATTGCAAAGGGCCTTCCTGCCTCTCCTGGGGCAGCAGTAGGACAGGTTGTGTTCAGTGCTGAAGATGCTGAAGCATGGCATGCACAAGGAAAGAGTGCTATTTTGGTATTTCCTTGCCTCACCCTGTATCTACTAATCATGGCGATAACTATGCTACTGCACTATATAACTTTGTTTACGTGAATTATCCTTTATTTATTTTCTTTTATATTGCTCTGTGGATGAGGGGAGGGAAGTGTTTCTAAATAAGACATTTTTTAGTGAAATCTTTTCATCAACCACTTAATATCCATTTGCATATCCATAAATGTTTCAGCTTCTCAAGTTGATCAAAGTTCTTGGATGTTGGTTGGAAATATTGGAAAAAATCTACAACATTCTGGCCTTGTAATTAACAGTTTCCCCATTCATCAAATTGAACTTTTCCCTTATGGCATATAAAGGTGAGAACTGAAACAAGTCCAGAAGATGTTGGAGGCATGCATGCTGCTGCTGGGATCTTAACCGGGCGAGGTGGCATGACATCTCATGCAGCTGTTGTAGCCCGTGGCTGGGGTAAATGTTGTGTGTCTGGGTGTGCTGATATTCGTGTTAATGAGTCGGAAAAGGTACAGCTATAGCTACTCAAAGTTAAATACATGTTGACATTGAAGAACTTGGAAGAATTCATTTGACTAGTTTAATGCAGGTTCTCATCATTGAAGACAAAGTGATTCATGAAGGAGATTGGCTTTCATTAAACGGATCAACAGGTGAAGTAGTCTTGGGAAAGCAACCATTATCACCTCCAGCAATGAGTGGTGATTTGGAGATCTTCATGTCTTGGGCTGATAAGATCAGGCGCATCAAGGTGCCACAGGATATACGTTAGTATTATGCTGCATAAGTAACTATGATACTTTTAACTGATCACGAATATTTTGCCTATGGATTAGGTTATGGCAAATGCTGACACACCAGAAGATGCACTAACAGCAAAGAATAATGGTGCTGAAGGAATTGGTCTATGCAGGACAGAGCACATGGTACTGTTTTCTTCCTTTACTATGTATACTGTCTTATTGTAATATCTTGCAACATATGTTGCCTCTCTTTGGGTTGTTTCCAGTTTTCTTGCCTCCTTCAATGAAAGGGGCTAATAATCAGTACTATCTCAAGAGTAGTGCCGCAACTTTTATTTATGAAATTCATTTGTTAGTCTATGTGAGCTGATGTATCTCTCTTTCAGTTCTTTGCATCAGACGAAAGGATAAAAGCTGTGAGAAGGATGATAATGGCTGTTACTACTGAGCAGAGGAAGGAAGCACTTGACTTATTGTTGCCTTACCAGAGATCTGATTTTGAGGGCATTTTCCGTGCAATGGATGGTAACTTCAATAGCAACTAATATTATTACCTTTCCATACCGAGAGTTACCTAAGAAAAATGAGGGGATTTTCTGGGGTTAGAATGGTGTCCAGAACTTGTATTTCACTGACTTTCTAGATAAAACTTTATTTCTATGTTCATAAGAATACAACCATAACTAGGATTTAGTTTGTGCTAGTGGAATGTCTGTCCAAATTTCCACGTTGACGTAAACTTCCAAAGTGAATATGTCAGGTGTCCCAAGTTTTCTATCTTTTCAGGTCTTCCAGTGACAATTCGACTGTTAGACCCACCACTTCATGAATTTTTGCCAGAAGGGAACCTGGAAGAAATTGTGAGTGAACTAACAACACATATAGGCATGCGCGAGGAAGATGTCTATTCTAGGATTGAGAAATTGTCAGAAGTTAATCCCATGCTCGGATTTCGAGGCTGCAGGTCTGATCTTTTTCGTATCACAAATAATTGATCTACTTTACTGCATTACTTGATTATGGTGATTAAATTCTTTGCAAGGATTGAGGGATGTTGTATAAAAGTGAGAAAATAATAGTAAGTTTCCCGCTTCTTGAGAGATTGATCCCTAAATACATATATTACAGAGGTGCATATGTTTTGTCATACACTCCACTATCAATGTATAACTTGGTCCAGGTAGTGCTTATCTGATTTCTGATTTGAGCAATGAAGTATCTCTTTTAGGCTCACAATCCAGAACCAGACTATTTTATAATGGTCTGCTTGTAAATTGCTGGTGGAAACTCTAGAGTGTTTGAAATTGTATATATACAACACATTTCTTTCACTCGTAGAGTAATATTTGTTTTTTCTCTTTTACAGACTAGGTATATCCTACCCAGAACTGACAGAAATGCAGGCTCGTGCAATCTTTCAAGCTGCTATAACTATGAACAACCAGGGTATTTCAGTATTTCCAGAGATAATGGTCCCCCTTGTTGGAACCCCTCAGGTATGTGTTTTGTGGTTTGTGAAAGAAAAGTTTTCATATTCTTACGTCTTGAATATTGTTGATGTATCAACAGTAAAGAGATATAATCGCCCTTTCATTTTATGAATTGTATACAAAGGGGGTTGAATTGATTACTATTATTTTTGATAAGTGGATTTATACCTTTTTTCCCTTTATACCAATCCTTCTGAGAAATAAATTTCAAAGTAACAGTGAATCTTTAATTGACAGGAATTAGGTCATCAAGTTGGTTTAATCCGTGATGTTGCCAAAAAAGTTTTCGCAGAGATGGGTACCTCATTGAATTATAAGGTGGGCACCATGATAGAGATCCCTAGAGCTGCTTTGATTGCAGATGAGGTATGCCTTTTGAATCAATCACCTTGGCGCGTTATGTTGTTAACGATAGTTGCAAGGAGTAAGAAATTGCATGTTCTTACTTAACTAGTGAAAGATTATCAATTGCTAACCTCTTCAATGATATATTACAATCATGAAATAGCTAAGTTCTACTCTAAAAAGGCATACATTTTGCTACACTGATTTGCTTATGCTCCATATTTTACTGGAAATTGGTGATAGATTGCTAAAGAAGCAGAGTTCTTTTCCTTTGGGACCAATGACCTCACGCAAATGACATTCGGATATAGTAGAGATGATGTAGGGAAGTTTCTTCCTATATACCTAGCGCAAGGCATCCTCCAACATGATCCATTCGAGGTTAGCTTGCTATATCTCAAACTACTATCCATGCGAAATGCACAAAGTTTGGAAACTAGCATGTTGACGCTTGAAGATTTAATATCTGTCAGGTTCTTGATCAAAAGGGTGTTGGCCAGCTCATCAAGATAGCTACAGAAAGAGGTCGGGGAGCAAGGCCAAACTTGAAGGTCAGTTGTGATTTTGATTAGAGATTTAACTTATATACACTAACAATTTTCATTTTTGGATCAATCTGATTATGTATCTCTGGTACTAGATTCTTGATTTTTGATTCAATATGTAAGCTGCTAAAATGTAACGTATAACAGGTTGGAATTTGTGGAGAACATGGTGGGGAGCCTTCTTCAGTTGCATTTTTTGCTGAGGCTGGATTGGACTATGTTTCTTGTTCTCCATTCAGGTCTTTTTTCTTTTCAATAGTATTGATTAAAACAATGTTTTTCTCCAAGAAAAAAAATGTAAAATATGCTGTGTTTGATGATTAATTATATTAATTGGCGATTGGCTAATGGTGTTTGTATAATTCATGTGCTTAATCAGGGTGCCCATTGCAAGGTTAGCTGCAGCACAAGTTGTAGTTTGAAGGCAGGGCTCAAGGAAGAAGGAAGATCAACCGATGTAAATAAATAAAAACAATTAGTACAAAAGAAAAATAGTTGTTTAGGAAAAGGAGAACAAGGTCTATTACTTTCTTTCATAGACATGAAACAAGTGTGTATATGTTGGGATATAAGATTTGTTCTCTTCACAACTTTATTGTTGTTGTGATATCTTGTTTGTTTGTTTTACATATCAATCTTGGATTTATATTGGCCTCTGTTACAAAATCTGTATAATAATGTAGATAGATAACATAGCTGTTACAGAATCTGTATAATAATGTAGGTAGATAACATAGCTGATTTGTAGGGATTTGAATATTTAGTTACCATAGTTAGCTTATTCCCTCATGTATTTATACCATTGTAATATTTGAATAATATACAAATTATTCTCCATACCTTTGTCTTTTACATGGTATCAGAGCATAGGCTCATCCACGATCGTGTTTTCATCTGTTCAAAGAAAAGCTCAACTTGTCACGTCCCAAAATACCTCCTAGACGTGAGTGGCACCCGCTAACATCACTTATCGGGCGAACCAAACATCCATTCACTTACCAATTATATAAGCCCTGAAATAGAATATATATAACTCCAAACGCTTCAATAATAATCAATAGATAAGAAATGATAATCCAACAGACTCCATAATCAATTTATTAGTTTATCGATCAATCAACTACTAATTCACTAGCCCAAATCCCACACTAAGACCATGGAGCGTCTAATAGAGTTACATGAGTTCAACTGTCGGGCATGCAAACCCAAAAAACGAAATATAAGCTAAAATAGCTAGAGCTGAAACGACAGCCTCCACGAACAATGCGAAGGCTCACCTCAGCAATAGAATCCTTACGAATGAACCCTCAGCCGCTAGTCTCACTTACCGCAATAGTATCTGCAGACATGCAAGTAAGGAGTGAGCTATATGTAAATATAACCCAGTAAGATCCTCGACTCGCTACTTTAAATACTCCTGGGACAAGTGTTAGAAAATACAACCACACCAAAAACATAAAAATACTACACACGGAAATTATATCATAATAGGACTACCAACAAGATCCAACAACCAATTACCAGGGAATTTATATCTCCATACAATTTACACCAAGTACTTATCATAAATTGCAATTAAAATAATTGACCAACACCACGAGTTCTGGGCAACATACACAATGCGCCAAATATATCAAGAGCATACACAATACTCAGGGAAACATACACAATGTCCCATATTAAATCAAGAAGCATACACAATGCTCAAGGGAAGCATACACAATGCCCCGGTGGAATCAATAAGCATACACAATGCCCCGGTGGAATCAATAAGCATACACAATGCCCCGATCTCACAGTAAACAATCATATCTCATAACGAAATAGTTTATAGAGGAAGTTTTAGTATTCTTGAACATAAAGTATATGCGGTTAGCCTCGAAGGCCACCGATTCTGTCAAGCACATGCTCGTCCCAACACATGGACCGGACAGATAAAACACATTTTTAAAACAAATTTGAAAAGCAAGCATTCAAAGCTTAAAGTCTCACTTACCTCGCTAACGACAGATTCCCCAACCTTGCAATGCTTAGAACACCAACCAAATAGCCTCCAATGGCTTCAATCTATGCAAAAATATTAATTGACGTATCAATTATGCTAGTCGAGGTCAAGTATCAATATCCGTAACTTTCAATATTATTGCTACTCCCTAATATCTCACACCTTAACCATGAATTAAAGGTAAAAGAAAATAAAATCTTGAAGTGATGGTTCAACTTAATCGATGAAAGATTTTACCCTATATATTAATACTCATAACCAAAATTATAATTCTCCAACTGCGTATAGACAAATGAAGGTGAAGCCAAGAAATTTGGAGGAAGTTCCCACGTGAACTAGGGGCTACGAAAGACACAAAACAGTGGCTACAACTTCACAATTCACTAGTCATCATTGCCAAATTATTGTTTCCTAGTCATCATGACACCCTTGACTACCAATTATTGCTCCAATCATCCCTATTATTTTTTTTTACTATTGTAAAGGTAGAAATAAATTCTCACTTCTGCAACTTTAATACCAAAGCAAGGACATGTCACTGTGAGTAATTCGAAAACGTACCTGAAGATTACTATCAACCAAAACTGTAGCCTAAGAAATTCTTATTAGCCGTCCTTGAACTCCACAAAGAAAATCCTTCTACGAGACCCTTGTTCTCTTCCAGTGGTAAAGAAATCAATTGCCCTAATTTTCTACTCCTTTTGTCAAAACACACATAGGAGAATAATATAAGAGAATGGGCTTGGCCCACTTCTTTTAAGTCTATCTATTATTAGTATTTGGTAAAAGTTACCAATTAACTCTCTATTAAAAAGTTGGTTATTACACAACTGAGTTGTGTATCCATTGGCTCTCTTTTAGAAAAAGGGGCAGGATTCCAAATTTATAACTTTAAAATGGTCATCTTGTGTCACCACCGCCATAGAAGGACGCAAAATCCCTTTTCCGACTATACCAGTCTACTCCAGCGACTAGTCGTTAAGCTAGTGGCCTTCACGCGCCATCTATACCCTCAGCTTGTTCTACACGCGTCAGCGCATGAAGGTGCGTGCTCCGGCAGACTCGTTAGGGGGTTGAATTTTCGGTGTCGGGTTGTCAATTCCAGCATATTTTCCAAAAAAATGACTTGGTTTGACTTTAATCAAATTTGAAAGAGAAATTTCCAAATTCGACAAAAAACAAAGTCGCCACTTAATTTATTTAGGAAAAATAAAGAAAAACCTTTAAAAAATAATTCAAAAGACTAAAACAGATAAAAATCCTTTGAATTTGAGAAATTCGGGCAAGTGGTTCCTATTAATACTCTTGGAAGGGTGTTAAGGCACCAAGAGTATCCGCTAACTCGCGGTTATCCAATCTGTTTAAAAACCCACTCTTATGCCTAACTTATTTTGAGAAAATGGTGTAATTATGTCTGGAAATCTTCTTTTGAAAAGATCATTATTAAAGCTATTGAAAGAAATGTTCAGTTCAATGTAAAAGAAACACCAGTAAAAGCTAAATGGGTAAATGACAAACTCTTGGAATTCAACTAAGTTAAATTTAATGAAAAGTGTTAATATCAATAGACAGATAAATAAGGAGGAAGAAAACTCTTCGATTAAATCTTTAGCTCAATCGCTAATCCTTTGGGCCCTTGATTCAAAATCAACCTGTCCTAATTCTATTTTTTGGAAATTTAGCCCACTGCTGCTTGCTGCCAATGCCAAAATCATGGGCTTTGGCCGGCCCATTTTAGCCCTATCAGGCTATGCCGCATCTGACTCATCTCGGGCTCTTAGGCCCATTTTGCATTTCCTTTAACCTGTATAGATAGCTTCCTCGCTGTAGCTTCACTCGAGAGGTGTTGTTGTTGGACTTAGGCCCACCAAGATCCAAGGGAACAGATGGAGTTCGTTGAGAACTCATCCCATTTCACATGTGTCAAGAAGGAAAATAAATAGAAAGTAGAGAGGAGGCAATAGAGAAATCCATCAGACAAAACAATTAATGTATACAGAGAGCTAAAGCATTACCCTCAAAACAACCCTTAATAAAAGAGTGGTCCCTCACAGTGGTAAACATAAGAAAAGAAACATTTAAGCTTCAAAATACAGTTAGAATCAAATTCTCAAATAATTTCATTTGGCTACCGAAAGATAGAAAAATTTAAAGATAGAGCAAAATGTGTTAAAAGCAACATTCAAGATCATAGTGCCATGCTTAAATTGATAACTTCAGCATAAAACAAGGTGAGACCAGTTGTGGTATATTGAACAGAAGACTCCACAATGAAGAGAATTTATTAACAATCAAGAACCCTTAGCATAGAGGAAAAACAAAACGTATATCCATACACACAAAGTTTCACACAAACACGGAAGGCAATAATCAATAGAATATTTTGATGATGCAATCTGTAAGGAATAGAAAAGTTGTTTTCATTTTTTTTTAGAGCATGAGACAAATTTTAACCAATTTTCCTCCAAATCGAAAGCCTCACAAAGAACACGTAACATAAAGAGTTCTCATTGAGAATCGAGGGTGAAGGATAGTGCACTATACTTCACTTGAAGAGGAAGAAATTGGGGAAGAGAAGTTAATCATACTTCCAGATTTCGTGAAGGAGATAAAAAATCAAGAGGTAGAGACTTCCAAGTATATTTCAAGACAAAACAGTCCACACTTTGCCCGAAGACGTCAGAAATTCAAGCTACTGCCATTTTCGAAAGAACCTTATTAATTACATTAGTGGTTAAAGTCTCATTTTTAGGAAGAACTAAGGAGTAATCTCTAAATAACAATCACTACTTTTCACTAGCATAAACCCAAAGAGACGAGACACATACTAGTATCGAAATAGGGAGAAGAATGAACTCTTTAAATCAATTCACTAGTAGAAAAGAAACAAAAGAAGCAAACAGTATGTTGTTCAATAAGTTAAACCCAAGAAGGCACATAAACCAAAGGTTTGTTCAAATCAGCCAACATCAACATAGCGCAGGTTTGCAGAGCGACGACAGTATGGGCAAACAGCAAAAGAGAAATAATATAGACATCTCTACATTCTTAAACCAGGATTTAATGGCAAAGAGCAAACCAAACCCTCAAAAAGAGACTACTCAACATCTAAAAGAATAAATCATTCTCACACTAATCGTGAGATTTCAATAACGACAACAAAATAATAATCTAATTGAAAAGAACCTAGACACTACCAGCAAATGAAAATAGCCACAACATTGCACTCAAAACACTTAACTTTCAGCACCAACAACTTCATTCTCGCAATCAAATCCGAGAGTTACCACCAACTACAACGAAATGATAATATAAAGCTTAGAAAACACCCTTAACACTACGAAAGCAATAACGAGAAGTTCTAAATAAGAAAACCTGAGAGAGAAGAGGAAATGGAATTTACCTTTCTTGGAGCAGCAACTCAGGACTCGAGCCATCGTCGGAATTCTCTAGCCACCACCGAAATACCAATAATAAACAAGAACCTTAAGCTCAAAATTGAGGCTCACAAGGTCTCCGAAAAATTATAACTAAAGGGGAAATCCCCAACTTTGCTCAGAATGATTTTTTCGATTCCAAGGCTTTTGCTCAGAAGTTTTTCACCTCCAAGACTTTTGCTTGAGAATTTTATCTTCAAGGCTTGATTTTAGCTCTCTACAGTGAGCTATTTATAGAAAACTTTGGAATCAATTTTTGAGCTCCCATTGATGTGGGAGAATGGATTTTAAGGGCATTTTGGAAAATTTGCTGAGGCATAAAGGGTGAGCTGGGAATTGTACGAATTTAGTACTATTTTTGGATTAGTATTGAGATGGAAAATTGAAAATTTGAGAGGATAATCATTGGAAATTACCTGGAAGCTTCTAGTAGTACCGAAATCGTGCCAAGCACGCGTATGGTGTACAAATTTGGAGAGGAAACATTGGATTCTTGAGGCTGCGTCGTTTGAGGATATGAGATGGTCATTTGGTTGAAATTATTGTTTGTTCTGGAAAATAGGAGAAGAAGATGAGGGAGTATATTGTGTATTGTGGTGGGTCGGGTCATGATTTGGATTGGGCCTAGGGTTAGTTTTGCTAAACTTTAGCAAAAATGGACTAAAAGTCCAATTAGGTTAGACAAATCTTTTTTAGGCCAAATATTTATAGTCAAAATAAAATGAGATAAATTAAATCCCAACTAATTTTTAGCTTCTTAATTCAACAAAAGTTAAAATAATAACTTTGACACCAATCTTGATTTACTTTGAAAATAAAATCAACTAAATTTCCAATTTAGTCGATTTTTAAAACAAATCAAATTAAATGTCATTTTCAATAGAATTGCTTCTCAAAAAATATTTTCTCAAATAAAACTCATATAAATTCCACATATTAAAATATGGAAATATATAATTTGCTTGAGAATTGACAAAATTATCCTTAAATTGACTTTGAAAATTCCTTAATTTTATCAAAGATAATTATTTCAAAATTATTTGAAATTGAAAAAGCTCAATATTAATTCGAATTGGGGAGGGAAAAAATTGGGTGTCAACAACTGCCCCTCTCTTTGGGTAGGTGGATGCAAGTAACCTTGGGCAAATGGATTTAACGATCCCAATTTTGTCCCACCGTAAATTTATCTCTTTGAAAGTGCTTGGTGTTTTGTGCGAATTTTTATGGCCGAACCCTGGTATCGAGTTTCCCACATATCTTAGGTTGCATGAGAATTCAGCCACTTGTAGTTCATAATGCTTGATCTTAAGCATGATTTTCAAAGAATTCACAAGTTATCCCGATTTTGAATTTTAAAGAGACCAAAAAAGCTGGGGAATAAGAGGATTGGGAGAAGTTTGAAATGCAGTCGAGTTTTAACACAAATCCCAACATATATATCCCAATATTTAGGGAATCAGACTGCTTGTAGTTTGACTAAATCAGTAAAAGAGGTAGTTTTTTTTATGTTAAGACGACCTTTGGCTCAGGATGGGTGACAAATAGTTGAGCTAGGGAGAAAATACTTGTAATTATCCCAATTACAAAATGTAAGGCCTTCACATCCTTAGGCAAGATTCTACCTGGACATTATCCCCAAAGCTCGAGTTTATTGTCACTCAAATTTGAAGGAAAGGAAAAGCTACCTTCGGTGTGAGTTTAGAAATACCCCGAAAGTGAAACTGAAGGCAAAATTTCTCGAAATACCCACATGCCTTCTAGTAGGGGTGTGGTTTGATAGTTCGATGGTGGTGGTAGTCTTTCGTTAGCTCGCGTCTAAGGAGTTTGATATTCCTCTTCATACTACGCCCCGGTTTGCTACTAAGAAAAAGTTCCACATTGTGCTGCGTCCTTTTTGGAGTCATCCACACCTGTGGTTTTAGTTTGATATTTTCATCCTTCTTGGATGCTCTTTAAAATATCTTGAAACAAGACTGTTAGTAGTAAAATTAATTCACATGGAGAGATAGTGTATTTACCTCAACTTCGTGTTGTGCTACGTCCCTCTTGGTGCAGCCTTCATCATACAATGCGTATTACACTTTCTTTGATAACTTTATTTATTCCCTTCGTCCTCTTATATGATTTTTCTTGGGATAAACCTGTGGTTTTGGATTGAGAATTTCATCCTCTTGGATGTTCTCGACAAAATCTGAAACAAGAATGTCAGTAGAAAATGTAACTCACAAAAGGTTAATAGTTCTTTTAGCATACCTCCGGGTTGATTTCTACTAAGTGATGTCATCCTATCTTGTACCTGTTTTGGTAGATAACAACTTTTCACAGCAACAACCCTCTTGGTAGCAACAACCCTCTTGGTTGTTGGATATAATGTCCCTCTTGGCGTTAGAAAATATTTCAAAATTGGGTAGTCCTCTTGGACATAAACGACATTCTGAATAGAACGGTCCCTGCAACTGTTTGATCTTATAGCTTTGGGTAAGTCTTGTGCCTCATCTGACTTTGGATAAAAGGCGACTTATAGACATCCTTAGGCCTGTCCAACTGTAATAGGTGGACGACCTGATGGCCTTCTTAGCAATGATATTCAATGGATATGTGATGAATATGTAATGAATATGGATATGAGTATGAACATGTAATGAATATTCAAAGGATATGCAATGGCCCTCTCAGCAATGATATGAATATGCAATGGCCTTCTCGGCAATGATATGAATATGTCCAATGGCCCTCTCGGCAATGATATGAATATGTAATGGAGATGAATATGCAATGGCCCTCTTGGCAATGATATGAGATGTATGAATATGCAATGGCCCTATTAACAATGCTATGAAATGTATGAATATGTAATAGACCTCTCGACAATGCTATGAAATGTATAAATAAGCAATGGCCCTCTCGGCGATTGCGCATCAGCTTCTTATGATTTTTGACGTGACTTATGAATATCTCTTTTTGACGCCATCCTTGACGTAATGAATATATCATGGCCCTCTCGGTAGTTGCACATCATTCTCCTCTGATTTTGATGTGACTTATGGATATCTCTTTTTGACGTCATCCTTGGCGTAATAAAGATATCATGGCCCTCTTGGCAGTTGTGCATCAGCCTTCTCTGATTTTGATGCGACTTATGGATATATCTTTTCGACGTCATCCTTGACATAATAAACATATCATGGCCCTCTCGGCGGTTGCGCATCAGCCTCCTCTGATTTTGATGCGACTTATGGATATCTCTTTTCGACGTTATCCTTGACGTAATAAAGATATCATGGCCCTCTCGATGGTATGAATGCAATGGACCTCTCGAAGGTATGAATGCAATGGACCTCTCGACAAAAGTAAATACGCTATGATCTGTGTGTACCTGTACTTGGAACACACGGTTAGTAGACATATTGTCGCTTTAGCTAGCGACTTTAGTCAAAACTAAAGACAAAACTTTAAAAAAAAATTCAAAGAATGAATATCGTCCCTTTGGAAGGATCGTTGTGGATGTGTTGGTCCATCGGATGGACAATGTCTGGTGGAATTTTTGAGGTCTTTCTAAAAAATTCTGCCCTAGTTACTTGTTTCAAGGCAAGTCCTACATTGTTGATGGAAAAAAATTGGCATCTTGTGTCATTTCTAGGCTTTCTCTAAACTTGGCACTCTGGTTGAGAATATTTTATCGTGATCTCAAAGCTTGGCTTGCCGGAGAAAATATCTTCTTGTGAATTTTTGAGATCTCCTCAAAAATTTTGCCCCAGTTCTTGTGACGAAGAGAAACAAAAATCTTATGGGGAACATGACCGAGCCATTACGGCGCCTACATATCCTGTTGAGCTAGGAATCAGGTTAGACGTAGTTCCAACTCCTGGTGTAAGAATCCTAAAATGAAACTATTAGTAGCCAATGCGGCATAAAAATAAATTCAAAGAGAAGAGTAACAAGATCTATTGGTCGCATTTTTGGGTCGGACAACTCAATTAAGCAAAACAGGCATCTTACCCTTGCAAGGTTAGCCTATTGGTCACGTTTTTAGGGCGGACAACCCATTTTAAGAGAAATGCAACTTTGTTGGTGAATACTAAGTTACTTTGAAAGATATTAAAGGTGGGCATCTGCCCATTTTCAAAAATTAAGGGAAGAGAATCAAATCTCGACCTCAATCGGTACCAATTGTTAATATTTGTATGGAAATTCTTCTCATTTGCTTCTCTTTAACTGAAACTTCTTTGAGGTAAGTCCAATAGCTTCGAGTGGTACCTCAAATACACCTAAGTATCGACAAGATCTATTCGTCTTACTTCAAACAAAGGTTTTGAACTACACCTACCTTCATGCTTCAAGTGCCCTCACCACAAAGAATGTCCTATTCAACACTCATTTGAAATATTTGAATTGAGGACTTTTGCGAAGTGCTCTCATACTCAAAAGGATGTTCAAAGCATGCAATTGTAATGTCATATGCTTGACCTTCATTTAAGTCTCCACTAATGTGAGAATGCTTGAAATGAGATCATGTAGAGCTTGTTATCAGCTTGTAATGTAGGCTTAGGGATGGGTAGGATATTCATTTAGGATAAGAGTGACTTAATCCCTCCTTGAACGTTGAACTGATTTTGATGCTTTTGACATTTGTACACCTTTGGTGCTTGCTCTTCTTTGTTGTCCCTTTTCTTTTTGTATGTTGTTCTGATTTCTTTTGAATTTCTCTAACTTGAGCCTTTTCTCCTTTCACTTCGAGGAGTTTTTCCTTCTTCTTTTGAAGTTTCTCCCTTAGAGTGCTTTCTTTTTCTTTTCTTTTCTTTTTTTTTCATTGAGACTTCTCCATGTTTTGTGGGAAATTTTGACTCTTTTCCTTTTCTTTTGAAGTCGTTTTTGCATTCTTGACTTTAGGGACTTTGCATCTTTTGCTTTTGGCAACTTCAAACTTGATCTTCGTCTATAATTTGCACATTTGCAACATGCTCAAAGTGGTCGGGCCAAGAGAGGGTTAGTGCATGTAAGCACTCAGAAGGGTATAGGCTAAGATGTGGTTGTCCAAAGAATAGGCTTTAGGCTCAAAGTAGGATATTCTAGGGATTAATGTCATTTGGTAGGTATTGAAAGGCACAATCGGGTCAAAGAAGGACTACGATCTTTTCCCAAACCAAGCATTACCCAGGATTTTGCCTCAATAAACATTCAGGCCAAGTTCTAGATCAGCAATGCAATATAGCTGAATTAAATCTAAAAACTCACCACACAATGCACATGAAGAAATAAGGTCGATTTCATTCTTATCTTGGATGCGTGCAAGGAATATTTTTGAGTGTCACAAGAAGTATGATGAGAGGTACCAAAAAAATCTATATTTCACCATAAAGTCAGTCCTCTCTATCAAATCAATTATTTTTCTTTTTCACATGCGTGTTCCTAACCATGTTGGCACCAACCAAGTCAAAAACACGATCTCCAAAGTTTTTTTTTTGAATAAAAGGTAATGAACCCGAGGAAGGCTACCTACGTATCTCGCTCCAAAGGATGAGAGTCAGGTGTGCGTAGTTCGTGCAAATATGATAAAATATATGCACAAAAATAATGGAAAGTTATAGACAAACTCAGAGTGGTGTCTTCAAAGCTTGATGTTTTCTGCCGGAAGGCGTCTACCGATCATTTGCAAGGATTGTTGCAGTCTCCCAGTAGTATTGTGGGGACCATTTGTCTCACGGTCGTCATCCACTTTTGAGTGACAACATTATGGTGGCCTCTCCGTTATCCATGATGACATTTTTTTTGTTTTGTATAAGTGTGGTTCCATGACTGCTTACGAAAACCACCTGTTGTTAGTATTTTCTCCTAGAATATTTTAGGAGAATATGAGATCTCTCAAACATCTGTGGAAACTGTATATTGTGGTGATCATCCTCGACCATTGTCAAGGATGACCCTCCTGTAAAGAGAAAAAAATGGAGTGAAAGTAGGGAAGTCATAAAATGATAGAACGAAAGGGTATAGTCAAAGACTGCCTTAATTTGCCTTCCCTATTGGGTCTGATGTCTTGTAGAGTTTCAAAGACAAATGACGTCTCCCATGCATTCTAGGGACCTCATCCTGCAAAAATAAAAAAGAAAACATATTAGAATCCTTCTTAAGTTGTGAGAAAAAAAAAAAGGTTAGAGTCAGGCTTTTTGGCCAAGAAGCTCGTCAAATCGAAGATCCTTACAATTCTCCCAAGAGCTCTGAGGATGGTGTTGTTTCCTCTATATCCAAAGACAACTTCTTAGTCTAGGGAAGGGGTTGAGATTTCAACTTTCTTCGTCTGCACAATGCTCCTATAAAAGGGAAAAAGATCGGCTTTTATTGAACCCTACATTCAAAGAAAAATTCTTAGTTTGAGAGATTGATTGTGTTGGCTTCACCTTGCTGTTCAGCTGCTCCTTCCGTTGTTTGGCTAGCAAACTGTTCTGGTCTTGAAGCGTAACCTTGGTGGAATTTTTTAGGACCTAACTCAAAAATTATGCCCCAGTTTAGGACTCGAAGGAACCCTTGGACATTGTTGCTTTGTATGAAACTTTTGAGATCTTCTCATAAACTCTTCCTATGTCTAATATTCAACAGGCTCTTGTATTCAACCTTGTAGAAAATGACGTCTATTGTGGAATTTTTGAGATCTTCTCAAAAATTCTGCCCCAGTTTCCATTTGTGAAGGAAAATGAAAATCTTACGGGTAATAAGACCGAAGCCGACATAGGCCGCCTACGTATCTCATTCTTTAGAATTCAGGTCAAACGTAGTTTAGGTGAAGTAAGATCAAGGAAATTAAACCATAATGTACGATTACAAAGAAATGAAGACTACGAAATGTGATTACATAGAAAGAAAGCAATAAAGTGCAATTACAAGAAAAGAAAGCAATAATAATAAGATTTAAAAATGCCAAAAGTGCGACTTTCAGAAAGTTTCACTCTTCTTCGCAACCTATTATACCAAAAGGCCTACTCCCATGGTCGGGCTATAGGTTGTTGTTCAAACTTGGCGGAGATGCCACAAGAGGTATCACCTTGTTGTCAATTAGATCTTGCACTTTATTTCTGAGGGTGAAACATTTCTCGGTATCATGCATAACTACTCCTGAATGGTAGACACATTATTTGTTCGAAACATACCACTTAGCTGAAGTATTCACAGATTTTGTTTTTATGGGATATAGAATCCCTGCTACTTTCAGCTTTTCATAAAGTTGAGCCAATGGTTCTTCTAGTGGAGTGAAGACTTTGGGAGGCTTTCTTTCAAAGCTGGTGCGAGGTGCACTATTTTGAAGATTTTGTGGTGAATTCAGAGAATGATATGCTGGCTATGGGCCATAGATAGGGCACATCATTTGGGAGATTGAGGTTGACACAGTGGCGAAGTAAGGCGTGGAAAATATTGTCTATACTGAACATTGGGTGGGTACTGGAACAATCGTTGATGATATGACATACCTCCTTGTGTCATCGATCCCACGATCTCTTTCTCTTTTTCCTTTTTATTCTCAAGAGAGACAACTTGAAAGGCCTTTTTAGTGGATTGTAATGTTGCCAAACTTGTTATTTTTCCAGTCTTGAGGCCATCTTCGATTCTTTCTCCTATCTTGATAACTTCATTGAAGGTTTCTGCGCCCATTACAATCAATCGTTCGTAGTAGTCTGAGTCTTGTGCTTCTATGAAGTGAGTAATCATCTCTTGTTCATCCATGGATGGGTGCACCTTATACGCTTCTTTCCTCTACCGTATAACATATTCTCGAAAGAGTTCAAAGGCATTCTGCTTGAGGTTTCTGATCGAGATTCTGTCATGTGAGATCTCATCATAAAATCTGTATTGATCCATAAAAGCTTTTGTCAAATCATCCCAGACACACCACTTGGTTACATCTTGCTTAGAATGTCACTCTAAAGCTTTGCCACTCAAGCTTTGACTGAACAAGTTAATCCTTATCCTTTCGTTCTCCCCTACGCTAATCAATTTTCCACATTAAGCTTCCAAATGAGAGTAAGGGTTCCCTGATCCATCAAACTTTTTGAACTCTGGAATCTTGTAGCCTGGTGGCAACTCTGATTTGGGAATCTCGGACCGCTCTTCATACTTCACATTCTGATTGCTATTGACCTCATGATGACCTTTCACCATATCTTATAATTCTTTGAGCTTCTTGTCTACTACCTCATTATCACTAATCTTGGCATCTCTTTCAATCTCACCATAAGGATCCGTATCTAGACAACCCAGTCATTGAATTCGTGTAGCAACATAAGTATGCATAAGTGGAACATGGTGTGTCATTGGTACATTATGACAATTTGGGGAAGCAAATGTTTTCATAAAGGGGGCATGAATGAGCGAAGTATCTTGAATTTGTGGAGGAGTGGTGAAGTGATTTCCCTTGTCAACTTCATTCGAAAATGGCATGGGCCCTTTTTAACGAACATCAAGATCTGTGTTTATGTTTGGTGGGAGCTGAGAAGATACATTGTTTTGCATTACCATGGATCTTAGTCCAGCCACTTGCTTTTCAAGACGGGTGATGGCTTCCAAGTATGGTTCTGATTTTGTTGAAGTGGTAGAGTCGGTCGCGACATACACATTAGAGATTGAATCAGGTGAAGTGATGGTGTTGATCAAACTGGCTTCCATGTTGAAATAATTTCTTAAAGGTGCTTCACCTCGATCTTGGTTACCAACACAAATCAGCCTCTCTAAGAAAGAAGAATAACTCAAAAGGCAAAAGTGTCAGTATTGTTGATTACAATAATTACCCAAAGATAATGTATAAAGCAGACAACACTTGTTTAGCTTTAAACAGTAGACTTGTCCAAAAATTTGAAAAATGAGGCACCTCAAAAGATGAGTGGATTATTTTGGCTATTTGAAGAGTTTTGAGACCTTTGTTATAAGAAGCAACATGTACCATGCTTTTTGAATAAAGGCATAAAGACTCGAAGATTGAACGCAAACTGACTTTCTGATTTGTATCTATTGAAAAATCATTTGAAAGTGATGGACATTTGGTTAATTGGCCATGATTGAATATTTGAAAATATTGACGCAGTCAACGTGAATTGGATGATGACCTTTTATTTTTTCTTTGAAATGTCATAAAGTAGAAACTAATCGGTTTTGAACAAATTTGAGGATAAACTTTTGAAAAATGCTTTAGGAAGACTCACATTTTGAGTTTATTTACCCAACGATATTCTAAAACTTTGGACAAGTCACGTTTAAAGCAAAATATGTACATTAAACACACAATCACACAAGGCATGGATAAAGCAAGTTATATAGTATGTGAATAACATATAACGCGTCTTACCATACATGTGACCTTTTGAGCCAAAAGTAGGCCTATCGATTGAAGGATGTATCTGCTGTTTGTGACATGTTCCATTGCCCCAAAAATATATTTACACAAATTTATGAATAAACCAAATGGGGATACAAAATGAGGGAAGAGAATGTACACATAAATATCAGTCCCACGCAGGGGCACAATCCTAAACTAGGCCGCCATGGAATTCTTTAATCTCCAACTTTTGAAACTCCGAACGCCTTTCGGATGAAGATCTTCAAATCAAGCAACTACCTAAATATTTCCTACCCCGAGGAACAATGGTCCATACACATTGTCATCACATCCTTGGGTATCGGATCACTTAGGTCAGAATGCCTATTCAACATGATTTGGTTTTGCTCTATCTTAGTTGACTAGAGTGGTTTGTTCAAATTGACCGAGAACCTAAAATGGACTTATCGAGATAACACACTAAGTGACTGTTGATCGACTCGAATTAACTACTTCACTTGGTAGTTCAAATAAAGTTAAGGTGTTATACGGAAGGGCGGGTGCAGATATCCATACAACCACCCTTTTTCCTAATGCCTAATGCTTTGCCAGAAGTGGCGAAATATGTCATGAATGCAACAGTTTATAATTTGCGGAAAGTAAACAAGTAAATAAATAAAACAAGTAAATTATTACAAACCCAAATAGTTAGTCAAATAGAATTTAGTTTCAAAAACATATGGTTAGAACCTAGTTGAATCTCCAGCAGAGTCGTCATTTCTGTTTTGCGAAAAAATGGCTTGGTTTGACTATAATCAAATTTGAAAGAGAAATTTCCAAATTCGACAAAAAACAGAGTTGCCACTTAATTTATTTAGGAAAAATTAAGAAAAACCTTTAAAAAATAATTCAAAAGACTAAAACAGATAAAAATCCTTTGAATTTGAAAAATCCTGATAAGTAGTTCCTATTAATACTCTTGAAAGGGTGTTAAGGCACCAAGAGTATCTGTTAACTCGCGGTTATCCAATTTGTTTAAAAACCCAATCTTATGACTAAATTATTTTGAGAAAATGGTGTAATTATGTCTGGAAATCTTCTTTTGAAAAGAACATTATTAAAGCTATTGAAAGAAATGTTCAGTTCAATGTAAAAGAAGCACCAGTAAAAGCTAAATGGGTAAATGGCAAACTCTTGGAATTCAACTAAGTTAAATTTAATGAAAAGTGTTAATATCAATAGACAGATAAATAAGGAGGAAGAAAACTCTTCGATCAAATCTTTAGCTCAATTGCTAATCCTTTGGGCCCTTGATTCAAAATCAACCTGTCCTAATTCTATTTTTTGGGGATTTAGCCCACAGTTGCTTGCTGTGCCAATGCCAAAATCATGGGCTTTGACTGACCTATTTTAGCCCTTTCAGGCTATGCCGCATCTGACTCATCTCGGGATTTTAGGCCCATTTTGCATTTCCTTCGACCTGTATAGATAGCTTCCTCGCTGTAGCTTGACTCGAGAGGTGTTGTTGTTGGACTTAGGCCCAACAAGATCCAAGGGAACAGATGGAGTTTGTTGAGAACTCATCCCATTTCACATGTGTCAAGAAGGAAAATAAATAGAAAGTAGAGAGGAGGCAATAGAAAAATCCATCAGACAACAACAATTAATGTATACAGAGAGCTAAAGCATTATCCTCAAAACAACCCTCAACAAAAGAGTGGTCCCTCACAGTGGTAAGCATAAGAAAAGAATCATTTAAGCTTCAACATACACTTAGAAGCAAAGTCTCAAATAATTTCATTTGGCTACAAAAAGATAGAAAAATTTAAAGATAGATCAAAATGTGTTAAAAGCAACATTCAAGATCATAGTGCCATGCTTAAATTGATAACTTCAGCATAAAACAAGGTGAGACAAGTTGTGGTATATTGAACAGAAGACTCCATAATGAAGAGAATTTATTAACAATCAAGAACCCTTAGCATAGAGGAGAAACAAAATGTATATCCATACACACAAATTTTCACACAAACACGAAAGGCAATAATCAATAGAATATTTTGATGATTCAATCTGTAAGGAATGAAAAAGTTGTTTTCATTTTTTATTAGAGCATGAGACTAATTTGAACCAATTCTCCTCCAAATCGAGAGCCACATAAATAACACATAACATAAAGAGTTTTCACTAAGAATCGAGGGTGAAGGATATTGCACTATACTTCATGTGAAGAGGAAGAAATGGGGGTAAGAAAAGTTAATCATACTTCCAGATTTCATGAAGGAGATAAGAAATCAAGAGGTAGAGACTTCCAAGTATATTTCAAGACAAAACAGTCCACAGTTTGCCCGAAGAAGTCATAAATTCAAGCTACTGCCATTTTCGAAAAGAACCTTATTAATTACATTAGTGGTTTAAGTCTTATTTGTTGGTAGAACTAAGGAGTAATATTTAAATAACAATCACCAATTTTCACTAGCATAAAACCAAAGAGACGAGACACATACTAGCATCGAAATAGGGAGAAAACTGAACTCTTTAAATCAATTCACTTGTAGAAAAGAAACAAAAGAAGCAAACAGTATGTTGTTTAACAAGTTAAACCCAAGAAGGCACATAAACCAAAGGTTTGTTCAAATCAGCCAACATCAATAGAGTGCAGGTATACAGAGCGACGACAGTATGGACAAACAACAAATATAAACATCTCTACATTCTTAAACCAGAATTTAATGGCAAAGAGCAAACCAAACCCTCAAAAAGAGACTACTCAACATCGAAAAGAATAAATCTTTCTCACTCTAATAGTGAGATTCCCATAACGACAATAAAATAATAATCGAATTGACAAGAACCTATACACTACCAACAAATGAAAATGGCCACAACATTGCACTCAAAACACTCAACCTTCAGCACCAACAACTTCATTCTCGCAATCAAATTCGAGAGTTACTACCAACTACAACGAAATGATAATCTAAAGCTTAGAAAACACCCTTAACACTACTAAAGCAATAACGAGAAGCTATAAACAAGAAAACCCGAGAGAGAAGAGGAAATGGAATTTACCTTTTTTGGAGCAGCAAATCGGGACTCGAGTCATCGTGGGAATCCTCTAGCCACCACCGGAACACCACTAATAATCAAGAACCCTAAGCTCAAAATTGAGACTCACAAGGTCTCCAAAAAATTAAAACTAAAGGAGAAATCCCCAACTTTGCTCAGAATGATTTTTTTCAATTCCAAGGCTTTTTCTCAGAAGTTTTTCACCTCCAAGATTTTTGCTTGAGAATTTTATCTTCAAGGCTTGATTTTAGCTCTCTACAGTGAGCTATTTATAGAAAACTTTGGAACCAATTTTTGAGCTCCCATCGATGTGGGAGAATGAATTTTAAGGGCGTTTTGGGAAATTTACTGAGGCATAAGGGGTGAGCTGGGAATTGTACGAATTTAGTACTATTTTCGGATAAGTATTGAGATGGAAAATTGAAAATTTGAGAGGATAATCATTGGAAATTACCTGGAAGCTTCTAGTAGTACCAAAATCATGCCAAACACGCATATGGTGTACGAATTTGGAGAGGAAACATTGGATTCTTGAGGCTGCGTCATTTGAGGAGATGAGATGATCGTTTGGTTGAAGTTGTTGTTTGTTCTGGAAAATAGGAGAAGAAGATGAGGGAGTATATTGTGTATTGTGGTGGGCCGAGTCATGATTTGGATTAGGCGTAGGGTTTGTTTTGCTGAATTGGAGCAAAAATGGACTAAAAGTCCAATTAGATTAGACAAATCTTTTTTAGGCCAAATATTTATAGTCAAAATAAAATGAGATAAATTAAATCCCAACTAATTTTTAGCTTCTTAATTCAACAAAAGTTAAAACAATAACTTTGACACGAATCTTAATTTACTTTGAAAATAAAATCAACTAAATTCCCAATTTAGTCGGTTTTTAAAACAAATCAAATTAAATGTCATTTTCAATAGAATTGCTTCTCAAAAAATATTTTCTCAAATAAAACTCATATAAATTCCACATATTAAAATATGGAAATAAATAATTTGCTTGAGAATTGACAAAATTATCCTGAAATTGACTTTGAAAAGTCCTTAATTTTATCAAGACGATTATTTCAAAATTATTTGAAATTGAAGAAGCTCAAAATTAATTCGAATTGGGGAGGACAAAAATTGGGTGTCAACACGGCATACCCCAATTGTTGTTTGGTGTTGAAACATTGTTTGAAAAGTTTTTCATCACTTTCAAGTGCGTTTATTTTCACTGTAAACTTTGGCGTTCAGATTGGTTCTTTGTTTGGTGCTTCTGTTGTTGCTAACTTCTTTGTGATATCAATTTTGTGGATTCTCGTTCTTCATTGTTGGTTCCTTTGTTCTCCCCTATATCTACTTTGTTTTTGTTAGGTTCGTTTGGCTGCTAATTTCTTAGAATATAATTGGGACCTTCTTAATCTTGGTTGTTCTTTATTGTGCCTTAAAGAACTTTAGTTTGACTATGTGATTGTGTTTGTTGGCTTCTCTTATATTGATATTTGGGAATATGAGTTGGAAAATATAACTCAAAGGAGGAATTATGGCTACAAATCAGAAGGGTAAGACAACTTTGGTTTCGGCTTAGGGGTTTATTAAATTTTCTAAATATCAAAAATCTTTGAAGGGATCTACTGCAGTTAGTACCTTTATTGGATCAGATAAAACATGTCTTATCTCCTCTTTTAATAATTGGGTGATTGATTCATGTGCCACAAATCATATGATGGGTAATCTTAATATTTTTTCTAGCTTTCAATCACATAAAGTAGCCTCTCCGGTTACTGTAGCTGATGGATCAACCTGTAACAGTGTTGGCTATGGAATTGTTCAACCAACCTCGTCTATTACTCTGTTATCTGTATTAAGTCTACCAAAATTGGCCTTAATATGATTTCTGTTAGTAAAATTACCAGAGAGCTTAAGTGTTATATCTCATTCTTTACCGATTATTGTCCATTTTGTGATCTTATGACAAATCAAGTTATTGGTAAAGGACATGTGGAAGGTGATCTTTATATTCTAGATGAGTGAGAGCCTCAGTCTATTGCCTGCTCCAGTATCGTGTCTCCATTTGAGGTACATTGTCGACTGGGACATCCTTCACTACCTTTGTTGAAAAAGCTTTGTCCTCAGTTTCAGAATATTTTCTCATTGGAGTGTGAGTCATGTCAATTTGTAAAACACCATCGCATCTCATTAAGTTCGAGGGTTAATAAGCGAGTCGAGTCAACATTTAAGTTAGTTCATTCAGATATTTGGGGACCATGTCCCATTGTTTCTAAAACTGAGCATAAATATTTTGTCATTTTTGTAGATGGTTTTTCTCGAATAACTTGGATATACTTTATGAAGATTAGATCTGAAGTGTTTACTCACTTTTGTGCCTTTTGTGCTGAAGTCAAAACTCAATTTGATGCCTCGGTGCGTATTCTAAGGAGTGATAATGCTAAAGAATATATGTCAGAAGTATTTCAATCTTACATGAGACAACGTGATATTCTCCACCATTCTTCCTGTGTAGTTACACCTTCTCAAAATGGAGTTGTTGAGAGAAAGAATAGGCATATACTTGAGACAACTCGGACATTGTTGTTCTAAATGAAGGTTCCTAATTAATTTTGGATTGATGCTGTCTCTACTGCTTGTTTTCTGATCAATCGTATGTCGTCAAGTGGTGGCTGATAATATGCCTTATAATGGTTTTTTCCCAAACAAATCCCTATTTTCTGTGGAACCTAAGGTGTTTGAAAGTACATGTTATGTTCGAGATGTTTGACCATCTATTACCAAGTTGAATCCTAAGGCATTAAAGTGTGTTTTATTGGGTTATTCTCATTTTCAGAAATGGTATCAATGTTATTCTACTGAACTTGACAAATATTTGGTGTCAACTGATGTGGTATTTTCAGAGACTATACCATTCTTCTATGCACCTCCTGCTTCTACAAGTCAGGGGGAGGAAGATGAGTGGTTAGTCTATCAGGTCACCCATGTTTTGAAAAAAGATTCAGATGTTTTCACTCCATCTCCCAGTTCTTCTATAGATCAATCGACTATTGTACCATCAGTTCCTACTTCATCTGCGGTAGTAAGACTTCCAATTATTCAAGTTTACTCGAGGAGGCAAGAGTCCAATGATCCATGTCCCGCACCACTCCCTTTGTCACCAGATCCTAAGTCGTCTGATCCTCTAGAAGATCTTGATCTCCCTATTGCTCTCCTCAAAGATACACGTAGTTTCAAATCCACATATTCCATTGCTAATTTTGTTTCATATGGCCACTTATCCTCTATGTCTAGATCTTTAATTGCTTTTTTAGACTTCATCTCTGTACCCAAAACAGTGAAGGAGGTTTGAATCAATCTAGATGGTCTGCTGCAATGTGCTTGATGAAATACATGCCTTAGAGGAAAATTACATGTGGGATTTGGTGGATTTACCAAAAGGAAAGAAATCAGTGGGATATAAGTGGGTCTTTACAGTCAAAGTTAATCCAGATGGGTCTGTAGCAAGACTTAAGGCCAGACTTATGGCTAAATAGTATGCTCAGACGTATGAAGTAGATTATTTAGATCTATTGCTTCCAAGAATTGGCTAAATGGCTAAATGGGTCTTTCTCTAGCTGCTTCCAAGAATTGGCCTTTACATCAGTTAGATATCAAGAATGCATTTCTTCATGGTGATCTTTGAAAAGAAGTGTATATGGAGCAACCACCCGATTTTGTTGCTCAAGAGGAGTATGGTAAAGTCTGTCATTTGAAAAAGTCTTTGTATGGATTGAAACAGAGTCCTCGGGCTTGGTTTGGCAAGTTCAGTGAGGTAGTTCAGAATTTTGGGATGAAAAATGAGCAAATGTGATCACTCAGTCTTCTATTGGCAATCAATTGCTGGCACTATCCTCCTTGTTGTATATGTTGATGACATTGTCATTACAGAAAGTTATTATGTAGGAATTTATTCCCTCAAATCTTTCCGGCATACTAGGTTTCATACAAAGAATTTGGGCCAGTTGAAAGACTTCTTGGGAGTAGAAGTGAACATAAGCAAGAAAGGAATTTTTCTGTCTCAGAGAAAGTATATTCTTGACTTGCTTGCAGATACTGGAAAGTTGACAGCCAAATCCTACTGTACTCTAATGGTTCCAAGTATGCATCTTATGAAAGATGATGATGATCCTTTTGATGATCCAGAGAGACATAGAAGGATAATTGGGAAGTTAAACTACCTTATTGTGAATCGTCCGGATATTGCTTTTGCAGTAAGTGTTGTTAGCCAGTTCATGTCCACACCTACAGTCAAACATTGTCAAGCTTTGAAGCAGATCCTATGTTACTTAAAAGGAGCTCCTGGACTTGGCATATTGTATAGAAATCATAGCCATACTCGTGTGGAATGCTTTGATGATGCTGACTGGTCTGGATCCAAAATTAATAGATGATCTACTATAGGCTATTGTGTTTTTATTGGAGGGAGTCTAGTATCATGAAGAAATAAGAAGCAAGGTGTTGTATCCCGATCTAGTGCATAATCTGAGTGTAGAGCTATGTCACAGTCTACATGTGAGATTATGTAGATACATCATCTTTTAACTGAAATTGGGTTGAAGCATTGTACACCAACAAAACTCTGGTGTGATAATCAAGCTGCTCTTCATATTGCCTCAAATCTGATGTATCATGAAAGAACTAAATATATTGAGGTTTATTGTCATTTTATTCGTGAGAAGATTCAAGAGAACTTGATTTCCACTGGCTACGTGAAGACATGAGAGCAACTAGAAGATTTGCTCACAAAAGCATTGAATGGAACTCGAGTTGATCACCTTTGTAACAAGCTGGGCATGATCAATATCTATGCTCCAGTTTGATGGAGAGTGTTACAGAATCTCCATAATAATGAAGGTAGATAACATAACTGTTATAGAATCTGTATAATAATGTAGGTAGATAACATAACTGATTTGTAGGGATTTGAATATTTAGTTACCATAGTTAGCTTATTCCTTCATGTAGTTATACCATTGTAATCTTTGAATAATATACAAGTTATTCTCCATACCTTTGTCTTTTACAGCCTCATTATGAGGCTCGTGTAGTTTGTTGCATTAGATGAGCAGGATAGATTGCATTGGTTTTAATAAAGTTTCGTGATGTTTGTAATTGCATAAAATGAGATAAAGCAGCTGGCAGCGACGTGACAAGTATGTTCCGAGACGATAGGGCTAACTGGATCCTTGGGTACTGTCACCCCCTCTTCCCTACTGAGGTTCTTCATGCTGAATTGATTGGTCTTTATCATGGCCTTCTCCGGGCACTAAATCAAAATATAACAAGGCTTATTATTGAGACTGATTCTGAGATATTACTTTCACTTTTAGTTAATCCTTCTCCTAAATGTCTAATATTGCTTAATACTTGCAAGGACCTCTTGGCTAAATCATCGGATTATCAGCTATGTCATCGGCCTTGCTCTACTAACCATGTGGTCGATCTCCTTGCCAAACATGGCAAACAGTTAGCTTATGATGCAAATTATCTTCCTAGGACGTACCTCTCCCCTCCCCATTTCTTATGTACAGTACTATCTACTTAAATAACACAAGGAGTTTGTTCTCAGCCATAGTGTGTTAGGTTTCTGCTATGTATGGTGTGCTATAACTTTGTTTCTTTCCCTTTCTATATATATAAATCTACGGCTTATTTCAGCAAAAAAATAATAATATTATTATTGTGTAATTTAGTATACACTTTTTTCTCATTTTATATGACAATATTTAAATGACTAGAGAATTTTAGAAGTGAAAAGGATCCCAATATATACTAGGGGTGCGCATCGATCGGTTTGGGTTGGTGTTATGTATCATTGGTTTGGCTTATCGATTTTTAGTTTGTAAATACCCTTAACCAATAACCAAGCTAATAAGATATTTTTATCGGTTTATCTATTTTTGGTCCTTAACTGTTCGATTTTTAGTTTAACCGATAAAAAATTGCTCTTATAAAATCAAATGACTTTTTCCAACATGTAAGTCAGTAATAAACTAACAAATGACATATCCTGCAAAATAGTTCCAACATCTCAATGTTATCTTCAAACTTCGAAAACAAACCAAACTAAAGGAAGATCAATAGGATCGACTATTCAAATGTAACTGCTTACATTCATCAAAAGAAATTTTCAGACTAGGAAACTATATAAGTCTCCCTGAATTTGCATCAAATGAATTTTTGACAGCAGTGTACTTAGTAATTCCCTTTCGTCCAAAGCATACACAACACTTTCAAGAAAGTGAAATCAAGAAAAACAGAAACATTCATAAGGCCACTACAAAGAGGCAAAGAGAAATAAAGAGGAAAGGGGAAAGTAAATTGAATAGGGTTTTTAAAATGAAGGGAGTAGTAATTAAGTATAGTCTTATTTGGTTATCGGTTTACCCAATAACCCAATATTAAAAAATCGAAACCGAACCAATAACCCGATAAATATTTCTTATAAAATCATTAAAAAACCGTTAATCCAATAGCACTAAACTAATAACATTTTTTTTTGGTTCGATTTATTATTTTGTTTACTTTTTGTACACCCCTAGATTATATACCAGAAGCGCTTTAGAACTCGTAATAAAATTAAAATTCTTAAATTTTATAGTTGGAAGAATGTAGGGTAAAACGTTACTACTTAGAAACTTTGGGTATGCTTAATGTGATTTAGTAAACTATAGTCCATACATATACTGGGCCAGGATCCTCCATCGGCCCATTTCACTTCCCGGTTAACCCCGCCGTCAAAAGCCTTCTCAACGGCGGCGTCGGGCAGCAGCCAGCTCAGCTCATAGATGGAAAATGAGAAGAAAGTAGAGAGTTTGGTGCTAGTACATAACATAGCAAAGAGACACAACGTCGGTACCTTAGCTCGTAGCGCCACCGCGTTCGGCGTTTCGGAGATGATACTCGTCGGCCGTCGTGATTTCAATGCCTTCGGTAGCCACGGATCCACCTCTCATGTCCGGTTCCGCCACTTTCACTCCCTTGCCGATGCTAAAACCTTCCTCAAGGTATGTAAAAAGTTCCAAAATCCAAAATGTTGTGTACCTTTGTTAGTGTTGGATTCGTAATATACAGAGATATAGAGGCTGATCATTTATGATTGCTTATGAAATTTACTCAACAGGAAAGAGATTGTGATATATGTGGAGTTGAAATTACAGAAAATGCAGTTGCTGTAAATGAGCATCCTTTTAAGAGAAGTACTGCTTTCCTGCTCGGCAATGAGGTTAGGAATCATACTCCCTCAGTCCCTCTGTCCTAATTTATGTGTTTTAGTTCGACTTCGCACAAAGTTTAAGAAATAGAGGGAGACTTTTAAATATTGTGATCTTAAATTAAAGATGTGTGTTGTATGTTAAATCTTGTACTCTTAAACTTGTCATGCAAAATGTTGGAATTGGAAAACTTCTAAATATAGAGAAAGAGGCACTTTTTTTGGGACAGACCAAAAAGAAAAGCAAGACACTTTTTTCTTGGTAATTAACTGGTATTTTGTTAATCACCGTGAAACATTACAAAACCATTAGCGTGGTTACCGCAACATGCTAATTCTTCCACAAAACAAAAACGCTACCGACTTACAAGCCTAAAGAGAAAGAAAGCTAAATTGGCAAGGTGTTGAATCATGGATCTTACTCCTATGGGGGCTCTGACATTACAAACATAAACTATTTCTCTACCAATAGTTTCCCGTGCCTGAATTTCTTCTCAAAAATTCTTTGGTTCCTCTCCATCCAAATGGCATGCACAAACTCACTGTACACCATCTTGAAAATCTGCGCTTTTTGAGTTGCTCCCTTTGCATTCTTCACTAGCCAGTCCACATGTTGGTTCCAATCATGTGCAGTCCAGGTTTGCTTTTGAATCCACTTCATTAATCTTGCCCATAAATTCTAGCATAATCACAATGAACATAAATTTGGTCTCTTGATTCCATACCCGCTGAACACAAACAACAGTTTAGGTCCACATTTAAGCCCCACTTTGCCAGTCTATCCGTGGTGAGTAACTTCCCATGTAGTTGTAGCCACATTGTGAAAGTGGCTCTTGGTCTAGCGTCATTATGAAAAGTCATGCATTTCCAATTCACTCTGGGACATTCTCCAATCAGTTGAAGGTAGATATGTCTAATGAGGCTCCTTTGCTTTATTGAGGCTGTATTAACTTGGTTTAGGATTGTTCTAGCTTCAGTAAGCTTCCTAATCATCCAACATGCTTGCTTCATGATGGTGATGTCATTTAACCTCTGGCCCTTGATATAGTATGTATGGATCTATTTGATCCAAAGTTTGTCTTGTTTGTGTGTCAGATCCCAACAATTTTGAGCAATAGCTGCCTTATTCCAATGTTTGATATTAATAAAATTCAAGCCACCAGCAGATTTAGGCAGACAGACCTATTCCCACGCCACCAATGCTTTTTTGGTAATTGTATTAACTCCTGACCACACAAAACTTCTACAATGTGCTTCAATAGCTTTGATGACCGTTGACGGGATAACATACAATTGAACCCAGTAAGCCTGGATCCCAAAAAGAACTGATTGCACTAACTGAATCCTGCCTGCATAAGTGAGCTTTTTCCCAGTCCAAACATTAATTTTAGACACGATTTTATCAATCAGGAAGCCACATTGTAGAAGTTTCAAACACGATTTTATCAACATGCTTGTTCTACGCCTCCAAAATAAGTTGAGCTTTTCCCCATATTAGCTTTCAAACCCGATGCTTCTGAGAATTGAGTAAAGCATTTGTAAAGAGTGGCCACAAACACTTAATCACCTCTTGAGAAAAGGAGCAACTCATCTGCAAAACATAAGTGTGTGACGCCTTTTGCGCATTTTGGGTGGTATCTATAGTTCCTATTACCCTTCAGTTCATCCAGACTCTACTCAGATACTCCATTGCAATTGCAAATAGGAAAGGGGACATGTCGCCTTGTCTATGTCCCCTAGCTGCATTAAAAGGTTCTGTGGATTCCCCATTAGTCAAAATAGTATAGTTGACTAAATCTTTTTGCTTTGTCCCTCTATACTTATGATGTAATTAATGCTGAAGTACACTATTGGTGTATTTCTTATTTATAATACCAGTTAACTTTCTCAAAATAAAATAAAATAGTATAGTTGACTGTGTGGATGCACTCCATTACCCAAAGAAGGAACTGAAAAGGGAAACCAAGCAATCTCAGTACTTGTTCCAAGTAAGTCCACTCCAGAGTCGTAGGCTTTTTGTAAGTCAATTTTGATCATGCATCTTTTGGATATATGTTTTCTAGAGTAAGCTTGGACTAGCTCATTGCTAACACAATGTTGTCTGCAATTTTCCTCCCTGGAATGAAACCGGCCTGAGTTTGGCAGATAATATGAGGCATGACTGCTTGGGGTCTGGAAGCAAGACACTTAAATTGGGACGGAGGGAATAGTATGCTTCCGCTTCTTTTTTTTTTGAAATGTTTGTATCATTCTAATAATGGAACACAATAAAAGCAAATGATCCATATAAGATACATACTAACTAGTTGGGAATTAGAGACTTATCTGTTATTACAGTTGCACTAAGCCGGATTAGAGATGTTAATCTCAATTTGTCTTATAAGAAGAAATATTTTGTATTAGAAATAAACCTGATTAGGGAGAATGGTTAGTGAGGATTCATATTGCCCATCCATCTAGTTTGGGACTGAGTTGTGATTCGTTGATGCTAATGTGACTCACATCTTCATCACAATGATGCTCTTTCGTCAACCGAAATATCTTCCTATAAGAACTCTACTAGTACTTGTTCTTTATTACGGGTGGGAAATATTACTGATTTCCAAATGGTTTGTGAATGTCGTCTGTTCTGAAAACAAATATTAGGGTAGGATAACATTTGGCCTATTGACCATAATATGAATTAATTGGTGTGTAGGGTACTGGACTTTCTGCAAAGGAGTGTGAGATATGTGATTTCTTTGTATATATTCCACAATATGGGTGTGGTACTGCTTCATTGAATGTGACTGTCGCTGCTTCCATTGTTCTACACCAATTTGGAGGTAACTTCTATTGATAATCACTACTCCTTTTATTCTTATTTGTCCTATTTGTTTTTGGTGACTTTTTCCATGCTACTTACTGGACAGAAACATTTTGTGTCTTATACCTGATAATGGTAGCTTTATTTCTCTACCAATCTAAAAGTAGGACCAGATCTTTTCCCGTGACTTATTCCTGCATTTAGCGCTTTACCTTTTGTTAATGCTACTTGCGAAATAAGAAAAAACTAAATCAGGTTTTAGTTCTTTTTTTTTTTTGGATCACGTGGTGCCTGGGACAGCTTGCTATTCTCATTCTATTTCTTATATATAAATATATGGTAAATCCCACCACAAAACTCCTCTATCTAGGAGCCAACGCCAACAGTGTCATTTCTCAGTTTGCTCTCCCTTGGTGACTTGAACCCCCTACCTCATGGTTGGAAGTGGAGAGTCCTTACCTCTAGACTATCCTTCCTTGTCGTTTAGTTATGCTCAGCGTAGTTGTTCTGTAGTGTCGAATTTCCTTCATACTCAGCATACTTGTTCTGTTGTATTGAATTTCCTTCATACGACTAGATATTGCTCTTACCTTTTCCATTCATACCGAAATCATCAAGATTTCTGGCCTCTGATTTCATGTGGTGGAAGTGTCGCTGCTTTGCCATTTACATTTTTAAGAGTGTTTTGCCATTTGCATTTCCTTAGTATTAAAATAAATTCGGTATGGGATTGGTATAACATTTTTAGAACCACAATTGAAAATACCGAACCAAAATCTTTCAAAACCATACCAAATATGTGTGAATTACTGATCAGCAGAAGAGCCAGAAAGTTTCACTTTGATTAGTTGGTTATCCAGCACCATAGTAATGCCGACTAACTGTTTTGGCTTCAAATAATCTGGAGGATTTCACAGCCAAAGGAAGGTAGAGGCTGCTAGTGTGCTATGCACTTTTTCTTGACACGTGAAAATGTGGAATAGTTAGCTGGATTGCTGGATTTTTGGTGTAAACAACTTTGTATAGTAGATGTATATCAGATTTTAGAGTTGATAGGAAGCCTGTAATGGACACTTCTTGGAGGGGGCCAGCATACCCTTAATGCTGAGGAATACAATATTTACCAGTCTCAACAACAACAAAAAAGTTAGCTGGATTGCTGGATTAATGAGAGGCTGTATCTCCAATTTCTTACGTAAATAAATCAGTATTTTGAAAGCTCAACTTTTTTAAAAATATACTTGGCTTCTTCAATGCTAAAACTAACAGCTTCTTTGCTCTAGTCTCTTCTATCTAATAAAAAACAGTTTAAGAAAACTGTGGCTCTTGTATGCTTCAGCACTCATACTTTAATGCTTCAATAGTTGTGCATCTATGGCAAATGGAGGGTCTTTTTGACGTTAAAATGCCAAAAAATAAATCTTCTTTTCACAGCAGTACAGTTATGTATAATCCCTCTGATACAACACCGGTTTATAGCTGTAAGCTTTAAACCCTCAATTGAGTGTAAATCAACTCTGTCATCTTGTATGGTTTGTGAATGTTGTTAGATCAGTGCAATCTCACCAATCCAGTGGCTGCAGAGATGACTCTACCATGTGTAGCTGTATAGAATTGAAGTAACTGTTGCTGTTGAGCTAAATTTAACACCATTTTTATGACTCTGGTTTTAATATGACCATTTGGTATATCTAGTCTAGTTCTCTATTTGTTGTATGCCACTTGTATCTTTGTTTTTTTCCCAACATTTGAATACACTTGTTACTTAATATGCTCATGTA
Organism: Capsicum rhomboideum; assembly: GCA_031232105.1. Classification (NCBI taxonomy): domain Eukaryota; kingdom Viridiplantae; phylum Streptophyta; class Magnoliopsida; order Solanales; family Solanaceae; genus Capsicum; species Capsicum rhomboideum. The sequence continues at coordinate 110,674,213 of CP124719.1, read as the reverse complement.
GTTATAGCTATATTGTGGACTGAAATTTAAAATTTAAATCTTCTCAGTCTGGGCTGGATTTTCTGAGAGAACACGTGAAGGGAATAAGTTTATTGTGGCTGAAAGACCACCTAAACAGGCAAAGAAAAATTACTGCATGGAAACATCTGAATCTGTTGCTGAGGAGCGAAGACTGAAGAGGGAAAATCTTTCAAATGGATTCTTTGGAGATACTGGGAAGGATGAATCACCTTCAAATCTTTTAGATACCTTGTTTGATGATTAGTGCCGGGGAAAAGAGAGAACTACCGAAATTATGGTCCTACAGCCTCATCCTCGAAGTTGTGCTGATTTACTTAGAACCAAAGCAAGCCAACTGTCAAAGGGTTTTTTTAATTATTGATGGAGGATAAACTGCGGAAGAGTTGGAATTAGGAACCCCGAGTAATTTCGCTTACCAGCCACCATAGAGTAGCAGTTTTACAGGAACTTTGTATTTGCAAGTTCACTAAGGGATTTCATGTTTAGATGTCCAGTCTTATGTTTGTGATATTAAATTTTGCCAATACGACATAAAACTAGATCAGACATGGCATGTGCCATTGTTTGTCATGGATCAATCATGTTCTTTGTACGCTCGAGCTCGGTCATAAGATGGTCATTTGTTAAATATAATATAATTTCAGACTAGCCAAATGATTGCAGTTGTAGCATTGTCTGATGTTACTCAATAAATGATTGAAGTACAAATGCTCTATGCTATCTTTTTCTTTTTTTCCATCATTGTTCTACTCACGAATATTGTCAAAAATGTTAGGTAATGCCTGGAAATTGAGGCTTGATTGGCTTACCTCGACCCCTATTTCACTTTACTCTAGTAGACCAAAAAGTCGAAGTAGATCTTTTGATAGCATCAAAGCACTGAATGGTCCAATAATGAGCTGAGTCCATGTTCACAAGTTGAATTTGCATTGCCAGAAGAGAATTGATCACTGTCCTGTAAAGGGTGAAAATGACATGGTAGAAATTATAAAGTATTGCAAAAGGATATAAATATCATTGGCTGTTCCACCTTTATCTTTCAAAAGTTTGACTTGCTTTTGCGTTCTATACTTTTTATGTGTAGCTCCAATTTAAAAACTAAACTGTGTGTTACAAGACTAATAAACTGCTCCATTGTTGAATCATTTCTCGTTTTTACACCTCTTTTAATTGACTAAAGTGGGAAAAGCTAAAGTAGATGAAGGTCATATATCCATTATAATATATCAATCAAGAATAGAAAAACTTTGGATTTCTTTTTTTTACAGTTGTTTAAGTTCCCAAAGAGAAAGAAAGTCGTTGTTCACAGGTATGAGTTAGGTATTGTTTTTGTTGTCACAGACAAGAAGCTCAACAATTATGCCACAAATGTCAAATATTCAAACCCCACCTCATTTCTTGGAGCAGTTGGGATGGGCTTTTGTCTCTTTATCTACTTTTAACTTGCCCTGCTCAGACGTTCACCAGTAAGACAATTTCCTTCTCAATGAGAAGTAGTATAAATGTGGTATACAAAATGTACATAGAAATCACTTTCATACCTTCAATCAAGGCTTAGTTTAAGAAATTTGACTAACCTCAAACTCATTAAAATCCATCTGGTTAGCTAAAACTCGGTGATAAATTGGTTGCAGAGAACTCCGATGCTGTTAAGAGAGGGTCCAGTGCAGCTTTCATGCAGAAAGCAGTTTTCCTGCATGATGCATGTCTTCAGCCGGAGAATTCACCGGCTTTGCTCGAGGATGCGGTGGCTGATATGGCGGCGTCCGAGGACTAAGGTGGTGATCAAGAGGTTTAGGAAGCTGAGTTCAAGAGGACATCATGGTCAACTCAAAGAAAAACTAAGTTTCAAATCATCATCAACTAATCCAAACGGCCAGACTAGGTCTATTCGACTGGCTACCTTTAATGCTGCATTATTCTCCCTTGCATCTGCTGTGCCTAAGGCTGAAAAATCAGTCATATTTGCTCATGATGACGACGATGATGGTTTCAAATTTCAAAACCAGGTAAAGTCTGAGAATAATCGTCCCAAGAGCATATTGAAGCATTCCCCTCTTCATCCTATATTAATAAATGGAGCAAAACCAAAGCAGAAAGTTTCAATCAACCTTCCTGAGAATGAGATTTCATTAGCTCAGAACAGGGTACTTGGAATCTTGGAAGATGATTCCTCAAAGATTTTGAGTTTAAACAACAACAGCCTAGGCCCTGTGAGGTCTCCGATATGCTTCCCTGCGATGGCTAATTGGATGATTAATGATTATGGAGGCTGCTGCATGAGTGGAACAAGGACAATTCTTGATGTGCTGAAAGAAGTGGATGCTGATATTTTGGCTTTACAAGATGTGAAGGCTGAGGAAGAGAAAGATATGAGACCTTTATCTGATTTGGCTCGCGCTCTTGGGATGAACTATGTGTTTGCTGAAAGTTGGGCTCCTGAATTTGGTAATGCTATTTTGTCCAAATGGCCTATTAAGAAATGGAGAATCCAGAAAATCTATGACGATAAAGATTTCAGGTGCCTTCCTTCGAACTCTCTCTTCTGTTAAAACTTATGTTGACTATATCTATGTTCGTAGAATTGTATGCTACATTATCTAAACGTTTCAACTATTAGAAATGGAAACAGTTTTTAACTTGATAATTACTCATGACATGAAGGGTGGTTCCTGTTTGGTGCTTTATATAACTGGTGTTTTGGTTTGATGCAGGAATGTGCTTAAGGCTACGGTTGATGTACCCCGGATGGGAGAGTTGAACTTCTGTTGCACTCAACTTGATCATTTAGATGAGAATTGGAGAATGAAGCAAATTAATGCAATAATACAATCAAATGACAGTCCTCATATTTTAGCAGGAGGGATAAATTCTCTTGAAGCCTCAGATTACTCATTAGAGAGATGGAATGATATTGTGAAGGTAAAAAGAAAAAATCCCAAATTTTAATAAGTAAAATTCTTTCTTGGATAACTAGCATCCTTTTATCAATTTCTTGATCACACAATTTCATCATAGCAGTATTATGAGGAGATTGGCAAGCCAACTCCAAGAGTTGAAGTCATGAATTTCTTGAAAGGGAAAGACTTCAATGATGCGAAAGAGTTTGCAGGGGAATGTGAGTCAGTTGTTATCATTGCTAAAGGCCAAAGTATGTATCTTTATCTCAGAATTTCCTATGAATTTTTTCTCTATCTTACTTGGAGCCGTTATAATAGTTGCTAACAACGTTTTCTCAATCATGGTCTTGTCATTTTGACACAGATGTGCAAGGAACATGTAAATATGGAACTCGAGTTGATTATATTTTGGGATCGCAAGGCCTGCCTTATGCATTTGTACCTGGATCATACTCTGTTGTTTCATCGAAAGGCACGTCCGATCACCATATAGTTAAGGTGGAAATCATGAAAGCAGCAGGCGGTGGTAGGAAGAGTAGCAGGAAACAGAAGAAAGTAAAACAGAGAGTTGAGAGGATGACAAGTTCTTGTTCTTCAAGAGGGATTTGGCAAGTGAGCACTTAGCAACTATGGTTATTAGTTCTTTTTCTTTGCTTTTTTCTTCCTTCTGGTGACTGGTGGTGTATAAATTATTGTGTTTTCCTTCTTTGTGACTGATTATAACACTTTATTACATGTAGAGTTTAAGATATATAGTGAGGGAAAGCCATGATGCAGATGTATGTTATCTCTTTTTGTTCGACCTGCAGTTACCATTTTATTATGTCATCAAAATTCTACTCTTAATAAGTTCACCCTTTTAATAGTTCTCTAGCTCTTAATTCAAGATTTGGCGTAAGGATAAGTGTTCAAATCTTTAGTTTGGAGAATACCTAATTGGTTTCAAAAGAGAAGTTATTTAGTATTAGTTTGGCATAACATGCGCTCGAATACAGCAAGATGAATATAGATGATTCACTCAACTAGTTTGTAATGGAATACAACAATAACAAGATCAACAACACCCAAATTAATCCCACAAGTGGGGATTGGGGAGGATAGTGTATGTAGTCCTTACCCCTACAAGGTAAGGAGGCTATTTCCGATAGATCCCGCCTCAAGTAACACAGTCCAGTGCAGTCCCAAAACAGAATTACAAGGAACCACCAATAATAACAAAATAACAAATAGTAACAGAGCGAAAACTACAACAATATAATATAATATTGAGGTACAAGAAACAACAGCTATCAACAGAAATCGGAGGACAATAAACTACAGGAGAAATACTGAGACTACCACGAAAGTAGTAAAGAGCATACAAAAAAAAAAAAAAACTAGCAATGACAAAATAAAACAGTAATTGAAACATAATAGAGAACAGAGGGCAACAGATATCAAAAGCAAGAGACTACAAGACGGATAATGCTAGGACAGACACGATGCTACCAGACTCCCACCAGGCCTAATCCCGCCAAAAAAGCGAGACAAAACTCAACTACCTACTAACCTTCTACCCTAATCCGCGATCTCCATACCCTCCTATCTAAGGCCATGTCCTCAATAAGCTGAAGCACCGCAATGTCTTGTCTAATCACTTCTCCCCAATACTTGTTCGGCCTACCTCTGCCTCTTCTCATACCCACTATGTCTAGTCTCTCACACCTCCTTACTGGAGCATCTGTGCATCTCCTCTTTTGCTCTTCACATGCCAAAACCATCTCAGCCTTGCATCCCTTAACTGGTCAACCATAGAGGTCACTCCCACCTTGTCTTAGATATCTTCATTCCTAATCTTATCACTCCTAGTATGCCCATACATTCATCTCAACATTCTTATCTCCGGAACTTGCATCTTCTGAACATGAGAGTTCTTGACTGACCAACACTCCACCCCATACAACAAAGCCGGCCTAACCACCACTCTGTAAAACTTACCTTTAAGTTTTAGTGGTACATTTTTATCACATAAGATACTCCATACGTGAGCCTCCATTTCATCCACCACACACCAATACAATGTGTGGCGTCATCTTCGATCTCTCCATTTTCTTGGATTAGAGACCTCATGTACTTGAAACTTACTCTCTTGGGGATGACTTGTGAATCAAGCCTCACTTCCACGCCTACCTTATATGAGGCATCACTGAACTTGCATTCTAAGTATCCTGTCTTGGTCCTACTCAACCTGAACCAGAGGCGGATCCAGGATTTGAAGATTACGGGTGCCATTCTTTTCAATATAAATTTATTATTAGTGATGGACATCAAACTAGGACGCACATTCAGTTAGTTCAATCCATTTTGGGCTAATTCATTTTAATTTACAATTTTTTTTCATAAATAATACACAATCATCGAACAAAAATAAATTTTATGCTATTCAATTTAATTCTTGGTCAATTACTGTTGAACAAAAAGGAGAAACATAAACAAAAAAACTAAAAATTTGAGTACGCAATTAGATCCTTTTAATTCAAACATGGTGTACTTAGAAAATTATAATTTATGGTAAGTTCTATGAGAAAAAAAATTATAAAGAGCCTAAGGAACTTTTACCTTTCCCTCAACAACACAAGTAAGAAAATATTATTTATTACGAAAATTCCTAAATTATCTCTATCAAAATTAATATAATATTTAATTTTTAAATAAAAAAACTCCTAACAAAGTGTAAAAAGAAACCAATGAATTAGCATACATCGATCATTGCCTTTATTCAAAAGATTAAGAAACAAAGAATAAATTCAATAGATAAAATCTACAATGAAATGAAAAAAATATATTAAAATTACATTCAATTAAATTAATGAAGATCTTGAAAAGGAAAAAAAACGATTTGCCTTCCACCTAAGCTACTCAGGAAATTAGGCCCAAGAGATAATTTAGATAAATAAATTAATATTGGATGAAGAGTTGAGATGGATAAAAATATAAAGGACACTAGGGGAAGGGAAAAAGTAAAGGAAATTGCAAAAAGGGAGACAAAAAAGCACATGGGCAGCATTGACTTGTGAAAGAAAACAGTTGAAGGTGTGGCTGAGGGGATTCGAACCCGCGCAAAGACGACTGGCACGACGTTGGCGCCCGAGCCTTTGCCAACAGACCATAAGCCATTAGCATTCTATGGGTGCCAAACGTATTATATGTACATTACTTACTAAAATTTATATGTGTATATGAAAATTTTAGCCGAGCGACTGGGTGCAGTGGCACCCTCACGCTCCCACATAGATCCGCCCCTTACCTGAACCCTTTTAGACTCTAGGATTTGTCTTCAAACCTCCAACCTAGCATTAACTTCAATGTGAATCTCGTCAATCAATACCATATCATCTGCAAATAACATACACCATGACACCTCACCTTGGATATGGGCGTCAATTCATCCATCACTAAGGCAAATATAAACGAATTAACTAAAAGTTGATCCCTGATGCAACCCTATCTTGACTGAGAAATATTCCGAATCACCCCCATTGTTTTTACTCGGATTGTGGCTCCATCTTACATGCCCTTCATTGCTCTTACATAAACCACCGGTACGCTCTAGCCTCCAGACATCTCCATAGGAACTCCTAAGGACTTTGTCATATGATTTTTCCGCATGATTATCAAGTGTATCCTAAACATGTAAATTTTCAAAATCTTCTAAAAGCTAATTAGATCAATATCTGACATGAGGTTAAATATCCTCTTCCAATTCTTTGCTTTTACACTTAAATATTTCTGAAGCATGAGAAAGAAATGCCCACAACAGCATCAATTTTACATCTCATAAAAAAAAAATTAATTTTTAGATTTTTAAATCCATTAGAAATTCTATTTAAGATAAATACAATTTGAAGAGTGAATTTTATCAATATTTCCAAATTTGGCAGGTGCGAATCAATATATATATATATATATATAAAGGAGAATCAAGACAAGACAAGATGACGTGGCACCTCTCTATGACTTCCATTCACATTTATCTTTTTTCTCCTTTTTTTTGACACTGGAGGAAATATCCACGCTTATAAAATATATTTTCTCTTACAATTATGAAATAATTTTTTAATAACCTCATAATTCATTCTGAGTGTAATTTTATGCTTTATGAACTTCTACAGATTTTTCCTCTTCCTAGAACGGTACTTTACTAACTGCGCATTCATATAATATACATATTCCAGACATACTAATCTTTACTAACCAATAATAATTTTAAAAAGGACAATTAAAGAATATACAAAATACAGTGTCATAACAAAGGCCAAATATAAGAGTATGTTTGGAAGAAATGATAGAAAAGTAAAGCTAATTAAAGAATAATAAATACACATGTCAAGAACTAATTACTTTCTATATATTCGTGTAATGTAATGTATAATTATCTTACCTTTTATGGTCATTGATTTTGTCTAATTGAATTACACTAAGATATAGTAAGTTAAAAGTAAATTAAAAAGTTAAGAAAGTTAATATATAGAAAGTTAAAAGTACAAAAAAAATAAAATGAAAAAGTTGAAATATTAAACTGAATCCTTAATACATTTTCAAAGTAAATTATTTGCATTGCATGAGTAATGCATCTTCTTCACGTTTTCCTTTCATTTTTCTTTTTCATCTTTTTTTTTTAAAAAAATGTCTTTCCATCTCTCCTTCTCCAATAATATGCCTTTTGTAATAACTTGTGCTCGCTAATTAAATGTATGTTGTTAAACATTCCATCTCATTAGATATCTTCTACTCCATCATATTCATTTTAAAATATATCGAGTGATCTACAACAGTAACTATCAATACTACTAAAATACAACTTAATTACATTTTCTATGACATATGGCTACAAAAATGGAACCTATCACTTAATTTTAATATATTTTGAGTGATGTTATTAGTGTCCCTCTATTCCTTCCTCTGTTTTCTCTCTTTTCCCTGTTCCTTGTTAGTCACGGTACCATAAGCAGCATGTATAATTGAATAGTTGTAGATACAAATATCCTTTTTTAATGATCGTTTCGTTTAGATTGATATAATGATAAGATTTACTTACTGAAAAGGTTTATTGTTCTTTTGGCGACATGACTAATTTGTGGTGACAATCAAGATCTTTTAGTAATGATCATATCGAAAAGTCGACGATTTGATTGAGTTAAGGTAAAACATACATGAGGCTAACGTGATATTAGATACTCCTTCAATCTCATATTACCACCCAAATCACCAACCACCAGGAACATGAATATTTTGGGTGAGTTCATATTTTTCGGTAGAGGATTTGTTGGATTAAGCGAATCTTCACTTGCACCAAAAGGATATACTCCCTCCATCCCATTTTAGTTGGTCATCTTACTAAAATAAATGTTCCATATTAGTTAATCACTTACTAAATCAAGATAGAATTAATTAATTTTTTTATATTTTACCCCTACAATTAATTACAATTCCAATGTCCATTTCTATGCCTAATGAATATCTTTAATATAGGTAAAAGATAAATAAGTACTCCCTCCGTCCATCTTTACTTGTCCACTTTTCTACTTTGGGATGTCCAACAATACTTGTCCAGTTTATAAAATTAATGGATAATTTACCTATTTCTACCCATTTTACCCTTAGCATTAAATACGATTCAGTATCTAATGCATTTTTCAAAGCATTAAATTTATTATATTCAAAGAGTAATACGGTAAATTACCCTCATCATTTACTGCTTCTTACTCTGTGCCAATAGGAAAGCGGACAAGTAAAGATGGACGGAGGGAGTAAAAATCATCACTCCATTTATGATTTCTTAATCACCGTGTAAAATGAAATGTGACCAACTAAAATGGGACGGAGGGAGTATAACAGTTGATGTTGGCTTTTCATTTTTTTTGCCATAAAATTGTGAAGTCAAATTTGTTACTTATCAGATTTATCATAAATTCAATGAAATGAAATGAATGTTACATTTTCCCAAAACATTAAATTTATTATATTCAAAGGGTAATACGATAAATTACCCTCATCATTTATTGCTTCTTAATCTCTGTGCCAATAGGAAAGTGGACAAGTAAAGATAGACGGAGGGAGTAAAAATCATCACTCCATTTATGATTTCTTAATCACCGTGCAAAATGAAATGTGACCAACTAAAATGAAACGGAGGGAGTATAATAGTTGATGTTGGCTTTTCATTTTTTTTGGCCATAAAATTGTGAAGTCAAATTTGTTACTAATCAGATTTATCATAAATTCAATGAAATGAAATGAATGCCACATTTATCCACATTCAATGGGTACCATAATCATCCACGTCCACTATTGTGTAACTTCGAAAAGAATTAATTTTGACAACAAACACGATTAAGTTGGCTGATGACTTTTTAGCTTTCTAACAAAATACAAATGGGTTGTTATTAATTTTTCAATTAAGAAAAAGAGATTAATATAACATTAATGATGAAAGGAAATAAATATGACTTTATTTAATTTCTGTAAACTCTTAAGGTGAAATTTTATGTCTTTTGAAATTAGAAAAATGGCCAAAAAAAAAAATCCAAAAAAAGATAAGGAATGGAGGCTATACATACATATATATATATATATATATATATATATATATATAATTTTAGGTGAAATTACTTGTTTTTTATTAGCCTTTTTTTTGGTAAATGTATCCGTATAGTTAATATATTTTCGTACTCGACTTTATTATTTTGGACAATTGATTTTGTACGTTAAAGTTCTTTATTTTAGTTTTACGGATTTTTTGTAAGAAATCTTCATTTATATACATAAGATATCTCCACTTTTACACATAAGATATCTAAAAAGAAATTGCATTTACTCATATTTTATTTAATATACATTTAATATATTTCGTAAGTTAGAATATTATTCTTTTCATTAATTTAAGAATAAAAGAATAAAAGGGTAAATTAAAAAGCAACAAAATTAGGAAAGTAATATGAAGTAATACTCTTAATTAACATAACGCAAATCTTAGACACAATTGAACGTGGATGATGGGTAAATGATTCACTACCTCTTTCATAATCTTTGCAAATTTTCACCGATAATTTTTACTTCATTTATCAATATTCTCTTAATTTCTTAGTCCTAATTTGTGCCTAAAATCAGCAAATTCCAAATTTTATGCCAAAATCTTTTTCACCTTTCTTTTTATATTCTTTTACCATCTCAATACTTAAATATATACATCCTTTAAATTTAATATAGGCTTATAATATAAAGAATTCCTAAAAAAGAGAAGAAAAGGAAGAGGAGAATAGAACTCCTATAAACTCTTTTATATATACTTTATTCTATACATACAATACAACTATACAAGAACAAAAAAATGTTAAATACACTCTCTTTCACAACTCTATTGAACTCATTTCTAATTTCCTGCCAAACCTTTTATCATCAATATCTCTTCTTCATCCTCGTATTTCCTCGCTAAACTTTGTATCATCAATATCTCTCCTTCATCCTCGTATTTCCTCATCAGACCTTTTATCATCAGTATCTCTTTTTCATTTCCATAGTCATCTATTTACTTTGACGCAACAAACTTTTAGGCGGATTTTGGTAAATCATGGCAATCGTGCACAGTGGAGTACTTTTTTCCCTATATTATTCTTGCTAATCCTTTTGATTGTGTGCTTGAAACCAAATATCATTGGTGTTGTATTTATAGGTTAGAAGTACCCTGTTTTTCTTTTTGCCTAATTGGTGCATTTAAATTGAAATTACGAGTTTTTATGGGAAATGAAGAAACGTGCATGGGTATTAAAAATAAAGGAGGAAAACGTAATTGATACATTGAATCAGGAGGTGGAAAGTTTCTTTTATAAAGGATGTGGGTGTGTATATGGAATTAATGATACTCTTAATTATAAGGAATGAAATAAATAAGGTGTATTCAATTTTTTAACAGTTTTTCTAGACATTTATACATGGGAAAAAAGCCAAAAGATTGAGAAAAAAGGTAAATAGCAATAGAGGCCATTGAGAAGTGCCACATCAACAGACTTTGATTCTACTTTATTATTATATATATATATCTATATATAGATTTTTCTTATTTTCCCCCTATTTATATGTTATATTAGAAAATGTAAAAATCATTTCTTAATTACCTTCTCTTAATTACACATCAATTTTTCAGTTTAGAAAGCCCAAAAGTCTGTGTCATTATGACTTTAATAATCATTTATGCAATGAGACATGCATAAAACGAAGGAAAATTGTGACTCAAATGGTGTGATTTCTTCAACAACCAACTCACTAATCTTTTCCTCTTGCTCCTACTTTTTCTTCCTCAACTGATAGGTGCTTATTATGCAAGGAAATGGCTCTTATTATCATGGTTATGGAAGCATATGTGATCAAGAATGTGGAATCGGGATTGAAATCAATACGCAGAAGTTATTATTGTGTTCTGAAGAAGAAAGTGAAAATCATCCTTAAAGATGTACCGTAAGTCTTTATTTCTTAATTTTTAAATACATTTTTATTTTAAAAAAAAAGAAGTAAAAAAAAGTTTAGAGAATGAATTATATTGTTGTTGTTTTTATAGGTAAACACAATGTTTATTATTTTTTTCATATCTGTATTACGATTATATGAAGCTAAAAATTTGTGAGGTTACTTGTTGGACTAATTAAATAGTCTGTAATTTTTTCCTCCGGATGAGAACAACATGGTTTGATTCTTTTCTTCATGTTGTATATGGCTCATTTTTTCATCTTGACCATACATAAGTCCAAACTTTGATCATAAAATGAATCTTAGAATTTCATGTGATGAAAATATTTTTGAATGTATAACGTCAATCGTAAGGTAAAAATTAAAAACAATGAAAAATAAGTAGTTCAACTATGTGCTTTTTCGCTTCTGTCGTTATTTATGTCATTGATTTTCTTTTACCTTTTCTCTTCACTGTTTTGTACTATGCCTAGCTTATATCTTCATTAGTTAAAGCAAAAAAATATTAAATTTAACACAAAGTTATGCTATTTTTTGTTTGTGCATGACAGAAATGTGATTGGGAAAAATAATATTAAATATTAAATTTAACACTAAGTTATGCTAATTTTTTGTTTGTACATGACAAAAATGCGATTATGAAAACTAATATTTTAGTTTTATCAAATTATTTTCGAAAGCCTTAGATTTTCTTTTCTCCTCTTTTTGACTGTGTTTTTTTTTATACATGAGAAGCACTATTGATGTATCGTCTGATGGATGTACACAAGGGCGGCTCAATATATCCGGTGGCCTAAAGCGAAACTTCAAAATGTGGCCTTAATTTATTTTTTCATGAGAAAAAATTACATATAAATATTATTTGAAGTCTATTTTTAGAAGTTCTTGAGATTCAAAATTATGAATAAAATTGTTTTATAATGGTTTTCTCAAAATAATTCCTTTTCAATTGGTAATATACCTAATTCATTCAATTTATCTTGAGACGTTGTTGATTTTAAGTGAGATTTTATCAATTTTAATTTTAAAAACTTCTTTCGGCTGAGGATTGTTATAGGAACTCTGTAGGCAATATATGCATTTGAAAAATAATAAAATATTTTTATCTTATTAAAATATTTCTTAACTTTCTACTCCCTCCGTCCCACTTTAACAATTATTTTAATTTTTTTCACTATCATTAAGCAAAATAATAAATACAAGGTATAGTTTACTAAGTTACTCCTATTTATCAATGTTTTTTAAAAATATTGAGCAATATGAAAAAGAAATCTTCTTTAATGTTAAAGGTAAAGTTAGAAATAATTGTCAATTTAGTCTTGAATTCTTAAAGTGATAATTTTTTTGAGCTAAAACGACATTAAAATGAGACTGAAAAAATATTAAAAAGTACTCAATATTTTCTAATGGAAAAAATCTACAGAACTATAAACCTATAATTATTAAAAATGAGGCCCCCGAAAACTAGGGGCCTAAAGCATTGGCTTCAGTGGCTTCATGCTGAAGCCGGCCCTGGATGTACATTATTAGTTACAACTTACATCTAATGAAGAGGACAATAGGGCTGCTTATCAGGGGGGATAATTATGCTTAGCGGTTTGGTTTATCGGTTATTGATTTTAAAATATACTAATCCACTAGCCAATCAATAAGATATCGGTTGGATCGATAATGGGTAAGCAATTATCGGAAGATTATCCCGATTATTATTTTTCTCGACACGAATTTTACTGTCTACAAATTCTGGCGCGCCTAGTGGGACAATCTCTACCTCTCATCTCAACTTTCCAACTTCAAAGTTCAAGAATACCAAAATGACTTCCAAGAAGGTCAACACTCAATCCACTGCCCCTAAGGCTGCTGATTCCAAGTTATCAGCCGAGGTAGAAAGCATCCTTGATGTTACTTTTGGAAGCTTTTGGGCTGTCATAAGGAGCAAGGCCAACATGATGGGGCAACAAACACATCAAGTGTTGACGACATCAACTCCAGTTTTTGGATCTTCAACCCCCAAAAGAACAAGGTCCTCTACAAGTGCTTCAGAAGAAGAAAGCAGTGTGGCAGAGAAAATTAAGAAGACTCTGGCTCTACTTGATCTCTCTGGTTCAAAAACCTCTAGGACAAAGAACGATTGTCATTCAACCAACATGTCATCTCCACTTACTTCGGGAGAGCCAAGGACTTCAGAGATCAACTTATGTGATAATCCGTGCTACTCTCCGACATCTCCAATAATTATGCAAACAATGGTAACTGATATCTCATCCACGGAGGAGCAACTTGAGAATGTGGTGAGAGCGATTGAAGGTTTGACCAAGTATGTGCAAACTCAAGACTCTCGGATCGATAAGTTGATGGATCGAATGGAAGGCTTAATAGATGGAGATTCTAGTCATGCACCTGGAAAGGCTCCAGAAATTCAAGAGATAGATCCTCCTACCAAACAGACACCACCTACTAAGGAGGTGCCAGTCTCTGACAGAATGATCCCAATTGACCAATTGAAAGAGTTCATTGAAGGGACCCTCAAGGACAAGTACGACGTTGCTACCAAGTCTTCCCTGACGTATGCCAAGCCTTACACGGCTAGGATTGATAGCTTCAAGATGCCTGCCGGTTATCAACCCCCCAAATTTCAATAATTTGAGGTCAAAGGGAATCCAAAGAAACACGTTGCCCACTTTGTTGAGACATGCAAAAACGCCGGAACATACGGTGACTATCTCGTCAAGAAATTTGTCCGCTCCCTAAAGGGAAACGCCTTCGATTGGTACACGAACCTCGAGCCTAATTCCATTGATAGCTGGGAGCAACTGAAGCATGAATTCCTAAATCGCTTGTATAGCACGAGGTGTACAATAAGCATGGTAGAGCTCACAAATACTCGTCAAAGAAAGGATGAGCCAGTTATCGACTTCATCAATCGATGGAGAAATGCTAGCCTAAACTGTGAAGATAGGCTCAGTGAAACTTCCGCAATAGAGATGTGTAACCAAGGAATGCACTGGAAAATTCTCTATATTTTCCAAGGCATTAATCCAAAATCCTTTGAAGATTTAGCTACCCGTGCTCACGACATGGAGTTGAGTTTGTCTTCTGCCGGAGAAGGAGTAACGCCCATCCATGACCCTCGAAAGGGAAAGGACAAATAGGAACCCAGGAGATGGACCAAGTTTGTCCCCAAAAGCGACAACAAAAAAGTCATGAATATCAACGTGTCTCCTGTGAAGCTCACCACAAAGGTAAGAAAGAAGCAGAGCATAAAGACGATTTCTCAAATGCGTCCAAACCAGAAGTTGACTTTCAAAGAGATCCAGGAAAAAGAATACCCCTTTCTTGATTTTGACATTTCCAAAAATTTTGATGAACTTCTAGAGCTAAAGCTCATTGATCTACCAGAAATGAAGCGGCCCGACGAAGCTGGAAAAATTGATGACCCAAACCATTGCAAGCATCACAGGCTTGTAGGTCACCCTTTTGAGAAATATTTTGTCTTCAAAGATAAAATCATGCAACTGGCTAATGAGAAGAATATCGTGCTTAATGACGAAAAGGCCAGTTCTCATCAAATCTCCATCACTTTTGGCTCACTCTATCCGATCCAAATATGTAACTTCAAAGAGTATAATGAAGAATTATTGGAGCATGACAAGTCTCTAATTGATGAAGGTGATGATGAAGGTTGGACTTTGGTGACTAGGCGGAGGCACAACAAGAGGACGTGTCTATAAAAATACTCATCCAAGTAACCAACTAGAAGGAGAATGGTGAAGAAACTAATGAAACAGAGGTTGGTTGAGCTTCCAAAGAGGGTGAGTGTAGTGGAACATCACCACCAAAAATCACGACGTCCTGTGACCTTCAAAGAATTTTTTCCAAGTTGGTTCTGCGAAAAGACTACTCAAGACCACATTGAGGCATCTTGTTTTAATACTGACAAAGAAGAAGCAAAGGGTGAAAGCCTATTAATAGAACCTCCTTCTCTTGAAAAGCCTACTAAATTTCTTCACCAAGAAGCACATGTATGTGATACAAAAATCACATTTACAGATAAGGATCTCCTATTTGGAGAAACACTACACAATCGTCCCTTATATATGGTAGGTCATATTCTTGAGAAGAAAATAAATAGAATCCTGATAGATGAAGGGTATGGAGTGAACATCCTGCCTATTCGCATACTGAAAGAACTTGGCATCACAACTGATGAACTTACTGAAAGCCATTTGACGATCCAAGGGTTCAATCAAGGGGGTCAGAGGGCCATATGATCCATCAAGTTAGAGATGCATATGGACGATTTACGATCAAATGTATTGATGCATGTGATTGATGCCAAAACTTCATATAATATATTGCTTGGTAGGCCTTGGGTACACGAGAACAAAATCGTTTCATCCTCCTACTATCAATGCCTAAAGTATCTTGAAAATGAAGCAAAGAGAAAGATAGTGGCCGATGATAAGCCATTCACTGAAGCTAAATCAAACTTCGCAGATGCAAAATTCTACTTGAAGAATTATGTCGTGAAGGAGAAAAAGGTTGATGATGTCACATCAACCAAGTGTGATGATCTTGCAACTAAGAAGGTCGAGGTGGCTTTTGAAAATGTTGTCATTAAAAAGCCTCCCTCCACTTCAAATAAAGGGAATGTCGCGTACTTAAAGAAGAAGGCAACTCCTATGCTCCGCTATGTACCAAAGGTGGGAAAAGAAGTACGACACGCATCCGATGTCCAAGATAATATACTAGGGGGGATAACTCTTTCGGTAAAGCAAATTGATGCAATAAATTTGTCCTCAAAGCTACTTGGGGAATTTGTGGCTCAAAATTCATCGCAAGATATGACACTCCCTTCAAAGCGTACGAAAGAAGGTTTTGCTCCAAACGCTTACGAGTTATTTGTAAAGGCTGGATACAACCCTAATGAGCCATCAAATTTGGGAAAAATCCCATTATAAGCCACTACCAAGTAAACGCGTGAAGGATTAGGGTACATGTCGCCACCCCCGGTTCGCATCTCTCTAAGAAGGGTAGCTAGCGACTACATCACTGTGGAAGAGGAGTCCACTACTTCCAACAAAAAGCCTTCTATCTTTGATCGACTTGGAGAATCAACCATAAGAACTTCTGTGTTTGAGAGGTTGGGTCCAATGAAGAAAAATAAGAGTAACAAACCTCAGAGAAGTTATCAAGGCACTATTACATACTCTTCACCTAGAATCCAGAAGGATTTCTGAAGTTTGATTCCTTCTAGAATGAGGCGACAGACGAAACTAGTGGTTTCGTGCAAGGAGGTGTTAAAGGCAAAGACTCATACTGTGGTTTATACCAAGGAACATGAGGAAGACAAAGAAAGTATAGGCTCTTCATATCATATTACAACCCAGAGTGAGTACGATACATCATCTCTAATAAAGGTTGAAGAGTTGGAAGATATTTCCTGGTGTTGCCATATATTTGTCAATGACAATGATCCTCAAAAAGAGAAAGATGCTGGAGATGCTCCGTCAGAATTTGAAGAAGGAGTAAAGACGACAATAGATCCCTAAAATAAGTTAATCTTAGCATTGATGAAGACCCAATGCCAACTTTCCGAAGCGCTTTTCTAGAAATGAATGAAGAAATCTCTTACATGGACTTACTCAAAGAATATAGGGATGTTTTCGCTTGGAGTTATAAGGAGATGCCTGGCTTAGATCCAAAAGTAGCAGTTCATCAGTTAGCAGTCAAGAATGGTGCTCGTCCTGTTAAGCAGGCCCAAAGACGCTTCAGACCCGACTTGGTTCCATTGATTGAAAATGAGGTTAACAAACTCATTGAAGCTGGATTTATTCGTGAAGTTAAGTACCCCACATGGATATCAAGCATTGTTCCTGTACGGAAGAAGAATGGTCAAATTTGAGTTTGTGTCGACTTTAGGGATCTCAACAACGCATGTCCTAAGGATGAGTTTCTAATCCCTATTCCAGAGTTGATGATTGATGCTACTACGGGTTTTGAGGTGATGTCTTTCATGGATGGATCATCCGGCTATAACCAAATCCGCATGGCACGAAAGGATGAAGAGCTCACTGCATTTCGTACGCCTAAAGATATTTATTGCTACAAGGTGATGCCTTTTGGTTTGAAGAACGTTGGTGCCACTTATCAAAGGGCTATGCAAAACATCTTTGATGATATACTCCATAAAAATGTTGAATGCTATGTGGATGACTTAGTGGTAAGGTCAAGAAAGAAGAACGACCACTTGAAAGACTTGAGAATGGTATTTGAGTTTCTCCGAAGATATCAACTTAGGATGAATTCGTTGAAATGTGCCTTTGGAGTTACTTTTGGAAAGTTCCTTGGCTTTATTTCACGACACCGAGGAATTGAAATTGATCAATACAAGGTTGATGCAATTTTGAAGATGCCCGAACCTTGAAACATTCATAATTTAAAAAGTCTTCAAGGAAAGCTAGCATACTTAAGGAGGTTCATCTCAACTTTGGCGGGAAAATGTCAACCATTTAGTCATCTCATGAAGAAGGGTGCCCCTTTCGAATGGGACCAAGCTTGTAGTAAAGCCTTTGAAAATATCAAATCTTACTTGATGAAACCTCCAGTTCTTACGGCACCTATACTTGGAAAATCGTTGATTCTTTACATCGCTGCACAAGAAAGGTCAATTGGAGCACATTGACCCAAGAAAATAGTGAAGGTAAACAGAACTCTCTTTATTACCTGAGTAGAATGATGACACCAAATGAGCTGAATTATTCACCTATTGAAAAGTTGTGTTTGGCGTTGGTCTTCTCAATTCAAAAGATGAAGCACTACTTTCAAACTCATATTGTTCATCTGGTGTCTAAAGCAAATCCCATCAAGTTTGTAATATCAAAACCAGTCCTCAGTGATCGACTTGCAAGGTGGCACCTTTAATTTCAATAATTTGAGATCGTGTACATCCCTCAAAAGGCTGTAAAGGGACAGGAATTAGCAAATTTTTTGGCAGACCACTCGATACCTGATAATTGGGATCTAACTGATGAACTTCCTGATGGGGATGCAATGGTTATTTTAGTTTGACTTCCATGGAAGATGTACTTTGATGGTGCGACACATCGTGGTGGAGCTGGTGCTGGCGTAGTGTTTGTCACTCCGCAGGAAGAGGTTATCCCATACTCCTTTACTTTGACACAATGTTGCTCTAACAATGTCGCTGAATACCAAGCATTGATACTTGGACTTGAAATGGCTGTCGACATGAAGCAACTACAATTGCAAGTCTTTGGTGACTCCCAATTGGTGATCAAGTAGCTCTTGGGAGACTATGAAGTCAAAAAGCCCGAGCTATGCCCATATCATAGATATGCTCAGAAGTCGATAGGATGGCTTGGAGAAGTTACCCTCCAACACGTGCCAAGAAAGAAAAATAAGCAGGCCGATGCATTGGCTGCTTTAGCTTCAACCCTAACTCTTCCGAATCAAACACGAGTTACTATCCGCCAAGAATGGGTAATACCATCACCGGATGAGGAGGAATATACAGAAAACAAACTTGAGCATATCTCCGTTGTGTCTGAAGCCGTAAAGAAAGATTGGCGACAACCACTTATTGACTACTTGTGTTATGAAATACTTCCTGAAGATCCAAGGAAAAAGATCGACATCCGTCGTCGTGCACCTCGTTTCCTTTACTACAAGGACACGCTATACAGAAGGTCATTTGAAGGAGTACTCTTGTGATGTTTGGGAAAGGAAGAAGCAGTTCAAGCTTTGCAGGAAGCACACTCGGGAGTATGTGGATCTCATCAGTCTGGACCGAAGCTCCACTTTCACATAAAAAGGATGGATATTATTGGCCAACTATGGTGAAAGATTGCTTGGACTATGCTAGAAGATGCAAGTCCTGTCAATTTCATGCAAATTTCATACATCAGCCTCCTGAAATATTACACCTCACTATCGCATCTTGGCCATTCAATGCTTAGGGATTGGATGTTGTTGGACTACTACCAAAATCTTCTAGTAGACACTTGTACATCTTGGTTGCGACAGATTACTTCTCAAAATGGGCAGAAGTTGTTCCTCTCAAAGAAGTGAAGAAGGAGAATGTTGCAAACTTCATCCGAGTAAATATCATCTACCACTGGAATTCCCCATTACATAATAACTGACAATGGCAAGCCATTTGATAACAAGTTGATGAACAAGATTTGTGATCTCTTTGGTTTCAAGTAGCGTAAATCTTCTATATACCATGCTGCCGCCAATGGTCCAGCTGAAGCATTCAATAAGACTTTATGCAACCTGTTAAAGAAAGTTGTCTCTAAATCCAAACGAGACTGGCATGAACGAATGGAAGAAGCTTTGTGGGCATATAGGATGACTCACCGCACACCGACGCAAGCAACCCCATACTCACTTGCTTTTGGAGTTGAAGCAGTCCTACTACTTGAGCGTCAAATACCTTCTTTCAGACTTCCTATTCAAGAAGGGCTCACCGAAGAAGAAAATGCTAAGTTGTGTCTTGTAGAGTTAGAAGCTCTTGATGAGAAAAGGCTACAGACTCAACAAAATATTGAATGTTATCAAGCCCGTCTATCTAGGTCTTTCAACAAAAAGGTTCGCTTGAGATGCTTTCAAGTTGGAGATCAAGTCCTAGCAGTAAGGAGGCCCATTATCACTTCTCATAAATTTGGGGGCAAATTCACCTCTAAGTAGGATGGACCATACGTCATACACAAGGCGTATTCAAATTGTGCTTACAAGCTTGTCGATGCAGATGGCGTGAAAATTGGTCCTATCAACGCCAAGTTCTTGAAGAAGTAACATCCTTGAAGGAAGATGACGCTCTTTAAGGCATGAGCTTAAACTGCATGTCACTCCTGGCCCGCAAGAGTATAAACTGTGTACGACTCAAAAAAATAAATGTCCGCTAGGTTAAAAATCTCGAAAGAGGCAACCTAGGCAAAAGTTAGGACAAAGAAAAAACTCTTCCAGAACTACATTGTGACTTGATCCTCTTCACCGAGGTATGTAGGCGCTTAGAAGTTTCATTCTAAGTTCAGTTGCATGAGTGTCAAAAAATACATGTTCCAGCTTGATCCGCCACACGAAAGTTAAGTCTGCAAATATTCTGATTAAACCAAAATGTTCATGACTCAATGGGGGCAGAGCTCCATATAAAAGGGAAGCTTCTGCAATAGGATTTGAGACCCTCAAGTTCTACGAGCCTACAAGTTGAAGTTGTGAGTGTTCCAAGCCTGCGAATTGAAGCGTGCATGTTGAAATCAAAATTCACCAAGTCAGTGACATTGAAGGCTCAAGTTCACCACATCTGCATGTTAAAGTCCTCAAAGTTCAGCAATCGTGGCTCTGAGTTCAAATATTATGTGATCGACTTCTTTTGAGTATGTATCATGTAAAGTCTTTGCCTTAGACGATATAAAGTCTTCGACTTGGACAAGTCAACACTTTGGCTCAAACGATGTAAAGTCTTTGCCTCGAGCAACATAAGGTCTTTAGCTCAGACGGTGTAAAATTCTTTGCCGTGGACTATGTAAAGTCTTTGCCTTAGACGGTGTAAAGTCTTCGACTCGGACAAGTCAACACTTTGGCTCAGACGATGTAAAGTCTTTGCCTCGGGCAACATAAGGTCTTTAGCTCAGACGGTTTAAAAGTCTTTGTCGTGGACTATGTAAAGTCTTTGTCTTAGATGATGTAAAGTCTTCAACTCGGACAAGGCAACACTTTGGTTCAGACAGTGTAAAGTGTTTGCCTCGACATAAAGTCTTTAGCTCAGACGGTGTAAAAGTCTTTGCCGCGGACTGTGTAAAGTCTTGACCTTAGACTGTGTAATGTCTTCAGCTCGAACAAGACAACACTTTGGATCAGACGGTGTAAAAGTCTTTACCGCAGATCATGTAAGGTCTTTGCCTCAGACGATGTAAAGTCTTTGGCCTAGACCATATAACGTCTTTGGCTCAAGCAATATAAAGTTTTCAATACCATCGCCTGCCAAAAAAAAATGAGAGAAAGCAAAAGCATGACCAAAAGATATTTACCTAAATAGAAGTACTTTTTCCAACGGAATAAGCCACTCGTAATTTCAATGGTCCCACACCTAGATATGATTTATCTTGTGAAGTCACGCGAACCTGAAACGGTAAACGTATCAGCATACAGGGGAAACTTCAAAAAGGTATCTAGAACGATTCTGAAGGTTTTAAATTTTAAATTTTGGATATGTTTTAGCTGCACGTGTCTAGTTTCTATAGAATCAAGCGTCTTGTGATTTTGTCATTCCTACATCAAGATATGCAAGTTTTGGTAAAGCTGCGCAAATCTGAAATTTTCAGCATGACAGAATGTAAACCAAAACTTCAAAAAATTATATAAAATTTAATTGAAGGAGTTTAATTCTAAATTTTGGATATGTCATAGATGAACGTGTATGGTTTCTATAGAATTAATCTAATCATAATTTCGATACTCCCACATCGGGATACAATTTTTTTGGTGTCATCACGCAAATCTGAAACTGCTGGTGCGTCAAAATTCAAAGGTAATTTCGGGATAACATCTGAAAATATTCCGAAAGTATTAAATCATGAATTTTGGATATGTTATATATCTTTGTGTCTAGTTTCAAAAGAATCAAGTGGCTTGTGATTTCATCATTCCTACTTCGAGATATCAAGGTTCTAGTAAAGACGTGCAGATCTGAAATTTTCAGCACGATAAAAGTTAAGGCTAATTTCAAAAAAAATTCTAGAATGATATTGAAGGTTTTTAAGTCTAAAGTTTGGACATGTTGTAGATATCGAAGTCTATTTTTTGGAATATCAAACCGTTCATGATTTCGATATTTCTATAATTTGTTATGAATTTTCTACCACTAGCATGCTGGGCTGAAAAAAAAGTGACGAAAATTAAAAGAGAAGAATATATTACCTAGCATTGTGCTCCTTTGTGTGACTCCGATGCTGCAATGTCAAAATAATAGAGAGAGTTCATCTATTTATAGATGCAACAAGACATTAATAGTCTCATTGTTGAAATAAAACTAGGAGAAGTTTTCAAGTCCTTAAGGAGGTGGCACACTCCTAATTGGAGTGGAATTGGGACAATTCAAGTTGGTAGGAATATAGACATCCTAATTCTAATTGGAGAATGGTTGGTTATGAAGTAGAAGAATTTCATTCACAAAATAGAAAGGAGTATCCTGAAGACGTGCAAATAAGGAAAAAGAAAAAGAAAAGTCAATTAATTTATTTTGGCCTTGCACGTGGACCTAGAATAAAGGGATTCCATAAATATTAAAGAATTTTGTATATCCAATATACCCATGATAATTTTTGTGCACATAGCACTTCGTCATGATATATATATATATATATAT
The DNA here is from genome assembly GCA_031232105.1 of Capsicum rhomboideum. Classification (NCBI taxonomy): domain Eukaryota; kingdom Viridiplantae; phylum Streptophyta; class Magnoliopsida; order Solanales; family Solanaceae; genus Capsicum; species Capsicum rhomboideum. Next base: position 110,651,401 of record CP124719.1, on the reverse strand, counting down.
ATATATATTTGCACACAAATTTCGATGCAAGTAAAAAGTCAAGTCAATACTTCGAGCCTAGTCTTCGAAAGATTAAATATCTCCGACAAGTCTCGAAGTGAGGGCATTTGTGATCATATAAATTTTAAATATATTGGTTCAACTAAATATGGTGGATTAATATAATTGGATTAATTATTTAAGTCCAATAAATATGGATTTAATTAAAGTCCAAAATTTATCGGGCTAGTCCATTAATTTGGGCTACAAATAATGAGCCCAATTGGTTAAGCCCAATATGTCATCTTATTCTAGAGGCCCAATTTGGTGCCACGTGTCAAATGACGTGGCATGCCAAGTCAAGTAAAGGAGCCAATAGGACCATGCCACATGTCAAAATGATGCAGCAAACCTAGTGAAATCAAAGGCCCATAAAAATACGTCATGTCACTTAAATCTGATTGGCCAAAAGAAGCACATCTTTACCATGACTCTTTCCTTCCTACAACTATAAATAGGGGTCTCATAATTCAGAAAAATGGACCAACAACTCTAACAAGAAGCAAGAGAGAGCTCGTGGATCAAACGCCGCAGATTTCTCTACAAGTCCCAAGTTCAAACTTTCAAGCATCAAGTTCATCAAGATTCAAGATCAAGACCACCAGATTCAAGATCAAGCTCAAAAGCTCTTGAATTCAACTACAAGTCAAGATCAAGTTCATCAAGATACAAGATCAAGACCACCAGATTCAAGATCAAGCTCAAAAGCTCTTGAATTCAAGTACAAGTCAAGATCAAGTTCATCAAGATTCAAGATCAAGGCCACCAAATTCAAGATCAAGCTCAAAAGCCCTTGAATTCAAGTCAAGATCAAATCCATCAAGTTCAACAACATTCAAGATCAAACTTGAAGTTCCTTGAATTTATATTTGAAAAGGCGAATCAGAGGATTTATAGAGATTGTAACACTCACTATTTGAAATCAAATAAAACGATTGTTGCAATATTTTTCTGTCCCGATTATTATTTTTCTCGACATGAATTTTATTGTCTACACTATATTCTATATTTTCACGTTCAAATTAATTATTTTTCTTTTAGAGCAAATAGATGTCTTTTCTTTTTCTTTTGAAATGCAAATTATCTTTTGTTGTGAAAAAAAGTTACAAGATTCCAAATTCTTTGTCAATAGTTATCAATCGATTAAATTTCAAAATATTCGAGTAGAAGATCAGTTATATTTCTCTCTCTTTTTTTTTTTTTTTTTTTTTTTTTTTTTTTGGATTTTTCATCATTTTTTTCCATTTATCTATAATCTATTAAAAGTTAAAAAGTCAACTTCCATAACTTATACACCCTCCGTCTCATATTAGTTGAACACTTTTATTTTACACGATGCTTAAGGAATCATTAATGGAACAATCAATTTTACAACTATAACCTTTATCCATATTAATAGACATAAAGATAATTTGTTTAAACTTCCAAAGAGTATATTAATCGTAGGGGCAAAATGAGAAAATTTTAATTAATTCTATCTTGATTTGGTAAGTGATTAACTAATTTGGGACATTTATTTTTAGTAAGATGACCAACTAATATGAGACGTGTCTCTTTATTTTCATAACCTATATTTTTAATGATCTCCATAATTCCCATTCCTTCCATAACTCAAAACTTAAATGTGTAAGTTTATGATAATTTATTGTCTTCCTCCACGTATACTTATAGAAACGTATGTGTGTAAGGTAAGTTTTTCTGAATCATGTTGATCATCTGGCCTTCCCTTTATAATTTTTTTGGTTAATCATGTTCAAGAGATTCGTGATCAAAGAGAATTAGAATAAAGTTCTACCTTATAATCATTTTGTTGCATCAGTAAAATTATTCTAGGACTACTTTCAAATTTGTTTTCTTACATTGTGGATTATATTTGGTGTATATAAAAAAAGGTAATGTGATACCTTGATTAACAAATTGTATTTGTCTTTTTATCTTTTTTTAAAAGAAACATTTTTCCTTCTTTCCTCTCATTTATTGTGTTAAATTAAATAGCCACATATTTTTTCCCTTTAAAAAGCAGTGAACACGTCTGTACACATTCATTCCATTATAACTTATGTGCATGTAATGGAAACTTAGGCTGCATTTGTTTTTATTAAGATTCAGATGTCTGAATCTGAATGCACATCTGAATGATTAAGATGTTGTCTCTAAATTTGAAAACTGAATGATTAAGACTGTTTGTTTTTCAACATCTGAATGTGCTAAATTTATTTATTAGTATATATAATAAAAAATACAATTCAAATAAAAAATTAATTGTCTATTAGAAAAATATTTAATTTAATACGATAAAATTATTATTTGATTGAAAAAAGAAACATTTATGTTTGTTAGTGATAGTGGAGATGGTTTGTAATGGTGGTGATGGTGGCAATGATTGATGTTAGTGACTAGTAATGTTGGTGGTGATAATAGTGATGGTTGGTATTTGTACGTAGTGACTGTTATGATGGTGGTGATTGGTGGTGGTGGTGGTGGTGGTTGTGATGTGAAGTTGGTTGATGTTAGTAGTTGGAGGTGTTGATTGTGATGGCTAAAAAATGAATGCATGATGACTGACGATGTGTTGGTGGTAGTTGGAGACGTTGTTAGCTGTGATGGTGGAGATGGTTGTTAGTAGAGATAGATTGTAGTGATGGTAGCGGTTGAAGTGGTAGTAGAGATGGCGACACCAGTGACAATGGTGGTGGTGGTAGCCGAAGAATGTGTGGAGGTTGATGATGTGTTAGTGATAGTTAGCGGTGGTGCTAGTTATGATAGATGAGTTAGTCGATAGTAGGGATTGGCCGGTGGTGGCGGTGGCAGTGACGGTGGATATAATTAGGTAATAGAGGTGGTAGATGTGATAGCGGCTGACAATATTGTTTGGTAGCGATATTGGCTGTCAATGGTGGTTGTGATGGTGGAGGTGGTTGGTAGTTGGTGGTGGTTGACAATGGTGGTGGCGGCAGAGGTGGTTAGTGGTGGTGACTGGTGATTATGGATAGAGTGGTGGTGCATATTATGCAACACAAGAATACCTCTTAATGATATTAAGACTTGGTTTCAGATCTGAATGATTAAGACCTATTAAGAGCTAAAATCTTAATAAAAATCAAATGCACTTAATGGTTTGAAGTCTGAACCATTCAGATTCAAACCTCCATTAAGTGCAAACAAATGAAGCCAGAAGACCTTGCCCCTCTTAATTACATACTAAAAGAGGCCAGTTCTCAAGTTTGTATAATCACATAATTTTATTTTTCAGGAAGAATATTAAGGTAAATAAATGAACACCTTTATCCTTTCTTACATGAAATGTGAATCTCATAAATAATTTGAATTATGTAGATAACAAGTTCCCTTTAAAAATGGGCATAATTTATTTATTTGTTTTAAAACTGAATAATAGTTGTTACATAGTTTAAAAAGAACTCTATGAGAGCTAAGGGTGTCAAGTAGGTCGGTTTGACTCGGTACCGGCCCACTTAGCCCGGCCCACTAAGCCACCGGATCGGACCGGACCGGACTCGATATTGGTGGTGGGCCTGACGGGTTTTTAGGGGGCTGGGCCGGATACGGTATTGAAACCGGTGGATCGGCCCAGTTAAAAAACCGGATCGGGTCCACCGGTGCATCGGCCCGGTAAGCTTTTTTTAAAAAAAATAAAAAATAAAAAATTTTGGGTCGTTGGGCCCCAGCCTGCAAAGGCTGCTTTGGTCCGTTGAGGCCCAACGGCTATAATGCCGTTGGCCCAATGGTCAAACAGCCTTTTTAGGCTTTAAATTTTTTTAAAAAAAAAAAAATCAAATTTTTTTTTCCCTATAAATACATGTCATTTCAAAAAATATTTCCTACAATCTCAATTCTCATTCTCTTATTCTCTCTCAAATTTGCTAAAATTATCTCATAAAGTGTTCTATATATTTTATTATTTTGCAATTACAAATACTACGTTGAAGTTTCCAAAAGTATTCAATTGACCAACTTTCGAGTACTTCAAAAATTTGGTATTATCGTTCCATCTCTTACTTTTAATTTTTAATTAGTGTATTATTTGTTGAATATTTATTTGGATTTTTTTTGTATTTTTTGAATAATTATTAGTTTAATTGGTAATATGGATAAATTAAGGAAAGTCGGTAAAAGTGTTAGAAATTTTTGTCCCGGAAGTGGTAGTGGTAGTGGTAGTAAGAAACAAATTGGTTCCGGTAGAGGTAGTTCAAATACTCAATATACTCGTGTGCCTCCGGTACCAATTAGCGAACCATTTGAGAATGAAATACGTGTAGGTGCTCACGATATGAATTATTTTGAGGCTCAAGAAAATTATGCTCACGATATGAATTATTTTGAGGCTCAAGAAAATTATGGTATAGAAGAAGAGAATGAAGTAGACTCTGTTGATTTAGATGAAAATGATGATGATGTTGATGTTACACCCGAATCTGGTAATGTTAATGTTCAATCTGAATCAGTTAATCTTCCTCCCCGGCCCCCTGTAAGATCTCGTAAAAAAACTAGTGTTGTGTGGAATTTTTTTACCCGAATAGAAGGAACCACTCAGGTTGAATGCGATCTTTGTCAGAAAAAATACGAGCATAAGACCGGGGGTAATAAAGGAGGTACGGGTCAGTTGTCGAGACATTTGAAAGATATCCACCCAATAGAGCTAGCTTAGGTAACTGGTGGTGGGACAGTTGGGGGCCCAAGTCAAACTAGATTCAACCCCAAAACCGGTCAATTAGTTAAGAATTATAATAAAATGAAGGATCGTGAAGAAATAGCCAAAATGATAGCTGTGGGTTGTTTGCCTTTCTCTTTTGCTTCTTCTGAAGCTTTTACTCATTATATTCAGGCAATTTATAATCCTATGTTTGAGGGTATTCCTAGAAGTACTTGTCGGTCCGAAATTTTTAGACTCCATGCACAATATGTTTACTATTTATCTGCATTATTAAAAAATCTTTCATGTAGAGTTGCTTTAACTTCTGATCTTGGTCGTGCTATTAATAAAAATGATTATTTAACAATTACTTGTCATTGGGTAGATAATAATTTTGTTATGCAAAAACGAATTTTAGCATTTTTGTATGATGAAGACCGTAGACACACTGGAAAATTTATTTCTGAATCTATTACAAAAGTTGCAAGATATTATGGTATTGACCGTAAAGTTTTATGTATATCTTTTGATAATGCATCTAACAACAACGCTGCTATTGAATTGTTAAAAACTGAACTTTCTCCACCGTTACCCGAAATATTTCATGTTAAGTGTGCTTGCCATATATATAATTTAATTGTAAAAGATGGTCTTGCTTTTTTTGAGCCTGCTATTGAAAAAGTTAGACTTGCAGTTGGCTTTATTCAAGGAAATAATAGAAAAATTAGACTTACCTAATTTAAAAGAAAATGTCAGGAAAATGGACTTAGACCGAGGTTAATGCCTGAAGAAATAGATATTAGATGGAATTCTACGTATGATTTCTTAAAAACTTGCAATATTTATAAAGTTTCTATTACTATGACTTTTAACCAATTTGCTAGTGATTTTCCCGATTGTATGTTACAAAATTCAGATTGGGCTGAAATTGATGATATTGTTAATTTTTTGCAAAAATTTTATCTAGCTACGGTTGAATTTTTTGGAGCTTATTATCCTACTGTTTGTAATATTTTAGCTTATTTAGCCGACATTTCTTTATTGCTTAACGAGTATAAGTCTAAACCAGGTTACAAATATGTTATTGAGGCAATGATTGATAAATTTAAAAAATATTTTTTTCCGCTTCCCCCTATTTTCTTAGTTGGTGCTATAATAAATCCATGTATGAAATATAATACTATGTCCGAATTTACTTCTCTTATTTATTCTGTTTTAGGAGTAAAAGCTAATGAAGAACCTTCTTTGTTTACGGCAATGTCTGATGCGAATAGTTACATGAACACATTATACAATCATTATGCTGATTTACTTGACAATGTTTTACCGTCACACATTACACCGACCCCTGCTCCCCATCCTTCTGAGGAACCATCATCTTCTAAAAGACAGGCACATAATATGCCTGCTTATTGTGTTTCTGATCTATCTGTTTGGAATAGATTGCAGCCTTCATCGCATAGAACCGTAAGTCGGGAAGAGCTTAAGGATTATCTTATGCAGCCTACAGAGGATCCTAGAGGTAGAATCAACACGCTGGAATGGTGGAAGAATAATGAAAGACAATATCCTGTACTTTCAATGTTAGCTAGAGATATAATGAATGTTTCAATGTCAACCGTTGCATCAGAGAGCGCTTTTAGTCAAGGACGGCAGCAGATTGGAGACAACCGACACACATTGGGAGGCAATGCCATGAATGTTTTAGTTTGCCTTAGAGACTGAATTAGAGCAAAACGAAGAAATCAAGGAATGTTTGTGGAGCCGGAAAACGAAGAAGATCTTGAAGAAATAATGACTTCAAGAGAGAATTCAGCACAATCAAGTCCAATGCATGGCTTTAGTGCCATTGATTTTGACAATCCACAGCCAATTTCCATTAATGTTAACAGGCGTGAATTGGAAAAAATGATGAAAAATTTGTAGAATTTACAATTAATCAATTGAATTTTCATTTTTCAATTTAACTTTGTGAAATTAGTGAAATGTAATTGCAACCTTGTAACTTGTAAGTTTTCAAACATTTTGCAATCAATCAAATATTAAATTCATTTACTCTTTATATATTTTTTCCATTTAAAATTTAAATGAATATCTTGTATGAATTCAATACTTTTAATATAATAGTATAAAAGTATATGTTGTTGAATATTGTACATATGTATGTATGTTCTTTAAAATAGTATATATTGAATGTAAATACATGTGTATGTTCTTTAAAGTAGTATATATTGAATGTATATATTTATGTATATTCTTTAAAATAGTATATACTGAATGTCAATACATGTGTATATTTTTTAAAATAGTATATATTGAATGTATATATGTATGTATATTCCTTAAAAATAGTATATATTGAATGTATATATGTATATATATTCTTTAAAGTAGTATATATTGAATGTACATACATATGTATGTTCTTTAAAATAGTATATATTGAATGTATATATGTATGTATATTCTTTAAAATAGTATATATTGAATGTCAATACATGTGTATATTCTTTAAAATAGTATATATTGAATGTATATATGTATATATATTCTTTAAAGTAGTATATATTGAATGTACATACATATGTATGTTCTTTAAAGTAGTATATATTGAATGTATATATGTATGTATATTCTTTAAAATAGTATATATTGAATGTCAATACATGTGTATATTTTTTAAAATAGTATATATTGAATGTATATATGTATGTATATTCCTTAAAAATAGTATATATTGAATGTAAATACATGTGTATGTTCTTTAAAGTAGTATATATTGAATTTATATATGTATGTATATTCTTTAAAGTAGTATATATTGAATGTATATATTTATGTATATTCTTTAAAATAGTATATACTGAATGTCAATACATGTGTATATTTTTTAAAATAGTATATATTGAATGTATATATGTATGTATATTCCTTAAAAATAGTATATATTGAATGTATATATGTATATATATTCTTTAAAGTAGTATATATTGAATGTACATACATATGTATGTTCTTTAAAATAGTATATATTGAATGTATATATGTATGTATATTCTTTAAAATAGTATATATTGAATGTCAATACATGTGTATATTCTTTAAAATAGTATATATTGAATGTATATATGTATATATATTCTTTAAAGTAGTATATATTGAATGTACATACATATGTATGTTCTTTAAAGTAGTATATATTGAATGTATATATGTATGTATATTCTTTAAAATAGTATATATTGAATGTCAATACATGTGTATATTTTTTAAAATAGTATATATTGAATGTATATATGTATGTATATTCCTTAAAAATAGTATATATTGAATGTAAATACATGTGTATGTTCTTTAAAGTAGTATATATTGAATTTATATATGTATGTATATTCTTTAAAGTAGTATATATTGAATGTAAATACATGTGTATGTTCTTTAAAGTAGTATATATTGAATTTATATATGTATGTATATTCTTTAAAATAGTATATATATGTATGTATGTTCTTTAAAATAGTATATATTGAATGTAAATACATGTGTATATTCTTTAAAATAGTATATATTGAATTTATATATGTATGTATATTCTTTAAAGTAGTATATATTGAATGTACATATATATGTATGTTCTTTAAAGTAGTATATATTGAATGTATATATGTATGTATATTCTTTAAAGTAGTATATATTGAATGTATATATGTATGTATATTCTGTAAAATAGTATATATTGAATGTACATACATATGTATGTTCTTTAAAATAGTATATATTGAATGTCAATACATGTGTATATTTTTTAAAATAGTATATATTGAATGTATATATGTATATATATTCTTTAAAGTAGTATATATTGAATGTACATACATATGTATGTTCTTTAAAGTAGTATATATTGAATGTATATATGTATGTATATTCTTTAAAATAGTATATATTGAATGTCTATACATGTGTATATTTTTTTAAAATAGTATATATTGAATGTATATATGTATGTATATTCCTTAAAAATAGTATATATTGAATGTAAATACATGTGTATGTTCTTTAAAGTAGTATGTATTGAATTTATATATGTATGTATATTCTTTAAAGTAGTATATATTGAATGTAAATACATGTGTATATTTTTTAAAATAGTATATATTGAATTTATATATGTATGTATATTCTTTAAAGTTGTATATATTGAATGTACATACATATGTATGTTCTTTAAAGTAGCATATATTGAATGTATATATGTATGTATATTCTTTAAAATAGTTTATATTGAATGTAAATATGTGTGTATGTTCTTTAAAGTAGTATATATTGAATGTACATATATATGTATATTCTTTAAAGTAGTATATATTGAATGTATATTGTTTAAAATAGTATATATTGAATGTACATACATATGTATGTTCTTTAAAGTAGTATATATTGAATGTAAATACATGTGTATATTCTTTAAAATACTATATATTGAATGTATATATATATATATATTCTTTAAAGTAGTATATATTGAATGTACATACATATGTATGTTCTTTAAAGTAGTATATATTGAATGTAAATACATGTGTATATTTTTTAAAATAGTATATATTTAATTTATATATGTATGTATATTCTTTAAAGTAGTATATATTGAATGTACATACATATGCATGTTCTTTAAAGTAGTATATATTGAATGTATATATGTATGTATATTCTTTAAAGTAGTATATATTGAATGTACATATATATGTATGTTATTTAAAGTCGTATTCTAAGTAGTATTATATTAAAAAATAATCAAAGTTAAATTTTTTTTAGTCGGGACCCGGCCCGGCGCGACCCATGTAAAATGCACTAATGGGCCGGTGCTGGGCCGTTTGGCCTTTAATTATTGTTGGGCCCGGCCCGGCCCAGTTAGAGTTAAGACCGGACAGGACCCGGCCCAAGCCTGGTAAAATTTACCGAACCGGAGCCGGGTTGACCCGGCCCTGCCCGGTTGACGGGTATAATGAGAGCTGGATAATCCAAAGGAACAAATAACTGGAAATGAACATCCAAAGTAACATTCAAGTTCTGAATAAGTATCTCGAGTTTAAAAAACTATGTAACGAAAAAAATGAACATAATTTTTGGACATTTCAAATATCAATACGATTATTAAATGGTGGGAGCTGAAAGAACTCTATGAGATCATTAATTTTACGTTTTAAAATAACTATTAACGCATGATATATTGCGTGAGATACTAAAGCCATTGAATATTCTCATGTAATTGGTTTATAAGATCTCCAGAACTATTGTTCGCTACATAATTAGTGAAATAATGGAAATATAAAACTGATCAGGTATGAATAATAAGATGGATTCAACTTTCAATTTTGATTTATTTGGATTTGAGAACTAAAAGAAGTCTTTTAATAGTCCAATATTTTTTAAAAAAATTAGTTTGTACAATTAATTAAGTTTTTTTATGATCGCGCGTAGCGCGGTCAAGTTACCTAGTTAAGTACTATATTTGCAAATTACAAACTTATTAGAAAGTGATTACATTTACATCTTAGTCTATAATTAATCGTAGTTACAAGTATTAGAAAAAAAGTTCTAAAAGTTGTTGGTAGACGTAGTGGTTCCTAAAATTGTGTAACGGTTGCACTTAATTAGATCATGCATGCTGATGCTACAATATGTTAACTAAAGTCAGAAAATTGTTAGACAGATATTTCAACAACTAGAAAGTAGTTGCCATGGTTTAAGTTTTGGAAATTAAAGAAATCCACTATATATGTCAATATGTCATGATCATGATATTATTATGTCACTTGAATTACGGAGAAGCAAAGCAATAGCTTCTCTTGCTTATAGATAGCTCTATTCTCATTTCCTTTTTCTTTTTTCCTTCTAATTATCCGTTTCAATATGATGTAATTTCTATAATTTCTAAGGAAATTTACTCTCGTTCCTAAATAAGTGGTTCTTTAGTCATTTCATTTGTTCCTAAATAAGTGGTGTTTTAAATAATCAAGAAGACATAAATGATGTTTTCCAATTTTACCCTTCTTTAAATAACGAAAATTTTACATAACCAAAAAATTATTAAAGAGTTGCTCCCATCTTTTTCAAGGTATTTATTAAAGATAAGTTAGTAAAAACACTCGTTGTTTTCTAGAAATTTGTAGTTTCTTAAGGGGTGTGTGTCTAAACCACTTATTTAGAAACGGAAGAAGTAATAAATATTGGGAAGCTGCTGAAATAGATGTTCTGATTTACATGCTTCCCTCATTAATTAATTTTACTAACTGACTTTGTTTTATTACTTGATCCAGGAAGTTAAGCTGATCATACGTGACAAATTGTGGAAATATATATGCATACAATATGTTTTATACGAATACTTAATAATAATTAAGATCTAAGCTTATATCAACATTACTATACTATAAGAACATGATCATATTGAATACTATGAAAGATCATGTAGGAACTACTAACTGCTTTATTGAGTTTTACCTTGTACATACACAACTTAGGATTCTACTTTGTTAGTTAGTTAGTTAGTTAGAGGGGTAGTTAGTTGGTTAAAGTGAGCCTAAGCTTTAAGCTAGTTATTTAGGTACTTTATTAATTAGTGGGTGTATAAATGTATGTGTATTGTATAGGGAAGAAGAGAATTAAATCAGAATTTTCATTTTAGTCTTGTTCATGAAAAAACAACTACACAAGAGGAGTTTTGCTTTCTGTGTTATAAGACATCAGTGCACATGAGATTTGTACAAAATTGAAGCATAATTAACAACCACTACCTTATATATATACAATACACAAGTATATATAGGTGACAAATACTAGTTTTTTTTCCGCAAAATCTCAATCGTGTAATCAATAATATAATTTCACTCATCAAGGTCTTGTTTGATTTATTACTATTGGAACATCAAATCTTTAGTTCTTTTTTTAATCGTCAAATTTAATGTTACTCCAGAATAAGAAACCCATCAAATTTGCGTAGGCCAAAATAAATAAATAAATCAAAATACGATTGTAACAATTTCAAAAGGCATAAACATAGTATGTTGTTTGCTAGATATCACGTTTGAAAATAAAAAAACAACATCTAAGAATTCAAACACTTCCAAGATCACAAGCTCATTGTATATCCAACGAATTGTAATAAAACCTCAAATCTTGTAATATTCATTTCTTGAATTACATCACATACACAACTTATTACACCAAATTAAAGAATAATCCACTTGAGTGAAAAAAATAAATAAATCAAACCCCCAAAAAAACCTTTCTCAAGACACAACTCAATCAAATCATTAGTATAAAATATTTTAAACACAAGATAACTCAACTTAAATAAGTCCTTTTAGTTGTCTTGGCTAGTAGGAGGGTACCCTATACCATGACGTTTATTAGGAAACACCAAAAACACAACACTAGAAATTGCACCCACAGCTGGTGGCAACACCATAATCAGCATCTTTTGTGTCGATTCGAACTCCGGAAAGAAGCAATCCACCGTGTTCCGGTCCAAAATAGTCACAACCCCAAAAACAACAATAGTAAAAAATGCATGCACAAAATCACCAACACAAATTTTGTAGGAACTTGTGTCCACCGATGAAGATGTTGGCCAAAGCCCTTTCATTGTGGCTATGCCATAAAGGGTGGCGCCGTCGTAGTTGGTATAACTATCGGTGAAGCAAGAAAATCCACAAGAGAAACCACAAAGGGCAATGAGGATGCCTGATAGGTACTTGTTTATGATAGTGCAATGGCCATTGTTTGTGAGAATAGGGTTTAGGAATTGGTACATGAAGACTGTTCCTGTTGGGAGGAGTCTTATGAGATTGCCAAGGCCATTTAAAGTTTTATCCTTTAAAGTAGAGCTAGGTTTTGCCATTTCCTTGGAGAGTGTTTATTTTTAGGGTTTTGTGGTAATTGATGTGTTGTTTATAGGGAAGTGCATGGAATTTGTAGAATTTATAGATGGAGGGAGGGTGAGTTGTTGCTTCTACGTAATAGTATTTATAGTTTGAGCTTTGAATGTAAGTAGAATTGTTTGTTTTGCTTTTACTCTTCGGAAGAGTATAAGCAATAAATGTGAAGTTTTGGATATCCTTAGTTTATTTTATGAGTTTAAAAGTTTTATTCCACACCTTAAAAGACTATATGAGTGAATAATCTGAGAAAAAAATTAGTTAACGTCTTTATAATGACTTTATAAAAGAATTTGTATACTAACGGATCACTTAAAAGATAACAAGACCGAGATGGCCGTCCTTTAAATGTGGAACCAGTAAAATAAAGGAAAATATAGGTTACCAACAACAATGTGTTGGAGTCCCACATCGGTGGGTTCAAGGGTCCTTGGTCTTTATGTGGTCTTGGATAATCCTCCCCTCATGAGCTAACTTTTGTGGGTGTGAGTTAGGCCCAAGACCTAATTTTATATGGTATCAGATCCAGGCCCACCCAATTCATTGTTTCCGATGTTGGGCTTCCCATCTTATATTGTCCACGCTCCAGATATGGTCTTGGACAATCCTTTCCTCATGGGCTAGCTTTCGTGGTGTGAATTAGGCCCAAGACCTAATTTTACAATATGTTAAATATACTTACTGTTAAAAAAATATGATTAAGTTGTTAATTATACAAGTCAAGTTTATTTTTGTATATATTTGTGTTCTATCTAGGCAATTTAGTTATAACTCTAATTTAAATATTCTGTCAGATTTTGGATAGATGATGTTCTGTTCGTAGCAAAACAAGAAAATACAGTACTACAACTGGTTAGAAATAATTGTTACAGACACCAAACACTATAAGTCTATACCTTCATTATAGAAACATTAATATTCGATTGAAAGATCTTGCATTGATTCACGTACAATTAACAACTTTGTTTTTCAAGCACTTAATTGATTCGTCTTAGAAAAAATTGGGAGTTTCACGTGAATGAATTATCTCAAGGAATTATCCCTACAACAAATAAATAAATAAAAGAAAGAAAAGAAAGGAATAATTAAGAAGATTAATGCTGGTCAGGCTACAATGTTATTGTGTTACTTTCAACATAAAAATAACCAAAATGACAGAATTTTTTCCAACAAATTAAAGGAAGAATTAGTTGTTGTAGTAATAAGTGATTTGCTTAATTATAACCGATAATGAACCAGAACGAATATCCAAGCTCCATTATTTTATAAGCTTTCATTAACCCTCAAAGCAGCAACATTATTATACGAATAATCATAATATACAGATAAACCCTTACTCCATCTCATATATATTACTTGGACACATCCTTATCTCGCATTTCTGCGAGAGGTTATTTCTATGGGTTGAACCCATGACATATTGGTTACTCATTTGATATGTAATCCAGCTCTTTTAATTTTAATTTATCCCTGTTTTATTCCTTTATCACAGTGATAACAACTTTGAAGAACTCATTTGATAAATTTAGGTATGATGATTTAAAGATAATTATACAACAAAAAGTAAATTTTAAAATCGATCCTTTGAAAGGAAGCTTTGAAGTAACCGGTTAAAGTTGTTGCCATGTAACCAATATGTCATGGGTTCAACTCATAGAAATAACCTCTCGCAGAAATGCGAGATAAGGACGCGTCCAAATAATATATATGAGGTGGAGAGAGTAAGGCTTCATCTGTATATTATGATTATTCGTATAATAATTCTGCTGCTTTGAGGGTTAATGAAAGCTTATAAAATAATGGAGCTTGGATATTCGTTCTGGTTCATTATCGGTTATAATTAAGCAAATCACTAATTACAACAGCAACTAATTCTTCCTTTAATTTGTTGGAAAAAAATTCTACGTCATTTTGGTTCATTTTTATGTTGAAAGTAACACAATAACATTCTTCACAAAGTTGCAACAATGTGGAAGACTTCAAATTATTCACATGCTTTATTCACATGCGATCTTGTATCTGAAATATCATCAACTTTTTCTTTAGTCGCATATCTTGTCCATCGATCCAATAGATAACATGGTGGAAGTGAGTGAATCTGTTTCTTTACAAATACCTAAGGCTGTTAACCGGGCTGGTCCGGGTCAACCCAGCTCCGGTTCGGTAATTTTTACCGGTCTCGGTTCGGGTCCGGTCCGGTCATGACTTTTACTGGGCCGGGCCGGGCCCAACAGTAACATTTCCACCAACGGCCCAGCCCCGCTCCATTTAATATGTTTGACCGGTCTTAATGGGCCTATCCGGGTTTGGTAACCGATCCAGATTAATGGGTCGGTTTACCAGGTCCCGACAAAAAGAAAAAAAGTACTTTGAACCTTGATTGTTTTTTAATATACATTCAATATATACTTAAAATACGACTTTAAAGAATATACATTCAATATATACTACTTTAAAGAATATACATACATATATACATTCAATGTATACTAATTTATAGAATATACATACTTTAAAGAATATTTATAAATAGTATACATTCAATATATACTATTTTAAAGAATATACATACATAATATACATTCAATATATACTATTTTAAAGAATATACATACATATATACATTCAATATATACTACTTTAAAGAATATACATACTTTAAAGAATATTCATACATATTATACATTCAATATATACTATTTTAAAGAATATACATGCATATGTACATTCAATATATACTACTTTAAAGAATATACATACATATGTACATTCTTTATATACTACTTTAAAGAATATACATTTAATATATTCAACAACATATACTACTACTTAATAAAATGTACATTCAATACTTTAAAGAATATACATACATATGTACATTCAATATATACTACTTTAAATACCAAGTTGGCAGGATCTCTGAGGCGGGCGGTAGTCCGCGCCGCCAGACAGATCTAGCTAAATTAGCACCTTTATGCTGAGACATAAAAATCAAAATATAAGAAAATTTTTATATAACTTATGACTGTATGGAATCTCTAAGCCTTTTAACTAAGCAAGGGGTCTGTCAGGATTTAATACATATTCTTAATGAGCCCATGTGTCTGGAGGTTCTAACCGGTAAAAGATCGCCCTTTTTCAACTTCTTTTATCGGGCTACTAGACCGGCTTACCAGACGTAGTCACTAAGACAAAGCCACTAAGAATAGTACTAGATCCGACTGTACCACCATCTCAGAACCAAGTCAATTAGCTATATAATAATTTATTTATATTTTGATAAAGCCAAATCTTTAAGATTAAGATGTAAGAGAAGTTAGATATTCAACATAGATATGAAATTTAGCCGGTCATAGTCACGGCTGGGAAAAAAAGAGAGAGAGAAGGGTTGTCACCTTAAGGACCCGGCTGCAAGGGTCTAAGCTCGATAAGCAAGGGCAGATATGGCGTCCAAAGTTTGGACCTTTTCAATTCTTTTTATTATTCACAAAATGTAAAAACTTTACAACTCTATTACAAACTAAGAGAGGAAAGAAGGTAGAGAGAAGGAGGACCAAGAAGAGATAGAGGCAGTTGAAACACTCCCTCTAAACCTAAAAACTAAACGTATTTAAAGAAAGAAAAAGAATCTTTACACAATAAAAGTGGGTCCCATATGTGGGTCCCTTTGTACAGTAAATATGGAACATATCTGTCCCCCAAACAGTATATCTACTGTAGCTGTGATCCCCGACGGCTGCACTGTTTATGTAGGTCCCGGGCGGCTATCTCCATTTAATTTATGTTTTTCTTTTCCCTTGTATTTTGTCCAACAACAAATTCTTCAGCATTTTCAATCCTTCCTCAGAGAGTATTATCTCGGGCTCTATTGGTTGTGAGTCTTCAATATCATCACTATTGTGACTGCTGCTACTCTTCATAGAGGAGTCAGACTTTTCTATCTGTACAAGAGAGTTGAGTAGATTTCTCTTTATTTCTTTCAAATAATTATGAATCATAGATTCTTTATCGCCATCTTGGAACATAATTTTTTGAGCAATCTGTCGAATAGAAGGGTCATCCATCTTTCCTTCTTCTGCAGTTGATTCATATTCTCTGATTTTTGATCCAATTTGATCTAAGAGTTCTTGTCCATGAAGAATATTTATTTTGGGATCAAATTTCATCAACTTGTCCCAAAAATTATTATAAAAAAGTCTATAAAGACATGGAACCTCTTCTTCGGTATAATCTGCTTTATATAAATCATTGAGGTCCGGGGAAACAGTTTTTCATTTTTTGTATAAAATAAAAAATGGTTCCAGCAATATTTTAATTGTCATCCCGTGGTATGACCACCAATTTATAAACCAATTTAGAATAGTGTGATCAAAATTTTTTGAACATACCTTTATGAACCAAGTATGCTTGTGTCGATCATTGTTATAATAAAGGACTTTATCAAAAGCTATGATATAATCCCAGTAAGTAAAATTTATTTTAGTATTATTAAGGCTTATCTGCCTTTCTCTCATTGTGGTCATTCCCCAATCTTCGACAATTATAATCTATTTGATAATTATTTTTGAAAAATTATAAATCGTTTGTCCTTCAGGAAAATGCTGAATATCAGCACTACCTGTGTCAGTAAGAATAGTTTCATGATATGATCGGGTCTTATAAGACTCGCCTGTGAAATATAATCCCTGAATCAAATACCTTTGAAATATCTTCCAAGGGTCATTTTTGCGTATAATTTCCACATTTTTGTTTGGGTAACTTTTCATAGGACTTGATATCATCATTGCCATTTTTGATTACTGCAGCAAAAGTATCATTTTGCTTTTGAGAAGCCAAATATGCTTGCATTTGTGCGTATAACGGATGATCTTCTGGAATATCTTCCAGCTGAATAGAATGTAACACCCCGAAATTTTCCGAATGTCTACGTGACGAAATTAAGTGAATGTGTAATAAAGGGTATATAATACATGCAAGTGTGGGATTTAATTCATATTGGCTATTGGGCTCAAACTTGGCCCAAAAATTTACATGAAGACATGGCCCAAAACAAGGAAAAATGACCCACTCTTCCTTGACCCACTTGTACACCTCATCCTTGACTAAATATTGGCTAAGGATGATATATATAAGCTCAAAAAAATCAGATTTTTATCATTCAACACACCTTGCCATTTCTTATATTTTCTAGAGAATTCCAAGAAGCCAAAAGAAACCCTTTTCAAGTCTAAGGCAACTACACTTATTTTGCCAAGATCATCACTTTGTAAGTGTTGGTAAGTGCCTATTCTTGTGTTTTAATATATTATGTGTATAAGAGATGGTATGGATTTTGATGGTTATGTCTAAAAGGGTTGATTGGGGCACTTTTGTTTATATGACACAAGTTGTGTTATTTTGGTGATTTGAACTTGGAAGTGGCCTTGTGGTCTTGAAAGAAGTGAGATTGATGGTTTGAACATCAACATGTATGATATGGTTATGCCCTAAGTTGATTTCTCTTTATGTGTCATTTTTGGAAATTGTTGTTCGGGAAAAAAGCGTACGGAATTGGTGACGTAATGAAAGGAAAAATCTGATTTTTATTCAAAGGAACACACAACACATTTCTAGAAATTTCTAGAAATTTCTCTCAACTCTTAAAGAACCCTAAGCCAACTTTTGGAGTAAGATCATCATTTTTCAAGCTTAGGTAAGCGATTATTCTTATGGATTAATATATTATATGCATGAGAGAGTATGTAGATCATGTTGGTTATGCTTGGAAGTGTTGAACATGACACTTTGTGTTTTTGCCAAAAGATGTGTTATCCATGGGATTTACACTTGAAATATGCCTTGTGATTTTGATGAAAGAGCATGGTATGAATGAAATATCAACATTGATTGATCCGGGTTCTACATTATCATATGTTACTCCATTGATTGCTGCAAAATTTAAAAGAACGCCGGAATTATTAATTAAGTCATTTGAAGTATCCACACCAGTCGGTGAGTCCATTATTGCAAAAAGAGTTTATCGTGATTGCTTGGTAACTGTGTGTGATCATGATACTTTGGCCGATCTTATTGAATTGAACATGATGGATTTTGATGTGATCATGGGAATGGATTGGTTAGCCTCTTGTTACGCCAGGGTGGATTGCCGAGCCAAGAAGGTACATTTTCGTTTTCCACAAGAAAATGTTCTTGAATGGCAGGGTAATGTGGGAGCACCACGAGGAGAATTTATTTCCTATCTGAAAGTCAGGAAAATGATTGCCAAGGGTTACATATGTCATTTAGTACGGGTGAAAGATACTGAAGTGGAACCACTAACTCCGCAGTCGGTTCCAGTGGTCAATGAATTTCTTGATGTATTCCCAGAGGATCTTCCAGGCTTACCCCCAGAACGGGAAGTAGAGTTTGGCATTGATGTGATTCCAGGCACATAGATGACATCCTGGTTTATTCAAGATCACCAGAGGACCATGCTAATCACTTACGACAAGTGTTGCAGATTCTCCGTGAGCGTAAGTTATATGCCAAGTTCTCCAAATGTGAGTTTTGGTTAAAATTCGTCGCATTCTTGGGTCACATTGTGTCAGATGCAGGGATACAAGTTGATACACAAAAGATTGAAGCAGTGAAAAATTGTCCAAGACCTACGACACCCACAGAAATTCGTAGTTTTCTTGGGCTGGCAGGTTATTACCGAAGATTTGTGGAAGGTTTTTCCTCCATTGCTGTACCATTAACAAAGCTTACACATAAGACAGTTAAATTTCAGTGGAATGATGCGTGTGAGAAAAGCTTCCAAGAGTTGAAAGATAAATTGACCTCCACTCCAGTTCTAGTACTTTCCGAAGGTACCGAAGGTTATGCAGTGTATTGTGATGCTTCCGGGGTTGGCCTAGGATGTGTATTGATGCAACACGGTAATGTCATTGCATATGCCTCACGACAGTTGCGGCCACACGAGAAAAATTATCCCACACATGATCTTGAATTAGCAGCGGTGGTTTTTGCTTTAAAGATATGGCATCATTATTTGTATGGAGTTCATGTTGATATCTATACCGATCACAAAAGCTTGCAATATATTTTTAAGCAGAAGGAACTCAATTTAAGGCAACGAAGGTGGTTAGAACTCTTAAAAGACTATGATATTGATATTCTCTATGATCCAGGCAAAGCAAATGTAGTAGCTGATGCATTGAGCCGCAAGGCAGTAGAAAGCACTAGTGGCCAGTTGATTGAAAAGAAAGAGATAATCAAAGATCTATATCAACTATCCAGCTTGGGAGTTCGTCTTATTGAATCTCCAGATGAAGGGGTTATTGTGCAAAATGCAGCGGAATCCTCCTTAACAGCTGAAGTGAAAGAGAAGTAGTTTGCGAATTCTATGTTATTGCAGCAACAATGTGTATGGTCAGAAACAAGTATACCTATAACTTCGGCTCTAATGCACGATCTAGAAATGAAGGAATGAAACAACTCCTAAATGTCCCGTAGCCTCCTACTTATAAATGTGGTGCACAACACATTGATAAGTAAGACTCTACTCAGACACGGCTTTGTAGACACCCTTAGGACGACCTGCTCTGATACCACTTTTGTCACACCCCGAGTTCCAACGAGGCGTGATTGGCACCCGAAGCCGATAAGTCCCGAGAGAACCAATCTTTACTCACGTCCAATCATATACATACCATAAGAAA
Organism: Capsicum rhomboideum; assembly: GCA_031232105.1. Classification (NCBI taxonomy): domain Eukaryota; kingdom Viridiplantae; phylum Streptophyta; class Magnoliopsida; order Solanales; family Solanaceae; genus Capsicum; species Capsicum rhomboideum. Next base: position 110,631,065 of record CP124719.1, on the reverse strand, counting down.
CATCACCATCACGTAAGTATATAAAATGCTAATAGAGTAAATCATGGAGCATGATATCTATACATATAAGAAACTTGGCCGTTAGGGCCATCAAGTCAAGAAGGACATACACCTCTTACATTCATATACCCACATATGTCTACAAAAGCCTCTAACAGAAGTACATACATGACCAACCTAAATTCGGGACAAGTCCCCGCTTTACATAACATTTACAATACCAAAACCACTGTACAACTTAACACGGAAAGCCCCGAACCAACTGGAGCTTACCAAAGATCAGTGGATATCCTGCAGCTTACTGGGGAGGTCTACTAGTACCTGCACCTGCAGCAAGTAAGGTAAATTCCCTAAGAGGGGTCAGTACGAAGAATGTACTGAGTATGTAAGGCAAATAGTAACTGTGTAAGATATAAGAACTTTCAAGAGTTTAAGTACAAGTGAATAATTAATGTAAAATAAACCATGATTCTATGTACATTTGGAAACACGTATCTTGCTTTCTTTGCATTTGCATTCATTTGTCATTAACCATTGTCATGTGATACTCGGGCCCCAACTGATCAGTGGGTTATAACATATCATTGGGATCGTTCCATCCAGGCTTACGCCCCTTAGAGTGCCACCCATAAATGATATATCAATAGGATCGTTCCAGCCAGGCTTATGCCCCTTAGAGTGCGATCCATGAATAATAATAGCGGGAGCGTTCCAGCCGGACTTATGTCCCTTAGATTGCACTCCCCAATTGAACAATTATGCATTATTTCTTTACTTTTGAGAAATCGATACATTGGTTACTATTGCATTATTGGAACATTTGGAACAATATTGGAATATTTGGAATAATATTGGAACATCTATGTAACACATGAATAATAAGTAATCAACATATGAGGAATATGTGAGTAACAAGATAACTACTTGAGTTGGACTGCTTTTGGACATTTCAGAATAATACAAGGACATTGTCAATGTAATCAATATGAGCTGCAGAAGAATACGGACAGAATAACCTTACATACCTCGTATTCTCAATATACATACTCAATCCTATACGTGAACACAATAGTCCCGCTCCTTCCTTATGTTTCGCTCTACAACACAAATACATAACAGAATTTACATTAACCACCAACCACTTTACAAATGCATATGACGTCAATGAATTACATGTTTGCCTTTAAAATTGTCATTTCCCCCTTGACAATACCATTGATGAAATTATCATACTAATAATCCCACAATATTCCCAACATTGACCAAAATATCATAAACCATTAGCATGTCACACCAAGTTCATACTTTCCACTCTTCATCACCACAACATCACAATTATTCCATCAAATTACTTCAATACACCTCACAACAACAAATCGGCCAAAATTCCATAATTTACACTTATATGAAAGTAACAAGTTTAATAACATAATCACACCATGCAGCTAAAAGAGAATGTACAACAGGGTCTAACTGCGGCCTTTGATCTTACATAAGAAGGGGTACTTCAATGTCAAGGAAGATTATGTGTACCAGATGTAGATGAGTTGAGGAAACAAATTATGACAGAGGCGCATCATTCACACTACTCCATTCATCCGGGTGCTACTAAAATGTAACATGATTTAAAAGAAGTGTATTGGTGGGGAAATATGAAGAAGAACATTGCAGAATTTGTCGCTCAATGCCCGAACTGTCAACAAGTGAAAGTAGAACATCAGAAACCGGGAGGTTCCATGCAATGTATCAATCTTCCAGTCTGGAAATGGGATATGATTAATATGGACTTCATCACAGGTTTGCCTCGTACATTAAAGAAATTTGATTTTATATGGGTTATAGTGGACAGGCTTACCAAGTCAGCGCATTTTCTACTAGTCAAGACCACCTATACAGCAGAAGATTATGCAAGATTATATGGGAAAGAGATAGTACGGTTACATGGGATTCCGATCTCCATTATATCAGACAGGGGAGCTCAGTTTATTGCGCATTTCTGGAGATCTTTTCAGAAGAGTTTGGGCACACAGGTGAATTTGAGTACGGCTTTCCATACTCAAACTGATGGGCAAGCAGAACGTACTATTCAGACACTTGAAGATATGCTACGAGCATGCGCGTTAGATTTTTGAGGTAGTTGGGATGACCATTTGCCTCTTATCGAATTCTCTTACAACAATAGCTATCATTCAAGTATTAAAATGGCACCTTATGAAGCCTTGTATGGAAGGAAATGTAGATCACCAATTGGATGGTTTGAAGCGGGTGAAACTGCCTTACTTGGGCCAGATCTTGTACATCAGGCTATGGAGAAAGTTAAAGTGATCCAACAATGGATACAAACGGCCCAAAGTCACCACAAATCATATGTCGATGTTAGAAGAAGAGGGCTTGAATTCGCCATAGGTGATTGGGTATTTTTAAAGGTGTCACCAATGAAAGGGGTAATGCGGTTCGGAAAGAAAGAAAAATTGAGTCCACGTTACATAGACCCATATGAAATTATTAGAAGATTTGGGCAAGTTGCGTATGAATTAGCACTACCTCAAGAACTTTCCTCAGTCCATCCAGTGTTTCATGTTTCGATGCTTCGAAAGTGCATAGGGGATCCATCTCGTATTGTTCCCGTTGAAGATGTACAAGTAACGAAAGATCTTACTTATGAAGAAGTGCCCATTTCTATTTTGGATAGAAAATTCAAGAGGTTAAGAAATAAAGATGTATCCTCCGTAAAAGTCCTTTGGAGGAACCAACAAGTAGAAGAAATTACATGGGAAGCTGAAGAAAGAATGAAAATATCCGTATTTGTTCCAAACCGAAGAGGAGGTCCAAGGTGTGACTTGAAGTAATAACGGGTAAGTACACATGAGCATTTTAATATATGGCAATGTGATGAATGTATCTAAACCTAAATTTGTTGAATTGATTACTACTACTTTTAACATTCGAGGACGAATGTTCTTAAGGAGGGGAGAATGTAACACCCCAAAATTTTCCGAATGTCTATGTGTAATAAAGGGTATATAATACATGTAAGTGTGGGATTTAATGCATATTGGCTATTGGGCTCAAACTTGGCTCAAAAATTTACATGAAGACATGGCCCAAAACAAGGAAAAATGACCCATTCTTCCTTGACCCACTTGTACACCTCATCCTTGACTAAATATTGGCTAAGGATGATATATATAAGATCAAAAAAATCAGATTTTTATCATTCAACACACCTTGCCATTTCTTATATTTTCTAGAGAATTCCAAGAAGCCAAAAGAAACCCTTTTCAAGTCTAAGGCAACTACACTTATTTTGCCAAGATCATCACTTTGTAAGTGTTGGTAAGTGCTTATTCTTGTGTTTTAATATATTATGTGCATAAGAGATGGTATGGATTTTGATGGTTATGTCTAAAAGGGTTGATTGGGGCACTTTTGTTTATATGACACAAGTTATGTTATTTTGGGGATTTGAACTTGGAAGTGGCCTTGTGGTCTTGAAAGAAGTGAGATTGATGGTTTGAACATCAACATGTATGATATGGTTATGCCCTAAGTTGATTTCTCTTTATGTGTCATTTTTGGAAATTGTTGTTAGGGAAAAAAGTGTACGGAATTGGTGACGTAATGAAAGGAAAAATCTGATTTTTATTCAAAGGAACACACAACACATTTCTAGAAATTTCTAGAAATTTCTCTCAACTCTTAAAGAACCCTAAGCCAACTTTTGGAGTAAGATCATCATTTTTCAAGCTTAGGTAAGTGATTATTCTTATGGATTAATATATTATATGCATGAGAGAGTATGTAGATCATGTTGGTTATGCTTGGAAGTGTTGAACATGGCACTTTGTGTTTTTGCTAAAAGATGTGTTATCCATGGGATTTACACTTGAAATATGCCTTGTGATTTTGATGAAAGAGCATGGTATGGATGAAATATCAACATGTATGGTGTGATTATGTTATTAAACTTGTTAATTTCATATAAGTGTAAATTATGGGATTTTGGCCGATTTGTTGTTGTGAGGTGTATTGAAGTAATTTGATGGAATAATTATGATGTTATGGTGATGAAGAGTGGAAAATATGAACTTGGTGTGACATGCTAATGGTTTATGATATTTTGGTCAATGTTGGGAATATTGTGGGATTATTAGTATGATAATTTCATCAATGGTATTGTCAAGGGGGAAATGACAATTTTAAAGGCAAACATGTAATTCATTGACGTCATATGCATTTGTAAAGTGGTTGGTGGTTAATGTAAATTCCGTTATGTATTTGTGTTGTAGAGCGAAACATAAGGAAGGAGCGGGACTATTGTGTTCACGTATAGGATTGAGTGTGTATATTGAGAATACGAGGTATGTAAGGTTACTCTGCCCGTATCCTTCTGCAGCTCATATTGATTACATTGACAATGTCCTTGTATTATTCCAAAATGTCCAAAAGTAGTCCAACTCAAGTAGTTATCTTTTTACTCACATGTTCCTCATATGTTGATCACTTATTATTCATGTGTTACATAGATGTTCCAATATTATTCCAAATATTCCAATATTGTTCCAAATGTTCCAATAATGCAATAGTAACCAATGTATCGATTTCTCAAAAGTAAAGAAGTAATGCATAATTGTTCAATTGGGGAGTGCAATCTAAGGGACATAAGTCCGGCTGGAACGCTCCCACTATTATTATTCATGGATCGCACTCTAAGGGGCATAAGCCTGGCTGGAACGATCCTATTGATATATCATTTATGGGTGGCACTCTAAGGGGCGTAAGCCTGGATGGAACGATCCCAATGATATGTTATAACCCACTGATCAGTTGGGGCCCGAGTATCACATGACAATGGTTAATGACAAATGAATGCAAATGCAAAGAAAGCAAGATACGTGTTTCCAAATGTACATAGAATCATGGTTTATTTTACATTAATTATTCACTTGTACTTGAACTCTTGAAAGTTCTTATATCTTACACAGTTACTATTTACCTTACATACTCAGTACATTCTTCGTACTGACCCCTCTTGGGGAATTTACCTTACTTGCTGCAGGTGCAGGTACTAGTAGACCTCCCCAGTAAGCTGCAGGATATCCACTGATCTTTGGTAAGCTCCAGTTGGTTCGGGGCTTTCCGTGTTAAGTTGTACAGTGGTTTTGGTATTGTAAATGTTATATAAAGCGGGGACTTGTCCCGAATTTAGGTTGGTAATGTATGTACTTCTGTTAGAGGCTTTTGTAGACATATGTGGGTATATGAATGTAAGAGGTGTATGTCCTTCTTGACTTGATGGCCCTAACGGCCAAGTTTCTTATATGTATAGATATCATGCTCCATGATTTACTCTATTAGCATTTTATATACTTACGTGATGGTGATGTTTCTTATGGTATGTATATGATTGGACGTGAGTAAAGATTGTTTCTCTCGGGACTTATCGGCTTCGGGTGCCAATCACGCCTCGTTGGAACTCGGGGTGTGACATAGAATTTCTTGAGGAGGATTCTCCTTGAGATATCTTAGAGTTTATCAAACTCTTTTTCCCATGTTGTATTATTGGAGAATTTGAAGAAGATCCATATGAAGATCTTGTCCTTGGCTATTAGCCTGAGATCTTGCTGACGAGTAGGGTAATCTCCCTCTGCCACGTCCTCTACCTCGAACAACATTGGTCCAAGGATGATCCATCCTGCAAATATTCACTAGATAAGAAATCTGGCAAAGAATTATCAATTCCCCTTTTATACTGAATTTCAAAATCGAAAGGAGCTAATTGAGCTTGCCATCTCGCAAATATAATTTTTGAGGCATCATGTTTGAAATCTTTGTCAAACATATATTTGACAGATTGAGCATCAATTTTTGTTAAAAACTTTTGATTATATAAATCATCCTGAAATTTTAAGACAAACTTAACAATAGTAAGCATTTCATGAGCCACAGTAGCATATTTTCTCTGGGCTTGGGTCCATTTACCGAAATGAAAGCGAATTAAATATTCACATTTATCATTGGGATTAATTAATCTGTATTAAAATCCCTCCAAAACCAATATTGGATGCATCTGTTTCAATAATTTTTTGCCAAACAGGGTTAGCAAGAGTTAAAACAGGAAGACTTTTAACTCGTTTTTTTATATCTTGAACAATAGCTGTGTGTTTATCACTCCACGGTTCTTTATAATTTTTCTTTAGCCAGTCGTATAACGGGGCTAAATCTCGAGAAAGATTATTATAAAAGGGAGAAATATAATTCAAACTTCCCAAAAATCTTTGCAACTGAGTCCTGTCAATAATTACATCAGGAAATTTATCAGCAAAATTAATAGCACGCTGAATAGGAGTAATTTTTTCTTGACAAATATTATGTCCTAAAAATCGGACATCTGTTTGAAATAAACTCATTTTTGGTTTAGATATAACCAAACCATTTTGGATAACAATCTTTTTAAATATATCTAAATGCTTAATATGCATTTCAAAAGTTTTAGAAAAGACTAAAATGTCATCAATGTACACAATTATAAAATTCATATAAGGATTAAAAATGTCATTCATAATTTTTTGAAATTCGGATGGGGCATTTTTCAAATCAAATGGCATGACATTTCATTCATATTGTGCAAATGGGACATTAAAAGCATTACGATAAGTATGCTCTTTTAAAAGCTGTATTTGCCAATAACCTGATTTTAAATCAAATTTTGAAAAGATATTAGCATCATATAATCGGGACAATAAATCCTTTGTGTTCGGAATCGGATACCTAATCCATTTTAAAAACTTATTAAGAGGTTTGTAGTTAATGACCAATCTGGGCACACCTCTTTCTTTTTCAGCATAATTATTAACATAAAATGCAGTGCATGACCAAGGAGACTTGGATGGTTTAATCAAACCCTTTTGTAATAAATTATCAATTTTTGTTTTACAAAATTCAACCAGTTCAGTATTCATTTGATATGGTCTTGATTTTGTAGGAATATTATCCTCGGAAAATTCATCTTCATATGGAAGAGTTACGATGTGCTTTTTCCTATTCCAGAAAGCACTCGGATGGTCAGCACAAATATCAATAGCAATCTGTTCAGAAATTAATTTAATTTTTTCCTGAACTTTAGTAGATTTCATTGTATCACAAATATTCGTGCTAAATATTTCTAATTGCAAAGAATCAACATGTCGTTGTTTCATATCAATCAATGCATTTATATCTCGAGCCACAGGATCCGTGACAAATGTATAGCTAATTTCCTTATTATTAAAGGTAGCTTTAAATCCTTTAGCATCAATATGTGTATAAGGATAAATAACATTTATAAAAGGCGTACCAAGTATAATTGGCAGATTAAGCTGGTTTTTAACCAAAAAGAAAAAGTGAGGAATACAAACTTTATTTTGGCAAATATGTGCAATAGGCAATTTATACTTTATATCTAAAGCATGACCTGATGCAGATCGAACTAAATGAGTTGTCTTTTAAAAATATTTCATAGTAATTAATCCCTCTTGGATGCAACTAACATCGACACCACTATCAATCATAGCAACTTGATTTATAGAGAAATTGTTATCAATCGAAATTGTACATTTAATATACCATTTATGAGCAGTTACAATTTGCATCATACCTAAAAACATATCATGTTTAGGATCCAAATTGATCTGTTTAGAAATCTCATTTTCTTTTAAAACCTTTTTCCCGTTATTAGAAGACTCAGGTGTAGGAATATTTTTCTCTATCTGGTCTAATCGGTGATCAGAAATCATCTGGTTTTGTTTTAAATATTTAATATCTTTTTTTAAATTTTCAATTTCAAATTTTAAATCATCAAGTGAGGTATCTCTCACAGGTTTTTGATTTTCAAGAAGTCTCTTATTAACTTCTGATAATGTATAAGGAGCAGATAATAAATCATGTTTTTTGATGGTTTGGTTCGAAGTATTTGAACTTGAACTTCTGGCCAAATGAATAATTTTTTCACGAAGGTTATTATCAGTAACCTCCTTTAGAAGCTCTATAATATTATCAGAGGTAATAGTCTAAATATTCAAATTTTGAAATCGAGATTGAAGTTTATAAAACTCATCATTTTCACAAGCACAAATATCACCTTTGCAAGTATTACATGTAGTAAGATAATCATACTGATTTTCAGTATATCAAAAAAATCAAGTAAATCTACTTCTTCTTCAGAGTCAGAGTGATGAGAATTATAATCTGATTCTGATCCGGACATATATAACATACCGTAGAATTTATCATAAACAATGTCATCTAATTATAAAGTTTTAAGCTTTTCTAACTTACAATTGGGAGCAATATGCCCAAATTTTCCACATTGATAACATTTAACCTTAGAAAGATCTCGTTTGGATCTATCTTTCGTAAATCGTTTAGACTTACGAGCACTTTTTCGTGCTTCTCTTTCTTCTTTGGTTCTCTTACCATCGGGGTTAGGGTTTCAATGAAATCTACCCTTTTTCTTTCTAGTAGAATTCGAAGGTTGATCTATACCAAATTGTGCACAGAAATCTCCTAGTTGAGATTTTTCTTTTCGCTTATCCATTTTAAGCTGTCTAGATAATTTCAATTCATTACACAAGTTTAATCCTTCTTGTGTACAAATTCCTACATGTTTTTCATAAGTATAATCCTTATACGGGATTTCACCGTAATTACCTCTAAGAGTTTTTCTAACCTTTTCAGCAAATAATGAAGGAAGGTTGTCTATAAACTTGGCTTCCCAATTATCAGTCTTATTTTTGGGTAGTTCCATGACCCGACTAAGGAAAGTATCTTTATACCAAAAAATTCACTTAAAGTCCTACATCGAAGACCGTTAAGGAGTGTTCTAATGAATTCGTAGTTACTGGTAAATCTACCATTAAAATGTTCTAATATGGTCGTAACTAGTGTATAAACTGCGTCTTCACGACCATAGGCAAGGTATGACCTAAATTATCAGTAGCTGCTTTTGGCTTTACAGCATTAATAATTGCAGTCTTATGATCGGTAGGCATATAATTATCCCACCATCCTCTAAGCTGACTAGTAAAACCAGCAACAATCATTTTGCAAATCACCTTATCAGTGTTTTTTGCACTAGTAGATCTACAAATAGTTGCGTACATCAACATCCTATGTACTAAAATGGTCATTTGCCTATCAGTAAGACCATCTAAATTCCACTCATAAATTTCGTTACCACTATAATAGGTATTAGTCTGATTCCAATCCCGTTCTTCTATAAGGACATCCTGGGGAGTTGATCTAGGGTAATAGTGAGTTCTCATTCTAGGCTTATCAGCAAAATAAGGGCGATTAGCACTGCCACGAAGCTTATTAAGCTTAGATAAAGTTTCATAACGAACTTCATTAATATTAGAAGTTGAAGCTATATTATCAACAAATTGATGAGATAAATCAATAGGTTTAATAGTTAAATCTGAAATTTTTTTATCAAGAATTTCTTGTAGATCAGAATAAGTTTTTATTTGAAAATCCTGAATATCAGGAGGCCTTTGAATAGAAGCAGGGACAATCTTTGAAGATGAAGCTGTTTCGAAAGTACCTGTTATTTTAGAAATATTATTGTTAGAAATTTATTTTATCAAAACAGTTAAATCATCTAATTTTTTAATCGAGTGAACTAATATGTTCACCTAAAACTTTAACATATAAACCCATGTAATTATTTTGGAGAAATAATTTATTTATTTCAGAAATCGTAATTTTACCGACATCATTTTCAACAAATCTTTAAAAGGCGGTAAAAGTAATATCTTTATTATTAGGTAAAACAAAAGACGATTATGGCAGGTAAATTGCTTTGACAATGTCCCCACTACCATCATGATAAGATCTTTCGATAATCTTGACATATAAAGGTAAATAGGTGGTTATAAACCAAGGAACAAAATACATAATTTGATTATGTAATGCACAAGTTTCATAACTTCTTGTGAAATACTATGCATATCGTCTGCACTATAAGTGTCAAAAAACCAAGTTCTAAACTGATTCCATTTATTATCGAAAAATTCTTTTTGAGTATGTTTTCGTGCCGGTGATCCCGGGCTAAAATCAATGATTTGAGGAATCATTAAAGATCATTTGGGTTAAAATCTATTTCAGATGCAGAAGGAATATCCTTATCAGAAATATTATCATATGCTTGAACAATATTAGTTCTAGGATCTATTTTTAATTTATTTACTAGACTATCAGTTGAAGGAATGGTGTGCAAAGAAGAAAGTTTATTAACTCTAGCTGGACCGTAAATCGGTTCAACTGGAGCTATCATAGAAGGCACAGAAGTTAATAATCTATTATTACTTCTACCAGAAAAGGACTGCCTGTTATAAATAGAAGACTTATCATCAAACTGAATACAAACTTGCCCATCTGGAGTTTGCGTAATATGAGAATACTCAGTATTGGTAACCTTATCGGCTAGCTGATTTTGCGGTATAACTGAATCTAAAACCCAAGTAGTTGGAAAATTAATTTCTTCCCATCTAATAGGTCGACGGGTAATAATTTTTAATTTTATAAAATTAGTTTCAAACAAAATAGTCTGATTAGATGTATCATATAATTTACATCTAGGATTCAAAGTTGATAGCAACTTATAATAGATTCTATAAGATAAACATATAAGTTCAGAACCGGGTGCATAATTATAACCATGCGTCTTAACATTTAATGTTAAAGCATCTAAACTATTAACATTAGTTAAAGATAATTGCAAATTAGGCTGGGTATTAAAATATACTGGACCATAGGCCGCAGTGGATTCTATCGATCCCATTAAAGACTATCGGAAATTCAGATTTCTCGCATTTCTTAGAGCTGCTAGAAATGTTTCCGGTAACCTTTTAAGAGTTAAAGGCTTGAATGCGATCTGAACCATGCCTATACGTAGAAAATTATATTTATTTTTATAAATATCAATATCTCGTTTATTTAATAAACGAATAGTTTGTTCTGATGAATTTAACGCCAAAAAAGTTTAAGTTGTTTTAATTAACTGAGTTGAAGAGATTTTATCAAAAAACCCATAATCATAAATGTTCCTAATCGGAATCTTAGGAATAGTCCATTTATTTAATAAATCCAAATTTTGAGGTATATCAACCTCTTCTAACCTATCATTTTTTATGGAAGATTCTCCCATATCCATACTTATCCAAACTATCTATGTCGAATACTTCACATCTGTTACAAATTAACCTTAAATATCATGACTCTGATACCAAGTTGGCAGGATCTCTGAGGCGGGTGGTAGTCCGCGCGGCCAGACAGATCTAGCTAAATTAGCACCTTTATGCTGGGACATAAAAATCGAAATATAAGGGAATTTTTATATAACTTATGTCTGTATGGAAGGCCTAAGCCTTTTGCCTAAGCAAGGGGTCTGTCAGGATTTATTAATTGATTGCAAAATGTTTCAAAACTTACAAGTTACAAGGTTGCAATTACATTTCACTAATTTTACAAAGTTAAATTGAAAAATGAAAATTCAATTGATTAATTGTAAATTCTACAAAATTTTCATCATTTTTTCCAATTCACCCATGTTAACATTAACGGGAATTGGCTGTGGATTGTCAAAATCAATGGCACCAAAGCCATGCATTGGACTTGATTATGCTGAATTCTCTCTTGAAGTCATTATTTCTTCGTCTTCCGGCTTCACGAACATTCCTTGATTTATTCGTTCTGCTCTAATCCAGTCTCTAAGGCAAACTAAAACATTCATGGCATTGCCTCCCAATGAGTGTCGGTTGTCTCCAATCTGCTGCCGTCCTTAGCTAAAAGCGCTCTCTGATGCAACGATTGACATTGGAACATTCAATATATCTCTAGCTAGTCTTGAAAGTACAGGATATTGTCTTTCATTATTCTTCCACCATTCCATCATGTTGATTTTACCTCTAGGATCCTCTGTAGGCTTCATAAGATAATACTTAAGCTCTTCTCGACTTACGGTTCTTTGCGATGAAGGCTGCAATCTATTCCAAACAGATATATTAGAAACACAATAAGCAGGCATACTATGTGCCTGTCTTTTAGAAGATGATGGTTCCTCAGAAGGATGGGGAGCAGGGATCGGTGTAATATGTGACGGTAAAGCATTGTCAAGTAAATCAGCATAATGATTGTATAATGTGTTCATATAACTATTCGCATCAGACATAGCCGTAAACAAAGAAGGTTCTTCATTAGCTTTTACTTCTAAAACAGAATAAATAAGAGAAGTAAATTCAGACATAGTATTATATTTCATACATGGATTTATTACAGCACGAACTAAGTAAATAGGGGGAAGCGAAAAGAAATATTTTTAAAATTTATCAATCATTGCATCAATAACATCTTTGTAACCTGGTTTAGACTTATACTCGTTAAGCAATAAAGAAATGTCGGATAAATAAGCTAAAATATTACAAACAGTAAGATAATAAGCCCCAGAAAATTCAATCGTAGCTAGATAAAATTTTTTCAAAAAATTAACAATATCATCAGTTTTAGCCCAATCTGAATTTTGTAACATACTATCGGGAAAAACACTAGCAAATTGGTTAAAAGTCATAGTAATAGGAACTTTATAAATATTGCAAGTATTTAAGAAATCATACGTAGAATTTCATCTAACATCTATTTCTTCAGGCATTAATCTCGGTCTAAGTCAATTTTCATTACATTTTCTTACGGCAAGTCTAACTTTTTCAATAGCAGGCTCAAAAAAAATCAAGACCATCTTTTACAATTAAATTTTATATATGGGCAAGCACACTTAACATGAAATATTTCGGGTAATGGTGGAGAAAGTTCAATTTTTAACAAGTCAATAGCAACATTGTTGTTAGATGCATTATCAAAAGATATACATAAAACTTTACTATCAGTACCATAATATCTTGCAACTTTTGTAAAAGATTTGAAAATAAATTTCCCAGTGTGTCTACGGTCTTCATCATACAAAAATGCTAAAATACGTTTTTGCATGACAAAATTACTATCTACCCAATGACAAGTAATTGTTAAATAATCATTTTTATTAATAGCACGACCAAGATCAGAAGTTAAAGCAACTCTACATGAAAGATTTTTTAATAATGCAGATAAATAGTAAACATATTATGCATGGAGTCTAAAAATATCGGACCGACAAGTACTTCTAGGAATACCCTCAAACATAGGATTATAAATTGTCTGAATATAATGAATAAAAGCTTCAGAAGAAGCAAAAGAGAAAGACAAACAACCCACAACTATCATTTTTGCTAATTCTTCACGATCCTTCATTTTATTATAATCCTTAACTAATTTACCAGTTTTTGGGTTCAATCTAGTTTTTCTTGGGCCCCCAACTGTCCCACCACCAGTTACATGAGCTATCTCTATTGGGTGTTTATCCCGCAAATGTTTCATCAACTGACCCATACCTCCTTTATCACCCCCGGTCTTATGCTCGTATTTTAACTGACAAAGATCGCATTCAACCTGAGTAGTTCCTTCTATTCGAGTATAAAAATTCCACGAAATACTAGTTTTTTTACGAGATCTTACAGGGCGTCGGGGAGGAAGATTAATCGATTCAGATTGAACATTAACATTACCAGATTCGGGTGTAACATCAACATCAACATCATCATCATCATCATCATTTTCATATACATCAACAGAGTCTACTTCATTCTCTTCTTATATATCATAATTTTCTTGGGCCTCTAAATAATTCATATCATGAGCACCTACACGTATTTCATTCTCAAAGGATTCGCTAATTGGTATCGAAGGCACACGAGTATATCGAGTATTTGAACTACCTCTACCGGAACCAATTTATTTTTTACTACCACTACCACTTCCGGGACAAAAATTTCTAACACTTTTACTGTCTTTCCTTCATTTATCCATATTACAAGTTAAACTAACAATTATTCAAAAAATACAAAAACAATACAAATAAAAATTCAACAAATAATACACTAATTAAAAATTAAAAGTAAGAGATGAAACGATAATACCAAATTGCCGAAGTATCCGAAAGTTGATCAATTGAGTACTTTTGAAAACTCCCACTTGATATTTTTAATTGCAAAATAATAAAATATAATTGAGTACTTTATGAGATAATTAGAAATTAGAATAATTGAGAGAGATTGAGATTGTAAGTTGTGGAAAAATAATTTTTGAAATGGGGTATTTATAGGAATTTTTTTTAAAGTTAATTTTTATTTTTTTTAAAAAAGTGGAATTTTTGCACAATTGGCCGTTGGGCCAACGGCTATATAGCCGTTTGGACTGTCAACGGTCCAATTGGCAGGTGGGTAGGACAACAACAACCCAATTTTTTTAAATTACTGGGCCGGTGCACCGGTGGGCCTGGTTCGATTTTTTAATGGGCCGGTCTACCAGTCTAAGGACCTATAACCCCCCCCCCCCCCCAGCCCCCTACCTTACCGGGTCCGGGTCCGGTCCGGTCCGATCTTTACCTGGATCGATCTAAACGGGCCAAAGTAGGGCTGACCCGACCCAGTTGCCACGTTTACAAATACCACAAGCATCTGCCTACATAAAATTCCCATGAACGCAAATTTGTGACAAGAACAAGTAGCGTCTTTTGATTCAAGATTCAATCTAACAATGTATGTCGGTTTCTCTCTTTGAAACAAATGCACTTTATAGATGTGTATTCCATCCTGAACCTCAATCTTTTTTGGAAAATTTTTTTGGGATTGAATCATTTCTTCTTGAAATTTTCAAAATATTTTTCTGGTATATATTTCGGCTGTTTCATTCTCCATAGGATATAAAGTTTTCAATATTGCCTTTGAATATTTTGTCTTATAATCCTTTTCCCTCACTTTATCATACCTAGCGTCAACTGCATTATCATATTGTGTTACAAATATACTCATTGGTGTACTGGATTTAAGATAATCCTTAAAATATTTATTCGTACTTTCACTTCTTTGAGTTGTTGACATTCCAACACAAAAAATAGATCGCACATTTGCAGGAATCCATTTCTCACGAATTGCGTATATCCTATGCAACTAACTATGCTCTTCCAAATTGTATGTTTTCATTATATCAGTCCAGGTGGATTCAAATTCCTCAGGATTAGTTGTACAATGTAAACACTTACTAAAGTCACTTTGAAAATCATCAAATTCACGAAAAACATGACTTAAATATTCAAGAATCTTCTTTTCAATATGCTACATACAAAAGTGGTGCGCACTATTCGGGAACACCTTTGCAACTGCATTTGTTATTGCAGTATCTTGATCTGTGATTATTAAACGAAGGGAAACACCAAACATTGTCTCTTGCCAAGTGTGAAGTAACCACAGAAAAGTTTCTTCGGTTTCATCCCAAAGAAGAGCACAACCAAATAAAATGGATTGATGATGGTTATTAACTACGGTAAAAGGGGCAAAAGACATCTTATATTTATTTGTCAAGTATGTAGGATCAAATAGGACAACATCTCCAAAATTCTTATAAGCTACCTTAGACCTAGCATCAACCCCAAAACAATTAGGTAAATGACCCTCTACATCCATTTGTATTGCATAAAAGAAGCCTGGGCTATCATATTGACGCTTTTGAAAGTATTTCAACAACAATTGTGCATCTCCTTTCTCAAGATAGTTTTGCCTTTTAGTACTCAAATAATTTTGAATATCTCGTCCAGTTAGATTGAGATTATCTACACCCCCAACCTGAGTAATCAATACTGATGCAATTTTACTCGGACGAATATCAGAATTATCTAAAAGATCAATAAGATTTTTCTGAGCCTCTGATTTTTTTTCTTTTTGATCGCAAGAATTTCTGGCTACGGGGAGAAGCAAGTTCATGATTATGGTTTGATACAAGCTTAGATATAATCCACTTTCCTTCTTCTTTCTTTGACAAATATATCATCACTTTACACCCTTCTCTAGTCTCATCTCGTTGCTTATTATTCTCAAGACTGTTTTTAGAGTGAAATCCTTCTTTTGAACAAACAAATCTTGACCAATAATTGATTTATCTTTTCTTGACCTACTAAATGGATTTTTTTGCACACTAAAGCCATTTCGATGAGCACAATCAAGATAAAACTTAAATCCAATATCAAGTGATTGAAATTCCATACCGATGTAGGGTTCTCTCGGTTCTTCATCACCTAATTGAGAAATAAAATGTACAATTGCATTCATATTGCTTTCTATTTCCTCCAACGAACCTTCAGTTCCTTTTGCCTTTTGCATTTTGCTTTTCTAAATTAGAGATCACGAGAGTGTCCTACAAAGCAATTATTAGATGTTAGAGTAATAGGATAAGTTTAGCTTAAAAGTTCAAATATTATTCAAATTTAATGTATTAAACTTGTCCAATTTACTGAAATGTTCTAAAAAATATTCAGAAAAATAAATGGAGAACTGTTGAAAACTTGGTCCAATTTAAATTCCTCTAAAAGAAAGGTGGAAAAGCAACAAAACAGTGGAAAAGCAGCCAAACATGAAGTTCTTCTACATTGAAATAGGACACCCTTTCATATTGTGAAAAAAACTTAATAAGTTACGAGTAAATTTTTATTACGTACACGTTTAGATTCTGAAAAAGAAAAAGATAATGAATAAAAGTTTACCATAAATTTTTTTTTTGTCCTAATGATTGTCTAATTGCTGTGAATGTCAGTTCAATGGTGTTGGAGCGTGCGTAGGATGAAGAAGAAGGTCAAAGAGATTTTCCTCATTTAGGTAAGCGAATCCTAAGCAAACTCTGTATAATTAATTGAGATTCCAAATTACCTTATAACACTCTTTTCTTTATTTTTATTTAAATATTAATAATATGTGTGATAATAGCATACCAAAAATAAGTTGATCGTGTAAATTTTGTGTGCACTGACAGTGCATACTAGTTAATTCTCATAAATCTATACCTTCATTATAGAAACATTAATATTCGATTGAAAGATCTTGCATTGATTCACGTACAATTAACAACTTCGTTTTTCAAGCACTTAATTGATTCGTCTTAAATAAATAAATAAAAGAAAGAAAAGAAAGGAATAATTAAGAAGATTAATGCTGGTCAGGCTACAATGTTATTGTGTTACTTTCAACATAAAAATGAACCAAAATGACGTAGAATATTTTTCCAACAAATTAAAGGAAGAATTAGTAGTTGTAGTAATTAGTGATTTGCTTAATATAACTGATAATGAACCAGAACCAATATCCAAGCTCCATTATTTTATAAGCTTTCTTTAGCCCTCAAAGCAGCAGCATTATTATACGAATAATCATAATATACAGATAAACCCTTACTCTCTCCATCTCATATATATTACTTGGACGCATCCTTATCTCGCATTTTTGCAAGAGGTTATTTCTATGGGTTGAACCCATGACATATTGATTACATGACCACAACTTTAACCGGCTACTCCAAAGCTTCCTTTCAAAGGATCGATTTTAAAATTTACTTTTTGATGTATAATTATCTTTAAAGCATCATACCTAAATTTATCAAATGAGTTCTTCCAAGTTGTTATCACCGTGATAAAGGAATAAAGCTGCAGGGATAAATTAAAATTAAAAGAGTAGGACCTCTAAGGGGCCCATGCATTACCAAAAAGGCTTGGAAGTCATTTGATTTGCTAAAAATATCATTTGGTCTATAACGTAATAAATAAATAGCAAGTTTAAGGGCATATTTTTAAAAAAAACCCTTTCAGTTGGTAAACTTCACAACCACATAGTTAAAATCCAACTAAGTACTACACAACTCTTTTCTTTGCCTCTTATATATAGTAGTAATGGGTGAGGAGTGTTGCGTCTAAAAATAGATCCTACAAAGACGACAAGCAAATAACTTCCGTAAAAAATTTCATTTTTTCTGTTGTTTTTTTGAAAATATGAGCCTAGTTTGATGATCATACTGTTCAAAAAATTTTAAAAGTTATTTTAGTGAGATATTTTAACAAGTTGAATGACTATTTGAGAAATTGACTCAGTATATAATTAATCAGAGGCAGATCTACAGTATATAGTGCGGGTTCCCGGTGAAGAAAATATTAACTAGAACACACAGAGGTACCGATATTTTTCTGTATATTGATCTGCTTAGCAAGCTAATATATTGTTCCATATATATACACGTGAGAATGACTCTATTCTAAAGAGTCCATGCTACTGCCAATATGACTTAGAGTTATACTAGGCATACACTACATACTATTGTCGGCTATTGTTAATTGTAATCAATTTGGATTAGAATTAGATTGTCTTACCCCTTCAAGCTAGTGGTGGGGTGAGCCACAACACCTAGCTTGGTCCGAAGAGTTTGGAACTGAAGCTTTGACAAGGGCTTGGTGAAAATGTCCTCTAGCTGTAGCTTTGAGGGAACAAATTTTGTCACCATAGCCCCCTGAACAACCTTTTCCCCTACAAAACAATATTCTAACTCGACATGTTTGGTGTGAGAATGAAGCACTGGATTAGCCATCAAGTGTAGTGCGCTAATATTGTCTATGAATAGCAATGGAGGGCGAGACAAAGAGATACCGATGTCCCTCAGTAAATATGTGATCCATGGAGGAGTCAAGGTCAAGTATTCTAACACCCCAACCAGGCTACGATATTCAGTAGCGTCTATCGGAGAACCAATAGCATCATGAAGATGGTGTTTCTAGGAGAGAGAAGTTAGTTAAGCTCTAGAAGCCAACATATTTGTACATCGTAGGAGATTATTGGTGTACTTATTTTGCCTAAGAAGAAGACCACCTTGTGTATGACGATCCTCGATGCCAAGAAAATAATAGAGAGGACCCAAGTCTTTCATGGCAAAATGGGATGAGCTTGCACAAAATGGAAGAATGGTTTCCAGTTAAGATAATATCATCGACATATGATAAGAGCAAAATGGTACCTTCAGAAGAGTGAAGAACAAATAGAGAAGGGCCGGCCTTGCTGCATGAAAATCCAAGATGAAGAAGGTAGGAACTAAACTTGTGGAACCATGCTTTTGGAGCCTGTTTGAGGCCATAAATAGCCTTTTTTAAGAGGTATACATGGTTTGGGAATTAAGATATGATCGTGAAAGCCGAGGGGTTGCTACATAAAAACAGTCTCCTTGAGATCACCATGCAAAAAGGCATTCTTGACATCTAGTTGTTTGATTTTTCGATTTAAAGTGATGGCAATGGATAAATAGTCTGAATTGTGGAAGTTTTGACGACTGGGTTGAAGGTATCCTCAAAATCAACACCCTCAATTTGGTTATATCCTTTAGAAACTAAGCGAGCTTTGAAAAGTTCCACAGAACCATCAGCAAATAATTTAATCTTGAACATCCAACGTGAACTAACCACGTTCATGGTAGGACGTTGAGGGACCAATGTCCATGTCTTATTCACTCGTAGAGCATTGAGTTCTTCATGCATTGTGGACAACCAGTGTGGTTGAGATATAGTAGATTTCATACTCTTAGGTTCAGCAGTGCCGGTACAAGTGACAAAGGACAAGGACTGAACAGTGGGATTCTGTCAAGACCCAAATCACGGATTGTGCGGGCACCTACCTAATCCCTCCCTAGATAGGATAACCCTTGCTACCCAACAGTTCATTTAATGCGAAAGTTAAAATAATTCTTATTTCAAACTCTTTTAATTCGGTTTACTCATAACATTATATGTTCAATACATCAGATAAGTAAAAGTAATGCGAAAGATAATCAAAAGTAAATCCCCAGAAACTGGCCTAAACTGATACAAGAGCACTAAACAAGGAACAGGAAACTCCAAGACCCAGCATCCATGTAAGATCTAGAGGACAGGAGCTGTTGTAAAATGATCACCGTTGCTGCTATATAAACTCCAATTGGCCTGCACCATGGCTATATCTCTGGATGGAAATATAGTAAGTATAGTATTAGTACAACCACATGTACTGGTAGGCATCATCGGCCAACCAGGGTTAGAAAGAAATAACATTAATAGTAAATAGAAAGAAATCATAACATCAAGTAAGGTTCCGGTTAATAATCTGAATTTATGCAATTATTAACATAACAAATTTAGCATCTTTGTGACCTATCTGTCATTTAACATTTTCGTATATCTTTTTTTTTTTTGGCAATCCACCCCAACTTACATTCTTTAAACCTAACTTATTATTCAGGTTTCTGCAATTCCTAATCCACTTTAGATAAACTTACGACCTCACTAACTTAGGACTCTGAGGGTACTGCACCGTTGACTAAATTTCCCCAGTGTTCAACTAATATGATGTGCAATAGGATTTACAACAACTGAGATGCTTACGACATCGGCAATCTTACAGGAAGGAGACACTACAATATACCTCGCCTATATAACTATATACTGAGGGGAATAAATAGCATACATATTACGATATACCTCGCCTATATAACTATATACTGAGGGGAATAAGTATCATACATAATACAATACATACCTTGCATTCTCGCTTTGCTACCATGCACAATCACCACTATTAAAAAGGCCGATCCACTCAAGGAACTATCAGTAACATATAAATATAATTGTACATTTAAATGTATATGAATGAATGTATGTATGCAAGATGTGCGCATCATCTCTTTCGCTTCTCAATATCATCAACATCATTTCAGCATCATGAATATCATGATTCCAATATCAACATCACAATCACCAACCTATTTTTTTCAACATGTATGAATATACATTTGCAATCAATAGTCACACAAAGTGCCCAAAGGCGATTACAACTCTTTGGTTCACATACGAGTATAGAGACATTAATCTTATTTCCATACGTGTACATAAGTGTATACACCCACAACTATTACAAGTCTGAGACGATTATATTGGGATGACAAGCTAACTGTCTATATACGACCCACACTTGTGTTTTCAAAATCGCCCTCAATCTCTTTCCTAATACCTCAATCGGGATACTCATACTCGGCCTTACTAACCTTACCCTTGTTATTCTACGACCCTTACCAAATTACCTACTCTTTTACGTACCTTACCACGAGGTTGTCCCCCTAAGCTATCCCGTCCATTTAATTACACTCGTAGGTCTGTTAAAACTCAGTTAGTTTAACTATTAACCCCTACTTTGCACTTACGCTTCGTTAAACTTCCTTAATGCAAGCCACAATTTATCTATATTACTAAGAGCCTTCCAATTAGCCTTAACTACCTCTTTCTCTTCCTTTTTACAATACTCACCTCTTATCATACTCATAAGTCATGGCGTTCATTCGAATAGTCATAATTCTTACAAAATTTGACCCATTTCATGCCATGAATGTCGCACCAACAAAGTGCAATCGCAACTTACAACAATATTTAAGTCTAACTAGATTTTTATGGTTTCCATCCATCCAAACGCCATCTACGAAGGCCTAATGCATGAAAACTACGGACATTACTATCAATATTACATGAATCTAACCCAAGTCTTTTATAATTTAAATCATAACCTACCTCGTAGATGAATCATGCTGCTACTGAGAGGAGAAAGTTATTTTGTAAGTGCTAAGTGTCTTCCTATGTCGGGTTCTCGTCCGCTCTCATGAAGCGTGGCCTTTGAAATATCATGGCTAAGGAGGTAGGGTTTACGCATGGTGTTTTGGAGGGAAAAGGATGACCTAAGATAATTAAAATAAAAAAGGGTTTTAAGGGGAGGTCGGGCTGGTCACTGTGGGGTTCCGCTGAAGTGGTTGATTTTACCGCTGCAGCAGTATGCAGCACTCCAGCCCAATTCATTTAAAATTTTATTTTTATCCCAATCACATTGAGCCCCATTTCTCCCCACGAATTAAATTCCATTAGGCCCAATAGGAGGATTTTAATTGTCGTAAAATTTTTTGGAACGTAATGATGTTTTGGATTGTTACATTAGATACCAATTTTTTGACAGTTCATTACCAAACGGCTACGGGGTGGGAAACAAGGATTCTAGGCAAACTTAAATATTCTGATCCACGATATATTAAAGGAGGAAGGACCTCATAATTTCGTACGTACTCACCTAGTCTATGTATGGTTAATTAATCATGGAACCAACGTAACTGATTCACATATCATTAGTAACTCCCTGCATTGTTCAAATTATTAATCAAATTTTTCATTAACTACGGGCAGCGTTCCATAATAATTCTTACATAACAGGCTATCCCAAAAATATTTGAATATTGCAAAATACCGTAACGCATGAAAAATCAGGGCAAAAACTGACTCTTGATGACCTTACCGCTGCAGCAGTAAACTTACCACCACAGCGGTTTGCGACAGTTCAAGTAGGGGAAAAATGTTCATTTCTCTTATTTTTCACTCCCCACTCTAAAACTCTCTCAAATTTTTTCTGTGCAATCTCCTCCCAGTGTCAATTTTAATGTAATTCCTCGTCTTTACTACTTTATTTATGGATTTATCATTGTAAAATAGTGGAACTTGTTAGAAGTCGAGAATTTTGAAAGGATGTCGGGTGCAACTTTTGAGTTTGAATTTCAATGGTGTTTTTGCCTGGAATGATAAGCATGTTGGTTCCTCTTACATATAAAATGCTCCTACAGTGTTTTGGGTGTAAGATTGACGTAGTTCATGGCAAATTTCATCCATGAACATGGGGAAAGGCTAAAGGTTTTCTTCCCCAATGGATTTGGGTGATTTGAGGGTGAATTTGAGTGTTATACACTCTTATTTTAGTGTAAAAAAGTTCATACGAACTTCACTAAGCCTGATCTACCCTTAAATCTCAAGAATACAAAGAAAAGCCAAAAATCCACCATGGGAGGGAAGGTTGACAGTTGGAGAAGATGGAACTACTGCAGCGGTTAATTCTACCGCTGCAGCGGTACCTGGCAGTAACTCCCAAGATTTTATTTTTCTAAGAAATTTCAAAATCCTTCCCTCCCGTCGTACTCCGACTTGGTTTCTAATGCTAAATTTTCCATTACATTGCAAGACTACTATGGAGCACCAACCCCAATACTAAAGGTTCCCCGACACTGCCAGCCACGACCATTATAAAGAAGGCCTGATACAAGGGGCTTTCTCTATGAGCAGGGCTTTGTGATGAAGGACGTGGAGGACGAGGCTCCTGAGTTCCATGACCGGCTGAGGGTGTTTAGGTGGGGCATGCTGACTGAGGCTGTACTAAGTTGCAACTTGGAGTTGGTTCAGGATTTTTATGCTATCCTCCCAACCGTAGATTGGTCTGTGCCCTATACCACCATCCACATTTGGGTAAGAAGGTTCTGGTGGATTTTGCCACTATCAATAATGCCTTAGAGGTCCCAAACCCCTCCAACGCTGCTTTTGAGGCCAAGGTCCGGGAGTCGGACTTGAAGTGGGCGGCTAGGATCTTTGAGCTGGTGGGTCAGGAGGGGAAGGTGTAGTGGTCCAATCTCAAAGGGACCAACACTACCCACTTCTCGACGGAGGCTAGGGTGTGGTTGCAGCTGGTATCCCAGAGGATTCATCCCTCAGGAAATGTGACTGACGTGGTCTTTCATCGGGCTATAGTGGTGGTTTGTGCTCTTACGGGGATTGAGATAAACGTAGGGGAGACGATTATGGATGAGTGGTGGCATTTTTATGTTGGGGAGAGGTCGGCGAGGGATATTTTCTTACCTTCCTTGATCACTGAGCTGTGGAAGAGGGTGAGCATGTCCATAGAGGATCATGATACTTACGAGGAGTACGGCATGTCGGATCCACTCAGGGGCCTCTACTTGGTACTAAAGGGCATAAGTATCATACATAATATAGGACATACCTTGCACTCTTTCTTTTCTACCATGCACAATCACCACTATCAATAAGGTCGATCCACTCAAGAAACCATCAATAACATATAAATATAATTATACATTCAAATGCATATGAATGAATGTATGTATGCATTGCTCATCATCTCTTTCTCTTCTCAACCTCATCAACATTATTTCAGCATCATGAACATCATGATTCCAACATGAACATCACAATCACCAACCCATCATTATCAACATGCATGAATATGCATTTGCAATCAACAATCACACAAAGTGCCTGAAGGCAATTACAACACTTTGGTTCACATACAAGCACAGAGACATCGATCTTATTTCCATATGTGTACATAAGGGTATACACCTATAACTATTACAAGTCTGAGACGATTCTACTGGGATGACAATCTATGTCTCTATCTATGAATCACCCTCAATCTCTTTCCTAATACCTCAATCGGGATACTCATACTCGGCCTTACTAACTTTACCCTTGTTATTCTACGACCCTTATCAAATTACCTACTCTGCTACGTACCTTACCACTAGATTGTCCCCCCAAGATTTCCCATTCATTAAATTACACTCGTAGGTCATTTAAAACTCAATTAGTTTAACTATTAACCCCTACTTCGCACTTACGCTTCGTTAACCTTTCTTAATGCAACCCACAATTTATCTTGATTACTAAGAGCCCTTCCAAGCATCCCTAACTTACCTCTTTCTCTCCTTTTTATCATACTCACCTCTCACCGTACTCATAAGCCATGGTATTCATTTGACTAGTCATAATTCTCACCAAATTCGACCCATTTCATGCCACGAATGTCGCACCAACAAAGTGCAACTGCAACTTACAACAATATTTAAGCCTAATCGGATTTTTATCGTTTCCATCCATCCAAACACCTTTTTCGAAGGCCAAATGCTTGAAAACTCCCAACAATACTATCAATATTACATGAATTTAGTGCAAGTCTACTACAATTTAAATCATAACCTACCTTCTAGACGAATCATGCTGCTACTGAGAGGAGAAAGTTGTCTCGCAAGCGCTAAGCGTCTTTCTATGTCGGGCTCCCACTGGGTGTACCTTGAAATTGCTTTAATGAACCTTGGCCTTTGAAATCTCATGGCTGAGAAGGTGGAATTTACTCAGGGTGTCGTTGACACCCAATTTTGGCTCTTTTTTTTTTTTCTAAAATTAATTTTTTATATGCTTATGAGTCTCGATAAATTTGCCAAAATATTTTTCTTATTTTTTGAATTAATTTTGATAAATTTAGAACCAATAATGATTTTGAAAAATATTATTTCCACTACTTATATATATATATAATAACTATTAATATCGTATCTTATAAAATTATTCGAAAGAATAATAATATATATTTTTTATAAAAAAAAATTCGAAGGGGAGACTTGGAGTAACTAGTAAAGTTGTTGTTATGTGACCTGGAGGTCAGGGGTTCAAGCCTTGGGAACAGTCTCTGACAGAAATGCAAGGTAAGGTTGCGTACAATACACCCTTGTGGTGGGGCCCTTCCCCGGACACGGTGCATAGCGGTAGCTTTAGTGCACAGGGTTGCCCTTTTTTTTATAATTTATTTTTTTTTTCACTATTTTTCCAACAAAATATTAGTGTGTTAACTTTTATTTTAAACTCTAAATAGATTTGGATATATTATTACACGATCCTATTTGTAGTTTTATTTTTATATCGAACTATAGCTATACGCATAAAATTATTTAAAGTATAATATGTACATAAAGTATTGCATATACATGTGTGCTTATGTATACGTACATGCATGTGTATGAAGAGATATATATATATATACATATACGTATAGATTTTGGAAAATTATTTGGGACGAAAGATAGCATCGTTAAATTAATTAAGTGAAAAGGATTGGAAAAAATCAGCTTTTTAATAAACTAATTTATTTACCTAAACTTGGGCCAAATTAACTTTATTTCAGCCAAAGTTTACAACCCAAACATCTTGACCCTGGCCAAAATCCACTAAACATAACACTAAACCCCCTAATCCCTTCTCTCTCTCACTTCATCATCTTCAACAGGAAAACACACACGCACATGCACAAACTCATCCAACGGACCCTTCTATCGACAAACTTCAACTATCCCTACGTCGTCCATCTCCTCACTCCAAAAATTCACCGACTTTCATGCTTACATCTCTGTCACCCTTGTTAATCATCTCTGAGCATCAACAGTGCCCTAGCCTTATCCAAACGGTTAAATTCAACCCTGTACTGTTAGAGGGATTTTCAAATCTATCAAAAGTTGCAAATATACTTCGAAATCAGTGGAGGAAACTTGGTCATGCCTTCAAATCTCAATACCCAACTTGTTTTTGGCTGAATTCAGACATTAAAATCAAATCAAGGGTTAGGTTTTTTGACTTTCTCCACATTCATCTTATCTTCTCTGTCTCCCAAATCTATTCAGAGAATTGACCTCTTATTTTATTTTTATTTTTGAATCTGAGATCCAACTTTCCAAATTAGTGGAGCTTTGATTTTTTCACTATAAATAAGACCTCAAATGCTCTCAACAAAGATAGATTTTAATCATCCATAATCATCTCCATAGCCTTAAGTTTAGAGCTTTCAATACTCTTAGTTTTCTTTTGCTGAAGTTGTTTTCTTTTTGTCCGTTGGAAAATCTCAATCTTTTTGGAGGGAGTTGATAGCAAAGTTGGAGTAGCTAGCTTGAAGGTCGACACTTACCGGCCTCAATCGCTGCACCACACAAGGTAAATTCTATCCCGTCTTAATTATTCATGCTTAATTATTGCGAATTCTAAACTGTATAACTAGTTGGAATGTTGTTCATTTTAGCCGACTAATTTCGAGTATGAAAATGTGAAATGAAATCAGTTTCTGGACTTTTGATTTATTTACATTAGGTTATGTGTCCACAAAAGCATTTGCAACTTGCGATTTAGCTTGAATACAACCTATCAAGTTTGGAAATT
This sequence comes from Capsicum rhomboideum, assembly GCA_031232105.1. Classification (NCBI taxonomy): domain Eukaryota; kingdom Viridiplantae; phylum Streptophyta; class Magnoliopsida; order Solanales; family Solanaceae; genus Capsicum; species Capsicum rhomboideum. The sequence goes on along the minus strand of CP124719.1, from coordinate 110,604,250 downwards.
TAAGTAGCTTCCTATTATAAGTTTGTTGCTATGTTGGTTTGGACGTTTCAAACATGGTAATCAGGGGCGGATCTACAGTACACTTAGGGGTTTCCTGAACCCCCTAACTTTTTTCGAAACTCTATAATTATATTTAGAATGCAGTTAACGTATAATAATTTATTGATAGGAACCCATAGCCAAAGATGGCGGATGGTCCAGCGGCTGTGAAGGAGCCAGCGAAATCCCTCAGCTCCCTTTGATGAGGGATCGAATCCTGATAGCAACATCAATTGTTTTAGCCTTTTTCCCTTTACCTTATTTAGGAATCCACAAGTTTAAAATCCTAGATTCGCCTCTGATGATAATAGCTGCTTAATTTTCCTTCTACCCGGCTGTGCATTTACAAGGCGTTAGCAACATTTGGTTTAGCATGAAAAAGCTTCAAAAATACTGAAAACTTTATGTATGTTGGTTGCCCATCATGGAAATTTGTAAATTCTTCTTTTGCTTGAACACTTGAATACGACATCATGTTGGTACTCTTTTAGGATAGCCGTTTACTTAAACGTGATTTTTAACTTCTAAACTTAGCGTGAAAACAGGTTATACAAGTCGTAAGTTTTGAAAAATCATTTCACGATATATTGAAGTTCTTTGTTTTTGTTCGATTTTATAAAAGTAATGTCTTGAGTATTAAAAATGATTAGATAATCTTGGGAATTCACTGTGAGGGTAGACTAGTTTGAGCAACTTTTTCTATGGCTAAGCATGTACCGTCTTGCCTTGTTCATATCTCCTCTTGTCTTGCTTGTTGATATAAGGATGTTTGAAACTTGTTCTTCTCTATTTTCCTTCGTTTTGTACAATATATGGATGTTAATTTGAATGAAGTATAGTTTTAATCATATGCAACTGTTAACACCTTTCATGATAGAGAGTAAATGTAAATATGAATGTTAAATCACTAGAATTGATCTTGTTGTCATGTACTTCTCTTTTCTCATCCTTCGTTTGAATCCGATTGTGGAAAGTCTATTACTTACTTAATATATTGATGGTATGCAGCAGTATTAAACTAAAATGTTCATCCCTTCCCCTACTCTTTGCAATATGAACATAATCATGTGTATAATTTCATTTGAGTGTCGGCTACGATAAATGTGTTCCCCATTTTGAAGATCCTTTAGACTTTTCTTTAACTTTAAGTTTTGCCTTTGTTTATGGGACTGATTTACAAGCTATTGTGTTTCTCCTTGTGATTCTATATATTTTTATTTTGGTATCGAACGAGGTAGTGTTGTTTGATACGTGATGGTGCACATATTTTAAAGGGTGGGTAGTCCTCATAAATATGAGTGTCAAATTTTTGACTTCGGCTTCAATGTTAATCTCAACCTATGTTCTTGCTTGTTTCAAATCAGTTTTGAGTTTTGAAAGGTTATTATATGTTCATCATTTGAATCCAATAGTGACTTAAAGAGGTCTTGAACTAGTCTTTTTTGTTCAATCATGAGTCTTTTAATTAAGTTTGTTGAATTTGTACGTCTAAAATTAAATCAAGTTGTCGATGCTGGTCTAGTTTTGTCAAAATTGTCCGTCTTTCTTATATCTGTGTGCGCATTTTTCATAGTCTTTAATGGTTAAAATGTGATTTGTTTTGGGTGTGTTGTCACAGCAGACATTGTTAAGAGAAAATGTTCTCCTCTTCTCTACTCTATAAATGTTTGGTCATGTATTTCTAAGCCAAGTTCCCATTAATTAGTTGTTCTAGTTTTGTCTTCCTGTAGCCATGAGAGTCATGACTAAAAGGCCTCAAGTAGCTCTTTAAATGTGTTCTCACAAGAAGTTTTTTGTGTATCATTATTGGGCGTGTTAAAATATTTAAGTTTATAGTTGATTCGAGTTCTAGCAAAACTGTTATTGCTTAAAGGAATTCTCTATTTTTTTTTGGTATTGCTAAGTATGTAAAATGAATTCCAGCATTACAAAAGTGGCATATTATTCTTGTATGTGCTTATACGATTTTGAAACAATCTGACTTAATTCATACCTTACAATGATCATCTTAGTGCATTCTTCTTTTAGTCCGCACTTTTACTTTATCTTGTTTTTTTAATTAGTTTCTAATTTTTATCTTCTTCTTTTTTTACATGAACAATCGGGAGTTGGGGTTTCAATCGAAACTCATTTTGACCCAAATATCGGGTCAATAGCTATAGGATCGTCAGCGTTAGGGGTCTAAATCTCTAGGAGCCAATTCCTTCGATGGGAACATATAGTATCTAGTTCTTTGCCTTTTCTTCTTTCTTTATCATCCATATTGTCTACTAACCTTGTATTACTTTGGATATGCATTTTGTGTGGTTTGATTGAAATTGATTATTTTTATTTTTATTTAGTTTTGTTTAGCTTTAAAGTATCTAGAATCGGGTTTTTCGGCTAAATCTTTTGTCCATTTACGTTTATAGATATAGTAACGATATATTATTTAACCATCTACTTTATACTCATGAATCAACCCTTTTAGAACAAAAGAGCAAAACTATTTTAAGTGCAAGCCAAAATGAAAATACGTGTTTTAAGTGCAAGCCTAAATGAAAATATATTTTTTAGAATCGGTTCAAATAGCTAGTAATAGTCGTCATTTTCAAAAAAAATTAATTAATGATTTACTCGTCTTAATTGGAGATTTTAAATGAATCATTAATTGATTTTAATTAGTCAAGCCCTTTAACTTTGCAAGTAACCCATCAAAACTTGATTTTCACTTAGCTTAATATAGTTCAAATATTGTACTGTGCTCTATATTTATTTCCTACATTATTTCAAGCTTTTAGATTTTAAAAGTTCCAAAATACAAGATATATGTATGTCCTCATGCTACCATATACAGAGTATACTTTTTTTTATTGTTATTTATACTTTATTTCAACTCTACTTATACATGTATACATTTTATTTCTACTACTTTTTCCTATCTAGTTTCATCTATCAGACTTTTGCAAATTAAACGAATTTCTTCAAATTTTATATTTACTTTATAAACGTTCTAAAAATTTTCACATACCTTAAGATATATTTCCACTTCAAAAAAAATATATGCATAAATAACATCTCAAGTTGTGTTTAGCTTTAAGAACCTCCATGCACTTTAAAATATTTATTTTATTTTTATTTTTTTACTTTATAATAGGTACAACTATTAATTTAAACATATTAAGACCATAAAACTTACGGTTTTTTTTTTAACAATCATGATTACTTTAAGTTTTCTTTCCTTCATTTCATTTTTTAAAAAAACAATATACGTGTATATATATATATATTTTGCAATAAGCATAGTATGTCCTTGTGTATTGTAGTAGCACGTATTATATATCTTGAAGTATTCTTTTTCTCAAAGAAAGGATAGAAGTTTTTGTTATCACTAATTTTAGCGAATAACAAAGACAATACTTTTCCTAAATATTTTTCTAAAACTAAGTTTAAATACTATCTTCGGATAGGCTCCGAGGGGTGCTTAACACTTTCCCCTCGAGTAACCAAAACCCTTACCTAGGATCTCAAATATTTTCAAAGACCAAAAAACAGAGTTTTACATTATGAAAAATGATTTTCCTAATTTTTCCTAAAAGTTAGGTAGCGACTCTAAACCTTTTCAAAATCAGGCAAAAGAGCTGAATGTTGCAAATGTATTTTGACCAGTTTAAAATATGGGCACGACAGAATGACGGCTTTGCTGTGGATCATTTAAGTTAAATGTAGTATCAGACTTGGTTTAATACTTGGATTCAAACACTATGTGCATGTTGCCGAGTTCATTTCAATTGTTCAGTTCAAACTGATTCTAATCCTTTCCTCTTTTCTTTTGTTTCATGGAACAATCGGAGATCTGGAGTTCTCATTTTGAATTTTTTTTAGTTTGATAAGTAAAGTTTCTCATGAGTTCTTTCAAATTATTGGTCGTGTTCCAGTTTCTCCTTTAGCACCTCAAGTTTAGTAAGATTTGAATAAAGTTTATGTTTTAAAAGAGTGGTGCTAGCCGAGCTAGTCGAAACTACATTTGTGAGAGCTAATTAGTAAGTAAATATGTCATGCTCATGTGATTCGATTAAGTGTTGGTAATGCCTTTTATGGACTACTTATAAATATAATACCTTGAATGGACTGGTCATGGGATATTTTCTTGCAAGTTCATTAAGGTATGTTTGAACAAGTTAATTATAATGCTTATAGAAGATAAGATACCAAGAAAATATATATTGTGTGCATGCTTTGGTTGGTTTAAAAGGGTACTGAATGATTTCAATGAGTTTTTTTCCTTACCAAGTATTGGGCTTTCATCAAAATTCTGGTTGTGTTCTAAAATTATTGAGTCATTCTCATCATGTTATGCTTAGTATGAAATGTTTGTTTTAAAAAATAATTTTGTATTGCTCCCAGTAGTCACTTGTTAATTTTGCTAATGAGTCCAAGAGGTCACAATCTTGCTCAAACATTCACCTTTTAGCCACATCTTTGTAGCAGGGTAGTTAAACTTTCATAAGAAGTTCATTGTCGTATACAACATTTAAGATAACATTAATTTCTTGTTTTACTTTACATGTTATAAATTTATATTTTTAGCTCATTTATGGGAATAGTTGTTGTTGTTTTATACATGATTTATTTGTTTATTTTTAACTCTCCACGATTGTGAAGTGAAACATCCTACAATCGTGTTAAGTTTTATTAGTATTGCTATTAACTATCAAAAGCGATTTCTAATTCTTTTCTTTTTTTTCCATGTATACTCGGAAGTTGGAGTTTCGCAATGGAACTCAATTTGACCTATAGCTATTGGGTTCTAAGTGATGAAAGTGATTGAAAAATAGAGGGAAGAAAAGTGGAGGGAAAGTGAAAATGTGTGTTCACTTTATAAAAGGTGTGTTCTCCCATATAGGTGGGAGAAAGGAAAATTGTTGTGCTTAAATATAGAAGTACTCCTTCATGTGGATAGTAAGGCAAGAAGAAGACAAGCCTCACGCTCGTTCATCTCGGCTTCGGATTTGAATTTGGGTTTGTCAAATGATCGAGAGATTATCTTTTTGGACAAATTTCATTTAAAAATTGAGATTTGATGATTTTTTAATCCAAAAATTCGATACGAAAAATATTCTTCATTTGCAGACGCACACGAGCATGTGCAAACGCTTGTCACAATGCACCTTGAAGAGACATGACCCTTTGAGACACTGTTTGAATGACGAAAAGGCGAGATGCGGGAGCATATGGGCATCTGCGGATACCGCACATCCCAGCGCAAGTCAACATAAACTTTCTATTTTTGGAGAAAGTGCAACTTGTGGTCGAATGTGGCCGTCTGCGGCCGCAGATGGGGTTTACAGGTGGGCGCCGATCCGAAACAGTGAACCATTGCTTCCCTTCTGAAGCACCACCTTTTGTCTATAAATATCTAATTTTTTCTCAAGTAAAGGTACAAAATTTTGAATTAAATAAACTCTTCTTCTTCCTAAAAAAATTCAAGTGTGATTTGCAAATCATTGAGGGAGTTCATAGTTTGACAAATTTGAGGTACCACCATTTGCTGAAGTAAATCATTTTATCCTGGGAGGATATATTCCATTAACCTCAGATACTTGAGGGGAATAATTTCCTTAAGGACACACCATGAATTCGGTGGACTTGATTCTTTCTTTCTTCATCTGTTTCTTATTGGTTTTTCTTTTTTCTAGAAAAATAGTTTGAACTTCTTTCTTATTCTTGAACTTGTTGTTGAAGTTCATGTTGTAAATATAGATTGTACCCGAAAAATAACAATCTTAAGGAAATTATTTTATCTGTATTTTGGTTTCTAGAGATTTGAGCCTTTTGGTTTCTACTCTATTTGAACTTGATAGTGATTTGAAGATATAAAAATTTTGTCACGAGTCAAAGATTCATTCGGTTGGCGATTTGAAGAACATAAAAACTTCATCGTCAAACTAGAAACAATTTTTTAAAAGTTTAATAATTTATCGTTAGTACTTGTGATACTAATTGTTTGTCTAATTGTGACAATAAAATGACTACTAAAAATCAAGTCAATGATGAAACGGTGAATGTTGCAGTAACTAACATTGCTACTTCGAGTCGTTCGAATGGAGCTCCTGCCATGGCACCGGTGAAAAAATCAGAAAAATTTTCTGGTGTTGATTTCAAAAGATGGCGGCAGAAGATGTTCTTTTACTTGACTACTTTAAGTCTGCAAAGGTTCATCAAGGAAAGAATTTCTAAATTGTCGAAAGCAACTCCGAAAAAAGAACCCTTTGAAGTAATTGAAGCTTGGAAGCACTCAGATTTTTTATGTATAAATTACATTCTGAGTGCTCTACAAGATGATCTGTACAATGTGTACAGTAACATGAAGACCTTTAAGAAACTCTGGGATGCTTTAAAAAAGAAATACAAAACAGAGGATGACGGATAAAGAAATTCATAGTGGCAAAATTTCTGTACTTCAAAATGGTAGACAGTAAAGTTGTTGTTACCCAAGTTCGGGAGTTGCAAGTCGTAATCCACGATCTCTTTGCTTAAGGTATAAACTTAGATAATAGCTATTTTTGAACTTATTAAGCTTGTTCTTGATACTCACATAACCTTTGATGTAGGTTTGGTTGTGAATGATTTTTTTCAAGTTTGGTTGTGAATGATGCTTTTCAAGTGGGCTGCAATAATCGAGAAGTTATCCCCTTTGTGAAAGGTCTTTAAAAACTACTTGAAGCACAAACACAAGGAGATGTCTGTCAAAGATCTCATTGTGAGGTTGAGAATCGAAGAGGATAATAAGGCTGCAGAAAAGAGGTCACGTAGGAATTCAGCAATGAATAGAGCAAATATTATTAAAGCTGATCCCACTAAATCAAAGAAGAGAAAGAAAGCATCTGTACAACAAGGCAATCCATCTAAGAAGGAATTCAAAGGAAATTTCTTCAATTGTTGCAAAGTTGGCCACAAATCTACTGATTGTCGGGCTCCAAAGTAGGGCAAGAAAAAGGATCAGGCAAACATGGATGAATCCAAAGAAGAAATGGATAATCTTTGTGACATGCTTTCAGAATGGAATCTTCTTGGTAATCCTAGAGAATGATGGATGGATTACGGTGCCTCTTGCCACGTGTGCGCCAATAAAGAACTATTTGCATCATATACTCCAGCTCAAGTTGATGAGAAGATATTCATGGCGAACTCAGCTACGGCAAAGGTTGAAGGAACAGGCAAGATTTGCTTGAAGATGACATCGGGCAAGGTGGTGACACTAAACAATATTTTTCATGTTCCGGAGTTGCGAAAGAACTTAGTTTCTACTTCACTTCTAACTACGAACGGATTTAAATGTGTCTTTATTTTCGATAAAGTTGTAACAAGTAAGGGTGAATTGTATGTAGGTAAAGGTTACCTCACCGAGGGCCTTTTTAAGATCAATGTAATGACTATTGATATGAATAAAAGTTCTAGTTCTTCTTACTTACTTGAGTCAAATGATTTATGGCGTGAACGTTTAGGACATGTCAATTACAAAACCTTGCAAAAACTGATTAGTTTGGAAGTTTTACCTAACTTTGAGTGCAATAAATTAAAGTGTCAAACATGTGTTGAATCTAAGTATTCTAAGCATCCGTAGAAGTCTGTCGAAAGGAATTCCAATCCCTTAGACTTAATTCACACAGACATTTGTGATATGAAGTCAACACCATCTCGTGGTGGGAAAAAGTATTTCATAACTTTTATTGACTATTGCACTAGATATTGTTATGTTTATTTGTTGAATAGTAAGGATGAGGCAATAGAAGCATTTAGGCAATATAAAACTAAAATTGAAAATCAGTTATATAAAAAGATTAAAATGATAAGAAGTGATAAGGGTGGATAGTATGAATCTCCTTTTGTAGAGCTATGTTTGGAAAATGGAATTGTCTATCAAACTACTACCCCGTATTCACCTCAATCAAATGAAATTGAGGAAAGGAAAAATTGAAAATTGAAAGAAATGATAAATGTCATACTTATAAGTTCAGATTTACCGCAAAACTTGTAGGGGGGAAGCTATCCTTACAGCAAACCGAATACTCAATCGAGTGCCCCATAGCAAGACACAATATATTTCATATGAGAAATGGAAAGGAAGGAAACCCAACTTGAAATATTTCAAAGTGTGGGGGTGTCTAGTCAAAGTCCAAGTTCCTATACCTAAAAGGGTGAAAATAGGACCAAAAATTATGGACTGTGTTTTCATCGGATATGCTACAAATAGTAAAGCATGTTGATTTTTGGTTCATAAATCCAAACATCTGAATATCCATGATAATATGGTAATTGAATCAGATAATGTTGAGTTCTTTGAACACATTTATCCGTATAAAACTAGACATGAGTTGTCTAGTGAAGGGTCTAAACGACCTAGGGATGAACCAAAGAAGAATGTACTTAATAAAGAGAATCTAAGGCGTAGTAAATGTCAAAGGACGTCAACTTCCTTCGGATCAGATTTTGTAATATTTCTTCTTGAAAATGAGCCTCAAACATTCAAAGAAGCAATGTCTTCTACGGACTTATCTTTTTGGAAAGAGACTTTCAATAGTGAGATTGATTCAATCTTGAGCAACCATACTTGGGAGTTGGTTGATCTTCCTCGAGAAAATAAATCTTTAGGTTCTAACTAGATCTTCAAAAGGAAAATGAAAGTTGATGGTACTATTGATAAATACAAGGCAAGACTTATTGTGAAAGGCTTTAGACAAAAAGAAGGCCTTGATTATTTCGACACATACTCGCCAGTAACAAAAATAACGTCCATTCGAATATTGGTTGCATTAGCAACGGTATATGGTCTTAAAATCCATCAAATAGATAATAAAACAGCTTTCTTAAATGGAGAATTGAAGGAAGAAATTTACATGGAACAACTCAAGGGTTTTGTGATTCCTGATAAAGAAAGAAAAATGTGCAAATTTGTTAAGTCACTTTATGGACTAAAGCAAGCACCCAAACAGTGGCATGTAAAGTTTGATCAAACCATGTTGGAAAACGGATTCAAGATAAATGAATGTGATAAATGTATTTACATTAAAGACACTCCAAATCACAAAGTCATTGTTTGTTTGTATATAGATGACATGTTGATCATCAGTAGAGATATTTCTAACATAAATGTTACTAAGCGAATGCTAAAAAGCAAATTTGTTATGAAAGACTTTGGAGTTGCTAATGTGATCTTAGGTATAAGAATTTATAGAACTCTACAAGGGTTGACATTGTCACAGTCTCATTACATTGAAAAGGTACTTGAAAAGTTCAAGTATTTGGATTTCAATATTTCCAAAACACCAATGGATGTGAGATTTGCACTTCAAAAGAATGAAGGTAAAAGTAAATCACAATTGGACTATGCAAGAGTGTTGGGAAATTTGATGTATATCATGAATTGTACGCGATTAGACATAGCATGTGCTATTAGTAAATTGAGTGGGTACACAAGTAATCCCAATCAAACCCATTGGATGGAAATGAAAAGAATTTTGGGGTATCCAAAACATACTCAAGACTATGCTTTGCATTATAACAAATATCCAGTGGTAATTGAAGGATATAGTGATGCAAATTGGATCATCGGGTCAAATGAAGTAAAATCCATGAGTGGATATGTCTTTGCTCTTAGTAGAGGAAAACTCTCTTAAAAACCATCCAAACATATATGTATTGCCCGCTCTACAATGGAATCTAAATTTATCGTTTTTGATAAGGCTGGTGAAGAAGCTGAATGGCTTCGAAGTTTCTTGGAAGATATTTCTTATTGGCCCAAACCTTTGGCACCAGTATGCATACACTGTATACTCAAGCTACAATAGGTAGGGGCAGGGAGCATGATGTATAACGATAAATCTCATCATATAAGACAGAGACATAATATTGTTAGAACGACTCTCTAATAAAATTATCACGATTGACTATGTGAGGTCAAAGTATAACATATCGGATCCACTTACAAAAGGCCTAACTAGAGAGGGAGTTGAGAGATCATCGAAAGGAATAGGTTTAAGGCCTAGGACAAGTCATCATGGTGGTAACTCTACCTAGCAGACAGGAGATCCCAAGAGCTAGGTTCAAGGAGATCAAACAAAGTTGTGACTGACGGTTCAACATTGTCAATTAACTCAACCTATTCTCATGATGAAGACAATGTTTAGGAAACAAGGATAAGGCGTATGGATTGAAGCTTTTTAATGGTTTCTAAGTTTGGCAGTTTGACCAGATAGTTTGATCTATAGGATAAAACACTTAGGAATCACCTATGTGAGGGTGAAGTGGAAGCCGTTTCAAGGAGAATGATAGTAAAGGCCTATTCTCTAAGCTCTCATAAAACCAGTTAATGTTCATGGTTGAAACGAACAATACCATGAGAACCATAAATGGTAAAAGACTGGTTGTGTGACTTGTATTGTCTAGGTATATACCAAAGTTTGACCATTCAAAGATAGCGCATCTACTGATTGACCAAGTGCATTCGATACAAGTTCACCATGAAAAGCTCAAAGAAAAAGCTACTTATCTAGATGCAATTAGTCTTTGCTTGTATATCACACACTTGTCCGTATATTTTTTGATGAATTAGTCATTCCCTATTCATTTGAGGGATTGTTGAGTTCTAAGTGATGAAAGTGAATAGAAAATGAAGGGAAGACAAATAGAGGGAAAGGAAAAATGTGTTCACTTTATAAAAGGTGTGTTCTCCTACATTGGTGGGAGAAAGGAAAATCCTTGTGCTTAAATATAGAAGCACTCCTTCATGTGGATAGTGAGGCAAGAAGAATACAAGCCTCACTTTGTTGTCATCGTCGCTCGCTCGGTTCGGCTTCAGCTTTGAATTCGGATTTGGATTTGGATTTTCAAATGATCGATTGACAAATTATCTTTTTGGACAAAATTCATTTGAAACTTGAGAGTTAATGATGTTTTAATCCAAAAATCTGATACGAAAAATATTCTCCATTTGTGGATGCACACGAGCATGTGTGAACGCATGTCACAATGCACCTCGAAGGGACGTGACCCTTCAAGGCACTGTTTGAATGATGAAACGGCGAAATGTGGGCGTATATGGGCATCTGCAGATGTAGATTCCACCTCACATACCAACGCAAGTCAACATAAACTTTCTGATTTTGGAGAAAGTGCGACCTGCGGCCACAGACGGGGTCTGCAGATGGGCGTCGATCCAAAACAGTGCCATTTTTCATGAACCATTGCTTTCTTTCTGAAGCACCACCTTTTGGCTATAAATACTTAATTTTCTCCTTAGGTAAAGGTATGAAATTTTGAAGTAAATAAACTTTTCTTCTAAATTTTGAAGTAAATAAACTCTTCTTCTTCCTAAAAAACTCAAGTGTGATTTGCAAATCGTTGAGTGAGTTCGTAGTTTGACAAATTTGAGGTACCACCATTTGCTGAAGTGAATCATTTTACCTTGGGAGGATATATTCCATTAACCTCGGGTACTTGAGGGGAATAATTTCCTTAAGGACACACCGTGAATTCGGTGGACTTGATTCTTTCTTTCTTCATCTCTTTCTTATTGGTTTTTGTATTTTCAAGAAAAATAGTTTGAACTTCTTTGTTGTTCTTGAACTTGTTGTTGAAGTTCATGTTGTAAATAAAGATTGTACCTGGAAAACAACAATAGCATCGGGTTGACGACTACTAGGATCGCAGTGTTTTGGAGTCTCGTAGATTAGCAGCTCAATTCCATTAGGAGTCTAGTATTTCTTAGCCCCTTTTCTCTTTTTTATCCATAGTCTTTTGAAGATTAGAATGGTAATTAATTATTTATTTATTTTATTAGAATTGATTAAAGTAGTATTATTTATTTGCTGCATTTACATTACTTTAATATTTTTGGTTCGCCTTTAAAGTGGACTTACGTTCTCATAGTTTGGCAATTAACACATGATTAGTCAACTGATAAAGATAGATTTTCTTTAGAAAAAAGCTCTAGCAAATTTTGGTGTTTATAACTTATTTTTCTGTCCTAAAAAATAATTTTTTTTCAAAATAAGAATGGACGTCGTAATCTCAACATCTTCTTAAAACAAATGAGAGTTCAATATTATTGCGGATGGAGAGTAAGTAGCAAAATTCAGATTTTAAAAGAGCCTATTTTATTAATCTCGACTTATTTCAATAAATCAAATAGTTCCAACGTTTTACTTTAATCTCTATTTGTTTTCTCAACATATTATTTCAAGTATTCAGATTTTAAAAGCCTCCAAATGCAAATCACACATGTGTTCTTACGCTACCGTATACGAGATATCTTTTATTACTATTATTATTATTTCACTATTATTATTATTATTACTATTATTTTTAGTATTATTATTATTTATACGTCATTACGTCTTATTTTCCACTTAACTCCAATCTATCAGAATTTAACCAATAAAAAATGATGATAAATTCTCACATCTTTTTCATATACTCCTAAATATACATAAACTTATGTTTATTGTAAATAATTCTCACATACATTAAAAGTATACTTTCTTTTATGTATTAGCTTCATATACCTTTTAAACATATTTTCTTATAAATTCCAAAGAGTTTATACTTTCTATTATGTGTTATTACAGTAAAAATACTACTTTTTCTTTTCCATATTTTTGAAAACATACACGTATATATTTTGTAAAAAAATATATTACTTCCTTGTATATGGTAGCGGTACATCTTATATGCCTTGAGTTTCTTTTCCACAAAAAAATAATTAAGGATTTTCTATCGCCATTTTTGCAAATAATAAAGCAAATACTTTCCCGAATATTTTTCTTAAACTAAATTTAAGGACTATCTGTGGATAGGCTCTGAGGGGTGCCAAACACCTTCCCCTCGAGTAACCAAAACCCTTATCTAAGATCTCAAATGTTTTCAAAGACGAAAAGCAGAGTTTTACATTCTGAAAATGGTTTTCCTAATTTTTTTTAAAAGTTAGGTGGCAACTCTAAACCTTTTCAAAACCAGGTAGAAAAGCTGGATGTTGCAAACGTATTTTGACTAGTTCACAGATAAGGTACGACAGGTGCTTTTAGGGGAAAGGGACGACCTAAGATAGTTAAAAAAAAGGGGTTTTAAGGGGAGGTCGGGCTTGCCACTACCGGGTTCTGCTGCAACGGTTGATTTTACTGTTGCAACAGTACTGCCGCAGTGGTTAGTTTACCGTTACATTGGTAGGTAGCAGGCCAGTCCAATTTATTTTAAAAAAAATTCGGCCCAATCATGTTAGGCCCCATTTCTCCCCACGAATTAAATTCCATCATGCCCAATCAGAGGATTTTATTCATTGTAAAAAAAAATTTGAAATGTAACGATATTTTGGATCATTACAAATTCATCATGAAACATCTTTTTGTTCTTGTAAGCATGTGATGGACATTTTTTGATGATCCAGATGGAGGATTTTTGGCAACAGTGAAAGTTCCACAAATATATCAATACTTGATATGTGAGACATATCAGAGCTCGATGAGCTAGTAGCTGAGTCAGATATGGTATGACTGGACAAGCGGGCTGTCGAGGTTGAAATTGAGGGGATACTGATGTCGTTATGTTGTGTTGTTGATGGAGCTATTTTTTATATTTTCAGTGGAGCATTAGCAGCAACATTTGACGTAGGAGCAACGTGCTCGAGGGCTAGTAATAATTGTTATCTAAGGGCAACAATAGTTACATCTTGGAAGACAAAAGTCTGCTCAACGGCAGGTAACAGCGGTTGTATATGAGCAGCAGAAGTTGGTGCAACTAATTCCTGAGGCAAGGAATCGACAGATTCAATTTTTGTAGATGAAAGAACTCATGGAAAATAATGAAATATGTGTTCCTTGATTCTGCAGAAAGATCACTAGAAGACACATAAGGTAAGTATAATTCATCAAAAATTACATGTCGTGATATAAAAACCTTCTTTGATTGAGGATGATAGCATCAAAATCCTTTGTGAAGAAGGCTTTAACCTATAAACTCACTTGGAAATGATTTTGGTTGAAACTTGTTCTTATTTTGGCCTTTGAGATACGGGAAACATCTACACCCAAAGATATTCAAGGTGTTATAATTAGGATTCTTTCCATATATCTTGAATAATGAAGATTGCATGCCTAAGGTGGAAGTAGGCATTCTATTTATCAGGAAAACGGCAGTCATAAAGGCTTCAACCCAAAGAAACAATGGTAAATTTGCGTTAAAGAGTAAAGTTAAACCAATTTCGACAATGTGCCTGTGTTTTCATTCTGGTACTCCATTTTGCTCAGGGTATGTGGACAAGAGATTTGTCTCAGGATACCATTTTGAGACAAGTGATTAATGAATTATATACTATTAAATTATCCTCCACCAGCACACTGAAACACCTTAAGTTTTCTTGAAAATGGATTTTCTACTAACTTCTGAAAGGCTACAGATATAGCTAAGAAATTAGATTTTTGCTTTAGAGGATAGAACCAGATAAACCTTGTGCAATCATCAATAAATATCACATAATATTTTATTCCTTGAGATGATGCAATAGGAGCAGGCCCTCACAAATTACTATGAATTTTTGTTAAAGGCTCAACTTCTCTTTTATTTGATAGTTGAAAAGGTAACTTATTACAACTTTTCCCCATTTGGCAACTAGTACAAACAGAAAAAGTTTGATTCCACCTTTTGACATCAATCAGTTTATTGCTATGTAAGAAACTAACAATTCAAGAATATCGGTGTCCTAATCTTTGATGTCATATTGTGTCTGAATTCTTCTCTGCTTTTGTATTTGTCAATGCCTTATGTAAATTCGCTTCTAATGCATACAGATAATGTAGTCTACTCCTTGTTGCCAGAATTGTTCTCATTCTCTTATCCTTAATAATAAAACCTTCGTCAATAAACTTAAGAGAATACGCATTATCTGTAACAAAATTGCTAACAGAAATAAGGTTCTTCTTGAGTTCAGGTACAACAAATGTATCTTTAAATGTAGGTTGTTTCCAATACTTTTATCCCCTATATGTGTGATAGACAATTTATCTCTATTTCTTATCATAACAAGATCGATTCCTTTAAAAGAAGATGAATTTTTAAGAATAACTAGAGACTGTATCATATGACTAGTAGCCCCTGAATCCATATAGAGGTAACTGTCATGTTGATCACCAATTGTTATAGCTGCTAAGGTCTGAGGTGCTTCTTGTTGTACCTGATAAGAATAATCCCACCTGTAAAAGCATGAGAGAGCAATATGGTTATTTCTACCACAAATTTGGCAAGGGTTATTTTTTGAATTCTCTTTTGGTTGAGTAGTAACTAGTCTTTGATCAAAGCCTCCTCTATTTCCTCATCCTCTTTGATTTCCCCTTCCTCTAAAAGAATTAGAACAACCTCTTCCTTGAGTTTTCTGTGCCATGAATGCCACTGTTGATTCAAGATTGGTCTATTTATCATGTTCTTCTCTATTTTCTCTCATCTCGAATCCTCTAAGTCTATTCACAAACTGATTAAAGGTAAGGTATGGTGGTTTATCCAATATCATGGTACGAAAGGTCTTGTATTTACTTCCAAGACCTCTAGCAAAATTAATAACTTTGCTATGTTTGTCTAATGGCTTGTTAATAGCCATCAGGATATCACATATCCCTTTAAATTCCTTTAAGAATTCATCGATGAACTTTGATCCGAGATTTATAGTTTGAAGTTGTTGCTTTAACTGAAAATCTTTATCTTTGCTTGCTATAGGTAAGTGTCCTCAAGGCAATCCCATATTTGTTTTGCATTTGTACAACTGATAATAAGGAACATTGATTCATCTGTCATAGTTCCGAAAAGCCAACTCCTAACAAGAACATCATGTTCTTCCCATTCTGTGAACTTTGGGTTTGGACTATTGGCTTCTCTTTTGTAATGACCTGAATTTGTGAATTTTTAATTTTATATGATTTGACCATTTTACCCTTCTCCGTAGTTGGTACAGGTTCATTTTGGGGATGGTTGGCACGGTTTTCAATGCGATCGGGAATGTTTTGGGTGAGTTTGTGGTTTTTAGAGGATTGAGAAGCCATATAGTTGACTTCGGTCAACATTTATTGTTCTGAGTGGCGGATGTCAATTTGGACTGTGCCAGCAGATTCGAAATGTTGAATTTGGGTTAGTAGCGGGGTTAGTTCGGACTCGGTACTTTTATATCTCATTTTGACCTTTGTTTAGAAATAGTGAAAATGGGGTCCCGAGGGTTAATTTATTGAAAAAAAAATCTTTTTTCAGAAATTCAATGATTCCATTGAGTCCAAAATTTCAAATTTAGTGAGGTAGCATATCCAGTTTATTTTTATCGGGTCCCGAACGAATTTCGAGGTTCCGTTCGAAAAATTGAAATATATCAAAAATATGGTTGCTGGTGCAGTAGACTATGGTCAAGGTGCGGTCAGTGGTCAACACGGGGTCAACAGGCCACTTTTCTTTGTAGAAAACAATCTAATTTTGGGATTTTATCCCTTTATTGCTCATTTTCACCATTTTTATCATATTGGGAGCTCAGGAGAGAGAATTTGGGGGAGATTTCTTATGTAAGTTTGTGCGGGTAATTTTCTAGCTCATTTCTAAATCATTTCCTATCAACTTTATCATCTAAATTCTTTTAAATCAAAGATTTCAAAAGAGGGCTTTTGGGGGTTTTCCACCAAATTTTCAATTTGGTATTTCTTTGGTTTGAGCTTCGATTCTTACTCGTTTTTGCTTGATTATGATTTTCACATAAGATTCCATTTTTACCCTTTTTGATTTTTGATGGATATTTGGGATTTTTACCGATAAAGTTTAAAAAGGGGTTTTCTTTGATTTGGACCTTTTTTATCCCGTTTTTGTGTGGGTTTTCACCTGTAGATTCCTATAACCTTGGAGAATGTATTTCTAAAATTAAATTAGGGTTTTATGCTTTTCATTTTCAAACTCATTTTTGAACCCATTTTGGATCCGACCCGAATATGGTCAATATAGGTATCATTAGCTTTTTTTTAATGCGTAGATGCTATATTTGAATGTTTTAGTTGATTTTAAGGCTGTTCATAAGAGGAAGGCTCCGTATTGTAGCATTTTAGGCTTGGATTTCATCATTTTGAGGTAGGTTATGGTTTAACTTCTTTCAGATTGAGCTGGGTAGTTAATATATAAGTAAAGCATGCTATGGGTTGGGGAGAATAACTATGGGGATTATATTTTGAGATTATTTTACTGTTGTGCGCTCGTATGGGGGCTTATATTCTGTTGTTGTTGACTTGTGGTATCTGATATTATGTGTTGCCCGTGTGGGGGATTCATTTGATATCATTGGCCTTATGTGTGCATTTATATGCCTTCATTCTAGATATAATACCCGTGCGGGGGCTTAATTTGATAATATAGGCCTTATTTGAGCATTGGTTGCCCTTAACATGATAGTAATGCCCGAGTTAGGGGTTGATATGATATAAATGTTGTCTTACATGTATATTTGTTCTGATGGTGCCTAAATGATGTTGATAATCAAGAATTGTGGAGATATTGAGTTGATTTTGGGCTCACTTATATATATTTGCGTGTTGGTTGGATTGGATATCGTCATTTTGAGTTGATTGTGAATATTACATCCTTATTCCATACTTATACATTAATGAGATAATGGTACCGTTAAGAAACACTATTTTTTTATATAAAATGAGTCACTTTTATGAAAATCCTCTCCGTGAACACGAGTCAGAGAGGTGAGGTGAGTTGAGATATGAGATATAGTATATAGGTTGCAAACCCCCCATGGGTCCAACCTGGGAGCTGCGAACTCGGTGGGTGTATACAGCAAGTCATATGATGGCTTCCATCATTCACCCATCCATATTGCATTGCATTGCATTTACACATGACATCTTGCCTGATTTCCTTAGTTTTCTTGATTTGTGTTTGGTTTCATTACTTCCTTCATTTATATATATATATATATATATGTGTGTGTGTGTGTATGTGTGTGTGTGTGTTATGTTCCATTTCTGTGTATATATTAGAACTGTTAGTAGAGACGGTGTGAGCTACCATTTGAAACTTTTCTTCTTGCTGGTGTCGTGCTCATAGTATATTTTACTTATATTATTTCCTACTTTGCTCAGTTGGCCTATGATATATACTGAGTACAAGTAAATCATACTCACCCCTATGTGTCCTTTCAGTGCAGATTCGAGTACGAGTACAGGATGCAGTAGCTGATTTTGTGTGGATTCGGAGCGGTGTTTGAGGTACTGAGTGCTTTAGGAATTTTCAGAGTTGACTCTGGACCTCCTCTTATCTTACTTTATATCTTTATTTTAATTTTAGAGACAATTTTGTATTCTCAAATTCAGTCATGTACTAGATGCTCTTACACTATGACACTAGATTTTGGGGATTTATGAGATTTCTTTCAGACTTTTATTTTAATTATGTTTTGTATTGGTTTGACTTCACTCTAGAAATCTCATTTTTCCTTTGTGTTATTATCGATTTTATTTTTCCTTTATCAGTTTGGGTGATTGGCTTACTTATCAAGGTTCAGTAGTGATAAGGGTCATCATGACCCATTTTTGGGTCGTGACAAGTTGGTATCAGAGCAGCCAGGTTCACTGGTCCCATAAGTGTAAGAGCAGGATGTCTAGTAGGTTTTGCGGATCGGTACGTAGACGTCTATATCTATATTAGAGAGGACTTAAGATATCTTTTGGAAAACTTCTTTCATTCTTAGTCATGTGGGTTGTTCATACCCAATGTTCTAAGTTGTGTTTCACTCTTTTCTGTACAGATGGTGAGGACTTGATCTCGAGAGTCTAGGGATGCTGAGCCAGCACCTAAAAATAGAGCCCAGACTAGAGGGCGAGGCAGGGATGGTGGACTGCATCGAGGTAGAGCACGGGTTTGAGGAGTTGTCCCTGTCAGATATAGAGCTTGGGGGACCTCTCCCAAGCCCTAGGTTAAACGTGTGGAGGATGTAGGGCCGACTTAGGTTCTACATGGTACTACTACCTCAGTTTTGAAAGGTTTATTGATTTGTTTATTGAATTATTTGGAGGGTGTTCCCTTGAGTGTACCTGGTATTCCTCAGACTTCTAGTGATGTTCCACTGTCAGTTCAGGCATCTGCTTATGGTATTCTTGCTTCTGGGGTACAACCATCATCTATGGTACCCCCACGTATTGATTCTTTACCTACAAGATTTACTATTTCTCCGGTTGCTTCTGGTATAGTGATGTCTTCTGATGATCAGAAGAGATTTGAGAGGTCACTTGGGTCCGCCCAAGTATAGTGGAGCTATTAGCGAGGATGCCTACGAGTTTTTGATTGATTGCCAGGATAGGTTACATAATCTTAGATCCCTTGAGTCTCATGGAGTAGCTTATACTACCTATTAGTTGACGGATATGGCTAGGGATTGGTGGAGGTCGTTTGCTAGTTGTAGACCTTTGGGTTTACCTGTTATGACTTAGACTCAGTTATTTGAGGTCTTCTTGGAGAGATTTATGCCTTATAGCTTGAGAGATCAGATGCGTGATGAGTTTGATCATCTGGCGCAAGGCTCCATGACTAGTATTGAGTATGAGGCTCGTTTTCAGACTTTATCCAGATATTGATCCTCTTGCATCTCCACCGAGTCTAACAGTATTCAAAAGTTTGTGAAGGGGTTGGATGGTACTTATCAGTTGGATATATCCCAGATGGTAGTTTCAGGGGCTTCTTCTTAGAGTATTATTGAGCATGCCAAGATGACCGAGCTAATTAGTCAAGCTACTCAGAGAGGCACTAAGAAGGTGCATCGTTATTCTGAGTTTAGTGGATACGACTCTTGAGGTAGAGATTTCTTTAGTAGATATTGTCATGGTTATCATAATAGGTCGATTCAGGCTGCATTGTAGGGTTTAGGTGGTAGACCTTCATGTTCTTTGTCTTCTGGTGGCCAGGCATCAGGTCATGTGGGTGGAGGCTCCAGAATTGGTCCTTCCGACCAGAGTGGCCATTCTAGTTCATCCGTACCTTCTCAAATTGAGTCAGGCCGCAGGGGATGTTTTATATACTATGAGTTTGGCCATGTTGCCAAGGATTTCCCTCGACGTGTATATGGATCAACTCAGTAGGGTTCTCAGCTTCAGCTTTGCCCTACTCCTATATCTGGAGTGAGAGGTGGTTCACAGAGTGGTAGGGGTGGTGCCGGTGGGGATAGAGGTGCAAAAGGTAGAGGTAGGGGTGTTCATGGAGGTGGTTATGGGGTTACTCAGTCCGGGAGTGGACATGGTCAGTGTTATGTTATACCTGGGAGACCCAAGATAGAGGCTTCTGATACAGTTATTACAGGTATCGTCTCAGTTTGCTACAGATCTGCTTTCGTGTTTTTTGAACCTGGATCTACATTCTCCTATATATCTACCTATTTTGCTTCTGGATTTGATATTGCATGTAAGCCCCTTGCTATGCTTCTCCATGTTTCTACCCTCGTAGGAGATTTTTTAGTGGTGGATCGGGTACACCAATCTTGTGTGGTTACCTTTGTGGGTCGAGAGTAGACTTGATTATCTTAAATATGGTTGACTTTGATGTTACCTTGGGTATAGACTGGTTAGCTCCCTATCATGCTATTTTGTACTGTTATGCCAAAATTGTGACCTTAGCCACACTGGGTGTGCCGAGGTTAGCTTAAAAGGGTACGCCTGATTCAGGTCCGAAGGGTGTTGTATCATTCCTACGTGTTTGTTGCATGATATAGAGAAGGTGTCTATCTTATTTGGCTCATGTTGGTGATACTAGTGTTGCTTCTCTGCCTCCTATAGATTCTATTCAGGTTGTTCATGAGTTTATGGATGTGTTTCTTATAGATTTGCCTGGTATGCCTCCGAATCGTGATATTGATTTTGCTATCGAAGTGGATCCAAGCACCAAGCCCATTTCCATCCCTCCCTATAGGATGGCTCCGGCTGAGTTAAAGGACTTGAAAGAATAGTTGTAAGATTTGTTGAGTAAGGGGTTTATTAGACCTAGTGTGTCTTCTTGGGGTGCTCCAGTTTTGTTCGTAAAGAAAAATAATGGTTCTATGCGTATGTGTATCGATTATAGGTAGTTGAACAAGGTGACGGTCAAGAACAAGTATCCTCTTTCTCGCATTGATGATCTTTTTGACCAGCTTCAGGGTGCTTCAGTGTTTTCTAAGATTGATTTGAGGTGCGGGTATCACTAGTTAAGGATTAGAGCTTCAGATGTTCCAAAGACAACTTTTCAGACTCGATAAGGTCATTATGAATTCTTGGTCATGTCATTTGGGTTGACCAATGCCCCTGCAAAGTTCATGGAGTTGATGAACCGGGTGTTTAGACCATATCATGACTCCTTTGTAATTGTATTTATAGATGACATCTTGGTTTATTCTAAGAATGAGGCCGACCTTGTGAAGCATTTGAGAACTATACTTCAGAGATTGCGTGATGAGAAGTTGTATGCTAAGTTCTCCAAGTATGAGTTTTGGTTGAATTCTATCTCTTTCTTGGGTCATGTGGTGACCAAGGATGGTATTATAGTCGATCTGGCCAAGATTGCGATGATTTATGATTGGGCTAGGCCCACTAGTCCTACTAAGATTCAGAGTTTCGTTGCCTTGACGGGTTATATCGGCATTTTGTTGAGGGTTTCTCTTTTATTGCATCTCCTTTGACCAAGTTGACTCAGAAGAAGATTACCTTTCAGTGGTCGGAAGAGTGTGAGAAGAACTTCTAAAAGCTCAAAGAGTTGTTGACTTCGGCTCCTATCCTGACTTTGCCTAAGGAGGGCGTGCATTTTACCATGTTTTTTGATACTTCTGGTGTGGATTTACGTGCAGTGTTGATGTAGAAGGGTAAGGTGATTGCTTATGCTTCTCGTAAGTTAAAGCCTCATGAGAGAAATTATCCTACCCATGATTTGGAGTTAGCCGCTGTTGTGTTTATGTTAAAGTTGTGGAGACACTACTTGTACGGAGTTCATTATGAGATCTTCTCGAATCATCGTAGTCTTCTGTACTTTTTCACCCAGTAAGAGCTTAGTATGAGACAGTGGCATTGGCTTGAGTTGCTTAAGGATTATGACATCACTATTCTGTATCATCCGGGTAAGGCTAACGTAGTTGCGGATGCCTTGAGTCAGAAATCGACTAGTATGGGGAGTTTAGCTCATCTCTTAAATCAGGAGTGGCCTTTAGCCTTAGAAGTTTAGTCTTTAGCTAACCAGATGGTTAGGCTTGATATTTCGGTACCTCGATGTGTTTTAGCATTTGTTGATTCTAGATCATTTTTGATAGAGCAGATTTGAGCTCACCAATTTAATGATGAGGGGTTGAGGCCTATTTGGGATAAGGTGTTAAGTGGCAAGGCTAGGGAGGCATCTCTAAATTCTGATGGTGTTTTGAGGATTAGGGGCCGAGTTTGTGTACCGAGAGTTAGTGGATGGGTGAGGTTGATTTTGGAAGAGGCACATTGTTCTAGATATTCTATCCATCTAGGGGTGACTAAGATGTATTGTGATTTGAAGCAGCTGTACTGGTGGGGTGGTATGAAGAAGGATGTAGCAGACTTTGTAGCTCGTTGCTTGTATTGTTAGCAGGTGAAGGCCGAGTATCAAAGATCGGGTAGCTTACTTCAGAGATTACCCATTCCTGAGTGGAAGTGGGAGCGGATCACTATGAACTTCGGGAGTGGGTTTCCTCGTACTTCTCGTGGTTCTGACAGTATTTGGGTCATTATGGATCGATTGATCAAATCAGCTCATTTTGTACCTATTAAGATTTCCTTCAGTCCCAAGAGGTTGGCTCGTATCCACGTTTGTGAGATAGTTCGTCTTTATGGAGTACACGTGTCTATTATTTTAGATAGAGGCTCAGTGTTCACTTCTAGCTTCTAGCGAACTTTTTAGGAGGAGTTGGGTACTCAGGTTGATCTTAGCACAACTTTTCATCCACAAACCTATGTTCAGTTGGAGCGGACCATTAAGGTTTTGGAAGATATGCTCCGTGCATGTGTTATGGACTTCGGAGGTCAGTGGGAGTAGCATTTGGCCTTGGTGGAGTTTGCTTATAATAATAACTACTATTCGAGTATTGAGATGGCACCATTTGAGGCATTGTATGTTAGGCGTTATCGATCTCCTATTGATTGGTTTGAGACTTCAGAGGTTAGATCCCGCGGTACTGACTTGCTTCGCGAGTCTTTGGACAGGGTTCGGATAATTCAAGATAGGCTTCGGGCAGCCCAGAGTAGGCAAAAGAGTTATACCCACCATAGGCTTCATGACTTGAAGTTTGGGATTAGTGATAGAGTTCTCCTACATGTATCGTTCATAAAGGGCGTGATGAGGTTCGGGAAGAGGGGCAAGCTTAGCCCGAGGTATATCCTTTTGAGATTCTTCGGACAGCTGGGGAGGTTGCTTATGTGTTGGCCTTACCTCCAGATTTTTTAGCCGTCCATCCAGTTTTTCATGTATTTATGCTCTGACGCTATATTCCTGATGAGTCTCATGTGCTTCGTTGGGACTCAGTTCAATGAAATGAGAGGTTGACCTTTGTTGAAAAGTCAGTCTCCATTTTAGCCAGAGATATTAGACAGTTGCATTCTAGAGATATTCCTATGGTTAAGGTTAAGTGGGGACACCGTCTTGTTGAGGAGGCTACTTGAGAGGTCGAATCCTATATGCATAGTACTTACCCTCAGCTTTTTACCAATTCAGGTATTTCCTTGCCTTTTGGTTTGAGGACAAACTAGAGTTTTAGTGGTGGATGTTGTAATGACCTGAAATTTTAAATTTCTAGGTTTATGTGATTTGACCATTTTACCCTTCCCTATAGTTGCTACATGTTGATTTTGGGGTTTGGGGATGGTTGACACGGTTTTCGATGCTATCGGGAACGTTTTAGGTGAGTTTATGGTTTTTAAAGGCTTGAGAAGCCATATAGTTGACTTCGGTCAACATTTATTGTTCTGAGTGGTGGATGACAATTTGGACTACACCAGCATATCCTAAATGTCGAATTTGGGTTAGTAGCGGGGTTGGTTCAGACTCGAGACTTTTATATCTCATTTTGACCATTGGTTTTGAAAATAGTGAAAATAGGGTCCCGGGGGTTAATTTATTGAAAACAATCTTTTTTTGGAATTTCGACCATTCTATTGAGTTCGGAATGTCGAATTTAGTGGGTAGCATATCCGAATTATTTTTGTCGGGTTCCGAACGAATCCCGAGGTTCGTTTGGAGACTTGAAATATAGCAAAAATCTGGTTGCTGGTGCAGTGAACCGCGGTCAACGCACGGTCAACAATCAACAAGCAGTCAACAGGCCACTTGTCATTGCTGAAAACAGTCCAATTTTGGGATTTTATCCCCTTTTTGCTCTTTTTCACCATTTTTATCATATTGGGAGCTCGGGAGGGAGATTTTGGGGGAGATTTCTTGTGTAAGTTCATGCGGTTAAGTTCCTAGCTCAATTCTAAATCATTTCCAACCAACTTTATCATCTAAATTCTTCTAAATTAAATATTTCAAAAGAGGGTTTTGGGGGTTTTTCCCTCAAATTAAAATTTTGGTATTTCTTTGATTTGAGCTTCGATTCTTACTCGTTTTTGCTTGGGTTTTCACCCATAGAGTCCTTTTCACTTGCGGATTATGATTTTCAAATAAGATTTCATTTTTACCCTTTTTGATTTTTGATGGATATTTGGGAGTTTTATCGGTAAAGTTTAAAAAGGGGTTTTCTTCGATTTGGATCTCGTTTTTAACCCGTTTTAGCTTGGATTTTCACCTATAGATTTCTATAACCTTGGGAAATGTACTTCTAAAACAAAATTCTGGTTTTATCCCTTTCATTTTCAAACTCGTTTTTCAAACCCGTTTTGGACCCAGCTCGAATATAGGCAATATGGGTATCATTAGCTTTCTTTTAACTCATAGATGTTATATTTGAATGTTGTAGTTGATTCTGAGGTCGTTCGTAAGGGGAAGGCTCCGTGTTTAAGCACTTTAGGCTTGGATTTCATCGTTTTGAGGTAGGTTATGACTTAACTTCTTTCAGATTGAGCTGGGTAGTTAATATATAAGTAAAGCATGCTATGGGTTGGGGAGAATAACTATGGGGTTTATATTTCAAGATTATTTTACTATTTTGTGCCCGTGTGGGTGCTTATATTTTATTGTTGTTGAGTTGTGGTATCTAATATTGTGTTGCCAGTGTGGGGGCTTTATTTGATATCATTGGCCCTATCTATGCATTTATATGACTTCATTCTAGATATAATGCCCATGCGGGGGCTTAATTTGATAATATAGGCCTTATTTGAGCATTGGTTTCCTTTATCATGATAGTAATACCTGAGTTAGGGATTGATATGATATAAATGATGTCTTACATGCATATTTATTCTGATGGTGCCTAAATTGAGTTGATAATCATGAATTATGGAGACATTGAGTTGATTTCTGGGCTCACTTATATATTTGCGTGTTGGTTGGATTGGATATCCTCATTTTGATTGTGAGCATTACATCCTCATTTCATACATATACATTCATGAGATACTGGTACCATTAAGAAACACTATTTTTGAAAGAAAATGAGTCACTTTTATGAAAATCCTCTCCGTGAACACGAGCCCGAGAGGTGAGTTGAGAATGAGATATGAGATATAGTATATGGGTAGTGAACGCCCCATGGGTCCTACCTGGGAGCAGCGAGCTCGGTGGATGTATACAGCAAGTCATATGATGGCTTTCATCGTTCACCCCATCCACATTGCATTGCATTGCATTTACACATGCATCTTGCCTGATTTTCTTAGTTTTCTTGATTTGTGTTTGGTTTCATTACTTCCTTCATATATATATTTGTGTTGTGTTTCGTTTTTGTGTATATATTAGAATTGTTAGTGGAGACGGTGTGAGCTACCATTTGGGATTTTTCTGCTTGCAGGTGTCGTGCTTATAGTATATTTTACTTATCTTATTTCCTACTTTGCCCAGTCGGCCTATGATATCTACTGAGTACAAATGGACCGTACTCACCCCTACTGTGCCCTTTCAGTGCAGATTCGAGTACAAGTACAGGATGGGTAGCTGATCTTGTGTGGATTTGGAGCAGTGTTCGAGGTACTGAGTTCGCTAGGGATTTCTAGAGCTGACTCCGGACCTCCTCTTATCTTACTTTATGTCTTTATTTCAGTTTCAGATATAGTTATGTATTCTTAAATTCAGTCATGTACTAGATATTCTTACACTGTGACACCAAATTTTGGAGATTTATGAGATTTTTTTTCGACTTTTGTTTTAATTATGTTTTGTATTGGCTTGACTTCACTGTAGAAGTCTCATTTTTTGTTTGTGTTATTATCGATTTTGTTTTTCATTTATCAGTTTAGGTGATTGGCTTACTTATCAAGGCTCAGCCGCGATAAGTGCCATCATGACCCATTTTTGGGTTGTGACATCCTTTCTCATTCTCTATGGTCTTGGTAGGGGGTTTTCCTTGACGATTTTGTCGATCTTCAAGGTTTGCATAAGTTGAAGGATTTGTGTTCTCCAAACAAGGTAATTTGATGGTTTTAGTTTGATGGGATAAATTGCAATAAGTCGATGAAGTGAAGATGGTGAGAGGGCTAGGGCAGAACTGGATGACGAGGCCATGGCTATTTTGCGAGAAAGAAAAAAAACTATTTCAGGATCGTGTGGTTTTCTTAACTAAGCCTAGGTGGTTTTCTTATCTAGGCTCTTGATATCATGAAGAAAATATTAACTAGAACACACAGAGGTACCGATGTTTTTCTGTATATTGATCTGCTTAGCAAGCTAATATAGTGTTCCATATATAATATATTGACTCTATTCTAAAGAGTCCATGCTACTGCTAATATGACTTAGAGTTATACCAAGCATACACTACATACTATTGTCCGCTATTGTTAATTGTAATCAATTTGGATTAGAATTAGGTTGTCTTATATCCTGGAACCCACACCCGCTACAGTAGCTCCTGTAATTCTATTGAAAATTATTTTGAGAGTCATTGTTAAAATTTGTAGGAACCCATAACAAAATGGGTGTTTGGGTCATCGGCAAAGAAGGGACCCCTAAAGTTGTTTTATCCGGCAGCGTGTAGGGATCAATTCCCCCAGGCACAATTAATATTTTAGTCAAACTTGCTTTTTTAATGTTAAAATTCTAAATTTCATGTAGTCCTGCATGTTTTTCCCTATTTTTTTTCATCCCCTCCCCCCCCCCCAAAAAAAAGTAACAAAATCAACTAAAAAGGGAAATTAATCAATAAAATATTACTTTATTTTTTATCCAATTATTATTATATGTTAATTTATTTTACGAGGAACCCACAAGTTTAAAATCATGAATTCGCCTCTGTAATTAATGGATAAACTTTGTTCATATAGAGGTCTCAGATTTGAGTCCTTAAAATAAAAACAATCTAGTAAGAAGTGTGCCCCCCTTAATGGGACTTACACAACATGAATCAGTGTGAAAAAAATGGCGTTGTGTACCAACTAAGGATCCAATTTGGCATGTTTTAGCCCAATATTCAGAAGTTGACTCTATCAAATACACATGTTTAACATTTTTGGCCAAAATTAGCATCCCACAAACATTCCCTCTCTCTTCCTACAAAAATAGATTTCAATTTCTCTCTCTCCTCTTCAAATATATCTCATCTTCTTCTCCTCTTTCTTCCTATATTCTCTCCATTTTATGTCGTGATTCTCCCCCTTGGAATACCACAAAACCCTCCCTATCTTTATCTGTCATATTTTACAAAAAAAATTTAAAAATTTATGGGTTGACATGTAAAATAGTGTTACGATTTGGCATTTTTTGAGAGAAGATTTTGTGCATTTCTTGTGTGATTTTGCTTATAGATTGATGGGTAAGAGAAGTTCTTTGAAAAAAATGATAAAATTAGGGCTAATGATTCAGATTTGAAGATTTTTCATCCAAAATTTCAAGTTCATCATATGCAAGATCTTATCGGGATGAAATGTCAAGTAAAATGATTTTCCAGCATATTTTGAAGTTAAATCACAAAAGAGGAAGTTCCATTGTAATGTTGGCACTAATCGTGGATTTGAGAAATGAGAAAAGAAGTGAAAATTCAAATGAGGGTTAAAGATTGATCATTATGATTTTGTTCTCACAGGGGCGGATCCAGGATTTGAAGGTTGTGGGTGCTCACTTCCTTTAGTATAAAATTGCTAGCAATCACAGAATATAAATGTATAGCCACTCAAACATATCAATAAAGAAGTAAATGATTAAACAACGACTAATATTACCATCACCAAAAATAACTTCTAATCACAAGTCACAATGACCTACTAGTAATATTTTCATTACAAAAAAAGACTTCTAGTCTTAAGTTATAGCTGTGCTCGACGACTTTTCATATGTTGAAAACGATGAATAATAGCATCATTGCTTACAGTTGTGAATATCTTACGCTCAACATAGCAAACTAAACAACCATTTGTTGACACCTAATTTTGTCCCTCCCCGACTAAATTTAATCCTTAGTTTCTTCTGTTTTAAATGAAATCGAAATATTTATTTATCTGGATAAACGCTTTCTAAAATATTCATTTGAGCTTAATTTTCCATTTAATTGATGAATTATACATTTCCGTATTCTTGGATACGAGATCGTATAATTCTAGTCGCTTAAATAATTATTTTAGCAAAAAATAAGTTCTAATCAAGAACTATCGTGAATTTAGATTTAACATATAATTTGTTCTTAAAATGAATTATCCGGAAGATATTTATTTTATTTCTATTAAACCAAGAAGTTTAGGATTAAATTGGTTATTAATTTGCTTTGAATTTTGTTTCAATTTAGCCGATTTGGTGAGTTTGGCCATAATTGAAATTAATTGGATTACAATTGCAATGCAATTGACCAATTAATCTTTTAATTTGGTTAAAATCTAACTAAATTGACTAAATCTTAATCAATTCGGCTATTTGTTAAATAGCCTAATTCCTACTCTTTACTCAATTTCTACCCAATAATTAAATCCCTATTTTTAAAAAAATCTCCAGCCCATTCCCTTTTTAAACCAACCCGCTGACCAGCCCAACAACAATTGACTACCCCAGCCCAATCGTTTATAACCTGACCCGGCCCAACACTCTTAATCCATTTCCCATACATATACACCTATACATACATATACACGGGCCTCTCTCTCCTTTTCTTTATCTTTCTCTCTCCCCGATCATCTCTCTTCTCTCATCTCACAACAAACCACAACAACAAACAACAATAACACCAACAGCAACTTCCGTCAACATTTCAACCAAAACAACACCAAACGATCCTTTGAACTTCGTCAACTCCGTTAAAATCCCGTTTATAGTACAAAGGGGTGAGTTGTCAAGCTTCTAGAAACTCAACACCTCATCAGCCCCAACTTTCGGATTCCGCGATGAACTCGCCAAATTCGTACTATCACAGTACATACTTGTGTGATTTCTATTGGTGGATGAAAGAATCCAAACTTTCCCCCCAATTTTCCAACGAATTTGACCCTATTTTTGGTACAAGTTCATCCGATTTCATAGCTAAAAATCCAGCTTATCCCAATTTCGAATTTCAAAAGCCAATTCATTTTCCTAATTTACCCCTCCGTTTTCCCCCCAAAACAACCCTAATTTCTTCTATAAATAGATAGTAAGGGTTGAGGGTTTGGAGAGAGGATTTTTGGGGGAAAATTGGGGATTCGGGAGGCGCATGCTTCTAATCCCATGTAACCAAAAAATCCGGGGAGAAACAAGACTCGAAAACTCAATTCCGGCGAAAAAGATAAACTCCGACAAGTTGGAATTAAAACTCCGGTGGTGGAAGTTCGTCGTCAAGGCTCGTAGTTTCAAGTTAGTTGCTTCTAAAAAGGTAAACCCTTCTCTCTTTAAATTTCTTATAGTTACTGTTTAGTTATCTCATGTTAATCTGTTAATGGCATGCTTGATAAAAAAAAAAAAAAAAAAAAAATTCTTCTTGTCTGTTTTAGTTTAGTATGGTGACAATATAGTTATAATGTAATGTTAATAGTAGTGTTGCTAGTTTGAATCTCACAGTAGGTGAGAGTGGGATTGTGTGTTATTCGAGGCTTTGAGGGCCATGGAATATTTTTGCAGTGGTGATTGTAGTTGTTGTATTGTTATGTTGAGCTTAATGTTCTTGCCTTAGTCTTTTGTCTACTGTTTTAGCTTAATATTTCTTGGTTTAGCTCTCAGTCTACTGTTTTGGCTTGATATTGCTTTGTTGTAGTTTTGGTTTACTGTTTAATATTATAATTTTGTAATGGGACTGCCTCCTGAGTTTCCTTGGCTCTTAATAGCAAACGAAATGATGGATACATGTCTATAGTAAGGTCACTAGTCCTATGAATCCTCAAGGACCATCTTGACCCTTAAAAAATTCATTTTTGAGTTTGTGAAGGAGAGGATGGGGATGAGAGTGACATGTCATTATATTTGTTGTGTGAAGTCCGTTGATTATGTTCCTTTTTATTTGTAAATTGAGTATGATGACTTGTCTCCTTTTTGTGTTCAAAGTTTTGAGTCTTGATTTGTATTTAAGACTATTTTCTTGTTTTGTGTGCTGAATAAGACCACTTTTAAAGGTTTCCTTGATTCATAATGGAAATAAGGGAATATGGAGTGTGTTATCGGATTCAAGTAGTCCATTGACCCTTCGAGGATGTATTTTGACTCCAAGGTTCTTTTGAACTTGTCAAAGAGAAGGATAAGATGAATGTAAGTGACTAAAACAATGTGTTTTCTTATGTGGTTGCTGAGTCTTGTCTGTTATTGCTATGTGAGATTGCTTGGAGGTGTTGGAACTATTCTTGTATGATCTTAAAACTGTTTTGTCCTTTGAAAAATCAAGTTTTCTTTTTTTTCTTCCATCTCTTACCCACTATTTTCAGCCATAGTTTAGAGTCTTGTATGCATATTTAAAGGCCTTTCCTGCTGTCCCCATTGGTCTGCAATACCAAGAGGGAACCCAGTGTTGATTTAAAGCTCAAGGTCTCTTTAGTTCTGTACCTAGCTCTTCAGTTGATTAAATTTGCTCTTGCCAAGTTGCTGGTCTGTCAAGTTTGTCTTCATAAGGTCGCAAATTGATTGTGGCTAATTATTTGTGGTTATTGTATTTGCCATGAAACCTGAATGTGCTCACTCCCCTCAGAATAATTTTGCTCAAATATTTTGATGATAGAGAGCGGTGATGTTTGGTTATTGATTAAAGACGTGAAGATCGAATTGATTGTAGTTGGTTATAGTTATATTGATATGGTTAAGTTCTAATATTTACCTTTATTTTTCTTTGCATGAACTTCCCGAGCCCAAATGGACTGCTATGCATCCATCCATCGGATTAAGTCCCAAAATCTCCGAATTAGACTCCAAAACTAAGTCCCAAATGGACTTGTATAGGGTCGTATACACTGGTATACAAAGTATATACAGGATTTTGCTGCTGATATACAATGAACAAGGGAAAGGGAGGCAAGCATACAGGTGGAGGACCAAAATATGTGTATACATGACTTGATTTTCAGTCGTGTATACACCAAATATACAAAAACGTGAAAGGAAAAGGCTGCAATATACAGCTGATATACACAGCTGGAAATTGGACTAAAGTCCTTAAAAAATCGGCCCAAAGGCTGGCCAAATCCGAAATGGGCCAAACAGGGGCCCAACACTTAAATTTCTCTCCTTTATCTATTTTCAATTCATATTTGAATATTTGTGGATTTAATTTTTGAATCTGGTTAAATCAAGATAAATCCCCTTCGAGTTATTATTTTTGTTTTATCTTCACATTTTCTTTTAATTATCGTTTGTCTCGTATCATATTTTGTAATCAATAAAAAATGAGTTTTCTCCATGTTTACCTTAGAACGAATCTCAAGCCTTTGATAATAAAAATGGCATTTGTTTTATTAATGTGTTAAATTGGTTTATTTAAGTTAAAGAGAATTCTCCTTAATATAAAAACCGTTTCTCCTTGTAAAAAATCAAAATCTTTCATAACTAGTCAAAACCTCATAACTTTTTAAAATTAAAGTTTTCTTTAAAAATTTCCATTGTTCAAAAATTGATATTTGTAGTAAAATTTATTCTCTTTCCCTTTCATGACATTATCGGTCTCCTTTTAATTCGGTAAAGGAATCGAATTTATTTTTAGGAGAATTTTTCTTTAATTAATTGAACTAATTTTCACTCGAATAAGATAAATGTCATATTTGCAAACGATTTCAAGATTCTACAAAGTTAGCGATTATTTTCAAATTTGGTCATTTTCATAAATCAGACAAACTGTCTTTTGGTCAATCGCTTTCGTGGACGCTTCTTGAGTGCCTTAAAAATCTTCTCAAGACGTTACCAGAATCCTTACCCATTTTCTCTAATTTTAAAGATTTGTTTGTGTTTTTGAGTCTTTAAAATTCTTTAAGTTTTTCTTGATATTTTCTATAAAAAATCAAGTGGCGACTCTGTATTTTCTTAAAATATTTCGAAGTTTTATTTTAAGTTTTGAAATAGTTTAAAAAGTCAAAACCAATGTTTTTCAACCCTTCGAGCCTATAGAAAAAGGGGATAAAAACAGAAATGGCGACTCTGCTGGGGATTTAGAAAAGATTCTAACCAAATTTAAGAATTGTTTGACTGATTTATGTGGCCTTATTTGAGTAATTATGCCAATATGATAAGATTTTGTGATTATACCTGTCATTTGCATTCATGGTATACTTCCTCATATCATATTAAACTGTTTGGGGTTTCGCGGTTGCGCGGCCTCTATTGATCAATTCCAAATGAAACTGTTGGAAATACAACAGTTTATTGGTACGTTAGGCGTCCAATGGCTGTTTATATTTCCAAACCCAAGTTGTCCACTTGGGAACCTGGTCAAAGACCACTCTAGATACCTAGGATAGAGCGAAACCAAAACCCTTTTTAGGCATGAGCCTAGGACGACCCAATACCTGAGGGGGTATTGGGCCTATTAGAAAAATCTACCCTACGTCTATTGACCACGAGTCAATCACAGACGAATCATGCTTATGTGTTGAAGGAGTATATGCCAATTAAATCTAATCCATTATCATTCGGGGTGGGGGGAAAGGCTTACTTTGTTTGTTTTTGTATAGGAATGGCTCAACCACTCCCGTTAGAAGATTCAAAGTGGTTACCAAACCAGATGATTTCCTTAAGGTTTGGTGGGCCTACATGAGTTCGGAAGATAAGAAGACTATTAAAACGCATATCGGTCACCTACCCTCACTTCTAGAAATGGATGTTTGGCATGAGATGATTCATGTGTTGACAAAATTCTGGGATGATGACAACATGGTATTTCGCTTTGGCGAAGTTGAATTGTCCCCTACTATCGAAGAAGTGGTAGTTAGCTATGAAAGCGTCCATATGTGCAACAAAAGGAAAAAGACACCGGACAACAATGTCTTGGTCCCGGAGGTGTGGAACCGTCAAAAAATCAAGGATGCCTTTTTGATCAAAGATGATACCTGGATAGGAAAGTTTGATGGGCCAAATATTCCTTTTTGTGAGTTGTACTACAGGTTCGGAAGATTCAATTCTTTCCAAAAGTTCGGGCATGAATTCGCATCTGGGTCAGAATGGAAGGATAGAAGGGCATTTGCTTTCGCGGTGAGTCTACTTGGAACTATGGTATTTCCACAAGGATTGAATAGTGCTATTCATCCAAGCGTCATCATGGTAACACATGCCATCTTCTACGGGTTGGAATACGGCACTTCTAAAGTATTCCACACTTTAGCTCCTATGATCGTCGCAGAAATATATCGGGCTTTGGGAAATTGTCAAAAGGGGGCTCGTTTCTTCCAGGGATGCAATCTTATTTTGCAATGGTGGATGATGAAACATTTGTTGAAGGATCCTAGAATGGAGAATACGGACCATCTGACAAGGTACGATATTTTATCATCCCATAGCATGTGGTTGACTATAAATAGATTTAAGAGGGAAAAAACTCTGGAATTTTGGTTCAAGCAATTCGGGGAATTGAGAGACGACAATGTCCAATGGTCAATCAAGTACCTCAATCCAGGGAAATATATAATTCGAGGAAACAAACAGCCTTTTCTAGTACTCGTTGGCCTTAGAGGGACTCGTACTTACATTCCCGCCAGAGTTCTCAGACAGTTTGAAATCAAACAGGAGACACCACAAACAGAACCCATGGCTAGATTCATCACCGAATATGGGAAAGGCGAGACACCGCTCAAAGAATTTATTATACAGGGGTGGAAGGAAAGAAAGACCAGAGAAATCTCTTTTAGTATTGGGTTTGAGCCCGAGGTTAGTGATACTTACAAAGAATGGTTGAAGAAGAACCTCGCAGGAACATTGATACCTGGTCCGAATGAGCCCACACAGATTGTTGATATAGAATCAGAGCATCAGATTCGGCTTCACAGGCTTCAGGATAGATTCCAGACAAGTGAGATTGCTCATCAGCGGCAACATAGGGAGGATGCTTCAACCATACATCAATTGAAGGAAGAGTTAAAGCGAGCCAAACAAGAGGTGAGTGATGCCAGACAGTGTTTGATTGATTTGGAC
The DNA here is from genome assembly GCA_031232105.1 of Capsicum rhomboideum. Taxonomy (NCBI): domain Eukaryota; kingdom Viridiplantae; phylum Streptophyta; class Magnoliopsida; order Solanales; family Solanaceae; genus Capsicum; species Capsicum rhomboideum. The sequence continues at coordinate 110,569,546 of CP124719.1, read as the reverse complement.
GATTGCATGGTTTCCCAAATTGATAGCATAGGAGAAATGACCTATGAGAGTAGAGCACAATTATGTGGAAGTCACTTGATCAGCAACCGATATCGCATATGGCAAGAGGTGGACAAGGCCAAAAAGGCGAAGACCGATGAGGGATCATCTGGATGCTAGTATCTTCATTTATTATCCCTGCATGGGACTGCTTTTCTTGCACTGTTATTTCCCTTTCCCCAAAGATTGTATCCCTCATTTTGCTACTTTGTAGACATTTATGCCCTTTTTAATATTTATGAAAACGTTATTTTGGGGATAATGGATTTGTTTTTAAAAGGCATATACTTCCTTCAAACTCGCTAGGCCAACCCTTGGCTCAAAAGGGTCACCCAAGTAGGATACGCGCTTATTATAATATGATTGTGTGATATAATTGTCTTACGTGTTTATGTGCGTTGTTTGAATCAAAGGCGAATTGATCCAATCCCATTTTTCATAAGAGCCCTTTTAGGCAGAAATATACACCCACTAAATAAAAGTCCGACCAAACATTCTGGGTTTTCCAAGTTTCCCAGATAAAACCTCAACCATTCTTTGTTAATTTTCTAAGATCCATTCCTACTCTTTCAGGAAGATTGACCATGGATCAAGAGCCGGTCAATTGAAAAGACAGATAGTGGAGTTAGCCTTAGTGGAAGAGGTGCTGAAGGAAGAAACCAAGAGAGTGGTTAGGAAGATCAATCAGACTGACAGGGAAATTGCTAAGGTCAAACAGTTGATCGCGCAAGAGAAAGAGTCTGCCAAGTACAAGGTTGAAGATTCAACCAAGAGCCATGAGAAAGAAAGCATGGAGCAAGTCCTGTTTCCAAAAGTGAGAGATGACTATTGGGCTAAGCTAAAAGGGAACGTCGTTTGGCCAACTAAGATTAGCCAGAAAGTGAAAAGATCACCCTCAAAGCTCACTTTAGAGGATCTTCTAGGAGCCCCAGGGTCATGACATGCTCGGAAGTTTATCAGACTCTAAGAGATATGGAAATTCTCCAACCTGACCAAACAAAAGGGTTTGGCTGCCTTTCTAGAGATGCCCACAAGAAATACTCATACCATCCACAACAACCTGGCCACACCACCAATGAATGCATCGCTCTGAAAGCCAGAATTTGTTGCATGATCCGCAATGGTCAGATAAGTAGCCTGTGGGGATCACAGACCATTCTCACATGTGACCATGTCAACCCAGGCATGCCTATCACTGAAGAGGTGCAGATTTACAAGTATGACTTCACAAAGTTCGAGGAATCCTATCATGATATTTATTCAAAGCTCATCCATGCCAAAATCTTAGAGCCAGTGGAGAGAAAACCTAACATGATGTCAAAGGCTTGGAAGAAATTCAAGGATGTTTGTCACTATCATGGAGGAAGAGGGGGGCATGACTTAGAGACTTGTCGTGCTTTCAAAATGGAGTTGGAACTCCTTGTGGAAGTTGGAAGGGTCGAGTTGGAATTGCCTCCATTTCATTCTTAGAAGATCAATAGATGAAAAGAGTAGAATAAAGCGGGAACATCCGCACTTATCTAGAAGCTAGCTATTAAGTTTTCCTGCAGATGTTGTTTTGTTTTCATGTTTTCCTACATGTAATGATTCCCAACAAGAGTGTAATGAAACAAAAATTTCCCTCAACTATTTCGAACTACATTGGGCCTGATTTCCCCTTCGTGGGATACGTAGGCAGCCTTCCGGCTCGGCCCCTATCTTCAAAAGGTTTTGTTTCCCCTTGCTTTATAGAAGAAGGTATAAGGATGATGAAGAAGAAGGTGTTTCACAATCAATCTTCCTGGCAAACTCGTTTATCCCAAATCAATGAGCAAAGTCCTGTTCATTAAAAAAAAAAAATTGAGTCAATACCCCATGGATCAATTTGCTTATGATGAAAACAACTTTATGTGTTTAATTCCTGCCTAATTATCTTGCATTATTTATTATTAACGGGATCTAACACATCGGCCTTTGAGTTGTTTTTATTTTACAGATAATAGAAACTACTCCGTGTTGTCATAAGCTGGCTGAACATACTTACTTCACCCGATCAAAAGCCCACAAAATCCCATCCCCTAGCCATCATTCAAATATGACTGGAAACGACGAGGACAGTGCATTGGCCATCAGGGATAATGTTATAGCAGAACAAATCGAGATGATTGCTGAACTCGCAAGAAAGATGGAAATGCTTCAAGAAGAGGTGAATCGTACTAGAGACTTGGCAAATTTGGCCATCACCGCTAATGCTCCTATCTCGAGAGAGCACGGTGCTCCACTCCAAACCTCTCCTCTCAACACGTCTGACCTCGGGAACCATCCAAATAACATTTCATCAGCTTCCGCCTCTCAACTTTCTACAGACCCAATCATAAATAATCCACTGATTCATCAAACTCATACTCCACCCATTCAAAACACCAACCAAGACAATAACCCAGATTCTTACCATCCACAAAATCCTTTCCTAACTCCGCAAATCCATCCTCAAATCCCACAGAACCACTCTCAAACTCCACAAAACACCTTTAACCCCCAAAATGTCCTCCCTATCCACAACCCAGCTACCGTTCATCCTCAAAATCATACTTCAGCATACCAAAACCCTTTTGCCACTATCCCAAATCCATCTCACATCCGACCTATACCCCCAACTGTTTTCCATGTTGTCACATCTCCCGATCTCTATAACTCTTTTCCTAATCCTGATGTGGACCATTATGAGGAGAAAGAAAAAGAATGGAGGATCGAGCATGAAAAGAAGTTGTTTGCAATGAATGAAGAGATTATGAGGATTAAAGAATCTCATGGAACAGGGGATAATGATGGCCTTGGTTATGATGATTTGTGTGTCCACCCCGGTGTAGACCTACCAGAAGGGTGCAAAGTCCCCAAATTTGAAACATTCGGTGGTACTGAAAAACCCATGGCTCACTTAAGAAGATACTGTGATCAAATGGTTGGAATTGGAAGGAATGAAGCGTTGCTAATGCATTTATTTAGTCGAAGTTTAAGCGGCGAAGCTCTGGATTGGCTCACGTCCCAGGAACTGAGAAAATGGTCTAGCTGGAAGGCCTTGGCCAAAGACTTTATCGACAGGTTCGCTTACAATATGGAAATAGTTCCTGACCGGCATTCACTAAATAGAATCAAACAAAAGAGCGGTGAATACTTTCGAAATTGTGCTTATAGCTGGAGAAAGGAAGCCGCTAAGTTACAACCTCCTATGACTGAGGAGGAAATGGTAGCGGTATTTTCCCGTGCTCAAGAAGGCGAGTTCTATACTAGAATGGTGTCTGCAGTTCGGGCAACCTTTGCAGATTTGGTAAAGATTGGTGAATCACTCGAAGAAGGGATTCGAACTGGGAAAATTATCCAGACTCCAACATCAGCTGGGTCCTCTGGGTTCCCTAGGAAGAAAAGAGAAGACGTGACTGCGGTATCCACTGATTCTATTGCTAATTTGAAAAGGAGATTCAGACCCAGGAATACTCTTTCTTCTCCGCCACCCCCGAGTCCTCAATCCGTATTCTACGCTCAACCCCAATACCAAGCTCCACAGCCAAATATATTACCTCAATACCAAGCTCCACAGCCAAATGTCCCACCGCAATACCAAGCTCCACAGCCAAATGTCCTACCTCAATACCAAGCTCCACAACAAAATGTCCTACCACAGTACCAAGCTCCATAGCCAAATTATCAGCCTAATGTCCAAACCACCACCCCAAATCGCCAAGCTAACATCCAAGTAGCTCCAAATTATCATCAAGTACCACCTCCCGCTACTCAAAACAACCTTCCTCGTCCAAATCTTGAAAAGAAACCTCTTAGAAACTTCACACCGCTGGCTGAAAGTCGCACTCAACTTTTTGAAAGATTAAGAGCAACCGGCTATCTCCAGCCTGTCCAACCAAAACCCACTAATACAAATTCTCGATTCTATCGTGCTGATCAAAACTGCGCCTATCATTCTGGAGGAACTGGCCACAGTACCGAAGATTGTATTAATTTGAAACATAAGATCCAGGACCTCATTGATCATAAAGTCATTACTCTTCAAACACCAGCTCCAAATGTCAACAGTAATCCGTTGCCTAACCACGGAGGGGCTACGGCTAACATGATCGAAATAGAAGACGAATGGGCAGTTAGTAAGACTATCACTAAGGTTGATTCAGAAAAGTCTAAGAGGACAGAAGGGGTAGAGAAGATAGAGAAGCGTGGCTGCCTTAAGTGTTAATGAAAGGCCCCCATTTGTGGTAATGACTGCCCCGACTCAGGCATATGTTCCAACACCACCTAGAAAAGAGTTTATTGTAGAGACTGCTGCCGCCCATAGGATGACTCAATCCGAACGGTGCTATATTCTCGGGAATTTAGCCAACGAATCTTACAAGAAAGACTCTCAGAAAAGGCCGATTACTGAAGGAGAAGTCGAAGAGTTTTGGAGGCGAATGCAACTAAAAGAATATTCAATTGTTAAGCATCTGGAAAATACCCCAGCACAGATCTCCGTATGGGCATTACTAATGAGTTCCCAATACCACCGACAAGCGTTGTTGAAGGTCTTAGATGAAGCATATGTGCCCGTTGGTACGAGTGTTGAAAATCTGGCCGCAATGATAGGTAACGTTGTGGGAAGTCATCGTATATCATTCAGTGAAGAAGAGTTACCTTTTGAAGGCATAATGCATAACAAAGCGTTGCACATCTCTGTTATTTGTCGTGACCATGTGATCAATCGGGTTCTGATAGATGACGGATCTGGTCTGAACATTTGTCCTCTTTCCACATTGACTCAAATGGGTTATGATTTGGGAAAGGTCCGTCAAAGCCATGTTAATGTGCGAGCTTTCGATGGAGGACAGAGGGACACTATAGGCGAAGTTGATTTGTACATCCAAATGGGACTCGCCGAGTTCAAGACTAAATTTCATGTTATGGATATTAATCCTAGTTACAATCTGCTCCTCGGGAGACCGTGGCTCCATGGTGCAAAAGCGGTTTCATCACCTCTTCATCAATTATTGAAATTCATCTGGGATGGTCACGAGGTGGTCATTCAAGGTGAAGGGAGTCACTTGAGCCACCCTAATAGTTATGTACCTGTGATTGAAGATATTCCAAAGGGCAGTAATTTTTATACGGTGGAAATCGTGAACGCTGCTGAAGAAGACCCAACATGCCAGACTCCCATGCCTTCTATCTATAAGATGATGGCAACTGTGATGTTAAGAAATAGATTCGAGCCTGGTCGAGGTCCAGGAAAGAACTTGGAGGGTATCATTGAGCCGATCGTGATTCCAGAAAGAGCTTTCAAATATGTACTAGGATACAAGCCGACAAAGGAAGATCAGGATGAGAAAAGGACAACAATAGGTCTGCCCAAGCCATTTCCACTGCTTTACCAGTCATTTCCTGTACCCGAGATGCCAATGGATGATGGTCTGGGGGATGGGATAGGAATTCTGTTCAAAAGTTGCAATGCTATAATAGAAGATTTTCCGAAGACTAGTGGAGTGAAGAAAGCCGCACCTGGAGAAACTTTGCAAAATTGGACATCCACTCCGCTCATGACTCCTCGCCCTCTGTGGTAGATGAAAGGGCAAATTTCTAGTTTTTGAAAATTGGTGATGATTCGGAGGAGGCCCCGCGATCCATCCTTTTATCTTTCAAATCCTCTTTTTGCATGTTTACTGCTTTCAAAAAGGCATGGGCCTGTACTCATGCAGGTCATGAGCCAAAGTTTGTAAATATTTCCCAAGTTTTAACGAAAAGGCCTCCCTTTATCTAGAAAACTATTTTTTGAGTTATATTATTCCTATTTCCCTATTTTTGTGTTATCTTGCAATTATCTGACTTGGTTTGTTTGTTTGTTTCAGTAATAATAACTTAAAACCTGCCAATATCATGTCATGTCAAGAGCTAAATGAACACAGTGATGTGAATGACAATGAATGGGAAAGCTATGATGAGGAACAGCTAACGGAGGATTTGGAAGAATTTGAAAACCGCAAGAAGCCTAACCTGGAAGAAACTGAAGTGGTCAATCTAGGGGGCCATGATGAAGTTAAGGAAACAAGAATTAGTGTTCACCTGACAAAAGCACAGAAAAGAGAATTCATCAACTTGCTCGAACAATACATTGACATATTTGCATGGTCTTATGATGGTATACCAAAACCAAGCACAGACATTGTGTCCCACAAGTCACTGATTGACCCAGAATTCAATCCAAAGAAATGGACGGTTGATCCCCTCTTCATCGAGATAAGCACAAAAGGAAATTTGCACCAAGTTGATGAAAGCATCATGGTTTTGCCTGAAGCGGACAATCAAGAGTAGCCAAAATCAATCAACTCCGATGCGGTAAAGAGATACTACGTCTGAAGATAGTCTCTTCTCTATGTTTTCTTTCCTTGTAATCGTACTTTTCTTAGTGTAATTGTTTTATGCTTTGTAGTAGCTTAAATATCCATTCCCTCTTATGTACGAACTACGTTTGACCTGAATTCTCAAGAATGAGATACGTAGGCGGCCTATGTCAGCTTCGGTCAACCCCTTAGGAAAATTATCCTTTCCCCTTTATGTACGAACTACGATTGACCTGAATTCTTAAGAATGAGATACGTAGGCGGCCTATGTCGGCTTCGGTCAACCCCTTAGAAAAATCTTACTTTTCCTTTTTATGTACGAACTACGTTTTACCTGAATTCTCAAGAATGAGATACGTAGGCGGCCTATGTCGGCTTCGGTCAACCCCTTAGGAAAATCTTACTTTCCCTTTTTATGTACGAACTACGTTTGACCTGAATTCTCAAGAATGAGATACGTAGGCGGCCTATGTCGGCTTCGGTCAACCCCTTAGGAAAATCTTACTTTCCCTTTTTATGTATGAACTACGTAATGACCTGAGTTCTCAAGAATGAGATACGTAGGTGGCCTATGTCGGCTTCGGTCAACCCTTTAGATCTTTCTATATCTCCCTAGCATAGTCCTGAACTACGTTTGACCTGATTCCTGCTTCAACGGGATACGTAGGCGCCCCAACGGCTCGGTCATATCACCCCAGGAAATGGAAACTGGGGCAGAATTTTCGAGAAGGAATCTCAAAAATTCCAAAGAAGAAGATCATCTTTTGGCAAAGAGAATGGAGACTAACAAAGATCTTGGGAGAAAGTCTCAAATTCCCCAAAAGTCGAAATCATCTCAAATAGTACCTAACTGGGGCAGAAATTTTGAGGAAATCCTCAAAATTTCCACTAATACTTTAGAATGAATTCCAAATTCCCCAGCACCGAGAATTCAAAGGCAAAATTAGAAATCGCCAGCTGTGATATAGTGCAAATAGCCTAAATCCCCTAGCTATGACAAGCTTCTGCAAATTATGCTATTGAACTTCCCAGCAACAACAATGAGTTTCCAGAGATCCTTCATTGGGTGTCGCACATAGACAGAACTCAAGTGGAAAACGTTCGTTGAGCTAGCACATGACATGACTGGCAGAGACTTTCTAAAATTTTTGTACAAATTTTTCAAAACTAAGTTTTTCTAAACCCAAACTATTTTGAAAATCTATACGTATTTTCTTCTTGACTAATTTTGCCTTACATCTATTTAAGTGGGGAGTTAGGGCGGAAGTCCAAACATGATGGAGCACCCGAAAGATAGCGAGGAGCGAACCAGAGATCTAAGGAGGTCAACGCGGAGTAGTTTCACCCAAAACTAACAATTTTTCTGTGGATGCAGGGATCACCGTACATAAATAGGGTCTCTTTTGAATCCCCTGATCAAATCAAGAACCGCACCAAAAGCGTATAATGCAAGAACGGTATTCTTGGACAACTCCAAAGATGGGTTGAATAACTCATTTAGGATCAAAGGCCTCTTGATTTGTCTACCCGACTCCAAAAGATGTGGATGTCAAACAAAAGTGTCATATCCTTGTTATGAATATTTTGTTCAAGACTTTTCCTAATAATAGTCGCTAGCAAAAGCGACTCTGTATCTACTAAATGGTTGCCTTGAGTGCAGGTATACTCAAAAGAGTCGGCATAACGGAACGATCAAAGAGATCACCTGACAAGAAGAGTAGAGACATCCTCCTCCAATCCGTCATGGGTCAAAATGAACATATAATGTTCGAAAGTGGTATTTATAGTTGTCCCCAGAAATGGGTTTAACCATTCACTTATCTCCAAAATGATTTTTGGCAAACAAAATCATTTATATTGTGAATTCTCTCTTTAAAGCTTTCCCAGAATTTGACTATAGTCGCTAGCAAAAGCGACATTGTGTCTACTAATTGCTTACCTTAAGCGCAGGTACATTCAAAGGAGTCAACGCATCAACAAAATAGCCCAGGGGGGGGGGCCATCTTATTGCATCAAAGCTGAAAAAGTCTGACGTTTATACATCCCATAGCATCCCGATGTATCTCATTACATCCTCATACATCCCATGGCATCCCAATGCATCCAATGCATCTCATTACATCCTGATGCATCCCATGGCATCCCGATGTATCCCAATACATCCCATGGTATCCCGATGTATCCCAATACATCCCATGGTATCCCGATGTATCCCAATACATCCTATGGCATCACGATGTATCCCAATACATCACATGGCATCCTGATGTATCCCAATGCATCCCGTTATATCCCAATGCATTCTATTGCATCCCAATGCATTCCATTGCACCATACTGCATCATATTACATCCCATCACATTCCATTGCATCATACTGCATCATATTACATCCCATCACATTCCATTGCATCATATCGCATCATATTACATCCCATTGCATTCCATTGCACCATATCGTATTGCATTCTATTGCATCATGTTGCATCCCATCATATTGTGTCACATAAAACTTAATTGCGTTTCATTATATGTCATCTTAGCTCATCGCAGGACATTTCATTCCATGCCGAGAGGGCCATGCCAAGAGGGCCATGCCAAGAGGGCCATGCCGAGAGGGCCATTTCATTTCCATGCCGAGAGGGCCATTTCATCCCATGCCAAGAGGGCCATGCCGAGAGGGCCATTTTATTTTCATGCCGAGAGGGCCATTTCATTTCATTGCCGAGAGGGCTATTTCATTTTATTGCCGAGAGGGCCATTTCATTCCATGCCGAGAGGGCCATGCCTAGAGGGCCATTTTATTTCATTGCCGAGAGGGCCATATCATTTCATGCCGAGAGGGCCATCACATTTCATTGCCGAAAGGGCCATGCCGAGAGGGCCATCATAACATTCAGACAAGTCTCCGCAACCGCTCACCATGTACAGACAATAAGGTCAGTCTTTGGAAGATGCTTTGGAGCACCCATATCTGTTGACCACGCGAAGATGACACAATCTGGCGTCAAGGATATCTCAGCATTTTATATCTGTTGACCACGCAAAAGGCAATATAGCCGGCGTCGAGGATATTTCAATACTTCATTAACCGATATTTGAATTCATCAACATATCAAAGTTGAAGAAGTATATAATCCAAAGGGATGTTTTTAAGTCGTTATCCGAAGACGGACGACAAACTAGACTTCCCAGGAATTGACAATCTGAAGGTCATCTGTAAGTCACAATATTCGAGACCGGACAGTGTGCGAGATTTCCTTAGAATTGATAGTCCATGGGTCATTCATAAGTCGCAATGACATCCTAACCGGATAGTATGCAAGATCACCCAAAGATCGATAGTTTGAAGGTTCTCCATAAGCCACAACTAAATCCTTACCGGAGAATATGCGAGATTACCAAATTGTTAGGTCCGAAGGTTCTCTATAAGCCGCGCCATATCCAAGATCGATTATGCGCAGGATTACCTAAGACCGATAATTTGAGAGATATCTATAAGTCATATTATATCCAAGGTTGGATGATGTGCAGGATTTCCCGAAAGCTAGCGATTCGAGGGATATCTATAAGCCATCTCTTATCTAAGGAAGGATAATGTGCAGAATCACCCCAAAGCTAGCAACTCAAAGGATATCTATAAGCCGCCTCATATCCAACATCGAATGATGCGCGAGATTACCCAAAGATTGACGATTCAAGGGACATCTATAAGTCGTATCGATACTAAGGATGCTAAGGACTTACCCGAGGTCATAATACGAAATCATACCAGTAGCCGAGAAGGTTATCAAACAAAAGATCAAACGGTTGCAAGAACCGTTCTACCCAAAATATCGTCGGTGGCCAAGAGAGTCACCCCATTTTGAAGAAAGAATCAATTGCCAAAAGTCCATCATATCCAACAACTGAGATGGTTGTTGTACCTATACTGTTGTGGAAACCATTGTCTTCCAAAAGCAGGGTCAGGAAAGGACAGCACTACTGACCAGAAATAATTCACACAGGAATATAGTAAAGGACTCGATCCCTCAGTGAATTATGTTTATCGCTAACAATTTTTGTTTGAGATGTTATCGAGAGCATCCGAGAGGGTGAAAATCTCAAACCAAAACCACAGGTGCGGACGACTCCAAAAAGAACGCAGCACAACGTGGAACTTTTTCTTAGCAGCGAACTAGGACATAGTCCGAAGAGGAATATCAAACTTTTTGGACGCGAGCTAAAAGATACTTCCACCACCATCAAACCACACCCCTATCAGAAGGCATTTGGGTATTTGGGACTTTTGGTTTTAGTTTCACTTTCAGGGTACTTTTAAACTCACACCGAAAGTAACTTTCCTTTTTCTTCAAATTTGGGTGACAATACACCTAGAGACTTGGAAATTATGTCCTGGTAAATTCTTACCTATGGATGTGAAGAGATCCACATTGATGGTTAAGAGGTTACAAGCCTCTTTTCCATACCTCATCTTTCTTGTCACTCGTCTCGAGCCAAAGGTCGTTTTCAAATAAGCGATTACCTTTTCTACCGATTGAGTCGAACTACAGGCAGTCTGATTCCTTGTAACATCATGGATATGTAGGCTGGGCTCTTTGATGAAAACTCGACTGCATTCCAACCTCCCTCAATCTCCTCTTATTCCCCAGCTTTTCGGTTTTATCAAAATTTGAAATCGGGATAGCTTGTGAATTCTTTGAAAATCGTGCTTAAAAATCAAGCTTTACGAACTAAAAGTGGCCTGAATTCTCATAAAACCTGAGATATGTAGGAAACCCAATACCAGGGTCCGGCCATAATTCTTTGAAAGTTCGTGCAAAAATAAAGTGCTTTTAAGAGACGAATTTGTGGTCGGCCAAAATTAGGAACGTCAAACTCTCCTTTGCCCAGGGTTACTTGCATTCACCCTACCCAAAGGGAGGGGGCAGTTGTTGACACCTAATTTTGTCCCTCCCCGACTAAATTTAATCCTTAGTTTCTTCTGTTTTAAATGAAATCGAAATATTTATTTATCTGGATAAACGCTTTCTAAAATATTCATTTGAGCTTAATTTTCCATTTAAGTGATGAATTATACATTTCCGTATTCTTGGATACGAGATCGTATAATTCTAGTCGCTTAAATAATTATTTTAGCAAAAAATAAGTTCTAATCAAGAACTATCGTGAATTTAGATTTAACATATAATTTGTTCTTAAAATGAATTATCCGGAAGATATTTATTTTATTTCTATTAAACCAAGAAGTTTAGGATTAAATTGGTTATTAATTTGCTTTGAATTTTGTTTCAATTTAGCCGATTTGGTGAGTTTGGCCATAATTGAAATTAATTGGATTACAATTGCAATGCAATTGACCAATTAATCTTTTAATTTGGTTAAAATCTAACTAAATTGACTAAATCTTAATCAATTCGGCTATTTGTTAAATAGCCTAATTCCTACTCTTTACTCAATTTCTACCCAATAATTAAATCCCTATTTTTTTAAAAATCTCCAGCCCATTCCCTTTTTAAACCAACCCGCTGACCAGCCCAACAACAATTGACTACCCCAGCCCAATCCCTTATAACCTGACCCGGCCCAACACTTTTAATCCATTTCCCATACATATACACCTATACATACATATACACGGGCCTCTCTCTCCTTTTCTTTATCTTTCTCTCTCCCCGATCATCTCTCTTCTCTCATCTCACAACAAACCACCACAACAAACAACAATAACACCAACAGCAACTTCCGTCAACATTTCAACCAAAACAACACCAAACGATCCTTTGAACTTCGTCAACTCCGTTAAAATCCCGTTTATAGTACAAAGGGGTGAGTTGTCAAGCTTCTAGAAACTCAACACCTCATCAGCCCCAACTTTCGGATTCCGCGATGAACTCGCTAAATTCGTACTATCACAGTACATACTTGTGTGATTTCTATTGGTGGATGAAAGAATCCAAACTTTCCCCCCAATTTTCCAACGAATTTGACCCTATTTTTGGTACAAGTTCATCCGATTTCATAGCTAAAAATCCAGCTTATCCCAATTTCGAATTTCAAAAGCCAATTCATTTTCCTAATTTACCCCTCCATTTTCCCCCCAAAACAACCCTAATTTCTTCTATAAATAGATAGTAAGGATTGAGGGTTTGGAGAGAGGATTTTTGGGGAAAAATTGGGGATTCTAGAGGCGCATGCTTCTAATCCCACGTAACCAAAAATTCCAGGGAGAAACAAGACTCGAAAACTCAATTCCGGCGAAAAAGATAAACTCCGACAAGTTGGAATTAAAACTCCGGTGGTGGAAGTTCGTCGTCAAGGCTCGTAGTCTCAAGTTAGTTGCTTCTAAAAAGGTAAACCCTTCTCTCTTTAAATTTCTTATAGTTACTGTTTAGTTATCTCATGTTAATCTGTTAATGGCATGCTTGATAAAAAAAATAAAATAAAAAAATTCTTCTTGTCTGTTTTAGTTTAGTATGGTGACAATATAGTTATAATGTAATGTTAATAGTAGTGTTGCTAGTTTGAATCTCACAGTAGGTGAGAGTGGGATTGTGTGTTATTCGAGGCTTTGAGGGCCATGGAATATTTTTGCAGTGGTGATTGTAGTTGTTGTATTGTTATGTTGAGCTTAATGTTCTTGCCTTAGTCTTTTGTCTACTGTTTTAGCTTAATATTTCTTGGTTTAGCTCTCAGTCTACTGTTTTGGCTTGATATTGCTTTGTTGTAGTTTTGGTTTACTGTTTAATATTATAATTTTGTAATGGGACTGCCTCCTGAATTTCCTTGGCTCTTAATAGCAAACGAAATGATGGATACATGTCTATAGTAAGGTCACTAGTCCTATGAATCCTCAAGGACCATCTTGACCCTTAAAAAATTCATTTTTGAGTTTGTGAAGGAGAGGATGGGGATGAGAGTGACATGTCATTATATTTGTTGTGTGAAGTCCGTTGATTATGTTCCTTTTTATTTGTAAATTGAGTATGATGACTTGTCTCCTTTTTGTGTTCAAAGTTTTGAGTCTTGATTTGTATTTAAGACTATTTTCTTGTTTTGTGTGCTGAATAAGACCACTTTTAAAGGTTTCCTTGATTCATAATGGAAATAGGGAATATGGAGTGTGTTATCGGATTCAAGTAGTCCATTGACCCTTCGAGGATGTATTTTGACTCCAAGGTTCTTTTGAACTTGTCAAAGAGAAGGATAAGATGAATGTAAGTGACTAAAACAATGTGTTTTCTTATGTGGTTGCTGAGTCTTGTCTGTTATTGCTATGTGAGATTGCTTGGAGGTGTTGGAACTATTCTTGTATGATCTTAAAACTGTTTTGTCCTTTGAAAAATCAAGTTTTTTTTTTTTTTTCTCCATCTCTTACCCACTATTTTCAGCCATAGTTTAGAGTCTTGTATGCATATTTAAAGGCCTTACCTGCTGTCCCCATTGGTCTGCAATACCAAGAGGGAACCCAGTGTTGCTTTAAAGCTCAAGGTCTCTTTAGTTCTGTACCTAGCTCTTCAGTTGATTAAATTTGCTCTTGCCAAGTTGCTGGTCTGTCAAGTTTGTCTTCATAAGGTCGCAAATTGATTGTGGCTAATTATTTGTGGTTATTGTATTTGCCATGAAACCTGAATGTGCTCACTCTCCTCAGAATAATTTTGCTCAAATATTTTGATGATAGAGAGCGGTGATGCTTGGTTATTGATTAAAGACGTGAAGATCGAATTGATTGTAGTTGGTTATAGTTATATTGATATGGTTAAGTTCTAATATTTACCTTTATTTTTCTTTGCATGAACTGCCCGAGCCCAAATGGACTGCTATGCATCCATCCATGGGATTAAGTCCCAAAATCTCCGAATTAGACTCCAAAACTAAGTCCCAAATGGACTTGTATAGGGTCGTATACACTGGTATACAAAGTATATACAGGATTTTGCTGCTTATATACAATGAAAAAGGGAAAGGGAGGCAAGCATACAGGTGGAGGACCAAAATATGTGTATACATGACTTGATTTTCAGTCGTGTATACACCAAATATACAAAAACGTGAAAGGAAAAGGCTGCATTATACAGCTGATATACACAGCTGGAAATTGGACTAAAGTCCTTAAAAAATAGGCCCAAAGGCTGGCCAAATCCGAAATGGGCCAAACAGGGGCCCAACACTTAAATTTCTCTCCTTTATCTATTTTCAATTCATATTTGAATATTTGTGGATTTAATTTTTGAATCTGGTTAAATCAAGATAAATCCCCTTCGAGTTATTATTTTTGTTTTATCTTCACATTTTCTTTTAATTATCATTTGTCTCGTATCATATTTTGTAATCAATAAAAAATGAGTTTTCTCCATGTTTCCCTTAGAACGAATCTCAAGCCTTTGATAATAAAAATGGCATTTGTTTTATTAATGTGTTAAATCGGTTTATTTAAGTTAAAGAGAATTCTCCTTAATATAAAAACCGTTTCTCCTTGTAAAAAATCAAAATCTTTCATAACTAGTCAAAACCTCATAACTTTTTAAAATTAAAGTTTTCTTTAAAAATTTCCATTGTTCAAAAATCGATATTTGTAGTAAAAATTATTCTCTTTCCCTTTCATGACATTATCGGTCTCCTTTTAATTTGGTAAAGGAATCAAATTTATTTTTAGGAGAATTTTTCTTTAATTAATTGAACTAATTTTCACTCGAATAAGATAAATGTCATATTTGCAAACGATTTCAAGATTCTACAAAGTTAGCCATTATTTTCAAATTTGGTCATTTTCATAAATCAGTCAAACTGTCTTTTGGTCAACCGCTTTCGTGGACGCTTCTTGAGTGCCTTAAAAACCTTCTCAAGACGTTACCAGAATCCTTACCCATTTTCTCTAATTTTAAAGATTTGTTTGTGTTTTTGAGTCTTTAAAATTCTTTAAGTTTTTCTTGATATTTTCTATAAAAAATCAAGTGGCGACTCTGTATTTTCTTAAATTATTTCGAAGTTTTATTTTAAGTTTTGAAATAGTTTAAAATGTCAAAACCAATGTTTTTCAACCCTTCGAGCCTATAGAAAAAGGGGATAAAACACCATTCAAAAATTCATCACCAATACTATTACGAAGTTCATTTTTTATGTAGTTCATTGATGAGAAAGCTCGTTCCACAGAAGCAGTAGCAACAAGAAGAATGAGAGTCAACTTGATAAGCAAATAAAATAGTGGCCAAGTTTGATGCAAATCTGACTTAACCAACACTTTAGCAAGGTCACTAATTCCCTTCAAGTTGAAGAACCTCTTGTCAGAACCACGAGCATAAACTACAAAACTATCAAGCTGACAATTGAGATCACGAAGCTTGTTGGTGTCAAACTCATTTTTATAACATTCAGCTAACTTCATTATCCTGCTCTTATCAAAACTACCAAATGAATTAACTGGACTTAAACTAGCCATACCAACAATATTTAACACATTAGTAACTAAACAAAAAAAGTCATCTACATTTGAATCCTTCTTTGCAAGAGCTACAAGTGTTAACTGCAGTTGGTGAGCAAAACAATGAATGCAATATGCCGATGAAGTCTCATTCAAAATCAAAGTCTTAAGACCATTTAGCTCTCCCTGCATGTTGCTAGCTCCATCATAACCTTGCCCACGTATTTGAGATGGACTTAATGAGTGAGCTGACAGAAAAGAGTAGATTGCCTCCTTTAATGAACGAGCAGATGTATCACTAACATGAATAATACCAACAAATCGCTCTATCACTTCACCTTTTTTGTTAACATATCTCAGAACAAATGTCATTTTCTCCTTGTGTGATACATCCTTTGATTCATCAACTAGTATCCCGAAATAATCCCCATCCAAGTCTTCAATGATAACTTTGATTGTTTCTTTAGCACAAGAATCAACTATATCTTTTTGAATACTTGGAGAACACATCATTTCATTTCTTGGAGCATTTTCTAAAATAATACTTCCAACATCTCGATTAATATCTCCATACCATTGCAAAAGTTCAAGAAAGATACCTCGATTTGAAGAAGATCGACTCTTATCATGTCCACGAAATGATACCCCTAGTCTCAAGAGAAACTTTGTCACATCAACTGAAGCACTCAAGCGGCGTCGAGATTTACTTTTTTCTTTCTTGGATTGCTTGTCAAAGGATATAAGTATTGACTGTGATTGATTCATTAAGTCAAGCATTCTGTTGAAACACTTGTTGTGAATACTATTTACATCTCCAACATGAGATCTAAATCTTTCAATAGCCTTGTTCCAAGCTTTAAAGCCAGTCTTTGTAAAAGCTGCATCACCCATATTTCCATGACTCTCACACTCATTTTTAAACAAATAGCAACACAAACAATATGCGGCATCTTTTGCTATGCTGTACTCCAACCACTTGCGACCCTTAAACCAATTAGAACAAAACTGACGCATTTCCTTTTCAAATTTGGTTTTGGGAAAAAGATGATCAGTAGGTTGACAAGGCTTCTTTAGTATATAATATCTTCTGACATAGTCACGTATACTAGGCCTGTATTTTGCGATAGGCTTTCTAATTCCTGGATCAACTTCAAGAGATTCTAAATCAACATCTGAAATAAATGTTTCGCTCGAAATTTCTAGAGCTACGAATGAACTGGCAGATGGATGAATAAAACTAGAACTTGAATGCCCAGGTTTCCCTCTTGTAACAAACTTATCCATCTCGAGCACAATCTGTATTTATTCAAAATTTAATTTTCAAATCAAATAATTTAGTAAGAAAGAAAATTATCTTTTGCACTTTTTAACAAGTACTGAAGTATCTAAAAAAATATATTTTTAATCATAAAAATATTACATTCTTTCATAGACTCTAAATCAAATAACCAAACAAAATATCTATTTTTAAGAGTACTAACAATAAGCATTGAAAATTCTCAACCCTATTTTCCAAAATCATATTTTTCAATGTCTAACTTTAATCAAAAATCAAAATATCAAATATCAATACCTTATTTTTTAATTTGTATTTAGATAAGAAACCTTGCTATAGTTGTTGATGAATTGAATTTTAAGGGTCTGCTGTTGCGTTCTCTGAGAAATAAGGAGGAGAAGAGTTTTGATTTTTTTGGAATTTTAAGAGAAGAAAAGAAAAGATAAGAATTCTATTAAACAAAGGAAGCTAAAAGGTTTTATTTATATATATATATATATATATAATAAAAAAAACGTTTTTAGAAGTACAAAAAGTCAAAAATTGAAAAAGAAGGAAAAAGTAGTGTGTGTGTGTCAGGCTTCAACTTGACAACTTTCAATCATTTAAAAAAAATTAAAAAAGGTACGCTACCAGGGATCGAACCCGCGCCACAGCAGTCTTGAGGATCTTAATTCCCAAGACAGAACCAAAGCACCCAACAGCTTTTTTTGTCTATGGGTGCTTATCAGTATATTATAACCGTTTTACTATATTTTCTATATATATATACAGAATTTTTACCGGAGTCAGTGGGTGCTCAAGCACCCGGCACGGACTACGTGGGTCCGCCCCTGTGTTCTCATGGTGGAGCAACGACTGATATTAAGGGTTTGGTGAAGAAGAAGAGCTACATGTATACATTTTGATATATTTTGTGGAGTATCACGTATTTGTTATGATATATACTTTGTGAATTAATAATAAATACACATTTAGATATATATTTTCTGAATTAATGAATATAAATTCTGTTATACATATTATGCATAACTAGAAAAACTTTTCGGATATACTTATTGTGAAGAATCGATGCATGCCTATATAATTATCTTCATTTTATATACAACTGATAAGAATGTATACAATGTAATGCATATATTCAGTAAGTCAATCTTAGATACACATACATAATATACATATACAATTTAAAATAGATAATTTTATGATATACATATGGTTTATTTTGGTTCAGTAAATATTTAAAAAATGATATTGATGTATGTGATAAGTATATGTTTAATTTAATGTAAGTAATTTTGTGATATATATGTGATTCATGTATACATAAATATAATAAAATTTGTTAATTTAATATAAAAAAAAAAATTGTTATATACATTCATCAGGTATATATTTTTAATGAATTTAATATAGCATAGTCAAAATATGTTATAAACATTTGGTTCATGCATACATTAATAATATGGTATACATTTTGAGAGATCTAAACACAATGGGGAGGGAGATTTGAGGCAATTTTGGCGGAGAAGTTAGTGCTAATGTGGTTTTGGTGATGCATGTATCAAGTACAATGAAGAGAGAAAATTAAAAATATGGGAAGATATGTAATTAAATAAAAGATGTGAGAGAATACATATTAATTGTAAATATAATTTATCCATTTATTTTTGATTATACAAAAGTCATCTAATATTTGTGGATATTGTATGTTTATGTCAATTCCTCTAATATCTTTGGCCGAACGAATACTTGCAAAATTAGTCAATGAATGAATAAATCAGAATAATTAATTTGCTTATACGGGATAATTTATGTACTCCCAAAACAAAAAACATACAGACAACTGCACAATTCAAGTTAGTTGTTGTAACAACTTCGAAAGTTGTTGCAGCAACGTAACTTCCTAATCACTAATTAAAAAGATTTGACTTGGGTTGGTCAAACTTGTCACCAATTTTAATTTCAAAACTTATTTGTCACCCTACACTCAATTTTCTGAGTGACATGGACAAATCAACTCAAGTTTTTTGAATATTTATCACAAATAAATAATTTAATTTCTTCGATTTGCACATCGTTCCTCTTCATTATTTTCTCCAAATACTCTGAACGAAAATAATATAGCACAATAGTTTATTGTCAACTTTCACTTTTCATTTACTTTTGACATTTCCTAACTCCTATATAATGAAGTTAGATCATAAAGTGATCAGCGAAGGATGTGATGAAAATAATAGGGATCTCTTCTTTGAGCTTAACGTGAAGATAAAAACAATTTCATACGTAGAGTTTTACTACTTAATGACCAATCCAATATAAATTCATGATATCTCTTCTTTGACCTTAGCTTGAAAATAAAGACAATTACATACGTAGAGTTTTACTCCTTAATGACCTATCCAATATGAATTCATCATGATATTATAATCGAATAATAAATTTTGCATATCAAATACTTAAATCCAAAAAGATATTCTTTTCACGAACAATCTACTTAAGAGATAAAACAAATTTTACAGAGACCTAAGAAATTAATGCAAAAGCCGTTAGTCGAACTGACCAAAATAGGAGAGGAAAGATGGGTATAACAAAAGTTACGTGGCTAAATAGCAATAAATCAATAAATAAATTTAGGCTTAAGTCATCAACAATCCTTAAAGTTGTTCGAAAAATTCACTTAGATACCTTAACAGACCTTTGTTCCTATCAGACACTCTAATTTAAACAAATTTATACCTATTAAACACAAAATGACAATCAATCTAAAAATTGTTATGCATGGATCTCACCCACTGGTGACGCAAAAGGACAATAAATAAAGCAATGACATGTGTCAGTTGGGCCCAAAATAATCTTAAAAAATAACTCCGACGGCTTTCTTTCTTTCTTTCTTTCTTCTTCCCATCGTAACTTCAAGAAGTAACCCACTTAACCCTTTCTTTCTTTCTTTTTCTTTTTAGAATAGATTATAATTAATTCAAGTGCTAAATAAAAATCGTGAATAAAGAATATTATTTTTCTTAATATCAAATCACATGAAAGGAAATAATGGTGATGGAAAATTCGGAGGTAGCAGGACAACGACAAAGTTTGAAAGAAGAAGAAAGGGAGGAAAAATTAGTTGACTCAAAGATCTCTTTCTTTGATAAGAAGGAAAAACAAAATAGCAAAGGAAAAAAAAATAGAGGTGCAGAAAAATGCAAAGAGGTTTGACAAGGAAATGGAGAAAAGATGAGTTGAAGAAGACAACAATGGATCGAGGAGCGGGGGGGTTTGATTTTCCTTTTCTGATTAAAAAAATTGTTATTTTAAAAAAATGAATAAAAAAATTGTTTAGTTATGTATTAGTGCCAAGTGTCAATAAAATGCAAACTTTTTTTTAGAAAAAGAAAAAGAAAAAAATGTATCTTGGCTTTATTCACGCACTAAGGGAATGTGAGAAACACTCTTTTTGTCACATCATCATTTTGTGCTTAATAGGTTTACATTTTAAATAATTTAGGTGTTCAATATATACTAGTATTAGTTTTAAATGTCCAAGTGAATTTTTCAAACAATTTTAACGGTTCATCGATGACCTAAGCCATAAATTTATAAAAGGACAAGAAAGCATATGATTTCATAGTGCGTTGAAACACTTCACCAAAATTTGTTTAAAATAGGAATGTCGTGTTACAAAGATTACTCCAATTATGAGGTTGCATAGGTTAGCTTCATTCATAAGTCATGGCTCTAAGTTTGGAAAAATTGTGACGTTACATTACACATGCATGAACTATATATATATATATATATATATATATATATATATATAGGTACATACCATAATGCCACTTATTTGGTTTGATAAGAGACAAACCCCATGACTTGTTACAAATAATGAGAGTTATGTTGAGAAACTGTACCCAAATCATTGACCAAATAATTAGTTTCCTGTGTTAGGGAAGTTTTAATTTAGTTTTATTTTTGTACAACACTGACGACTATAAATCGATACATTGTAACACATATGAAATTAGAAAATATCAACAAAAAATTTGGCGTAAATTAAACATACAACAAAAGAACTACATACCTAGTATATTCCTACAAAGTGAGGTTATGGGGAGAAAAAAGTGTACGCAGCTTGTACCACTACCTCAGAGGTGAGGTACAAAGGTTGTTTCGGATAGACCCCCAGCTCAAGACAAAAACAATCTAGAAAAAGACATAATATAAGAACAAGAAACAATAGGTAGTAACAAAACAACATATAATAACAAAAATAAGACTGCCGCAAAGTAATACTATATTCGAACTTTCCGAAACAACAAACATCACTAAAACTCCAAGACCAAGACACTACAAACAAAGCACTTCGACTACTGACACGGATAACAAAAGAAAACACCTACCTACTGGCAGGGACGCACTCCTACCTACTAATCATCTACCTTAATTCGCGTTCTCCACACTTTCCTTTTTAGGGTCATGTCCTCGGTAAACTGTAACTGCCCCATGTCATGTCTAATCACCTCTCTTCAATATTTCTTTGGTCTACCTCTACATTAACTGAATCCATCTATATTCAACATCTCACACCTCTATACTGGGGCATCTGGTCACCTCCTCATCACATGCCTGAATCATCGCAACCTCGCTGATGGCTTGTATGAATCCACCACAAGTCAAGGGACCAGGTCCTTGACTGAGTAAAACTAATAACAGTGGAAGGTAAATGGCGAGAACAACAACAAATAAATGACACACAATGTCTACGTGGAAACCTCCTTACTCAAGGGAGTAAAACTACGACCTACCTCATAGAATTTCCCAACAACTTCACTAAACAACTGAGCAATGTTTGATTACAGACTCTTGTAATCGTAGAATTAAAGTCTTAATTCCCCCCAGCTTGTAACAACTCTATTACAATAGCTCTATTGTAATCTCAAACTATCAACTAACTCTAGCTGATACAATAACGGTTAACTCTAGCCCGTAACACTACAACAACGGCTAGCTCTAGCCTACAACTCAAATCCACAAGATAAATGAGAAAATAAAATACCTACACAAGCTTTTCAAAAGAGGAGTAGGCTTACAATGTTAAAGCAAAATACAAAGACTCAATAACCTAAAACTTAAGACGAAATCAGTTGTCGGAGCTTTGTTGTAACGACCCATTTCGTCATTACTGAAAATATTTGCGGTAAAAGAATAAGAACCTCATTAATCATAAGTTAAAGGACTAATTCTTTAGTATATGAGTGCATTGGACATGTACTAAGGTCATACAATACTCCTAGCACCAAGTTAAGTTGAAAGTGTTCTTACCGATTGAGTTTTGAGCTAAGTTTAAACTAGGGTCAACTTCAAATGAGAATATCGAATATAAAAAATTATGGGGATAAATACCCGCCAAATGAAAGATCTTTGAGTCTTCTTTCCAACACATCTGAACGTTCGTTAATCCACCTTTGGAGTAAAAAGTTATGATCGATTTACCAACACTGTCCGGGCTGAGAAATTTACCATCGCAGTGATACTGCTGCAGCTGTAATTTAACCGTTGCAGTAGTAACGGACAATATTTAATGCTGATTTTGACGGGTTTCAGCCCCAAAACTCAAATATTTCGTTCCTGGGCCCTAAAGCGGCGATTTGCTCATGGTTGGGTGAAAATTCTTCATTGAGGTAAGTTCCTTCCGTCATCTTCTTCGTATTTCAATCATTTAACATCCTAGAATCCTTAGAACAATCTTTAATGGTGAAATTCTTAGGGATTTGAACCCTAAGTTCATAAGATTTTGGGAAAAACTTATGGGTTGGGTTAATATCACCTAGAATCACTTCTAAACTGTTCATTAATGATTCTAGCATGAATTAGTGATTCTAAAAGATGAAATTGGTGGTTGGGGATCTTGAATTCTATAAAAATAGAACCTTTAGCTTTGAAACTCCACTAATGGAGATGGATTGAATATGATACAACTTTTTAATAGATAATTAACCTTTAGGTAATGTTTTAGAGCATGAATAAGTAAATAATTAGTTGGCTGAATTCCCAAATTAGTTATTTGAAGAGTAATTGTTTAATCACTCTTATGATTGTATGATTTCTAGATATTTAGGCTAATGAAAGCATGAAGAAAAGGAAAGAGCAATCTTGGTGCGGTTGCTTGTTCTGTGATCTTCGATCGAGGTAGGTTATGATTTAATGTGTAGTAAATTGGGATTAGTTGCATGTAATAACTGTAGTTGAGGGGATATTTCATGTCTAGGCCTACGGACACGGTGTTTGGATGGATAAAATATGAAATTAATGTAATAATAATATAATTATGTGATATTGTATGTTGTGTGGATCCCTTGATGGGTATTTGTGTTTATATGACTTACTAGAATATTGAGAGGAGGATTGATTGTGATAGGAGGAGGTGATGATATAACTTAAGAACCTAACGTTAAGTTTGGCTAAGTGCTAGGAAGTAAGATGTCTAAAGGTGAGTGATTCTAGCTAGAATTGTATGTTGAACAGAACCTATTGGTTGAATGATCGACTAAAGGGGGATAGTGCCTTGAACTTAATGATGACTTGAGTGTAGGGGTTACTAGTTAATAACTAAATTTATCCATTTAAATATAAATAAAATAGTGTTAAATTGGTGAAAGAAATAGGAAGACGATTTAGAGTGTAGCTATCAATCTTGGTGGAATGTGAACTCCTAAAATAAATACTTAATTGATTGATCTTCGGACATGTTTGTGAGGGATGATTGAGTTTGATAATACTCAATTGAGCAAGTGGTGAATTGTCCTTTGGGCATAATTGTGATTCCTCTATTAGTGGATATTTGGTGTACTTGGAATGATAAACCTATAATTATTGACTTCATTTACTTGATTATCATTAATTATAAGTTCTGTTTCGATCGCTATTGCTTGCATCTGATTTCGATTGGGTATTTGCAATTTGCCTTCAGGCATTACTTATAATTATTGACTCCATCTTGCATTTACATTGATGATGATTATGATGATATTGAGATCATGATGTTCATGATGATGAGATGATAATGATGGATCGAGTACCACACCGGTACGGATATGATATATTGTGATAAAGGATCGGGTACCACACCGGTACAGATATCATATTGTGATAAAAGGTCGGGTACCATGCTGATACGAATATGATATATTATAATAAAGGGTCGGGTACCACACCGGTACGAATATAATATATTATGATAAAGGATGGTACCACGCCAGTACGTTGTGATGTTGTTGGTGATGAGTTGAGAAGGAGAAGAGAAGTTGTGCATTTTGCATACATACATTCATCATATGCATTTGAATGCACATTTATATTTATAGGTTATTGATGGTTCCTTGAGTGGACCGAGTTACGTTGGTGATGTATCATGATTCCTTGTGTGGACTTTGATGATATATTATTGTTTCGTGTGTGGACCGATTGCGTTAATGGTTGTGATTGTCATTACAGCAGAATGTGAATGTGAGGTATATTTCAAATTGTGTATAAATCTTATTCCCCTATGTATATAGTTATATACGTAAGGTATATTGTAGTTCCCTTTCTTGTAAGGTTGTAACATTTTATCTATTATCTTGGTAGTTACAATCCCAATGATTAATGGTAGTATAATAAGGACCGGGGGTTGTCTAATTACAAGATTAATGAGAAAGAGAGAGAGAAGTATATAGAGTTATTGTAATAAGGTAAGTGCGTAAGAATTGTGGGTTAGATTAATCCTTAGAATATAGTTATTTAATCGCGCCATAAGAGCAAAGCAATATTGCTTAAACAAACAAAAAATGGTAAGTTTTGAAAGTTGAAGTAAGTTAAGTATGTTCAGATCTGTATGCTTGTCATGATCTCTTCTTGTTTACTATATGTTGTTATATGTTTCTAACCCCGGTCGGCCGATGAAACCTACTGGTACGTGTGGTTGTACTGATACTGCATTTACTATATCCATTTAGGGATATAGCCATGTTGCAGGTCAGTTGGAGTTTCTATAGGTACAGTGGCATTTATTCTGCAACAGCTTTTGTCATCCTACTCCTACATGAATGTTGTGTCTCGGGTTATTCCTTTATTTGTTTAGTGCTCTTGTACCAGTTTAGACTAAGTTTTGGGAAGTTGTTTGGTAGAATTTAGCAATGTATCTTTTTGTGATAAAGTTTTTTCGTTCAAAAAGAAAGGTTATTTATTCATGGATTTATTTATGTTTAAGGTTTAATAATGTCTTCCGCAATAATTGAATGATTGGGTGGTAAGGGTTCTCCTATCTAAGATAGAGTTGGGTAGGTGTCCGGCACGATTCATGATTTGGGTTGTGACATTTGTCTTGTTGGAGCACATTGATGGCTTAGCAGATGAAGACAGACAATTATTGATTATGCCAAAGCTTAGTTTTCATCTCTTGGTATGTTGAGTGTATATGGAGGATGAGAGAGGTGAAAACTTCAACCATTGGACAAGCGAGGGAGATTGCAGCAGCTTTTTTTTGTAGTGTTGCATTCCTGCCATAGTGACAACAACTTTACAGCTGAGAGTTGACTCAGAAGAATTGGCTTGGTGCCTGCCTAGTCCCTCACTAGTTCTCCTATGAAATAAGATCCATCTGAGAGACAGTTCCCGCTGAATGAGTATTAATTGCCCCTTGAATTAGCATTTTAATCATACAACTTGTTCCCTTGTTCTCCCTGAGATCTAGATCCATACAGTTGACTTTGAGAAATGGATCGGGCTATTTAGACAGCATATCTGATCCATCAACAGGTTTGTCAAACCATCAAAACAAGGCGTAGTACTTCAACGTCTATGCTTCATCACTTGTTTCCCGCATCTTGTATCCCATCGAAGTCACTCCACCTTGTCTCTGATGACCTCATTCCTAATCTTATCTCTCCTAATTATTCACACATCCATCGCAACATCCTCATCTCCGCCGCCTGCATCTTTTGAATGTCAGAGTTCTTGACTGACCAACACTCCATCCACACAACATAGCTGGTCTAAAATTAAACATACACATTGATAAAATAGAATCGAGACAATAATGTGTAAAATTTTGATAATAAACAAAAGAATCACCTCAAAATATTAGGCGTTTTGTCAAATCTAACAGTCTGAATACTTGCTAGGAGTATTAATTTGGACGTAACATGCATTGGTCGGCTAAGATGTTGTCATGCCATTGCATTACAATCTCAAATTAACGGACATGTTCATTTTCATTATTGAACAATTCAATACCTACCAATCACCAAACACCACCACCACCACCCCCTTTACCCCACTACCTCGAAACCTCATTTGTCATAGCCCATAATTATTTATCCATACATTTATAGTTAATGCCCCACACTTTCCTCCTCAGCATATTTATTTCAATTATTCTGGTGACAATATCAATATACTCCCTTCGTGACATTTTACTCGGGCAACCATTCTGATTTGACATTTTTCTTTAAAATATATTTATGAGTGTCTTTATTTTAACTAATTTTATTAATTATACTTTAAAATCTAAATTTGACTACTAGTATCTTATGTAGTTATTTAATAATAAAGATAACATTGGAAGAAAATAATAAAGTACTCTTAATTTACTAAAATGGACAGGTAAAAAAAAATATTTTTAATATAAGGGTCAAGTAAAGTAAACAAAGGGAGTATCTATTCTTTAATATTTATGATATTCGGGCTAACTTACACCTATTTTTCCATTACTTCATATTTCATGTTTTTCAAGAGAATGTCATTGTTACCTATTAATTCGTTTAAGAAATAATATTTTTTAAAATTTGAAAATAATCTAATTTTAGGTTTTTATTTGTTTCCTTAATGACAAGTTTTTTATAGTCACATAAATAATACGACGTACAGTATTTACGATCACAAGTTTTAAAAGTCTTAAAATGCTAGAGCATTATTAAGACCACAAATTTTAAATTAAAAAATCTTATGTTTCTTCTTATATTTCATGTCTAGTTAAACTACGTCATATAAATTGAAACACAAGTACATATTATCTTCTGTGTTGGATGATGACTAAGAACAAACGTTTCAAAATTTTCACTTTGAATTTTGAACCTTAACATCCTGTTGCTCATGAAATTTCACGATAAGTATTTTATTGCAAATGAACAGAGTAAAATATACAGGACTACATATTGGATTATTCTTGTGCAGAACGAAACCACTAATGTCGAGTTAACTCTTATACCGCTAGCTATGCTTTGCTTAGTCCCCTCCCCAACACGGTAAGGTATTGTACCACTTCATGAGCACGACTTAAGGGGTTAAATAGATAGGAAGAAATCAATCAGATTATTGTTCTATATATTTATCTAAAGTTCGCAATTGTGTTACAAAAGAATAGTAATAGAAAAGAAATACAATATAGTATTGCACCAACTTAACATCTTGATTTTGGGTGTGTTAAGAATAATTCAACAGTCATAGACTTTGGATTGTAATAAACAGAAAGAAAGGGTTGCTCAGATGGTCACGATAAGGGTAAGCTAACGTACATCTAGGTTTACCATGCATGGGTCGTCGAAAGAAGGTTCAACCACCACCACTTGATGAGATCTTGCATGAGATACTTGATACAACCCAAACCCCACCAATTGAGTCCAACATATTTGAATTGTTACCTCGGATATAAGAGTATTCCAAATCCTAGCCCTAATTAAATTGATCAGTAACTCGTGGATAGGGTAGTGCCCAACAGTTGTATCACCCTCCATCTGTACTGAGTCCAGTGCCCCAAGTAAGAGAAGGTACGCACACTATACAAAATCTCACCTCACCTGCAAGCTCAAGTGGAGTGAAAAATGTCGAGACTGATAAGGAGAGAATTATTAACCATGTGAAGCCGTCGATGGTAGATATGCTCAAAGGAATAGGTTGTTTCACCAAGGTATGAAACTTGATTATTTTCCACCTATATTGAAAGAAGGATTCAAAGCAGTAAAGCTGAATGTGGAGGAAATTGAAGTTGAACACCAGAAATGATAACACTCCTTAATTGGGAATATTATTGGTGGATATCACCTATTTAAAGAAATCCTTAAATTTACCTTTGGTGGATGGAGATTTATGACCATGCCACAGGTTTTCCTACACATTGATGACTAATTTATCTCCTACTTTGAAAATGAAAAGGATAAGACGATAATTCTAAATAATGGACCTTACATCTTCAATAATAGTGTGGTCATTCTTAACATTGAGAATTTGATTTATCAAATTATTAAAGGCATCATCTCAAATACTACTTATATGGTTGACCTTTCCTAACGTCTTTATTCAATTTTGGTCCAGAAAGAATTTTGAGAGGATTGCTAGCACTCCGGGCGAACCTATCTGTACCAACAAGATAACAACCCATGGAGATAGAGTCTCTTATGCATGATTAGTTATTGTGATGGATACTTCTCATTCTTTTCTAAACTCTATTTTGATTGAATCTCAGGGAAGGAGAATAATGAAGCAACATATATATATATATATAAAGAAAGAGTGAGAGAGAGAGAGAGAGAGAGAGAGAGATTAGTACTGGAAGTATAACTATTGTTAACTACCTAAAAATTGAGGGTTTAAAAGCAAAGACCAATCCTTCTAGAAGCCAATAGCCCATAATAAGAAAGAGAGACAAAATGGGCAGAAAAAACAATGGTAGCACTATCTGAGAAGGCTAAGAACCTAGTAAACATTGAGAAGCATGTGGCTCCTATATAACTGAAAAACTTATGAATATTGAAAAGAATATGAATCTTACTGCAACTAAGCATACAAATTATCCTAAGAAAACACAAGAAAATCTCCCAATTCATAAATAAGAGAAGATCAAAGCAAAAAAGGACAAATAAAATGTCTGATGTCTAGCCTTACAAATTGGACGAAAACGGTGTGATTAAAGATGTTTGCCAACTGCTTACAATGAATAGGATTTGTAGCCTCACAATTCGTGAAGATGGTTGTACTGCTAAAGATAATAGAGGGTATAATACAATACAACACCCTCTATGATCATTTGCTTACTTATGAAATATTAGAAGGATAAAAGATCCCTTTAAACAAGAAAGACTTCATACATTTTTGCTCAAAATTAAAGTAGATCTTATAGGGTGTCTACATACAAAAGTTAAGGCTCACAAGGCTGGAAAGATTATAAGGAAGTTCGGGATAGAGTGGGAAGTTCATACAGACTATCCAGCTGTTTCTAATAGAAGACTTTGGTTATACTGAAAACATCAAAAGGTGAGGATAAATTCCTATTCTTAGACTCTCAAGTCATCCATTGCTATGTTGAGGCATTATATATTATGTTCAAGTGTTATTTGACATTTGTATATGGGTTCAACACTATTGATGATAAATTAGGGATTTGGGGTCAGTTTAGACACACTAATGAAACACTGAATGAACCTTGGCTTATACTTGGAGATTTTAACAAAATCTTGTCAGCAATTGATAGAATTAATGGGAGCCTGTTCATGTCTCATAGATGATTGATGTTCAAAGTTAAATAGCTGATACAACACTGGAAAAATTAACTAGGAGAGTTTGTCAATATTTTAGAGCTAAGAAAGATATTGAAGTAAGAATCTATAACTTAATTGATTTAGCATGCAGTGATCTTTGGTTCAATAAATACACAAGCTCACTACCTCATTCCAGAGTGTTGTGGCCATTCTCATGTTGTAATTTATATTGAAGCCACTCGACTGAAGCTTCCAAGTTCTTTCAGATTATATAATAAACTACTATATCAACTGACATTTTAAGAGGTAGTTCAAAGTAGTTATTTGGAACCAAACCACAAATGATCACAATATATATATAGGGTATGAAGGAAATTGCAGTTGATTAAACGACAAACTACCCAAATAAATAAACTACAAAGCTAGATAGGAAGATTGATAAATTATAGGAGCAACTTGAAATCACTTACGCGTAACTACAAACTGACCTAATCAATCAAGAGCTAATTTGTATAGAGAGACAAGTGTTGGTCCAGCTAGAATATTAATCCAATATTCAGGAGAGGGTGCTAAAAAAATATCCAAATCTACTTGAATTTTCAATGGAGATTCTCACACCATTTTTTCATTCTTTCATGAAAGCAACGCAAGCTAAAATTAAGGTATCTAGTAACAACAATGAGCTCGGAAACATACTCACTGACGCTATAGAAACAATCAGAGTTTTTAAAGCTATTTAAAATCTACAGGAATAAATGCAACTGAAATACCAAATATTAATATTATAATTTCCTAGGATGGACCCTATCTCATGGAAGACCAACAAAGACAACTAGTACAAGAGATAACCAGGGAAAATGTGTTGTTATCCCCCAAAGACTTACCATCATACAAGGCTTCAGGTATTTGATGGTTTCCCAAGCTGAGATCTCCAAAACTTTTTGGAGACTATAGGGGAGGAGGTGACACAAGTAATTTTATAATTTTTTGAAATTAGGAAACTATTTTCTGTTATAAATTTTACTACAGTGACACTAGTATCCAAAGTTTCAAATCTTACTTATGCCAAAGAGTTTAGACCCATAATTGTTGCACTACTGTCTTCATATCTAGGATACTCACAGCCAAACTTAAAATTATGGTGAATTATTTGGTAGGGTCCTCATAATTAGCTTTTATAGAAGGGAGAATTATTCATAATAATGTTATTATAGCTCATGAACTAGTCAAAGGTTACTCCCAAAAAGAAGTTTCTCCTATATAAATAGTGAAAGTAGATATCAAAAAAGCATATAATCCAGTTAATTGGAATTTCTGAGAATGAATCTACTAGTATTTGGTTTCCTCCTTAAATTTGTGAATTTGACAATGAAATATATGACCACTGTTCAATAGGCTTTGATCCATTAGTCTAATGGTGGGCTTACTCCTAAGTTTAAAGACAAAAAGAAACTAAGACAAGGTGATTCAATAACACCTTATCTCGTTATCCTAGTCGTGCGTTAGTGATTTGATTCAGAGTTTGCTTGTAGAAGCTCATGGTTCTCGATACACTATTTATTTGGGTGCAACCATGATGTACCGTGACTTAAGAAAGCTCTATTAGTGGCCCGAGATGAAGAGGGATATAGTTGAGTATGTGTCTAAATGTCATAATTATCAGTAGGTGAAGTACGAGCATCAAAGGCCTACAGATTTACTTCAAAGGATGCCCGTCCCGAGTGAAAATGGGAGAGGATAGCGATGGACTTCATAATTGTGTCTTCCTAGGACCTTGGGACAGCATGACTCGATTTGGGTCATAGTAGATAGGCTGACCAAGTTAGCTCATTTCATCCCAGTTAGAATGGATTACAGCTCAAAGCAGTTGGCCAAGGTTTATGTCAAGAAGGTATTGAGGTTTTACGGGGTGTTAATATCCATCATTTTTTATAGAGGTATGTAATTCACCTCTAAGTTTTGAGACATGCTACATGAAGAGTTGGCACTAAGCTTGACTTCAGCACTGTTTTTCATACTCAGACTGACGGGTAGTTAGAGAGGACTATTTAGGTGCTTGAGGATATGTTAAGGGCCTGTGTGATTGAATTTGGTGGTCATTGGGATAAATTTCTGTCATTGTGTGAGTTTCCATACAACAATAGCTATTATTCTAGCATTGATATGGCTCAATTCAAAGCACTTTATGGGAGAAGGTATAGATCACCCATAGGATGGTTCAAAGTTGGTGATGTGAAACCTTTGGGCACGGACTTGGTGAAGAAAACTCAAGAAAAGGTGAGGTTCACTCAAAGCAAGTTGTTGGCAGACCAGAGTAAGTAAAAGAAATATGCAAATCGCAAGGTAAGGGACATGTTATTCAAACCTAGTAAGTAAGTGTTGTTGAAAGTATCTCATATTAAAGGAGTTATGTGGTTTGGCAAGAAGGGTAAGCTTAACCCTTGGTATATAGGTCCGTTTGAGGTTCTTGAGGACGTGGGTCTGGTAGCGTACAGGTTGGCATTGCCACCAAGGTGTTCATGCTTAAGAGATATCATGGGGATGGAGATTACATTATCAAATGGGATTCGGTTTTGCTAGATAAAGATCTTTCTTATGAGTAGAAGTCGGTTGTTATTCTTGATCGGGACATTCGAAAGCTGAGGACGAAGGAAATTTAGTTGGTAAAGATCCAATGAAAGCATCATCCGATTGAGAAAGCTACTTGGGAAACCGAGAGGAACATGCCGAACAAGTACCCTCAATTGTTTGAAGATGCAGGTACTCTTTTCTCTTTGACTTAGCTCATTTTCCTTGTTTGATCATTCGAGGGAGAATGATGGATAAATTGGTATCTATTACAATGACCCTTTTTGGCGTTACGGGTAAGTCTAACGTACAAAAAATTGGGTTAAGGTCTTTCCTGATGTAACACCCCGTACCTTCCCAACCCTACTTGACGATATTGAACAAGGTTTACTTAGGTGTCGAGTATGTGTTTGGTAATGTTAATAATTGATATTGGGCATCGTACATGTAACACCCCGTATTTTATAACCTCACTTGATACCTTGGGATCATATCTACATAGGTGTTGAGATGCCATGAATATGTGTTTTATAGTGTTATTGGGGAAACATTTGATATCGGACTTAACATGTGCGATTAGACCTTCGTAGGAGGTGTTTTGTGATTTCGTGATGCATTTGGGTGATGCCCCGCACATGTTCTAACCTAATTTGGTGACTTTAAGTCATGTTTACTTGATGGTTAAGGTCACTAAGTAAGTATTTTGTAGTGTTTTGATAAGGGATTGGACGATATGAAAACATTGGATAAGTGGCCGAAAATTTCAGCAAAGTGCTGAAACTTGCGCCACTACCCTGTTTCAGGGGTGTGGCGCAAGCCACCTGCAGCCAAGAAGTTCAGAGAAGGCTGAAAACTTGCGCCACTACCCTGTTTCAGGGGGTGTGGCGCAAGGCACAACAATTATGCCCTTCCGGAGTCGTTTTGTAACGCAATTCTACGACACTTCTTGGATGGTTTCTTTTGGTTCTTTGGAGTTCTTTGAGCATTGTTAAAGATTAAAACACTTTAATATACTCCTACATACTCCTACATGATCAAATCATGAAATGTGAATAGTGATCCAAAATGTCCAATGAAGCCAAGGGCGACTAGAATTCCAATTTTTGCGATCGAGGCGACGAATGAGAATCTCGTAAGAGAATAATGTCGTGACATTATGGAATTATGTAAACATGAGATATATGGTGATTAATACATGAAATTTGAAGGATTACATGGATATGTGTTATTGGGCCCAAAGTTAGGCCCAAAATGGAAGAAAAAGAATTGGCCTAAAGGGCAAAAAGACTCATTCTTCCACTTTGACCACATTCAATGCCAAAGAAAAGGCTAAGCTTGACTTGGGGTCTATATAAAGGCCCCAAGATCAGATTTTTATTATCCAAAAGCTCTCATGCCTTTGTGATATTTTCTCAACATTTCTCCAAGTTCCAAACCCTAAAGCAAATAGTTCCTTTGGACTCTTTGGACAAGATCATCCTATTCCAAGCCTTGTTAAGTATTTATTATCATGGATTAACATATTATATGCATGGGATATTATGTATATCATGCTAGTGGCGTTGACAAGATGGTGAATAGTGTCTTTTTGCCTTTGGTGAGTGATGTGCTATCTTGGTGATTTGAACTTGAATTAGGCCTTGTGCCTTTGATGAAAAAGCATGGTATGGACAAAATATGAACATGTATGGTGTTATTTTTGGTATTAAACTTGTTCTTGTCTATAAGTGGAAATTGTGGGATTTTGGCCGATATGTGTTATGAGTTGTATTAAGGTCATTTGATGGGTTATTTGTGATGTGTTATGGATAAGAAAGTGTAAAGGAGAAGTGTTGTGGTGAAATGTATCAATTATCCATGTATTGGTCAATGTTGGGAATATTATGGAATAATAGTATGATCAATGGTTTTGTCGAGGGGAAATGACATGTTTAAAGGCAAACATGTAACTCATTGACATTGTATGCATTTGTAAAGTAATTGGTGGTTAATGTGAATTTCGTTATGTATTTATGTTGTAGAGTGACACATAAAGAAGGAGAGGGATTATTGTCTACGCATCGAAGGTTGTATATTCGTATTGCGAATCCAAGGTATGTAAGGTTACTTGTCCGTATCTTTCTACGACAAATAGTGTCCACATTGACATGTCACTAGTCCTATCCCAAAATGTCCTAAGGTATTCCATATCCGGTTAGCAATGGTCATTGTTATAAATTTCCTACTCTTTGATCATTTGTGAATCTCATGTTTCATCTTCATGGTTAATGGTCCACAAGCTCAAATAAGGTTATGTTCCAATGTTTCCAATAGTGACTATCCTTGTGTCTCTTGTTCATGGATTATTGTCCAATGGTTCCAATGGTATCATGGTGCTAGTAATGTTATATTTCTCATGATGTTTATTCACATGTCTTTCACTTATTGGTTATTGTTCCAAAACTTCCAATAATGTTATGGCTACAAAAGGAGCAATCTCTCATAAGCCAAGGGTATCCTATATTCGGGTATCAATTCTGGTTCCTCACATGCTCTTTATGTATTGATCAATTGTCATTCACATGTCTCATATGCTTTGCCTAATGTTTAGGTTCCAAGTTCAAAGTGATATTCATAGTAACAAGATCGAGTATCAATCTCAAAGTAAAAACAAAGTAATGCACATGTGGTTAATGATTGAGTGATGGGTGGCAGGTCTAGGGGCATAAGCCTAGCTCGACCCGATCCCGATGCATTGATTTATGGGTGGCAAGTCTAGGGGCATAAGCCTAGCTCGACTCGATCCCGAGGGTGGCAAGTCTAGGGGCATAAGCCTAGCTCGACTCGATCCCAACATGACGATAAGTCATGAAAGACCCATTGATCAGTTGGGGCCTGGGTACAGTATAGCACAGACAAAGATAAATAAGTACAGAAGTAATGAACGTAATGAATGCAATGAACGCAATGAACCTAATCGACATGTTTCCAAATGCAATGGTTTATTGACGTGAATATTATTAACCCCAATGAAGTCTCTATGTTCTACACAGTTTCTATGGCCTTGCATGCTCAGTACATTCTTCGTACTGACCCCTTTGGGGGCCTTACTTTACTTGCTGCAGGCACAGGTGTTCGTAGACCCTCACCGTAGTCTACGCTATATCAACAGATCATTGATGAGCTCCAGTTGTTTCGGGGCTTCCTAAGTCACTATGTACATTTGTTTGGTGTTGTTTTGATACTATATGTATAAATAGAGCGGGGGCTTGTCCCGACTCTAAGATTAGTTTTGGTTATGCATCCATAGAGGTTTTGTAGATGTTGTGGAAAACATGAAGGGTAAGGTAAGGAACATATGTTTTGTCATGATGGCCCCAACGGCCAAGTTTCATACGTAGTATCTATATATATTTTCATGAATTCCGCTATTGATACTTTATATTCATTTGAGGTGGTGTTGTATAGTGAGTAGCATACATATGCGTGTACATGAGCACAGATTGGTTCTCTCAGGCCTCAACGGCTCCAGGTGCCAATCACGCCTCGTGGGGGTTCGGGGCGTGACAAAAGTGGTATCAGAGCAGGTCGTTCTAAGGGTGTCTACAAAGCCGTGTCTGAGTAGAGTCTTGCTTATCGATGTGTTGCGCGCCACATTTATAAGTAAGAGGCTACGGGACATTTAGGAGTTGTTTCTTTTCTTCATTCTAGATCGTGCAATATAGAGCCGAGGTTGGATGTGGAATCAGTGATTTTCTTTCATTTTACAAAGAGGTTGTACGCGGAATCATAACTGACCATGGGAATTATTTTCTTGTGTGTTTGATTAGAAATGCCAATGGCAAGAGAAGGTTGGGGAAACGGAAAGGAGATAGACAGGATTGCTGGAGAAGGAACCAGTAGAACACCACCTGAGCAAGTTGATCAAGGTGGGGCTGGAAATGAGTTGGTATCACGGGGTCCTCCTACTCTTTCACTTCCAGAGGAATTGTCCAATAATGCTATTGTGCAAGATTTAATGAGTGCGGTGCACATACTGACCCGTGTAGTTGTTGCACAAACTCAAAAGACGAGTGTTGGAACAACAAATGGTGGAACAAAAGAGACGGACACAAGACTTTGAAGAAGGGCCGTCAAAAAGGGCTAGACCCGAGGGGCAGTTTATGGCATCCCGAGGAGGATTCGGGCCTCAGATTTTGAATAGACCGCCTAGACCATTATTTCTTCCTTCTATAGCGAATGCTCTACCTCGATCACAAGGGGTTAGAGGCAACCAGTTTGGGCGAAGAAGTGAAGTGGGGTATCAAGCACAAGCAAGTATGAGCCAATCAAAATCTCCCCGTCAGCCGTGTCAGCGCTGCAGAAGGTATCATTTGAGTGAATGTCGGTTGGGGACAAATCTTTGCTTTTGGTGTGGTACCGCGGGGCACAAAATGAGAGAGTGTCCACAAAGGAGCACGAGTGGTATGGCACGACTTATGAGACCAACTATCGCATTGCAATTATCGATGCCTCCTCCAGGTAGAGG
Organism: Capsicum rhomboideum; assembly: GCA_031232105.1. Taxonomy (NCBI): domain Eukaryota; kingdom Viridiplantae; phylum Streptophyta; class Magnoliopsida; order Solanales; family Solanaceae; genus Capsicum; species Capsicum rhomboideum. Next base: position 110,532,868 of record CP124719.1, on the reverse strand, counting down.
TTCGAGAGGAGCAGCTAGTTCCAGTGGGACCCAAGACCAGATGTATACCTTAGCGGATCCACGGAATGTGGAGTCTTCTCCTGATGCAGGTACAGGTACATTATTAGTATTTTTACATAAGGTAAATGTATTGATTGATTCGGGTTTTACCCTATTATATGTTACGTTATGGATGTTTGACCAATGCGAAGGAACACCAGAATTGCTAGTTACGCCATTTGAAGTCTTTACACCCGTGGGTGCATACATCTGAATCAAAAGTATGTTCTTGAATAGAAGGGTACTGTTGGAGCACCGAAAGGTGAAGTTATTTCCTATCCTCGAAAATGAGACCCAAAGGGGTACATATGGCACGTGGTACTAGTGAAATCACCAACTGTTCAATCGGTTTCGATGGTAATGTATTCCTCGAGGTATAAGGTGATATTAGTACACATCATAGTTTTATTCGAATAGCATGGCCCCGGTAGAGTTACGGGAATGACATGAGGAAGAAAAATAAATAAATAAGAACATGGCATATTGAGAAGTGTGGGTACTATTGGCAACTGGATAAGATGACAATTAAGAATGACTACTTCCCCCAGAGTTGACGATCTGTTTGATCAGTACGGGGTAAATGATGATGAATGATGGTGAATGATGATGAATGATGATGAAATGAAAAGAAAAATATATATATGAATGATGATGATACACCCAAGACAGCATTACAGGTAGGATTATGATGAACTTCTTCGGACGTCAACTGGGTTAGATAATACACCTGTAGTTTTATGGAGTAATGACTAAGGCATTCAGGACACTTTTACATGTGTGCAACAATCACAAGAGGACCATACGAATTGCAATAAGTGTTGTAGACTTTTCGCCTAGCTATGAAGTTTGATTAGAATCCATACCGCTCTTGAGTCACAATGTATGAAAGCGGCTACGCGAAAGATAGAGATGGTGCACAGTTGGCTAAGGCCTACGATGCTTACAGAGATCCATTGTTTTCGTAGGTTGGTCGATTATGTTATGAGAATTGTTGAAGGGTTTTCTTTTATCCCTACACCCGTAACAAAGCCTATACACAAGGCATGATGCATGTGAGAAAAGTGTCCAACGATAAAAGCATAAGAATGTTATAAAATGTATGGTAATGCTTTCGGGGTTGGCCACGAATGTATATTGTTGTAGCAAGGTAATAGTATCTGCCTCATGACTGTTGCGAACATATGAGAACACAAATTATTACTAAACACGGATTCACGTTGATATATATAGTGAAGCCGAAAGACTTAAATCTGAGGTAGCGAAGGTGGCTTGATTAGGACATTTTACGAAATCGATATTAATGAGGCAATATGGGTTTTTGTTTCTTGAAACTCCAGATGAAAGAAGTATAGTGTCAAATGTGGCAGGATTTTCATTGATATTTGAGATGAAGGAAAAAGCAATAGGTAAATTCCATTTTTAGTTCACTTGGAAAAAAATATATATATATAAATATGTGTACAGCAAAGTCGACGAGAGTATTGGAACAAACACAAGGGGGGAGTACTTTAACGCCAATGTAGATTGTGTGTACTGGGTATAGAGGAGTTAAGAAAATGAATTACGATAGAAGAACATCGTTCACAGTATTTCATTCAATCGGAAGCAACCAAAATGTACCATGGTGTAGCAAAGAGGTCTTGGTAAGGATACTTGAGAAGCACATTGTAGAACTTGTAGCTCAATGTCCAAGCAGTCACTAATTGACAGTATGGCATCAGAAGTCTGTATGGTTTATTGAAATTGCTTACAATAAAAGTATCAAAAGGCACCTTACGAAGCTTTATGTGAAAAAAAAAAATATAGATCATCAATTGGATGGGTTACAGCTGATGGAATTTCCTTCGCTTGGGTCAGAGTTTATTTATCCAGCTATAGAGAAAGTAAAGGTGATAGAAAAGCAGCTACAAATGGCCCAAAGTCGATACAATTCATATGTCGATATTAGAAGAAGGGAATTAAAATGTGCCATAGGTGATTAGGTATTTTTGACAGTGTGACCAATGAAAAGGAAAGAAATAATGAGAATCGGAAAGAAAGGGAAATTGTCCAAAGATTTGGGCAAATTGCGTGTCTATTAGCACTAGTCCAAGAACTCTTCACAGCTCATTCAATATTTCATATTCGCTACTTTGATAGTGTATAGGAGGTTATCTCGTATTGCTCCCAGTGGAGGTATTCATGTCACGGAAGATCTCACATGTGAAGAGATACTGCTTACTATTCCAGATCGATAAGCGAAAGGATAAGAAAGAAAGAAGCTAAAGGCAATATTGGAGAAATGAGCACGGAGAAGAAATCACAAGGGAATCCAAAGAAATATTGAAATCTAAGGTACTCATACTTGTTACACGGAAGAAAACGTTCAAGATACGGAAGCGGAGTCATAATAAGTAAGTCTTTCCAAGTGTTACATGTGTAGATGATGATGTGAAGAAGTCACCTCGATTTAAGTGAGACAATGAGACAATGTTATTAACATTCGAGGACGAATGTTTCTAAGGGGGGAAGAATGTAACACCCCGTACCTTCCCAACCCTACTTGACGACATTGAACAAGGTTTACTTAGGTGTCGAGTATGTGTTTGGTAATGTTAATAATTGATATTGGGCATCGTACATGTAACACCCCGTACTTTTATAACCTCACTTGATACCTTGGGATCATATCTACATAGGTGTTGAGATGCCATGAATATGTGTTTTATAGTGTTATTGGGGAAACATTTGATATCGGACTTAACATGTGCGATTAGACCTTCGTAGGAGGTGTTTTGTGATTTCGTGATGCATTTGGGTGATGCCCCGCACATGTTCTAACCTAATTTGGTGACTTTAAGTCATGTTTACTTGATGGTTAAGGTCACTAAGTAAGTATTTTGTAGTGTTTTGATAAGGGATTGGACGATATGAAAACATTGGATAAGTGGCCGAAAATTTCAGCAAAGTGCTGAAACTTGCGCCACTACCCTGTTTCAGGGGTGTGGCGCAAGCCACCTGCAGCCAAGAAGTTCAGAGGAGGCTGAAAACTTGCGCCACTACCCTGTTTCAGGGGGTGTGGCGCAAGGCACAACAATTATGCCCTTCCGGAGTCGTTTTGTAATGCAATTCTACGACACTTCTTGGATGGTTTCTTTTGGTTCTTTGGAGTTCTTTGAGCATTGTTAAAGATTAAAACACTTTAATATACTCCTACATACTCCTACATGATCAAATCATGAAATGTGAATAGTGATCCAAAATGTCCAATGAAGCCAAGAGCGACTAGAATTCCAATTTTTGCGATCGAGGCGACGAATGAGAATCTCGTAAGAGAATAATGTCGTGACATTATGGAATTATGTAAACATGAGATATATGGTGATTAATACATGAAATTTGAAGGATTACATGGATATGTGTTATTGGGCCCAAAGTTAGGCCCAAAATGGAAGAAAAAGAATTGGCCCAAAGGGCAAAAAGACCCATTCTTCCACTTTGACCACATTCAATGCCAAAGAAAAGGCTAAGCTTGACTTGGGGTCTATATAAAGGCCCCAAGATCAGATTTTTATTATCCAAAAGCTCTCATGCCTTTGTGATATTTTCTCAACATTTCTCCAAGTTCCAAACCCTAAAGCAAATAGTTCCTTTGGACTCTTTGGACAAGATCATCCTATTCCAAGCCTTGTTAAGTATTTATTATCATGGATTAACATATTATATGCATGGGATATTATGTATATCATGCTAGTGGCGTTGGCAAGATGGTGAATAGTATCTTTTTGCCTTTGGTGAGTGATGTGCTATCTTGGTGATTTGAACTTGAATTAGGCCTTGTGCCTTTGATGAAAAAGCATGGTATGGACAAAATATGAACATGTATGGTGTTATTTTTGGTATTAAACTTGTTCTTGTCTATAAGTGGAAATTGTGGGATTTTGGTCGATATGTGTTATGAGTTGTATTAAGGTCATTTGATGGGTTATTTGTGATGTGTTATGGATAAGAAAGTGTAAAGGAGAAGTGTTGTGGTGAAATGTATCAATTATCCATGTATTGGTCAATGTTGGGAATATTATGGAATAATAGTATGATCAATGGTTTTGTCGAGGGGAAATGACATGTTTAAAGGCAAACATGTAACTCATTGACATTGTATGCATTTGTAAAGTAATTGGTGGTTAATGTGAATTTCGTTATGTATTTATGTTGTAGAGTGACACATAAAGAAGGAGAGGGATTATTGTCTACGCATCGAAGGTTGTATATTCGTATTGCGAATCCAAGGTATGTAAGGTTACTTGTCCGTATCTTTCTACGACAAATAGTGTCCACATTGACATGTCACTAGTCCTATCCCAAAATGTCCTAAGGTATTCCATATCCGGTTAGCAATGGTCATTGTTATAAATTTCCTACTCTTTGATCATTTGTGAATCTCATGTTTCATCTTCATGGTTAATGGTCCACAAGCTCAAATAAGGTTATGTTCCAATGTTTCCAATAGTGACTATCCTTGTGTCTCTTGTTCATGGATTATTGTCCAATGGTTCCAATGGTATCATGGTGCTAGTAATGTTATATTTCTCATGATGTTTATTCACATGTCTTTCACTTATTGGTTATTGTTCCAAAACTTCCAATAATGTTATGGCTACAAAAGGAGCAATCTCTCATAAGCCAAGGGTATCCTATATTCGGGTATCAATTCTGGTTCCTCACATGCTCTTTATGTATTGATCAATTGTCATTCACATGTCTCATATGCTTTGCCTAATGTTTAGGTTCCAAGTTCAAAGTGATATTCATAGTAACAAGATCGAGTATCAATCTCAAAGTAAAAACAAAGTAATGCACATGTGGTTAATGATTGAGTGATGGGTGGCAGGTCTAGGGGCATAAGCCTAGCTCGACCCGATCCCGATGCATTGATTTATGGGTGGCAAGTCTAGGGGCATAAGCCTAGCTCGACTCGATCCCGAGGGTGGCAAGTCTAGGGGCATAAGCCTAGCTCGACTCGATCCCAACATGACGATAAGTCATGAAAGACCCATTGATCAGTTGGGGCCCGGGTACAGTATAGTATAGACAAAGATAAATAAGTACAGAAGTAATGAATGTAATGAATGCAATGAACGCAATGAACCTAATCGACATGTTTCCAAATGCAATGGTTTATTGACGTGAATATTATTAACCCCAATGAAGTCTCTATGTTCTACACAGTTTCTATGGCCTTGCATGCTCAGTACATTCTTCGTACTGACCCCTTTGGGGGCCTTACTTTACTTGCTGCAGGCACAGGTGTTCGTAGACCCTCACCGTAGTCTACGCTATATCAACAGATCATTGATGAGCTCCAGTTGTTTCGGGGCTTCCTAAGTTACTATGTACATTTGTTTGGTGTTGTTTTGATACTATATGTATAAATAGAGCGGGGGCTTGTCCCGACTCTAAGATTGGTTTTGGTTATGCATCCGTAGAGGCTTTGTAGATGTTGTGGAAAACATGAAGGGTAAGGTAAGGAACATATGTTTTGTCATGATGGCCCCAACGGCCAAGTTTCATACGTAGTATCTATATATATTTTCATGAATTCTGCTATTGATACTTTATATTCATTTGAGGTGGTGTTGTATAGTGAGTAGCATACATATGCGTGTACATGAGCACAGATTGGTTCTCTCGGGCCTCAACGGCTCCGGGTGCCAATCACGCCTCGTGGGGGTTCGGGGCGTGACACCTGAATTGGGAGTTAGAAATTTCAGGCTAGGCTAGTCTTGGATGAAATTCGAGTGAGCTATGGTCTAGGGAAATTCGGAAATGAATTGGATAAATGTAAGAATATTTAACATATTTTTATGTTAGCTAAGATGATAAAAAAATTTGTAGGATCTTTTGGAAGTGAATTCAGGTAAGTAGAACTCCCGATATCGAACTTGACGTAAAGGAGTTAGCCCGAATGTCATGGTTTGAGGGTGCATTGCAAAAAACATAAAACTGAGAGCAATCCCAATTTCTGCCTCGCCACACCCACTATAGCGGGTGGCAGGCCACTATGACTGTGCCGCTATAGCAGTAAAATTTTCGCTGTAGCGGGAGTCAGCATCGGCCAATCCCGTCATAGCAAGCGAATTCCACTAAAGCAAAGCTGCTATAGTGGGATAGGCAGCTATAGCAGGATATACGCTGATTAATATAGAAAAATAACCTAAAATTTCATTATTTCAAAACACGTTTTGGGAAGGGCTAAGGCGATTTTGGGCAAATTCCACTCGATTTTCATCCAAATTCTTCATAAAGGTACGTGATTCCTTATGTTAACTCGCAGTTTGATTATCAGCTACTAGAATCACTAGTTTTGGATTTTCAGGCCGAGGTTGCAAGAAAGGACAAAGCTCAAGTTCGTTAGAGCATTTTAAACTTGGATTGAGGTAGTTGATGGTTTAACGTAGTTGAAACCCAACTTGTTTTATGTGTGCATGATAACTGTTACATCGTATTGCTTGTTACAATTCAAGTTCAAGGAAAGTGAATGATTGTTTGATATCCTATATGTTAATCGCATACAATGACTTATATGAAAAGCTTATTGGTTTTTACAAGTGTTGTTTCTGTTATCATTATTGTTGTGATTGTTGTGATATCTGTCATTATTGTGGGATGTACCAGTATTTGGACATCTTCACAGAATTGGTTGATATAAGGTTGGAAGATACTTGATGTTTGGGATTTTGGTACATGGACAGGAGCTCGTCCCTTGCAGGTTATGGCTAGTGGGGGACCATAAGACCCTTAGCATGTATGTACAAAGTACAGGTGAGTGTGATGGTTCCTTGAGTGAACCGTTTTTTATATGTTTACTTGCTATATTTGGTTTCTTGATATAAATTGGGATTCATTATTATTGCCATAATTGCTGTTGTAATGGATCCTTGAGTGGCCCGGATTTAAATTGCAAGATTGGCATAACTTTATATTGTCTATTTACTCGTGTAATTGAGACATGCTTGATATAGTTGATTTAGTCATAGTTGTTTACTTGGAGTCTTGTTGGTAGTCATGGTCTTGACTTGACTTACTGTCCATGTTGACTTGTATTGACTAAATTCTATGATGTTATTGAATAAGGTTAAGTGTTATAGACTTGAGGTAAGGCTACATGGTAGGTTTTCATGGTTGTTCTTGCTTTACTAAGTTACTGTTCCTTGTTCATATGTCTCATTTTGGATTGACCGATGATCCTACTAGTACACCGCTATTTCTTGTGTATTGATACTACACATGCTCCTCTTTATGTTGAGTGCAGAGCATTTTTTGGAGACTATTTCAAGACATCAGCTGTAGAGCGGATAACATTCAAACTCAAGGGTGAGCTACATCTTCCAGGCTGTCATGAGTCAGTTTTTGGTCCATTGTTTCGAACTTAGACATTTTCAGTTGTTTTGGGTTGAACTCGTTTATTGACATTTGTAGTGTTTTGGTATAATGACTTTCAGATTCTAGGGGATTGTTCAGGTGTTTGATTATTTCCACAAGATTATCATTTATTACATTATCTTACTTAATGCAAAACGGCTAATTTGCCTTATTTTGACTAAGTGTTGGGTTTGCTCGATTTGGAATCAGATAATTCTCTCACCGGGAGTTAGTGTGGATGTCACTCACAACGGGTTTGGATCGTGACAATTGTAAGCTCATTATGATTTTTTTATGAGAATCCAGTACACCGAAGAGTTTCACAAAATTGGCCTCCGTTGCTTTGGTGGGATTTTGGTCATTGTTTCTTTCGTCATTATAGGTGTGATATTGATGCGAACTCTCATATCTATCTTCCACAGTAATTTGGTTGGCTTCCATGTCTGTCGGATTGTTCTAGATAGAATCAGTGTTTACAATGATTTGATCTTGTGCTCCACCCATCTTAACAGAGAAGTTTTTGTGTCACAAAAAAAACGCTATTTCGTTAGCAAAGATGTTAAGAGATCAAATCAAAATCACAATTATCCTTAATCATATGGTGGGCGCTAAACCTTTTACTCTAAAAAAGGTACAGTTGAATTTGTTAGTGAGGTTTAAAGGATAAGAAGTCTTGACTCGATCATACATAGCAAAAACAAGATATAATATTGTAAAGTAAAATCAAAGCAATCTAAACTACAAATAAGGTGAGGGCTGATGGAGCTGAAATTGATGAAAATCACTTGGAATCGTAAGTAGCTTGAATAATGCCTGGCTAGAGCTGCTATTCTTAAAGGAGACCTGTAAATTATTAGATGATAAAAAGAATAAATTTTGCAATAAAGTTTAGAGAATGATAAATTTGTATTCAGACAATTTTAGTATTGAGCAGTGGAAAATCTTATGGTTACATGATGATTGTATGATCTTATATAGGGGCTCAGCTCCAACGGCTGGATTATATACATTAAATCGCCTAATTAACATTCGAATAAATGCCACTAAATGGAAAGAGCTAACGTCTGACTTTATATAGGGGTCAGTTATATAATGACTATCAACGACTAGTACGAGCCAATTGACTTTTTCCAGAATATCTTTTCGGTGTGGTATATGAACTCTCATGGTGTCTGAATCCTGCGATGCCGGATGTGTGGCTTTTTTCTGATTATCTATGTCCATGTAGAATAGCTTCGTCGTCGAATTCTATTCAGTTGACGGTACATGGCATGCTTTCTATTGGTCCATGTGTCAAGGCAATTTTTTCCCTATATACCTTAATGATGGACTCGCTCCCAAGTTTAAAGCCCAAAAGGAACTAAGACAAGGTGATCCAATATCACCTTCTCTCTTTATCCTAGTCCATGTAGTATTTAAACATATCATTGAGGCAGCTCTGCTTTGCAAAATAACTTCTTGATACGATGCAGAGCTGATAGGATTTCACTCCAGTTGATGATACATGCCTTCAACCACTTTTTCCTTACAAGCCAATGCTTTTTTAAAAAAGGAAGTTCAATGTATCTGACAAGAGTCTCTCAGAGTTTATAAAGATCAAATTATCAATAAAATGCTTTCTCAAAAGGGTAAAATTCCATTCTAGTATTTTGGGGGTCCCCTTATCTTTAAGGAAGTTAAGTATTCAATAGTGTACGCCACTTGTAGAAAAGATGATAGCAAGAGTGAAGAGTTGGACCACTAAATTTTTGTCATACAGGGAAGACTACAACTTATTAAGAGCGTCTTGTTTGTGATGCAAATATATTGGGCTCAAGTTTTTCTTTCCCCAAAGAAGATTACTCAACTGATCACCATCATTTGCAAAACTTTTTATGGGCCGGCAGTGTTGAAGCTTCAAACAAAGCACTAATAACATGGGAAAGAGTGTCTACCTAGATAGCAGGAGGGCTAAACACATACAATTGATGTGCACAAAGGGAACAAAGGAGCCATTTATAAACTGTTATGGACATTGCCGAAAAGAAGGATACTCTACGAATACAATAGGTGCATAATTTTTACATCAAGGACAAACCTCACTGACATGCGCACTCCTAACCAAGTTAGTTGGATGGTTAGGAAGTTGTTTGATACAAGAAAATCATTTGATAACAACAGCCTGATGACACAGGTGCAGAACTAATGTAGGCAAGGCATACACAACACTTGCTCCATAATGCCCGAAAGGCCCCTTGAAAAAGCATCACTATAGGATCAGGAGCTATGCCTACATCAATTTATCACTTGGTTGGCCATCAATATTTAGATCGGCCACAATGAATCGACTTGAGAAATGAGGTCTCCATATTTCGAAGGACTGAGTTCACTGCTACAGTGGGGCTAAAGAGATTCTTGTGCACTACATACTCTAAAGGCTAATGTTTGGAATGTTTGGAAATCCTTGTTAAACTGAATGGAAGAGACTAGAATGATAGTAAGCTGGAATGAAGAAATCACCTGGATGATTACTTGTGTGAAGAACAATAGAATAAAGGCTAACATGCTAAAGTTCTATGTGTCGTTTCAGTTTATCATATCTGAATCAAGCATAATCTGGAAATATTTTAAGGGACCCAAAGAGCAAGCAAGGATAGAGAGAGAAAAGAGATTGCAGCTAGTTACATCTTTTAGAGATAATCAAAAACAGCCATGATGGAAGAAAGTACTAGATCATCACAACTGTCCCCCCCACAAGAGCATTTGTTTGTTTTTTTCTAGACTTGTGCCTGTTCTTAGTGTATATAAGAGGTTAATTTTGATTGATTATCTAATTCCAAAGTATATTGTTACCTTTCGATTTTAAAAAAGGACAGAAAAAGAATAATTCAGTAGGTGAGCATCCAAATTGAAACAAAATTCAAGTCTTCTCTACCACGAAATAGATTATTTGATCAACTAACAGCTATTTTACATGACAACAACACACCTGGGATCTACAACGATTTTATACAGCAAGTTAAAACAAAACAACATTAAAAAAAGAACAAAACAATTAACAAAATAAAGTTGGAACAAAGAGAATTATACTCTAAAAACCATGCTTCTTCTGATTACTAATCATTAACATCCAAAGTAAAAGGCTTTACAAAGCTATTCAACATTCATCATCCATCATTAGATTCATCACATCATCCATACACCATCAACGTTTAACATACTACATACTTATTCATCACTGCCCTTTCTTCAATCTCCTTCACCTTTGCCTCCCACATAAATACAATAACCCCCTTCCATACTTAGTACACCCTAGTAATAATAAATTAAAAAGGTACAAGAAGAAATTATTCGCACTTTTTTAATCTAATTTTCTCAAATTTCAGTTCTTTTCATTTCTCCATGCATAAAAAAAATTCATGGAGAAAACTGAAATTTCCCAAAATTTGAGAATTTAGTGGCGAATTTTGAAGATTTAATAGTAATATAAGTCAAACTTAAAACCTAATTAGAGACTTGCAAGAGGATTCATCATATATATAGTCCCTCCCACAAACTAGTTTAGAATTATAAGCGGGTCGAAAACGGGCCGGGTCGGATCCACTACTCGAGTCGGAGCAACCTCCGTAAATCTCTGCTAGCGGAATCATCAAACGGCTTGAATTCAATTTGCTTCTTGTTGTTGTTGTTGAAGAAAGAAGGTAAAGGAAGTGATCTCGGAGACGGCGAATTCGAAAACGCCGATCCAGCATACACGTCGGTCGGCGTAAACCCGACCCGAATATTCTTGGGCAACATTTCGGGTTGCTCCGGACCTAATCTTCCAGTACCGTAAACCGTCAATTCATCACCGCTACCGCTACCTGCTTTCTTCTTCTTAATCGACGTTGATTTGCTGTTCTCTTTCCGTATATTCGGGTTCAGAGAATCCAACGATTCTCCTCTTCTCAAAATCATTACCTGACCCATCACGATTCCTCCGTCCGCCGGCGCAACTTTGCCGGTGATCTGGACCGGTTTCGAAATCGACGGCTCAGATTGATTTTGATTTTGGATCTTCCTGTTCAACTTCTTTTTCTCCGCTCTAACAACCGGCTTCCGGTAACCGTAGTTGTTGTTATAATACCCATTTCCGTTTTTCCGGCGAGGCAACACCGTCGACGGTTCCCTGAATCTGTCGATAAGACAATTTTGTGGCCGCAAAACTTCTGTACCCATTTTTTACTTGTTATAAAAAAGAAAAGGAAATCAAAATCTTTACAAATAAATTACCCAAGAAAGAAAAATTTCAAAGGTTGTTAAGACCTTTTAAAGGGGTGTTTATAATGGAAATTTACAAAAGAAAAAGATTTCTTCTTCCTGGGTTTTTCGATTCCTTGAGGGAAAGGAAGAGAGAAAATTCCCTTATATACGAAATTTATCTATATTTCTGTAATTGAGAGATTTTGTTTCAATGTGAAATTGGTATGGAGATGGGAGATTTATATATACGAAAGGAGGAGGAGATAGGGCGGTTTCGCAGGGTGTTCCTCTATTAGGAAAATAACAAATTTGGTCCTTGAGTTATAGTGTAATGTCTCTTTCAGTCCTTGTAATATTTGACGTCTCTGAAGTAATTGATAAAATTAGGTTAGCTACTATGCGATTTCTTGGTAAAGTGTTTAAGTCATAAAAACGGTCTCTAACAAAACTATAAAATAAGGTTATATACACAAAACTTCTATGATTTGACTCTTTTTCGAATCTCATATAACGAAAATTTTAGTGCACAAGCGGTCGATAATTTTACTAACAAAAGTTAAAACAAAAATAGTCTAATAATTACTCCCTCCGTCTCATTTTATGTAACCTACTTTTTTTTTTGGTCCATCCAGAAAAAATGTCCTATTTTTTTATTTGGTAATTTTTTGAATGCACAATTACTTTTTTATTCTTATTGATCCCACTTAATTAAAAAGTGAATGTGCAATATCTATATTACCCTCTTGAAACTGACACACCGACGTATATTTTAAGCTTTAATTAGTAATTTGATGAAAATCACCCATTTCCTCTGTTTGGAGGTTGTGCTACACCGAACATGACAAGAACTAAAAAGGAATTAAGCAACAGCATAAGGACCAAAATTGCTATTTTTCCTTCTCTATAGGTTGTGCTCGTTATGCACGCGATAGTTTGTGCGCTTGGGATTATTAATTAAGGCATGTTTGGTTGGGCCGTCTAATTTGATTTTTCATATTTTTATGAGCGGCTGACCTAAGACCGGGCCGTTCACGTGTGGGGCCCAGATTGTTTTTATTTTGTCTTTCCGTTTTGACGGTGACTTGCAATCCGTTAGTCTACGCGCTTGTCTTTTTTCTAACGGCGTTAAGTTTTTGACGGTGAGTTGTTTTTGTCGTGTTAAAAAGGGAATTATTTGAGGGGACCATGTGTTGGGTTGTGGTCTTGTTGGATACTTCAAATCTCTTTCCTTTTTCACTAACTTTATTTAACACTTCTTTATTTTTATTTAAAAAATTCAAAATAGAAAAATTTATCGTGAATTTTTAGATGAAATTTTATTGCTGGCGTTTGATTGGTTTTCATGATAATATCTGCCACGTCATTTTTGAGTAAATTGTGGATATGATCTGTAAATTTCATGATTTATCAGATGTTCATCCTCTTATCATGTATCTGATATTTACTCTTATTTTGTTTCTTAAATTTAAATACTATATTACCTTACCAAAAATAAACTCAATTATAACTTACAGTTATAATTTACAGCGATTTTCTAATAGGTTACTTCAGAGGTTTAAAACTCACTTAAAACAAACAAAGTATTTTATTTTGCTCGAGGGAAGAATTACAATAGAAGTTATTTTGACAAAACTCAGTAATTTGACTTAAAACATTATATTTATAGTACAAAAAGGGTTAAATATGTTCTTAAATTACTACAAAATTGAGCTGGTATATTTGTAGTTAGTAATTTAGCACAACTATACCCTTGTTGTTCAATACTTGATCTAAATTTATCCTTATCTTAACGATACTCAGCAATTATGCCGATTAGATGATTAATAAGAAAAAAGTCAAATATGCCATTAAAGTATGCTAAATGAGTAGATATGTCTTTCGTTAAAAGTTTAACATTCTTTACTATCTATATATTTAACATTTTTTTCTACTTGTATTTGTGTAACAACCAAAGTTAAGTATCATTTTCTAAGTTTGAATGTTAATAGTTTTGATTAAATTGCATAATATATAAATAAACACTCAAACTTGGTCACAGCTGGCAAGTAAGCACTCCAACTTTGAGAGTGTATCACATCTAGACACCTTAACTTAGTCTCAACCGACAACTAAACACTCCAACTCTTCCTTACTGTGTCATGTGGACACCTGGCGCTGACTTGACACATAAATTTTGGAGGTGTGATCATTTTATAAATTGAAGTGTTCAACTGACACGATAGAGACAAATTGTGGTACCTAGATGTGCATATATACTCAATATTTGAGTGTTCACTTGCCAGTTGAGACCAAGTTTATGTGTTTGCTTATATATTTTATGTCTTTTTAAAATATATTAATAATGTAAATAATATATTGTTGTAATATACGTTCATTTCTTCGATGATGAAAATGGTATTTTATAAATATATATTTGTTCTTTAATTTCCTAAATTATTTTACAATCGATTCTCGCATTCTTTACACTACACCTGTGTCTTAAATTAAGGACGGAATAAGCAACGAAGTTTATGTTAAACTTTTAATTATAGTGTCTAAATAAATAGATTTTTAGAATAAAAACAATCCTCAAGATTCGGATTTTCTAACGGAGAAACACTATTATGGGAAATTAGTGGAGTTGGAAGGAGGTTGTCAACTAAAAACTAATTTTTAACTTCTACAAATCATAAGAGAAATTAAAAAAAAAATTATACTAAATATATATTTCAAAAAGGGACAGTCAGCCTAATTTTTTGTTGGCTTCCCCATGAGGCAACATTTTCAATTGTATTTGTTCGCCTTTTTATGTGATAAGAAATACGATTGGTAATATTTTTGTAAAAACAAATTTAATTTTTAACAAATGAAATAATCCATGACTAAATTAGTTATAGGGTTGAGTCAAATTGACTTTGAATAAGGGAACACAATAATTTGGGACTAAGGAGTACCTTTTTTTCCTTGTTTGAAATTTTCAACTTTTCTCCAAGTTGATGCAAAACAAATTGATCTTCTTTTTCTCTTTATATAAATTAGGCTCCACTAGATAATGATATATACCTAACTTGTGTTTTCACCATTTTCTGTTCTTGGTATCCCTAAAACTATATGTTTTAGTAGAATAAAATATGTAATATTGCTACTTGAATTATTCAATTAATTCAGCACTTGTACCTACTTTTTCCCATTTTACTCTTTTCATCTTTTTGGTGGTAAAGAGACTAAACTAAGCTAAACTTTTCGGTGTAAACTGTGAAGTATTTACAACAGAAGAGATTATCAGTATGAGGTTGATGGTTAACGAAGGGAAATTATGGAAAAGTTGGTTTTTGATTAGTTTAGGCAACCCTATTAATTGAGAATTTTATTTTTTTTAAGAAATACTTATCGGTCAACTATTTTAGAGTTACTGGTCAATGGCTTAAACGTTGAGATGAGTGTATGAAAATGTTACTTGTTTAATATTGGAGGAGGTGTTTAATTTTGAATGAAAAAATTATTTAAATATATTGAGTGACTTTTTAGGTGAAATATCAATTAATTGAGTAATTTTTGGATTATAAAACAAAGTTAAATGACTTTTTAAGATTATTATGTTTAGTTGAGCGATTTTTAAAGAGTTTAACTAATATACTCTATGGTGTAAAACTATTTTTACTCTATCAGAAAACTTTGACAACCATCCTTATTTTTTTTTGCTTTTAAACACTCAACCACCTCATCTCTCTCTCGTTCGTTCATCTCCTCCCCCCCCCGCCGCCGCACCCCCCACCCAACCCAACTACCCCCTTCATCCTGCGACGCACACATACAAATCTTTTTCATCTTCTTGTAATTTTATCAAAATCAAAATATTTAGATATCAATCTATTCTTAAAATTCCGAATCGTAAGATTTAACGCTATTTGCAAAAGTGGAAGATTATTACACTTATTCTGGGAGAAACTATGCTAAATCTTCTTCAAAGCCATTTCCTTTCGACTGTTTTCACGAAATAGATCTGCAGAATTATTTTTTCATTTGAAACTATAAATTATAAATACAATTTAATGGCTATTAAATAATAAAAATTCTGTGTGATGAACTGGATAATAAGATTCTAATTCAATCTTTCGATCAATTGTAAGAGAACTGTACTTGATGGATGGAAACAAGAAGATGATGGAATCCTTTGTAATTTTGGCAAAAAGGATCATTTATTTGGGCAGAAAGAATGCAGAGTTCTAAAGGGTAAAAATACTTATAATGTAAATATAAGTATATATTTGCCTTATAAATAATTTTTATAATGTAAATATTAAAGGGTAAAAATACTTGAAGTTTACCTGTAATAGGTGTCGACCGTGTAAAACACCAGCGAGTATATTAGTTAAACTTATTTTTAAATTATAAAATAAAATTGAGTGACTATCTAAGAAAATTATATTAGTTGAGTGCTCACGTAAGATATATCTCAAAAATAACACCAGCATACTTGTTCAGACTCTCAATTCTATTTTTTTCATAATTATTCGCTTATGGGTTGCTGATAAAAACAAATAAGGATAATTAACAAAATAGTCAAATATAAGGGCTTATTTTACGAAAGCTCCCTTAACTTTAAATGAAATTACAAAATATATAAAAGTCGCGTGTATTTTTAGGATCAAATGTATCTATACACAGGATCGCGTGTATTTGGGACTGTATATTTAGAATTGTGTATCTGAGATTGTATATACTATATACACGCGACCCCAAAGATACACTTTCAAAAGTCATAAAAATCAAAGATACACGCAAATTTTGACTTGTGTATCTTACCAATTCCATCGAAAAACGCAAATTCTGGCCAGACCGGTGGTTTGGATTCACCGAAAAAATGAGGAAAGGAGGGTTGACAGCTGGTGGATCTCTAGATGCATCCAACTTTTGCTTGTGTATTTGAGGTACTTATTTTGGTATATCTTATAATTAGGGATCAAACTTTCGATATATTTTGTAATTAAAGGTCAAATCTCCTATATTTTTGTTGTTTGCCAAAAAAAATTACATATAGTTTCGTAGTCTCACTAACCCAAATATAGCCTTACTAGCGGAGTAATAAAATAAAAGATCAGAAATAGTTGGTCTCTCTTTCTATTATATATGATTATTATAAGAAAAAAATAATAATAACCACTTGCAAACTTTATTAATTTTTTAATTCAAAGCCAATAATCTACATCCACCACCTAAAGTCTAATATAAGTAAATAACATGATTGATAATGACAGCAATATAGTAGGTCATTGCTTGTAGATAAAATACTTTATTTTCTTAATTAGAGGGTAATATTTGCTCTGATCTGATCAATAATGGCCATGGTGGGGATTTTTGCACTTAAGAGCTGTTGTTAATTACATAAATGATGTAATATAAATTCATTATTATCTTGTATAGTATTATTTTTATTTTATTACGAATTATAGTTTACTTTTACTCTTTATTACTCTTTCTCTATCTTCTTCAACCAGAAATCACACACCAACTAAAGTCTTCTCTGGCGAACTCACGTCGTCGGGACTACCACAAAACAGCAACAAAACAGTCCCCTTTACATAACCAGTCGCCAAATTCTCATTTTCCCCATTTTCCCCGGTGAAATCCACCACCAACGACCCCCCTACTGCTAGCTCCAACCATCATTATTCTACCGACAACCACTAACAAACAATAACACAGTCAGCAAGCAGCAGAGACGCACCAACGAAATGAAGATCCACGAGGTTCAACAAGCTCGTCTCCGATGACCAAGCTAATCGCCGGAGTATTATTCATTTCGCCGGAGATAGAGTTGGAGAAGAAAGGAGTTGACTGACTTGGTTGCTCCGTTACACTTGAGTTTGCCGGCGTTGTACAATTTCGGCCCAGATCTGGCCATTTCTTAACCTTACAATGAAATAATAGTGACGAATATGAGGTGAATTTGTTGACTTTCGTTGGTTGAGTTATTGTTCGTCGGAGGAACAGGGTGGATCTATTCATTATAGTCGGAGCAGCATAGGAGATACTGGAGAAATCTCCGTTCCAGCCAGATCTGGTAGCAACGGCAAAAGGGGCTAGTTTCAAAGATTGTATTATAGTTGTATTATAGGTATATTAAAACTGTGTTAAATATAAATATTGTTGTAATACAATTCAAATTCAATATTATACATTTTTATGAATTCGAAATGTTTGAAATTCACGTGTAATACTTATAATACATTTGTATTATAAATATTTTAGTTATATATATTCACCACACATATTGAAATACGTCTTTAATACGTATAATATATTGAATTCAAAATGTATTAAATTTGTTGTTTATTTTTTTTCTCTTATTAATGATGTTAAAAACGTATTATAATTAAATTTGAAATATTTAAATGATATTCAAGTTAGTTTATGTGTTATTATATTAAAATTATATTTAAAAATGTATTATCTATGTATTTTACTATTTTTGGTAAAAAAAATAATTATGCTATCGACTCATGTACTATAATTGATAAATAAAACTACATATTTATACCATTTATGTAAATACTCCTTTTGTTTTCATCAATTAGTACCAAAAAAAAAAAAAGAACAAATTATTTAGCCAAATAATTACTCTCCTTTCAGCCAGCAAGAATGTGACATTGGGAGCAGTAGGATTTACGCGTCTAATTTGTGTGAATTTAGAACATCTATGTTCTTTTTAAAAAAAACACTAATATTAATATACCATAATAATGAAATTACAGTTGATATAATAAAATGAACAAAATGAAAAAAAAAATATCTCCAGATTGAGACGCGGATATCTCACTCTCTTTAAGGAGATTCAAGTTCACCTGTGACATAATCTACACCAATCCAGCATGATCACTTTTGACTTGTCCCTTCCAGGATATTAGATCTCATCACAATGAACAACTCAAGCAGATCCAAATTAGTTGAAGAGTTCAAAGCTCCATCAAAAGAACACCTTCCTTCAACATATAATTACTCTCTTTTGTATAGTGAATATAATTGATGATTTAGAATACTTTCTTTGTCTCAACTTTCTCTTCCACTAAACTAACCTCAAATATATACACAATATATTTCTTTCTTGCATTTCATATCTCACAATATACTACTTTTCCTCTACTAAACACAAGGAAGAAAACACCATTCATATAAGTGTAGTATTTCTTTCATCTAATAAATGAAAAAATAATGGGATATTAGGTGGATAGATCATGTAGCCTAAAGGTTACATGAGCTACAAGGTATTAAGAGGTAGAATTATGGGTGAATAATGAGTGAGAGGTTACAAGAGTTATCAATAGATCAAAGGTCACATTCTACCACAAACTAATGCGAGTAATGACACATAATGTCATCAATGGACATAGACATACAACACAAATAGAAAATGGTAGAATTATGCACTTTAATATTTTAATTTACTATTAAAATGCACCAACATTTATGCATTTAGAAAATAGATAAATAATACCAGTCACACATGTGTTATGGTTATATATAATTTAAAAGAAATGTTTGCAAAGATTGTTGCCAACGGAAAAATAAAATTTGATTCATCAAATAGTTCTAGTGTAAAATGTTGATATTATAATGTCAGTATAGATTGACATTTTGTTATGCTTCAATTCTGATCGATATTAAGTATCGTAATTTTGCAATATTTTTATCACATCCTACACCAAATGAATAATTAAATTATTTTCAGGAAATATATTTAATGCCTATTTGAATGTTACCATTGATCAGCAAAAGTTGAGCAAGACTTGGTCTACCATTAACAATATCAAACATATAAGATCTACAAAGTCACTTAATTTTGGCTTGTGACTAATTCAAACTTTGTGGTCGACTAAAAGTAAGCTTTTGAAGCTCATTTTAATATCCTAAAAGTATTAAATACTCTTAAAAACAGATCCTCCAAATATCATGCCTACCATTATATGATTATAATATTAATTTGTTATGTCCAACCACAGGTAAAGTCTAGTGGTGACAAAATAAAAGGTTAGATCATTTCTTCTGATTTGAGCAAATCTTGGTGGGTTACGATAACTCAATACGGGTTTGAACTTGAAAAGTAATATGTACTCCCATATTTAATAGAAAATTCGAGGTGTGTGCAAGAGGCCATGGATGCTATATCATTATAAAAGAGTATATTGATTTATTACTTCTAATTATAATTTCTTGGTAGGATGCACGAAGTGTTGAAAATATATATAGATGTTGGATTCTATCAAAAGTAGTCGCATTGACGAGAACTCGAGTGCAGAGAAGAGAAATATCTCTCATGGAGAAGAGAGGACAAAGAGGAAAAATGAAAATTGAATTTATGAAATGAAAACTCGTATGTTCTCTTCCCTTTCTTTATCTATATACAACACCAATTGGTGTAATGCAGCTGGCAACAACTAAGCTAGAAAATACTACTAACTGATCTAACAAACTCTGGCTACAACAAGAAAAGGAAAATAGAGAAGATACAATTAATTAATGCTAACTAACTAACTAATTAACTAATTGATCTCTAATCGCAATACCCCTCCTCAAGTTGGTGGTGATGATATCACAGCAAACTTGCTCAAAACACTAGAATGTTTGACCCTGGTGAGTGCTTTGGTGAGAATATCTGCCAGTTGTTTGTTTGTAGGTATATGATAAAGGGTGAACGACCCCTCCTGAAGCTTAGCCTTGAAAAAATGACAATCAACTTCAATGTGCTTGGTGCGCTCATAAAAGACTGAATTTATAGCCATGTGGATTGCTGATTGACTATCACAATACACCTTGATTGGAGAAGGGCTTTGGATATCCAATTCAACAAATAGTCTGTTAAGCCAAATCAACTCACCCACTACATTTCTTAGGGACCTGTATTCTGCTTCTGCAGATGACAAAGATATAGTGTCTTGCTTTTTGGACTTCTAACTGATGGGACTGTCACCTAAAAGCACTAAGTAACCACTAACTTGAATCAGGACAAGAAGCCCAGTCAGAGTCACAAAAGGCTCTTATAGTGCAATATGCATCATGTGACATGTCGATCCCCAGAGTTGGGTCCCTCTTCAAGTATCTAAGTAAGTGAAATGCAGCTTTGAGGTGAGGAGCTCTGGGATCCTGCATGTATGGACTCAGTTGCTGAACACTGAAGGCTATGTCTAGCCTGGTATTTGTGAGAAAGTTCAGCTTTCCAATCAGTTTTCTATAGTAAGTAAGGTCTGGAAGTGGAGTTCCTTCTTTAGCTTTCAATTTGAGAGTATGATCTAAGGGTGATGCCATAGAACTATAGCTAGCATAATCACAATCTTTGAGTAAGTCCAAAGTGAACTTCCTTTGTGAGATAATTACCCATCATGTTGTGTTAAGTATTTCCATCTCAAGAAGTAATGCAGGTGTCCAAGATCCTTGATCTTAAAAGTATTATGCAGATAATATTTCAGTTGTGTCATCTCTTCTGAATCAGTTCCTATTATCACATCATCAACATAAACAGCTACAAAAACTACTATGCCCCATTCTTTCTATAAAATAGTGAATAATCATGGTGTGAATGATGATATCCCCTAGTGGGCAAAGCTTTTGCTAGTTTAGCATACTACTGTCTACTTGCTTGATTTAATCCATTTAATGACTTGTTGAGCTTGCAAACCATCTGAGGATCACTCACAGCTAGGCCTTGTGGTAATTGCATATAAACTTTTTTATGAAGATCCATATGAAGAAAAGCATTATTGACATCTAATTAGAATATATCCCATTTATTCTTTACTGCACAAGCTACTAATGTTCTAACTATAGTTATCTTGACTACTAGTGAGTAGGTTTTAGTATAATCTATTCTAGCCTGTTGTGTATACCCCTTCATCACTAACTTTGCTTTAAATCTTTTCAAACTCCCATCCGTCTTGTGTTTCACCTTGTACACCCATCTACAACCAATTGTTTATTTTCCTAGTGATAAAGGAACTAGATTCTACGTGTTGTTGGCATGTAACGCCTCTAATTCTTGTGTCATGGCCTCTTGCCAAGAAGGGTTCATGATTGCCTCCTCATATGATGATGGTTCACCATCATGACAAATGCTAGCAATAAGTGACTGGCTAGTGGATGCAATAACATCATAAGACACATGTTGATAATTTGAAAATAAGGCATTTAAAGAAAGTGATGTAGTAGATGTTGAAGTGTGAGATGCAGGTGTGTTATCATCATGTTTCAAGAAAGGAATGGAACAAATGTAGTCTTTAAGATGAGGATGGAACTTGTTTTCCCTATGGGACCTCCTCTAAATAGGAGGAGGTGATGTGTGAGAAGGATGGTGTAGAGGATGAACATTAGGGGAATGTGTGATGGGAGGATCAAGCAGTGGTGCTTGATGTGCAGGGAGTGGTAACAAGGACTATGAGAAAATTGGAGCAGGTGATGATTCAACATTTGTGATAGATTCAGTCCTAGTATCACTTACCAAAGTATCATGAGTAAACAAAGAATTATCACTAAAAATAGAGGAATTATCACTAAAAATAGACTTAGGAACAGAAGGAAAGGTTTTATTTTCAGAAGATAAAGTGAATGGAAAAATGTGTTCATGGAACACAACATCTCTGGATACATGTATCCTTCTTATGCCAAGACTCATTTTGTTGCAACCTTTTGTTCCAAATAGATATCTAACAAAAACATGGGGTGTTGTTCTTGATTCAAGCTTATCTTTGTGAATTTTGGGTATAGTAGGATAACATAAACAACCAAAGAATTTCAAATGAGTGTAATCAGGTTTTCTAGTGTATAACACCTCAAAAGGGCATTTGTTTAGGAGATAACTGGAAGGCAGTCTATTAATGACATGAGTAGCTGCCGAAATACGTTCTCCCTAATATTTCAGGGGTAACTTGGACTGAAATAAGAGAGATCTAGCAGTCTCAAGTAAATATCTATTTTTTCTTTCTACTATATTATTCTGTTGTGGTATATATGGACAACTCTTTTGGTGGAGAATACCTTTGATGTGGAAAAATTGAGCAGCTTCATTGCTTGTGAACTCAAGGCCATTCTCTGATCTAATGCATTTTACAGTGACTTTATTTGAATTGGTTCTCTACCATAGTAATAAAGGTTTTCAACACAGAAAGTGCATTACTTTTAGTGCTAAGTAGATGTGTCCATGTGGATTTACTATGGTCATCTATCATAGTGGGAAAGTACTTATATTATTATCTGTAGTGGTATGATAGGGACCCCATAAATCCACATGAAATAAGTTAAAAATACTCTTTGTATGGGTGGTGCTTTGGCTAAAAGATAATTTGGCTTGCTTTGCCATAGGGCAAATAGTGCACAAGAAAGATTGTCTTGGTGAAAACTTGGCTGGTATTGATTGGATACCTTTCATTTTCACAAAAGTCACATGGCCAAGTCTATTGTGCCACAACAAGACCACATCATTCTCAGCAGACAAGTAACTAGTACTAAAAAATACATTTGTTTTATTATTGATAGTAGAAACATGTACAGGGAAAGGAGAAACAGGCAAAGACATAGAATGGATAAGCAGACTATTCTCATCCTTAGTGAGCACATTATTTGTACCATTAGAACAAGACTTATTCAAAGTAGAATTATTGTTGGACAAACAGCAGCAGACTAAAGTAGCATTGGATGTGGTACTATTGGCATTTAGGCATTTTGAACAAAGGTAATTATCACGACCCGAGACTAACCCCTAGTCGTAATACGGTGCTGAGAACAACAAGTGATCCTAAGATAACCCATGGTACTGACATAATACATGTTCAATTGATTAAAACATGTATAAGAGCTAAACTGACTGAGCGAAAGCATAATCATAAAATAAACTAGTTCAATACATTTACTATTAGAAAGTTCAAAACACTAAAATCTGAAAGAAAGAAGAACTGAAACTACATACAATAACTCTGACTGACTATCTATGAAGCCTATACTAATACTGACTTTAGGTAGCCGGGAAATGACCCCCAGCTATTCCTAATCAATACATAAGAATAGAAATGAAATACTGTAACTGCAACTGACTTGAGTCCCCGAATCAAGAGAACTCATCACCTGCTGGTTGAAAGCTATGATCTGCCTGACTAAGATCCTGATAGTAAGCACCTGAGTCTACATCATATAAAAAATGTAGGCAAAAGAGGTATGCGATCAGCGCTTTTGAATGTACTGAGTATGTGAGATATGTACTAATCATGAAGAACACTTAAGATATGCTTTGAAACTGAGGATATAAACCATTTACTGAAATATGTATTTAAATCATATCTGTACTGAAAATCTGCGGAACATAGTGAAATCTCTGAATCATGAGCTAAAATATTTTTGAGACTGGAAAGTTGTGGAAACATAAATACTTAATATGATTTAAAACTAATGTTGTAAATGCTGTAAAAATGTAATGAATGCTAACTGAATGCAGATAGCTGAACTGGAGTACAATGACCCTGTAGAAAATACACACGTACTGAAAGGCAATGATAATTTGAAAAGTCATTAAATTGAACTGAGGGTCATGTACAAATATTAAGTTTGAAACTGTGGGAGGTTCTCGTAACCGACATAGACCATGTGAGCAAACATGGAATCCAACCTTTAACCCAAGTTGGGAGGGAGTTCTATACCTTGCCATGGGTAAGAACCATGACTTACGTGAATTCACCCAGGAGCCCATTCGGGAAAGGGAGACACTCTCAACTGGCGAGGACCTCTTTAACCTACGGTGGTACATAGTTTGATACTTGGGTTGTCTGAACCCATGTCCTCTCGGTGCTAAATACTACTCTCACTTGAAAGTGAACTGATATACTGAAATGCTCAATAAGACTATTATTATGAAACTGAAATATAAGTGTTTTATTTGAAAGCATTCTAAATCATGAAAACTGAAGGACTGAGTATTCAACTGACAATACATGATATCTTAAGTCATTGGGTATTCATAACCCATCATCTATGAAGAATGCAACTAGTCATGACAATTCTATAATTTGAACATGATAGGAAATTTCATAACTCAAACCCAAAATCACGAATGTATCAATATAATGAGAGTTCATAATTATGACTATGTAAAGATACTAGAGCTCATGTGAAAACATGGCATGTCAAACTAATATAGACTGAAATCCATCAAAACAAGCATAATTCTTCACGTATTAAAATAACTGAGTTAAAACCATGGAAATCTTGCACAATAACTTTAAATGGGAACTATAATGATAAAATAACATGCGGGAACTAAAATTTAAGAATTTGACGTAATTGGGTGTGAACCCTAGATCATGAGTTCATAAATCACAACTGAAAATCATAATTGAAAACTAGGTTTTGGGCATAAGGGTGAAAGAAATCCCTTATTGAATATCCACATACTTGATTATGAAACTTTTAGATCGAAAACTTTGGTGGAGACTTGACTTTTCTTGAGCCTGACGAGAAAACCATATGTTTTTGACTTGAGGGAATTTTAACCGAGTTTGGGAGCTTTGATCATTGTTATGAGGGAGAAAACTAAATAATTATATGATATAACCCCTCAAATTACCCTAAAACGACTTGGTATAGGGCTAATAAGCTTGGGAAAAGACCAAAATAACCTTCATTAAACGTGCAGTGAAGTTGCTGAAAAATTATAGTAGGAGTCGTGGGCTGGACCGTACGACTCCACACAGTTTGTATGAAAACTCGTGGGTTCAGACAGCCTGACAGTTCTTTACTAAAATGGCCATAACGTTTTACTTCAATACCGAATTTATGAATAGTTGGTAGTGTTGGAAAGATAACTTAAATACCTTTAATTAGTGGGTATTCGTACACCTAACTCTTTATATAATAAGAGAAATGATCGTTTGAAGTTGACCAAAGAAGAATCATACACTAGTACTTAGTTGGAAAAGGAGTTTTCAACTTAACTTTGGGTTAGGGACCCCTTACGCTCTTAAATATCATATAATACTCATGTCATGTTTCTGTAATGGTTCTATATATACTTGAAGATTGGTTCTGATCTTAGCTTAGATTTTTGGGGCGTTACAGTAATATAGTCTTTCCTTGCAATTACCAATCACCTGAGGCCTCTTCATTGAAAGGGCATGCATTAGACACAATGCATTAGTAAACAAAAATATGCATTTTAGGGAAAAAGAAAGTGAGTGGACTAAAATGAGACTATATTTGAAAGAGGGCACATATAATACTCTGTGTGGTGTGATTTTAGGTGAAACTGTCACATCACCAAACTCTAAAACCTTGACTCTCTATCCATTTGGAAGTGAGATTAATATAGGATATGGAAGTTGAGTAATATTTTTAAAGGAACTTCTGTTAAAGGTCATATGGTTAGATACTTCTAGGTGAAACTGTCACATCACCAAACTCTAAAACCTTGACTCTCTATCCATTTGAAAGTGAGATTAATATAGGATATGGAAGTTGAGTAATGTTTCTAAAGGAACTTCTGTTAAAGGTCATATGGTTTTTATTATCCACAAGTCAGTACTTGATTCAAAACACTTGCATGCTGGATTACTAAAATCATTAGAAGAAGAACATACCACAATACCTGCAAAACTGGTAGAGCCATTGTTCACACTTAGAGCTGTGTTGGAATTGTCAGTCTCTTCTCCTGTGTACTCACTCTGAAACTGTTGTATGAAGGGCATAAGTTGTCCATATTGCTCTTTTGTAATGTCATTAGCCATCTAGTTACCTCCATAATCTCCTCCATGACTAGCAGCTATGTCATTTGGCATGCCATGTACATTAGCCACAACTCTTTTCCCTTTGAAGTTCTGATTGTTGTTCTGTCTATATTGATTGTTTTTATTGTAGCTATTTTGTCTAAAACCATGTCCATTACTCTGAGAATTAGTATAGTCATTTCCATTATTCTAAGAATTAGCTGGTGGATATCCATGTAACTTGTAACATTTTTCTTTACTATGTTGTTGCTTCTTACAGAAATCACAAACAGATCCATTACTGCTACTACTGCTTCCTGAATAATAGCCATTTCCTGAGCTACTTTCTGTGTAGTTATTTGAATAATTAATTCTAAAAGGCTTACACACAACACCTTTATTGTTGTAGGCACTCACATTCAATGAGGTAAACTCCACAATTAAGCGACCAGTTAGTCAAAACTCCCTTTGCTTCTCTTCTTGTATCAACAGAGAAAAGGCATGTGCCATAGAAGGCAAAGGGTTCATTATGAGAATGTTACCTTGCACCACAATATACACTTCATTCAATCCCATAAGGAATTGAATCTGTCACGACCCAAATCCATTGTGAGTGGCACCCACACTACTCACCCGGTGGGAGAGCCAATAACCCCGAAAACGTTGATCAACACTCAAGTAAACGTATGAGAACTATCCCATAAATAGTGTAATAACCATTCAATTTAACAACTTAAGAATGTGCGAAAATAAAATACCAAACAAAAATTCCCAAGAACCCAAAAGTCGGTGTACCAAAACATACTAAGAATATCAAGTGGGGATGCAACCCCGAAACTGTAAGAAGTAACAAGTCCAAACAAAAGACAGTGTCTAAATAAGAGAAAGATCTCATGGTAGCCCGGATGTGCTGCTCACCCTGAAATCCGAAATTGACTGCTGAAATCATAAGCAAGGTCTCGATGAATCCACTGGAATATGTGTTGCACTCACAGAAGTAAATGCAGGTGTAGTATCAGTTCACAAATAAATCATAGTGTACTGGTACGATCATTTGAATAACCTAAGATGGAAATATGTAAACTTAACCAAAATATAGTACAATTAGCTAACACATGCTTACACATCAAACATTCAACATATATGTACAAATAGTATTCAAGAGACAAGCCAACAAGTCAACAAGTGTCATTAAGGCAATGATATGCAACTCAATTCAAGACAACCAACAAGGACAAGCACAATAATACAAATTTCTTGGTTCACTCAAGGAACCGCCATACTAATACATGCCTTGAAACCCGTACACATATGCTAAGGGTTATATACCCACCCTCTAGATATGTCCTGCAGGGGACAATTACCGTTCATGTACTAAAACCCCCAGACATGAATGTTTGTAATCCTTAATCCAACAACCTGTGAGAACGTCTCAAATGCCGAAACATTTCACAATTTACAATATAAAGAGGCCAAGTCACAAAACAAGTAGACATTGTAATGACCAAGCACACCACACAGATTAACCAATCACACTATAAAGTAGTTAATATGCATATATAGCACAAGTTAGATTAAATACACCCATCACCTACCTCGAACCAAGCTTGCACAACTCTAAGACGGAACGTAGCTCTTCCGTTCCTTTTCCGCTGGCTCGTGGTTTAAACACGCATACAAACACCGCATTAATGAAATGACCTAACATGGCTGGAGTTATAAGCCACCCCCAACCCCCTAAAGTTAGTTCATAATCATTCCTTAACAGTTCTAGGCCTATTTCCCCTGTAATTTACCTAAAACTACCAATTTTATGGAATGATTAGTGAATTGACATAATGCAAGGCCAATTTCATAGTTAATAAGCAAAACCCATTAACCTAATGCTCAATTTCACCCTTGCACTAGCAAACATACCAAAATTCACCCTAAAACCCTCCCTGAACTCTATAATTTATGTCTTCTAAGGATTAAGAAGTAATTACAAGTTAAAGGGAGTGAATTCCTTACCTTAATGAAGTTAAACGGAGATAAACCAGTGGCTTTCGCCCTAAATCGCCTTCATCTTGCTCCAAAATGAGTTTATAAAATAATAAACTATTTTGGGGTTTAATTCCTTTAATCTACAGCTTCTACTTCTATAGCGGTAGGCCACCGCTATAGCGGCCTTGACCGTTTTTTACCGCCGCTATAGCGGTAATTATTTTGCTATAGCGGTGACCACTATAGTAGTGTGTCAACCGCTATAGCGGTGTCAACGGGATAGAATGTCCATTTTCACCCAAAAATCCCCCTTTTTACAGCACACCTTGATTTTAGGATATTCCGAACAATGCTTTTTACGCTAAGGTCAATTTTGGGAGTTCTACTAACCCAAATTCAGTTTCGTAAAATCCTACGGGTTCCTTATAGCCTTAGCTAACAATGAATCAACATCATTTCCACCAAACTGGTCTAAATTATTCCTATATGTTTCAAGACTACCCCTTGCTCTGAAATGGAGCAAAACTAGCCCAGCCTGAAATTTGTAACTTTCAAATCAGAAGAAATTTAGACACGAAAATTGGAACGTAAGACTTTTACATAACAACCAAGAGAGTCGTTGAAGAATCAGACGTCTATCCTGCTCTGCCTTATGCAGGCCTTCTCTTACTCCACATATGCAAAGACATGCACTGATTTTTAGTGCTCAAAGTACTCAATTCCTCCCATAGTTTCTTCATCCTAGTGTAGTACACAGTAATGTCTAGTGCTCCCTGCGTAAGATCATTAATTTATTTTTGGATTTGATACAATTTTGCTCCATTAGTTTGATCATATATATCTTCCAATTCATTCCAAAGCTCTACATAATCATTAACATACTCCACACTATTTGATATTTCCTTAGACAATGAATTCAAAATCCATTATGTAACCATGTCATCGCACTTCTTCCACTGACGTAGTTGAGCTGAGTTCGCATCGGGCTTCTTACAATCTCCATCAATGAAATTGAGCTTATTTTTCACTGTTAAGGCTCGTAATACTCCTCTTCTCCAGGATCTATATCCCATGCCATCAAGTTGGACTGGTACTAACATCAACCCAGGGTAATCAGAAGGATGTATGTAAAGAGTGGCACTTGCTGCTACTATAAACGTTACAGTAGAAGTTGAAGTGCTTCCATCCGCAGCAGGTGCATTCTCAGTAATCGCCATTAATCTTCAAGCTCAATCAAATAGTTCCAAAGCAAAATTTTAGGGCTAAATCAATCCTAGCAAACGAAAATTGAGAAGACAACTGGTTGAATTTGTGAAGAAAATCAATGATGAACACAAGGTAAAATCGTGAATACTGCGTAGAAAAAAACTTCAACTGGAATTCTATATCAAAATCGAAGAATCTATCTACTGGAAATGATAAGTCGCAACCATATGCTCTGATACCATATCAAAAATAATCGCATTGATGAGAACTCGAGAGGAGAAATATCACCCATGGAGAAGAGAGAACAAAGAGGAATGGAAACTGAATTTGTGAAATGAAAACTCGTATGTTCTCTTCCCTTTCTTCATCAATATATACAACACCAATTGGTGTAATACAGCTGGCAACAATTAAGCTAGAAAATATCTACTAACTGATCTAACAAACTCTGGCTATAATAACAAAAGGAAAACATAGAAGATACAATTAACTAATGCTAACTAACTAACTAATTAACTAATTTATCTCTAATCGCAATAGATTAATTTATAAGGGGTGCTAGTTAGCCTATTAATTTTTCTTCTCCTAAACTCTATTTTTTATAACATATGAATGAATTTCACATAATGTACTTCAAGAGGCTAGATGTGAGTTCATTTTGCTAAGTAGATCAAGGAACACAGTTCAGCTTCACATAGTGTCTGAATATTATATATTTATACATATATATACGATTTTATCTTGTGAGATAAAAATACACGCTCCGCGGAAAAAGGATAAAATATTATAGCACATATTTTACACCATGTGTATAAATATCGATCAAAATGGTTAAGCTAAGTTTTATCTCAATTTATCATTATATGAGACCTTATTGAGTACCCTCATGATTTCGATCAGTGGCTCGAAGCTTGATTCGATGTTCGCTTTCTTAGCATGCTATCAAATGATCATGACATATTCAATTTGGAGGAGCACGACTAAAAAATGAGTTGTATTCAAGTTGAAAGACTTGTGAGAAAACTAAGATTATTGATGAAATGTTGTTTAGTTTGTGTTTGTTGGTACATATTATGACTTATAGGTCATGACTGTTAATACAATAAACTAGAATACATGAGATCAAAATGAGATGCATCAATGTGCTTCAAGTGATCCAGGACACTAAACATACTTCTTATTATCTACTTGATGATTTTCATGATGATGACGAGAGGTCATATATTCTTAACCGATATATAGTAAGGTGCTCATATAGTATACCAATTGCACGACCTATTTTTGAGGTATGAAATGATAAAGAACATTTAAAAGAAAATATATTTTTCTAAGTTTGGTGAAGCTTGAACACTCCCTTATATGTGAGCGGATTAGAATTGATAATAGTTATTTGATCCACCTATAAGAGGTGTTTAGTTAGCCCATAAGTGTGTCCTCCTCAAAAATTTATCTATTATATACAGTCAAACATCTCTATAGTGGTAACGTTTGTCTGAAATTTCATGGCTGCTATAGAGAGGTGTCATTATATATGTATACTGGCGTTTGACGTTCATAGCTCATGTAGCTGTTATAAACAAAAGTATGCAAAACTAGAAAGAGCATGAATATAAAAAAGGCAAACATTAGTAGCCTTTCCCTCGTAGAGTTATGAAATAACTGATGTGCACCATTTAAATATAATTTTTTCTTTAAATTAGATATTCCTACTTGAAATTTACTGTGAACATGACATTAATGATGATTACCATAAATATTTTAGTATTTTATTTTATACATAATATATTTCTTACAAAATATTATTATATAATATTTGAGTATGTTGTTATAGAGAGGTAATTTTACGAAGAGTGTACCACTATAATGAACGTCATTGCTGTTATAGGTAGAATACGTTATTGAGAAGTAAAATATAACATGAAAAATCGATTCCGAAAAAAATCAGGCTGCTATAGTGAAATGTCGTTATAACAAGGTAACATTATAGAGAGGTCTAACTGTATATATAAATATATCATTATGGATATTGAAAAAAAGAGGTTCTTAAGATTAGCTTTACAAAGAAAATGCTCTGCATCTTTTGAAGATTTTTAGGCTGTGGAAACAAGAAAAATCATATGCTTCGTTAGATTTTTTTAAGGACCGCTGATACAATCGTAGTTATTAAAGATCCGCTTCTACTAAGGAGAAATTCGTAAGTTCTCTAATTTGTATCTTTGATTAAATACTACACGAAAATTTATGAGCAAGGCCGGCTTAATGGGGAAGCCATTAAAGCAATAGTTTTAGGCCCCAAAAATTTAAGACGCCAACTTTTTTATTTTATATATTATATTTACATATTATAAAATTTTATTTCACTGTTTCAATTTATGTTGATGGTTCGGATTTTGGAGTACGAGAATCAAAATACTTAATATTAATTATATATAAAATTGAAAATAAAAGCTACTACAAATCAACATAGTTAATGAATCAAAAAAAGTTAAAAGTCTTATAAAATTTTTCAAATTGATTATTTCTTATAAAGCGTGGATTAATTTATTTTAATGCAAAACATACTTGAATTGTTTTAAATGTATGAAATTATTTTAATATTTACTCATTGGTATAAAATTGAGTTCTTATATTATGAGAATTTACAAAGATATTTATCTTAACTATCAATATCCGTTTCGTAAAAATATATAACCTACATCTTAGTGAGTAGAGTTATCAAATATCTCCAATGATAAAAGCTAATAGATAACCAAGATATGATCAAGATATATATAATTAAGATGGTCTGTATACCATCGCAAAAAAATAAAATAAAATAAAATAAAAATTATATATATTTTTATTAAATAATTTTAAAGCTTTTTACTAAGTTTGACTTTAAGCCATCAAATTCGTTGAGTGTCCCCTATTTATCTATCATTATAACACATGATTCATAGTCACTTTCTCTTAATCAATGAAAATATAAATAATGTTGGACACAAACTTTATGCCCTGAACAGCTCAGTCCCTAATAATTTTCCACTAAAGGAGATAAGAATTAAAGAATAAACTATGAGAAAATTAAAGAGGGAGGAAATCTAGGAAATCTCTAAAAAGACATATGGGGTCCAAGAGCAATTTTAAAATTATAGAGGTTGATGTCGCAGTTCAATGTATTATGGTTCAAAGTTTAGCTAATGTATTGGGTGAAGATTCTTGAGATGGACAAGAAACCTTCTCGTGGATGGACTGTGATGCTGGAAAGAAAGACCCAGGGTGAAAATATGAGTTTCGTTGGGAGGTTTATCAAGGGGAGTTTCATCAGAAAATTCAACAGACGTGAAAGAAAATGACAGGGGATAAGGTCGTTAGAACTGTCAGGTGCGTGGCCTGACCTAGGCCTTAGGTACAAGCTAGCACCTATAGCAGATAAGATCCCTGAAACTATTTCATTAGCAACAGTATTAGTCGACAACTACACATTGTAGCCTATAAATAAGAGTTTCCTTCCTTTTGTAAGGACAACTTGGAACCAGACACAACAGTACAACATATTTTTAACCCCCCACCCCCCGTTGATTAGGAACTCTCGCGGGCAGGTGTTAACCCTCGAGAAACGTTCTTCGGGGCATCCAATTACTTTTCCTAACCTAAGTTCTTTGTTTACTCACGATTTAGTCCATTATTTGGTCACATAGTCCATCAATCCATCGGTAACGGGTCCTAATGCTACTAGATCTAACGCGCAAGCTCTTAGTCTCATCTATAAATTCAATTATACTATTTTCAGGGTAAATAGCAATGTCGGAATCACGTATATAATTATTAGACACATAATTCAATCCGTTTCAATTTCATTACACTTAATTATATTTATGGCATTGAGCTCAAATGATCAATATTAAATGGACACGCAACACGAATTAGATCGAGGTTCGTTCAACAAGCAACATAAATTTAATGTCAATCACGTCTCACCTCATTTTGGGAGGCATTTCAATTGACTACCTCAACTGCTTTCAAGTGTGCTTCACCAAACAACTAGTAATAATTTTCTACAATATGTAAATAAGATTCTTTTTCAAATCTTTATTCTTATTTTATTTTGATTTTAAATAAAGAAAAAACTTATTTATAACGAAATCAATGATCTTAATTAATTATTTAGTGTCCAAATTTAAAGCTGATATCTTAACAATTTTAATATATATCCAAATTCAAGTCACCTAATCCTTGAAAGAAAGAAAAAACAAATGAGCCTAAACTACCTTAGGGGGAACAATTTCATTAATTATTAAGTAATTAGTAGAAACAAAGATAAGAATCCTAAAAAATCTATAGCAATTTTTAAATGCCTTACAAGTGTTGGCAATTAGGCAATGAAATGTCAATTCAATCAATGAAACGTCAATTCTATTCCCTCTTTGAACATGATGGAGAAATGTCATTGTCCAAACTAGTTCATCTCTATCTTTCTTCACTACAAATAATGTTAACTTCTTCACACCTTAATTCTACCTTTTACTACTATATAGAAGCGGCCATGCAGATGTCCGTCGACGTGCTTTCTTCTTGCCAAAGGCATTTTTCAATTTTTTATATTTTTTTAATCTTAATTTATTTATTGTTTACTTTTTTTATTAATCTCTTTTATATTTGAAAATTACATAAAAAATACTTTTTATGTTCCTAAATATTTATCACTTTTTTTGCTTGCACACCCCCTAAGAAAAACATTAGCTAGATGCTAATTTGTCTAAATTTTCCTAATTTATTACTCCTCTCTATTTAATACTTTTTTTTTTTGCACTATATTAATATCTTTTCATATTTATGACAATGAGGTAAAGGTGGAAACAAACAAGTAATTATATCTTGATTTTCTAAAATAACAAATATTATAGAATATCTATTTTTAGTAAGCATGACGTAAAAAATACTATAACTCACAATTAACAATCTACAATATTTGAAGACAAATAAAAAGTTTGTGACTGTAATTGAAAATGACGTAAAAAATACTATAAATCACAATTAACAATTTACAATATTTAAAGGCATATAAAAAATTTGTTTGATTCACGAAATTCTATATGTCACAGAAATTAAAACAAAGGAAGTAACATATATTATTTGAAAATACCAAAATTCTACACTTCTACTACTGCAGCTGTTTTTAATACTTTAATTGGGAACTTTTAATATGCTGATGTGGAAGTTAAATTCTTTCATTTAAGAACTCCAATAAGACTGTTTGAGGTTGATCAATCAGATTTTTGGGAAGGCGAAATGTTTTTTTTAATTTTATGAAATTTAGGAATGTGAACACTATCAAATAAACTGAGAGAATATAATGTGAGAAGGTTATTAGGTGATTTCCTTTTTTTTTTTTTTTTTTCAATTTAAACAACTCACATGCTTCTTACAAGACATTTCATCTAAGATAAAATCAACATGTGGAATAAAAATATAACGGAGAAACATAATATACTATGTTAAAATTTTACTAAAAATAGAAGATAACTCTATCCATAGCATAAGGAGTTCTTCGAAAAATAAAAGGCAACAAAAGGAGAAAAAAAATCTGAAATTGGCGTCATATTCTATTTTTTATTTTTTATTTTTGCTTAAATGGTTATAACTTATAACGTGAAATCTTCATCACATGACTAGAAATTAGTCATCATGGTCGATATTCACATATTTTTATAAGGATAAGGTGGAATCTCAATCACACAATATTTTACTATTAGGGGCCATGGATTGGACGATCATTTCAACCCTTGTTTTTTTTTTTTTTTTTTACTTTTCAAGGTGACTCATTTCCTTATTTATGCTACGCTGTTCGAATCAATTTATACACATATTATAAGAGGTGATGTTCGAATTAATTTATAATCACATCATCAGATTTTTATTATATCTCATCAAAACTTGTATCGATATGTTCACCGATAAACGATAGAGAGAGAAAAAAATAAGGACTTTTTTGTTTTACCTCTATTAGGGTTTAAACTTTAAATTTACATAATTTTGATTGCAAACATTTGGAAGCAACTTCTTACATTAATAATATTTCTATCGTTTTTTGTTTTTTTTTTGCAATAATAAAAAATGGTCTCTTGTTAGTTTGTTATTCCAATACCAGCAACTAATCTTATTATAAAGTCATCTATTGAGAAGAAGAATATAATACTAGTGCATGTCATTTTTGTACTTTTCGTTTCTGCATCACATACTTTTACTTTCAAGGGACAAAATCGTGCTAAATCAAAACAAACTTCATGAAAGAATCTGGCCAGCCACAAATGAATAATCTAATTGAATTTTATGAAAAGAATAAAAATAATTTAGTAGCAACTTTGATGAGGTCAATTTGATTACTTTGGGTTCAAACATCAGTGAATCAAGTCTAAATAACAGCGTAACTAGTTTTGTGCAGTGTTTTAAAAGGCAGAGTCCGGACTCGCCCTAGGATTCGCCCCGGGGCGGGGCACTGGCAAAACGCCTCGGGACTCATGTGTGGGACTTAGTTCTGTGAGGCTTACGTCCTAAGCGCCCGACTATACGCCTTGAACACGCCTAACGCCCAACGCCCGGGACTCGCCTAATAGTTCTTACACAAATTGTGTCAAATTCCTTAGTCAAAGCTATTGATACTCATAATTCTCTACCAATTAAATGATGCTTAGTAATTTTTTTCATCTGTTGAAATAAGAAAATTAAAATTAACTAGCTTATGTACTAATTGAGAACGTTATGAGGGTGAATATGACTTAACATTTCTGTTTAAAATACATATTCGAATTTTATATATTCACTTGTCATTGATCATTATGTTTTTGTCCTATATTTCAAAATTATCATATTTTATTTTGTTATTTGAAAGTATTTTATTTTTATTCATGAAAGAGTTTATGTTTTAATTCTAATATTAATAGTTTATTGATTATTTCTTTTAGGGAGGTAAATTGCATAGTATGATAGTCATATATTTTAAGAAATTATTTGTAGAATCATTGAAAATTTTGTTGTTACTTATATTTTTAGTAATCAAATTATAAAAATAAAGATACATGAGATATACGCCCCGTAGATCCTTAGGACTTACGCCCCATGTCTCGGGACTTACGCCTCGCCCCATGCTATGTAAAACGCCTCGCCTCACGCCCCCGCCTTTTAAGACACTGGTTTTGTGCAGTTAATTTTTCTCTATTGGAATGTGAAAGAAATAGATATAACATATGTTAGGGTTTTTGCCCTGATTTTCTTATCAAATTTGAGTATTAATTTTCTATTGAAGGAAAATAAAAGTAATATCATAATTACTTTTACTTTTTTAAAAGGAAAATATAAAACTCTTCTATATTTGGCTAACCTACTTCTTGGAGGAAAGGTTTTGGTCCTCTATAAATAGAAAACTCCTCATCTCTATAAATAGAAGACTCCTCTTCTCATATCACAACACAATAACATTCACAATGTATTCCTTAAAGAGTCTTGTTTAGGAGAAGATTTCTCCCAATAGTTTTTATGCTTTTTTTATATTAGTTTTAATATGTAAGTCGTTTGATCGAACCATATTAAAATATGTTTTTACTAGTATGTGTTTCTTTGTCGTCTGAATTATCGCCTTTATGGTTTGCAAACTATATGCTTCCGCATGACGTCCTCTCGATTTCGAACCCAACAAGTGGTATCAGCGCCTACGGTTCAAAGGTCCAATGATTTGGTGAAACGAGATTAAAGACAGGTTTAAAGTGGTTTCAAATCAAGTTGCAACCAATTTGATGATAATGAAGGTTTTGTCCAACTACATGTGGAGAACAAGTTTCAACCATATTTTCAACATTCATGCTGCTGCATCTTTAAAAATAAAAATAAAAAATTAATTTTTAACCATGATATTTTAAACCTTATTTTTAACTATGGCAAGCAACAATGATGAAGATTATGTGAAGAATGAAGTTCATGCATGTGACATGAAGAAGACGGATCAAATTATGTCAAGAAAATCAAGCCAAAAAGGGGAGATCTGTTAGGTTTTTTGCCCTGATTTTCTCACCAAATTTGAGTATTAATTTTCTATTGAAGGAAAATAAAAGTAATACCATAATTTCTTTTACTTTTATAAAAGGAAAATATAAAACTCTTCCATATTTAGCTAACCTCCTTCTTGGAGGAAAGGTTTTGGTCCTCTATAAATAGAAAACTCCTCTTCCCATATCACAACACAATAACATTCACAATGTAGTCCTTAAAGAGTCTTGTTTAGGGGGAGATTTCTCCCATAGTTTTTATGCTTTTTTTATATTAGTTTTAATATGTAGGTCGTTTGACCGAACCATATTAATAATATATTTTTATTAGTATTTGTTTCTTTGTCGTCTGAATTATCGCCTCTACGGTTTACAAACAATATGTTTCCGCATGACGCCCTCTCGATTTCCAACCCAACAACATAATCTATTATTTCTCTGTTTTTCAAAGTAATTAATCAAAGCAAAGAACTTTTTCAAATTTTGATTTTTTTATATAATACTATTTATTAATGTTATTTTCGGGTTTAAAATCTATATTTAAAACATGAACTTCAACAACAAGTTTAAGAACAACTTAAGAACAACAAAGATGTTCAAACTATTTTATGAAAAATAGCAAAACCAAACGTTTAGAAAGAGATGAAGATTAGAAGATTCAAGTCCACTGAATTCACAGTGTGTCCTTAAGGAAATTATTCCCCTCAAGTACCTGAGGTTATGGAATATATCCTTCTAGGATAAAATGAATCACTTCAGAAGAATGACGGTACCTCAAATTTTGCAACAACGAACTCAATCAATGGTAGCAAATCACACTTGAGTTTTTCAACAAAAAAGAGTATTTTGACTTCAAAATTTCGTGCTAATATCTGAGAAAAAATCAGATATTTATAGCCAAAAGGAGTTACTTCAGAAAAGAAGCAATGATTCGTGAAGAGTTGCACTTTTTCGGAACGACGGGTCTACATGCGGACCCACGTGCGTCTACACATGGTGATATGCGGCCGCACATCAACCAACTCTCAAAACAAAAAGTTGAAGGGTGACATGGGCTGGCAGATGCGCCCGCAAATGAAGGATCGCGAGAAAATTTTCAGATAATATTTTTGGATTAAAAAGTCATTAACACTTAAGTTTCAAATAAATTTTGTCCAAAAAGATAATCTCTCTATCGTTTGACAAATCCAAATACAAATCTAAATTCGAAGTCGAGCCGAGCTAGCAACAACAA
Source organism: Capsicum rhomboideum (assembly GCA_031232105.1). Lineage (NCBI taxonomy): Eukaryota > Viridiplantae > Streptophyta > Magnoliopsida > Solanales > Solanaceae > Capsicum > Capsicum rhomboideum. The sequence goes on along the minus strand of CP124719.1, from coordinate 110,494,049 downwards.
CGACAATACGATGCTTGTCTTCCTCTTACCTCACTAAAAACAAGGAGGAGTGCTTCTATACTTAAGCACAAGAATGTCTCTTTCTCCTACCAATGTGGGAGAATACTTCTTCCTTAAAGTGAAAATGCAATTTACTTTTTTACTTTATTTTGCATTCACATTTTACTAGAACCCAACAATCCCACACATGAATGAGGAATGAATATTACATCAAAAAAAATATACGGACAAGTGTATGATTTACAAGCAAAGACTAATTGCATCTGGATAAGTGGGTTTCCCTTTGAACGTTCCGTAGTGAATTTATATCGGATGACTCGGTCAATTGATAGATGCGATATTTTTGAACCGTCGAACTTTATTGTACACCTAGACAATACAAGTCACACAACTAGCCTTTTACCATTTATGGTTCTTACGGTTTTGTTCGTTTCAACCATGAACACTACCTGGTTTCATAGGAGCTTAGAGAATAAGACTTTACTATCATTCTCCTTGAAGCGGCTTCCACTTCACACTCACATAGGTGATTTCTAAATGTTTAATCCTATAGATAAACTATTTGGTCATACCTGCCAAACTTAGAAACCATTAAAATGCTTCAAACCATAAGCTTTATCCTTATTTCCTAAACATTGTCTTCATCATGAGAATGGGTTGAGTTATTTGACAATGTTGAATCGTCAGTCACAACTTTGTTTTATCTCCTTGAACCTAGCTCTTGGGATCTCCAGTCTGCTAGGTAGAGTTACCGCCGTGATGACCTGTACTAGGCCGTAAACCCATTTCCTTTGATGATCTCTCAACAACCTCTCTAGTTAGGCCTTTTGTTAGTGGATCTGACACATAATCTTTTGACTTCATATAGTCAATTGTGATAATTTCACTAGAGAGTAGCTCTTTAATGATATTATATCTCCGTCTTATGTGACGAGATTTCCAGTTATACAACACCCTCCCTGCCCTACCTATTGTAGCTTGACTATCACAGTGTATACATACAGGTGCCAAAGATTTGGGCCAAAAAGAAATATCTTTCAAGAAATTTCAGAGTCATTCAGCTTCTTCATTGGTCTTATCTAAAGCGATAAATTCAGATTCCATTGTAGAGCGAGCAATACATGTCTGTTTGGATGATTTCCAAGAGACTTCTCCTCCAACAAGAGTAAATACATACCCACTCGTGAATTTTACTTCATTTGACCCTGTGAACCAATTTGCATAACTATATTCTTCGATTAAAACTTAATATTTGTTATAATACAAAGCATAGCTTTGAGTATATTTTAGATATCCCAAAACTCTTTTTATTGTCATCCAATAAGTTTGATTGGGATTACTTTTGAACTGAAGCAATTTGGTAATTGCACATGTTATATCTGGTCACATACAATTCATGATATACATCAAACTTCCCAACATTCTTGTATAGTCCAATTGTGAGTCACTTTCACCTTTATTCTTTTGAAGTGCAAAGCTCATATCTATGGGTGTCTTGATAATATTGAAATTCAAATACTTGAACTTGTCAAGTACCTTTTCAATGTAATGAAACTGTGACAATGCTAAGACTTGTGGAGTTCTATGAATTTTTATTCCTAAGATCACATCAATAACTTCAAGGTCTTTCATATTAAATTTGCGTTCTAGCATTCGCTTAGTAGCATTTATGTCAGAAATGTCTCCACACATGTCATCAACATATAAATAAATAATGGCTTTGTGATTTGGAGAGTATTTAATGTAAACACATTTGTCACACTCACTAATCTTAAATCTGTTTGCCAACACGGTTTGGTCAAACTTTGCATGCCACTGTTTGCGTGCTTATTTTAGTCCATAAAGTGACTTAACAAGTTTACACAATTTTCTTGCTTTACAAGGAACCACAAAACTCTCGGGTTGTTCCATGTAAATTTCTTCCTCTAATTCTCCATTAAAGAAAACTATTTTCACATCCATTTGATGGATTTCAAGGCCATATACCGCCGCTAGTGCAACCAACATCCGAATGGATGTTATTTTTGTTATTGACGAGTATGTATCGAAATAATCAAGTCTTTCCTTTTGCCTAAAGCCTTTAATGACAAGTCTTGCCTTGTATTTGTCAATAGTTCCATCAACTTTCATTTTCCTTTTGAAGATTCATTTTGAACCTAAAGGTTTATTTCCTGAAGGAAGATCAACCAACTCCCAAGTATGGTTGTTCAAGATTGAATTAATCTCACTATTGACAACCTCTTTCCAAAAGGACGAGTCCAAAAAAGACATGACTTCTTCAAATGTTTGAGGCTCATTTTCAAGAGGATATGTTACAAAATCAGATTCGAAGGAAGTAGATGTTGTTGACACCCAATTTTGGCTCTCCGTGCTTAAAATCAACGTCTTCAGGCTTCCTAATCGTTAAAGAGCACAAAATACATCTTTTTTTTTACACACTTTTACAATTCGTTGATAATTATCCTTAATTTAGTAAATATCAAGATTTTTATCAATTTATTGTCATTTTGAATTTTTCACAGTCATCTGCACACGTACACAACATAACACAATAATTCTTTGCAGTACACTACATTTTTAACTATTTACATAATAATACATTTTTTCAAGATAATTATATTTTGTTATTGTTTATATTTTTTGTAATTATATTTCGATGCCCATATTTTTATACGTTAGTTACAATCCGCAAACGATAAGGCGGATCAATTACTTTGATACACAGAGCAATAATCCGATCAAGTCGAGGTCATGTCACCTTTATTAAAGGTGACTTGTCACGTCACCTTTATTAAAGGTGACTTGTCACGTCACTTTTATTAAAGGTGACTTGTCACGTCACCTTTATTGTGATGTGTGACATGACTACGCACATTTTTACCCTTTGAATAATAACTCGTGGACTAAATCATAATTCAAGGGACAAGAGAGGTTAATCTTTTATTTTTTGGATAATAGGAGGAAATAATTTGTATTATAAATAGAGGGGGAGGGGGTGAATTGTTTTTCTTGAACACAACAAGAACAATACACACTACACACACACACACACACTCTTCTCATCTCTCTTTGCTCCCCTTTCTTCCTCACTTTTTTCTCTTCTCTCCATGACACTAACCAACACCAACACCGCCACAATAACCCTGTCTCATTTCTCCTTCCCTTTTTGTTCTCTTAATGCTCCCCTCTTTCTCCATCATTTTTCCTTAAAGAAGAAAAATATTATTGCTCACTTTTTAGAGTTCTTTCTTTTACTCTTGGGCTCACAATTATCTCTCCTCTCATGTTCCTTGGCTTTCTTCTCCAGTGGCTAGTTATCAACTTTAACAAATCCCACTTCATGACTGTGACTATATTTTTATGTATACATATTTTTATTGAATCTTATTTCTTATTGTATTGCTTCTGATATCATAATCTTTGTCCTAGTTTTTCATGTCTCCAATGGCCTATTTTTCTTGCTAATCTTGCTTATCTTTTGAGCAAAGTCACACATTTTGCTATGACTTTCTTCTAGCGGTTAACTTTTGTGCTATTTCTTTGACCACTCTAACGATGCTTGTTTGTTGTTCTAATTTTTTTATGCTACTTTGTTTGGCTATAATGAAATTTTTGGACCATTTTTTTCTTCTTAACATTTTATTAAATTAATAATGAGCAAATACTGCAATACATGGCCAATGACAATATCTCTCCGTCGGATTTTTGAGGCCTCCCAATAACAAAAGACGGATTTTATTTTCTCAAGTTTACTTATTTTATATCAAGTATCAATACATGGCCAATGAAAAAAATTCCGTCGGTTTTTTAGGCCTCCACAAATAAAAAGACGGACATTACGTATACAAATACGTGAATAAATAAATAAATAAATAAATAGGGGCGATGACGAAATCATTATATTATCACGACAACACAAAAGTTTTATGATTCGTATCTTGGCAACGCGATTTAGGACGGCCGATAAATTCGAGCAACCACTTCGTAGCCATGGCGTATCTAAAACTTAATCCGAGCCCACTTTATAACAAAAAATCTATTTTTACATATACACATATTCGATTTTGATAATTATTTATTCATTACTAATATTTATATCAAGTATGTTTACAGGTTTCCGGAGACACTTTCAAAAGACGATGCTAAAAAGAAATTTGAAGATTCCCTTAAACTCACTATTTGTATTTACTTTTAGTCTTGCAATTGTACAAATGTTAATTATAGTGAAACTTTATTTTTGGGGAGTTAGGCGGGAGATATTCTTTACTTACGTAATCCTCACCACGCGTTTAGGCAAAACTTAGGTCGTTAATATTTATATAAAAGAATCAAACTAATTTGGATATTTAATCAATTAATTCACCCTTTTTCCATTAGAAATATTGTGCAATCTTTTCTTTCAAAAATAAACATTCATTTTATTTAATCTTTTCTCCCATTAACTTTTGTCAAAATACAAAATATTATTTGAATACTTTTTCTTTAGTATAATATAAAAATTACTTTTCTTTTCATACATTACACACAAAAGTGATTTCCTTCCATAAAAAAATACTTTTCTCACATATATATTTTTATACATATTTTACACAATATACTTTTGCTTATTTCTGTACACATATATTACAATAATAAAGTCTATGTATGCATTTGACATACCATTTTTATACATGCATTTTGTGCATTATTACATATTTTAATTATTCATACTTCTAAAAAATGATTTTTACCTCCTTCTTTTTGATAAATTTAGTCTAGTCGGGTACCACATTTTGTGGATTCTGAAGGATGCCTAACACCTTCCCTTCGGAATAATTTGAACCCTTACCTAGAATCTAAACTGATTTTCGCAGATTAAAACACAAGTCATACATGTCATTTGTAGACACGTGATTTTTGACCCTCCTCGAGCTTTAACCTATTTTAGCATTAAATATTTATTTTTTATCTAATCTTTATTTTTAGCTTTCATTTTTATTTTTAGTACGTTTTATTTGAAAACTTGTGAAAAAGATTTCGAAAAATAGAGTCACATTTTTAGGATAAGTTTTGTTTTTACTTTTTTTTGAAAAAAGAAAAGAGTTCTTTCAAAAAATATGTTTTCTGTTAGTCTAGATTTTAATAAATAAAGTAGTAATTTTATTAGTTTTTAATTATATTTTTAATCCAGCTATTTAACTTCTCTCATATTTATTTTAGTTTAAAACAATTAGCTAGTATTTTAATTATTACATTATATATATAAGTAACAAAAGAAAAAAAAAACATTTTCTAACCTAACCCACGTCCCCTCCCTTTTCCCCACCACCCTTTCCATGCACTCACACACACACGTCCCTCACCTCACATTCTCCCCCATTACCCCAACTACATGCACACTACTCCACATACACTAACCAACATACCTACACCTATATAAACACACACACACAGCAACACGAGAAGGAACTCAAAAGAAAGAAGAGAAAAACAAAAGTTAGGAAGAAAAGAAAAAACAGAAAGTTAGAAAAGGATAGAAAGTTGAAAAAGATAGGAAGAGAATAGAACAAAGAAGAAAGATAGAAAAGAGGCAGCACACGGACTGAAAAAAACAACAACATACGATAGAAGAAAGAAAAGGAAAAAAAGATAGAAAGGAAGAAGGAGAAATTATTCTTGAAAGTTAGAGTTTGAGTTTAAAATTTGGTTCCCGTTTTGAGTTTCCGGTGACGGCGTTCTTGTTTCTACACTCGGTTTAATTCGTCACACAGGTTCTTATCCGATCATGTATTATTATGTTGTAAGTTTTAATGTGAATCAAGCATGAATAAAATTATTCTAATGGCTTCATGCATTATTTAGTATTAAAAGTTGATTATTTGTTTATGCTTAGTTTTGTAGTTTAACGTGATCTTATATTTTAATGTGTTTTTTTTTATACTCCCTCCGTCCCAATTTATGTGATGTACTTTAACTTGACACGGAGTTTAAGAAATAAAGGAAGACTTTTGAAACTTGTGGTCTAAAATGAATTATAGATATTTGTGTGGTTGTAAATCATTTCATTAAGGGTAAAGTGGGTATTTTAAAGTTAAATTGTTACCAAATATAGAAATGTGTCATTCTTTTTGGGACTGACTAAAAAGGAAAGTGTGTCATATAAATTGGGACAGAGGGAGTAACATGCATGCATGTTAAATTGTCTCCAAGTAGCTGTTGCATGCATGCATGTTAAATTGTCTCCAAGTAGCTGTTGCATGCATGCAAAACCATGTGAAATGTTTTGTTAACCATGTATTTGTTAAGTATAATATAGAAAGAGATAGAGGAGAAAACAAAAAAGAAAAGATAGAAAAAGAGAGAGAACACGGAAAAAGAAAAAAAAGACAAACAGAAAGTTAGAAAAAAAAAAAATTAAAAATAAAAAATAAAAATAAATAAAAGGACTTGGAGAGTTTAAAAAAAAAAAACACGGACAGACAACACAAAAAAGGAAAAAAAAAAGAAAAATGGAGAGATCAAATAAAAAAAAAATAAAGGATAGAGAATAGCCATTAGGGAGAAAACAATTGCAATAAAATAACACTTGGAGTGAAAAGAAAAATAAAAGAAAAATATTTGTAAGGGAGCGAGGTCAGTTGCGGATCAATTTAAAACTCGTTGTAAATATAAAGAAAGGAGTCGAAAGAGAGAAAAAAATGGATAAGAAAATTATCTCGAATTTAGAAAAGATGAGTAAATGCCTTTAACGCGAACGCGAGAAAAGGAGCGAAAATAAGTCACGACATAGTAAGAATGAAAATAAATAAATAAATAAAAAAAAATCAATTGATATATCGAGGTTGATCATGTGTGTGGTTACGCTCCTTGATCAACTTCTATAATTACGAGGCTCTGTGTATGGTTACGCTCCTCAGCCGTAAACATAAGTCATAGTTTCTCTCATAATCCTTAGGCACATTTAGCAACTGATCAAACCTAATGTATCCTAAAGAATTAACTTAAGCCAATTATAAGTCAATAAAGCAACCGTGCTAGAACCACGGGACTCGAGGGATGCCTAACACCTTCCCCTCAGTCAATAGAATTCCTTACCCGAATTTCTAGTTCGCGGACCAATGTTAAAGAGTCAACTTCCTTTTGATTAGGGATTCTAAAAGGTGACTTGGAACACCATAACTCAATTTCAAGTGGCGACTCTGTAAAATAATAAAATAATCCTTAGTCAAAACCGTCACTTTAATTAGAAAAACCCTTCGACTTCGACCCAACGAGCAAAAAAGGGGTGTGACATCATTAATTAAATAGGTTTCCTTATTTTCCTTAAAAATTAGGTGGCGACTCTGTACAAAATCAATTCTTTTAGAGTTCATAAGTCGTGCTTGTTTTAACCTTGGTGAAAAATAGGGCATGACAGAATGACGACTCCGCTGGGGAATAAGCAGGTTCTAACCATGATAGACTCAATTTTTCAATTGAGGGAGGTATTTTTACACTTGGCATATGCTAATTATTTAATTCATTGATTCTTTATTTATTTCACGTACTGCAAATTGTGTGAATTATCTGTGTTTTGCTCACAAATGTTTTACATTATTTGCACAAATAAGTTTTACAGTCTTATCAATTCTTTGATTCATTATTCATTGCATCTGTACATTCTGAAAACTGCTACGTAGTTTCACTGTATTTAATCTTAATTACGATTCTATCGAGTCCTTGGCCGTACACTTCACACACTGTGGTTCACGCGGGGGGTGTCTTGCACTCCCCCAAACCTTCTTTGGATTCTTTAGTTTTAGAGTAGGAGCATTTAGATTACCATTCGCCCTCTCCCGGTTGTCCGAATACCCTCTACCAATCTAGGTGAATCTACTCTTAGAATCCTTAGGTCGTATCTATACACGATTTTGATCATAACTTTGGTTGGATAAATTTTTATTCTTTATGTGTTACACATTCTTTACTTGATACATGTTTATGAGAGATTATACATTTTTTGCATTCACTGTACATTCTTTAGTTATACATATACTTTACACATCATGTTCAACATTGTCCACTATGTCTAATAATTTTGGTGGACTTGTGTTGAATTTAGAATATTTTTAATTCCTCACAATCATTTCCAGTCTCTACGATCATCCTTTACCGTTATATCACTTCACATCATTTTTTATCTTTACAATCATCCTTTTGAACTCTGCCATCTTTTTCCAAGAACCATTAACACATTTCTTGTATATTCTTTTCATTTTCGAAACATATTTTTGAATCCAAACTTTTAGTCATACCACACTTCTTTTTTTCAATACCATCAGCAATCCATAATAATCATACAAACCACCAATGACTACGTATCTGTCTGAACTACGTTTTGACCTGATTCTTGTCTTGACAAGATACGTAGGCAGCCCTACATTAGGGTTCGGTCTCTTCACTGTTTCAGAATGATTTCTCTGGTATTCAAATTGGGTTAATTTTTTGAAATAGTTCAAAGTCGCTCTTTAAATGTCTTCTGAGAGCGTAAATCAATAACCCCCACAAATCCAAATCTCAACGACATTAGTGCTTAGCTGGCTTACCTCTAAATCCTCACCCGATTTTGATTTGAGGATATCAGGCTTTCTCCTTCCGAACGTCGTAAACCATTAAATTTATGACGATCGATCCTCACTTTCAAAAGCAATGGTTTAACACCCTTTCAACCATAACAATCCTTCCAACTGTGGCAAAGTAATGTCATAACTTCTCCAATGTCCGACCTTCTCAATCTTGTCAACATACTGAAATAATGTCAAAGCTCTGTCTACACTTGACATCCATCCTCTTGGTAGTTGACCGGAGTAATTTCAATGCTTCATGTCTATGAGCAGTTCCCACTCGGTCGTCTTTCACATCATTTTCAAGGTTGGACATCACTTCATGACAATCATACATGCCACATACAAATCCACAAGTTTGCTCGAACTACGTTCTGACCTGATTCTCATTTTGATGAGATATGTAGGCAACCCTAAATAAGGGTTCGGTCTTTCTACTGTTTCAAAATAATTTCCCTAGGACTACAAACTGGGGCAAATTTTTGAAATGGTCCAATGACGCGCTAAAAAATCCTCAAAAGCGTCGGTAAATCTCCTTAAATCTAAAATTCAAGAATATCAATGTCAGCCTGACCACAATGTCTATTTGACTTTCATCTCAAAGTCATGAGGCATAAGTCTTTCTTTACACCTTCCCCCTTTACCTTTCAGTTGCCCTGCCAGTCGAGGGCTTTTACTTTTTAGCTGCCCCACCAATCATGGGCATCAACGTTGTAGTTGCTCCGCCAGTAGGAGATCTTTTACATTACACGCTGTGGGTCAGGAAAATACGGTGAATCAATTCCACTTTTCCAAAACTAAATATTCAACATAAGTTAACCTGCTTTCTTTACAGGGGCACGTATCAGGGAGAAAGACGGAAAAATGAGTTTCAAGTTCATAGAAGCAAACATCCCTTCTAAAACTAAGAAGTTTACTTTGAGCACAGGAGGAACAACATCATCCCCGAAACTCACAGGAGCACCACATTGGTGTCCTATTCCAAACACATCACTTGGCTACGGGGCCTAACTCTATCCCTGTTAATCTTTTGAACTGAGAATAAATCTAACCTTCTCTTCTCTTATTCTTGCAAGATAAATGATCCATGGACTAAACATTGGGCATCAAATTCCACAAGACATCAACACATAGTGGGAAAGACAAATTAGGGGAGTCTTTGACCAAACGGTTACACTTTTCCATTCTATCATTTTCTTGACTTCCTTACTTTCACTCATTTCTCATATTTCTACAGAAAAATCATCCCGGCCAACAGTTGGGGACGTCACAATAATTCACATAAAGGCATTCCAGGAAGCTACAAAACAAAAAGTGTCCTCAAAGACAATTGGGAGACCGCAATAATGATTCTGTCCGCAAACAACCAGCAGTCACTCTCTCTCCAAAGATGTCAGCCAACATTGATCGTATGAGGCATCGCTCCGAATTTGTCTATACCTTCGCATTAATTTTGTATATATGTTCATATTCAGTAGATATCTTTGTCTTGCATTTCTTCAATACATGAATCCATTGTATGCATATATTTTGTTTCTTATCTTCACGAACTACGTGAACCTGATTCTCATCTCAATAGGATACGTAGGCAGTCTTTTTGGATCCTTTTTTTCTTATTAAAAAAAAAGGGAAAAGAAAAAAGAGTTTATTTTAGTCCATATCTATCTGAACTACGCGAACCTGATTCTCATTTTCATGAGACACGTAGGTAGCCCTTTTGGGTTCGGTGTTCCTTGTTGAAAAGAAAAAAAAATAGTTCATTTTTTTTCTATCTCCATAAACTAAGCATACCTGATTCTCATCTCGATGGGATGCGTAGGCAATTATTTTCGGACTCGATACTCTTCTACAAAAATGAAAAAAAGAAGTTTGTTTTCTTGCTTCACAGCTTATACTCTATCTTCCTGAACTACGCAGACCTGATTCTTGTTTTCACAAGATACGTAGGCAGTCCTCGTTTGGATTCGGTCCCATTCTTTCAAAAAAAAAAAAAATAGAAAAAGAAATCAAAGTTCTTACTTGGTTGGTACCAACACAGTTAGGAGTGTGGATGGGAAAGAACAAATTGGTATGATGGAGAGGATCGACTTCATGGTAAACCATAGATTCTTTTGGTACCTTTTAATCACACCTAAGTGACACTTGAAAAATTCTCTTGCATACATCCAAGACAAGAATGAAGCCGACCTCATTGTTGCATGTGCATTGTGTGGTTGAGTTTTAGATTAATTCATTACATTACATTATTGATCTAGAACTTGGCCTAAATGTTTGTTAAGGCAAAATTCTGAGTTGCACTTGGTTTAGGAAAGGATTGTGGGCCCTCTTTGACCCGATTGAGCCTTTCATAACCCACCAAATGACATTAATCCCTAGAATTCCCCCTTTGAGCCTAAAGCCTTTTCTTTGGAAAACCAAATCTTAGCCCATATCTTTTGAGTGCTTACATGCACTATCCCTCTCTTGACCCAACCTCATTGAGTGTACTAAATACGTGCAAATTGCGAACGAAGATCCAAGATGCCAAAGGCAAAAGATACCAAAGTCCCAGAAGAACAAATAAAAAGATGACTTCAAAGAAGAAGGAGCAAAAAATCCCCACAGAAAAAATAAAATAAAAATGTATTCATTGAAAAGAAACGGGAAAAGACTCCAATAAGAGATTCAAAAGAAGTCGGAGCAAATACAAATGAGGGACAACAAAGCAAGACAAAGAAGATCAAGCGTCAAAACGCAATAAATATCAAAAGCACAGATGCAGTGCAATGCTCATTGAGGGATTAGTCACTTTCATCCCAAATACCATCCTACCTACCCCCAAGCCTACCTTACAAGCCGATAACAAGTCCTACATGATCCTATCTCAAGTGTTCTCACATTAGTGGATACTTACATGAAGGCCAAGCCCATGGTATCACAATTGCATGCATTGAATTTCTTTCTGAGTGTGAGTGTATTTCTCTAGATGTCCCAAAATTCAAAAGGAAAACTACTCAAATATATGTGAAAATGGGACTTTCTTTCCAGAGAGGGCACTCGAAACATGAGGATCGGTATAGTTCAAAATCTTTGTTTGAAGAAAGATGAACAAATCTTGTCGATACTTAGGTATGTCTGAGGTACCACTTGAAACTATAGGAATTACCTCAAAATCGATCTCGGTTAGCTGGGAAGAAAATGGGAGAATTCTTATGCGCAATACTAATTGTTGGTACCAACTAAAGTCAAGACACGATTATGTCTTTTCATATGTCAACATTTTTACAAGAAAAATACAAAATAATTTTCATTCTTTTTCGAAGCACCCACCTCCAAATACAAACAAATTTTCTTTCTTTTCCAAGATTCCCTCTTTCGAACACGGGCATTTTTACTTCTCAGGGCGCCTACCTTCAAATACAGATAGTTGACTTTCCTTCTCAATCACTCACCTTCGAATACAAATATTTCACTTCTCTATTAAGTGTCCTCCTTCTAATTAGCGTCTCTTCCATTTCCATAGCCCCGCCAGTCGAGAGGCTATTACCTTTTAATGGCTCCGCCAGTCGAGAGTTCTTTACATTTTGATAGCCCCGCCAGTCGAGTGGCTATTACATTTTAATGGTTTCGTTAGTCGAGAGCCCATTACATTTTAATAGCCCCGCTAATCGAGAGGCTATTACATTTTAATGGCTCCGCTTGTCGAGAGCCTCTTCCATTCCAATAGTCCCGCCAGTTGAGAGACTATTACATTTTAATGGCTCCGCCAGTCGAGAGCCCATTGCATTTCAATAGCCCCGCCAGTCGAGAGGCTATTACCTTTTAATGGCTCCGCCAGTCGAGAGCCCTTTACATTTCAATAGTCCCGCCAGTCGAAAGACTATTATATTTCAATTGCTCCGCCAGTCGAGAGCCCTTACATTTTAATAGTCCCGCCAGTCGAGAGACTATTATATTTCAATTACTCTGTCAGTCGAGAGCTCTTTACATTTCAATAGCCCCGCCAGTCGAGAGGCTATTACATTTTAATGGCTCCGCCAGTCGAGAGCCCCTTGCATTTTAATAGCCCCGCCAGTCGAGAGGCTATTACATTTAATGGCTGCGCCAGTCGAGAGCCCTTAAATTACAATAGCCCCCACCAGTCGAGAGGCTATTACATTTCAATTGCTCTGCCAATCGAGAGCACTATACATCTCAACATCCCGGCCAGTAAAGAGGCTATTACCTTTTAATTTATCCGCCAGTCGAGAGCTCTTTACATTTCAATCACCTCGGCAGTTGAGGGCCTTAGTCTTCGTCGACAATCGAAGACGACATTCAACATCAAGTCTCCATAAACAATCAGAGACATCATGCATTAAGTCCCTGTAAACAATCGGAGGACTTTACAACAATCAACATCAGTCTCCGTAAACAATCGGAGATATCATGCATTAAGTCCCCGTAAACAATCGGAGTACCTTGCAATAATCAACATCAGTCTCCGTAAACAATCAGAGATATCATGCATTAAGTCCCCGTAAACAATCGGAGTACCTTGCAACAATCAACATCAGTCTCCGTAGATAATCGGAGATGTCATACATTAAATCCCCGAAGACAATCGGAGGACTTTACATCAACATCAGTCTCCATAAACAATTGGAGATATCATGCATCATAAGTCTCCGACAGACAATCGGAGGATTTTACTACATTCACATAGTCTTCATAGACAATCGAAGACGTCACTCATCATCAAGTCTTCGTAGACAATCGGAAACATCATTCATCACATAGACTCCGTAGACAATCGGAGACATCATGCATCTTTTCAATCAAAAATACAATCCACATCAACAAGACTTTCTTTTAAAGTTCCTTTAGAGAAGTCGGTGTTACCATAAATCATACACTGGGGCAAAATTTTGAGAACCGCCTCAAAATTTACCCTATTTCTTCATTTCGAACTACATTGACCTAATTCTCGTAACACGCGAGATAGGTAGGAAGCTCTATGCAGAGTTCGGTCATCATAACCACATGATTATTCTTTCTCCCCGGCGAGTATACAATCTTGCATCCCCAACATCTCACAACTTGATACTGGGGCAATTTTGAAGGATGCCGGGAATGTGCAAACGCTTTCATTCCCAAACATTCTTTCTCTCCATAATCATTTTTACAGGGTCGTCCGCCCATAATAATAGGACAAAGAGACATTCGCCTAATCTTTTGAACTACACCCGACCTGATCCTCGAGCAACTCGAGGTATGTAGGCAGCTCTAATTTATAGTTCAATCAAATTTTTGGTCAGATATGATATTTGTCGAGCAAAATTGGCTACACGTCAACGTTTTCGTCTGAAGACAACTACATTATCTTCATACGAAAAGGGGCAAGCTGTTGACACTCAATTTTGGCTCTCCGTGCTTAAAATCAACGTCTTCAGGCTTCCTAATCGTTAAAGAGCATAAAATACATCTTTTTTTTACATACTTTTATAATTCGTTGATAATTATCCTTAATTTCGTAAATATCAAGATTTTTATCAATGTATTGTCATTTTGAATTTTTCACAGTCATCTGCACACGTACACAACATAACACAACAATTCTTTGCAGTACACTATATTTTTAACTATTTACATAATAATACATTTTTTCAAGATAATTATATTTTGTTATTGTTTATATTTTTTGTAATTATATTTCGATGCCCATATTTTTATACGTTAGTTACAATCCGTAAACGATAAGGCGGATCAATTACTTTGATACACAGAGCAATAATCCGATCAAGTCGAGGTCTTGTCACCTTTATTAAAGGTGACTTGTCACGTCCCCTTTATTAAAGGTGATGTGTGACATGACTACGCACATTTTTACCCTTTGAATAATAACTCGTGGACTAAACCATAATTCAAGGGACAAGAGAGGTTAATCTTTTATTTTTTGGGTAATAGGAGGAAATAATTTGTATTATAAATAGAGGGGGAGGGGGTGAATTATTTTTCTTGAACACAACAAGAACAATACACACTACACACACACACACACACACTCTTCTCATCTCTCTTTGCTCCCCTTTCTTCCTCACTTTTTTCTCTTCTCTCCATGACACTAACCAACACCAACCCTGCCACAATAACCCTGTCTCATTTCTCCTTCCCTTTTTGTTCTCTTAATGCTCCCCGCTTTCTCCATCATTTTTTCTTAAAGAAGAAAAATATTATTGCTCACTTTTAGAGTTCTTTATTTTACTCTTGGGCTCACAATTATCTCTCCTCTCATGTTCCTTGGCTTTCTTCTCCAGTGGACTACTTATCAACTTCAACAAACCCCACTTCATGACTGTGACTATATTTTTATGTATACATATTTTTATTGAATCTTATTTCTTATTGTATTGCTTCTGATATCATAATCTTTGTCCTAGTTTTTCATGTCTCCAATGGCCTATTTTTCTTGCTAATCTTGCTTATCTTTTGAGCAAAGTCACACATTTTGCTATGACTTTCTTCTAGCGGTTAACTTTTGTGCTATTTCTTTGACCACTCTAACGATGCTTGTTTGTTGTTCTAATTTTTTTATGCTACTTTGTTTGGCTATAATGAAATTTTTGGACCATTTTTTTCTTCTTAACATTTTATTAAATTAATAATGAGCAAATACTGCAATACATGGCCAATGACAATATCTCTCCGTCGGATTTTTGAGGCCTCCCAATAACAAAAGACGGATTTTATTTTCTCAAGCTTACTTATTTTATATCAAGTATCAATACATGGCCAATGAAAAAAATTCCGTCGGTTTTTTAGGCCTCCACAAATAAAAAGACGGACATTACGTATACAAATACGTGAATAAATAAATAAATAAATAAATAGGGGCGATGACGAAATCATTATATTATCACGACAACACAAAAGTTTTATGATTCGTATCTTGGCAACGCGATTTAGGACGGCCGATAAATTCGAGCAACCACTTCGTAGCCATGACGTATCTAAAACTTAATCCGAGCCCACTTTATAACAAAAAATCTATTTTTACATATACACATATTCGATTTTGATAATTATTTATTCATTACTAATATTTATATCAAGTGTGTATACAGGTTCCCGGAGACACTTTCAAAAGACGATGCTAAAAAGAAATTTGAAGATTCCCTTAAACTCACTATTTGTATTTACTTTTAGTCTTGCAATTGTACAAATGTTAATTATAGTGAAACTTTATTTTTGGGGAGTTAGGCGGGAGATATTCTTTACTTACGTAATCCTCACCATGCGTTTAGGCAAAACTTAGGTCGTTAATATTTATATAAAAGAATCAAACTAATTTGGATATTTAATCAATTAATTCACCCTTTTTCCATTAGAAAATATTGTGCAATCTTTTCTTTCAAAAATAAACATTCATTTTATTTAATCTTTTCTCCCATTAACTTTTGTCAAAATACAAAATATTATTTGAATACTTTTTCTTTAGTATAATATAAAAATTACTTTTCTTTTCATACATTACACACAAAAGTGATTTCCTTCCATAAAAAAATACTTTTCTCACATATATATTTTTATACATATTTTACACAATATACTTTTGCTTATTTCTGTACACATATATTACAATAATAAAGTCTATGTATGCATTTGACATACCATTTTTATACATGCGTTTTGTGCATTATTACATATTTTAATTATTCATACTTCTAAAAAATGATTTTTACCTCCTTCTTTTTGATAAATTTAGTCTAGTCGGGTACCACATTTTGTGGATTCTGAAGGATGCCTAACACCTTCCCTTCGGAATAATTTGAACCCTTACCTAGAATCTAAACTGATTTTCGCAGATTAAAACACAAGTCATACATGTCATTTGTAGACACGTGATTTTTGACCCTCCTCGAGCTTTAACCTATTTTAGCATTAAATATTTATTTTTTATCTAATCTTTATTTTTAGCTTTCATTTTTATTTTTTATCTAATCTTTTTATCCATCTGATTTTCAACGTCAGTTTTATATTGCCTAAATGTTTCCATTGCTTCATCCACACTATTCAGCAAATAAACATAATAATATCTGGTGCAATTGTCAAAAAGTTATGAAATACTTTTTTCCACCACGAGATGATGTTGATTTCATATCACAAATATCTGTGTGAATTAATTCTAAGGGATTGAAATTTCTTTCAACAGATTTATAAGGATGGTTAACATACTTAGATTCAACACATGTTTGACATTGTGATTTCTTACACTCAAAGTTAGGAAAACTTTCAAACTACTCAGTTTTTGCAAGGTCTTGTAATTAACATGTCCTAAACGTTTATACCATAATTCATTTGACTTAAGTAAGTAAAAAGAACTAGAACTTTTATTCATATCAATATTTATTACATTGATCTTAAAAAGGCCCTCGGTGAGGTAATTTTTTCCTACATATACTTCATTCTTACTTATTACAACTTTGTCGAAAATAAAGACACATTTGAATTCGTTTTTAGTCGGAAGTGATGTTGAAACTAAGTTCTTTTGCAACGCTGGAACATGAAGGACATTGTTTAGTGTCACCACCTTACCAAAGGTCATCTTCAAGCAAATCTTGCCCGTTCCTTCAACTTTTGCAGTAGCGGAGTTTGTCATGAATATCTTCTCATCAGATTGAGCCGGAGTATATGATGAAAAAAGTTCTTTGTTAGTACACACGTGGTGGGAGGTACCGGAATCCATCCATCATTCTCTTGGATTACCAACCAGATTGTATTTTGAAAGCATAACACAAAAATTATCCATTTCTTCTTTGAATTCACCCATATTTACTTGATTCTTTTTTTTTTTGCGCCCTTCTTTGGAGCCCGACAATCAGGAGCCTTGTGACCAACTTTGCCACAATTGAAGCAATTTACTTTGAATTTCTTCTTAGGTGGATTACTTTGTTGTTCAAATGCTTTCTTTCTCTTCTTTGACTTTGTGGGATCATCTTAAACAATATTTGCTCAAGATATTACTGAATTTCCACATGACCTCTTTTCTGCAGCCCTGTTATCCTCTTCGATTCTCAATCTTACAGTGAGATCTTCGACTGTCATCTCCTTGCGTTTGTGTTTCAAGTAATTTTTGAAGTCCTTCCACAAAGGTGGTAACTTCTCAATTATGGCAGCCACTTGAAATGCATCATTCACAACCAAACCTACATCAAAGGTTAAGTGAACATTTAGAACATTCTTAAAATTTTTAACAAAGGTATTATATGATATTCTACCTTCAGTAAGGAGATCGTGGATATAACTTGCAACTCCTGAACTTAGGTATCAACAGTTTTACTGTCTACTATTTTGAAGTCCAGAAACTTTGCAACTATGAATTTCTTCAGTCCGACATCCTTTGTTTTATACTTCTTCTCTAAAGCATCCAGAGTTCTTTTGAGTTCTTCATGTTGTTGTACACACTATACAAATCATCTTGAAGCCCACTCGGAATGTAGTTTTTATACAGAAAATCTAAGTATTTTCAAGCTTCCTTCACTAAGAAGCATTAGTTATCCGGAGTTGATTTCAGCAAGTCGGGAGTGCTCTCATTGATGAACTTCTGCAGACTTAGAGTAGTCCAGTAGAAGAACATCTTTTGTTGCCACCTCTTGAAATCTACACCAGAAATTTTTTCTGATTTTTTAGCCGGTGCCATGACAAGAGCAACACTTAAACGACATGAAGATGCAGCAGTTATTGCTGCAATATTCACCGTCTCATCGTTGGCTTCATTTTCATTAGTCATTTTGTTGTCGCAATTAGACAAACAACTTAGTTTTTAGAATACTAACTATAAAGACTTCATCTTTATACAACTTGTTTCTAGTTAACGATGAAGTTTTTATGTTCATCAAATCGCCAACCGAATAAACTTTGAATCCTGACGAAGTTTTTATATCTTCAAATCAGTATCAAATTCAAATAGAGTAGAAAATCAAAAGGTTTAAATCTTCAAAAACCAAAATACAGATATATTAATCTCCTTAAGATTGTTATTTTCGGATTTAAAATCTGTATTTAAAACATAAACTTCAACAACAAGTTCAAGAACAAATCAAAAACAACAAAGAGGTTTAAACTATTTTTTGAAAAATAGCAAAACCAAACATTTAGAAAAAGATGAAGACTAGAAGATCCAAGTCCACCAAATTCACAGTGTGTCCTTAAGGAAATTTTCCCCCTCAAGTACCCGAGGTTATGTAATATATCCTCTCAGGATAAAATGAATCACTTCAGCAGAATTATGGTACCTCAAATTCTGCCGAACAACGAACTCACTCAATGGTAGCAAATCACACTTGAGTTTTTCAAGAAAAAAGAGTATTTTAACTTTAAAATTTTGTGCTAATATATTAGGAAAAATCAGATATTTATAGTCAAAAGGAGTTGCTTCAGAAAAGAAGCAATGGTTCATGAAGAGTTGCACTTTTTCGAAATGATGGGTCCACATGCGGACTCATGAGATGCGACCGTATATCACCCAACTCTCAAAATAGAAAGTTGAAGGGTGACATGCGTTGGCGTGTGTGCTGCAGATGCGCCCGCAACTGAAGGATCGCGAGAAAATTTTCAGATCAGATGTTTGGATTAAAAAGTCATTAACTCTTAAGTTTCAAATGAATTTTATCCAAAAAGATAATCTCTCGATCGTTTGACAAATCCAAATCCAAATATGAAGTCAAGCCGAGCGAACAACGATGATGACTCCGTGAGGCTTGTCTTCTTCTTACCTCACTAAGAATAAGGAGGAGTGCTTCTATATTTAAGTACAAGAATATCTCTTTCTCCCACCAATGTGGGAGAACACTTCTTTCTTAAAATGAAAACATAATTCACTTTTTCCATCCATTTATTCCCTCCATTTTTCATTCATATTTTACTAGAACCCAACAATTAAGAGATCATATGAAGTCATATTTTAGTTTGTATTTTTTTCTTAAAAGAATAAGGACAGTGAGATACGTGGTTCTTTCGACAGGTCTTAGGATTGAGCTAAAAAAATGCCCATGTTATTTTGGGCTTCAAAAAGGAGTGGGAAATTTCAGGCCCATTAACACTGAATACTGCTTTCGGGAGACATCAGCTATTTTATTGCATGGTTTGTCCTTCAAATGGATTGTTCTTTAATTTTTTTCCTTAGAAATTGAACTAACGCTTAATGAAGGCATAACTTGTGAGATATTATGATACAAAAATATAAACTCATGCTTTATGAAAAGGTTATTTGTCTTGAGGGAAAAAATTAAAGACAAGTATAAAATAGGGAAGAAAGTATAAATGACCCGAGTTTAGCATGTGCAAAGCCCACTCAACAATTTAATCCAATAACTAAAGCCTACTCAAGATCATCATCTCGTGGGTCGTTTGGTTGGGAACAACTTATCCCGGGATTAATTATCCCGAGATTAGTTATTCCGGGATAAGTTATCCCACCATGTATGTGGGATAACTTATCCCACCATGTATGTGGGATAACTTATCCCATCACTAAGACAAAAGTGGTGGGATAAATAATCTCAATCCCTTACACCAAACGACGGATAAAATTATCCTATATTTTATCCCAAGATTATTTATCCCAATCCCTCACACCAAACGACCCATATGGTTTAACAATGACAGTGTAATCAATAAATAACTTGGTTCAAACAAAAAAAAATATTTTGCATATTACTCTATATCTATAATATAAGAGCAATGTTGAGGAGCTTAGGTTCAGTCGGGGTGTTTTAGTCATTTTATAATTTTAGCTTTTTATTTGTCAAACACGTGGACTCAAAAGTTATACAGCTATTAGGGGTCGTTTGGTAGGAGGTATAAGGTGGGATATCCCATGGATAAAATTTATACCATATTTAGTTGATGCTATGAATTTATCTCGAGATTAATTTATACCATTAATCAAATATGGTATAAAACTAATACCAAAGTTAATCTTGGTATAACCTATCAACCATATGACTAATTTATACTATCTCCCATATGACATAAAATAGCCCAAGGACTATAATCCTAAGATTATAATCTTGGAATAAGTTAGTCTACGTACCAAATCACCCCTCAGGTCACCACTTGAATCTATATCGGGGTAGTACGCTATATCGGAGTAAATCTAGAACAAACCTTCAGGCATAGTTAATACAACCCTCATCGTGTTGATCTCTGCTGATTAATCTTCTAAAGGTATTGTTTTAGATTCCTTCCATGTTATCCCTAATTTAATTATGATTTTGCTTCATAAAAATGTTAATTATAAATTAATTCAATAAAAAGAAATTCCACAAAATATCATAGAACAATCTGAGTGACATCTATACTTTGGGATTCTACCAGTTTTGAAACTCCATTTATTTGATTTTTTTTTCTCTGTACATCTGTTCTTCTATTGAGAAGTCGAAGCTTGAGTTTGAAAACCCAGGACACAACACATGTATATCTATGGAGATTTGCTTCAATTGTGTAAATTTTGATTATCAATGATACTCTTATTACATACCATAATATCCAACCCCTTTCTATTGTTCACTATTACTAAGTGATTTTTGATTTATTTTTGTTTGACACTTGATATGATAATCATGGAGAAACTCATAATATTGTTTCACATTTCCTTTAGTCTGTTAAGTTCAATAATTTACGAAATTGTCATACTCGAATTAGATGTGCATAATCAAGTTTGCGAACCGTAAACTTCAATAATGGGAGTTTTATCTTTCATGTTGACTTATTAAATTACATACCTGATCGAATCCTTTTACAATAGCTTCTATTGTTATGTTTACCAAACTTTAAATTTTAATAATTTAGAACTTCTAGCTAAATTTTAATCCTTCAAGTAGTTATTTGTGCACTTTCCCATCCAAATATGTCAAATATCTACAAACTAGATATAGAGGAGCCCGTGCAAGCACAGTCCCAATATATATTACTTTCTTTGTATCAACTTATGTGACACAAATAGAATTTAGATGGTCAATCAAATTTTTTATATGGTTTTTAGATATTTAAGTTGTTAACTATTGTGATTTATAACAATTTTTTCGTAATTTTCAAATAATATATGGAGTTCCATATGTTGCAATAATTTTACCTTACAAATCCTATGATACTTATGGACGTGCATATGTTGACTTCATGATTACTGACTACACAAGTTGCAGAGAAAAATATTTATCTATAACAGCAAGTCCAGAGAAACTACAGCATTACGTTGACTTGGGGAGTATTTTTTTGTCTTTGGGTTGCATAACTAGCAGGATTAGTTCCAATTTTCCTAGCTCTTTGATACTCTCTTCTCATTGACCTTCATAGGAAGAATCCTATTTTTTTGGACCAGATGAAAAGAAAGTGAATCGAAGAGTTCAGTTTCAAATCCAATGATTTATTGACCTACGAACATAAATCAGTGCATGAGCCTATGCAAACAGGTTTAAAAATGGTAGATAGACTGCTTTCTATAGATCTTGGTCAATGAAAACTTATAATTGGGGACCGACAAACTGAAAAAAATGGCTATTGCTATCGATACCATATTAAACCAAATGAAAGTGAGTCTTATTGCTGCTTTTTGTTCTTCCACATGTACTTGGTACTTCTTTATGATGTCTTTGCCATTACACTATAGGTTTTTAAAATGATTGGAATACTGCCACTTCTTCATGTTAGGTTTCTCTATTAATGGACCCTCAACAAACAAGAAAGCATCCTCGCGACACAATAAAGGTTTATGTATATGGACGTTGCTGACAAGAACCCTCGTCTGTTGCAGCGGCGTGTCAAAAAAAATATAGGCAACAACTAAGCGTATTCTTGAAAATATACGCTCTTTAAATCATGCCGAACCAATATATATTACTCAACATAACTTTGATGTTGGATGCTCTTCTTCTCTTTCAAAAACAGGTTAGGACATCAAATTGATTATTTTCTCTTTTCCTTATAAATATGTGTTGCTATTCATGCTTATAATACTTTCCTCATAGCTATGACTGTCTGCGACATTCCTATGGCACCAAACGTGCTTCAAAAGGAGAAAATGTGGTTCGTCCTTTGCAGATTTTTAAAAAGGTAAGTTCGTCAATGTTTGTTAGCCATTTATTTCTCCGTCTGCTCTGTCCATAGCTTGACAATCGCATTGTTTCAAGTTATGCATTAGACACTTCGATTGCATCGTATGTTCCAACTCTTGAAAAGGTTTCAACTGCTGGTTAGTATGAACTTTAAATTTAGTTAAATTGCTCCTTCTGTCTAATTTATAAAAGCTCAGGTAAAGAATACGAGCATTATGAATAATGTTATCCAATTATACTCTGATTATGTTCTGTCAAAATTTCTCCCAAGTTATGAATTCTGCAAGCAAAATAAAAATTAGTTTAGGACTAATATTCTTACTATACATGTTAGAAGATTTGAGCTTCCTTACTGTCACTTCCAAAAGTTTTTAGTCCATCCCAAAAAAGAGAAATAGGCTAATTGTAGCGTGCAAACTGTTGTACTAAAATTCTTTATTTAAAAAAAAGTAATATATCCGCAGCTTAATTTTGTTGTATGTTATTTTATATGAAGTGATTTTTACTGAATTATTTCCTGACGACTTGTGGTCCTATATCTAACTTCTGTACACATCTCTTCTGAGGATTTTGATAAAAAGTAATATGAATTCAGATGCCTTACATATTCTCGAAGAAATGAGTTTACTAGGAATTGTTTCAGATTTGCTAACATATTCTGGACTAATGAATCATTTTGCTCTTCAAGGAGATACAAAAACTTAACAGAGGCTTTTCAGAATGGTCAGGCAGAGCGGTATAAAGCCTGATTCTTATAATGTATAAAGTTCTCATCCATGCTTATTGTAAATGTGGAAGAGCTGCTCTTGCACTCAGGGTTTTTGAAGACATGAGGAGCTGAGGGTTGTTGCCTGATGCTAACACCAAACAATTAGCTAATGGCCTCCTCCATATTTCAAGTCAACATCATCAAGTCAACTCTCATCAAGGAGGTCTGGTTACATGTCCATAGCATTTTGATTATATTGATTATTGATCAGAAATGGAAGTGTTGATTTATGTAATATTGTTGCTAAAAATTGTGAGTGATCAACTGGACATATTGGTTCCTTCATGTTAAGCTCGGACGTTCACCTTTAAACACAAACAAACAAACGAGGTGATAACAACAGTGCGAGAGTCTGACTTTCTTTTTCTAAGTTATAATAACTTCAATTGTCGACATTGTATATATTGGTTCCCTCATGTTAGGCCCGGTCAACACCTGGGCTTACCCCACTAGTATTAGTCTATGAAAGAAAGATCAACCCTCTATACACTGTAGTGTTTCTTTAAGCAGTTAAATAAAAAACTTAACTTCACTATTTTGTATGTTATTCTCACTTGTCATATTAGTTGACTTATCTATAAAAATATAAGAAGGGATGACTTGTATATTTTTCTTATTTCAACCGATTGGATTAACTGGATAGTCAACTTATTATAAGTTTTAAGTGGCAAGATGAAATTAAAGTAGTCCGTAACATAAATGTAAATTGCAGGAATTAAAAGTGATACGCGATATTTTTATACTTAATTCAGATTCAACATGAAATCTAGTCTAATCGCCTTGGATTCAGGGCCGGCTGGAGGGTAAAGCCTCCCAAGCCTTTGCTTTAGGCCCCCAAATTTTGGAGGTCTCGTTTTCTAATAATAGTATATGTATATGTTATTTATTTATTTTTTAAAAATAGATAGTATAGAAATTACAAAATATTTACTCCCTCCATTTAAAATAATGGGTACATTTCACTTTTTGAAAGTCAATTTGATTAATTTTTGGAGCTAAATTGGATTAGATTAATTCAATATACTAAAATTAAATGGTAGATATTCATAAACTATACAAAACACCGTGAATTGTAAATTTCAAGGTATATGAACATGACAAGTATTTTTGGTATGAAGCAAGTATAATAAGAAAGAAGACTTTTGAAATTATGATGATAGTACCACTGAATTTTTTTATTTTTTCTTAGGTAATATGTATAACTCATTAATTTAGATCCTTTCGTTCTTTGAATATAGATCTTTTTGGATCATTTACATTTGACATTTGAACTAGATGAGGCAAGTTATATTTTCTCGTTTTTCTTTCTTACTATAAGATTTCACTTTTAGGTTTTTAATTACTTCATCTAAGTAAGCAACAAATCTGCATAATATATATACATAGGGGCGAGGGGAGAGGGGATAAGTTTTCTTCATTATTTAAGAAAAAAAATAATTAAAGGCCTCACATGAAAGTTTGGCTTTAGGCCACCAAATTTGTTGAGCCGCCCCTGCTTGGATTACAAGAGAATTGTCTCTGTTAGCTTCTTAAATTGTTTTGTACGTGCGGTTTTTATGGTATTTCTGACTATCACACTCTAATATATTCGTAACTCTTTCTATGAATTGATACAAGGTTTCTCCAACTTCTCTCATCTCTCCCTTTTGTTTATAAAGTAAATCTACAGAGGTAAAATACAATTTTTCCTTTAATAAGTAAAATATAGATCTTAGTTAGGGTCGTTTGGTAGGGTATATAAGAATAATGTTGAATAAAGTGTACTAGTAGTGCTGATATTAGTCATGCTTGCATTAATTATGCAGAGATTATTTCTTATGCAATGCTTGATTTGGTATATTAAAAATAACATGCATTACATATTTCTAAAAAAAATTATTTTTTTTACAAAAATACGCTCCACAAATTTAATGGAAAGAATGTGAAAAAGATTTTGAGAGACAATTATGTCTTTACCCATGCTAGTACTAGATGCATTAAAAATTGCTTGCATGGCTAATACCATTGTTTCCCATGTATTAGTTATGCATAGCATAATACCTAATAGAGTATAACTAATGCTGCATTAGTTAAACATAGGTTGAAAAGATGTACCAAACAAGGTATTAGTGATACATTATAGAGCTAATGCATGCATTATTTTTTCTAAATACCTCTTATTTTGTTGGGTAAATGATTGTATGTCTTTAGTTAGTCTTCGTCTTGTAAGTCGAGAGAAATTGGGAAGTAGGCCACTTTTAAAACTTATTTAGGAGAATAGCCATCAATTTTATTTTTGATTTAATTTTTAGGGGTAGAATAAGAAAGGTCAAAAAGTGGTGGGGTCAACAGTTTATTAAATTCTACCTTGGTCCCATAAAAGTCATTTTTAATTTATATAGGTCTATTTACTCTTTCCCAATATTTACACAACTCCTAAGTCCCTTCTTCTTTACTCTTACTTCTTTCCGCTTTCTCAACTCTCTCTCTCTCTCTCTTTCAAGCAACTGTTCAACTCCTAGATTTGTCATTATCGATTTCTCTTCTCTCTCAAGATTGCAACTTTAAAATTCTCGTTACCAGGTAAGTTATTGTCTTCTTCCGATCAGTTTTAGGTGCATATTGCGGTGGTTCTGGTTTTTTGAAGTTTTTTTAATCTGATAAGGTTTTTTATGAAGATTTTTAAATAAAATGAGTGTTCTGACACCAAATATTTTTGTTAGTGTGTTATGTTAGCAGCAAGGGTAGTGTGTTGTGTGTTATGTTAGAGATTTTTTCAGAATTTATCGATTAATACTATAGAAATTTAGGATTTTTTAAAAATAAGTTTGTGTTCTGTAGCGTATTTGAATGTCGATTGATGTAAAAAATGGGATTCTCCGGATAATGTTGTCTATTTTTTTAATTTCCGTGCTTGGCCTCATGGTCGATTAATGTTAATCTTAATTGTATTCGATTTCTTGTAGATCATAAAAAATGGCCAAAAGAGTAGGAAAGGATTCAAAGAATGCTTCTACCCCTGCTAGTAGGAAAAGAAGTGGCACTGAACTAAAACGAGATGCCAAAAAGAAAATATTTTCACCGTCTAAACATGAGTCAAATTTGAAAACAATGGAGAAAATTGAAAAGTATGTCAACGAACCAAGTGTTGAGGATAGTGGAGCTGAATTAGATAGAGGTAGTAGTGCTGGGGCTAGTGGAGATGCTGCTGAGGGTAGTGATAGTGGAGAAGGGGATAGTGTGCCTGACAGTTGTGGGTATGCAAATGAGGATGATGATCCTTTGTCTGTTCCGGAGTGTTCACTGGTCCTTATTGTTGAAAAATAAAATCTTGCTACCTATATGGATGAACTTGAATTATTCCCAGCGAAAGTTTTCGTTAGGTCTAGGGTGCAACTTTTTTATCAATTTAAGAAAGTTTTAGTTGAGCAAAAACTCATTCGTAGGTTTCAAAATTCTTATTTTGGTTAGTTTAAAGAAATGTCAAACCATTTAAAATTTCATGGACAGTTGGTCCATCACATGCTTCTTTGACGTGTCAACTTTGACTCAAAACTTCATAAGGTTACTACAACAAGCCTTTTGAATTTGGTTTAAGGCAGCAAGCTGAAGAAGAATGATAAGTTAAAGTGTTGTTTGATTTGGTTCTTGCAAGTGATGTTGCTAGCAAGAGATGTTTTCAAGACCGTTGATCTGAACTTCATAAAAATGATTTATTTTCTTGATTTTCTTGAGGAATACCCAAAAGGAAATGAGTCATTTTCATTGACATTGAACTACTTGAAGAAGAAGATAGACATGAAGAAGCAGAAGAAAGCACATCTTGAGAATGAGAATGGTGCATCTTATGCTCTATTTGAATTCCCCTGGACATTTATGGTATATCATCGGCCATCCAGTCTATTTGATTGTAGAATTTGTTTGAAAATTATAGTTGATTAACTGCTTATTTTTTGTGATTACAGGTTTGAATATATAAATCCTCCCAATGTTGGAATACATGATGGTAAATCAAAAGAGGTTCCTCTGCCCCTGCTCAGATTTCTCAGATGGCACACCAAAAATATTATCTCATTTGTCGAAGATGATTCATTTAGACATACGGGGCAGTCTTCAAAGGTAAAAATGTCATATTCTTATTAATTGCCTTTAAAAACTAAATATAGTAGGTAATAGTTAATGATTTTCCTTGTTTGGTAGATTGTGCACATCTACCTCACCCCTACTTTGCGAGAGATGAAACAGAGTTATATGCAAACTCTAGTCTCATCTAAGGATGAGGTCAAAGATGTCTTTATTGATGGGTTGAAGACTGATTTGAGTGGTGTCATTGTACTTGAGTCACCTATTGATGATGATGAAAAAGATGTGGATCTTGGTGGTGGACAAAGTAGGTTGGCTCAAGAGGCAGGGGAAGGGGAAATGTATTCTGTGAAGTTGTTTGATCGTGTGTTGAAGATTGAGGAGAGTTTGAGCTCTCTTTAGAAGCGTGTGTCTAGGATGGAATGAAATTTGACGGTTGTTGTGGATTATATGGTTGAAGAGAAAAAATAAGGAGTGAGAAGAATAAGAAGAAGGAAGAAGAGAAAGGTGAATAAATTTGACTTTTTAAATTTTAATTGATTCATGAACTCTGTAATTTTATTAATCATGTCCAAGAATTATAGAAAATGCACACTTGGATGATGAAGGGACCCTAAGAGATTCTATCAGAGCCTTTGAAGCAGCAGTTGCATGCCTTGAAAGGCCAAATCATAAGATCCCCTATGAAGTATTTGATTAAAATGATTATGTCCCTAATGAGGAGTTGAGCAAGAAAATGGAAGTTGATGGGGTCTATGATGAGGATGTTGCTAATAAAGATGATGATTTGACTGGGGCTAAGGAGCTTGATGGGGTCTTTGATGAAGCTGTTATTAAAGAAGAGGAGTAGCTTACCAAGGAAAAGGCAGGTGATGGTGTCTCTGATGAAGTTGCTGAAGAAGAGGAGGAGCAGATCAAGAAAAAGACAGATGATGGGGCCTATGATGCAGCAGCTGAATAATGGGAGGAGCTCACCAAGACCAAGCCAGCTGATAGGGACACTGATACAACAGCTGAACGGATGAGGAGCTCACCAAGACCAAGCCAGTTGATTGGGACTCTAATGCAACAGCTGAATATGAGGAGGAGCTCACCTAGGCCAAGCCAGTTGATGGGGACCCTGATGCAGCAGCTAAACAGGAGGAGGAGCTCACCAAGGCCTAGGTAGTTGACGGGGACTCTGATGAAGTTGACGGGGTTGATGAAGCAGAAGATTTAATACTAATAGGCTCCGAAGTGGTTCCTCATCAAGAAGTCATGGAAGATGAACCATTATAAGTTTGTGTTGGTGATTTTTCAGCTGATGTGATGTCCATTGTTAAAGATATCAATAATGATGAAGATAAATGATCATGTGAGATTTTAAGACAATTAAGTTTTATGATTTCGGTGCTCGTTTAAGATAAAAAAATTTTATGCTTTTGATGTGGGGTTTTAAGATAATTCATATTTATGGTTTCGGTGCGTGGTTAGGATAATTTTATTTTGGTTTGAATGTGGGATTTTAGACAATTAAGTTTTATGGTTTCGGTGCTCGATTAAGACAAATTTAATTTTATGATTTTAGACAATTAGTTTTTGTTTTATATCCTTGATTTGAGTGTTTGTATGGTTTGAATATTTTTTTAATATATCTTTATATTTGACAAGAAATCAGTTTTCATTGTAGTATATCTCTCATTATGTTGACATGAAATCACTTTTTATATGTTGACATGTAGTTTGTTTTTACAACTGATTTTGAAAGACGATGATTATTTTTAAAAAATAAATACTAGTAATATATCAAAATAGACGACATTGTCTAAAATAAAAATAAATACAATACCCCTACTATTCTGTTACATATTTTCAAACAACAAATACTAGTAATATATCATACATCACCATTCTTAGTCTATTCCTTTCTTCTTCAGCTACAATCAACCTCTGTTTTAGTTGATCCCTCTCTATTTCTGTGTCTCTCAATAAAACTTTCAAGTGATCCCTTGTGTCTTCAAATTCCCTAAATAATGTCATAAGCAAGTCCTTACTTTCTTCAAATTCTCTGAGGCTTTGCAGTAGTTGAAACTTGGCTACACCTTGAAATACTGGCATCTCCGATCTTAGACTCAATGTGGAAGGACTGCTTCTAGGTCCTGGATTCGATGTTGATTTATTTTCAACATTTTCTCTTGACATGTGGCTTGGCTCAATCCACCTAAAATAATCACATCCATCATTTTCCTATACAAAAATGTATTAGTCATTTTTAATAGTGAAACCACAATAAAAGTTAATATACTACTAATTAAAAACTCACCTCTCCAACTCTACAATTATAGAACCTACTACTTGGATTCTTTTCAATACGCGATATCTTCAAGACTGTTGACTTACCACAAAAATGAATGTCAGATGATTCGACTTTGGATGTTTAGATGATTGAAACATTATTGGAGTTCAAAATGGAAAAGAAAATAAGTAGAAAAGTTGAGAAAGAAAGGAGAATGTAAAAGTTCAACATATGGGGAAACAAATATGGCTCTTTTATACATGAAAATTCTATTGTTACCATTGAAATTTGCAAAATTTCTAATGTTACCGTTGAAAATGGTGGAAAGTTCAAATGTTGTCGTTGAAATTTTTTAAAATATTAATAATAAACATTCGGGTGAATGATATATCTGTCCTTGAATCGATATATCATAGACTACAATCGATAATTAAGATATATGTTAAAAAGGAAAATAATTAAATAAATTAAAAAAGATGAATGGGTAAAAATCACATCAAACACTTTGATACAATTTATTACAATATATTATAGTCCACATAAATTGGTTATTGTAATAAGTTGTATTAAAGTGGTTGATGTGATTTTTATCCATTCATCTTTTTTAATTTATTTAATATTTCCCCTTTTTAATCATATACCTTAATTATCGATTGTAGTCTATGTTCGATTGAGGTTTATGATATAATGATTCATGGACAAGGATAATTAAATGTCTAAAAAAAATTTATTTATAAGCGTTGCCTATTTTTTTTTTTTTTTTACCCTTTTAGTTGTAATTGTGCATTAAATGTCTATTTATTTATTTATTTATAAGTATTTTTTTCCTTTTTTACCCTTTTAGTTATAATTGTTCATTAAATATCCAATTATCTATTTATTTATTTATAAGTATCTTTTAACCTTTTTATTCTTTTTGGTAATTGTTCATTAAATATCTAATTATTTATATATTTATTTATAAGTATCTTTTCACCTTTTTATTCTTTTATTTTTAATTGTTCATTAAATATCTAATTTAGCATTTCACTTGTTATTCTCAATATACCATCATGATTTATTAATTAATAGTACCAGACGGGTTGATTGAGAATTGAAAGGGTCTAAGGTTTTTAGAGTCTTCATTGTTCAAAAATAATTACATAAAATTAACCAATGAAATTGAAAGATAAATTGCAATGGGGAAACAAACATATAAACATAAATTGTATATATTCAAAAGTTCATTGCCATTACAGATTTTAAACCCATCAAAAGAGGTAGACAATGAACTAAACCCCACCAAAAACAAACAAAAAAAACTACATAACTACGGAGATGGTGGGGGGTGATGATTCCATCAACCTCAATCTCCAGGTGAATCAATATTGTCCGTAAACAACGGACAATCCTCCTCATATCTTATTTCATTCTCTTCCGATCTTGTGCAAGACCACAAAAGAGACGGTTAACTCAGAACTAGTAGATCGTAGTTGTTAGTGTGGCGTTGATGGCGGTTGCGATTGCGATTGCGGGAGACGACGTTATTCACACTTTTGTGTATTTTTGTTTGAAGAGTAAAAGAAGAATATGAAGAAGATGGAGTGTAGTTAGAGTAAACAGTAAGGTGAAATAGACAGTACTATTTACTTGATTTTATAGACTTAGTTTTGTGATTTGAAACGCCATCAATAGGCAATCGATGCGTGGCTGGTGGATTGAGTCTCTTAAAAACTAGAACATTGTTACCGAGTAGAAATAATCACCTAGATACACGGAAATAGACTACTTTACAGCTTTTTACCACTTGAAATAATTAAGCCCCTTCATACTTGTAAGTCAATCGTGGATGATAAACCAAATAGACTAATATATTGTAATCGAATTGTATGGTTTATTTTACTTATTTTTAATTTTCTACTGGTAATAAAGTAAGTAGCATTACTTTATTATAACTTAATTTTATACTAACATAATTTAATTATATTATACTAGCAAAATTTAATTACCATCATTCTTTGAGAGATTTCAAATTGCTTTGAACTTAAAACACAAAGACAAACAAAAACTAGTTGTAATAGACAAAATTTAATTACATTGCCTTTTAGAAATTATAGGGTACTTTGAAATGAAAAATCAAAAACATTAACTTCTATTCAAGCTGTAAGTTATTCTTTTGTGGATACACTTGTTCTTTTTCCTTGGCCTTATAGCTAGTTTCAAGACACCAAGAGCACGTTTGACTTTCCTCCTTCCGGGCTTGGACACTTAATGGGGTGGCAACAACTTCATCTCTTTTAAATGCTCGAGAATAATTCATTTTGACTCCGAAGGGACTACATAAAGAGTGACACTATGCACTGATGTAAAGTTCAACAAGATAGACAGGGGAAAAAAATTCATAAATACTTTTTTCGTATTGATCTCTGAACTTCAACCTCAAGGCTGTCATAGCATGAGCACATGAAATTTTCATCAAGTCAATCTTTCTAGAAGAACATGTTCTTTCTAGTAGATTGACTTTGGCAGTAACACCACTTTTGATTACGCTATATTCGTACGCATCCCTGTTTATGTTACTCACATGTAACTTATCCCCAATGTTCATATTTTCTCTTATGATCTTTTCAGCCTTGGAAACAAATTTATTAGTGGATTTTAGGATCTCTGCATGCCTCTCCCTGAATTTTACAGTAAACTTCTTGGCTATAGAATTGAATATGGCAGCCAGGAAAAACTCCCTTTCATCCGTCAATACTGCGTTGAGTGACTCCACAATATTTGTGGTCATCACATCAAATCTATTCCCCAGAAAGTATGTCCTACTCCACTTTTGAAATCCAATATCAATCTCAAGGCACTCGGCTGCTTCAGAGCATTTTCTCTTGAACTTCAAAAAATGTTCGACAAAATCGTTATAGCTAAACGCCTTTGCCGTATTGTAGTACAAATATAGATAATCCCCGCATTGAAAATTCTTTCGGAGGTTTTTCCCAAGATGACTCATGCCTATAAACCTTGAAAAATCATTGCCTATGCTCACGTGCCTATCGAAGATAATACACAACTCTGATTCATCGACCATAATAGACTTCAGCTTCTCGAAAAAGAAGGTCCAAGAATCATTGCATTTCTTGTCGACCACGTAAAAAGCAACTGGATTCTCTGTATCCTAGGTAACAACACTCAACAATACACCCTCATATTTACCATACAAATGTGTGCCATCAACGACAATTACCTTTCGCATGTGATAATATCCCCAAATGAATAGCTCATGAACCTATCATTGTCGGTATTATACCTAATGATGTTTATGGTATCAGAATTTAGTTCCCGTACCATATGAGAAATGCCCGACAAACAAGCATATCCGTGCTTTGGAGTATCCCTAGCCCTGATCTTGGCCAATACACCTCCATACCAGCACCTATAATAGCTTGCTTTGCTTTGGAATCCTCTGAAGACAATCTTTTCTATTTCCTTTAATTTGGGGTTGGCCCCTTGCTGCCAATATACTCATTCATCAAGAGTGAGGCAATTAGAGTCAATGAGATATTTTTATGCATGCCCGTGATGTTTAACACCACAAATATGATGACCTACGTATCTGTAGATACAAAACTTATCCATGCTATCGTACTTTCTAGCATGCAACATCCATCCAAAGTTACGACTCTTTCATCTCAACTTGTAGAATATTGAACAACTTTTAATTGTGTTAAAATAGAAGGACTTCTTCACCGAAGTTTGAGCGACAAGTAATTTCAACTATGCCTTGTTATCAAATATTTGATGCAACACAAATCTAGTTCCATCAGGGAAGGAGTGGATGGGTTGTTGTTCAACACCACCACCTTCACCCTCTTCTTCCAAACGTCCAGAATCATCGCCATCTGATGCTTGATCATCAAGCCAGTCGTCGACCCCGTCATCTCCCAATGAATCATCATGGATTGGAGATTGAGGTGGAGGTGGGGGGGGTGCGGCTGATGTCGAAGTTTCTCCTTCACACCTCTCCTTAACATTTATCCTTAGGAAATGCCTAGAACCATCAACGTCAACATCGAGCATATACATTGACGCTTTTCTGTCATTCTTTATGAATGTTGGGTATACTTTTCCCCTTCCATTCATCAAATAACTAATGACAATGTCCGTAGGATCACAAGTTAATTCCCTATATCCAATTACACTATCAATCTTATCGTCGTATGAACTATTGCGATGTAGGGCAATGGATACGGTCTGTTTGGACCAAGATTTTCAATTCCAATATTTTGGATTCTCCTCCCATTCACCCATGAAATTACCACCAACCACAACATACTCTGCTATTGACATAATAAAACACTGATCGATTCCTAGGACTATGAGGGTCGATGACAGTTTAAAAATAAGGACAAAATTGTAGCGTACAAAAAGTGACCTCAGCTACACCAATGGAGCCTCAAGTATAAATGGACTAGTTTAGCACCTGTAGGATCTAGCTCTTGGTGAAGAAACTGAAAAAGATGAAGCTTTTGCAATAATGGTGAACACAAATTTTTGGGGTGAAACAAGCTCTATTGTCGAAAATCTTGAAAGCTTGGAGTGACTTGGTTTCCAAAGACCAGATTTGACAAAGAAAGGCAATTTGACCAAAAAATCGAGCTTTTGATCAAAAATTTTTTGGCGAGAAGAGCTTGTTGGAGCAACTTCTTGGAGAGCTTTAGATCGGATATTTTGGTTTTGATTTTGATTTTGATTTTTCTTTTATAAAATAAAAAAGGGTATTAAATGTAGGGTATTAAATGACTGATGAGGGGGTGAGGGGTGGGGGAGAGACTTGTTTGTATTTTTGATAACTTTGAGATGAAACATGGATAAAGAATGAATGATGTCATTATTGGTGGATATATCCCTAATATTTTCAGACTTGTGGCTATATGTCAAAATAAGTTTTGAAAGTGGCTATTTAGCCAACTAACCCTTGTAAGTTGGAAAAATTAATTAAGGGTGACAAAAAAGTTTCAAAACTAAAAAAGAGTGACACAAGTCTTAAGTATTGAGTAGAGGTGACAATTTTAAGATTAATGTTAATGACACTAATCTTAAAACCCTCAAGTTTTATTATTTACAAAAAGACTCCTACTTTCCCCACCATACTCCACCCCATCCACACTTTCTTTGTCGTCGTTGTTGCTGCCATCACCACTCTTCCTCTTACACCACGCCACCCACCCCCTCCACACCTTTTTTGTTGCTGCCACCACCACCACCACCACCACCACCTCCTCTTCCTCCATCATCACCATCACCACCATTACCATCTCTTCCTGATCCACTAACATTTCCTTCTCCTACATCATCACCGCCTATTCTTCTTCTTTCTCCTCCTCCACCACCACTATCAACACTGCAACAACCGTCACCTTCTCCTTCGGCGTCACCACCAGCATCACCACCTCCCCCTTT
This sequence comes from Capsicum rhomboideum, assembly GCA_031232105.1. NCBI lineage: Eukaryota > Viridiplantae > Streptophyta > Magnoliopsida > Solanales > Solanaceae > Capsicum > Capsicum rhomboideum. The sequence goes on along the minus strand of CP124719.1, from coordinate 110,458,853 downwards.
ACCATAAATATCATATTCTTCATAGGCTCCTTCTCCACCACATCTTTTTTCAGAAATTAAGCAACTGCCGAATTTGCTGCAGCAACAGTCGAATTTGCTGCAGCAACAGTCGTAGTTGCTGAAGCAACATCGATAGTTGTTACAACAACTTCGATAGTTACTCCAACAACTTCGATAGTTAATACAACAACTTCGATAGTTGCTACAACAACTACAAGATGTAATACAACAACTAAGAGTAGTTGCTGCAACAATTATCCTAGTTGTTGCAGAAACTAATAGTAGTTGCTGCAGCAATTATTATAACTACTGTAGCAACTATGATAGTTGCTGAAGCGACTATTGCAGTTGCTTAATTTTCTGTATTATTTTTTCAATTATTTAAAAAAAATCAAAATTTTATTTTCAAAGTTCTCAAAATTAAAAAAAATAGTCCATAAAAATTAAAAAAAAAAGAAGAACGACGATAAAAAGGGAAATAAAAAGAAGAAGAGAAGGCGGAGGAAGAGAAAAATCTGGAGAGAGAAAGAAAAAAAAAGAAGAAGATGGGGGAGAAAGAAATTTGGAGAGAGAAAGAAAGATTGAAAAGATAAAGAAGGGTGGAAATTCTAAAATTTGAAATTTGGAATGGAAGGAAGTACTTTTTAAAAAATTACACTTTACATCCCAATTAACTTAATCAGAATTTAAGTGAAGCTTTGACCTTAGTTGGTTAAATTTATCACCATTTTTAATTTAAAGACTTTTTTATCACCCTCCACTCAATTTTCTTCGGTCGTTGAGGTAGATATTGATATTGGTCTGATTTGAACAGAGATAGAAACCCAAAAACAATTGATCTTCGTAAAAGTTTATTTGATTAGGTCCTTTCCAAAAATAAGGACGAAGCTTAATCTATGCTTGCTTTCCTTTTTCACTTCTGTTGTTCTAGAATAATATTACTTTCCTTCCTTGATTCAATAGATTTTTCTTTAATTATCTTTTAATCTTCTCTAATTAATTTATTTTTCCTTTTAGCTTTCAATCTTCAATTTTTTTCCTTCCTTTGTGATTTTTGTTCTTCGTTATACGTGCATGTTTTGCATAGAAAATAAAATAACATAAATTTATTGCCATCATTAGAAGTGAGCTCTAATAATTTCAAATTAGTCAAGATGGTTAACTCTTACTTTCTTCGTTTTAAAAAAAAAGACCTACTTTCTGTTTTAATTCGTTTAAAAAAGAATGATCTTTTCTTTTTTGATAACACTTTATTTTCAACTTTTCATATCACATGTTTAAAATCACAAGATTAAATAATATTTTGGTACATTTGACATAACTTTAATTTAAGACCATAAGAATTCAAAAATCTTATTTATTTTCTTAAATTCCGTATCAAATCAAAACAAGTTATTTTTTTTGAAATGAAGGGAGTAATATTTATAAAAAAATAAAAAATAAAAAAAACAAAAAGTTTGACATGTGAGTTGTGATTCTTTCTCAATAAACAAGTCAATAGGGACGTTCTTGCACGAACAGTTAGGTGGTTTGGCAAAGAGAGTTTGGAATAATATTTTGCTTTAGTTTAAAATCAATATTTGATTATAATATTTTCAAATTCTACTTGGACTTAGGATCCGCTTTAGTTTAAAATCAATATTTGATTTATAATATTTTCAAATTCTACTTGGACTTAGGATTCCAAATTTGAAAAAATTTCAAGTATGTTTTTCAACATCATTTTTATAAATTTCAAATAAAGTGTTTTCTTCTCTTCTTTACAAAAAAATATAACTAAATACAACTCTATCTTCAATTACAAATTCAAAAATTTCAAATAAACTAAAAAATATTTTTAAAATCTATAGCCAAATACCTATTGAAATTGTAAATGTTATGAATTCAAATTAATTAGGCTGTTGGTTGCTATTTTCCAATTGGATTTTTCTTTCTAAAGTTAACTACAATCAATTATCTATGTATAAATTTCAAATTAATTAAAGCTAACTATATATACTTTAATTTGCATCAAGTAGCACTTTTCATATTTTTGAATGTTCAAATATTAACTATAAAATATTGAGTTGATCTATTCAATCTTGCTTTAAACATTAGTCAAAAGTGACTCAAAAAAAAAAATATGACAGCTAATATAGGACATAGAAATGAAGTATTTGATTTCTCCTTAAACAGGCATCAAGAGTCATAAATCAAGCAAGCAAATCTTCCAACTAGAAAGGAGAAAAGCAACCACACATAGAAGTGTCCAAATAACTCCCCCAAAAAAAAAATCAACCTTATCCTACTCACCCTCCCCTTGTGGACACACTATTTTCCTTACCTTCCCAAAATAAAATCCACACAATAAAACTATAACATCAATTCCACAAACACTAAAGAAAAATTACTTTCTTTATTTTATTTTACTTGATCTTTTTATTAAAAATAATTATTTTAATTTAATTATTAAATTTATAGAATTATTTTAATATTATTTTTATTATTAAATAATTATATAAAATATTAACTAATAATTAAATTTATATTTTTAAAATATAAATAATAAAAATAATTTAATAAAATAAATTCCTAATAAATGTTTTAAGGCAAGTATCAAGTCATATAGGCCAAAGAAATTGAAATAGAGATAGTATTACAAAACTTAAATAATATATTAGTAGTGGTACAACACTAGTACAATAGAAAACTAAGTTAAAAAAAGCATGCCAACGGAATTCGATCTTCCCGAGGAAGTACTGGAAGTACTGCCGTCAGATCCATTTGATCAGCTCGATTTAGCGCGTAAGATCACTTCCATTGCCTTATCGACGCGCATCTCCGCCTTGGAATCGGAAGCCGCCGCCCTCCGCCGCCTTCTGTCGGAGAGGGATGACATCATCTCCGACCTTAACTCCCAGCTTGACTCCCTCGACTCCTCCTTATCCGATGCCTCCGATAGGCTTTCCCGCGCTGAGCAAGAAAAGGTCCGACCCAACCCGACCAGACCCGTTTTGGTTTCTCCATTGGATTAGTAGGGAGTTGACTTGTTGAATTTTGCAGGAGAGTTTGGTGAAAGAGAACGCAACGTTGTCCAATACTGTCAAGAAGCTTAATCGTGATGTTGCTAAGGTATCTGGATTGAACACCATTGTCGAAAAATTATATTGTGTATATAGAAAATAATTATGTGTAAATAGGTAAAAACTACTTTGTACAGATATATAGTCAATACTGGCATTTGTCTAAAGACTATAGCTTTTGAGATTCGAATGTTTTGTTTTTTTCTCTATGTTAGATAGCTTAAAATGAGTAAAGTTTGAAGCTTTTAAGTAGGTCACTATGTGGATTGGTTGTCCTTCTAATTGCACCTAATGTAGAAGATTTTTTTCTTTTTTTTTTTTTGGCTTTAAACATTTGATATCAGAAGTCTACTGATTAGTGCCGTGGAGTTTCTTGTCTCTTTGACTTAGTATTAGTCAGTTCTATTTGAGGATGGGGAAGGGAAGGGATAAAGTACGGATTCATGTCATTCGCCGGGAAAGCACATTATGGGGTAATTGAAGAGTTCTTTGATGAAACAGACTACATTGCCAGGATTGAAATCCGAGACCTCTAGTTTAGAAGCTAGTTGAAAAACAAGCAATATAATTGTGACATCCTGGCTTAGGATAAAAATCCCATATCGGCAAAACATAGGAGAGATGTTTATAAGCAGGCCTTAAACCCTAGTGACGCGTTTTAAAGCCGTGCGGGTCTAGACCCAAAGCGGATAATATCACTAGCGGTCTGGGTCGTTACAATAATATGGCTTGATAAGAGATTTAAGAGAGTAATGTTAAAGAGGAAGGGGGGAAAAGGATGGGAAGACAACGTTATTAGGGGTATTTTGTCCAAGACTCTTTAGCTTCATTTTATCCGGAGCAATTTGTGGCTTGTTATGAACCTTGTGAACTGAAGAAAGCTCCTACCTGTTATAGAGTATGTAATTGTGAGTTTAGTAATTACCTGTTTAAGTACTTCTATAGTTTCCAAAGTCATTTGGTTATATTAGTTACATCTACATTACATATTGCTATGTCTCAGTCATCCCTTCTGCAAGCACATTAATGCAGTCTATTCATGTACATTATTCACTTGAATATATAAATGGAGCTTTATTCATAACTATCACCCTAATTCAGTAGTAGTAGCTATTGTTTAATGGCTTAATATTTATTGAGCCAGCACTTTTGTTTACTCATGTTACATTGCCATTGTATTTTAGTACAGAAGACTGCATAACTAGTTGGCTGTTTTCTCTATCTAAGCTGTGTCGTACATGCACATGCATGTATATATATAATATACATGGGTAAGTAACATGTGTTAGCTTCTCTGAACTCAACCTTTCACACCCACAATCCACCTATCCCCATAAGGTGCTATTCTTCTTGACCCGAAATTCTGATATCATGTATATACAATGGAATTAGGTATTGCTTTAGGATTTGATTGTTCTAAAAGGCTGATCTCTTGAAAATTACAGTTGGAAACCTTCAGAAAGACACTTATGAGATCGCTTAATGAGGAAGAAGACAACCCGGTAAGTCCTTGTATGAAAATTGAAGGATTACTTCATCTTCCTGTTGTTTATTAACTACAGAAAATAGTATTCCTGTAACTAAAATAATGCCTTTGAGGGTATTATACTATTACATGGAAATGGGCTAAATTTCTCTGTGCTGAAACTTTTAGAGGAACTGGAACACAACCTGCTAATCTTGTAAATAGAGGATGCTGTCATTAATAATCTGTTGCTTTTGGTGTTTGACAGGCTGGAGCTCCAGATTTTGCCAAAAATGGACAAAACCGATCAGGTTTATATTTTTGGTCATTGCTCAATGTTTATTTTCTTTATCTGGAATTTACTCATGTTCAATAAATATCTTTGTGTGAAGGTGTTCTGTTGCCATGTCTAATATGTTCCACAGTTTTCTATGTGAAATATATTTATTAGAGGGGAGTTCCTCCACAACTTTTGATATTGGAACTTTTCTCTTCTCATGAGGATATAAAGAAGTTGCCTATTAATGGTTCTAAGGATTAAAAGGTTTATTGTTTTGAGAATCTTTTGTGCATCTTTTGTCATATGCAGTCAGCAGTCTATATACTTAGAGTCGTTTCCTCTTCCCTTTTCATTTTCTCTTACCCTATATTTCGGGCCCTTCTTTTTCTATTTGGTAAATGAGGGTAAGAGGAAACAAGCAGTCTGCCAATTATTTAAAATGGAAGGTATTTTATCTTTGAGCACTTTAAAGCAACATTTTTAACTTACAAGTGTTACTTAACCAAGCTAGTTTAAATAATTTAGATGAAGATTCTTCCTTGCCACCTGCAAAACCTCCTCAACGGACCCAGTCAACAGATGGTGGATATTCACATTCAGAGGATGCCGAGTCAGAAAGTACGCTCCAAAATCCAAATAGTCTGTATTGTGACATTATCAGTGACCTCTGGCTAAGAAACTTTTAATCTACGAAACACTTTACCTTATGTAACTTAACCAGAAACTTTTATCTTTATTCAATGATTGCAGCTTCTAGGCCTCGAATATCACCAGGTCTGTTGTTAGCATCACAGACTAGCACCCCACGTTTTACTCCTCCTGGTTCCCCTCCAAGTCTTTCAGCATCTGTGTCTCCTTCAAGGTCGCCAAGACCATTGTCTCCAAGGAGGCATTCTATTTCATTCTCAACATCAAGAGGCATGTATGATAACAGATCTTCAGCATTTTCTACATCCCATAGCCAGCATGGCTCGATGTCAGGCATTGAAGCAGGATCGCAAACTGGTTTGTTCTTCTTCTGAACAACTCATATTGGGTTCCTTTCTTTGCTCATTTTTGGCATGCATAATTAAATTTTGTGGTGTTTGTTCAGTCTAAAAATACAACACTTTTATCTTCAGCTCAAAGGTTACTGGAATGAATAAATTTTACTTAATCAAATAAGTTCATCCTAGATGAGGGCCTATTTTGAGTTAGGTAATGCAAGGGAGAAGGGACAGTTTTGTTACCATGTGTTCTAAGTGCACCAGTTACTACTCTTTTGCGCCTATATATAGTGCATGAATGCATAGCCATATCTCTACTTGCTCCTTAATTTAACTAAATTAAAGCCTCATGTGTTTGAGGTCTGACATGAGTATCGTGACTTTTGCATGTACTATCCCAGCACGAGCTCGAGTGGATGGGAAAGAGTTCTTCCGACAAGTCAGGTAAAGCTATTGCTGCTGAAAGCAAAGTTATTATCTATTTCGTACTGACTGAACCACCACACTTTGTTAGAGAAAGTTCAATCGCATATGTAGGATTGACAAAAAATATATACTTATTTTGCTGTCACAATGTACCCTGAGGGTCGAAAAGAAAGTTCATCTGTAAAATTCACTACAACCTCCCCCACTTAGGGTCATAACGTTATACCTCAATGTTCTTTCCTTTTTTATTTTTGATATGAGACAGTTGCTGTATTTGATGCCATTAACTCAGAATTAAAACATCTAACTGTATTTACGTAGCGGAAGAAAATTAATGCATAAGTTGGAGATCTCTTGTATCAAAAATATCATTTTTATCTATTTCCTCTTTAAACAAGGCTCTTGTAAGCACTCCTGACACTATAATTGATTAAATTGTTGCCCGTATATTCAAAGAAATGGACCAAGATACTTCCATCACTTAATCACCTCTCTTTTTTCTTTAAAATCTGGATCTAAATTGCTTTTATCTTTCATTTCTTCTATTATGTCGGAAACATTTTTGGTGTTTGCTTTGGAAATCCCTCATTTTTTTCTTTTCGGTAAGAGCTAAAAAATATACTTCCATGGAATGACTGGAAAATGTCTTTATTAGACCTGCTACTATTGCAAATGTGGGATGTTCCATAACTCTGGTGATTATCAGTCTTCTCGAACCAGACTGTGATAAGCTGTGTTTCATTTTTGTATATCGTAAGAGTTTTTGAGCTTCTATTTCATTACCATGGGATGGTTTGTGCATTATCAGGAGTCGGCTATCGTATGAGCAGTTTGGTGGTTTTCTAGCAAATGTTAAGGAATTAAACTCGCACAAGCAAACAAAAGAGGTATGCTTTGGCTGACATGATCTTACGACATTAACTCCCATATGTTGCTCTTTACAAATATAACAACCTTATTTTTGGATGTGTTAGGAAACTTTGCGGAAAGCAGCTGAAATTTTTGGCGAAGAAAACAAAGACCTTTATACCATCTTTGAAGGATTGATCTCTCGTAATGCCCAATAAAATGGCCAAAGCTTGAATATAATCATCCTGCATTGGAGCATGTTGAATGTATTTTTACTGTAAAGTGACTGAATAAAGTAAATGTGCCAAAAGTTTGTAATTATTGTTTCACTACATTGGAGATTCTTTTGTTACCAATGTATTTTATTTTAATTTATAGCTTCACCAGCAAAAGAGAAATTCATGTACATTTTATTCAACTCAAATGTTTTTAGCTTCGAAAATAGAGTAATGGATCAATCAAAACTTCAATTCTCATTGGCAGATTCAAGAATGAGTTAGTAGGTTCCGCAGTCATAGTTAATTTTATATATATGATTGCGAAAAAACATATCGAGATAAAATTGAGTGTATACTTCAGAACTTACTCGTATCAACTTGGCAAGTAAAGGTGTGGCCTAGTAGTCAATAGCAGAGACCAAAAAACACAGGTGATTCTTCTCATCTGTCCTCCTATCTTTGGTGGTCAGAGTTACTTGATATTTGTTGCTGGCAGGAAGTGACAGGTATCTCGTGGATTTAGTTGAGGTGCGTGAAAGTTGGTCCGGACACCACGATTATAAAAAAAAGAATTTACTCTATCGACTTGGAATATCACAACGATTAAATTCTGAATCTGTCAGTGACTTTGTTCCACCCTCCAAAGAGGAAAGTGAAAAAAAGGAAGAAAAAGAGTGGAGTAACTGGAAGCTGGTGGGAGGAAAAAAGAAAATGACATGTAAGTAGAAACTAATGTACTATTGTGAATTTGTTTGGTAAATTAGGTTTTCTCGGGTATATTGCAGTATGTGCCACCCATTTTCATGTTGGTCAAGGTTTCTCAATAATTTCTCAATTCATAGAAAGATTTATGCATGCATGTATATATGGTGTTGTCATGGTAGTCACGGATGGTATAGACAGAAATAGTGGTACGATTAAAATAATATATATGGTTTTCTATTTTTTTTTTATTATATATATATATATATATATATAAAAGTGAAATAATGATCAATTCAGTTGAACTCACAAAATCCACTCCAAAATCCGTCTTTAGTACTAGTGAGTAAATATATACTTATTGCTTCGGATTATATATATTAAGGTTCCTAAATGGACCACACAAATTAAGAAATAGGTACATCAGTGCATGTACATACTATAGTCTACTATATGCTAGTATTATAAATAACCTTTTTGGTCCCTAGTAAATTTAATTTACAGGTTCCACAATTATGGGGTAGGTGCATTGGCATGCAGGTTGACAACATAACCACTATTTTCCATCTTTCCTTCTCATTTTCTCCTCCTCCTCTCCTCTAAGCTTCTCTCTCTTTCTCATTCATTCTGCAATTCTCCCATTTTTTGACTTTTGGGTTCTTTCCTTGAGGATCCATGGAAACTATTCTTGAACATTCAGTTTCTCCATGGTATGTATATAATGATTATGATAATTTTCTGTTTATTGCTTCACAATGTTCCCTCTGTCGGCGAAATGTGCAGCACCATTTATTTGTTTATGGCTATTATTTCGTGTTTCAGTTTTTTTCTGTTTCTGGGAAATATTGTTGCTATTTTGTATTTTTAACCAGATAGTTGCTTAATGCATGTGTTTGCAATGCCACACCTATAAGGCTCTCTGTGCGTATGCATACGCGCTTATATGCCTATTATATATTATGTGAATTCATATCTGGATCATTACGTATATCTTATCAGATCAACCACCTCTTAATATCCCCAATATGTTGTGTCCTGGCTGTATGAATGTTTACATAGAGGATTCATTATAGACTTTGCCTGTTTGTAATAATTCATCAAGTTATCAACCTGCCACGACTCTCCTCCTTTATCTGGACTGGATCATTATCGTGTGATTAAATTCAAGCAAGGATGGAGGATAACAAAAGTAGAAGCACATTAACATTTTCTATGTTGGGGTAAAACAAGAAATGATGTTGCCAGTTTGCTTTCACAATCATTGAATTTCTAGGCATGGCCTTCAGTATAATTTGTGATTTTTGTGACGTTTTCCTAATTAGGCTGCCCGTAGATAAGACAATGTAGTTTTAAAATGATTTAGGGATGTGTTCTTTAATTTGAATGCAGCAGGGACAAATAAATGGTAGAAGAAGCCTTTTCCTTATTTGTACGCCTATAAATATTTGCTTGATTTTCTAGAACATAATAAAGACAATGCTTTTTAAGAAATGATCTTAATTATACTTCTGGTTTCCGGAACTATGTTAACAGTGAGAATAACTGCAACAATGCCGGTGGAGAAGAGTCAAACGAGGAGCTTTTCAAGATAGGACACAAGCTGCTATTTTGTGCTTCCTCCATTTCTCTCACCGCCGAAGGTGATAATCCGCTAGTTTCTTCATCATATTATCTTAAATTACATGTTTTAATATATATCTGTTCATCTCTGACGTATTTAAACTTTTATCATTTTTATGCTAGAGTTTCGAAGTCTAAGTATGGGGGAGGATCATATGGATGAGGATTCTACTAGAGAAGTTATCAAAGGGGATAAAGTATCTGAGGAGGCAATAAGAGTAGCTTCTGAGGATAAGGCAGAGTCTGAAACAACTACTTCCAAGCCTACCACTTCAGATTCAGATGGTTGGCAAGGATTCATTAAAAGACTAAAGAAAGGGTCGTCCATACAGTTGCATACGTTCCATCCTACCATTCCTTCGCTACCTTCACTACCTTCCATAAAGATACTATCCAAAAGAAAAAGTAGGAGTGCACGACGTAGCATGCCAGTGCTGCCTGCTCCTACTCTAGATGCTGATTTGCAACACTGCTTTGAAGCTAACTGGAAGAATTTCTCCCTCTCTGAACTTAAGCAAGCTACCAACAACTTTAGCACTGGTAAAGATTTTTTAATTTCAGAAACTTTGTAGCTACAAGGCTCGGAGGTAGCTAACTTTATGATTTTGATCTTCATAGTACTCAATTTCCAACTCTTAGGGATTTAAGCTGACTGAGCTAGTTTATCTCTCTCAAATTTAAAGCGCATATATTAGTATTGTTCTAGAACCACATTGTGATGCCTAAATTTTTGTTATTTTGGAAGATAACTTGATTGGTGAGGGAGGTTATTCTGAAGTATACAAGGGACTTCTCAAAGATGGCCAACCTGTGGCAGTGAAAAGGATAACCAGAGGATCTCAAGAGGAAATGACGTCTGACTACTTATCTGAGCTAGGAATTTTAGTACATGTCAAACATCCAAATGTTGCCAATGTAATTGGCTATGGAGTCGAAGGGGGAATGCACCTTGTTCTTCCTTTGTCTCCTCATGGGAGCTTAGCTAATATGCTCAGTGGTATGTTCATTAACATTCTTTTTATGAACTGCTGCCTTCTCTAAAGCTCTTTAATAACTAATTACTTTATTTTATTATGTTTGCAACATTTACATTTTCAGGTGACAGGGATAAATTGACCTGGAACATAAGGTATAATGTTGCTCTAGGCACTGCAGCAGGTCTTGCATATCTTCACGAGGGCTGCCAGAGGAGAATTATCCACAGAGATATCAAGGCTGCTAACATATTGTTGACAGAAGATTTTGAGGCTCAGGTATTTATTTGAACCAGTTATCATGAGATGAAAATTTGTGTTTCTGGCGTTCTGCATTGGCTTATTGACTTGAAACTGACTTCATTTCTATGATTTCGGAATATCACCTTCCATAATACCTGCACAGAAGTCTCAATTTATATGTTGTATTGTTGCTGCCGACATAAAGTGTTCTTCAAGTGCTCAAACTGGATCACTCTTATTATTTTAGGGATAAAACTCAATGCAATTTATTTACAGATTATCGATTACATTATTGTGTCTAGAAATATGGAGTCACAAGTTTTATAAGCAAAATTATAGGGTTTCTATTTTGTCCACATTGAATTGTGGGTTTTGTTGCTCATCTTTTGGTTTTCTGTAGATAACTGATTTTGGACTTGCAAAATGGCTCCCTGACAAGTGGACTCACCTCACTGTATCGCAGTTTGAAGGCACCTTTGGGTTTGTGGGAACCTAAGCTTTACCTATTGTAAACATGCGATAAGGATCCTTTGTAGTAACTTTTATCTTGCATGTTCATGACAGATACCTCCCTCCTGAGTTCTTTATGCATGGCATTGTGGATGAAAAAACTGATGTGTATGCTTTTGGTGTGTTATTGTTGGAGATCGTTTCTGGACGCCCTGCTTTGGATGAAACTCATAATAGTGTTGTGATGTGGGTATGTAATCATCTCAACTCCCTTCAATTAGTCAATTGCAAATGTAGTACAATATAAGTGCCTATTGCTCCAACTATCAATCAGATTTGTAGGACAAACTGAAACCAATCAACTTTACAGGCAAAACCTTTGCTCCTCAACAAGAAAAATAGTGAGATAGTTGATCCATCACTCGGAGATGAATATGACTTAGAACAGCTTAATCAGATTCTTATGGTTGCCACATTGTGCTTACAGCAATTTTCAACAGATCGGCCTTCCATGATCCAGGCAAGTAAATTGAATTTTAGTCGAAAAATAGCCAATATTAGCATATCATAGTAACAGAAATATTGATGATAACAATTTAAAAGGAGAGTATGGACTTATGCTGCAAATTGTAGCATCTTCTTGTATCTTCCATATTCATGTGTCTCTAATTGTAGTAGCTAATACGCGATGGAACAATCAGAATGTTCAAAACTTTACTGACTAGGGAATGTTGATTGTAATCATTCAAAAGAAAATCTACTGACGAACGTCACAATCACAGAGTTTAAAGCTCCTCTTAATTCTTGCCTGCATTCTCAAAACAAAGACAGTTTCTTCGGCTGAAGGCAATGTTTAAGACAATGTTTAAATGATTAAGAAACCTTTACTGGCAGAGGCAGTGCATTCTCCTTGTGTTTTACTCAAAGCCATGATATGTTCTGCTTTTTTTCTGGGAACACATGGAGAATAAGCTTGATTATTTTTTCCTCGTCCTCACCTAGGCTAATGGCAAGTCTATTATGTAAATTATACTATATATGGTTAGCGTTTATATCATATAAATATTACTGCTCAAAAGGAACTTCCTTTTTAGTTTGTTGGTCCCTAAGTTGCTCGGAATCTCCAAAAATGTTGCCGCACCCCTGTCGGATCCTTCAAAAATGTACTACTTCTGAAGGATTCGACAGACACCCGATGACATTTTTGAAGAGCCGAGCAATATAGATTGGTCCATCCTTTTTATTTGCATTACATAAAGCTTGGTTGGTTTAAGCTTATTTGAAGAATGACTTGGTGTTGTATTTTGTAACACAATATACCATGACACAGCAAAAGCAGGAGAGAAGCTTATACATTGTGTTTTTCTTTTGTGATGTTATCATGCAGGTTGAACAAATGTTAGTTGCTGTTCAAGGCATTATACAGAGCAAGAAAAAGTTTCAAAGGTGGCCTCCCCTCAAGCGAAGATGCGCCATAGAACTGGATGCGCTGCTTGAGTCGCCCTAACCAAAGTTTACAGATAATTCAAAGTAAAATCAGGTAGAATTAGAGATATTTTCCTTATTAGCAGTGAGGATCTTTGATGCGATTGATCACTGATCACTCCGTAGTTAATGTATGCACCATGGAGCTTGTTCTATATCAGTTAAGACGGAATCTGAGCAACAGAATATCAATCCAACTGGGACAAGAAATTAAAATAAGAAGTGTAATGCTTCAAGAGTTTCAAGTTTTGACAGGAGTAGCAGCTTTCTTCTATGAATATGCCGTAAATTATTCAGATTCTATGATGAAGAAGAAAGAGATGCCAACATATAGGGTGAATATGTAGATTCGTCTCCAGTTTACACCATTTTTGTTTAGACACATCTACAAACTTCTGAACTAGCTAGATATTGAAACTAAAACCAACTGATGCATAGAACTGTGAACTGTAGATATATATATATATATGTGTGTGTGTGTGTTCGTAGGTGAATTGTTATATACTAGATTGCATGTATGTAAGCTTGGCATGATTTGACATGGCCAGCAAATAAATATATATGTACATTCTTTCTGTTAGGAAGTGCAGATAACTGTCTAATGAGCTGTTTATTTAGCACTATTGAAAGAATTTCAGATGCATATCTTCCTATTTAATTTATTCTATTCTGGTTTTGCTTTCTTCTTGATGTTATTGTCACTAAGATTTTGGTCCAAATGAAATGGATGATCCAAGATTTATTCAGAACTAAGAAACGTAAAATGAAAGATTCTTGAAATAAGAGTGGATTCTCAAAATAAAAGGCAAAATCAAGGCCAGATATTATGCATAAAAGAAAACAAAGTATGGGGGCAATTTGGAAAGGTTTGAGAGATTATACACTTTCTTGTTATTTGAGATGTGCATTATTTTCAAACTAAGAAAACGTGGAACATAGGATATGATAACAACAACAACATACCCAATGATATCCCATATGATTGGGTCTAGAAATGGTAAGAGTATATGCATGCCTTACCCCTACCTCACGAAGGTTGTTTCTGAAAGATATCAGACTCAAATAACGCATATCAAAGAACATATAGAAAAAAAAAGAAGAGATATAATGAATACAAGAGGAAACATCACATATCATACATTAAAAAGAAACAATAACAACAACAAAAGTAATGCGATAACCAAAACACAATCGATAACAACATAAATTGCAGGACAAGGAATAACTACACTAAAATGCTAATACTACTGGTATAAAGGAGAAACTAGCATGGAGCTTCAAACTACCACTAAGCCTAGTTTGCGGGAAAGCGAGACAACGCTCAACTATCTACTAATCTTCTACCCTATTCACGACTTTCAAATCCTCCTATCTAAGGTCATATCCTTAGTGAGTTGATGCATCATATCCTGTCTAATCACCTCTGCTCAATACTTCTTTGGCCATAAGTCAAATGGGCAGGTGAGGCGAGAGTCCTTCACTGTACTCACTGGAGAGAGGGTAACATATCCTATATAGTAAGGTCTTATCCCATTATTATTAGTTGAAGTGTGGGCCGATACTTTAGGAAAAAACTTCACATGTGCATAGGAAGACTAGAACATGTTTAATAAGCCTTAGTCGACCTCTGGAGGACAACAATTTTCTTTTCTAATCTAAGATTGTTTTTTCATTTTCTTCGATAAAGCAAGGTTTTCTCTCTATTCTCTTATGAGACATACTTGATAGGAATTTTTAATTCCTCTTCAATGATCTGGAATTTCTGTGAGGAGGTGAGAGGAAGCACTGGCTTTTATTGACCTTTTGGCCATTTCAACATTACAATTAGTTCTTACTTCTTTCCGGAAAGACTACTTCTTGAGATTTCGTTTATGACTTTATCTATTATTAGAACATTGTTATCAAAGATAAAGTAGGAGAGTGCTGGGAACAATCTCAAAGCATGGTAAGATATTATCATTTTCAATGATACCATTGGCATTTCTTCAGAAAAAATCAACAGGCTAGGTTTGGAAAAAACTTATATATGATCTGCTTATTTCTAAGTACATATCATCCGTTGCGTTATCCGCCATCTCAACGGTTGCGAAAAGCCTACCCTCTCTCGAATATTGAGTGGGTTGACCCGAGAAGAGATCTAAACGAACCTTCCAACAAGCAGAATAAAAGTTGACCACAAGGCCATCTCTATAAGAGATTGATACCCATAAAGCCATCTCGGGCATGGGAAAGAAAGGCAGTGGTCAACTAACTTAACTGGAGAGCCTAAAAGGTATTGAGGATGAGTCCATCAATCAACAAATGGTTGTTATCTACATGTTCTTTCATTAAGGATCAGTCGACTTGTCACAATTGATTGCTCACACACAATTAGGTTAGACATGCTTGGGGAGGAGATCTGAATCGCTATCAATACGATGCGAGGCTGATTTGCTGACAGTAACAAACTTGACTCTGCCTTTGAAAGAAAAGAGCCAAAAGACCTTTGACATGGGCTGGGGAGGGATGGGGTCACTTAGGTCTTTAGTTCGTAATAAGGCTCGAAGACCTCTAGCTGGATTTGAAATAAATCAGTTAGGGCATCCATTTCTAACATTGGTGGGAATATTAATTTTCTCTATTTATACATTAGTAGGAAATAGGCATCAACGAGGGTATATGGGAGGAAGCCAGTCAGAAGTAATTCAAATTGATCCTTCGAATCACTAAGTAAATTTTGACTCACAGATACCGTGATGTATTATTGTCAACTCACATAGTTGCACCTACCAGCAACAAGATGACTACACCCCCGTGAGATCCCTCTATTTTACTAATATACTCCTTTTTGATCTCTCCCATACCTTATAACAACCCGTTCCATCGTTACTAAAATCACCTCGTCCAAGGCAAGGGTACTGGGTACGAGAATTATTGTAATGTATCCTCGAATTAGTTGCGTGCTGACATCTTTCCACTATAGCGGCGTTGTGGTAGAGGCCTACCGGCCCCTATAGTAGGACGTCGAGGACCAGAATCAGTCTCTCATTTTCTTTATTTCCCTTCTCCTCTTCAGTTACAAATAAGACGAAGTTTCTTCCTAAAAAAAACCAAGGGTTACATCATAGCCTTGAAGCAATGTAGAAGAAGGGATATGCGTGAACGGGGTAAAACCCATTATTTTCTTATGGATTTCACTTTAGAAATCACTAGCACGGAGCCAGAAGTTCAAGTTCGTGCCTCCATAGTAGCTACTTGGCATCCAGGTAGGCTAGGTTTAATTGAGTAGCATAGACCTGGGTTAGAAAATAAATGCATGACGTAGATTGACGGGAGATTTCATGTTTAGGCTACGGGCACGGTGTTTGGTTAGATAAAAATAGTAACTCTGAATTTTTCTTGAATACGAATTATGGTTGTGTGTAATATTGAATTATGATATGAGCTGGTGTGTATTATTGTTAATGCTAAACCAAATTATGGATAATCGTAGCTTTGATAAGCTCGAACTTATTGTTAAACACTGACAAATGTTGATGTAGAGATGATTGGTGTCATGGTGTGAGTTAAGTGAGAATATTAGACAGTGAAGTAATCGTGGTGATAACCTAGGGTTAAGATGGAAGGTTGGATGTGTTAATTGTGGGTGGAATGGTCAGATTTGTATTTAGATATCGGAGGTTCTAGATAAGTCTTACAATGTTATGTGGATGGTGGTGCTACCCACGACTTAGTAGGTGATGGTTAAATGTAGTTGAAAACTCAATTTAGTTTATGTATGCATATTAACTGTCTCATTGTGTACTTATTACAATGCATGTTTAAGAGGTGTAAATGTTGAATGATATCGTAAGTGTCTAATCACATCTAATGAGGTTATATAAAAGATTGGTGATTGTACTTGCTGAACTGGAACTAGATCCTATTTGGTTGAGTGCTTAGATCCTAAATTGCATACTTAAATTCGTTATATATGAATTAGTAAGGTCTGGATTATAAGTTGTTGGCTGGTCTTCAGGCATACTTATGATTTTGTGCATTAAAGAATAATTATTATTTACATGAAATGATGAACCTGAGTTCGACCAAGTATTTGGGTGTATGTCTACTTGTTGCAATGCATGCTATTGAATGTTTAACTTGTTGGATAATTTACAACATGCGTGATCACCAAAAAAAGGATTGTGAAAATGGATTTATTGAAATGCAAGTGTGTATGCATGGTCTGATATTGTGATTGTATATGTTGCGACATGGATTCATATTGTGAGATGCATTGGTAAAAGGCATTGTCATGGAATTGGTTAAATTCAAAGAGTATAAGGGTGGGGATATTGGAATAAAGGTGATATAACATTGGTTTGGGATAAGGGTAACATACACTAGATGTCTGGGATGTTTGGTATATGGATTGAGCTCGCCCCCTGCAGGTCATGGCTAGTGGGCAAGCATAAGACCCTTAATATGTGTGTACAAGGTATTGGTAAATTTGACGGTTCCTTGAGTAGACCGAGTTTATGTTGTTGTTGATATATTTAGTTCCTTGAATGGACCGGGTTTATATTGTTGTTGATATATTTGGTTTCTTGAGTTGACCGATTTATGTTGTTGTTGATATATTTGGTTCATTGAGTGGACCGGTTGACATTGTTGTATTTATTTGGATCCTTGAGCGGTCCGGGTGGTTGGCATAAATAAGTTATATAGTTTCTGTGCAGTCTATTAAAATAGTAATTGTGATAGGTTGGAACTTAATATTGTCAGCCATGGTATGTTGACTTGGTAAACTATCTACATTCAATTATACTTGTAGATTGTTGATATTGTTGAGAGTAATTAAGTAAGGGTGTATATCCTGAGTGTTATATAGTGGTATTGACTTTTAATTAGTTGGTTATGTGTTCCTACAATGTATGGGTGTCTTGACAGGTAGGTATTTTTGAGATACATGATAATTCTGAGGTAAATTGAATGGGTATTAAGGGTTGGGACTCGTCATGGTCATTATCGTTAAGTCCTTGTTTAAGTGGGTGTTAAATACATATCTATAGGTGACGAAAGTACTGAGAATGGATGCTTAGAGTTGAATGTGGTGTGGTGGTTGACTAGTGGATTAGTGAAATTAGCTAAAGGATAAGTGAGGTTTTGATAATGAGTGTATAAAACTAAGGAGATAAAGAATTAATGGTGCGAAGGTTGTTCAGCTAATGGTTTATTTAAGTGCATATTTCATTTTAGATATTTATGTTGTGTTTATGTGATCTAATTTGGGTCGGCCGATGATGCTTACCAGTACATGTTGTTTGTACTGATGCTACTCTTACTATACCCTTTTCGAGGTATAGTCTATTTGCAGGATCAGTTGAGGTTTCTTGAATGATGCGGTAGAGGTTTCCAACAGCTTCTATCTCTTGCCTCTTATGGTAGAAGCTAAGCCATTCATATTTCAAACTTTCTTGTAGTAGCTCTTGTACCTGTCTAGACTAGTTCTTCAAAAAAGGTGTTTTATTCTTTGTATTTTTGACAACAGGCTGTAATAATTGTTAGATTTGAGATCTGTAGTAAAATTCTTATAACTTTCGCATTTATTTTGATTGAGTGGTAAGGGTTCTCCTATCTAGGTATATTAGAGTAGATATCCGCACAGTCCAGTTAGTTGGGTCATGGCAGTTGGTATCAGAGCCTAGGTTACTGGTCTCTCAGTACAAGAGAAAATGTCAAGTAAAGTCCTGCGGATTGATGTGTTGACGTCCACATCAAATCTTTGGGAAGATATGAGGCATTCTAGGAAATTATTCCACTTTTTTCTTTTCTCTCGTGCGGTCTGTATGATTATTTGTATGGGTTGAGTTCAATTGGTATCTCTCGATTTCAATTGATATCTCAAACGAAATAAATGGATGCCACTTGACTCCGTTTGGAATGACACAAGCAACGAAATTGGAACCTAGAAGGTTCCAATTGGTATCTGGCAGTAAAAGTTGTGTGTAACTTCTGGATGATCAATTACTGGTCGTTAAGGACGTAAGTAAAGGACGCGTTTAGAGAAATAAGAAAAATGGCTTATTTGATTTATGAAATCTTTTTAGTTGATAATTATGTGAATTGTAACTGCTTGAATGACTGCGAATTCATGATTAATGAAGTGGTCGTAAGTGTTTATGTGTTGTTAGATGAGAAATTGTGTTTTGTGTGGTTTGAGTGGGAAACTGGTGCTAAGTGTTAATCATGGTGTTGATACATGTAAAGGTGGTAGAGAAATTGGTTAATGTGCAGAAAGTAATAAAGATGGCAAATGTTGAATATTAGTGGAGGTTGTTGCAAAATTTGATTCTAGTTGTCATCTATAATCGTGATATAAAGAGTGGTGTTTCGCTTAATTGTTAATCCTTTTGTTTTGCTGGTTTCAAGCTTTGGATTGTGATCTAACCGTTGTGCGATTTTGAATTTAAGTGTTGTAGAGGAGATTGGGAGTGAGGGAAATTGCAGAAAAACTAACACTTTTTGGGCTCCTACTGCTGGGGCGCTATAACGGGCACTATCCCACTACTGTGGGTCTGCTATAGTGGGAATACTCCCGCTATAGCGATGATGTGGTAATAGCATGTAGGCTGCCATACCGTGATGGGCTGGGACAGAATCCCTGCCCTGTTTTCCCCTATTTTGTATTTCATTCCCAACCATCCAAGACACTATTTTAAGTTGCTAGATACCACATGATCTGTCACGACCCGAATTCCATCGAGACGTGATTGGCACCCGGCGCTGATAAGGCCCGAGAGAACCAAGCTTTGCTTCTATTTAGTCATATGCATGTCATAGGAAACACTACTATCACATAGAAACATGAAAGGCTAAAATCGGAAAGCATAGGACATATGACGTATATATATATGAGAAACTTGGCCATTGAGGCCATCAAGTCCAGACTTCATCTATCATCTTATACACATACACCCACATACGTCTACAAAAGCCTCTAACAGATGCATTTACCCAAAACCAACTGAAAGTCGGGACAAGTCCCCGCTTTATACACAATGTACTATTTCAAACCATATGCATCACTATGACTCGGAGAAGCCCCGAATTAACTGGAGCTCACCAATGAACCGCAAACAGCTAGCAACCTACTGTGGCGGCCTACTAGCCTGCACCTGCAACATGTAAGGTAAGTTCCCCAAAAGGGGTCAGTACGGAATAAGTACTGAGTATGTAAGGCTCAAATGAAACTGTACAATTCATAAATTTTTCAATGAACTCAGATGCATATGAATAACCAATATGAATAAGTCACCATTTTGCATTTTTGGAAACCATGTGGATTGTTTTCATTACTTTCTTTGCTTTCTTTATCTCAATGCTCAATGATAATAATGTACCCGGGCCCCTACTGATCAGTGGGTCTTTCTATGACTTATCGTCATGTTGGGATCGAGTCGAGCTAGGCTTATGCCCCTAGACTTGCCACCCATAAATCAATGCATCGGGATCGGGTCGAGCTAGGCTTATGCCCCTAGACCTGCCACCCATAAGTCCATACCTCGGGATCGAGTCGAGCTAGGCTTACGCCCCTAGACTTGCCACCCATAAATCAATACATCGGGATCGAGTCGAGCTAGGCTTATGCCCCTAGACTTGCCACCCATACTTGATCATTGACCACATTTGCATTACTTTGTTCATTACTTTGAGATTGATACTTTGAAGTTGGTACAATGATAGTTATAACATCACTTGAATTTTGGAACATAACATTGTTGGAACCATAGAATCTTTGGAACATTAGTCAATGCATATGAGACATATGAATGACATTTGATCAATGCACAAAGAACATGTGATGAACCATAATTGATATCCGTAAATAGGATACCCTTGGCTTATGAGAGATTGATACTTTTGTAGCCATAGCATTGTTGGAAGCTTTGGAACAATAACCAATGAGCAAGAGACATGTAAATAAACATTATTGGAAACATAGACTTTGTGGAAACATAACACTATTGGAACTATTGGACAATAATCAATGAACAAGATACATGAGTATAACCACTATTGGAATTTTGGAACACAACCTTATTGGGCTTTTAGAACATTATCCATGAATAGGGGACATGTGATTCACAATTGATCAATGAGTAGGAAACATGTGATAATAACCATTGGTAACCGGATATGGAATACCTTAGCATATTTCGGGATAGGACAAGTGACATGTCAATGTGAACACTATTTGCCGCGGAAAGATGCGGACAAAGTAACCTTACATACCTTGTCTTCCCAATGTAAGTACACAATCAAATATGTGAGAGCAACAATTTCACTCCTTCTTTACGTTTCACTCTACATCACAAATACATAATGAAACCAACATTAACCACCAACTACCTTACAAATGCATACAATAACAACAAGTCACATGTTTGGCTTTAACATGTCATTTCCCCTTGATAATATCATTTTCGGCATGGTCATATCAATAATACCACAACATGCCCAACATTGACCAAAATATCATTTATGAGTTTATTATTCCAATAATCCCACAATATTCCATACATTGACCAATACATGATAGCCAAGATCATGTCACACCAAGTTCATACTTTACACTTCTCCATCACCACAACATCACAATTATGCCATCAAATTACTTCAATACACCTCACAACAACAAATCGGCCAAAATCCCATAATTTACACTTTTATGGAAATAACAAGTTTCTTAATGTAATCACACCATACATGTTGGTATTTCATCCATACCATGCCTTTTCATCAAACCCACAAGTCATATTTCAAGTTTAATTCACAAGAATGCACATCTTTTATCAAAAACCAAAAGTGCACTATTCAACACCTTGCCACCATAACTACCATGATATACATAACCTCTCATGTACATAATATATTAAATTACAAGAATAAACACTTACCAATACTTGTAGGATGATGCTCTTGCCCAAGAAGTGGACTTAGGGTTTGAGAGTTTGAGAGCAATATTGTGGAAATATCTCCAAAAAGGCATGTGTGTTTTAAGAAATAAAAATCTGATTTGTGGTGGCTTTATATAGGCCCTCATGCTCATCTATATCCATCCAATTAGTCAAAAAGGTTGTGTTTACTTGTCAAACACAAGAATGGGTCATTTGACCCTTTTTGGGCCTCTTATTTTTGGCTCATTTTGGGATTTAAATTGGGCCCAATAACATATCTCAACTTAGCCCACCAATTTCATGTATAATTCACCACATATCTCATGTTTAAATAATTCCATAATGTCACGACAATATTCTCTTGCGAGATTCTCATTTGTCGTCTCAATCGCAAAAATAGACATTCTAGTCGTCCATGGCTTCTTTGAACATTTTTTTTTTGACAATTAGTTGTGTTTCATGGTTTGATCATGTAGAAGTATGTAGGAGTGTATTGAAGTATTTGAAGCTTTAACAATGCTCAAAGAACTCCAAAGAACCAAAAGAAACCATCTAAGAATCGACGTAGAATCGCGTTACAAAATGAGCGCGGAAGGGCACAATATGTCGTGCCTTGCGCCACTTGCTGCAAAGCAAGCAGTGGCGCGAGATCCTGCTGCCCTCTGAATCAGGTGGCTTGCGCCACACACCCTGAAACAGGGAGTGGCGCAAGTCTTGGTACTTTGCTGAATTTTTCGGTCACTTTTTCCAACACTTGCATATGGTCCAATACCCTATCAAAACACTATAAAATACTTACTTAGTGATATTAATCATCAAGTAAACATGACTCCACGTCACCAAATGAGGTTGGAATATGTACGGGGTATTACACAATTTCCCCACGAACTCACAAAACACCTCCTACGAAGGTCTAATCGCATATACGTGGCCAAATTTCAATTTTCTCGTCATTAGCATTACCAACTACATACTTATATCTCTCGACACCCAAGAAAACATTATTCAACATCATCAAGTAGGGTTGGGAAGGTACGGGGTGTTACATGATCGATGAAATCCACATAGCATAAGAAAAATATTATGCATTCACTAGTAGTTCATAAAAAAACGAGCATCCATATGCGAAATAAAATAAAAGAAAGAAAATATTGGTTGTTACATACCCCAAATGGGGGCAACCCAAATCTAAGAAATTTATAATAAAATAGAGGGAGGGGAGGTAGGCTGACATGCACTCGAGGGCCTAGCTGGAGGCCCCGTCATTTTCATAGGTTATGGGGTCGGTGCCTTATCCTCCCAAGTCACTCAGGAAGGAGAACTCCTACACGTCCTCCGACTCCAGTTAGGGAAGCTCCTTGTCAGGGATAATGCACTTGAACATGACCTTGATGTCTTCCACATCGAGGTAAGCATGCGATCCTGGGAGAGCCTCTTCCTCTTCTCTTTATCCAACTCTCTCCAGAGCTCCGCATAGTCCTAAGCAGTGGGAAGTGGGGCTATAGAACTAGAAGGGGCTGTATCCTGGGGAGGCAAGTGAGCCTACTCTATAAATCTCCTCAAGGAAACCATGTCCTGCTCTAGGCACCCATGGGAAATTGGGAGCTGGGCAGGAGGGGCATCATCATCATCCTAATCATCCTCCTCTGCTGCCCTGCTACTCTTAGACTTGACTACTTTTCTCTTCTTCTTGCTCTAGGATGTGCCACCCTTCACCTTGAGGGGATGGAAGGGTGTGTCCATCTCTAGGTCCCTGACGGCATCCTCCTTAGGCACCCCTATGCGTCGGCATAACTTTGAAACTAGGCCGGAAAGGTATGAGGCCTTTTTGTTACCCCAATAGAAGTCCTTCCACTCCATCATGATCTGATCCCCCACATTCAGCCATATCCCCTGTATGATGCAGGCCACCACTAGAGCTCGAGAGTAAGTCACGACAGAAGTATTACCCGACGGACGAATCCTCTAAGTCACCAGGTTCAGCCATCTACAAGCATCTACAGTAAAGTGAGTGCTCCTAACCCCCTCTGTACTAGTCCAGCAGACGTTGTCCCTGTCAGCCTCCGCTACCTGCATATCCCTTAGCCACCGCATGTCCATCTCTCGGGCCTTAGCCAGATGCTTAGCATTAGAGACATTCGGCACCCCGAGTTCCTTATTGATTGTAGCAGCATCCACGGGTACATCCACTCCCCAAATGCAGATAGAGAGGTTGGGGTCGTCCCAAAGCGTGGTCGGGAAAATGAAATAGAACTCCCTGACCCAGCTCGAGACCCCATTTTGAGGAGCCTCCACTAGTGGCATCCAACCGAACTCTTAGAGCCGATTGTAGAACTCTAGTGCACCCTCTGCCACACCTCTCATGAGGAATACCCTTTCATAACAGAATCCCATCCTCCGGTAATATCAAAATCGTTCCAGACAATTCTCATCGGGGAATCTTTCGAAGGCGGGGGAAGCATTTTCTTGATTGTCAGCCATTGAGATAGTAATCCTACAAAATCGTACAAAAGTGAGTTAGAACCCATTGAAATACCTAAATAATCTCAGTTTCAGAAAAATGCTAAGTTTGGGAAATAGCTGAGAGGCTACTACCTGCCTCCTGCTATAACGCACTACATCCGGCTACCACTATAACAGGAATATTCCTGCTATAACGGGGCCATCATAGTAGGAATATTCCTGCTATAGTGGGACCACCATAGTGGGATAAGGCTGTCATATTAGCCTTCATCATCCCCAACCCTCAAGCGATGCAACAATAGCATCTTTTACAAAAATTGCCCATTTTTGATATTTTAAGTACAGATCATGGTGGGGAAAGTATCCTCGGACTAGTATAAGCAAAAATTTGGGCGTTTAAACTCCTAAACATGCCCAAATTGTCAAGAACAAATTCAAAAATAACTCCTCATATTCCACACTCTTTCAAGCCCAAATTGGCCATGAATTCCATAATTCTTACACATAGAACACCATAGGAGCGTTGTAAATGTAAGAGAAGTAACCATACTTCAAAAATTCATTCAAATCAAGACAAAATTTTGATTTCAAAAACCACCCCCAAACTTACTTTATTTCTATGAATTCAAGCAAGTTCCTATGATAATACGAGTAATAAAGTAAAGGGAGAGAGTTATAGTGATAGTTACCTTATTTCCGACATTAGGAGTGAAGTGATCGAAAAGGGGAGAGGAGTTTTTGTGTGTAAAAGTTGAGAAATGGGTGTGAAACCCATTTCCCAATACTTTAAACTAATCCATCCCGCTATAGTGGCCTACAACCCATTATAGCAGTGCTGCTATAGCGAAAATATTTCCTTTATAGCGAGACCTAGTTCATTCGAGGGACAATTTTTTTTTTATCCATTTAATTCTTGAATTTATTTGATCTCTCAGTATACTGGCATCTTGGGTACTTAAAAAGAAAACTTTTGTCCAAATAGTCTTGAGTGATTTACGATTGCGGAATTTAGTTGAAAAAAGAGTGGATAGTTAAAACACGATTTAAATTTTGCGAGATATCTTGTGAATTTGAGGAGCAAGGTGAGTATCATGTTTTTACAATCAATGAGTAAGCATTAATAATTGAGTGTATTTCATTCCGTTCTTTTCCTACCGTGATCGTTCGGGGATGAACGATGAGTAAATTGGTATTTGTTGTAACGATTCATTTCGTTGTTATAAAATCACCTCATCCAAGGGCACGAGGTACAAAAATTATTGTAATCTATCCTCGAATTAGTTGCGTAAAAGATTTAGTTGAAAAATTTTAGAATTTGAACTTTGGGATGGGCTAACGTCATCCCGCTATAGCGGGAATTTTCCTGCTATAGAGGTGCTGTGGTAGCAGTCTACTGGACACTATAGTAGAACATTGAGGACCAGAATTAGTCCTTCATTTTCTTTATTTCCCTTCTTCTCTTCGGTTGCAAATAAGATAAGGGTTCCTTCTAAAAACCCCATAGGGTTTCCTCATGACTTGAAGCAATAGAGAAGAAGGAATATGCATGAACAGGGCAAAACCCATCATTTTCTTATGGATTTCATGCCAGAATCACTAGCATGAAGCCAGAAGTTCAAGTTTGTGCCTCTATAACAGCTATTTGGCATCCAAGTAGGCTAGACTTAATGAGTAGCATAGACCTGGGTTAGAAAATATATGTATGACATAGATTTATGGGAGATTCCATGTTTAGGTCAGTGGGCACGGTGTTTGGTTAGATAAAAATAATAACTCTAATTTTTTCTTGAATACGAATTATGGAATTTTTTCTTGAATATGAATTGTGGTTGTGTGTAATATTAAATTGTGATGTGAGATGGTGTGTATTATTATTAATGCTAAACAAAATTATAGATAATCATAACATTGATAATTATTGTTAAACACTGACGAACGTTGATATAGAGACGATTGGTGTCATGGTGTGAGTTAAGTGAGAATATTAGATGGTGGAGTAATCATAGTGATAACCTAGGGTTAAGATGGAAAGTTAGATGTGTTAAATTATGGGTGGAATAGTCAGAAGTGTATTTTGATATTGGAGGTTCTAGATAAGTCCTATAATGTTATATGGATGGTGGTGCTACCCACGACTTAGTAGGTGATGATTAATGTAGCTAAAAACTCAATTTAGTTTATGTATACATATTAACTGTCCCATTGTATTCTTGTTACAATGCATGTTTAAGAGGTGTAAATGTTGAATGATATCTTAAGTGTCTAATCACATCTAATGAAGTTATATAAAAGATTGGTGATTTTACTTATTAAACTGGAGCTAGATCCCATTTGGTTGAGTGCTTCAATCCTAAATTACATACTTGAATTCAATATATATGAATCGATAAGGTATGGATTAAATGTTGTTGGCTGGCCTTCAGGTATACTTGTGATTTCATGCATTAAAGAATAATTATTGTTTACATAAAATGATGAACTTGAGTTAGAACAAGTATTTAGGTGTATGTCTACTTGTTGCAATGGATGCTATTGAATGTTTAACTTGTTGGATAATTTACAAGATGTTTGATCACCAATAAAGGGATTGTGAAAAAGGATTTGTTGAAATGTAAGTGTGTATGTGTGTTCTGATATTGTGATTATCTATGTTGCGACATGGATTCATATTGTGAGATGCACCAGTAAAGGGAATCATCACAGAATTGGTGAAATTCAGGGAGTATAAGGGTGGGAACGTTGGAATAAGGGCTATATAACATTGGTTTGGGATAAGGGTGACATACACTAGATGTATGGGATATTTGGTACATGGACTGAGTTTGTCCCCTTCAGGTTATGGCTAGTGGGCAACCATAATACCCTTAGCATGTGTGTAGAATGTTGGTGGGTTTGATGGTTCCTTGAGTGGACCGGATTTATTTTGTTGTTGATATATTTGGTTCCTTGAGTGGACCTATTTATGTTGTTGATATATTTGGTTCCTTGAGTGGACTGGTTGGCATTGTTGTTTTTATTTAGATCCTTGAGCGGTCAACATAAATAAGTTGTATAGTTTCTATGCAGTCTATTAATACAGTAATTGTGGCAGATTGGTACTTAATATTGTCAGTCATGGTATGTTGACTTGGTAAACTATCTGCATTAAATTGTAATTGTTGATTGTTGATATTGTTGAGAGTAAGTAAGTAAAGGTGCATATACTGAGTGTTATGTGGTGTTATTGACTTTTAATTAGTTGATTATGTGTTCCTACGATGTATGGGTGTCTTTACAGGTAGATATTTACGAGATACATGATAATTACGAGGTCAATTAAATGGGTATTAAGGGCTGAGACTCGTCATGGTCATTATCGTTGAGTCCTTATTTAAGTAGGTGATAAATACATACTATGAATGGATACTTAGATTTGAATATGGTGTGGTGGTAGACTAGTGGATTAGTAAAATCGGCTAAATAATAAGTGAGTTTTTGATAATAAGTGTATAAAATTAAGGAGATAAAGAATTAATAGTGGGAAGGTTATTCAGATAATGGTTTATTTAAGTGTATGTTTCTTTTTGGATATTTATGTTGTGTTTATGTGATCTAATTTGGGTCAGCCGATGATGCTTACCAGTACGTATTGTTTGTACTGATGCTACTCTTACTATACCCTTTTCAGGGTATAGTTTGTTTGCAGGACCAGTTGAGGTTTCTTGAATGATGTGGTACCTTCTATATCTTGCCTCTTACGGTGGAAGCTGAGTCATTCGTATTTTGAACTTTCTTGTAGTAGCTCTTGTACCTGTCTAGACTAGGTTCTCAGAAAAGGTGTTTTATTCTTTGCATTTTGGAAAATAGGCTGTAATAATTGTTAGATTTGAGATCTATAGTAAATTTTTTTTATAACTTCTGCATTTATTTTATTTGGGTAGTAATAGTTCTCCTTTCTAGGTAGAATAGAGTAGGTGCCCGAACGGTCCGGTTAGTTGGGTCATGACAAACCTTCATATCAAAGACGGGAATGATTGACTTTTGAATCAAAATAATAATGCATAATGGCACTACTCTTTTCCATATCTTCTTTTATGATCTTATCTACTTGAAATGTTTTCATGTACTTGCAACGAAGGTACCCAGAGGACCAAATAAAAGGGCACTGAAAGGTCTTCAATTAAAGCTTCGCCAGTACTTGAAGGACTCGAAAGACCTACTTGATGAGTTTCCTTATAATTTAGTTCGCAGTTGCATTTAAGTCGAGAGTAGCAAAAGGATTCTCCTAAGAGAACCTTAGCCCTTAAAGCTGAAATGACTTTTTTGAATTGTCTCACTAGTGAACGCCTTTATTTATTAGCTATATGATTAGTGTATTAAATGTTAGCTTTCTAAAAGTTATGGTAATAAAATCCCTTTTGAAAATACCATTAATCCGCCTTAAGTACTCTTTTAAGTCCACGAAAGGCGGATGGAATAAAGGGACCTGCAGGAGGCTGAAAAGTTGTAGTGCGCTAGCTCTAGCGAGTTAGTGCAATAACTTAGTGTCTGGTTTTCTTCGCTGATTTTTTTTACTTACATAAGGTCCGCAGGAAAGCGGTTGCTAAGGCTTGTAGCTTGATTCTGTCCTTAGTTAATGTGGACTGAAGTTGTTCTAATTATTGTATGTTGTTTTAGCCAAATACCTTCCTATGTAATCTTTGGTCTCTTTTTGAGAGAAGATTTTCTACCCTACCTGCCTATTTAGAACTTCAAGTCTATCGAGAAAAGATGTGGTGGTACCCCTACAACTTTTTCTAGAACCGAGCGTCCAGCCGTGTAGGAAGACTCACCCTAGCCACTATAGTGATCCCACCCCCAACTTTAGTTGAGAAACACCCTTTGTCCTTTTCTATTTTCTTATGTGCCCAAAAGCTTGCTCGCCTATTTCTTGAGACCCTTTCTGATTTCCTCACTCAATCGTATGAGAAGCAGGCCCTGTCTTAACCTGTTCTCAAATAGCTAGCCCTCACCAGGCTGCCGGCATTGCTAAATATTCCTCTATGAAGCAAGCTTTCCCGAATACGATAGATGCATAAGTGTCTAAAGATGTCGGGAGGAAGAAATTTGTTGGACAACTGTATACACAAGGTTACATTAGTATTCTATGAATTGAAAACATTGAAAGAAAGGGTAAGGGGTAGGAATAAATTTTTTTAGGTCTTGCTCTTCCAAAGCAGTCGGCCTAACCTTTGGTTCCTGTTAGGGGTGGGCGTTCGGTTCTTCGGTTCGGTTTTTTAAAAGTTCGGTTTGGTTCTTCGGTTTTCGGTTTTGAAAAAATGAGCACCGAACACCGCACCAAACTAATTCGGTTCGGTACGGTTTTTTGAACTTCGGTTCGGTTTTATTCGGTGTTTTTAAATCGGTTTTTCAGTGCAAGTGAGAAATAAAAATATCAAAATATATCCACAATTTCTTACAAAATCCAAAAACATGGCAACTAGTATTTTAATAGCATAGCAGATCAGCAGTAGCAGCAGGCAGCAGACTAGCTGGCAACAAAACTTTAAAGTTTAAATCTTTAATAACATGGCAGCAGCAGGCCATCAGCTATACTTATTCAAAACCATGTCTGCCATGCCAGGCACAACATAAAAAAACATGGCAGATTGGCAACAACTAAGGCTTGCCAACAACACTTAAAATCCAACTTCAAATAAAAAGAATAGCAGTCACAAATGATGTTGCCAATCTAGCAGTCAACAACAACACCAGTTACCAAATTCAGCTTAAAATCCAGCTGAATTTTACTTAAAGTCCAACACTAGTGGCCACTCCCACATATGAAGATTACTTAAAATCCATCTTCAAATAAAAAATATAGCAATCAACAACAACACTAGTTACCAAATTCAAAACATAAGCTTAAATACGAATCTTCCTAGCTTGATCAAGACGATGCTCAAAACATCTTGTAAAATGCTTCCATAAGCCATTTGTTCCAATCCATTTTGGATGACAATTGAGTATCACACCACATGTCAAGCACTTTGCTTTGCGCACTTCATCATTGTCTTCAATCACCTCAAAATATTCCCAAATTAATGAGTGAGCTTTAGGAGGCATGGTTGAACTTGAACCTAATAAAAAGTATAAAACATAAAAGAATAAAACTATAAAAGAATATCTCATGTCACCAAGAAAATAAAGTATTGAAACTCACCATAGGACACTAGTAGCAAAATAGCAAATTGCAATCAAACATCAACAATGCAAGGATCCCTTCCATTATTTGTCATCTCTAAAAATAATTTAAAGAAATTTGTCATACAACATAAACAAGTAGTAAAGAAGATTAGTTGCACACTAAAACATAAGGAAAAATTTATAAAAACTTACCAATTTCAAGTTGCTCAAGATATTCCAAACTTTCTTCCACACAAATAGATTTAGTCTCTTTTCTAAGCCAATCTTGAGAACAAACAAGAGATTGCACGCATCTAGGAGTCAAAGAACTTCTAAATCGATCAAGTATACGGCCACCGGTACTAAAGGCACATTCCGATGCCACACTTGAAATAGGAATAGCCAACACATCACGAGCTAACTCTGAAAGAATAGGAAATCTTGGAGCATTAAGTTTCCACCATTCTAAGAGATCAAATTTAGGATGATCGGGCTCCTGACCTTCAGAAATGTATTTATCTAACTCAGTCCTAGTACCCTCACTTTCACAATTCTTTTGTTTCTTCAAGTGAAGCTTAGTTCTCAAAGTATTTGTTCTTACACTTTGAGAACCAGAACTACAGGAATCAGATGTGTCTTGAGATGAAGTAGATTTAGAAGGAAATGATTGATATTGACATTCTCTTGAATATTTTCCTAGATACTCTTTAAACAAAGCTTTCAAATAATCCTCAACTATCGTATTAACTTTCTGTCCCACTTTCTCCCCAAATAACTCTTCAAGCCCAAAGGTAACAAACACAAACTTATTACGAGGATCCAAGACTGAAGCAATATAAATCATTGGGTTCATCTTGTCAGGTGTACCCCAATATGTATTGAACTTCTCCATCATCCGCCCAGCCATTAAACTCAAATTAAGATCGTCACTAGCCAAACATGCTTTCAAATATATATCAAGCTCACATACATCCTCAAAATGAACACTAGATGTAACATAATGTGAACCCGAAACCTTTACGGTGAGGTCATAAAACTTTTGAAGAAACTTTACCACATTCCTCACATTTGCCCAATCATCACATTCGAGAAGACCTGCAGCACTTCCATCTTCACAAATATGAGTAGAAAGAAAGGTTTTAAAATTTGCATCAAAAAGATCAAACCTGTCAAAAGCTTTCTCAAAGTATTGTGCCGTTTCCAACATCTCGTAGGTGGAATTCCACCTAGTAGGCACATCTAGGCACAATGATTTAGTACATTCTATCTTTTGGACTTCACAACATTTCACAAAGTTTCTTATTCTTGCCGGAGATGACCTAACATACCTCACCATTTGTCTAACACGTTTGACAGACTTACCAATTTCCTTCAAGCCTTCGTGCACAATTAGATTGAGTATGTGAGCCATACATCTCATATGAAGATGCTTACCACTCATTATATTAGTTCCCCACATATCTAATTGTTTAGACAATTCTGTAATTGTAACACTATTTGAAGCAGCATTATCAACAGTTACACAAAACACATTATCCAAGTTCCACTCAAGCAAGCAATTACCAATAGCATCTGCCATTTGATCACCCTTATGACTAGAAATTAGGCAAAAATTCAATATTCTTTTATGCAATACCCAATTTCTGTCAATAAAGTGAGCAGTCAAACACATGTAATTAATTTTTTGTATCGATGTCCATGTGTCAGTGGTAAGGCAAATCTTTGGTTGTGCTTCCCTAAAAGACTTCTTCAAATTATATCTTAGATCACCATAAAGATCATAACAGTCCCTTGTAACTGTTCTACGGGAAGGAATTCGAAATAAAGGTTGAGCAAGATTCATGAACTTTTTAAAGCCTTCTTTTTCAACAAAACTGAATGGCAGTTCATCTACAATTACCATCTCAACTAAAGCCTTCCTAACAGCTTCTTGATTAAATTCCCAAAGTGGTGCATCTTTAGATGAAAAATTTATCTTTTTTTGAGTAGCAATAACATCAACAGGTTTATAGACTGGACACCTTCCTAAATGTTGTTTCAAGCCTGTTGTTCCATTAGTGGAAGTATAAGCAAGAGATGTGAAACAATACCTGCACTTCACTTTACCAATACAAATACCATTGCCATCCACAACCTTATCATAATGACCCCAAACCTTGGATCTAGATGGAATTTCTTTTCTTTTCTTTGTAACTTCAGTGTCAATTGAGTCATTGCTATTGTCTGAATTAGGTAAACTATCACTTGAACCGCCAATACTTACTCTACTTTCATCCGTCATCTATTGAAAAATAAAAATTAAAAGAGTAAAGACCATAACTCCAGAATTAATGGAACATTCATTCACAAATAACAAACAAAAAGAGGTATCACAGATAAGTATTCTTTCGGAGGTGCTGACTCTCTTGTATATTATTCCATTCGATTTTTAAAGTTCATTATTTATAATTTACGATTACTCTTAAACTAAACCATCCAGTCCAGTTTTATTTTCCGAGTCCTTTGAAAACATGAGTAAAATCAGAAGAATATAATCACTCTGAGGATGGACGACAATTTCTATTTGTGCTTTTCTTTTTCTTTTTTTAAATAATAATGTGAAAAAAGGTCACACTTTTTGTAAAGTTGAAGGAAATGAAATCTAACACGGGAAACAACTGTATTTAAGTACAACTCAGAGAATTAATCACATACAGGCTACAGCTGTGACCAAAGGGTAGAAAATTCTAACAAAGGGATGATGCAAAGAGCCAAAGAAGAGTAGAAAGAGCCGACCTTTGGGAATCAGAGATGAGGTACCGGTCGTCGGTCGCCAATCGTCAGTCGTCGGTCGCCGATCCAGTGATGAGACGAGAGAGATGATGTGAGACAGTGAGAGAGTGAATCTGATTTGTGAAATGTGAATTAGGTTTAGGGTAGAAAATATAAATATATAGGGCTGACTTAGTGTGGGCTTGGTCTGAATAAGTGAATATGAATTAGTGTGGGCTTGGTCTTTTTTTATTAATGGGCCGATCCAGATTGGAATTGGATTTCATATTTCCATATATTCAATATAAATATATATAATCAATAATGGAATATAAATATTTTTTAAAAAATTTAATTAATTGGTATTTCGGTTCTTCGGTGCACCGAAGAACCGAAACCCTCAAACCAAACACCGAACCGAAGAACCGAAATATCAAAAAAAAACACCGACACCGAACCGAAGAACCGAAGAACCGAAATCGAAGAACCGAACTAATTCGGTTCGGTTCGGTTTTTCGGTTTTTCGGATTTTATGCCCACCCCTAGTTCCTGTAACTAAATTTTTCTTTCTCACTCTTTATGTGCTTTTTTATACTTCATCCATACTTTCTGACTTTTATTTTGAAGTGTGGGTCAAACGACTCCCTCTACTTCTACTTTTAACTTAGGCAAAATGACCTAATAGACCCCTATACTTGTATGTTTTTTCTATTCTGGACCCTCGTACTCACCCCTTTGCCAACTAAACCCTTAAACCCATCAAAACACGACATTCTAAACTCTTTTTTTGACTACTCAGTTGTGCGTGTAACACAAACCCTAACACACACATTTCCATGTCATTTAAATTCCACATAGGAAATGACAAGTTAAAAGTTTTAAAATATCCAAAACCTCCTCAACTTCTCATTCTTTTTTGGTTCATCTGGAGACCCATACTTTCTCCATTTCATTTTTCCCTTCATTTTCATAATTTTTTTCAAGTTTTCAAGTTGTTTGAGTTTGATTTTCATTCTATCTATGTAAATTTTCCAACTTATTATTTTATTTATTTGTTGTTCAGTCATTTTTTGTCTTCTATTTTCGTCTTTGTTTGATTTTAGGGTTTTAGTCGATTTACAGTGATTTTGGTGGAAATTTTTTGGAGATTTTGATTTGTTTTGTGCCTAATGTTAGTGTAAGATGTTTTTATAGTAGTGTTAGGCTTTCAATGGTATATTTCATGATTTTAATTAGATTCTAAGATTTTCTCGTAAAATTTCAATTTCATCTGAAATTAGTATTTTTTTTGTCAATTGTCTTGGTATTGTTTCTGTTAGTGGTCCATTCGGATATATCAGACATATGCGGAAGAATATAGAGGAATCTTAAAACTTTTTGCTTTAAAAATTAGGGATTTTTGTTGTATTAGTCAAAATCACTAATATCATTGTTATTATTGTCAATTTACAGGATAAGTAAGTAAATGGCTTCAACAACAGTGACACTTCAAATGCACTATAGGGGCTATTTTTTATCAAATCCTGAGCTAAGGTATGCCAATGGAATCTGTAATCTTGAAAAGACTAGAATAGATGTAGATGAACTCCATATTATGTTGTTTTAGAAATTAGTTAGTGAATCAGGTGTTAATAAAGTTGAAACATTTGGGTGTAAAATCAACAATAAGGGTGGTTATCACATATAAAATATTAATGCTGATGTTTTAAGATTTCTTAATAACTTGAAGGGTGGAGACTTTATTGATATATGTGTGGTACATCAAAATTAGTACATCTTTAATTGTTGAGAATGAAAATGAAGTATAACTAGCCAAATCATTGACCCCAAAAAAAGGACAGCCAAGTGTCCACAAGTCTAGGTCTGATATGGCACCCCCACCTTTACTACTAAATTCTAGAGCTGATGTGCCCCCCTTTACTGCTAAATGCTAGGGCTGATGTGTCACCCTCCCTTCCTTTAATGCTAAATGATAAGGCTGATGTGTCTTCCGCTCAACCACTTGATGAAAATGAAATTGGGGATTTAATAAAGATAAGAAGCCTAGGATAGACAAAGGAAACAAAAGGAGGTTGCTGCCAAGGGTATTTCATTAGAAGATATAGATGAAGGTCAAAGTAATGACTTCTCTTCATACCACCTTTAAAATTCTATTGATTCTAACGTAAATATAGATAAGTGCGACTCTAATTCTGGTTCACTTTATGATGTTGATGAAAATATTGATGATTTGAGTGAGTTGGATGAGGAGTTGCTTGAAGCTAGACAATCTAACATCGAAGATCATGTTAAAGAGAAGGCTGATAGGGTGAATCTAGATGAGATATCATTTGGTCATGTAGGTACAAATGCTGGTTTTGAAGAAATTTATAAAAGCAAAAGGGGAAGATTTGAAGGAAAATTGGGTGGGGATGACCCTTATTTTGATAGCTCAGATCCTAATAGTGAAATTAGTGAAGATGAAGAGGATCCTGTTGGGAATGATGAAGTGGTTGATCCACCACCCAGGAATTCAAGTAGAAAGATCTACTTTGACCCAACTGCCAAAAAAGTTTTATTTTAGTTGTATATGGTAGTTGTGTATAATATTGAGTTTAAGGAGGCACTAAAAACTTACTCTATTCAGAAGGGTGTGAATCTTAAATTGAAACCTAATGAGAAAGAAAAGTGTAAGAAAAAGAGTTGTCCTTGGTATATTCTTAGAAATCTTAAAGGTAACACTGGAAACTTCAGTGTGAAGACATATTTTCTTGTCCACAAGTATTGTAAAAGGATAAGATACAAGTTGTGTCACCCAGTATGAATTAGTAGAAATTACAAGGAGAGGATTATGAGTGAGCCTACCATCAAACTTCATCAGATTTAAGCTTTGTTAAGAAAGGACTATGGTCTGTATGTTAGTAAAACAAGTTGTAGAAAGGCAAAACTGAAAGTTATGAATGGTCATTTGGGTGATTTTATAGAGGAGTTTGCTAGGTTGTATGATTATGTTAAGGAGCTGAAGATCACTAATCCTGGAACTACTGTATCTATTAGGACATCCTAGAATACAATTCTTGCGAAAGATGTGTTTATGGGCATTTATATTTGTCTTGGATCCTTAAAAAGTGGATGAATAGAGAGGTTTAGAAGGATAATTAGTTTAGATGGTGCATTTCTCAAGGGTATATGTAAAGGTGTATTGTTGTCTTGCATTTCCCAAATTGGAAATAACCAGATGTACCTGTAGCATGGGCAGTAGTTGATAAAGAAACCAAGGACACATGGTTTTGATTTCTCAGGTGCATCAAACATTATTTGGAGCTTACAGAAATTGAAGGTGAAGGAATAACAGTGGTGTCTGATATGCAGAAGTATAACATTAGTTTTTAGTTAAATTTATTTTTTCAATTTGTTGTAGTAATTGATATTTAACACTGTTGTCTTTCTAATGTTTTTTGTTTGATAGATCTAGTACTTACTGAATTACTGCCAAATGCTGAACATAGATGATGTGTTAGAAATATATGGGCTAACTGGAAGAAGGAATAGACGGGTGAATAAAGGAGAAGAAAATTCTGGCAGGTTGTCAGGGCATCATTTGAAGTCTATTTACAAGCAAAACTTGATGAAATGAATCAGTTAAAAAGGGCATTATGGAATATTTGTTAAAGTACAAAAAAGAGACATGATGTATGGCTTTATTTAAAGAACATAGTAAGTGTGATGTGATTGAGAACAACATGTGTGAGACATTCAATAGTTAAATTTTGGCTTCTAGGTTCAAATCAATCATCACTATGCTAAAGGAAATAAGAGTTAAGTCATGGAGAGGATAAATCAAATGAGAGAGTTTTTTTGAAAGATGGATCACTGATGTATCACCAATGGCTATGCAAGATCTTAGAGAGAATGTTGAATATGTAGCCAATTATGAGGTGAAGTTTAATAGTGATATTGACTTTAAGATTCATGATCCACCATATAAACATGTTGTTAATATAAAAAAGAAGGTGTACAATTGTAGATCATGACAACAAAAGAGAATTCCCTGTGCGCACGGGATTACTAGAATGCATTACAAGGTCTTGGTTGTTGAGTCATTTGTTGATCACTTATATAAGAAAGCAATATACTTGAAAGCCTATAATAAGTTTATTTAACCAATGACAAACATCAAGGTGTGGCCAAAAAACATAAGACCAGCCATTGAGCCACCTAAAATTACTGCCATGCCAGGAAGACCAAGTAAAAATAGAAGGAAAGATAGTGATGAGCCTGCTAAGAAGAAGTTTGAAAAATCTACAAGGAAGGGAAGAAAAATAAAATATTTTGTGTGCAATATTTTTGGACATAACAAGAAAGGATGTCCAACTATTGTAAGTTGTGCTTTAACTTCTTCATATTAATGAACTTTTTCCTTTTAAGTTGTGCTTTTGACTTTAATATTTTGTTTGTCGAAAAATGGTTTTACTGCTGGAACTAGTAGAACTGCTAAAGCATCTACTACATCTAATTTTACAAGTACTGCATTGGGAATCAACCAAGTGTAACTGCAGGTCCAAGTGTGAGCCCTATCACTGCTATATCAGCTAGTGTGAGGCATGCAACTGTCTCAGCAGCTGGTGTGACACCTGCAACTGCCTCAGCAGTTGGTGTGAGGCCTGCAACTGCTGCTGTAGTGTATGAGAATGCTACTCAACCAATAAGTCAATTGGGTACTCGACAGTCAACTACTAGTGTTGGTGGCCCAAAGAGGAAGAGTAGCTCAGCTTTGAGAGGTGGTGTAAATCTTAGATATAAGAGATCAAAAAAAACAGAATGCAAAAAATCTAGCTTTGGTGTGCTATTTGGATCAAGTAGCAGTGTAATAGAGAGGGTAATTATTCTATCATTTCAAGACACTTAACTGATATTAGTATATTTTTAACTGAATTTTTTTATTGTCTTCTCAGTTTGAAACTACTAATAGAGTTTGACATAGTCCTAAATTGAAGAGTTCAGTGCCTACCAATATTGATCTTGGTTACAAATTCAATGGACTAAAGTGAAAGAGTAGAGTTGCAGTCACTATACGAAGAGAGTACAAAAGAGCAAACTCTTCTACAATAACTCAAGCCACAACAAGCACTCATGCCACCAAGACTCATGCCACACCAAGCACTTAGGGCACACGGTAGATTTCTCTTTTGTCTAGTTTAATTGCTAGTTGTTTTGTTAAATAGAGCACAACTGTTTTGGATCTAGCTTGATTTTCAACTATTGTTAAGTTGCTATAATAAACAATTTATTTTTGGTCATGAATTTAAGGTGCATGTCTCATTAATTATAAGACTTAATTTGATGACTTGTATTTTTCAAACTTGTAATTGTCAAGTCATTATATTTCGTTATCATTGTACTTTACAACTAAATACAAATGATGAAATATAAATCATCAAGACATCTTAAATACAACAAACATAAATCAAATCACAACAACCACAATTACAGTGATATCAATACTAATACTTTATCTCTCCTGCCTTCCTTACATTTCATGTCTTCCTCGTTTTCCATGCTCAATATTTTTTGATGGGTTCTCATGTAGTATTATTCCTGGCATGTTGAATCAGTTGCATCATCCCATCGAAAGAATCCACAATCATTACCAGTTGCATATTTTTGACAGCTCCAAAACAATCTTCTAGGATTAGTTGGTGTCCTTGACATCATAAGTTCAGCACAAAGTACACAATAGCAAAAACAAATTGTCATGGTGAAGAAGAATACAACAGAATCATCCAATAAAATTGAAGAAAAAAAATCAGCTAAATATGCATGAAAAACAGCGAAGTATAGCAGCAGAAATAAAAAAAATTAATGGAGAAGAAATTTGGAGAGAGAAGATCGAGCAAGAGGTAAGAAAGAGCTCAAAATTTATTCAACAATAGTGTTAGATGCAAATGGGAAAGAAGATGGCTGATTTAAAGGCCTCAAGTGACTGTTAGGTCTTTTTTAGAAGCTCTCTACACTTCTAAAATGTTTGTATCACATGCACCTTGGTTGTTTATGCCACATAGAATGTCAAGTCGAAAAAAAAGGGTGAGTAGGAGGGTCCAGAATACAAACACATACAAGTACAGGGGTCTACTAGACTATTCCGCCTTTAACTTAAGGCAACAGCCAACATTGCAAGAAAATAGAAAGCCTCTTGTGGGTCGTTAACTAGAATGGCGTAATATGACCCATTTATTAGACGAGAAGGCTATATATGCACCATTTGTTGAACGACGAGAGTATATATTTTTCCCTTTTTCCTATAATATATAAACAAAACAAGCTTTTTAAAAAAAAGAAAGAAAAAAGAAGCTTAAACATCAAGGACTCCAAGTCAAACCAATACTCACATGGACTTTTTCTTTTTTCCTTTGCAAAAAATTGGAAAAGCACATCTAATATGAAATAAAATAATATATTAAACTTAAAATGATAAGAAGAGAATGAGAGAGTAGTAATTGTTTTTTCAATACTTTTGGTGTATTATATTGTTATGGGCAATACCCTTTTTATAAGCAAAATTTTTACTTGGAGAATGGTGTGGCCTCCTTAAATTCTACATATAATTACTTGGTCAAATTACATTTCACATATGATTACTTGGATAAATTACATTGCTATATAGCAATGACATGACATTCACATATTTCACAAATTATTTTCAACACTCCACCTTGGATGTTTAGGTAAAAAGAAATTTTAGCAAAATAAAAATGTATATAATTATTTGTAATACACTTTTTTTTTTCCCTTCATTAAAAACCTTATCAGGAAAACTCAGTGGGATAAAATCTTGATTAAGGAAAAAAGCGTGCAGCGCGTGTTTACTCCCCTAAATAAAAACATCACTTAATATCTCGAAGGCGAAGCATTCCAATCTTGTATCTCAGCTTCTCAAAGGTTGAAGTTGGCAATACTTTAGTGAACATATATGCTAAATTATCACTTGAACAAACTTGTTGAGCATCTATTTCACCTTTCTTTTGAAGATCATGAGTAAAAATGAATTTTCGTGAAATGTGTTTTGTGTTGTCTCCTTTGATGTACCCTTTTCTTAATTAAGCTATGCATGCATAATTGTATTCGTCTAATATTGTTCAAATATCTCTTTCCAAAGGAAGGCCACATGTTTCCTGAATGTGTTGAGTTATTGACCTCAACCAAACGTAATTTCAACTTGCTTTATGAATGACTATTATTTCTGCATGGTTTGAAGAAGTAGCAATCATAGTCTATTTTGTTAAACGTCATGATATAGCCGTACCTCCACATGTAAACAAATAACCTATCTGAGATTGACCTTTATGTGGGTCAAACAAATATTCCACATCTACATAACCAATTAATCATGAATCAGACTCATTTAAATAAAATAGTCTCATGTCAATGGTTCCTCGAAGGTATTTGAATATATATTTAATACCATTCCAATGTCTTTATGTTGGGGAAGAACTAAATCTTGCTAAAGTTTACAGAGAAAGATATATCTGATCGAGAATTATTGGCAAGATACATCAATGCCCCAATTACACTAAGATATGATGTTTCAGCACCAACAAATTCTTCATCATTTTCATGAGGACGAAATGGATCTTTATTAATATTAAGTGATCTCACAATCATCGAGATACTCAATGGATGTGTTTTATCCATGTAAAATCTCTTTAAAATATTTTCAATATATGTTGATTGATGGATAAATATTTCATCTATAAAATGCTCAATTTGTAGACCAAGACAAAATTTTATCTTTTCGAGGTCTTTCATTTCAAATTCCTTTTTCAAATATTCTACTGCCTTGGAAGCTCTTCAAATGTTCCAATGATATTTAATTCTTCAACATATACAACTATTATGACAAATTAAGATTCAGACCTTTTAATAAAGACACAAGGACAAAATGGGTCATTCTTGTACCCTTCTTTTAATAGATATTCGCTATTGCGATTATACCACATGTATCCTGATTGTTTTAATCCGTATAAGAATTTCTGAAGCTTTATTACACATGTTTCTCGGAAATTTCTATATGCTTCAGGAATTTTGAATCCTTCAAGGATTTTCATAAAAATATCATTGTCTAGTGAGCCATATAAATAAGTTGTGACAACATCCATCAGATGCATATCAAGTTTTTCATGAACTGCCAGATTTATAAGATACCTGAAGATGATTGCATCCACCACCGGAGAATATGTCTCAATATAATCAATGCAGGTCTTTGCGAAAATCCCTGTACCACAAGTCGTGTTATATATCTTACGATTTTATTTTTTCATTTTATTTTCGCACAAACACCCATTTGTACCCCCACTGGGTTTACACCTTCAGGTGTTCAGACTATAGGTTCGAAAACTTTTTATTTTTCAAGCAAAATCAATTCAATTTTGATTACATCTTTTCATTTTGGCCAATCATTTCTCTGTCTACATTCTTCGATAGATTTTGGTTCAAGATCCTCATCTTATTGTATTATTTCATCAGCAACATTATAAGAAAAAATATCATCGACAATTATATTATTTTGATTTCATATTTTTTTTCAATGAGACATAACTTATTGAGATCTCTTTATTTTCATTATTTTCAGGTACCCATACCTCTTCTGAGGTTTGGCTAATTATTACATCTCGCTTCTCATCTTGAGTAGCTTCCTTCATATTATGATTATCTTCATCGTTTGCTCCTTTTCTTTTTCGAGGATTTTTATCTTTGGAACTAATTGGTCTACCACATTTTAAGCGTGGTTTAGACTTCTTTGCATTAATTGATTGTCCTATCAGGACATCAACTCGAATTGGAGCATTAGCAACTGAAATATAAGATTTAGTAACTCTTGATAGGTCAGTGAATGCATATGGCAGCTGATTTGCAATATTTTGTAAATGGATTATCTTTTGAACTTCTAGTTCACATCTATCTGTACGAGGATCTAAATGAGATAGTAAAAATGCATTCCAATGTATCTCCCTTTTCAACTGCTTATTCCCCCTCCCCCCCCCCCCCCCCAATGCTGACCCATTTAAATTGAAAAGAGAGCACAAGAGATCATTCAAATGTTTTCATTCCAATCAATTTGCCTTGAGAACATAGAAGAACCAGAAGATTCTTCAATTTAAGAAATTCTCTTATGATGCATGCTCTTAAGGTAAATTGATAATGAAAACACTGAAATGATCACAAGAGAAAATATTTATGTCCAAAAGGGCCCCTTAAGCTTAAACTTCAAGGACTCCAAGTAAAACCAACACTCACATGAACTTTTCCTTTTTTTTTCTTTGCAAAAATTAGAAAAAAACATCTAATATGAACTAAAATAATATATTAAACTTAAAATGATAAGAAGAGAATGAGAGAGGAGTAATTTTTCTTTCAATACTTTTGGTGTATTATATTGTTATGGGCAATATCCCTTTTATAAGCAAAATTTTTACTTGGAGAATGATGTGGCCTCCTTAAATTCTGCATATCATTAGGTCAAATTATATTCCACATATCATTACTTAAACGAATTACATTGCTATAGTAGCAATGACATGACACCCACAAATTCCATAAATTATTTTCAACATAAAATACCTTTTCGGAAAAAAGTTTTCACCTGTCTTCGACACAACCACAATTTTACATGAATTTCAATATGAGGAACACTATAAAGTTATGAATCTTACATGGTTCATGAATTTCAATATGAGGAACATAATTTCACTTAAGTTTATTCGGCATCTTTAAATGGTTCACGACAAAGACTACCATTTTATTCTTTCTTTTTTATTATCAATTTTTAGTACTCAAAATTTTGACCAAAATCTATTTCTATGTTTTTTGTGTTAGTACTCTAAAGTTCCTCACTCATATTTCATGGAAACACCAAATATGATCCATAAAATAGTTTAATTGTGCAAATAAAATATCTTCCACAGAAAAATTTATCATTATAGACAACATTTCATTTGTATTTTGGAAAAAAAAAATGAGTGAAAATCATTTACACCCCCTAACTTTGACTTAAAATTCAAACTGCTCCCTCGACTTTAAGAAATAATCATTCTCCTGCCTTTATCCTATACAATGTCTATTTTACCCTTGACATTTGCAATCCTCCATTTATATAATATCTTTTTATATTAGTTATAATTTATTTATTTTACTGAGGTATTAATATCCTCCATTTTGGAAGGTCTTTAAGTTGGAATAGTTGACTTTGGTCAACATTTGGATATCCAAGCGTCGTATAAGAATTCAGTCAGCTCCATTAGCTCCGGAACATTGATTTCGGGATAGTAGCATAGTTGGTTTAGGTTCCAAGACTTTCGGTGTGATTTTGAGTGTTTAAACGAGATGTTGGAAAGTTATGGCCTAAGGTTGACTTTGGTCAACATCTGATGAAAACGAGCTCCGTTGAAAATTCTGAACACATCGTTGAGTCCAGAGTGTCGAATTTGATTTAAGAGCATAGTTGGTTTTATTTCTATGGGGACTCGAATGAATTTCCAAGGTCCGTTCAGAGATTTTTGGCTTTAACATTTACTATTGATGTCTGTTGCAGCAAACCCTTCTTTGCGTTTGCGAGTCTCCATCGCATTCACGAAGAAGAGAGTATTTCTGGTCATCGTGATTGCGGAGGTGGGCTCGCGATTGCTAAGAGTGAAAAAGATTCGGGTCGGGAATCGCCTTCGTGTTAGCATGGATAATGTCGCGTTCGCAATGGGACTGGGCCAGGTTGGTCACGATCACGACCAGACCCTCGCGA
Source organism: Capsicum rhomboideum (assembly GCA_031232105.1). Taxonomy (NCBI): domain Eukaryota; kingdom Viridiplantae; phylum Streptophyta; class Magnoliopsida; order Solanales; family Solanaceae; genus Capsicum; species Capsicum rhomboideum. The sequence continues at coordinate 110,415,046 of CP124719.1, read as the reverse complement.
TCGCTAAAAGACAATATGTGGCAGCTTTAAATAGTTCCTTTTCGGGATTATACCCTGTTTTCCACCATTTTTTAACTTGGGAGCTCGAATTTGAACATTTTTAAAGGTAATTTTCATATTTTAAAATTGGGTCGTGATAATATCTCTCACTTTTCTTTTTTCGACGGTATTAATATTTTTTATAGAAATTTTTTATATAGACTAAAAGTAAAAATTAAATATCATGATTTTAAAGATTTAAAAATAAATAAATAAAGATTAATGTAAGGGTAGAGTAGACATTTAGAAAAGTCAATTAAAAAATTTGGAGGCCTAAATGATTTTCATCCAAAAAAATAAAATAAAAAAATAGATAACACTCTACGTACTTTAATGTTTAGAGGAACAATTCTATAATTAGGCCAAATTCAAAAGGAGGTTCATATAATTATTTTCAAAAAAGGGATTAAAAAAGAGAAATAAAAGAAGCAGCACGTCCTACCAACTACAACAGCACATATAAATAGCGCCGGACTATTTTTCATGTGGTGAATATTCGTTCACGCGAATTGGATTCATACCTACATTTTCCCGAGAAAATTCCAAAATTTGGCTCCATGAATAACTTCTCCCAGATCTTCACTTTCTTCTTCTTCCTCTTCATCTTCCTGTTGGTAACTAAATCATCATGCTCCGCCATCATTAATCCCTCTAAAGTCAAGCAAATTTCATGGAAACCTAGGTACTTTCTCTCTTTTCCCACTTCAATTGCTCACAAAATTTGCAATGTTATCGGGAAAAAAAAAGTCAAAATTTTAAGTTTTTTTTCCCCCTGTAATTTTGTGTTTATTTTCCTGTTTTGGAGCTAAGAAAAAGTTCAGTATTGTCCGAAGAAAAGGTCAATTTTAACCTCTTTTTTTTCTACTGTTCCACCGATTCATGATCTTCTGCTTTCGAAGCTAAGAAAATGCAATATTTTTTTAAAAAAAAAAGGAAAAGAAGCCGGTTTTATGATTTTCCTGTAACGCTGTTGTATTTCACTGATTTATAGCTTTATGTTTTTCATGGAAATCTAAGTATTTCACTGTTTTCCGACTTGTATAGCTCAGAAAATTGCGATGTTCTCCTAAAATAACTCTAAGTTTTTAAGTTTTTTTTTTCTGTAATTTTGTGTTTATTTTCCGGTTTTGGAGCTAAGAAGAGTTCAGTATTGTTGTAAGAAAAGTTTTATTTTTCGCTGTAATGTTGTAGTGTTTTACCGATTCACGATCTTCTAGAATATTTTGAAGCTAAGAAAATGCAATATTGTTGCAAAAACAAAAGTCAGTTTGAAGATTTTGTTGTTCTTGAACTTAAAGTTGAAGTTCTTGTTGTTTAAATATAAAGTTATAACTTCATGTGATTGTTCTTATTTAGTTTGAACATGTGATAAAAGTTATTGTTGGAAAATACAGATTTTACTAAACCTCAACAACTTCAAACACAAGTTCAACAACTATGAACTATCAAAATGAAGTTTCTACTATTTTCTGGAAAATAGCAAAATCGTAAGAAAAAGATGAAGACAGAAATGGAGAATCAAGTCTACCGAATTCACGGTGTGTCCTTAAGAAATTTATTCCCCTCAAGTACTCGAGGTTATGGAATCTTTCCTCCAGAATAAAATGATTCACTTCAGTAGAATAGTGGTACCTCAAATTCTACCGAACAACGAACTCACTCAACGATTTGATGATCACACTTGAGTTTTTCAAGAAGAAGAGAGTGTTTTTCTTTCACTAAATTCGTCATCATACCTGAGTAAAAATTCAGGTATTTATAGCCCAAAGGTGGTGCTTCAGAAAAGAAGCAATAGTTCACGAAAAGAAGCACTGTTTTGGACCGTCGGGACCACCCGTGCCCGCAGGTGGCCCACCTGCGTCCGCAGGTGCCATTTCAGCACAAAACAAAAAGTTTGCAGTGACCTGCGTCGGGTCATCTGCGTCCGCAGACACTGACCTACGCGCGTAGGTCACTCTCCGTTCTTTCAAACAGAGCCTCGAAGGGTCACGTCCCTTCGAGGTGCGCTGTGACATGCATCCGCACTTCCTCATGTGCGTTCGTAATGGAGAAATTTCAGATTGAATTTTTGGATCATTAACTCTCAAGTTTCAAATGAATTATGTCCAAAAAGATAGTCTCTCGATCGATCATTTGCCAAATCCAAATCCGAAGCCGAAGCCGAGACAGCGACGACGTCGACGGCGCGAGGCTTGTCTTGTTCTTGCCTCACTATCCACATGAAGGAGTGCTTCCATACTTAAGCATAAGAATGTTTCCTTCTCCCACCAATGTGGGAGAAACACTCTTTATAAAGTGAAACCAAAATTCACTTCTCCTTCATTTTCTTTTCTCCATTTTTCATTCACATTTCACTTAGAACCCAACAGATTTTCCTGTAACATTGTTGAATTTCGCCGATTTAGCTTTATGCTTTTCATGGAAATCTAGGTATTTCACTGTTTTCCGACTACAATAGCTCAGAGAATTGCCATGTTCTTCGGAAAAAACCCTCAAAATTTTAAGTTTTTTTTTTTCCTGTAATTTTCTGTTTATTCTCAGGTTTTGAAGCTAAGAAAAAATTCAGTAAGGTCAATTTTAATTATTTTCCAGCAATGCTGTGGTGTTCCACCGATTCATGATCTTCTGCTTTTGAAGCTAAGAAAATGGAATATTGTTGCAAAACATTCAAGATTTTCCTATAATGATGTAGTATTTCACCGATCTAGCTTTTTTTGTTTTTCATGGAAATGTATGTACTATTTCACTATGTTCTGATCTCAAAGCTAAGGAAAGTGCAATATTTTTTGTGAAAAAAAAGAAGTTAATTTTATCTTTTCCCTGTAATATTGTATTGTCTCACCCATTTAAGCAAATATGTTTTTCATGGAAACAGATATTTCAATATTTTTTAATTTCAAGGCTAAAAAGTGCAACATTTTTTGAAAAAATATTCAGTTTTTGAATTTATATTCCAATAATGTTGCATTTTCTTCAGTTTATCTATATGTATATCATGAAAAGCTAGGTATTCTTTTATTTTTCCGGTTTCTAAGCTTACAAAGTTGCAATTTTTTTGGGGAAAAAGTTAGGTTTTTGAAGTGTTTTTGTAATGCTGTTTTGTTTATGGAGTTCGTATATGTGACTGTTTGCAGAGCTTTTGTGTATGAAGGTTTCCTAACGGATGAAGAATGTAATCATTTGGTATCTCTTGTGAGTATTAATTTTGGATTTGTACTTTTGGAGAATGTTATTTTATGCTTGGTTGGATAAAGTTGTTGAGATCTGTTTGTTTTGGAAGCTGATTTGTCAATTGTGGTGTAGGCGAAAAAAGAGTTGAAAAGATCGTATGTGGCAGATAATGAGTCTGGGGAAAGCAAGCTTAGTGAGGTCAGGACTAGCTCCGGAATGTTCATTAGCAAAGCAAAGGTTTGTTTTTTTAACTTTCCTCATTGTCATATCCCGAAATCGTATTACTGTATAAATAATACAGTTTTATTGGTTATCTAAGTTGCAAAAATGAGTTAACAGCTTAGCATGAATGTTTGTAATCTGAAAGTGTGACATGTATTTCTAGTTTTATGAATTTCTATCACTTAAGTGTGGTAGAGGATCATTCCTGGGTCAGAAGATCCTTTTGTTGATGGATCTGTTACTCAATCGGGTGCACATGTATGGTGGTTCTTTTAAGAAGTTTATACCAAAAAAAAGACGTGCTTTATTATGAAGAGCTGTGGGATTTTCCAGGAGCATTGGAATGAAAGATTAGCAAGCTGCTCCCTAGGGGAATCTGTTGCATTCTTCTTCTGTTTAACTTTGGAATGCAAAGGATAAATTGTTAATAGCAGCAACTCTGCCTCAGTGCCAAACAAGTTGGGGTCAGTTTATGAGGTTATGTTCCCCAATTAAATTCATCTAAGGCCAATATTACACAAAATAAGAATACAAATGAAAGTACTAGAAGTTCTCTATATTTCCTGCTGGTTATATGATTAGAAAGATCAGTGAATGGCTTGTTACTTGTGTCAAATTCTTGCAATATCAGGCCCAAATGTTCTGTTCATTCAGGTGTATAGTTATGTAAGAATTTAAATGTTTGCCCTTTTGACTATGCAGCCCATTTGCTATACTTCAAACATTCTTACTATGCCTCCACATTTTGTATGCTGAGTTTTCTTGCATTCAGTTTTATTTATTAAGAGGTGATATTGTTACGATGTTACTGATTAGGAGATGTCATTGATGTGGTCTTGTGCACAACGAGCAGATATTAAGTGTTGAAACCTCATAAAGCATGGAAAAAGTTTGAAATTCTTGTTATGTGGTAAATGATTTTTGTTAACTTTTTCTACTTCTGCGGTGCTTTTTTCGGTGCATCATTGTGTTTCTAAGCTGGTGGACCTGTAACTATCAACAGCTAGGCCACTATCAACTGATACGTGGAATGTTAATTAGTGCACTTCGCTGGGAAGATCTACAGTTTTGTTACTTGTATTCGTTGCAATTTGTTTAGAGTCCTTCGCTAACCTAGTAGGAAAGTATGACTTAGTGAGATTAAATTGAACCTATCCCTACAATCATAAATAATAGATTGTAAACGTTGAAATCTTGCCTGTATGTTCGTCCGAATAAAATCTCTAGTCTAAGTCAAAACTTATCAACTATTTATGAGAACCAGATGGGGATTTGAGATCCATTTGTGATTCTTCCTAGAAAGAATATGATATGTGTCAATACAAGGGCCCATTCCAGTCAAGAATAACTAAACCATAATTTTGTGCTTTTTCCTATCCTCTTTGCTGGTTTGAGTGGGAGAATACATTTGATGCTAGTCTGATCTGCTTTAAATAATTTAGCATGCTTAGGGGAGAAGATCAGAAGAAAGCCACGGAGACAGGTCACCGATAGTTGACTAGCACAAGGAAAAACAAATTCATTGACAAACCAGATTTAGCCCTGTTTAGTTTGGAATTACTACCTGATTCAATGACCTCTTTTTTCAATTGAATTAGTTCTGTGACTGATAATAAGTAACTAAAACCCACATATGATTCTTATAAAAATGATTAATACAACCCCGATTATTTGATGATCATTTAATTAAATAATGATTATCATTTCAAAATTCTGTGGTTTTAGATCACTTATAGAGATCCAGAGAATTTAGCACTCTTATTTTTAAAATCCTTTTTGATGGATCGCTGCTTCCTTTAAAAATTAGCATGAATCATGATGGGCAGCATATGGCATTGATCGTTTTGAGAAAAACCGTTTGCTGCCTACTCTATAGTACAATATTTACAATCCTGTATCTTTGATTGTGTCAGCTCTTCATTTTTCCTTTTTCCTTTTTTCTTTTTTGCTGCAGGATCCTATTGTCACGGGGATAGAGGAGAAGATAGCGACTTGGACTTTTCTACCTAAAGGTCTGACTTATTATGAAGGATATCACAATCTAGGATAGCCAAACCATCCATAATTAGTGGCAAATTTGAAGATTCTCCTTAATTCCCACTTAAAGTATGTTTGGCACAAACAAAATTGACTTGATTGCTATTCTTTACTGACTTCAAGAAAATATTTTGCGGTAAATGATTCAACATCACTAATTGATCAATCCACTTGTACTTTGTCATCAATCCTTAAATAGATCGGGCATTGGAATTTTTTGAAGCTTTGCAAATGTTTTGGAAAATCTTTATAAGAAAAAGTTGCATGGTGTGATGTTAAAAGAAGACCACCAAGTAGAAGAAAGTATGAAATCAAAAGTTATCCCTTCTGTTTCTCTGTTCATTTAGTCATATAACTTATTATTCTGTTTTATCTTTCACACTTGCACATATTGATTATTGCAAAAAAAATTGTGCTTCTTATCTGCCATGTGCTCTATTGAGAGGTGGTATTAGTTTTATTAACTTATGTACTGTCTAATACTTATACAATAGTGTTAAACTATTCATCTTTCTAAGTTCTCAACTTTTTGTCCTACCTTATTAGAGTGAATGCAAAGAAATATATGTCATGAGGTGATTCTCTGGTTGAAAGAGGAGATAAGCTAAAGATTGACCAATGCATGGTGTCAGTAAGAAGTAACATGTTAGAAAGAAAGTGCTGTTTGAAGGACTTGGTATCTTTTGCTGTGGTTTTATGAAATCAAATTTATTCCAAGATCTGTTGTAGACTTCGGATGCTTTTCTTCACTCTCTTTATGGTCCATACTATGTCAATGAGTTCCAATCTGATGCTTATTTATTTTTTTTTCGCCCCCAGAGAATGGAGAAGACATGCAAGTTCTAAGATATGAGGAAGGACAGAAATATGAGCCACACTACGATTACTTCAGTGACAAGGTTAATATTGTGCGTGGTGGACACCGCTTAGCCACTGTGCTCATGTATCTCAGTGATGTCGAGAAAGGTGGTGAAACTGTTTTCCCTGAAGCAGAGGTTAGTTTGTGCTTGTCCCTTATTAATTCCTTTGCACTGATACAAGCATGACTTACACTACTCTATTTTTGCTTATTAGATTGCATGTATGAGTTTGTTTTATGCTACTTTCTCCCCTTGGCTATCACTATTTGAGATTAGTTTAGAAATTCATGATGTTTTTAGGAAAAAAGTGAACAAGTTTATTTTGCAGCATATCTGATTCCACCAGGGGGAGTGGAAGGTCAAAGGATGAGAAGCTCCTTGGTCTGTTACCCTTCAGTGAGGTGTTCATCACTCGTTTCTAGTTGTTTGGCAGGATTTGAGGGGAAATAAAAGATATTTTTTTCCTCCTTGTGAACCAGTTCCAGAGTGACTGGAAAAGCTAAAATACGTTTCTACTTCTGCTCCCCATCCTCTTTCACTTCCTTATCAATAAAGAAAATAACCCTTAGCTACCTCTTTTTCTTTTCTTCACTCTTTTTTTTCACCTAAAATCATAATCAAGGATAAATGTCATCCTTTATTTTATCATTGATAAGAAATGGCTTGGGCCTAACTCAATTATAAAAGTTAGCTCATGATGGGGTTTGTCCAAGATCATGTATGGAAGAAGTTTATCCCATCCCACATTGATGCGGGAAACTCACCCTTGCATGCCCAAGTTCATTTCTTAACATGGTATCCGAGCGGATAAAGTTCTTGGGTTTGAATCTCACTGCCACTTATTATCAAAAAGAATTTTCACATGTTTGACACCAAGAAAAAAAAAAAAAGAATCAGGCCAACACGTGAGGGGGCCTATTGAAGACATAATTTAAGTAAATAACATGGGTTCTTTTTGACAACTTAAACTTTTAGATAAGATGTGTCACACACTTCAACATGATATCAGATCAAGCAGAGGTCGTGAGTTCAAGTTTGATTGCCATCCATTATCAAAAAAATGTCAACGTGCTTGGACCTATGAAAAAAAGGAAGCAAGCCGTATGTGAGGGGGCGTGTCGAGACTTAATTAAGAAAATAAAAGTGTTACTCCTCTAACAGTTTAAAACTTTTAAATGAAATGATTACACACTTCAACATGGTATCAGATGAGGCAGAGGTCGTGAGTTTGAGTATCACCACCATCCATCTATCAAAATGACTTTTCACGTGTTTGGCCAATGAAAAAATCATGCCCATACATGAGGCGGCGTGTTGAGACACGATTAAGAAAACAAAAATGCACTCCCTTAACAACTTAAGCTTTTGGATGAGATGGCCACACACTTCAGCAATCATAAGAAACTTAAACATACCATTAGGGGAAAAGGTACCTTTTCATTCAACTTACTTTCAGCAAGATTAGAAGTAGAAAGAGGCCAGAAGTGTGGGGTGATGTTGCTTTTTATCTTACATTTAGTCATCTCTTTTCTCTTTGCTCGTTATTTATACGTCTATGGATTAGATCTTCCAAGTGACATGACTTTTGATTCACCAAGGGTATCTTTGCTTTGCTATCTGCTGCTTCTTGATCTCCTTTCCAGATTTGGTTTCCTAAATCATTGTTCTCAGTTCATTTTCAAAATAAATAAAAAAATCATTGTTTTTCAGTTATATGTTTATAAAACTGAGAATATCTTTACAGGAATCAAGTCGACGTAGGTCAATGGCTGCTGACAACAGTTTGTCCGAGTGTGCGAGGAAGGGTATTGCTGGTGAGACTACAATACATAACTGCTCATGATTGTTGCATTATTCCAGTTGCTACAAAACCTAATCTGCATTTGCTTTTGTTTCTCTTTTTCTGGGAATATTTCAGTGAAACCCCGGAAAGGAGATGCACTTCTTTTTTTCAGTCTCCATCCAAATGCGGTTCCTGATCCTATGAGCCTCCACGGTGGATGCCCCGTTATTGAGGGAGAGAAGTGGTCAGCAACAAAGTGGATTCATGTGGATTCATTTGACAAAACTGTGGGCTCTGAAGGACATTGTGCCGATCACAACGAGAACTGTGAGAAATGGGCTGCACTTGGGGAATGCAACAAGAATCCAGAATATATGGTTGGAAGTACAGACCTCCCAGGAAGCTGTAGAAAGAGCTGCAAAGCTTGTTAACTTGTTATACTAGTTTCTTCCACTTAAATCAGTTCAGAAACAGTGGCCTTTTTTTTTTTCTAGTTCAGTTGTTTGTCTTCTGTTTTCTCAGATGATATCATCTGTCAGGGTCCTGTTCTTGCTATTTTACTCAATTTTGCAAGTAACCTTCTGTTTGTTTTTTCTTACAGAACAAAGTTCGTCTTTGTGGTTCTCACACAAACACAACATGTATACCATATATGTAAGACATTACGAGAATGCAGAGATTCTAATTAGGTTTTGTCACTCAGCATTTACTATTTAACACAAATTGTTAGTCGTCTTATGCACCAAGTTGACACACTGATGCGTCCGAATTAGGATGTTTGCAGATTTTTGGTTGGCAATGCATCATATAGATAAGAAATCTTCCTAGTTAACCTTGGTTCTCTCATTTGGATAAGCTTGGTACGCTGTTTTACATGTTTGATTAGTCAAACACTTACAAAAAATATTTTCTATAGGAAAATAAGTTCCTTAAAAATAAGAAAAATGACTTTTTCACTGGAAGTAAGAAAAATAAGTTCTGCAAGTGACATTTGAGAACTCAAAAACTGTTTCAAAACTCATTTGAATGTCTCATGACCCGCAACAATAGTTCTACTAACCCAAGAATTATGTTCTGGAGTTGATGGCACCGATGGAATTTCGATATAAGTTCAACTTCTACGGATCTTGACAAAAGTCAACCATATCAAGTTTCTAACCGTTCAAAATGAAAAACTCGCATATTTCTCAACCAACCACCTTGGAAACCATGCTACCCATCCCCGCAGACCATAAATACCATAAAGCAACTACGAGAAAGGATAAAATCGTCAAAATGCACAAAAACAAAAAAAACAACCATGAGGATTTTACAATAAAACTACTCAAAATACAATATATACAAGTCAAAAATTCCAAGTCTCAAGCCATTCAGCAACATAATCCCCAATCCAGGCATCACAACATCAATCCATCTCATTAACTACTTTAATCCATTAATTTCTCCACCCAATAGCATGCTTTATACGATAAGTTCCCACACACGCTAAGTCTGAAGAAGAGTAAGTCACAGCCTACCTCAATGCCAAGCAAATGTGCCACGAACCATTGTGAATGCAACGTTTCTTCCCAAACAATCTCAAAATACTCTCAAACTATCAAGAACATGATCTACAAGTAAATATGAGTCTAACAATACCCATATTGCTATACTTCTATTCCGGCCCAAAAAGTCTACTCGAGTCCGCAAAGACAAAATAGTAATTTATTTAAAAATCAATTTACCTATAAGATAAGGAACTTAAATTTGAAATTTCGTCGAAAACAAAGTTCAATTAAACCCTCAAATTATCACAAATCAATCTTTCAACCAATGATTTTTAATTTCTTATCTTTGGGAATCAAATTTCAACTTTGAAAATCAAAATCATGAAAACACAATGGGTATTATTGGGAAATAAATAAACACTTACCCAAAGTTTATACGAGAAAAATGCATCGAAAATTGCCTTAATCAAAGCTTTCTAACTCCAAAAATGTCCAAAATACAAAATCCTCATAATTGTCTTTTTTATAAAATAACTGACACATTTAGTGTCGACCTAGCGGTGGTGACAAATGATCCTTCAACAACAACCTTTTCACTGAAAAGGGCATAACTCCCTCATACGAACTCGAAATGCAACAATTCTTTTTGCTATGATTTTGAAATTTCGATATAGATCTAGTGGTTTCATCCAAATACCATTTAATTTGGAGCTCATTTGCTTCAAGTGATACTATTAAAGCTCAACGACGTAAAACTTCAAAATTTGAATGAGTACCCATAAATTATTCGAGACCTTCCAAACACAGACCAATAGTGCAAACCAGTTGTAAAATACTTTATGGACCTGATGGAATTGGCGAAACCCCTAAACAGAATTATTTCAATCAAATATTGACCGAAGTCAACCGAAACTTAAGGAAACTTTAGAAACTCAACCAAAAATGCTCTCGGAGCCCTAGAGAACTGAACCAAAACTTAAACTAGGCCAAGAATCATCCTCCGGATCTAGTGGAATAATTGAAACTTGGAAACAACCTTCGTAAATTCAAATGTTGACTTCAGTCAATTCTCTTAAGTTTTAACTATTCAGAACTCTGAAACTCATCCAAAAGCCTCAGGACTTGAACCACCCATCTTCGCAAGTCATGTGTACTAATCCAAAGCTAGGGGAAAGGTAAAATGGGAAAAAAGAGCAAAAAGTATGAAAATGACATCGACGATTTTTACAAAGGTATTCTAATTAGGTGTGTCAGTTTGCTACTTGAACTATCACCAAATATTTATAGAAACATATCCTGATTAATAACTTATGGTGCGTGTACTATACTCTCTTTTTTTAAAAAAAAGATTGTGACAAGTGGCACTCTACGTGGATAAATAATTCTACCATGAAAAACTTTAAATCACAGTTTTTCAAGTTTCACATCTTAACTATCAAGTGTGCTAGTTTCCTACTTGAACTATCACCAAATATTTATCAAAACATACCTCGACTAATACCTGGCTAAAAGTTAAATAGATGGTGTTGACACCTAATTTTTATCCTCCCTAATCCGAATTAAAGGATAAAATAGATGGTTAGGTTAAAAACTAAAAGGGTCAATATTTTGGATAGAAGTTAGTGTTGTTTCCTTCACCCGTAAAAATCAAAATATTGATGAAAAATGGTAGTTCTAAGCCCACAGTTAAACTGTGTTTCCTTAAAGAATTTAATCCCGTCACAATTATCCAAGATTTGGATTAATTCCTCACAGAATAGAATAGAACACTATTCAGTAAAACCGGCAATGGAATTTGCTGAACGTCGTCGAGCTCAACCAAATGGAGTAAATCACACTTACTTTGATTTATCTTGTAAAGAAGAAAGTTTATGACTTGTGAAAATAATATATTTCGTATATCCTTCATCTGAGGAAAACATAGGTATTTATATCCTAAGAGGTAGTGCTTCAGAAAAGAAGCAATGGTTGAAGAAAAGACACAACTTTTTAGAATGTCACATCACCTGCGCCAAGACCTACGCCCGTAAATGGGTCATATGCAGCCACAGGTGACACTTCGACACAAATCAGTGAGTTCTGTCTCACCTGCGAAGCTCAACTGCATCCGCAGGTGATGACCTGCGCCTGCAGGTCGTCTTCATCGTATTGAAACAGTGCGTTGCTTTCCTTGAAGGGTCGCGTCCCTTCGAGGTGCGTTATGACATGCTTCCGCATTCGTTCATGTGCATCAACATATAGAGAAATGATTTCCTATCGGATCTTTGGATTAAACTATCAATAATTCTCAAGTTTCAAATGAACTTTATCCAAGAAGATAATCTCTCGATCGATCATTTGTCAAATCCTAATACAAATCTAAATCCAAAGCCAAAGCCGAAGCCGAACCGAGCGAACGACGATAATGATGGCACGAAGCTTGTCTTGTTCTTGCCTCACTATCCACGTGAAGTAGTGTGTTCCAATATATACATAAGAAAGTCTCTTTCTCCCACCAATGTGGGAGAATTTCACTTCCTTAAAGTAAAGATACACATTCATTTTTTCCTCCATGTTTTTCCCTTCATTTTTCATCACCAAAACCCAACAATCCCCCACATGAATGGGGAATAACTATTTTATATAAAAACTGTATGATCTACAGATAAAGATCAATCGCATCTGGGTAAGTAGGTTTCCCCTTGAACTTTCCATAGTGAACATACATTGGGTATCCTTGGTCAATCGATAGATTTGATATCCTTGAACCATCGAGCTTTTACGTATACCTAGATAACATATGTCATACAATCAACCCTTAACCATTCTTGGTTCTCATTGTTTTGTTTGTTTCAGTCATGAACACGTCCTAGTTTCATGAGTGCGTAGAGAACTGACCTTACTCTTATTCTACTTGAAGCAGCTTCCACTTCACACTCACATAGGTGATTCCTAAACGTTTTATCCTATAGACAAACTATTTGGTCATACCTGCCAAACTTAGAAACCATTAAAAAGCTTCAAACCTTAATCCTTATCCTTGTTTCTTGAACATTGTCATATCATGGAAATGGATATACGTTTTAGTGACAATGTTGAACCGTCATTTATAACTTTGTTTAATCTCCTTGAACCTAGACCTTGGAATCTCCATTTAACTAGGTAGAGTTACTATTACAACGACTTGTTCTAGGCCATAAACCCATTCTCTTTGATGATTTATCAACCACCTCTCTAGTTAGGCCTTTTGTAAGCAAATCCGACACATTATCCTTTGACTTAACATAGTCAACTGTGATAATTACACTAGAGAGCAATTGTTTAACGGTGTTATGTCTTCGTCGTATGTGATGAGACTTTCTGTTATACATACTCCCTCTGTCCTAATTTATGTGACACACTTTCCTTTTTAGTCAGTCCCAAAAAGAATGACACATTTCTATATTTGGTAACAATTTAACCTTAAAATACCCACTTTATCTTTAATGAAATGATTTACAACCACACAAATATCTATGACTCATTTTAGACCACAAGTTTCAAAAGTCTTCTTTTCTTTCTTAAACTCCGTGCCAAGTCAAAGTACATCACATATATTGGGACGGAGGGAGTAACATTTTCAGCTTCTCCTATTGCTGCCTGACTATCACAATGTATGCATAGAGGAGCCACTGGTTTTGGCCACAACGGAATAGCTTCTAAAAAATTTTGTAGCCATTCTGCTTCTTCACTGGCCCTATCTAAAGCAATAAACTCAGATTCCATTGTAGAGCGAGCAATGCAAGTCTGTTTGGATGATTTTCAAGAGATTGCTCCTCCATCAAGAGTAAACACATGTTCACTTGTGAATTTTACTTCATTTGATCAGGTAATCCAATTTGCATAACTATATCTTTCAATTACCGCTGGATATTTGTTGTAATGCAAAGAATAGTCTTGAGTATGTTTTAGATACTCCAAAACTCTCTTCATTGCCATCCAATGAGTTTGATCGGGATTACTTCTGTACCAACTTAATTTACTAATAGCACATGCTACATCTGGTCGCGTACAATTCATGATATACATCAAACTTCCCAACATTCTTGTATAGTCCAATTATGACTTGCTTTGACCTTAGTTCTTTGTGAGAGCAAGATTCACATCAATTAGAGTTTTGGAAACTTTGAAATTCAAATACTTGTATTTTTCAAGTACCATGTTGATGTAAAGAGTTTGAGACAAAGCTAGACCTTGAAATGTCCTAAGAATTTTAATTCCTAAGATCAAATCCGCAATTCCTAAATCTTTCATATCAAATTTGCTAACAAACATACACTTAGTAGCATTTATGTCAGAAATGTCCTTACTCATTATTAACATATCATCCACATACAAACAAACAATGACAATGTGATTTGGAGTGTTCTTGATGTAAACACATTTATCACATTCATTGATCTTAAATCCATTTAACAACATGGTTTGATCAAATTTTGCATGCCATTGCTTGGACACTTGTTTTAGTCTATAAAACGACTTAACAAGTCGACAGACCTTCTTTTCTTTTTCTGAAATTACAAACCCTTCAGGTTGTTCCACGTATATTTCTTTCTTCAATTCTCCATTTAAGAAGGATGTCTTTACATCTATTTGCTGAATTTGAAGACCATACACGGCGGCTATCACTATCAACATTCAAGTAGATGTGATTCTTATTACCGGTGAGTACGTGTCAAAATAATCAAGACCTTCTCATTGTCTAAAACCTCTGACAACTAGTCTTGCCTTATATTTATCAATAGTACCATCATCTTTTATTTTCTTTTTGAAGATTCATTTAGAACCCAATGGTTTGTTTCCTAGAGGAAGATCAACCAATTCCTATGTATGATTATTCAATATGGATTCTGTTTCACTATTGATTGCCTCTTTCCAATATTGTGCTTCTGAAAAAGACATTGCTTCCTTGAACGTTTGAGGCTCATTTTCAACTAAAAATGTCAAGAAATCAGGACCAAAGGAAGTTGAAATCTTTTGACGTTTGCTACGTCTTGGACTTTCCTTATTAGGTGTACTTTTCTTTGACACTTCCCGAGGTCGTTTAGATTTTTCACTAGACAACTCACATTCATTTTTATACGAATAAATGTTTCAAAAAATTCATCATTATCTGATTCAATTACCGTATTCACATGAATGTCGGGATTTTCTTAGTTATGAATCAGAAAACGATATGCTTTGCTCTTGGTTGCATATCTAATGAAAACACAATCAATTATTTTTGGTCCTATCTTAACCCTTTTGGGTTTAGGAACTTGCACTTTAGCCAAATACCCCCACACTTTGAGATATTTCAAGCTGAGTTTTCTTCCATTCCATTGTTTGTATGGAATGGACTTTGTTTTACTGTGGGGTATACGATTGAGTATTCGACTAGCTGTTAAAACAGCTTCCCCCCACAAGTTCTGTGGTAAACCAGAACTTATCAACAAAACATTCATCATCTCCTTTAATGTTCTATTCTTTCTTTCCGCAACTCTATTGGATTGTGGAGTGTATGGGGTAGTTGTTTGATGAATAATTCCATATTCCAAACATATTTCTTCAAAAGGAAATTCATATTCACCACCCCTATTACTTCTAATCATTTTAATTTTCTTCTTAAGTTGTGTTTCAACTTCATTCTTGTATTGCTTGAAAGCATCAATTGCCTCATCTTTGCTATTAAGCAGATAAGCATAGCAATATCGAGTGTTATCACTAATAAAAGTAATGAAGTACCCTTTTCCACCACGAGATGGCATAGACTTCATGTCACAAATATCTGTATAGATTAAGTCTAAGGGATTTGAATTCCTTTCAATAGACTTGTAAGGATGCTTTGCATACTTTGATTCCACACATACTTGACAATTCACATTATTACTTTCAAACTTAGGTAATATTTCTAAGTTAATCATTTTTCACATGGTTTTATAATTTATATGTCCTAAATGTGCATGTCATAAATGATTTGACTCAAGTAAGTAAGAAGAAGCAGAAATCTTATTCATATCAATAGAGATTACATTTAGTTTGAAGAGGCCCTCGGTGAGGTAACCTTTTCCTACATATATGTCATTATTACTTATTACAACCTTATCGGATACAAACACACACTTAAAATCATTCTTAACTAGAAGTGATGTTGAGACCAATTTCTTCCGTATTTCAGGAACATGAAGGACATTGTTGAGGGTCACCATCTTGCTCGAAGTCATCTTCAAGCCAACCTTGCTCGTTCCTTCTATCTTTGTGGTTGCTGAATTTGCCATACAAATAGTCACGCCTTTTTCAGAAGAAGTATAAGATGAAAATAGTTCCTTGTTGGAACACACATGGCGGGTAGCACCTGAATCAATCCACCATTCATTTGGATTTCCCACCAAGTTGCATTCTGAGAGCATTGCATAAAGGTTGTCTACTTCTTCATTCAAGTTTGCTAGCTCTTTCTTCTTATCTTTCTTTGGAGCACGACAAATAGAAGTCATATGACCAACTTTGCCACAGTTGTAGCAATTTCCTTTGAACTTTTTCTTCTTGGGTGCTTCCTTCTCATCATCCGACTTCTTTCTCTTTTTCTTCTTTTGAGGAGTTTCAATATTATTTGCTCCTGCGATTGAAGACATTGCATTTGCTCTCTTTTTAGCATTTTTGTTGTCTTCTTCAATTCGCAAATGAACAACCAAATCCTCTAAAGTCATTTATTTTCACTTATGTTTCAAATAGTTCTTAAAGTCCCTCCACAAAGGAGGCAACTTTTCAATAAAAGCTGCTACTTGAAAAGCTTTATTGATATTCATTCCTTCCGCAAGTAAATTATAATGACCCTCCAGGTCATTTTCTTGATCTTTGTACGTTATGACATTTCGAGCCTTTCCATAGTGGCTACAGGTCATTTATGACTTATCTGAATTGTCGGTTCAGTTATCAGACAGTCCATTTGAGTTTTTAGACTCATTTCCCTATTTTGGAGCTTTCGCTGTTAAGGATTTGGTCTCAGACCAAAACTCCTAGTAGATGATCTCAGATGAAAATTCTGACAGTGCCATCAACTCCGGAACGTTGATTTTAGGCTAGGGGGACCCTTGGTCTGGGTCTCGAGGCTTTCGGACTCGTTTTGGGCAAAATTTGGTGAAAAACTAAACTATAGGTGTGGGACCCACATTTAATTGAAACTACCTCGGATGGAAATTTGTATGGTTCCGTTGAGTTTGAAATATTTAAATTTGGTATGGTAGCATAGTTCGTTTGCTCGTACGGGGTTCCGAGAGAATCCCGAGCACTCGATCGGAGTCCATTTTGGACTTAGCTAAAATCTGGTAGCTGATATCTGGTGTGACCACTAAAGCAGTCTAGGAGTCTCTTTAGAGGCCTTGTCCATTTCGACAAGGACCTCTTAAGCGCTCCCTTGTCCGCTTAAGTGACGGGGTACCGCTTTAGCGGCCTCAACCCTTTTGTCGGTGACCACTTAAGTGGTCAAAGTCCGCTTTAGCGGCCAGGTGTCCACTTTAGTGGAACCTGAGGGATGATAAATCCCATACTTCACCCGTTTTCTCCCTCATTTCTCAACCCTTTTCCTTAATTATTAAGAGAATGGAATGTGGGAAAATGAGGGAAAACATCCATTGAAGCTAAGGTAAGTTAGCTCATCACTCCTTGGTCATTATTCATCATTTTAATCGTTGAATTCCCTCCCATTTCATTGTAAATTCTTAGATATTAGGTCTTTGAAATCCTAATCTTTGGGGACTGATTTGAGCCCCGATTTACTCTCCATTTGTGCTCAACTTTTGAGCACACATTTCTTATCATTCGAGGGACCTCATGACGGATTCAATTTTGGGATTTCATTAGCGGGCCTCACGGGCCCATTATTGACTCGATATTGGGCCTGGAGTTTAATATTATAATACGATTATCGTTTTACTCGTGTTGACGTGTAGGTTACTATTTTGATAGTGTGACATCGATTCGGGATCATGGAGCAAGGTCGGGTGATTTGTGGACACTTCAAGAATTGCGGTTCGGCATCGAGGTATGCTTTGGTCTACTTTACTCTTTGAGATTGTGTATATTATATGTTGCATGCTAGGTACGGAATATAGAATATGATTATGACTAGTAAATCATGACTTAACCTATTTAGGGAATTCGGGGTATAAGTGTGACCTGAACCTTAGCATAAGTTACTTGTTATGGCCATAGAATCCTATTACCTTTGATTATAAGCATGATAACCATAGTGGTTGATTAAAGATCCTTTAGTATAAGGTTTACCATTCGACTTAGTGAATTGGGTAGTATTTTTCCCCGATTAGATCCTTTAGTGAATCTACGCCCTCATTTACCGTAGTTTCTCGAGTTATGAGGTGTTATTATGTCGATGGTGAATTATTAGGCCCGAGTCCATGGTTACGATGCCAGTTGGACTCCAGGTGAGTATTTTATCCCTAAAGGGACATGATTCTAGATTACAGATGCTTTGGCGCTTATAGTGGTTTTGTTTGGATACTGGTGATGGCATGCATACTTTTAGGCGCATTCATGCTCACTTAGGGATACGATTCCAACCAAAACCTTGATTTTACTACTATTTCCAAAAAGGGATTTATTCCCACTTTTCACTTTAAATATGGATTGTTTTATAACGGGAATTGTGCCACCTTATTTCCTAGATTATAAGCTTTTGGAACTAAAAATGATGTTTTAGAACTTCAACCGAGGATGATTTTGGTCCATTATTTATCCACTCATTTTACAACTACGATTTACTTCGATCGAGGGATATTCTGATCCTTTGTACATGATTATGATGATTTAGTCCCAAGCATGATCTCGGGCAATAGATTTACGAATTTATATCTTTTTAATCACGGACTCTGGTTTTATATATATATATCTCTGATATTGGACCGAGTAGATTGATTATGATGGTTATTGGAAGTCTTGGATTGGGACCAGGCAGTGTATATGGATTTCCCTAATCCCCTAGGAGGCCCCTTCGTCTGAGAGTGGTCGAGCCTGAGAAGCTTGGTCGCCGTAGGTCCTACCTTTACGAGCTAAGTGAGCTGGAAGAGGTGTATACACTTGGTACGGTATGGTTTGAGATTGCAAAATCGGTTCGAGTCTGGTGTCCCCGATGGTTATGGCATTTCGGTTTTTGTTGCATTCATCCATTCATATGTCTTGCCTATCAGCAGTATAGTTGTTTGGCGCCTATTTCTATCGGTCTTATGGGGGGATGTATAGGTATAGGTTATGGTTGCTGTTTGCTGAGTGTTTCTGTGAACCTTCCGGGCTTATGGGGGTCCAGTTAGGTACTTGTTTGCTCGGACTAGCCAATTACTTTATTATTGGTTATTATGGTTAGTTCGTGGCAGGTTGGTTGTGGATTGGTACCCGAGTTGAAGGTACGTTTCTGATTCCTTTACTCTTGAAGTGAGTTACATTATGGTTTGGTTATCTCATATTTAGTCATGCCTGGTTAGGGATCCTGGTTATGCTAGAGTTAACTTCCCTACTTGATTATGGGCCTTGAGATGTTAGGGTGATTCCCTCATGTTGTTACCACTGAGCTAGTCCTATATGTATATATATATATATATATATAGTGTTACCGTATGTCCCTCTTTTCTTTGCCTATTCAGATCATATATGTATTTTTTTGGCCTTGTACTACTATTATATATCCTTCCTTTACTCTTTATTTGTATTTTGGCCAGTGATATACGGTATTGTACTTTAGTCCCGAATTGCTGTCAGGATAGGATAGTTATCCTTATTGCTCCATTAGCATCGTTGTGCCTAGTTCCTTGGATAGTTTTCTATAGTCACTTTCATGCCTTCGTGTTATTTATGCTTGCATTATTTCTGGAGCTTAGTTAGCAGATGCCTACTGAGTACCACGTGTTTGGTACTCATACTACACTTCTGCAGCCTGCAGGTTATAGTATGAGTTATCACTGTTGATTTGTGTATCGTGCAGAGCAGCTATGGATCGGAGATTTGGGGTGAGCTCCCGACGTTTTGGAGTATCCCTACTCTCCCTCTTATTGTTAGACTGTTCTCTATGTTGTGTCAGAGACGGCTTGTATACATATATTTTTTCTGTATTTCACTTGTACTACTGTTGTATTAGAAGCTCTTGTACTGGCTCCACCAGGTTTTGGAATTATATTAGCCTTGTTATTATATTTATTCCGTTGTTTTCTTTATTTCTATTGGTAGTCTGTTACTAGCTGTTTCGGACTACGGGTTGGCTTACCTACTGGTGGGTTATAGTAGGTGCCATCATGACCTGAGAAATTGGGTCGTGACATAAACCATGTATGATCACTTGCAATGCTTGGACTTGATTCATAACGGATTTGTTGTCAACCACCTTGAACTCAAGAAACTTGGCTGCTACAAACTTTTTCAGTACAGCATCTTTTATCTTATACTTTTTGTCTAAAGCATCCCAAAGTTCTTTTGAAGTTTTGCAAATGCAATAGACACTGTATAGACTGTCTTCCAATCCATTTCGGATATAGTTCTTGAACAGAAAATCAGAGTGATTTCATGCCTCGGTCACCATAAACCATTCTTTCTCTGGAGTCTCATCCGGTAGAGTTGGAATGTTTTCCGCAATAAACTTCTGCAAGCTTAGAGTGGTCAGATAGAACAACATCTTCTATTGCCACCTTTTGAAGTCACTTCCGGAAAACTTTCCAGGCTTTTCCGCTGCAGACATAGCAGGAGTAACACGGCTTGATGAACTAGCGTTTGTTGCCACAGATGCAGAAGTCATCACACCATTAGTTGATTCTTCTATTTATGTTTGATCATACACAAACAAAATTCAATAAAACTGGTGAACTATCAATGTGATTTTATTCAGTCGATGAAGTTTTTATGTTCTTCGAATCGATAGAAATAACTTTATTAACTCGATGAAGTTTATGTTCTTCAAACCGAGTTAAAAAGTGGAGTAGAAAGTCATAACTTTAATCTCCAACCACAAACAAAAATATAGATGAAGCAGAAAATGTAAACAAAATACACTATTAAATTCTTTAAGCTTGTTATTTCCTTTACCCGTAAAAACCAGAATATTGATGAAAAATAATAGTTTTAAGCCCACAATTAAACTGTGTTTTCTTAAAGAATTTAAGCCCCTCACAATTGCCCAAGGTTTGGATTAATTCCTCACAAGATAGAATAGAACACTATTTAGCAAAACCGACAATGGAATTTGTTGAACTTCGTCGAACTCAACCAATGGAGTAAATCACACTTACTTTGATTTCTCTTGTAAAGAAGAAAGTTTTTGACTTGTGAAAATAATATATTTTGTATATACTTCATCTGAGGAAAACATAGGTATTTATAGCCTAAGAGGTGGTGCTTTAGAAGAGAAGCAATGGTTGAAGAAAAGACACAACTTTTTGGAACGTCACGTCACCTGCGCCGAGACCTGCGCCTGCAGGTGGGTCACATGCGGCCACAGGTGACACTTCGGCACAAACCATCTGTCTCACCTGCGTCCATAGGTGACGACCTGCGGCCGCAGGCGTCTTCGTCGTACTGAAACAGTGTATTGCTTTCCTCGGAGGGTCGCGTCCCTTAGAGGTGCGTTATGGCATGCATCCGCATCGGTTCATGTGCGTCCGCATAAGGAGAAAAGATTTCCTATCGGATTTTTGGATTAAACTATCAATAATTCTCAAGTTTCAAATGAACTTTGTCCAAAAAGATAATCTCTCGATCAATTGCAGAAGTCGAAGCCGAAGCGAGTGACGACGATGGCTCAAGGCTTGTCTTGTTCTTGCCTCACTATCCACATGAAGTAGTGTGTTCCAATATATACATAAGAAAGTCTCTTTCTCCCACTAATGTGGGAGAACTTCACTTCCTTAAAGTAACGATACACATTCAATTTTCCCTTCATGTTTTTCCCTCCATTTTCCATTCACTTTCCATCACCAAAACCCAACAGTTAGAACCTTTTCCTGATTCAAAAGGTGATTTGGACTATCACCTTCTTCTTCACTCAATCTCTCTTTTATTGGTCATTCTTTTGGTACGAAATTTGCTGCATAATGCCTTCCCGGCTGATTATTTGTAGTTGATGATTTTATCATTGCAGGTTGTCCACATTTGTAAAAGACATTCCCTCTTATTTTGGAGAAATGAAGAATAAAAAGATATGACCAATGAAAAAGAAAAAGGAAAATAAAATGAAGAAAAAAATCGAATCAGTCCTTACCGAAGAAAATGAAGAAGGATGTTGATAAATGAAAAAGAAAAAATAGAGAAAATCTACAATATAACCGAAGAAATGAATAAACAAAGTTGAGAAATGATAAAGAAGAAGAGGAGGAGCTCTTAGGTCTTTAAAAAAATTATTTGAAATTTTTTAATAATATAAAGATTAATTGGGTCGGCTCATATAGCCATTATACATGAAATGTGGATAAAATTTTATCGGTAAATGAAGTTATATGCACCTAGAAGTGATTGTATGATATAATAGCACTTGGTCTAGTCAGCGTCAAAATGTATTTTGATAATTAAATATTTAGTGATAGTTATAACAAAAAATTCACACACCTAATAATTCATATATAAAACTCGATAAATCAAAATAATCTAATGTGCTTTTGACCTTTACTCTAAATATAAATTTGCTCTTGCACGCGTACTCGTGGATGGTGACACTCTCAGCTAAAGAGCAATCGTATGAATGCAGGTGTATATTAAATCTTAGTTTTATTTTTTGTCTCTGGTCTCCCATATCTACTATATCACAATTTTATATTTGTGTTTATTAAGGAGATATGTTTACAATATATGTTGGTGGAGCAGAATGAGATTCCCATCACATCACATATATATGCATGGAACCAAAAACTGTAATATAATAATTTATTATTATATTTTTAACAATAATATAATAATTTACTATTATCTGTTTAAAGTGATAGACTTAAAAATACTCCTGCCGCAATTGTGTTGTCACGTTATAACAAAGAATATATTTATTTAGTAATAAATCTATATATATATTACTCTATAATATAATCACGAATAGAGGAGCTTAGAGTCAGACATAAAATTGACCAATTTAATCTTCTATTTTTGTAGAATTACTCATATTTTACTACTTTAATAATAATTATTGCTTCATCTTTTTAACTTTCCCCTTTTGATGATGGCCATGTGGAGGTGGAGCTACTTAATATTTTGATACCCATCTTGAAAAAAATGTCCTACTAATAGATTTGCTTTAAGTTACTCTTTCATTCCTTTTAGTTGTCATATTTCATCTTTTGAGAGTTAATTTGATTAATTTTTAAAGCTCAATTATATAAGATTAATTTAATAATTTAAAATTAAGATATTAAAAAATATATATGCAAAGTACTACTATAAGTTATACTTTTTTCTTTTTCAATATGTGTAGAAAATATATCTTAAAATATTAGTCAATATTTTATATCGTTTGACTCTAAAAAAAAAAAAATTATGGCAATTAAAAAAGAACGAAAGGAGTACTATAAAATTTCCTTAGTTGGATATTTAATTAGTTCATTTTGGCGCAGATTACTATTGTATAAAGAAATTCAATATTATTTTTGTTTTATTTTACTTGACTCTAAATAAAAAATAGATATTTTATTTATTTTAACAAACTAATAGAGTTCGTTACTTTTTTTCTACCGTTTAGTATTAAATAATTATATAGAATAGTAGTTGTCAAATTTAAATTTTTAAAATATTATTAATAAAGTTAATTTACTAATACACATCTAATTAAAGATTTCTTAAGAGGTGTGCAAAGTCGAAGCATTATGAAACAAACAGGAGTATTTCCAAAAGTTCTAACAATTGATGAAAAAACTCTCATCTTTATTGTATTGTTTATTATTTTAAAAAGAAGCTAATA
Source organism: Capsicum rhomboideum (assembly GCA_031232105.1). Taxonomy (NCBI): domain Eukaryota; kingdom Viridiplantae; phylum Streptophyta; class Magnoliopsida; order Solanales; family Solanaceae; genus Capsicum; species Capsicum rhomboideum. Next base: position 110,391,517 of record CP124719.1, on the reverse strand, counting down.
TAAGTTTTAAAAGGGCATAAATAATAATTAAAAAGGTCTTTTCAATGATTTATATATTTTAAAAATTCGTGATAAATATCATAAATTACGATAATTAAAAATTTAGAATATTCAAAAAAAAAAACAAATGAAAAAAATTTGGTGCCTTTTAAAATTCTATCAATGCCACATAAATTAAAACGAAGAAAGTAATATATATTAGGTCCGTGCTAGCACAGGCTTCAGTATCTAGTATATATATAAAAGAGGGTCATAGCCCGGTGACGTGGCACTCTCCTAGGCTAGAATACCTACTTATCTTTTTTCTAAATTATTTGACATTTTTAATTTTTAAAATACACTCATTCGGTCGAATAAATAATTAACAGCCACTTAGGTTTAAAATACACTTATTTGACGACGGCACACGTCATAGGCACTGTTTGACCGCCAGAGTAAACATATCCTCTTCACCTCTCTCACACTCTCTTCAATACACAGTTTATTCCATGAAGTATTTACACAGAAAACTCATCTCAAGCATATGATAGCAGTGCCGGCTCAAGGGGGAAGCCACTAAAGCCATGGCTTTAGGCCCCCTCAAATTAAAGGCCCCATATTTTTATGATTACTATTTAATATTATATAGTAGTATATATTATAGATTAGTATCATTATTTTTTTAAAAAAAAATAACAAGATTGGAAACCTGTACACAAGTAAATTGTGCAGAGTTGCTGAAACCTGAGAAATTAGCCTGTTCAAGGAGATATTACCACCATACCTTCTTTTCTTTCTCTTTCTCTTTCTCTTTCGCTTGTCGCTTGTATTTTGGGTATTTCATTGAGTTTATTAGAAACAAGATGTTATTTAGATAAATACTCCTTCCATCTCAATTTATGTGTCATTTTTTCGCTTTCTAGCGGTTAAGTTAACTAACTTTTGAAGTTAAGTAAGATTAGATCAATAAAATATTTTAAAATCTAGAAATTCAAAAACTATATAATAAATACTAATATGTAGTGAAATGAATAGTCAATATACGTACAAGATGACCCGTACACCATCGTTACAAAACAAAAAGGAAAGAAATCAAATAAACATATATATAGTTTTATTAATTAAAAGGCCTCTTCTTAAAGTTGGCTTTGGGCCACAAATCCCGTTGAGCCGCCCTGTATGATAGTGTAAATATGAATTGTTGTCATAAGTGATGTAATACACGAGTTTCTCTATCGAAGGTTTTTTTGATGTTGCTCTCTAACTAACAAGATATCGATCATATGTTATTTTCCCTCATCCTCTTCTCTAATCTTCTCTTTGAAAGTTATAATGGTCAACATAGAAAAGTTATGTATGTTATTGGATGACGCAACTCTTGTACCATAAAAAATCTTTATTTTTTCCCTCAAATTTTTCCTCATTTTCTCTAATTTTTGTTTAAATAAATTCGCGAAACTATGTCTTTTGATTATCTGCTTTTATTATACTCTTTAAACTACAATAAAATTTATAAAACCTCATAATGCCTTGAGTCTCTTCAAATAATTACTTTTATTGTATTATTTAAACTACATCAACTTTTAGATATACGATTAGAATTGACAAAGTTGTGCTTTTGAATATTCCAAGCAACCAGAGGTTATCTCAGGAGCATAAAATTTTTAATGGTCCTTGCAGAACATACTAGCAAGTCCAAGTCTTGAGGAAGTGCTTCAGGAAGACTATTATGTTGGAGGGATGTTTACTTCATTGGCTTTGAAGAGGGGGTATGGTGCTATGTGACTTTAGGTAAAGTTTGTTTATTTTGGTACCTTTTAGGTGCTCTTTTCTTTTAAGGAGTACCAAAGCAGATCATCCATCGTGTATTGATGGGGATAGGAACTTTTTAGTGCTAGGTTGATGGACTTGTGGTGACCGATGAGTGCATTATTCTACTCTTTTACTCGACTCATCTGACATTATTGAGTAAAACAATTAATGTACCCATAGGTTCTCTTTTATAAATTTTGTTAAAAGATAAAATACACATGCCTTGATATGTCTTTCACTTGTGAGAATATTTAGGAGGATCTCTTTAAATCCAAAATTGAGATTTAATTTTCTTGATTTACTTTATCTAATCACCTTTTAAAATGGAAAATTTTCATTTATATACAAAAAAGTAAATAGTTTACAATAAAAATAACCAAGTTTTTGTTTACAACAAAAATAGTCACTAGGCCATTTTCTTTCTTTTTCTTTTTTTTTCCAACAGTAAATTTTAAAAAAATAAAAAACTTTTTTTTGTTGGTTTTTTGTTGCGGCTTCTTTTATTAAAAAAAACTTTTTCGTTTTTTTTTTCAAATTTTTTTCGTACTACTTTTATTCATGTATCAAATATTGTATAAATGATGTATAAATATATATATATATATATATATATATATATATATGTACAAATAGTTATATAATGTATCAATATTGTATAAATAGTTATGTAGTGTATATTTAATGTATCGATATTATATAAATAGTGTATAAATGTGTATCAATATTGTATAAATGGTGTATAAACGTGTATATATGAAGTACAAATAGTTATGTAGTGTACATGTAATATATTGATATTGTATAAATAATGTATAAACGTGTATCGATAATGTATAAAAGCTATGTAATGTATCGACATTGTATAAATGTACATAAACATGTATCGATAGTGTATAAATAGTATATAGATGTGTATCGATATTATATAAATAATATATAAATGTGTATCGATATTGTATAAATAGTTATATGAAGTATCGAGCTTTATATCCTCATTAGGTAACACAGTACCAACAATAGCTTCATCAAGATCAAATTCACTATTCCTCATCTCACGGTAAAGTACTAGAGCCTCCTGCTCCCTCCCATTTTGTGCTAACAAGGAAATCATCAAATTTCAAGAACAACAATCCTCTCATCCATTTGCCTAAACAGTCCAAGTCTCATATCCACATTGCCACTTTGAACATAACCCTTAACCATCAATTTCAAATCTCTTTGAGGCATTTCATCAAACACCTTCTTTGCATCCATCCCTAAGAAATTTACAGAATTAGGGAGAAAAAGAGACGAAGATTAAGAAAAGAAATTGAAAGAAACGAACTTAGAGAGAAAATTCCGGCCAACCTCCGATCAAGCACTCACAACCAGCAACCACCACACTGGAGAATATGAGTGGACTTCAAATATCTCTCATATGTTACAACTTCTCAGTAAAGTTGATCAAGGGTGTTTATTCATGCTTTATGAATCTTTTTTTTTTTTTTTTTAAGAATTTGATTACCAATTCAATCTGTTCCAAATAACCAGCAAGTCACTCGGCAAAAACAGAGAATAATATCGTTCTAAAAGATACTACAGTCAATTCCACTAGAACAATCCAATCTTTCAACCCATACTATGACAAACAAAGTTTTTCCCTAAGAACAACATACACATACAATCTTTGGGGAAAAAAAGAAGAAAATAAGCACAGATTTACCAACTAATTGACAGAGCAAAAGCGAACCAATAATGAAACCCTAGATTCATATGGATAAGTAATCAGAACTCCATAGATCAAAAATAAAGAGTACTTAACTGAATCAAGGGTCGTCGATAAAAAGTGAGAGTCGTCGAAGACCATTAACCTTCATCGTTACTTCCCGATCAATTTAATTGATTCACGGTGAAAAAAAAGCCGTTGAAGTTCGGCTAGGTAAGAGTTGTCGAAGTCAGGTGAAGAAAGAGTTGTCAAATTCCAGCGAAGTAACAGTTGTTGAAGTCCGATGAAGAAAGAGCCGTCAAATTCCGGTGAAGTAACAATCGTCGAAGCTCCGATGAAGTCACAATCGTCGAAGCTCCGGGAAGATCACATAGAATAGGTTTATTGGGGGCGAGCGAGTGAGAAATGAAGAAATGAGGATTTGAAAAAATTAGTGTGTTATTATGTAAAATATACAAAATACTCCAAAATGGGCTTTTTCGGGTAATTAACTTAAAATCTGGCTATTTAAGTTGTAAATAATTTTTGTGGACTGATATTTTGTATAATTATCCCTTTTAAAATTAGACTAAGCTTTAATATTATTTTTTGTGATGAGTTTTAATTAATTTTGTCTTTTTATTGTTTGGCAGATTATCGTGCAACAAAAAGTTCAAGATCTGAACTCTGAAGGCAAATAGAGATAAAGAATGTTTTCTACGTGACTTGGCCGAAAGAGATTGTTTGACGTTACGCCCAACATTTAAGTGTTCAATTTATCTTCTTCAAACCAGATTGCTTCTCAAGTTTGATAGGATTGGCCATTGGGGATGGAGAAGGCTTATCAAATCAATGACTCTAAGAATTTAATTATGACTAGCAAACTCTTCTATTTTAATAATGCTAATAGCTCAATCTTGATAAATAGCACTGTATAAATCAAGAAGCAACTCTCTAGCTTATAGCTTAGAGTGGCAGTGTGTTAGACTAATTTAACATTTCAGTATATTTGTATACGCAAAAATATTACATACACTTGATAATATAAAAATTTTATACGGTATACACTCGACCTCTTATATATAAAAGATTGTTCTTTTATATTTGTTTTTCTATAATCTTTTTCCCCTAACATGTTTGGAATAGATCTCCATTGTTTCATCACTTTTTGCTCCTCTCTCGACAATGATGTGAGCTCTAATGGTTTTAGAAATTACTATTTTATATTAATTTTAACAATGTGAAATAAGAACATGAATTAAACTATTTATTTATAAATCTATCAATTCTATCACAAATAATTTATACTTTTTTAATTGAGTGAAGTGCAAACAAACTCAGTATAATTAAATTCACAAACGATATAACTTTTACTTTTCATGACCGCGCATAGCACGGACAAATTTACTAGTATAGAATATTAGTAGAGAAAAATTTCAAAGACACAATATTAGAAGGTTGTTGCCTCTCTCCTCATGCACCACCCTAACCCTAGCCTATTTTTTTTTTATTTTTCCGATGATAATGGCCACTCCGGCCACTTGACAATCATCGACGACAATGATTGACCAGTCACCCCTAGCCGCACCACTCAAAATATCTACCACTTTCAATCCTCTACTTCGAACCTTGACTACTCGAAGATTACATTTTCGAGCCTTGACTACTCGAAGATTTTAAAACCAACCACTCTGAATAATTTACAGGCAAATCATAAGAAAGATTTTCCTTCGATTGCAGTTAAACCAATTACTTTGTTACATGGTGAACCTTACATTAAGTGGTCCGAATCTGAAGTTGCTACAATGAATGTCATTAAAAATTTACAACATGCTATTGTTGGGAAGTTTTCATACGGATGGTTTGAATTGGAAGAGTTGCGTACCATGATCCTTGTTCAATGTAATATCAAAGGTGATTGTCAAATAGGTTACTTTAGAAATAGACATATTCTAATTAGGTTTTCTTTGAGAGAAGGTTTCATTAACTTAACTTCGAAGGCTGTTTTTTATATCAAATCAAAGGACGGGGCTTCTTATCAAATTAGACCTTTGATTTATGACTCTAAATTCACTGTGGAGGAAGAAACAGTGATGGCAATGGCTTGGATCTCATTCTCTAATTTGCTACCTACTTATTTTGTTAAGGAGACTCTATTTTCTTTAGCATCTGCAGTAGGCACCCCTATTCATTTAGATATGGCTACAATTAACAAAACTAGACCTAATTGTGCAAAAGTCCAGGTTCTAGTGGATCTAATGGCCAATCTACCGGATCATGTGAGAATGGATATTGAAGATGAAAAATTGGGAGCAATAAGGACGGTGAAGGTGAATATTCAATATGACTACTTGCCCAAATATTACAAAGAATGTAAATTACAAGGCCACAATATATATATATATATATATATGAATGCCGGGCTATACATCCAGAGTTAGCAACACGACAGGATGAGGATAAGAAAACTCATGAAGCACACAAAGGGGTAGATGGTAGAGACAAAGATGATGGAGCTGAGAAAAATAAAAGAGATGCAATGAAAAAGCCAATTTAACATAAAGGGGGCAACACACAACATAATCAACCTACTGGTCCTTTCCAAGGAGGCTAACAAGTGGAAAATTGTAGGAAATTCTGAAGATTGGAATGAAGTAGCAAATAAAAAAGGGAAGAACAACGTGAATAATCAGAGTACACTTGCAAAAGTCAGTAATAAAGAGCTCTCAATAGGGTCTTTCAATCAATATGCAGCCACTACAACATTTTGTATATATAGCTATGAAATATGTTGTAGCTAAATATGATAATTTTCATGGCTAAACATTTTAGCCACAATTTTTTTTTTCGCAGCATTCGTAGCAAAATGTGGCGTAACTAATAGTTAGCTAAATCTTTACAAGGATCGTGGCTAAGAATTAACACTTATTGCTTCAGAATTTTTGTGTTGTATCTATATTGGGAAAAAAAATTCTGCCACAAAAAATATATTCATAGAAATACTTTTATTCTTTTGCCACGACAAATAAGATTTGTAACTATCTTCGTAGATGCAGCTACAAAAGTATTGTATTGTAGCAAAATATTTAAGATTTGTTTGTTATGCAAACTTAAATTTTGTAGCTATTTCAATGGCTTGATCTCGTGGTAATAATAGTCATATTTAGTTACGAATAATAAAATTCATGGTTATGACATGAAGTATTTGCCGCAAAAATCTTTGTATTGTAGCTAAAAAGTCAAACATTTAGTCATGAATTATATAGAATTGTAGCTAAAAAATTCATTTAATTTTCTATAAAAAGTGAATTTATACATGCTCTTGTTACATGACACACATATATATATATGATTGTATTCAGCAATTTCATTATTGCAAATTAAAAAAATTTCAAAGCTTTGTAAGTCACAACTCACAAAATTTACACTCCCTTCGTTTCAAAAAGAATGACCTAGTTTGACTTGACACGGAGTTTAAGAAAATAAAGAATACTTTTGAATCTTGTGGTCCTAAATTAAAGTTATGGCAAATGTACCAAAATGCCCTTAATCTTGTGGTCTTAAACATGTCATGTGGAAAGTTAGAATTAAAGTGTTGTCAAAAAAGGAAAGAGTCATTCTTTTTTAAACGGACTAAAAAGAAAAATAGGTCATTCTTTTTTAAACGGAGAGAATATAATGCATAGCTACAAATTCATTTTTTAGATTTCAAAACAATTATATAAATTACATTTTACATTTTTTTTAAAAAAAAGTTACTCCATCTATTTAAAAAAGAATAATTTAATTTGACTTGACACAAAATTTAAGAAAATAAATAAGATTTTTGAATCTTGTGGTTATAAATTAAAGTTGTGTCAAATGTACTAAAATACCCTTTAATTTTGTGATCCTAAACATGACATGTGGAAAATTAAAATTAAAGTATTGCCAAAAAAAGAAAAGGGTCATTCTTTTTTAAACAGACTAAAAAGAAAAATAGGTTATTCTTTTTAAAACGAAGGGAATATAATATACAATTCTTTTATGAGACTATCTTGTTTGAGTCCAAAACAAACATGGTCTTCCCCGATCTCTCCTTTCACGGTTTTTAATGCACCTCAGCTTAATCAACATTGGTTTTAGTTTGTCATTTGTATGCTCCAATTCCTCTAATACCTGTCAATAATGATAAAGTATTTTGCATTAAGAATCCGATCTAACTGATTATATGCGAGTGAGTGTATATAATGAATTTCAAAGTGAAAAAAGATTATGCCTTAGATAACCTTTTTATTAGAATATTTAATAGATAAAATAATGAAAAATGCAAAGGAACCAAAAAAAAAAAAAAAAAAACCTGTAGACTTTTTAAGCTTTTTAAAAGGATCTTCACCCTAGTACTGTGACATCGCTTTATTATTGCAATCAACAGAACTTTGGCTCCTCCCCCAACATCATTGGAACTTCAAAATCCACTCATAAAACAAGCCTAAACCAAAAAAAAAAATTTAAGTCAAATAAGTGTAAGATAGATTCAAAAATTTTAAAAAGATAAAGATATCAACATACATTGAATATAAAACCTACCAAAAAAAAATTTAATTTGCAAAACATCACACACAAAAGTTTCAATTGAACAAAAAAGTGAGATAAAGAAAGAGGAGGGGAGGGGGCCGTAGGAAAGGAATGGAGAGAATGGATCTGGATTAATTTGTTAGGCGAAAGGGGGAAGGGGGGGGAGGGAAGGTTATCTAATTGTGTTTTAAAATTTTGGAGGGAATTTTTAGCTTTTACAATTTTTAATTGAATTTTTTGAAGGGAGATTTTGGGGTTTGGGTCTAAATAGGGAGGGGTGTGGCGGCTGACTAGTGTACTTATTTTTGAGAAATTTTTGTTTAGCTATTTGACCTTGTATTTCTTTTACCTTTTAGTTTTATATTATATATAAATATATTTTTGCTTTCGTTAGTTTCTTTATGTGCAAATGCCAATATTATTTAACTAAAGAATATACCAAAGAAAATTATTTAATAAAAATAATAATAAAAAATATATGCTTTACTTTATGCTAATGAAAAAAAGTGAACCATTTATATGAAATAAATAATATTCTAAAATACATTATTCATTTTCAACTTTTTTTTTGGTCCTCTTATAATTATTAGCTTTGTTATATACTCTCCTGTTTTAATAAATTTGTAACTTATAATGTTTAGTTAAATTTATGGCAATTATTAAGTTATTAAAATAAAGTTAGATCATAGCAGGAATAACTTTTATACTAACTTAAATTGAATATAAAATTACTGATCAATGTATATATAATCCGATAAATTGATTGATGTACTATCCCAATAAATTATGTACAATCAAATAACAATTCTACGAACACTTGATCAGGATGAAGTTTGAATGAGATTTATTAAGTTTTGCTAGAATATAATATAACTAGTTAATTTAAGTAAATATAATTATCTATTTATTAAAATTCATAAATATGCTTGTGAAATTGAATTAAATTGAACGATTAACACCTTCTACTACACTAGATCAATAAAGATATAGTTCTGATGAAACAAGTATAAGTAATGACAATTCTGAAAGTACTTGATCGAGATGTAGCTTTAGTGATCTCAGTGAAGTTACGTTTAAGTTCGATATAATTAGTTAATCAAAATTATATAGATATAAGCACCTATTTTATTGAAATTTACAAATAGATCTGTAAATTGAATCGAATGATTTACAACCCCAATTACATTAAATTGATAAAGATATTATTCTAATGAAATCAATTTGAGTCAAATAACGACTCTAGAAGCACTTGATGATCAAAATGAAGCTGCAGTGAGACCAGTGAAGTCATGTTTAAGTTCGATACAACTAATTAGTTAATTAAAATTATTTAGACATAATAACCTATTTATTGAAATTATATTTGAAATTAATAAATACGCATGTCAAATTGAGTTGAATTGAATGATTAACGCCTCAAATTACAATAATTCTTTAAAAATATTATTCCAATAAAACAAGTTTGAGTCAAATAACAATTCAGGAAGCACTTGACCAAGATGAGCTTCAGTGAGTGTGAAGTTATGCTTAGGTTCGATAAAATTAGTTAATCAAAATTAATCACCTATTTATTGAAATTACATTTGAAATATACAAGTAGGCTTGTAAAATCTGCAATCGAATTGAATGATCAACATCTCTAACTACACTAGAATAGTATTGATACGATAACTTTTAACTCTTGGTAAAAATAATTATTGGCTACAAAATTTGATCACAATAATAAATTTGTGCCTATCTCTTTTCGTAATGACAAATAATTAAAGCTATTAAGTCAATTACTGCCACAAAGTTTTTAGTACTTGAAGCAAAAAAAATTGCTTCCTCCGTCCTACAATACTTGTCCACTATATTAAAAATAGATATCCAACAATAATTGTCCAGTTGGAAAAATCAATGGATAATTTACCCCTTTGTATTCATTATATCCTTGCTATTAAATACTATTTATCACTCAATATATTTTTCAAGACATTAAATTTGTTATATTGAATGGGTGATATAGTAAACTTGCCCATATTATTTATTATTTTTTAACATGTGTGTCAAGTCAATAGTAGACAAGTATTGTTGGACGGAGGGAGTATATAGCAATAATATTTTATTTTCAATAACCGTTTTATGACTAAAAGATTACTATTGCTACAATAAATTTTAACACGTGGCAAAAATTAATAATTAGCTACAAAATTTATTTGTCGCAAAAATTCTATGGCTATGTCAGTTAATTATTGCTACCATTATTTTGTAACTTGAAGTAAAAATTATTTACTTAGCTACATTTTTTATTTCAAATAATCTATTGTGGCTAAAAGGTTACTATTACTACAATAAATTTAAACTTGTGGCAAAAACTAATAATTAGCTATGAAATTTTATCATAGCAAAAAGACGTGGCTATTTCAGTTAACTATTGCCATATTTATTTTGTAACTTGAAGCAAAAATTATTTATCTAGCTATTTTTTTTTATTTCAAATAATTTATTGTGTTAAAAAGGTTACTATTACTACAATAAATTTAAACTAGTGGCAAAAGCTAATAATTAGCTACAAATTTTACTATAGCAAAAAGACGTGGCTATATCATTTAACTATTGCCACAATTTTTTTAAAAGTTGAAGTAAAAATATTTATTTAGCTACAATATTTTATTTCAAATAATTTATTGTGGTTGAAAGGTTAATATTGCTACAATACTTTTTATAGCGTAGCAAAAATATATGATTAGCTATAATATTTTAATGTAGCAATAAAGTTGTAGCTATTTAGGCAATTATTGCCACGATTGTTAGCAATTGTAGCAAAAATGAGGGATTAGCTTTGTCAATTAGATTTTTGTGGCGAAGAAATTTTACAATTTTGTAGACAACTATGAAATTTGATTTTTCGTGGCTATTACTAGCTAATAGCTACAATTTTTACATTTTGGTGAAGAGGTGTTAGACAGTAGTGATATGCAGGATTTGCAGAATCAAAAGCAAATACAAGAGTTAGGACATGATTTTCCAAATGGTAACAGTGAACCTAATGACAAGGTTCACAATGCAGATATGGATAAGCAGGTGAATGCAGGTGAAGGGGAACTGGATAGTGGTGACATGCAGAACCAGTTGAATAATGAGCTGAATTTAATGGAAAAGTATTATACCTTGAATAATCAGGAACTTCCTATTCAGCAACAGGGCCAGTCATTAGCTATGGTAGAGACTATTGATTGCCAGAAAATTGTGCCATATAGCCTGCCTTCACCTAATAAGGTACTGACTCTACAAAAAATTTTATTGTTACTCTGGTTTATGCTAAGTGTGATGTCCTAAAAAGATTAAGTCTTTGGGATAACATTTACAACATAGCTAATAAAATGAGGCATCCTTGAATGGTGGGAGGAGATTTCAATGTTATTTTGAATGCGGAAGAGAAAATAGGTGGTCTTCCTCTTCATCCTCCAGAATATGAAGACTTTGCATTTTGCCTCAACTCTTATGAACTATTTGATATCAACTTCAAAGGCAGTCCATTTACTTGGTGGAATGATATAGTAGATAATCAATGCTTTTAAAAAGGCTTGACAGAATAGTGGGCAATCAAGAGTTTCAAGACTATTTTGGCATGTTCGAGGTAGAACATTTGTATAGAATTGGTTCAACTCATACTCCCTTACTTTTGTATTGTGGGTTGAATGCTCCTATGATATCAAGACCCCTCAAGTTTCTCAAGTTCTGGATAGAGAAAGAAGAGTTCATGGAGGTGGTTATGGATAACTGGATAGCTAATACAAAGGCTGATTTTTTTATCCAACTCAAACAGAAGATAAAGAATACAAAGGTTGCTCTATCAAGATGGAGTAGATCTTGCTTTGGAGACATCTTCAAGCAATTGATCATTATGGAGGATATTGCTAGAATCAAGGAAGCTCTATTTGAGGACTTCCCTACATGCTCTAATAGGGCAGTTCTTCAAAAGGCTCAGGCAGAAAAGAAGAAATATATGTATTATGAAGAGGAATATTGGAGACAGAAAGTAGGTATTGACTGGTTTACTGAAGGAGATAGAAATACTAGATTTTTCTATAATCTGGTAAATAAAAGGAGAAAGAGGTTAAACATTAATAGGATTCAGAAAGCAGATGGTGAATGGGTGGAGGATCCGAATCTAGTGGCTAATGCAGCAGTAGATTTCTTTCAGAATCAGTTTTCTAGAATATTGATATATTAGATATGAGTTTAATTCAATTGTTACTTGAAGTTATCGCTGAGGAAGATAATAGAAGATTGGTTTATTGTCCTTCTATTGAAGAGGTCAATAAAGTGGTTTTTGAGCTAAATGGGGATAATGCTAGTGGCCCGGATGGTCTCTCTGGATACTTTTTCTGGAAGTGTTGGGACATAGTTGTTGCTGATGTGTTTGGAGTGGTGAAAGACTTTTCTTTCAGTCACACTTTGCCTAAATCCATAACTCATACTAATTTGATTTTATTGCCTAAGAAGAAAAGAGTGCAATCCTTCACAGACATGAGACCAATTAGTTTGAGTAACTTTCTGAACAAGGTAATCTCTAGAATAACTCATGATAGATTGGAGGCTCTTCTACCATTAATTATTTCCCAGAACCAATCTGGTTTTGTGAAAGGAATGAGTATTATTAGGAATGTGTTGCTAGCTCAAAAGCTCATAACTGATATTAGGAAAAGGGGCAAGCCTGTCAATATTGTCATTAAGCTTGGAAAGCTTATGATAGAGTATCCCTGACAGTTTCTAATAAAAGTTCTTCAGAAGGTAGGTTTTAATAACATTTTTGTAGACATAATTTGGAGGCTGATATCCAACAATTGGTATTCTGTATTGATAAATGGGCAAGCTACAGGAATTTTTCCACTCCATCAGCAGGGTGAAACAAGGGGATCCACTATCCCTAGCATTGTTTATTATTACTGCAGAAGTACTATCTCGAGCCTTGAATGCTTTATTCCTTAGGGATGGCTTTAAGGGATATGGTATGCCTAAATGGAGTTATGATGTTAATCACTTAGCCTATGCTGATGATACTGTCATATTTTATTTTGCTGACATTGGCTCTTCGTAAATGATTATGAATACTTTGGGGGAATATGAGGGAGAATCTGGTCAGAAAATCAACAAAGAAAAAAGCCTCTTTTATGTATATCATAAGACTTCCAGAAAAATTTGCCAGCAGGTTGAGGAGATTACAAGTTTTAATAGAGGAAACTTTACTTTCACTTATCTGGGGTGTCCTATTGGTCATGCAAGGAAAAATAAGTCTTATTTCTCTGATCTCATCAAAAAGGTGAAGAACAAATTGCAAGCTTGGAAGAGAAGAATTATATCCTTTGGTGATAAGGCTATTCTAATAAATAATGTCCTGCAAAGTATTCCTATTTATCTACTCTCAGCTATTACTCCTCCCAAATGTGTTATTCATAAAATTCACAAGTTGTTTGCTAGATTTTTCTAGAGTAACAATGAAGGGGAAAGGCACAAATATTGGGTTTCTTGGATAAACATGTGTTTGCCCAAAAAACAAGGTGGTCTTGGCTTTAGATCACTTTTTGATGTTTCTAAAGCATTGTTTGCAAAGTTGTAGTGGATTTTCAGAACCACAAAGTCCATATGGACCACTTTTATGTGGAATAAGTACTGCAAGAGGTTTAGACCTCAAGTAGTAGAGTGGAAGGGAGGTTCACAATTGTGGAAGTACATGATTGAAGCTAGAGACAATTTTGATCAGATGATATGGTGGAAACCTAAATGTGGTCACTCAAGCATTTGATATGCTAATTGGACAAAGTTGGGTGCTTTACACTATTTTCTTGCTCCATCTAGTAACTTAGATTCTTCCGGGGAAGAAGTTAGTGAATTCATAGAGGGTGGTAGTTGGAATGAAAACAAATTACAGCTTTTACTGCCTCAACAAATCATTAATCAGATTCATAAGGAGCTGTTTGTTTAAAGATTACGGAGGAATAGGATAGACCTTGGTGGATGCTATCCAAGTTTGGGAAGTTCATCGTTAGTAGTGCTTGGGAAGAGGTGAGACAAAGAGATGGCATACATGTTGTATTTCACATATCTGGTCAAAAGAAGTACCTTTTAAGGTATCTTTTTATTTGTGGAGAGTGTTGAAGCAAAGAATCCCAATTGGGGAAGTACATGTCAGAATCAAGGTGATGGAGAAAGCTTTTTGCTAATTGCTATTGTAACCCTCAAGTTGAGACTATAGATCATGTCTTTCTTACATCATCTTTTGCTAAAAAGGTATGGCAAAAATTTTCATCTATTGCAGGGGTACAGATTACTGGAGTCCGATTGAGTGTTGTTCTTAATAATAGGTGGAATATAAATGTTTCTTCTAAGAGTAAGTCAATCTTGAAGGCATTATCTGCCTTTATTATTTAGCAATTGTGGAAGAGAAGAAATGCTCTAAAACATGGAAAGAAGATGTCTTATTACAGAACAGTGGAGGAAATTAACGGGTAGATGTGGTTTTTGACAAAGAGTAGATACCCTTGATTATTGTCAATTCCTTCTCATTGGCCTTTTTTGGGTTAAATTCTTAGAGGATTATACACCACTGTGGTTACTAAAGTAGTGCTTCAGAGAAAATTTGAGATAGGTTTCTTCAAGTACAACACGGATGGGGCTTCAAAAGGTAATCCTGGGCCTAGTTCTAGAGGGTTTTGTGTGAGAGATTCAGATGGTAGTTTCATTTATACTGAAGCTACAGGGCTGCCAAAGGGTAATAATCTATTAGCTGAGGCTAAAGCTCCATTAGATGGATTAGAGTTTTATATTAGTGAGCAATACATTCCTTTGGTGATAGGGACTGACTCATTGACTATGAAGAAAGTTTTAGATGTCATATATGAAGTCCCATGGGAGAGTAGTATAGAGGTGAAGAAAATTAAACAATTAAGGAGCAGTGGTATCATAGAAGTGGAGCATGTCTATAGAGAAGGGAATCAAATTGCTGATTATTTTGCTAACCTGGGTGCTAATTTTGAAGGTACGTTAAAATTTTATAACTTTCAGGAGGTCCCTACTGAGGGAAGAAAAAGTATCAACATGGAGAAGAGCCAGATTCCAAATCTTATAATTTCACAAGTGTCAAAATAGAAGATATGGAAGCACAAATACAATCATGCAACATGGAGATACAGTTTCTACAACAGCAATAGTTTTGGCAAACACAAAAAATATACAAACATCGATATAACTCCAATTCAAGATCATGGATAAAGGTTCTAATCTGACATGAAAAGTACAAGAGTGCAAGGAAAGAGTAATCTAGTCTTACCAGCTTGTGAATGATGAATTCATTTGCTGAGGTTGAGGAGTTGGCTAACCAATCTTTTTCTAACAGTGGTATCAGCTTCCATGAGGCTCAACCTGTTGAAAAAGAAAAAAATAGTCGACAAATCAGATCTCATAGAATTATCGATTTCTAGTGTGATTTGGTAGTAATATCACTACCTTAAAAGCAAATTTGACTGGAATTGTAATAAAGAGCCGAAGAAGTCTTCTTTAGATTCGATCTCATGGCGCATGTGAGACTTGTAGGTGTCTTGGATGAAATCGATCCAAGCTCTTTGAGCTTTTTCCACTCCAAATTTGTAGATAAGATAGCGATACACTTGATTTCACCTAAAATTGATTTCATAAAGTTGGCCTCGTCACTGATATGGTCCCTCCGTTTACCGTCAGGGCACAACCTTTGGGTTTTCTCACTTTCCTAATTGAGGGTTCAGGTTGTTGGTTGTCGGTCTGTTTCTTATTTTTCTTATATTTATTTAGTTTTTATTGTTGGCTTTTTTGGGCTTTTATTTGTTTGGGCTTAGCAAACACTTTGGACCTGTTAAACGTTGTGTAAGACTTGATTATTTTTTATACTACTGGTGGCTTTGCCACCCTTAACTTAAAAAAAAATAGAATATCAGTAGAGAATATCAAGCAAATCTTATTAATTAAGCAGACTCCTCAAAAATGTCTCTTGACTGACATTTGGTACCATCAGATTAGAGTAAAAAGGAGTTGTCAATAATATAGATGAAAATCATGATTCAAATTTTAGAAAGACAAAACTATGTTGAGTACAGGCAAACTCACACAAAAATTAATCGAAGTTACGCATTGCCATTACAACTTGAAAGACAAAATTAATTCCTCCTAGCAAATTCATTTATCGAAGTTATGCATTACCATTACAACTTGAACAAGATTTGCTATTATATTTCTCCCTAATTATGAACCAAAAAAAAAAGGGAAAAGAATAAAAATAACACTTAATTGTAAAATAATTTCACTGAAATAGCCCCCAAATTTAAGTATCCCCTAATTAGCCATTAAACTAATTCCACTAAAATAGCCTCCAAATTTAAATACCCCCTAATTAGCCGTTAAACTAATTCCACTTAATAGTCATTACTAACAGACCTTTAAAACATAACCGAAAATCACTGCCAAACACAAATATCTTTCCTTTTCTCTCATGATTCCTTTTCATTTACGATGCAAACTCATAAATCTCAGTTCCATTACCATTATTCATACTAAACCTTACCTTTCTAAGTACAAGCTTCCATAATTTGTATATAAACCTACAAAAATTCTTCGTTAATTAGCTTCCTATAGTTTTTTTTTCATTGTAAATTTACTCAAATTGATACGAAATAATGGCTTCAGCTTCAATTTTGATTCCAATAATGATATAATACAGAGGTCAGTGGATAAGCAATATCAAATTTGATGATTTCACCATTAACGGAGTACTATTCAATTCTGACCGTACCTATGATTTTTTTGTTGCTGAAATGTTTAAGCAATTGAATATAAAGCCAACTAGAGGTTTGATGGACATAAAATTCATTGTGAGAGCAGGATCTATGCCTATATACGATGAAATGACTGTGAAATTGTATATGGAGATGAAGAAAAAAATCTCGACATCAACGAGTATTCATTGTGTATAACACTGAAATATAAATTTACAACTGATGAATCCTCAACTGGTATCTTACATGAAACATCTCTAATTGTTATACAAATTCATCCGATGCCTATTGAAGTGGATCCACCATTTTCTAATCTTGAAGGTGATTTTGCTGAGAAAGAAATGGACGCAGAGCCAAAGTCTATAATAATGGATCCTCTACATACAGATGTAGAAGAAGGGCAATTGTATTGGGATAAAAATACAATTATGATGAAGTATTATGCAATCCGAGAGAGATTTCAATTTAAGGTCAATAGATCATCAACATCAAGGTATGACTCTCACATAAACTATATCAATGTAGTATATGAATTGTATCAGTTTGGTATAGGACTGCATATGCATAGGTTTCTCTATAAAAAAACTGTACCAATGTGGTATCTAAACTGTATCAATTTGGTATAGGGACTGCAATGCATAGTTTTTCTACATAATTTGTATCAATGTGGTATCTAAACCGTATCAGTTTGGTATAGGGACTGCATATGTCTAGTTTTTCTGTATAAACTGTATCAATGTGGTATATGACTTGTATCAGTTTTGTATAGGGACTGGATATGCATAGTTTTTCTTCATAAACTATATCAATGTGGTATCTAAACTATATCCGTTTGATATAGGGACTGTAATGTATAGTTTTTCTGCATAAATTATATCAATGTGGTATATGAGTTGTATCAGTTTGGTATAGGGACTGTAATGCATAAGTTTTTTTACATAACATGTATCAATGTGGTATATGAGTTGTATCAGTTTGGTATAGGGACTGTAATGCATAAGTTTTTTTACATAACATGTATCAATGTGGTATATGAGTTGTATCAGTTTGGTATAGGGATTACATATGTATAGTGTTTCTGCATAAACTGTATCAATGTGGTATCTAAACTGAATCAGTTTGGTATAGGGACTGCAATGCATAATTTTTTCTGCATAAATTGTATCAATGTGGTATATGAGTTGTATCAGTTTGATATCGGGACTGCATATGCATATGTTTTCTGCATAAATTGTATCAATATGGTATATAAGTTGTATCAGTTTGGTATAGGGACTATAATGTATAGGTTTCCTTCATAAACTATATCAATATGGTATATGAGTTGTATCAGTTTGGTATAGAAACTGCAATGCATAGTTTTTATGCATAAATTGTATCAATTTGGTATAGGGACTGCATTTGCATAGTTTTTCTGTATAAACTGTATCAATATGGTATTTAAACTGTATCATTATAGTATCTGGACTATATATGCATAGGTTTCTCTACAAAAAACTGTATCAATATGGAATGTGAGCTATAACAGTATGATATAGGGACTGTATATACATAGGATTTTATGTATAAACTACATTAGTATGATATAGGGACTGTAACAATTTGGTATTTGTGTATAAAGTGCATCAGTATTGTATAGGTCATGTGTATACATAAGTTTCACGGTAGAAACTGCATGAATATGGTATAAGGGTTGTATATGTATAGGTTCTCTATAATGATTACATAAATATGGTGTATGAACTATATCAATATTGTATATGGAATGTAGCTACTAAAATACATGTTTGATTTTGGGCAATAAAACTCATACAGCCAACAAGTGGTTGAGACATAAGAGATTTACTCCAGCAGTCAGTAGTGAGAATAGTGCCTTAAACAAATACTAAGAAATCCCTTTCCAACTTTGCCAACTCATTAAATGCTATATCCCTTCGTGAGGCAATAGTTTCTAGTTTTGGTGTATCAGTATTGTATTAGGACTGCATACACATAGATTTTTCTGTATAAACTGCATCAGTATGATATATGGATTGTATCAGTTTGATATTTTTATATTAAGTGCATCAGTATGGTATAGGTCCTGTGTGAGCATAGGTTTCACTATAGAAACAACATCAACGTAGTATACGAACTGTATATGTACAGATTCACTATAGAGATTGCATCAATATGCTTTCAGTTACTTTTCTTCTTTGTAAGATTTGGTGATTAGATTTTATGATTTCTAGCAGTCTCTTTTAATAATAAACTGGAATATTAATTTTGATTTGGGAGCTGTCTTTTGTCACTCAATTTGTAATATTATTTTCTTTTCTTCTTTCCAACTAAAGCTAGGTAAGCATTTGAGGTGCAAAACTCCTGCTTTAAGTTCCTGCTCTCTAAGTTGATGTGGTCTTTTCAATTTCTATTTGACAACAGAAACAAATCAGTTATTGTCCAAACTAATCCTCTTTTTCTTTCTCCACGGTCACTAACTAGAAAAACATAACTTCCATAAGGGACTCTTAGTTTGTTGTATGTCTTCTAATATCCATTTAATCTACGTCTGAGTTTAGTTCTATGGGTTTGAGTATTGTATATAGCATGTAGCTACTAGAGAACATGTTTATTTTAGCTTATCTACTTAAGTGTATCTATTTAGGTACTATTTTAAATGTGTGAATCAAAGATGTCAATGGACTTTTCGATCTTCAAGTCAAAAATAATCACACGTCTTCATGATGACTAAATTCAGTGATGTTTACACCTGCTCAATTGTGGATAGAATGCTTTTACAGCGTCATGCTACTTTATTAACTATTGCTAAAATGGTGAAGAATAAGCTTATAAAACTGAAATCATCATTCTCTCCCGCAAATATTATTGATAAAATGAGAAACCTTATGGTATTAGGATGAACTAAAAAAAGCATATAGAGCAAAAGAAAAGGCACTTGAACTGGTCAGAGATTCTGTACGTTAATCATATGCTAAATTGTCGACTTACTTGTATATGGTACAACAACAACATACCAGTGTATTTCTACAAAGTGGGGTATGGGAAAGGTAAAGTGTATGCGGTCCATACCACTATCTCAGATGAAGTAGAGAGGCTATTTTTGATAGACCCTCGGCTCAGGACAAATAACAGTATAACAAACAAAAAATATAAAAATAAGCAACAAAAAGGGGTAACACAACACTAGATAATAAAATAAACAAGACATCTATAGAGTAATACCATGAACTACCTATCCAATCATAAACATCACCAAAACACCATGAACAAGGAACTACAAGACACATGCATAACACTTATGACTGCAGGTATATCGATAAACAAAACACTCTTCTCTACTAGTAAGGATGCACTCCTACCCACTAACCCACTACCCTAATTTGCATCCTCCACACCTTGTGAGCCTCTCACACCTCCGTACTGGGGCATCTGTGCACCGCCTCATCATATGTCCAAACCATCTCAACCTCATTTCTCGCATCTTATCTTCCACCGAAGTCACTCCCAACTTCTTTTGAATAATCTCATTTCTAACCTTATCACTCCTAGTAAATCTGCACATCCATCTCAACATCCTCATCTTTGCCACCTTCAACTTTTGAATGTAGTAGTTCTTAACTGGCCAACAATCTTCTCCATACAACATAGCCGGTCGGACTGCCACTCTATAAAACTTACCTTTAAGCTTAGCTGGTCATACATAATGTTACATAAAACAGAGGACAATCACTTTCTACATGTTTTTGTCGTGCTGAACGTATCAATTAAAGAATGGCATTGTTGTATGACAATCATAGTTATTGATGGAACTCTTCTTAAATCAGTGTATCGGGGGACCATGTTGCGTGCTAGTGTGCTTGATGCAGTAGGTGAGTTTAATAAACAATTTTAAGATATAGAAGTGTATTTAGTGATCCGATTTTTTAGTATGTGTATTTTAACACAATTACTAGTTACCAAGGTTAATATTTGTTATTCAGACTAGTCTAACATGTTGACTCTTTCTGTTTACATAATCAGAAAATTTTTTGCCATTAGCATATGCTATTGTCGATTCTAAAAATGATCCTTTGTGGGAATTATTTTTTCATATGTTTAAAACAACATATGGTGAAAGAGAAAATATGTGCATAGTATCTGATCGACATGAAAACATATAGAAGGGTGCTGCAAATGTGTATCCAAATGCAACCCACTGTATATGCATCTACTATCTATGGAACAATATCAAAAGTAAGTTTAAGAGGAATCACAAACAGCTAAAAGGGATCCTTTTTGCAATGGCTAGAATATACATAAAGACATATTTTTATCGGCTAATTGAAGATATAGACAATATCGACGATAGGTGTGAGGGGTTGCTTGTTTGAAATTGGCTATGAAAAATGGTCCATAGCGCATTCAACTGTTAACAGATCCATGGCGATGACTTCAAACATAGCAGAGTCCCTAAATTCAGCAAATAGAGAGGTAAGAGAGCTACCAATAAAGAAAGTGCAATAATTCATGACGGATTTGGTCATGAGATGGAATAAAGAAAATAGAATGGATGCAGAGGCAATATTTACTGAATTAGGGAACAAATACAACATAATAATGAGAGAAAATCTCATTTTTTCAGATAAAATGAATGTAAAAATTGACATGTTATTTTTATTTCATACAGATGAAAAATGTGCTACTGTACAACTGTTTAATATTTTACTGTACATTTCAGGTGATGGCATCTACCAACTATGTATATGTAGTGATTGACAAAGCTCAAAAGTGGAACATTGTATGTATGCGGGAAAAAAGACACAGCTGCCTACAATTTTAGGTTGATGAAATCCCATGTCCATATGTCATGGCGGTATTAAGTTACACTCATATGGATTTACAATCCTACCATGCACTTTATTACACAAGGGAAAACTTCTTGAAAGCCTATGAATTGCCAGTTATTCCTTTTTCTAATAAAACCGCATGGCACATTCCAATAGAGGTGTTGATATCATAGTACTTCCATCAATCAGGAAATCCAGATCAGGTAGATCAAAGAATAACAATTGAGGCAAAGGCATTATAGACTACCTGTCTACGCACCAAGCATCATGTGGACGGTATGAAAAGAGGGGACACAATCGAAGACCATGCGCAAATGCTCCAATAAGAATCTAATAAGATGCTGCCACAATAGTACTGTTTTGTTTCCTGTTCTTTCTTTCAAATGAAACAAATCGTCTCTATAACACAAAATGTAATAGAGGTTGCACAAGAATGCTTTTATGTTTTCCAGTTTGATTCAAATGAAATGTTTCAACTTTTTATGATAATATAGATATCCTTTTTATGGTGCATTTATTTCATAGTATAATTTGTATCAGTGTTGTATCTAATATGTATTTATACATGATTTTTGTCACATTCGTAAGATTGACTCATCTATATTTGTACAGGATTTTCACAGTTGTTAAAATGCCACCAGAAAGTGTGTCTGTTTTCAAGAAAAAAGAATTTGTATTGATTGTCACGCATAGACACCTGTTTATGTAAGCTTTTCTTTTACAAGTACAAATTGCACGGCTGACATATATTCCCATAAAAAATATCAGTGTACCATGAAAACTATATCGGAGGTAAAATTACACAACTAACATATATAGTCCAACTAATTATACATAGATATGTAGCAAAAGAATCAATACTAGCTTTTCCAGAAAGAAGTCAATATCAACATTATATTCAAAAACATAAGTTATAATAGTCAACAGTACATCAATATAGATTCTTCAAAAACATAACAAAAAAGAAACTATGCAAGTGTATCCCATCAAAAACACCAGTTAACCATTCCAACTGTATATGAAACTTTACATAAATGTTACCTACTACACTTGTAAAATATCCTAAACTAATGTTGCTTTCGAAGATTCCTTTCTCTTTTTCAGTTTACCAGTAGACTCATCATCACTAACTGCACCCTGCGTTTGTTTCTTCCTTCCATAGTGCCACCACAATACACTATATCGGCTCCGTATGCTATTAAAATAATTTATATTGTCAGGAATTTTAAGGCCTTCAAACATGTACTCTGGAAAAGCAGCAACAAAAACACCACAATCCCGCAACATATCCCAAAATAACTACAATTATCAAAAAGAAGGAAAAAAGTTTAAAATGAGCAACAAAATTGGCTTTGAGTAATAATTTACGTATTCTCTTGAGTTGGCAATCCATTGACCGTACGAATCTTAAAGGAATCAACAACTGAAATTCCATCACTCCTTTTGTCCCAAAAATTAATACAAGAAAGACTATGTGGTATTAATTCTGAATATGCTGAAACAACTTTCTGAACCACACGCATATGTCGTGCACTACTCAGCGAATTATATACATAAATGCATTGATATTTAAAAGAAAATCACGTCAAAATCTAGTAAAAGTTGTCAGCAAGGTTTATCAGAAAAAGAACATTATCAACACTACACCATGGCACATTACACCTCATAACAAAATCAAGCATATACTCAGCAATTTCATCGTCTTCTCTGATCAGCGACACATTTTTTTTTTACCTAAAAACTTTATATAGAAACGTTGTATCAAGTAGTCAAACCAGCAATCAATAATTGTGAATGTAACTGCACCATCTACAGGAGTGTATTTTGATTTCTTCCGCAGATAGTAAAAAATCGCATTAATATGCTGAAAGTAAAAATAGAAGAACATTTTTAAAAACTACATCTATGGAATTACACTACCATAATTCAAAAATAATATTTGTGTACTACTATAGTATCAAAGTATGGTAGATAACTGACTTACTGAATCAGTTAGAGGTACTCATGGATATCCAAGCATGTAGAACCATTTTTTCTTTTTAACCGGGTTAACACCAAAGTCAAAAATCTTTGACAAATTATTGATAGATTCTGAACAAATAGGACTGAAATAAATCATGATACAAAATATTAGCTTTGACACAAAATAATAAAAATTAAAGCTACAAGAATCTAGAAACAGAAGATTTACTTTGTATTAGCTCGTAATGAATTGTCAACAAACTTGTTAAATCAGGACACCAATTTCATAGCAACATGTGGCTCTTTAATACTGTTGGTAAATGAATGTTTGGGAGATAATATGTGTTTACTTGAATATCCTTTGTGTTTACTTGAATATCCTTTATCTATGCACTTAGCTGCTTCACCTTTAAGTTTTGCTGCCATCGGAATCAAACTTGGACAAGTATGGTGATTCACATACTGTTGCTGGCTGCTAGCTTCCGTAGTCTACGAGGAACAACAGGTGTGTCATTCAAAATAACAACATCTTATCAACTCCAGCAGAAGAATCAACCACATTTTTCTCGATCCTTCCAACATCACCACCGATCTCAGTTTCAATCTTTACAACATTATCCTCGACTACTGAAACATTTTTATCCCTAATTTCAACCCTTTTATCAGGTTGAGTGAACTTGGAGATTTCAATGTCAAAAAAGTTTGACCAGTCAAAATCCATTCCTCTATTTTCAACCACATTTTTCATATTATCTATTCTTTGAGCACGAAAAGACTGAGTAAATTTGGACACTTCAAAATCAGGAAAATTAGACCAATCACTATCCCTCCCGACTATTTTTACCCTCCCCAACAACTTTATTGTCACTTGATGTGAATTTCAAAAAATTAAAATTTAGAAAATCATTCCACGCACCATCTGTAATACTTGTACCAGCAGCTGCAATGTCAATATGGTCAACTACACAGTTATTTTTTTGTCCCACATCATCAATCAAATTATCACTTATGTGATCATTTGGTGTATGATCACTTTGTTGCCCTACATCGTCAACCACAACATCATTTATATCATGCCCCTCCAGTGTATCATCATTTTTCTGGTATCACCAGAATGACCATCCTTCGATATATCAGGCTGTTCAAAAAGGAGAAAGTTTAAGTCTAAAGTGTATATAAATTCTAGTAAAAGAAATAACAAAAATATCTTAGAAGGATCCTTTATATGTAGAGTTTTAAAAATCAATCCAAATGAAGATGCCATCAACTAATTCATTGAGGAAACTTCATCCTGTAGCTACACCAAAAAAAGGACAAAAGGCAAAACATAAATTACAAAATAAAAAGGCTACAAAGAAAGCAACAAAACTATACATACCAAATTCAAATTCCTTCTCAGGAGTTGCAACTCAGTTTCCTAACTCGAAAGACTATCTTTTCTTATTTCATTTTTGCTTGTACCCGGCAAATCGACAGGTTTCATGTTTCGGACATGGTCCTGTTGAGGTATAGGTTCAAAAACAGACAATTGAAGAGTGTTTCTTTAAAGACATGATGACACAATGTTATTCAAGATGATCTAAACATACAAAACAAAAAGTGCAAAAAACATATTAGCTCATACAAGTAAATAATCATTGAGTAAATAGATATACATTAACTGTAAAAACAAATTAGCTACCTTGTCTAGTTTTATCTCAGAAAATGCAGATTTCACCAGCTTGTATCTTGGTCTATCATTTACAGACTAATTAAGGATATGAGGCACACTATCACCAACTCAATCAATAAGATTCGTATTAGCATAAGGATAACACTCATAAAATCAACACTGAAATGTCAAAAGGCAAACCACCACAACGGTACATAGTGTGTCTCTTATAAATCTTTGACTTCATCTACTTCAACATATCTCGAAAGCATAATTTTTTCCAGGACAATGCTTCATAATTAACACATTCGACCAACAAGAAGTCATCCTTGATTATAAACTCATCATATGTGATGGAAAAAAGGAAAGTATGAATGAAATGCAACATAGCAAGCTTTAATGCATCATCATCAGCTATCCATTTTTTTTCCATGAAATAACCTTCCAATTCAAACTTCGTCACCTTATACTTACTAGGAAAGTGCATTTTCATTAGCCGACTTGGCTGATTCACATTATAATACTTTGTGTAATCGTCAATGCACTTTAACCCACTAACTAAAGCAAATTCTACCAACCCAAAACGCAACTTAGTGTTATTGAATTTAATCCAAATCTCATCATTTCTCTCAGACAAAACTTTCCTAAGAAACAAGCCATGTAACAGTTGATTTTGCACAAAAAGAACTGAAAAATCTAAGAAATAACCAAAACAACACTTTTTAAACAATTCAAGTTGCGGCTTATCCAAACTAGTTGTCAAGTCATTCACAATAGAGCAGTTTATATGCACACTAACATGGGTCTTATAATGATCATCTAGATCAATAAGGTAATCCCAAACCTGTAACAAATAGATGTATTTCTTAAAAACTCGCAAAGCTATATATATAAACAAAAAACTACAAAAGCACACACACACTACTGCTGAAAAAGTAATTATACATCAGCTATACAGAAAAATACATGAAATACAAAAAATGAGAATATACCTCAACATCAAATAATGTGTAAATTCTTTCCTTCTGATGATAACAAGCCTTTTTCCTATTTTTTTTTTAATGATCCAACACTATCCTCGCCATCCTTTGGACGAGCCCGTTTCTTTGTCTTTTTCATACGAATAACAAAACCTTCATCAACCATCCTCTCCTTCCCTTTAGAGAGTTTCTTTTGTGCAACTTCTACTTGTTCAACGCTCATTCTACTTTGGGGCCTAGTGATTCTTTCAGAAGGAGTAGCATTTTTAAATAGAATTTTTGTAGCATGTGGAGAATGGCTTTTAGAGCGGATAGCTCTTGTATATGAAAAATTAGCACTCTTCAATAGGTGTGCAGCAGTGGATGTTTCAGCGAAATCATCATTAACAACAACAAAATTGGGTCAAGTTTGATCCCCTTCCCAGCTAACTTCAATCTAAAGGTCCTTTTGCTTTTCTGCTTTATATCTATCGATTCGAAGCAAAAGGAACTCACATTGGAGTACAAATGCACCGAAAAGCTACGAAGAATTTTACAGTGGATCTATTTTTGGCAGCTGATCGATAGAGAGAAAGGAATTTGGGAAAGAGATCAAAAAAGACAAGTGTACTGTGCGCCAAAAAAGCTACAACGGTAATTAGCATTTATGACCTTATTTGGGCCTTTTGTACTCATAGCTAAAAAGTGGAATTAAAAAGGGCGATGGGCCATCAAATGTCCATTGACCCAAACGTGGGCCAATATTTCTGAAATGGGCCAGCTCATGTCCTTTTCTCCAAAAAAAACTACACCTTAGTTTTACACTACTCCTTTTATTATCTAAAGTTTTAATTTGATAGGTTTAGTTCTAGATTCTTAACAATGAATGTGATTACATTTTTAGAAATTATGAATTCATAATCTATTACTCCCTCAGTCCAACGATACTTGTCCACTATTGACTTGACACACATGTTAAGAAACAATAAATAATAGGAAAAATTTTACTATATCGTCCTTTGAATATAATTAATTTAATGATTTGAAAAATCTATTGGATAGTGACTATAATTAATAACTAAGGGTAAAATGGGTAAATTATACATTGATTCTCCAAACTGGATAGGTATTGTTGGACATCTATTTTTAGTAAAATGGACAAATATTGTTGGACGGAGGGAGTATTTATTAAAGAATTTCTTACCAATTAACCCATTCATAATATACTATGTATTAAAATTTTCACATATATCTTTCTGCACCATGAATTGGAGTAACTGGTAAAGTTATTGTCATGTGACCAGATGGTTATGGGTTCAAGTCGTGGAAACAACTACTTACAGAAATGTGAGATAAGGCTGCGTATAATAATCTTTATGGTTCGACACTTTCTCAGACCCCACGCATAGCGACCACTTTAGTATACCGAACTACCATTTTTTATTTTTGCGCACCATATCAAATACAAGTACGTGAACCCAGTAGGCCAATACTTATATTCTCCATCCGTCACTATATATTTATTTTATGAACTTTTGGTGATATTAGATTTCCCTATTCGGGGAAGAATCTATTTGGAAAGGAGAAAATGGAAAGAAAAAAAATATTAAAGAAACTGGATGAAAACTAATGGATACTACGTAGGGGTTTCGCTATACGATTTCATCTCATGATTTAAAATCAATTGATGAAATCAATGTTTGGATATTGATTTAGCGCTGATTTCATCTCATGATTTCATATCATGATTTGAAATTCCAAATTCTCCAAAAATCTTGATTTGAGATTTTTCAAATACAATAGTTAACCCACAAATTTATATTTTGCAAAAGAAACCCTACCATTTATATCTACCAACTATTTATTTCATTTGTAAATAAAATTTATAGTTCATATTATTACTCTTTAAACTATTTATATCTCATCAACATAAAATTTATTATTAGTTCAAACCAACTCCTACTTTACCATTTATTATTCACCAAATTCATTATTTTTGATCAAATTCATTCACCAACCAAATTTATTACTACTTCATTCAAACTAACGCTTGATAAAAAAAAATAAAATTTCATTGTTAAATTGAGGGGACAAGACTCTAGCCACTATGGCAATGTAGGAGAATTATATTAAAGAACAGTACACTACAACTCATGTTCAATTTGACCTTTTTATTAAACTAAAGTTTGATCAATAAATGTTGTATTTTTTTAGAACAGTTTTATGATAGTGCATTATACTTTGTTCTAAACTTTTGCTTATTAGGTAAAATTGTAGTATAAAAAATTGGGATAGTTTTGATAGTTTTCACAACTTATGAGGTTTTTATGTTTATGAGAAAATATACAACATAAAAAATCCAAATTGCATGTCCAAACAAAACTTCAATTTCATCTCATGATTTCAAATCATGATTTCATCTCGCATGGCCAAACGGACCCTAATTTTAATTTATTTTCACACTCGATTTTGATATGTTTCATTTGTGCCGAAGCTCTAACAACCTCTCTATTTTCAACAGGAAAGGATATATAAGTTTGTGTACACCTCATCCTTCCAATAAGTATGTCTTTTTAAATTTATTGTTTTTGTAATTTTTCTCATGCTAAGCAGCAATAAATTCCATAGTGAGAAGGTGGATTATTCATTATTCCATTTTGATAAGCATCAACATAGTGGACAAAGAGAGGCGTTGAATTGGCTTCTTTACCCACAATAGAATATGAAATAAACAACAAAGGGAAACTATTTTTTAAGAGAAGATAATCACAAAAGATCATATATGTGCATTTTACCAAAAGAAGAAAAAGGCTCTCCATTCAGCCTTTGTAACCCCAAATATATATTCTTTAGGTAAAGCTATGCACAGATTCATTGCATTTCATTTTCATAATCAATAAATAAAAGATCGAATAGCGAGGTTCTCTTCTCTTTTATATTTCTGGGCTACTTCATTATTGTTATAGCACTGTCAAAATGGGTCAATTGACCCGTTTAATCCAATCCAACTCAAGTTTCACAAATCAAGGAATTTAAGGAGCTCGGACGGACGGGCTGACTTTTGTTTTGAAGGGCTTAAAAATGACATAGCCCAAATCAGCCCTAAAATAGCCACAAGATATAGTAGGGCTAACCCTTCACATTATTATTATTATTATTTTTGAGTAAACAACATAAAACACTGACATTTAGCAACTAATTGCTTGGTGGAACATGAGTTTCAAAAATTACATAACTTGTCAAAGGTTTGGTCTAGATACATCGGGTAGTTACATGTATCTTAGTTACTAAGGGAAGCCAAAAAAAAAAAGGAAAAGATTTTTTTGTAACTGACAGGCATTAAATAAAACTGAAATCAAAGGAGCAACGATTTTTAAGTAAAAAGCGGATAGAGCAGAACATTCAAATTTCTACAAAAATTTGTTCATCACTAGATCCATTTTTTTCTTCATCATTGATCTACGTTTTATTATATCTGGATAAAAGCGGGTTGATTTAATTGTATCTGTAATTTAAAATGACAAATGTCACAGTGTTGCTGAGACATTCCAAATTTGAATAGAGGACATCAAATACGATAATTACAAAATTGATGGAATCGTTATGAAGGATTATGCTTCGTATAAGTATTTGGTTGTTGCTATAATTCGTACCTATCAACGGATTCAAATGTGTTTGACGATGTATTGATGTATAATATATTCATAGGATTATGTACTTTCATATAATCATATGTTATTCCCTGCATATATACTTTGCACTGCTTTGCCATTAGTGTCATGTTTCTCTCCATTATCATTTTTTTTCTTTTAAATACTACTTTGATTTGATGCACTTGAGCGAAGGATCTTTCAAAAATGATCTTTCTATCTCTATGAGGTAGTGACAGAGTCTTCATATAATTTACTTTTCCTAGATCCCATTTGGTGGGATTTCACTGGGTATATTGTTGTTGTAAATAATCATACGTTAGAAATGTTAACAATCATACCTGTAAGTTCAAATGTAGATTGTAAAGAATATTTTTTATTAGAAAAATTTAAAAAAAAAATGATAGACTACATAACTAAATAACATCACTAGTGTATCTACCTAATCACACAGGAATTTAAATTAATTACACAATAACACCAATTTTTAGAAGTTGTTAGCAATAATCCGCTTAGATACACTTCCCCCAAATTTAGGCTAAAAAGTAGTGTAAAGTATCTTTTACTCCAACTCATCCCCCAATTCACTCCCATTGCTTCTCATTCGTGATTATCCTCAAGATCTTTCTCTTTGTTTCTCTTGCACGTTTATCCATCCTCATCCACCATTATAGTATCTATTTTTGAGATTTGAAACTGTCTTCACACAATATTTATTTCGTCTATTTTTATTTTCTAAGTTGTCATTATCTGGTTCTCATCTTCTTCTCTCTAATTTCTATACGATTTAGGGTTTTTAATTTAGATGAACTTCAAGTTCTGTAATGCCTAACCAATCTTCAAGCAAGAGGATGATCCGAGGTATAAAAAGGGCAGCCTGATGAACTAAGCTCCCGCTATGTGCAGGGTCATCTCTACAAGATAGATCATCTTTTGATTTGGGTTTTCCTCAAGAACAAAACACCACACTAACCTTTGTTTGTTTGATCTTTCATCTTTAAATTGAAATCGATGATCAATTGCATACTTTCCCATCACAGATGCAATGTAGCTTTATTTTTATATAAATATTTTGCTTCAACCACTTTATGATTACAGTCAGAAATTACATAATGATCTTTTATTTCAATCACAGATAATGCGTCAACATCATCTTCCATTGCCAGGGCAAGTGTGCCTGTTCAATATTTTTGATACGCTCAATTTCCATTGTATTTGATTCGAAAATTATTCCTCCATGAATGATGCATCTAGACTCTTTATCGATTATTGTTATGTATAATGGATACGTTTCAAACTCAGATCTCTATTTCTTCAGTTCCATATGCAATTCCATCCCCATTTTGTTGCGAATTTTAATTGGGTTGGATTTCCAACAACAGTGTATCTGATTTAATACTTTTTCTGAATTCATCAATCTCTTGGTGCTTTGAGTTCTAAAAACAATCAAAACACTCATAAGTTTGGCACAAAATTATTATTTCAATAAAAACTAGGTAATATATTATCCTAAAATCATGACACGGTATGCTAATAAGAATGCTAATAACATAATTGCTAGTTATATAATTCACCAAATTACAATTAGTTACGAAGATCCATCAGTGCAAAAAATAAATAATACCAACGGAACTAACTAGCTATTCTTTAATATAATCTTTTCATATTCTATGAACAATCCTTTCACGGTGAGCATGTTTTTTTCCAAATTAAGTGACTGAAAAGGGTAGATAGGAATTAGTTGGGGTCATAAATAGATGAACTTTTTAATAAAATATAAAAGTTTGGGGTAAGTTTAAATATATAAAAATCAACAGCTATTCTTTAGCCCAAAAATAAGTTTTTAGCATATTTTTGGATTTGGTCTTCAAAATCTCTCAAAAACTAGATAAATTTATGGGTAAACAGATATTTGCCGAAGAAATTTCCAAAAAGTGATTTCTAAATCTATGGTTAAACAGGTCCTAAGTAGGCATTTGACCATAGAATTCGGGAGTCTGATTTCAAGTTTTGATTTTAAATCAGTGTTTGTTTATGAAATTTATATTATATATCAACTTCAACTTTAAATCGTGATTTTAAATCCCAAATTCTCTAAAAAGTAGGATTTGAAATTCTAAATTATGATTTCAAATTTTTTAAATATAACTTGACTCTAAGTTTATGTTTTACATACCAAAAGACCTATAATTTTTAAATTTTATATTTTAAAAAAGACACGTATTCAATATTTCACCAAGTCTAATTTTCAAATATTGAAAATCTACTATGAAACGCTAGCTTAATTGGATAGGAAGGTGCAAGTTGATTGGTTTTAGCATCCCCAAATGAAATCCCAATATTCACATTTGGACCAATCCAAAATAGTATAGTAAAAATGCTCTCGAAGAGTAATAATTGGTGGAGACGTGAACAATAAAACCTTAGTGGGGGGTGCGGGGGTGGGGGGACAAGTCCAAATGGTGGGGACTCCGATTCTCAACGACAGAAAGGAATAGAATCAATCAGAAATCCAACAAAGCTCTGCTACAAAGGTTACAAAAAACAGTACTAGCATCCATTTCTGTACATGTACCTTTGACTGCTACTTTCTTTACCCCACCTCCCACCACCCCTCTTATCCCAATAGCAGGTTATTCTTTAGATCTTTCCTCTCTGCAACACTCTGCTTCCTTTAATTTCGCCATTTATATCCCCTTCACATTTCTTATTTTGTTCTATAAGATCTGCCCACCATTAATTCTAAAATCTTCTTATCACTTGCAGTTTAGGAGTGAGGACATATCAAGATTCAAGGAAATGGAAGTGGGTCAATTGCAGAGGAGCTTTGTTGAATACATGGCCTCTTTGTTTCGTGAAGTAAGTAAAAAAGGAGAATTCTTTATGTGGGGTTTTTCCATTTTTTGCTTTTTCTTGTTGTTCACGACCTTATGATTCTTGGGTGGTTATGCTTTGCTGATGCAGAAAAGGAGAATTCTTTATGTGGGTTTTTGCAATTTTTCTTTTCTCATTGTATATGATCTTCTGATTCTTGGGTGGTTTTTTTTTTTTTTTTCTTTCTGTTATTGATGTGTTGTTTTGACTCAAAAGGAATTCTTGGAGGTAGTTTTTGCTTTGTTATTCTTTACCTTCTGCTTTTGACTTGTATTTTGCTGAAGTTTTTGGTCCTTTTCCTTTGATTGTATTGGGTTTTTAAGCAAAAGGGGTTCTTGGATTCAGCTTTCTGCTTTGTTTTTTGTTGTTATTCTTGACCTTTCTGATTTATCGTTGATGTATTTTGCTGAATTTTCTTTCTTTGGTGTAAATTTTGTTTTGATTAAAAAGGGATTCTTGGATGCTCAGTTTAGTCAGCTTCAGCAACTCCAAGATGAAAGTAACCCTGATTTTGTAGTTGAAGTTGTGTCTCTCTTCTTTGAAGATTCAGAAAGACTTCTCAATGATCTCACCATGGCTTTGTGAGTATTGCCCCCCTTTTGCCCTTTTTAATCATCCAACCAAGCATATGATTTTCTTTAGTTTGAATTTGTTGTATGTTTTCCCAGAGATCAGCCCAGTGTCGACTTTAAGCAGGTTGATGCTCATGTTCATCAGCTCAAAGGTAGCAGCTCCAGGTACATTAAGACCCTAAAACTTCTTTGAATTTTTGCAAATTTTATTATTCTTCATGAGTAGAAGGGGTAAATAGGTTGATTTTCCTGATATGATCTTTTAGATATTTACTCTTTTGATGAGAAAACAATTGTGAACAGTGTTGGTGCTCAGAGAGTGAAGAATTGCTGCATCCCTTTCCGCAACTGCTGTGAAGAACAGAACACTGAAGCGTAAGTTTCATTGCTTTCTGTCAGCTTATACAGTTAGAACAGAGAAGTTGAATGTTTTAGATCATGTACTAAAATTGGTTAGTTATCTTGCTTAGAATAATATCAAATTTCTTTTGAAGGTTAGATTATTAATCTTAAGGTTGTTGATTAGGAAGTTCTGGTAAGGTGAGCTAATCCAATAACTGGTCATAGGTTATTCGTACATCGGTGTCCTACTGGTTGCTTTTGACCAAGCTACCGGTTTAAAGCTTTGTTAAAAGCTATGTTGCTCGGACTCTTCAAAAATGTCATCGGGTGCGTGTTGTATCTTTTAAAAGTAGGGCATTTTTGGAGGATCCGACACTGTGAGGCAACATTTTTGGGGAGTCCAAGCAACTTAGGTTAAAAGTCCCTTTCTTTGCCTGGTGTACAGTGTGTCAATCAGTTAGTTAATAGAAATTGAGTATACATGTGCTCCAGTTTAACGCTATGTTACAAATACTTTCTTTGCGTGGTATACTGGAGTGTCAATCGGCTAGGTGCTAGTAATTGAGCATACCTGTGTTCATAGTGTACTTAAAATCATGAATTGTCTTGTGTCATTGAAGATGCAAGTTATTTACATCTTCTGGTTGATGGGTCTTTTAGGTGCTTGAGATGCTTGCAACAAATAAGACAGGAGTACTTGCTTGTGAAGAACAAGCTTCAAACTTTATTTGATGTAAGGATGATTTCCTTTTCTCTCTTTCCTGGTTAGCTTCTTCCATTAGCAAACTGGAAACTCTCCTCTTGATTACAATACTGAAAATTTCATAGATGCCTAAGTAACTCGCCTTCTTCTTGGCAACAGTTGGAGCAGCAGATTGTAGCAGCTGGAGGAGCAATTCCCATGGTGCAATAATCCAATGATTAAGGGCTTAGCCTCTAGTGCAGGAAAAAACTTACCGAATTCCCGTTCTCAGAGAAGAGTTTTCTTTTGGTGATTTCCTTGTGGATCACAATATGAACTTTATCTATGAGGTTCTCTAAATGGTCTATGTTTGCTGTAAATTATTGATGAAACAGTGTTAAGATGTGCTTCTTTTTATCAACAGATACTTATCTCTGTTTTTAAATGAAAAAAACCCTTGCTATCTACTCTATGACCTCGATGAGTTCTATCAATATTTGGCTTCTTTAGCATTCATCATTTGATGGAATTCTGTTTAGAGCACATGTTGAGGACTCATTCTTTTCTGGTTTTCAAACAAGAAAAGCTGCTTTTGCAAATCCCCGGATGCATTTGCACTATGATGAATTTGTGGCTTTTGCAACTGCTGAAGCATTTACCCGGATGCTTACTTTAATCAAGGAAAAATGACTATCAATTGTGATCATCTCAAGGTGTGGGCAAACTGGCCTTGACAACGTAACAAAAATAGACTGGATATTCTGGTGTTTAACCTATGATATGTTGGCAGTTGTAGAACGTAGTCACTACTAATACCCCTGATCACAGTAGAAGTAAATAAGAGCTATATTCAATCTTCAAAATCACAAGAAATTAGAGTATAAGATTTTTTAATTAATTGGAGCAAACAGAATATTGTCATCCAGTTCACTTTGGTATTTTCCAGTAAAAAGTATTGCCAGATAGGATATAGTTGTTGACACTCAATTTTGGCCCGATATTTTTAAAATAAATATTTTTGTGCTTTTTATTTGTTAAAGAACATAAAATTCAATTTTTACATATTTTATTCAATTTGACACAAGTTATTGGTAATTATCTTTTTTCTTGAAAATGTTAGAATATTTATCAATTTATTACAATTTTTAATTATTGATTGTCACTGATTTTTTTTTTACACAGTCATTTTTATAAACAAATGTTGTTAGAGTTTTATTAAATCATCAATTTTATTTTATACTCAAATCATATTCTTATTTGGTATTAAAACATTTATTAATTTATTTTTTATCACAATCCGTTAATTCATAAAATATAATTTTTTTTTTGCACAGATAAGTTAAATATTCATAATTTTGGATAAGATCAAATAGTCATGATTTTAGATAACTCATGATTTTAAATAGTCCATAATTTTTTAAAATCATGATATTAAGCACACAGTTTTATTCTTGAGTAATTTTATTTTCTCTATAAAATTAATTCACTCCCTACACAATTAAGTGTGGTGGAAATTTTCAAAAGAGAAAACCTGAAAAGATATTTTGATTCCCTTTGCTATTTTTGACAAAAACAACCGCCGCCACCACCCACCGAAAAATTCATCTCCAGGCAACTCAGTCCATACACCACCATCCTCTCCTTCGTCCAACAAAACACCACCACCGGAACACCCAAAACCACCAGCTCAACAACACCCACTTTTTCTCGGTTTTCTCCAACTCAGGCGAGGAGCTCGCAGCTCCGATGAACTGGAGTACTACCAGACCCACAACATCATTTTCCCCTTTCCCCTTTTCCTTCTTCTCCTCCGGTGAAATCACTACAAACTCGCCCTACAATACCCTCCATCTCCGACGAACTCGACGCCGGAGCAACCACGAAAACACCACCCAAACACCGCTCAATATTTGGCGGAGCATGGACCAAGCTCCGACGAACGCTCTCGTTCTCCTCTCCGCCAAACACTGTTGAAACCCCAACGATAACAAAATCTTTTCCTCTCTATTTCTCTTTAGACCATCTTGAATGTTTTGGATCCGACCATGCTTTTGATCTCTTCAATCTTGACTTCTTTACACTGTTTTTACACCATTAATTATTGGTTTGTTGTTATGTTGAATTTTTCATTAACTTTTACGATCTTTGTTGTCTTTCCTAGTGATTGTTATACTGTTTTGTTGGCTATCCGGGTTCATCTCCAATGATTGAACTACTACTCTAATCCTGAACTATTCGAAATGGAGCAAAAATATCTTTCATTTGTTTTTTGGCTTAAAAATATCCCCTTCATTTATTTTTTAGCTAAAAAATGCCCCTCACTTTAACCGAGTATCACCAAACATACCACGTGGAAAAAAAATGTCATATGACCAGTCCATATCAGTATCCCATTTATGAAAAAAGGCCAAAACTATCTCTGAACTATTTAAAATGGAGTAAAAATACCCCTCTATTTATTTTTTGGCTTAAAAATACCTCTCACATTAATGGAGTGTCACCAAGCACATCACGTAAAAAAAAATTATCACATGATCAGTCCACATCAACATCTCATTTAATACCCAACCAACCAACTTAACTATCCAACTTAATAGCTATTTAATACACGTACCCGATCAGTCTTTAAAAAACCCAACCCGTCCTCATAAGTAAAGGATAAAGATAGATCCACCTTTCATTTCACTTGAACTCCCCCCCAAAAAAAAAATCGATGCAAATTAGGGATTCTAAGGAAAAAGAAAGCTCTTAGTACATGGGGTGAAACTCGACCCGTCTTTATTACGTAAAAGAATATGGGAGAGTTCTACCCATGTACTAAGGGCTTTCTTTTCCTTCAGAATTCCTAGTCTACATCGATTTTTTTTTTGGGAGAGTTTAAGTGAAATGAAGGATGGATCTATCTTTACGCTTTACTTATGAAGACGGGTCGGGTACGGGTATTAAATGGGTTTTTAAGTTGGATGGTTAAGTGGGTTGGCTGGCTATTAAATGAGCTAGGTATTAAATGGAATGCTGATGTGGACCAGTCATGTGGCAATTTTTTTTCACGTAGTGTGCTTGGTGGCACTCCGTTAATGTGAGGGATATTTTTGAGTCAAAAAATAAATTGAGGGGTATTTTTGAGTCAAAAAACAAATAGAGGGATATTTTTGCTCCATTTTGGATAGTTCAGGGATAGTTTTGACCCTTTTCTATAAATGATGCTGATGTGGATTGGTCATATGACATTTTTTCCCCACGTGGTGTGCTTGGTGGTACTCCGTTAAAGTAAGGGGCATTTTTGAGTCAAAAAATAAACGAAGGATATTTTTGCTTTATTTCGGATAGTTCAGAGGTAGTTTTGACCCTTTTCTGAAATAATATTAAACATGTATTATAAAATTGGCTATATTTTCCCATATTTTACCATTGTTACGTTATCTTCTGTTTGTTTCTTATTATGATTTATTTTGTTTCTATCTTTTTACTATTACTTTATTCTTATAACTATTTTTACTTCTGATTATTGTTGTTGAGTGATAAATAGATTTAGCATTTTGTTTGACATGCTCCGATTACAACTATTTTGCTATTTGTTCTGTCTATTTGTTTCAATTACTTTTGCCCTTTTACTTTTCTTTTTTGTTTGTTACTTTCACGGATAATGAATGAAATGAAATATTTGGCCAATAAAAGAATCTCTTCGTCGGATATTTGAGGCCTCCCCATTATAAAAGACGGATTTTATTTTTTAAATTCAATTATTTGATTATCGCCTTTACCGAAGCTTCAAATACTTGACCGATGAAGAAATTTTCATCGATTTCCAAGGCCTCTCATGTATATAAGATGAGTTTTACTCTTCATTTATTATTTCATTTCGATTATATTTATTCATTACTAACACTTTTACCAAGTGGTTTTACATGCACTCGAATTTAAATTTGAGAATTGTTTTGATATATTTATTGTATTTATTCATTTTTTTAACAATAGACAAAAATATTAGGTCATCTTCGTTATTCATGCTTTACTTTATTTTGTACGATTTATTTTTTCTTATACTTGCAAATGATTTTTTTATCCCCTCCTCAATTGAAAAAATAAGTTCAGCTGGGACCACATTTGTGAATTTCGAAGGGTGTCTAACACCTTCTCTTTGGAATAACTTCAACCCTTATCTAGAATCTAATTGGTTTCGCAGACTAAAAGTTTTTTCTTTAATTAATTGGTTTCCTAGTTTTTCTATAATTAGGTGGCGACTCTAAATTCTCTAATTTTTTTTGAAATAATTATTTAATTATTTTTGAGTCCCGAAGTTGCGCCTTATGAAAATAGGGATGCAACAGAATGACGACTCTGCTGGAGATTAAAGGTTCTAACCATTATGAGTTCATTTTTTCAATTGAGACATTTTTGCTTTTTACAATTTTAATGTTACCTTGTATATTTTGTAGATTATTTGTATCTTGTATGTTGTATACATTACTTAGTCATGTGTTCACTCTTTGTTAAACTTTCATAATATATCGACTTTTGCATTTTCATGGCATCTTCCTCCATTTCTGACAATACATTAGGCATTAGAAAAAAAGGCAGTTAAGCGGGTATCTGCACCCGCCTTTCCGTATAACACCTTATCTTTCTTTGAACCTCCAAGTGAAGTAGTTGATTCGAGTCAGTCAACAGTCACTTGGTGTGTTACCCCGATAAGTCCATTTTGGGTTCCCGATCAATTTGAACAAACCACTCTAGTCTATTAGGTTAGAGCGAAGCCAAATCCCATGTATTAGCATTGACCTAAGTTGACCCGACACCAAAAGGTATTGGGTTTAATAGAGACCACCTTGTGTCCAAAAGGCCTATGGCCTAAAAGGACATCCTCCCTTATGTGTTTAAATTAAAGGATGTAATGCCGGTTGTACGAACCATTGTCTCTCGGTGTTGAGAATTTTTTTTTAGATTAGTTTCTTTTGTTATAATCACATGAAGATCTTCATCCGAAAAGTGTTTGAAAATTTGAAGAAGTCCAAAAATTTTGAGAATGGAAGACCTCCAAGACGGATTGGTCTAGAATTGTACCCCTACTGGGACTGATTTTATTGTATATCCATTTCCCTTAGTTTGTATACCCATTTTGTTTATTCCTAAATTTATATAAATATATTTTTTAGGGCAATTGGACGTTTTACAAACGGCATATACATCCTTCATTAGTTAGGCTTACCTTTGGCTCCAAAAGGTCACATGTATGTTAGGATACATTATATGTTGTTTACGTGTTACATGATTTTCTTCGTCCATGATTGTCTAATTTTGTGTTGAATACACATGTTTTGTCTTAAACATTATTATCCATTGTTGAAGTTTTTCGAACTACGTTTGAACTGATTCGTAGCTCAATGGAATACGTAGACGCCTTAAAGGCTCGGTTACGTTCTCCGTAAGATTTTCATCTTCCCTTTTTAATTGAAACTGGGGCAGAATTTTTGAGAAGATCTCAAAATTTCTACAAGAGAAAACATTTTACTACAGGTTGTATACAAGAGTTTGTTGAAGTCGAAACAGGGGCAGAATTTTTGAGAAAGTCCCAAAAATTCTACACAAAGAAGTATCACGAAGTGTAAGAGAGTTCTTTTAAATCCTAATCTGTGGCAGAATTTTTGAGGAAAGTCCTCAAAAATTCCACCAAACTTGCACTTTAAGAATCAGAATACATTTGGCCTCGGACTCCATGAGGCACTAATATCTAATTCGGAAGACAATCAGGGGAGTCTTTGGCTATGCAATAACACTATTTCATTTTTATAATTTTCATGACTTCCCTGCTTTCAGTCTTTTCTCATCTTTTTGCAGGAAAAACGTCCTCGCAGACAATCGGGGATGGTCACAATAATGTGCTACTCCGATGGATAGTTGGGAAACCCTACAATCCTCGAAAGCATCCTGGTTGTGAATACAACAACAAGTGCTCTTGAAAACAATCAAGGAGGCCACAATATATCGTCCCTGCAAACAATTAGGAGATGTTGTTTAGCTAAAGAAGCCAGTTGACACCGGACAATAAAAGGCCTCACTCCGAATTTGTCTTTGCTTTGCATTAAACTTTGTGCATATCTTTGATTCTAGTTGTCTTACATTTTCCAAAAATATGAATTCTTTTATATCATACCTACATGAACTACGCACACCTGATTCTCATCCTTCGGGTTGAGATACGTAGGCAGCCCTTGTCAGATTCGGTATCCCTTATTTTTTCTTAAAAAGAATAAATTATTTTTTTTAGAATCATGTCTTTGACTTGGTTAGTGCCAATATAATTAGAAGGATGCTAATAAGTAATATGATTGAGAAGATCGACTTCGTGATGAACATCAGGTTCTTTTGGTACCTCTCATTCACACTTTTATGACACTCAAAAAAGTTCTCTTGCATGAATTCGAGGTGAGAATAAACCAACCTCATTATTTCATGTGCATTGTGTGGTGAGTTTTAGATTAAATTCAATTGCATTGCACTGTTGATCTAGAACTTGGGCTAAATGTTTGTTGAGGTGAAATTCTGAGTAATATTTGATTTGGAAAAGGATCGTAGGCCTTCTTTGACCCGTTTGTGTCTTTCAATGCCTATCAAATGACATTAATCCCTAGTATGTCCCCCTTTGAGTCTGAAGCCTCTTCTTTGGACAACTATATTTTAGCCGATACCTTTCTGAGTGCTTAAATATGCTATACATCTCTTGGCCCAACGCACACTGAAGGTGTACAAATTTTAGAAGATGATTCAAGCTTGAAGTTGCCAAAGGCAAAAGCTGCAAAGTCCCTGAAAATCAAGGACACAAAAATAACTTCAAAGAAAGAAAAAAAGAGAATCAAAACTCTCCCATAAGATCAAGTCAAGTCAAAGAGAAATCCCAAATAACGTTGGGAGAACACTCCAAACAAAAGAGGAGAAACTTCGAAAGAAAAGAAAATTCAGAATTCTCCAGCAAACAAAGAGTTCAAAAGAATTCAAAATAAAGAAAAGGACAATAAAGAAGATCAAGCGTCAAGGCATAGAAATCGTAAAAAGCACAAGTTCAGTTTGATGCTCAAGGAGGGATTAAGTTACTTTTATCCCAAATTAATTTCCTACGCATCCCTAAGCCTATCATTACAAGCCGATAGCAAGTATCTCAAAGTCGATCTCAGTTAAAAGAGAAACATAAGAGAAATTTATATGCTATGATAATTGTTGGTACCAATTACAGTTGGGATTTGATTCTCTTCTCTTATTTTTTTTTAAAAAAAAGAAATTAGGGAAGCATCCACATTTGAATACCTTTTTAAGTGACTCGTTGGTCCTTTCTTTAACCGAGTTTGTTTCTTTAATTCGTGTCATTCATTTGTCAATGTGACATGTTATGATTTATTGGATCGTCACTCCATTTTTGTTACACGTTAAGTTTTGTTGGATCGTCACCTCCTATTTGTGACAATTTGGATCGTCACTCCTATTTGTGACACGTTATGTTGGATCGTCACTCCTATTTGTGACATGTTATGTTGGATCGTCACTTCCTTCATTGTGGAATATTGCATTTGCTACTAATAAGTTTAGTGCAGGTGATTATAAGACATGTTGGGAAGTCACCCCATTCAAAGCGACATGTTGCATAAGGTATGCATAATTTTTAGTTTTTCTTATATTTCATTTGCTACTAATAAAGTTTAGTGCAGGTGATTATGATACACATTGGAAAGTCACCCCGTTCAAAGTGGCATGTTAGGTCGTCCGCCTTTCAACGAGACACATTGGGAAGTCACCCCATTTAAAGTGGCATATGGTATTCAAATTGGCGTCAAAGTGATTCCACTCATTCAGATTGTTGTCAAAGTGATAATCACTTATCTAGAATGGCATCAAAGTGATTCCATTCATTCGGACCGTCATCAAGGTGATGACTAATTCAGATCGACATCAAAGTGATGTCCACTTGTTCAAAATGGTATTTAGGTGATTTTATTTATCCAGACCGTTATCAAGGTGATGGAAACTAATCCATATCGACATCAAAGTGATGTCCACTTGTTCAGAATGGTATCAAGGTGATCCTATTTATCAAGACTGTCGTCAAGGTATCGATCACTTGTTCAGAATGGTATCAAGGTGATTCCATTTATCCAGACCGTCATCAAGGTGATGACAACTAATCCAGATTGGCATCAAGGTGACTCCACTTATCCAGAACATCATCAAGGTGATAACCATTTATTCAGACCGTCATCAAGATAATGACCAATTATCCAGACCATCATCAAGGTGACAATCAAGTATCCAGATCGATGTCAAAGTGACTCTACATTCAAGTTTAAGATGGGTCGTCC
This sequence comes from Capsicum rhomboideum, assembly GCA_031232105.1. Taxonomy (NCBI): domain Eukaryota; kingdom Viridiplantae; phylum Streptophyta; class Magnoliopsida; order Solanales; family Solanaceae; genus Capsicum; species Capsicum rhomboideum. Next base: position 110,348,833 of record CP124719.1, on the reverse strand, counting down.
GCCCTTCAATGAGACAAGTTGGGTAGCCATCTCATTCAAAGTGGCATATTGAGCTCAAAATGGGTCGTCCGCCTTTCAACGAGACAAGTTGGATTGTCACCCATTCAAATGACATATCAAGTCCAAAATGGGTAGTCCGCCTTTCAACGAGATAAGTTGAGTTGTCACCCATTCAAATGAAATATCAAGTTCAAAATGGGTCGTCCGCCTTTTAATGAGACAAGTTGGATAGCCACCTCATTCAAAGTGGCATATTGAGCTCAAAATGGGTCGTCCGCCTTTCAAAGAGACAAGTTAAGTTGTCACCCGTTCAAGTGGCATATCATGGGTCGTCCGGATTTCAATGAGACAAGTTGGATCGTCATCGGGTCAAATGGCATATTAATTTCAAAATAGGTTGTCCACCTTTCAAAGAGACAAGTTGAAGTCACACTGTTCAAAGTGGCATGATAAATTCAAAATAGGTCGTCCGCCTTTCAATGAGACAAGTTGGGTTGTCACCCGTTCAAATGGCATATCAAGTTCAGAATGGGTTGTCCACCTTTCAATGAGATAAATTGGGTTGTCACCTGTTCAAATGGCACCTCAAGTTCAAAATGCGTCGTCCGTCCTTCAATGAGACAGGTTGACCCACTACCTCATTCAAATAGGTATGTAGCCTTGCATCTACAGTTTTTCATAAACTCGCTACTGAGGTACGTTTGGAAGTAAAGTCGAAGGTACGTGAATATTTTATCTTCGAACAGACCTCCCCCTTTTTATCAAAAGACAATCCATCCTTTTTAACGGACGGAGAGTATTGTCTAAGTTCTATTAATGTTTGACATTGTTCTTTGCACATGTCATTCTATTTCTTCTTCGTCTAGCCAAATTTGACTATGCGTCAACTTCTTTATTCAAAGATTCTTTCATTATCCCCAAACGATGAAGTGACAGTTGTTGACACCCAATTTGGCCCGACATTTTCAAAATAAATGCTTTTGTGTTTTTTATTTGTTAAAGAGCATAAAATTTAATTTTTACATATTTTGTTCAATTAACACAAGTTATTAGTAATTATCCTTTTTCTTGAAAATGTTAGGATATTTATCAATTTATTATAATTTTTAATTATTGATTGTCACTGATTTTTTTTACACAATCATTTTTATAAACAAATGTTGTTTGAGTTTTAGTAAATCATCAATTTTATTTTAAACTCAAATCATATTCTTATCTGGCATTAAAACATTTATTAATTTATTTTTTATCACAATCCGTTAATTCATAAAATACAATTTTTTTTTTGCACAGATAAGTTAAATATTCATAGTTTTGGATAAGATCAAATAGTCATGGTTTTATATAACTCATGGTTTTGAGTAGTCCATGATTTTTTAAAACCATGATATTGAGCACACAGTTTTATTCTTGAGTGATTTTATTTTCTCTATAAAATTAATTCACTCCATACACAATTAAGTGTGGTGGAAATTTTCAAAAGAGAAAACCTGAAAAGATATTTTGATTCCCTTTGCTATTTTTGGAAAAAACAACCGCCGCCACCACCCACTGAAAAATTCATCTCCAGGCAACTTAGTCCAGACACCACCACCCAGAGGCGGACCTATGTTTAGAGGTGGGGGTGCACGTGCACCCGGTAACTTCGAAAAAAACTCCGTATATATAACACATATCTGTATATATACAGGAAACGTGTAAATATATTTAGTGCACCCTGAGATTTCACAAAGCCCAGCTTGGCACGTTGGCTCTACAGCTGGGCTGAAAGATTTACCAGCGTGGGACATGTGTTCGAATCCCCAATGAGGCATTTCTTTTTCTTTTTACTTAATTTCAAGTACACAACTACAACTTCCTTCTTGTCTTTTTCTTTTAACTTCTTCTCAATTCAAAGTTTGTGTCTTTCACTTGGGAGAGTTTTTACTTTTTTTAAAAAATTATTATTATTTATAAATTGAATGAAAATTATTTTCATTTCGTCAATTTTATTTAAAATCAAGTTCTTCTTCGATTTTTGATAATAAATTTTCTTCTCTTATTTTATGCAACATCCATTTATGTCAACTTCTTTTTTTATTGCCGTTCATATAATAATACCTTTTTATATTATATATAATACCATTATATTATTTTATATGTGCATTCTAATTAATCTTATATTATTTTATTGTAATTTTTAATTTAAGTCCATTAATATTAATTCAATTTCTTATAATTGTTATTGTAATATAATGTGCATTAGATTTTACTTATGGCTCTTTCTGTGTGCTTGTGTTTGTCTATGTTATCATGTATATAGATTTTTGAGTTTTTGATTTTCATTAATTAGATATTTTAAAAGTTATAATTTAAGATATAAATATACAATTTTTTAAAGAAAATTATAATTTAAGATATAAATATACAATTTTTTAAAGAAAATTATCATAAAAATTATATCTAATCTATAATAATATTTTTTTTAATTTCATGCATTGAAATATATGTTTACAAAATGACCAGTGACTCATTTTATATTTGAGATTAGGATTTCTTTTTATGAAGTAGACTTAAAACAAACGACTTCTCTTAGCACACATCTTGCAAATAAATTCACCTGATTTTTTTTAATAAATTTTTTTTTGTTGTTCAAAATATAAAATGGGTCAAGTTAAGTATAACGAATGACGCATGTTTATTATATTAATATCAAATCGGTGATATTTTATAATATTAAATTTTGATAATAAGTTATTACAATTATTAAGTGTTTAAAGAGTTTCACGTCGAACTTTGACGTAAATAGTTAACCTATTTAACAACAAAGGTGCACCCGTCAAGCTTAATTCCTGGGTTCGCCTCTGCCACCACTCTCTCCTTTGTCCAACAAAACACTACCACCGGAACACCCAAAGTCACCAGCTCAACAACACCTACTGTTTCTCGGTTTTCTCCAGCTCCGGTGAGGAGCTCGCAGCTCCGATGAACCAGAGTACTACCAGACCCACAACATCATTTTCCCCATTCACCTTTTCCTTCTTCTCCTCCGGTGAAATCACTTCAAACTCGTCCTACAATACCCTCCATCTCCGACGAACTCGACGCCGTAGCAACCACGAAAACACCACCCAAACACCGCTCAATATCCGGCGGAGCATGGACTAAGCTCCGACGAATGCTCTCATTCTCCTTTTCGCCAAACTCTGTTGAAACCCCAACGGTAACATAATCTTTTCCTCTCTATTTCTCTTTACACCATCTTGAATGTTTTAGATCCGACCATGCTTTTGATTTCTTCGATCTTGACTTCTTTACACTGTTTTTACAACATTAATTTTTGGTTTGTTGTTATGTTGAATTTTTCATTAACTTTTACGATCTTTGCTGTCTTTCCTAGTGATTGTTATACTGTTTTGTTAGTTTTTCGGGTTCATCTCCGATGATTGAACTACTACTCTATTTTTGCCATTGTTATAGTTGTCCTTAAACTTGCAGAAAATTAAACAAAAGGAGGCCCTCAAGTCTCCTTTTAACTATTGGTGTCTCTTGACCAAGCTTAAGGGTTAAAGCCAATTAAAAAACTGATTAAGTTAATTGGGGACCAAATTAATATTTTCAAAACTTGTTAATCTTTTTCAAAATACAAATCAACCCACATTTATTAAATGTGTAATAAACCCAATCAATTATTCACCCATATCAGCAGTTTTCAAAAAAAAATAATTTACTTTCTCTTCAAACGTTTCTCCTCTCTCAACTCACTCTCTCCACTCTCTTCCCAACAGAACTCTAAAAGCTTCCCAACAGATCAACACAACAATCTTTTTGGTGACTTTAAACCTCCGGCGACTCATTATTCGGCTTCTTCATCCTTCCTTCTTCCCTTGTAGCCTTCAATGTCTCTCTCTTCGCAGATAAAGACTTCTCTTTTTGTTGGTTTTCAAAAAATTAGCTCTTGTTAGTTAATGAAGAAAAAGAAGAATTGTAGTTGTATTCTCTTCAAGTATGGGTTAACAATTTTGAGATTTGATGCTCAAAAAAGAAAGAAGAATCCGAGAAAACCCTAATTTGTGGAATTTGTTCTCTTAATATAGGGTTGATATAAATGTGGTATATTTTCTAAGTGAAATATAATTTTTTTTTGTAGTTGTTCATGTTCTCAAAAATTATTGTAAAAATAGTAAAACTTAAATTTTGACTTTTTTCGGAGATATCTGTTGTGACAATTTTGTCTTGTTGTTTGTGTTGTTGTATTGAATCACTTCACTTGATGTTAACGTGTTTGTTGGTGTTGTTGGTGGGTGTTGTTGGTGTTGGTGGTATTGTTGGTGTTCTTGGTGTTGTTTGTTTTGTTGGTGTTATTTGTGTTGTAGGTGTTGTTTGTGTTCTTGGTGCCCTAGTTTTATTTTGTTGGTGTTGGTGGTGGTAGTGTTGGTGTTCTTGGTGACCTAGTTTTGTTTTGTTGGTGTTGTTATTTGTGTTGTTGTTGGTATTCTTGGTGTTCTTGGTTTTGTTGGTTTTCTTGTTGTTGTTGTTGTTGTTGTTGGTGGTGTATTGGTAAAAACAGTGGTGTTGTTCAAGAGGTGTTATAGCTTCTTCTTATTGTTGTTGTTTGTGTTCTTGGTGCCCTAGTTTTGTTTTGTTAGTGTTGGTGTTGGTGTTGTTGGTGCCCTAGTTTTGTTTTGTTGGTGTTCTTAGTTTTATTGGTTTTCTTGGTTTTGTTGTTGTTGTTGTTGTTGTTGGTGTATTGGTAAAAATATTGGTGTTGTTCAAGAGGTGTTATAGCTTTTGGTTGGTGTTCTTGGTGTGATATAGCTTGTTGTTGGAGGTGTTATGAGAAAACTGAACAAAAGGTGGTGGTGTTCTTGTTTATATATGTGCATGGTAAAAATGTTGCCCAACAAATGTGTAATATGTTATAATAGAAGAAGAATCCGTTGGAACATATTAAGCATCTATTGGAAACAACTATACCATCTGTTGGTTTATTGTAAAAATATTTCCAATAAATGACTCATCTGTTGCAACAAATGGGTCATCTATTGGAAGAAAACAAAATACTAGCAAAACTATTTTGATTCCTTCCAACAGATGACCCATTTGTTGCAACAGATAAGTCATATGTTGGAATAAATCAAAACAGTATTGAAACTGTTTTTATTTCTTCCAACAGATGAGTGATCTGTTGCAACAGATGGGTCATCCGTTGGAAGAAATCAAAACAGTATTGAAACTATTTTTATTTCTTCCAACAGATGAGTGATTTGTTGCAGCAAATGGGTCATCTGTTGCAACAGATGAGTAAATATTTCTTTTTTTATGTTTCATTTATTTTTTATTGAATAACTCTTTTGATTTGTTGGCATAATTTTTATAGGTTTGGCATTTGAAGCCATTCCTCATCTCAGACAACAAGTGAACGGCTACCGAGAAGAGGTTTCTAGTCCAAGAATTCTGAAATGGTTGTCGGCCAAAAATAATAAAAAAGAAATTTTTTTTGATCTTTTCAACCCTCCTGAGGAAGCAATAAGTCTACTTTTAATTAAGTTTTTGCTTTAATTAATGATTAATTTTAATGATTTAATCACCATTCTAATATATGTACTTGTTTGTTTTAAATTGTACATCTGTGGCTTGTCCCGATTAATCGAGAGTTGAAGATGCCATTTCTTATTACTTTACGGTTTGTGAAAACTTTATCGGACCCTAAGGTAATTGATAGAATAAAAAAGAAATCACTTAGGGAGGGTAAACTTATTTTTGGTGATGTTGTTGTTGATGGTACTTCTGTTGGTGTTGTTGATGGTGGTGGTGATGGTGTTGCTGTTAGTGTTGGTGGTAGTGATGTTGTTGTTGGTAGTGGTGATGGTGTTGCTGTTGGTGTTAGTGGTGATGGTATTGCAAGTTGTATGGGCTGCCGGTATAGTATGCAAGAGTTTAGAGCCCTAGTCAAACAATTTGTAATTTGTGATGACTTTTATTTCTATGTAGTTGTTGGTTCTGACAACATAATAATTTTTATATTTTCATATTTTTGTTGAATTATTTTATGTAATTTGAATGGCTTGGATTTATTATTTGTTATGAATTTTATTTTGTTATGAATTAATTCTTAGATGTATAAATTTACAACATTATTTCCATTAGTTCTACATATGTTACAACAACTGATTAATCTGTTGCAATAGATGAATAATCTGTTGGAACTAATCAAACAGATAGAGTAATTTGTTGCAATAGATTATAACTTGTTACAACAGATGAATATATCTATTTGATATGTTCCAACATACTCTACATATGTTGCAACAACTGATTAATTTGTTGCAACAGATGAATAATCTGTTGGAACTAATCAAACAGATATAGACATCTATTGCAATAGATGAATGATATGTTTGATTAGTTCCAACATATATTGCAACAACTGATTAATCTGTTGCAACATATGTAGAGTATATTGGAACTAATCAAACAAATATAGTCATCTGTTGCAACAGGTTATAATCTGTTGCAACAAATGACTATATCTATTTGATTAGTTCTAACATACTCTACATATGTTGCATTAGTTGATTATTCTGTTGCAACAGATGAATAGTCTGTTGGAACTAATCAAACAGATATAGACATCTGTTGCAACAGATATACAAATCTGTTGCAACAGATGAATGATATGTTTGATTAGTTCCAACATACTCTACATATGTGGCAACAGATGTTTAATCTGTTGAAAATAATCAAACATATCATTCATCCGTTGCAACAGATGTGTATATCTGTTGCAACAAATGTCTATATCTGTTTGATTAGTTCCAAAATACTCTACATATGTTGCAACAACTGATTAAATTATTACAACAGATAAATAATCTGTTGGAACTAATCAAACAGATATATACATCTGTTGCAACAAATGAATAATATGTTTGATTAGCTCCAACATACTATACATATGTTGCAGCAAATGAATAATCTGTTGCAGCAAATGAATAATCTGTTGGAACTAATTAAACAGATATAGACATCTGTTGCAACAGATATATACATCTGTTGTAACGGATGAATGATATGTTTGATTAGTTCCAACATATTCTACATATGTTGCAACAGATGAATAATCTGTTGGAACTAATCAAATAGATATAGTCATCTGTTGCAACAGATGACTCATCTGTTACAACATATGCCTTATATATTGTAGCAGATGAATCATCTGTTGGAAATAATCAAACAGATATACTCATCTGTTGCAACAGATGACTAACTTGTTGCAACAGATGACTCATATGTTGTAAATAATCAAACAGATATACACATTTGTTGTAACAGATAACTCTATTAGTCGATTGATCACTCTATTTAGGACGAATACACTTAGTTGAACATGTAATTACTATCAAATTCATTGAGATTGTAATTGAACTTATTAATTCAAGGCTAATTATAGTTAAATAACTTTTTTATTACTAATCATGGTTTAATGAAGCAATTCACATCAAATTAATCGATTGATCGCTCTATTTAGGACGAATACAGTTAGTTGAATATGTAATTACTATGAAATTAATTGAGATTGTACTTGAACTTATTAATTGAAGGTTAATTATAGTTAAATAACCTTTTTATTTCTAATCATGGTTTAATGAAGCAATTCACATCAAATTAGTCAATTGATCACTCTATTTAGGACGAATACATTTAGTTGAACATGAAATTACTATGAAATTCATTGAGATTGTAATTTAACTTATTAATTGAAGGCTAATTATAGTTAAATAACTTTTTTTATTAGTAATCATGGTTTAATGAAACAATTCACATCAAATTAGTAGATTGATCTCTCTATTTAGGACGAATACACTTAGTTGAATATGTAATTACTATGAAATTCATTGAGATTGTAATTTAACTTATTAATTGAAGGCAAATTATAGTTAAATAACTTTTTTTTATTACAAATCATGGTTTAATGAATAAATTCACATCAAATTAGTCGATTGATATCTCTATTTAGGACGAATACACTTAGTTGAACATGTAATTACTATGAAATTCATTGAGATTGTAATTGAACTTATTAATTAAAGGCTAATTATAGTTAAATAACTTTTTTTTATTACTAATCATGGTTTAATGAAGCAATTCACATCAAATTAGTCGATTGATCTCTCTGTAGGACGAATACACTTAGTTGAACATGTAATTACTATCAAATTCATTGAGATTGTAATTGAACTTATTAATTCAAGGCTAATTATAGTTAAATAACTTTTTTATTACTAATCATGGTTTAATGAAGCAATTCACATCAAATTAGTCGATTGATCGCTCTATTTAGGACGAATACAGTTAGTTGAATATGTAATTACTATGAAATTAATTGAGATTGTACTTGAACTTATTAATTGAAGGTTAATTATAGTTAAATAACCTTTTTATTTCTAATCATGGTTTAATGAAGCAATTCACATCAAATTAGTCGGTTGATCTCTCTATTTAGGACGAATACACTTAGTTGAACATGTAATTACTATGAAATTCATTGAGATTCTAATTGAACTTATTGATTGAAGGCTAATTATAGTTAAATAACTTTTTTTTTTATTACAAATCATGATTTAATGAAGCAATTCACATCAAATTAGTCAATTGATCTCTCTATTTAGGACGAATACACTTAGTTGAACATGGAATTACTATGAAATTCACTGAGATTGTAGTTGAACTTATTAATTGAAGGCAAATTATTGTTAAATAACTTTTTTTATTACTAATCATTGTTTAATGAAGCAATTCACATCAAATTAGTTGATTGATCGCTCTATTTAGGACGAATACACTTAGTTGAACATGTAATTACTATCAAATTCATTGAGATTGTAATTGAACTTATTAATTAAAGGCTAATTATAGTTAAATAACTTTTTTTTATTACTAATCATGGTTTAATAAAGCAATTCACATCAAATTAGTCGATTGATCTCTCTGTTTAGGACGAAAACACTTAGTTGAACATGTAATTACTATGAAATTCATTGAGATTGTAATTGAACTTATTAATTGAAGGCTAATTATTGTTAAATAATTTTTTTATTACAAATCATGATTTAATGAAACAATTCTCATCAAATATATGTAGAGTATGTTGGAAATAATTAAACATATCATTCATCTGTTGTAACAGATGTGTCTATCTGTTTGATTATTTCCAATAGATGACTCATCTGCTGCAACAGATAATGCATCTGTTGCAATATATGTAGTCTGTTGGAAATGATCAAACATATTAGACACTTGCTGCAAGACATTTATATATCTGTTGCAATAGATGAGTATATCTATTTGATTATTTCCAACAGATGATTCATCTGCTGCAACAGATAATGCATCTATTGCAACATATGTAGAGTCTGTTGGAAATGATCAATATATTAGACACCTGTTGCAACAGATTTTTATATCTGTTTGATTATTTCCAACAGATGAATAATTTTTTGTAACATATTAATCATTTGTGGCAACATAATTCATTATTCTAACTAATTTTAATTTTGTTGCAATGGATATAACATATGTTGCAACATAAGTTGTTCCCACACATACAACAGTTGTTGGACCATAAATAAAAATATATTTTATATAATAAATAACATACATGACCAACTAAAATGAGTTAAAATTATCAAGTTCATAACTAATCCAACAACAAGACTATTTACTATTACAATAATTATGGAGCATTTTGATCCAGACATGTAGTTCTTTTGTGGCCAATCATCTTACATATGGAGCATATATTGAGAACTGTCCACTATATTGCTCGCAACAACGGGTGTAGGTGTTTGATCCTCCTCCAATTCATCTCCACTCACATCATTTGGAATATTTATGTCTACACCATCCAATTCATCATTTAGCATATCTTGTTGGTATTGTTCTACATTCTGATTCTTTATTGGTTTTTCAACCACGTACACCCTTAAAATGGGCCTAGCTGCATCACTCAGATAAGCATGCAAATGTACCTGATCGCTTATCTTAAAAGGTAGGACCCTCTGATTTTCAAAGGAGCTGTGCATGTAACTGATGACAAGATTTTCTGGTTGACAATTTAGTCCACAATTACTGATGATTAAGTTCATAAAATCATCATACAATACATCTCTTTGGACTATCATAGCTATAGTCTCTAACATGTCACCATCCTTCCAATACCAAATAAATCGATTGTTCTTCTCGATCCACTCACCATGAAAATCAACACCTATTATTATTGAATCCTCCATTAATGGTACCTAAAGTAATTTGTTAAAAATGTTAATAATGATAATATAGTAAAGTTAAGTGGTTATGTACAATAACAAAATTATATGCATTATCATTGTCCCAACAGATAACTCATCTGTTGCAGCTGATGACCTATCTGTTAGGTGCATGTTCAGAACCAGTAGCTCAATCTAACAGGTAAGTCATCTGCTACAACAAATGAGTTATCTGTTGCAACAGATGACTAATTTGTTGCAACAGATGCTCTATCTGTTAAATTGAGCTTCTGAATCTGAACCAGCTTTGCCAGTTGATGTAAGATGAATCCAATAGATAAGTCATCTGTTGCAATAGGTAAGTCATTTGTTGCAACAGATGACCTAGCTGTTGCAGCAGATGGCCTACCTGTTGGATTCATGTTACAGCAGCTCAATCCAACAAGTAAGTCATCTGTTGCAACAGATGACTTAGCTGTTGGATTGAGCTGCTGTAACATGAATCCAACAGGTAGGCCATCTGCTGCAACAGCTAGGTCATCTGTTGCAACAAATGACTTACCTATTGGAACTACTTTAACAGTAGTCGAAACAATCCAACAGCTGTTGTAAACGAATACAATTGGATACGCTACAGAAAATTATTGAAAAAACAGCAGATATACCCAGATGAGAAATTGAACTAAAAATCATTAATTTTACTTACCAAAATCACCTATGAAGTAATGCCCAGTGGTATATGAACAAAATTTGGTCCAATAGCATCAGTAGCGGCAACAACAAGAACAACAACAACAATGGCGACAAGCAGTAGAAGAAGAAGATGATGATGAATAAGAAGAATATGATAATGAAGAAGAAGATGATGAAGAAGAAGAAGAAGAAGAAGCACCAAGAAGCAGCAACAATGAAGAAAATTGAAGAGAGGAGAAAAGAGAGCAGAGTCGCATTTTTTCCCCCCTCCTTTTTTAGTTTTAGGGTTTTATATTAGATGAGTCAAAGTGTAATTTTAAAAACTTGGGAATATGAAATTTATCCTCTTAATCCTTAATCTAAAAATAGTCACCCATACTCAATAATTAAGACTTGAGTCACACAACTTAATTTCAAAACTTTTTGACCATCCTTAATTCATTGTCCCTTAAGCTTGCTTTGGACCATTATTATTTTGAACATGTTTTATAAAATTGGCTATATTTTTCCATATTCACCATTGTTACGTTATCTTCTGTTTGTTTCTTATTATGATTTCTTTTGTTTCTATCTTTAGTGTTACTATTACTTTATTGTTATAACTATTTTTGCTTCTGATTATTGTTGTTGATTGATAAATAGATTTAGCATTTTGTTTCATATGCTCCGATTACCACTGTTTTGCTACTATTTGTTTTGTCTGTTTGTTTTAATTACTTTTGCCCTTGTACTCTTCTTTTTTGTTTGTTACTTTCACGGATAATGAATGAAATGGAATACTTGGCCAATGAAAGAATCTCTTCGTCAGATTTTTGAGGTCTCCCTATTATAAAAGACATATTTTATTTTTTAAATTCAATTATTTGATTATCGCCTTTATCGAAGTTTCAAATACTTGGCCGATGAAGAAATTTTCATCGATTTCCAAGGCCTCTCATTTATACAAGAAGGGTTTTACTTTTCGTTTATTATTTCTTTAATCCATTTCGATTATATTTATTCATTACTAATACTTTTACCAAGTGTTTTTCAGGTACATGGAGCTTCTTCCCAAAGAAAACACTCGAATTTAAATTCGAGAATTATTTTGAGATATTATTGTATTTATTCATTTTGTTTAACGATAGACAAATATTAGGTCGTCTTCGTTTCATGCTTTACTTTATTTTGTACGATTTATTTTTTCTTATACTTGCAAATGATTTTTTATCTCCTCCTCAATCAAAAAAATGAGTTCAGCTGGGACTCACATTTGTGGATTTCGAAGGGTGCCTAACACATTTCCTTTGGAATAACTTGAACACTTACCTAGAATCTAATTGGTTTCGCAGACTAAAAGTTTTTTCTTTAATTAATTGGTTTCCTAGTTTTCCTATAATTATGTGGCGACTCTAAATTCTCTAAAATTTTTTGAAATAATTATTTAATTGTTTTTGAGTCTCAAAGTTGCGCTTTATGAAAACAGGGATGCGACAATAATCATTAGAAGAACAACAGAGAAAAACATAAATTCATTCTATTCTAGAAAGAAAATCTGAGAATTTTGCTGTAGACAGAAATGTGAGAGGAACTAAAGAATATATGTAGCAGTACAGGGAATATGTTTGCTGTTCATCCAGCTCGATAGAAGGAATTTAGGCTTTGGGTCAACTCCTATTCAAATGAGTTTTTAACTATTCTTTTTGATTAAAATATATTGTACAAAAATGTTTTTTTATGCATAGTTTGTAGAAACTAATCTAAGGTATTAAACTCCACATAAATGTCAAAAATATTGAATTTGAAATCGTACCACTACACTATATTTAAACTCAACATATTAGACGTATGCTTCAAACTAACTAAATTAATTTTAAGATGTTTTTTTTTCTCTTTTTAAAAAGCTAAGAATAAATACAGAACCAATGTAATTGGTTATTCAAACAGAACTCTCATGTGGCAAAACAATCAAACTGATTGAAGCTTTAATGAAGAAAGAAGTAATTAATAGAAATAATGGAGAAGAAATTAAAATGATTGAGAGTGTGTTTTGTTGGGAAAGGCAACGGCACTAACAATAGTGCACGACAGGGTAGCAGCGGAAGAATACCCAAGTCTAAACTTTCCCTTTCAACTTGAACCAAGAGAAGACAAACAAACCCAAGCACAATGATAATAAGGCAGCAAATATATCAACCAAAACAGACAAGCAAGGATAAAATAAACCAATCACACGAGACACCAGATTTACGTGGAAAACCCTTCAGTGTGAAGAGTAAAAAACCACGGGACCAAAAACCTCCACTATAATCACCAAGAGTTACAATAATGTTCTCCAAAATGGCCACCAAATAAATGCCAAACAATGAGCAACACTACATAAAGCACAACACCAAAAACTAGAGAATTAAAGAAGCAAAAACCTGAAAACGCAGCTACTGTTTACGGATGCAAAACTGGAGCTGCGGGGCACCAAATCCAACTCTGTCAGTTCCTAATCAAATATTGAGATGAGAGGAACAAGCTGTCCAAAAATCAGCTCAATCGGATAAGAAACGAAGCGGGAATCGCAATTTGAAGTTGGCAATTTAGTGCTGAAATTGGGTGCGAAAATCTGCACTTTCTCTCTATGTGTGGCTGCTGATTTCTCTCTTTTGTGATTGGAAAATAAGACCTAAAAAGGTCTATATATATGCCCCATAGAATTGGGCCTATGAGCAAAGTGGGTTGGTCCAAATTTGGATTTTTATTTATCCACATAGGAAGGGAAAAAGACCCATAACCCAACAATTCTCCCCCTCACAACTATGTGGAGGAGATCGCCATCCCGGCGATCATGCAACAATCTTCAAACTTCCCTCTTGGTAAAGCTTTAGTCATCATGTCAGAACCATTATCATCTGTATGAATCTTCTCAAGTTCAAGCAACTTAGAATCCAACACATCTCGAATCCAATGATATCTAACGTCAATGTGTTTAGACCGACCATGAAATGTAGAATTCTTACCAAGATGTATAGCACTTTGACTGTCGCAATAAAGCACATACCTCTCTTGAGCACAACCAAGTTCCCCCAAGAACCTCTTCATCCAGAGCAACTCTTTACAAGCTTCAACGGCAGCAATAAGCTCAGCTTCTGTAGTAGATAGAGCAACACATTTTTGCAACCTAGATTGCCAAGACACAGCTCCCCCTGCAAAAGTAACCAAATACCCTGAAGTAGACTTGCGAGTATCAACATCACCAGCCATGTCTGAATCAGTATAACCACAAAGAATAGGCTTTCCTGTACCAAAACACAAACTCAGACTAGAAGTGCCACAAAGATATCTCATAATCCACTTCACAACATTCCAATGCTCTCTTCCCGGATTAGAAAGAAAACGGCTAACAATACCAACAGCATGAGCAATATCTGGTCTTGTACAAACCATTGCATACATCAAACTACCAACGGCTGAAGCATAAGGAACTTTCTTCATGTCTTCCTTCTCTTCACCACTAGAAGGACACTGCTTCGTGCTCAATTTGAAGTGCATAGCTAAAGGTGTACTGACAACCTTAGCCTTGTCCATGTTGAACCTGCGAAGTACTTTCTGAATGTACTTCTCTTGTGATAACCACAACTTCTTGGCCTTTCTGTCACGGACAATCTGCATGCCAAGAATCTGCCTTGCTGGTCCTAAGTCTTTCATAGAAAAAGACTTACTCAACTCTTGCTTCAACTTCTGAATCCTGCAAGCATTATGACCAACAACAAGCATGTCATCAACATAAAGCAACACAATAATAAAGTCACCATGAGAGAATTTTTGCACAAAAACACAATGGTCTGAAGGAGTCTTTTTGAAGCCTTGCTGACTCATAAAAGAACCAAACTTCCTGTACCACTGCCTAGGAGCTTGTTTCAAACCATACAAGCTCTTCTTCAATTTGCAAACATAATTCTCTTTTCCCTTGACTTCAAAACCTTCCGGCTGCTCCATATAAATTTCTTCATCTAAGTCACCATGGAGAAAAGCAGTTTTAACATCCATTTGCTCAACCTCTAAATCTAGACTTGCAGCCAAGCCTAAAACCACACGAATGGATGACATCTTCATAACTGGAGAGAATATCTCATCAAAATCAACTCCCTTTTTCTGGTTAAAACCCTTCACAACTAATCTAGCTTTGTACCGTGGAACTGGATTACCATCTTCATGTTTCACCCGAAAAACCCACCTATTTTTCAAAGCTTTTCTGTCTTTAGGTAGCTTAACCAAATCAAAACTCTGATTATCATGCAAAGATTTAATTTCATCTTCCATAGCATCAAACCACCTTTCTTTTTCTTCACTTTCCATGGCCTCATCAAGACTCTCAGGTTCTCCCCCGTCCGTCAAGAGTACATACTCATTGGGAGAATAACGAGATGAAGGTATTCTCTCTCTAGTAGATCGTCTGAGAGAACTCTCTGGAGTATCAATAACATTTGGTTGCTGAGCAACCACATCAACTTGTACTGGAGCATCAACATCATCATTCTGAACATGATCACCATTTTCATTATTAACTTGATTTTCATCATTATGAAGATTTTCTTCATGTGCAATAGTCAAAGGAACTGGATCAACATCAACTAGGCTCTCACTACTCTGAGAAACAACTTTCTCAGCTTTGTCAAAATCTTCAATTGTTTGGTCTTCAAAGAACACAACATCACGGCTTCTAACAAGTTTCTTCTCAACTGGATCATAGAAACGATAGCCAAATTCATCCTGACCATAACCAATGAAGATACACTGCCTAGTTTTAACATCCAACTTTGACCTTTCATCCTTAGGAACATGCACAAAGGCTTTACACCCAAAGACTCTAAGATGATCATAAGAAACATTCTTACCGGACCAAACTCTATCAGGGACATCACCATTCAAAGCAACGGTAGGAGATAAATTGATAACATAAGCAGCAGTATTAAGTGCTTCTGCCCAAAAAGAATCTGGCAGCTTAGCATCTGAAAGCATACATCTAACTCTCTCAACTAGAGTTCTATTCATCCTCTCTGCTAAACCATTTAACTGAGGAGTCTTTGGAGGAGTTTTCTGATGCCGAATACCTTGCTCTCTGCAATATCTATCAAAAGGACCAATATATTCACCACCATTATCTGAGCGGATGCATTTCAATCTCTTCCCTGTCTGTCTCTCAACCAAGGCCTGAAAACCCTTGAACACATCAAGTACTTGATCCTTGGACTTCAAAGGAAATACCCAGAGCTTGCGAGAATGATCATCAATAAAAGTCACAAAGTAAAGTGCACAACCATGAGACCTTACCTTAAAAGGACCACACAAATCAGAATGTACCAACTCCAGCAAATCAAGCTTTCTTGAAGGCGGATGACTCTGAAAAGAAACTCTTTTTTGTTTACCGGCTAAGCAATGAACACATCTCTTCAACTTTGCTTGTTTCACTCCAGAAAGCAAATTTTTCTTAGCCAAACTGTCAATCCCCCTCTCACTCATATGACTCAGCCTTCTATGCCATAACTCTGATGAAGTATCATTCTCCACCAAGTTTACTGAGCCTCTAGAAGTGGAGCCCTGAAATACATACAAGTTAAACAACTTGTCACCACGAGCCACAACCATTGAACCTCTAGTAAGCTTCCACTGGCCAGCACCAAGGGTGTTAATATAACCCTCATCATCAAGGTTCCCTACAGAAATCAAATTCAGGCGAACATCTGGGGCATGCTTGACATTATTGAGAACAAGTTTGGAACCATTATTACTTTCCAAACAAACTGTGCCAATGCCAAGTACTTCAACCTCATCATTATTGCCCATTTTCAACATCCCAAAATTACCAGGAGTATAAGAAGAAAATAATTCCTTCTTGGGCGTGATATGAGAAGTAGCACCAGAATCCACAAACCAACTAGACTCATCACGAACAAGATTAATGGCATTTTCACCACAAGCAACAAGAAGATCATCATTAGTAACAACAGCAACACGATTCTCATTATCGCCTTCTTTCTTTTGTCGTCTCATATCTCTTTTATGCTTGTAACAATATTTCATGATATGCCCATTCTTGTGGCAATAGTCACATGTGATATTCTTGTATTTGGACTTGGATTTGCTTCTACTTGTACCTCTGTCATTCGGACCTCTGGACTTGCTTCTCCCCCTATCTTCAGTAACCAAAACATCGGAGTGTGAAGCTGAAGAAGATGAGGCCTGAGATCTTCTTCTCATCTCTTCATTTAAGACACCACTCTTAGCATATTCCATAGTTACAACACCACTGGGAGCAGAATTAGTCAAAGAAACTCGAAGAGTTTCCCAAGAGTCTGGCAGAGTATTAAGAAGCCAAAGTCCCTGAATTTCTTCATCGAACTTTACACCCATTCCGGATAGCTGGTCAAGGACACCCTGAAAATCATTAATATGATCAGAAATAGGACTGCCCTCTTTGTACCTGATATTCATCAACTGTTTCAACAGGAACAACTTGTTATTACCAGTCTTCGAAGCATACAGTGTCTCGAGCTTGTCCCATAAACTTCTGGCATGTGTCTCATTTACAATATGATTTCTAACATTATCTTCAGCCCATTGTCTAATATAGCCACAAACCTGCAAGTGCTCAAATTCCCAATCCTCATCTGTCATGGACTGAGGTTTATTAGAAGCAAAGACAGGCAAATGCATTTTCTTGACAAATAAGAGATCTTTCATCTTGCCTTTCCAAGTATGATAATTACTACCATTCAAACACACCATTTTGCTCATATTTGCCTCCATCATTCAAATCGACAATTAACAACAACCTACGCTCTGATACCACTTTGTTGGGAAAGGCAACGACACTAACAATAGTGCACGACAGGGTAGCAGCGGAAGAATACCCAAGTCTAAACTTTCCCTTTCAACTTGAACCAAGAGAAGACAAACAAACCCAAGCACAATGATAATAAGGCAGCAAATATATCAACCAAAACAGATAAGCAAGGATACGAGACACCAGATTTACGTGGAAAATCCTTCAGTGTGAAGAGTAAAAAACCACGGGACCAAAAACCTCCACTATAATCACCAAGAGTTACAATAATGTTCTCCAAAATGGCCACCAAATAAATGCCAAACAATGAGCAACACTACATAAAGCACAACACCAAAAACTAGAGAATTAAAGAAGCAAAAACCCGAAAACGCAGCTACTGTTCACGGATGCAAAACTGGAGCTGCGGGGCACCAAATCCAACTCTGTCAGTTCCTAATCAAATATTGAGATGAGAGGAACAAGCTGTCCAAAAATCAGCTCAATCGGATAAGAAACGAAGCGGGAATCGCAATTTGAAGTTGGCAATTTAGTGCTGAAATTGGGTGCGAAAATCTGCACTCTCTCTCTATGTGTGGCTGCTGATTTCTCTCTTTTGTGATTGGAAAATAAGACCTAAAAAGGTCTATATATATGCCCCATAGAATTGGGCCTATGAGCAAAGTGGGTTGGTCCAAATTTGGGTTTTTATTTATCCACATAGGAAGGGAAAAAGACCCATAACCCAACATGTTTGGTATGTAGGAATTTCCAATTTCTCACGTTTGGTTGACTTAAATGTTTTGGAAAATGTTTTCCAAATGAACTTATAATTTCCTCAAATTTAAGGAAAAATGACTTACCTTCAAAAATAAGGAAAACATTTCAAAAAGTAAGGAAACCATTTCCCAAAATTCTCTTTCAATCTCACACCTGAACTTTCTACCCTAACCCAAGTCTCAGGTACGATTTCTAACATTAATTCGGGATCTGACTTCCGACCCTGACTCCTAATTGTCGACTCGGGACCCGACTCCTGACCTCGATTTGTGACCCAACTCCCAACCCCGACACCCAAATCTCGACCTGAGATCCTAGTCCAAGACACAGGACCTGAGATCCAACCTTGACTCGATACCCGACTCCCAAACCTGAATTGGGTTCGGATGCCTAACCTCGACTAGGGACCCAAGACTCGACCCGACCCCGAACTTTATTTGAGAACAACTAACGATACCAACTTGGGATCTAAAACCGAGATGGGAATCAAGATCTTATTTCAACCCGACTCGCAACCTTCGAATCCGATGCTAACTCGGGACTTGACTCCTAACCTCGATTCAAGAACCAACTTCCAATCCCAACACCCGACTCCCGAGATGAGACTCGATTCTCAACCCTAATCCAATGCACAGGATCAAGAGCCGGGGTCGGATCTAAGGTCGGGTGTCGGGATCGAGTCTCAAATTGGGAGTCAGGTGTCTTGGTTGGGTCCAGGTTGGGAGTCGGGGGTGAGTTTTGGGGTTGGGTTCTAGATCGAATTTTGAGTCTAGAATCAGGATCGGGTGTCAGGGTTGGTAGTCGAGGTCGGGTCCCAGTTATGCAAGATCTTACCCTGACAACTAAAATAGAATGGAAGGAGTAATATTTTGCTTCATAACACAATTTTGTTGGAGGCATACAATAGTATATTTGCTTTCCTTGGTTTGATTTCTTTACAATAATTTTAGCACACTATCATCAATATTAAAAAATATATATGATTTTACTATTTTTTCCTTACTAATGTACGCATTTCTATAGTAAATTTCATAAATACCTTTTAAAAATAAATAAAATATTTTTTGTTGATAAACTTTAAAGATAGAATACCTTTAAGCGACTACTGCTAAAGCGGTAATAAGGTCGCTTTAGCGACAGGGGGGCTCATGGGATTCCGCTAAAGCGGTCCTTTGGCTGCTTTAGCTGCTTCCTCTTTAGCGACCAAATGGCCGCTTAAGCAGTCACCAGCTGATGCCTGCACCAACAACTTAGCAAAATTTGCCAAGTTCCGATCGGACCCTCAAAATTCGTTCAAAATCCCATGAACGCAAACGAACTATGCTACCCTATCAAATTCGACATTACGAACTCAACAGTGCCATCAAAATTCTCCACAGAGGTTATTTCGATATAATGTGGGTCCCACACCCAAGGGTTGTTTTAACCAATTTCCACCCAATTGCCCAAAACGAGTTCGAAATTCTTGAGACCCAAACCAAGGGTCCCTCTAGCCTAAAATTGATGTTCTGGAGCTAACAGAACTGTCAAAATTGGTATATGTGGCGGTTTACATAAAGTTTTAGCCCGATACCCAATTTTTAATAATAAGAACTTCAAAACAGGGAATTGGCTCTAAAACTAAACGAACTGCCGGGTAACCGAACTATCAGTTCTAGCAAGTCATAAATGACTTGAGACAGCTATGAAAAAGCTCTAAAAGCAGAAATAATGTGGAAATGCAGAAAATGACCTGGAGGGCCATTACAATATCCACTACTAAAAGGACTTTCATCCGCGAAAGTAAAGAATCAAGGTGTACCTGAGGGCTCGAACAGGTGGGGATACTGGGTCCACATCTCACTCTCGATCTCCCAGGTAGCCTCCCCAACTAGACGGTGCCTCCACTGAACCTTAACCACAGAAATCTCTCTAGAGAACAACCGCTTAACATCCCTAGACAATATAGAACTTGGCTCCTCCACGAAGGTCAACCTCTCATCCAACTGAACTGAGTCTCAAAAAAGCACATGAGACTCACCCGAAATATATTACCATAGCATGGAGACATGGAAAATCGGGTGAACAACTAAAATATCTAGGGGCAAGGCTAACTCATAAGCAACCTCACCAGTGGTTCGAAGTATCTCAACTGGCCCAATGTATTTGGGGCTGAGTTTGCCCCTCTTTTCGAACCTCATCACACCCTTCATGGGCGATACTCAAAGAAAAACCCGGTCACCAACTCCAAACTTCAATGCCCAAAGCCTACGGTCAACATAACTTTTCTGCCTACTCTGAGCTGCCCGTAGCCTATCCTGAATCACCCGAACCCTATCCAAAGACTCACAAAGCAGGTCGGTACCACGGGGACTAATCTTAGAAGTCTCAAACCAACCGATTGGAGATTGATAATGTCTACCATACAACACCTCAAATGGTGCCATCAAAATACTCGAATAGTAGTTATAATTATAAGCAAACTCCGCCAAGGCTAAATGCTACTCCCACTAACCTCCAAAGTCTATAACACACACGTGGAGCATATCCTCCAAAACCTGAATAGTCCGCTCTAATTGACTATTGGTTTGAGGGTGGAAAGCGGTGCTAAGATCAACCTGACTACCCAACTCTTCCTGAAATGTCTGCCAGAAGCTAGAAGTGAGCACTGAGCCTCTATCTGAAATAATAAACATGGGCACCCCATGAAGACAAACTATCTCACGAACATAGATACGGGCTAACCTCTTGGTACTGAAGAAAATTTGAATGGGGATGAAATGAGTCAATTTGGTCAATCGATCTACGATGACCCAAATACTGTCAGAACTATGAGAAGTGTGAGGTAACCCGCTCATGAAATCCATAGTGATCCGCTCCTACTTCTACTCAGGAATGAGTAATCTCTGAAGTAATCCACCCTATCTCTGATGCTCGGCCTTCACCTGCTGACAACACAAACACCGAGCTACAAAGTCTGATACATCTTTTTTCATGCCACTCCACCAGTAATGATGTCTTAAATCTCTATACATCTTAGCTATCCCAGGGTGAATAGAATACCTGGAGCTATGAGACTCTTGTAGAATCAACTGAATCAAGTCTCTAACCCTCAAAATACAAATACGACCACCAAATCTCAGAATACCCCTTGAATCTAAGGTAGCCCTCCTGTACTCACCTCTCAAAACCTGATCACAAATGCCACATAGTCTACTATCCTCAAACTGACGACTCTAAATCTGTACAGACAAGGTAAACCTGGCCTTAACATTAGCAATAATCCTCCTGGGGTCTGAAATATCAAGTCGAACCATCAAGTTGCCAAGGACTAAATGTCCAAGGACATCGACCGCTCTGAAACTGAAATGAAGGCCAAGCTACTCATACTCACCGCCTTCTAGCTCAATGCATCCGCTACCACATTTGCCTTGCTCGAATGGTATAGAATGGAGATATCAAAGTCCTTCAGCATCACGATCCACCTGCACTGTCTTGAATTAAGCTCCCTTTGAGTCATAATATTGTAACGACCCTCCTAGCCGTTTTGTGAATTTTTCAGATGAAATTCTCTTTGTTGTTTCTATACGTGATTTATGACCTACGGGAGTGAGTAGTATCAATTATCGAGGTATTCAAAAGTGATTTAAGTCATTAGTTGAGTTCTTGGGTCTAAATAGAGTTAAGCTCGATCACGGTCAACCTTTGGTCAAGACGATCCCGAATTAGTGTTTTAGTGATTCCAATAGGTTCGGAACATACCTTTTAGTCAACTCACATATTTGATTTATTTTTATGGGGTTCCGAACAAATTTCGATGATCTATTCAAAATTTTGACTATTTTAGATAATTAATTTAATTAGTGGTTTAATGGGTCAAAACCACAATATATTTACTTATGTGGCCAATACAAGAATAAATTTAAATGGGAAGGGTTTACCATATATAGTAATGATAACATCATATAATTAGGGCAAGGAGAGGGGTACGACGGTTAGCAGTAAGATCTTTTTTTCCACTCGTGGCTTTGAAGGAATTCTCGCCAACTTCAATTCAGGTTAGACACTTTGTTGTGAAGTTAATTCTTAATTGTTTCTTCTATACTGATACAGAAGGGTAGTGGTACACATGGGTTTAGTATTGGGTGCATATAAATTGGTAGGATTAAAGAATGATTTGTTTGTTTGTTTTTTACCTAAAAATTACAAGGATGATTTCTAATGATTAATAAATTTTGTCCTATTTAATGCTATGAGAAACGTGAGGATGCAGTAGCAACTGTGGGGATAGTATTCTTGGTTATTCTATTTAGAGTTAGGTATAATAGGTAATATAGGTGTAATGTAATGCCATTATTAGCAATAGCTATATGTCGTTGGTGATTGAAACTTTTATTGTTATTTTTGGCAGTAACGTTGGTAACAGTGGGTGATTCTATGATCATAATGAGGAAAGAAGATTATAATAGATTGAGAAATTGAAGTTTAAGCTTAGAGTTTGACAATTACAAGTTACTGTTTCGATGGTTTCTTTAGGATTTTAAATTGAATTTTCATTCTGGGATATGATATTGGCATATTAGCCACTTGACATCCTCTATTTAAGTTCGAATGGCGATATTGAGATGTGTTTGGTGTAGATGATTAAGAGTTAGTTCTATGTTTGAAATTTATGGAAATTGAGATTTGACTGTGTTTTCGAACTGAAATAAATATAGCAATATGGGAGTCATTAGATTTGTATTCTTATGGGGATTACATATTGGAACAGATTTTGAACGTTCTGAAACTTTGAGGAAGGGCAAGGCGCTTGCAGATTAGCTTGCATTCGGATTCTTCGGTTGAGGTAGGTTACGGTTTAATTGGAGTTTAGACTCAATTTAATTGTGTGTGTGTGCTCCTAAATTGGATGCTTGTTGATTGGTCTTCGGACATACTTGAATTTGATGATATTTGTATGAATAAATGTTGAAAATCGAACTAGATTGAATTTTCTTATGATTATAAAGTGTACTTGTAAATTTAGTACGATGTGGTGTATCCTGAGAGATAGTGTGGACTGAATAAAATATATATAATATGGTTATGGAGGATCGGGTACCACGCCGGTACGGATATGGATATTGATATTACTTATTTATGGAGGATCGGGTACCACGCCGGTACTGTACATGGACTTAGATTGTCCCCTGCAGATCATGACTAGTTGGGCAGAAATAAGTCCCTTAGTATGTGTGTACAGATTAGTGTTGGTTTTGAGAGATCATGTGTTTAATAAGTTGATAACGAGCTAATGGTATTCTAATTGTGAGGTTGAGAAGGACATAGTTGTTACTTATGGTATTATTGTTGATTTCATGGTTGTTTACAATATGGTTGATACTCTTGATGGTTACGTGGCTTGTTTGTAAGCATTGCTTGGCCCGTCATTGATGTATTTGCTGATTCATTGAATACTTGCTATGTGTTGATGCCTGTCTACTTGTTATTGGATTTATGTTGTATACATGCCATTAAATTGAGTTGGCCTATGGTACCTACCAGTACATAGTGGCTTGTACTGATACTACCCTGTACTCTTCTTTTGTTGAGTGCAAAAAGTGTTCCAGAGGCTCAGACACGACCTCATCTCTAGCGTTTGATAGTTGATCTCGATCCAAGGGTGAGCACTTCATCTCCAGGCTGCCATGGATCATCATATTAGTTTCTTGTCCTTCTTTCGGGCAATGAGATACTCTTTATCTTTTGTTATTTTAGATATTTCTTTTAGACATGGTTTTTATTTTAGAAGTTCTTGTACAATGACTTTCGGGTCTTGGGGATTTTAATATGTAGTTGTTTGATTTTCTGCATTAATTGAAGATTAGTTTTGGATTTATTATTATTAAGTTGGTTTTTATGACAGCCTCGACTTAATATGGACTAAATGATTGGGTAATGTTTTGGTTAGATGGTTCTCCCACTGAAGTATTAGAGTGGGTGCCACTCATTGCCATTTGGGTCATGACAAATATACTGAAGAATGTGATGGTCAATATATATCTCGCAATGAACACCATATAAGTAATACCTCCAAATCTTAAGCCCAAAAACAACCGCCGCCAACTCTAAATCTTGAGCTGGGTAGTTGCGCTCGTGCACCTTCAGCTGCCTTGACGCAAAAGCAATAACTCGATCCTACTGCATCAGAACACACCCTCAACTGTAAGAGTCAACATAGGAGCGGAGGTGAGAAAGTTCTTGAGTTTTCAAGAGCTTGGCTCGCACTCATCGGACCACTGGAAAGGAACCTCCTTTCAATTCAATCTGGTCATAGGTGTCGTAATAATAGCAAACCTCTCAATGAACCGTCTGTAGTAACCTGCCAAACTAATAAAGCTGCTAACCTCGTCGGAGATGTAGGTCTGGCCCAATCAGGAATAACCTCAATCTTTGTCGGATCTGCCATAATCCTATCCTTAGACACTATGTGTCCTAGGAATGTCACAGACTCTAGCCAAAACTCACAATTTGAGAATTTGGTAAAAAGCCTATGATTTCTCAAAGTGTGGAGCACAGTCCTAAAATAGTGCTCGTGCACCTCCCTACTCCTCGAATAAACAAGATTATCATTAATGAAAACTATCACGAAGGAGTCCAAATAGGACCTAAAAACACGGTTCATCAAATCCATGAACAATGTTGGGGCATTGGTCAACCCAAAAGAACATCACCAAGAACTCATAATGGCCATATCAAATCCTGAAGGTTGTCTTAGGGATGTCCTTTATACGAATCCTTAACTGGTGGTAACCAGATCTCAAGTCAATCTTAGAACTAGTCAATACAGAGCCCCAAATTACAGAGCCTTTCCACACAACTAGTCAGAAACTCATAAGTATCCTCTCATAGAGCCTTTGCAAACCTAGGTGGAGTCAATTTCAGAAATTGGTCCAATAGCTCCTGCTCATTGATAGACATAACAGGCTGGGCAACTACCGACTATGGAACTACCAGTGCTGGAGGAACCTTAACTCGGTGAGCCGCAACTACAGGCTGCTCTCCTAGTTCACTACCACTCTGGTCCACCATCAGACGGTGCACCACCTACCAATACCAATAGCTGAAGCAACGCATCTCTGAGAACTGAGGAAGAAATAAATCCTAGTAGGGCTTGGGCTACCCCCTGGCCCACCAGCGGCTGGGGTGGCTGCAACCTTGGAGCTACCTCTGGTTTGGGAGAAATAATAGGATCTGGTGAAGGCTCCCTGTCCTGACCCATAGCTGGGGCTGCAGCTCTAGCCTGGCCTCGACCTTTGGGTCGACCTTGGCCTCTGAGAACTCATAAACCAACAGAAACCCATTGCACGAAATGAATAAAAAAAGTGAGATTTCCTAAGAATATCCTGTAGCCTCCCGAAGATAGGATACAGACGTCATCGTACCGATTTGTGGGACTCTACTAGACACTTGCTCTTTTACTAATAACACTAGTGAACCTAGGCTCTGATGCCAATTTGTCACGACTTAATTTCTCAAGTCATGATGACACCTACTCCAACCCACCAGTAGGTAAGCCAACCCATAGCCCGAAACAACAAGTAATGAGCTAAATGGTGGAAGATAAAAGAATATGAAATTCAGACATACAATAAAATACTAAACAGTGAAATATACATGATACGATGGAAGTCAACACAAAAAAAATCAGAAAATATGCAAGAAGTATCTCATGACCTAGTAAGGTCGGTACAAGAGCCACTAAATCCAAAAATAGAGTATTAGACAGTATAAAATATACAAGTAGTTTCAGAATATAAAGACTGTCCAAAAGAATAGCAGAAGAAGAGAGGATCAACTCCAGCTCTGAAAGCTCACCCTATCTCCGAGTCTCTAAAAGTAAGCTCAAACGGGCATCAACGGCAGTGATTCGTACTCGAATCTGCATTAGAAAAAGATGCAGAAGTGTAGATGAATACCAAAAACAATAGGTACTCAGTAGACATCATCGTCCGACTGATCTAAATCATGATAAAAGCATAATAAAATGTGAGAAGGTAAAATAAAGTCATGGATAAATATTTCGTCTAAAGTAATACTCCAAATTGAGATAAAACGATGAATTTGCATGATAAATACATCAAAGTAAATAAATTCTAGCAACAACCTAACTGGACCCCTATAAGCCTAGAAGATACAAATAAATAAAGAGTTAACCCAACCGAGCCCCCATAAGTCAGGTGGATGCAAACAAGGAAGAAGTGCTGGTAGACATAAATTAAAGTAACTACCTAGTGAAACCATACCTAAGAGTTCCTTCAAACCATAACACTGGATTTGAAGAAGAACTGAAGAACAGTATCATCATAATAGTGCCATAAACCGACCATACATGTCGGACTTGAACCAGAACTAGTAAGTAAACCTTAAAGTAAAGAGCATCTGAAGCCATAACCTACTTTTATCCAAATCAACATTAAATTACAAAATTCAATGATAAATCTACAAGAGTCACGAGATCTAACCAATAAGTCTAACAAGGAAGCTTAAAGGTCAACCATATACTAATTCGGGTATTCTAACTAGTCGGGAACCAATAAAGGGCCTGAGTCATCCTAAGGTTTGAGATTATGCCTAAAATAATGAAGAAAGTCTCCTAAGTCTACACAAAGCAAATTAAGGTAATTAACCTAAGAAGAGGGCCGGTGGGGCTCGCTACTAGTCCCGAAAATCCATAATAAGCAAGCACCTAACAAACTTAGACTAAGGTTCCACCATCTTACCCCAAGGTCTTAGATAAGCTACAACTAGCTCTAAGGGGGTTATTACCATTATTATGAGGGATGACGAGGTCGAATTATATTAAAAAGGCCCTAAAATGGTTAACTTTAACCCATAAAATACTAAAATAACAACCAAGTCATAAAACCCTAACCATCGCTAGCATAATACTATACAAATACCATAATAAAGCTCAATCTAAGAGGAAAGTAAGCCTATCCTAACTGGCCACCGCCGAAAGCTCGATAAAGTCCACTAGATCAGAGCTTTTCCCTTCTGAGAAGCCTCCGCACAATGCCATGCTATCAAAATAATAATCTATACATAAATATAAGAATAACAATGCCCATATTGCATAGAAATGCTCCGAGCCCAAAATTGAGTCAAAAGGTGTATTTATCTATTGTAAATCATTGAATGTAAATCATTGAAATCGTTGATGATTCACTCCCATGTGAGGCCCACTTACGATGTCACAAATTTGAAACCGTCAAAACGTCCCTCTAAGATCAAGGATCATTTATCCTAAAAAATGGGTGAAATCAGCGGATTAATGGGCCCTAAATTATTCTGTAAAGTAAAATAGGGATTTGAATTTAAATAGGAAAATAAATCAATAAATTAATGGAAACTTACGAAAATAAAGTAGAGAAGACGACCCCAACAACCTCTCTAGCTCGCCCCCGATACCCAAGGATCAAACTCCCATGATTTTCTAAGCTCTGTAGGGTTTTTAGAAGATGGAACTTGTAATAAATGAACAAGGATTGGGATCCCCTCATAAATAGAAGCGGTGGAAATTTTAGCGGCTAAATGACCGCTAAAGTGGTTACCGCTAAAGCGGCAAGGTGCCGCTTAAGGGGTAAGGTGCCGCTTAAGCGGGCTTAATGCACTTGGACCCTATCGCTAAAGCGGTCGATCATCGCTTAAGCGACTACCGCTAAAGCGATAATAGGGTCGCTTTAGCAATACTAGGGAACATGGGCTTCAGTTAAAGCGGTCCTTTGGCCGCTATAGCGACCAAATGACCGCTTAAGAGGTCACACCAGCAACTTCGCAAAATTTGCCAAGTTTCGATCTAACCCTCGGGATTCGTTCAGAATCCTGTGCACGTAAACGAACTATGCTACCTTATCAAATTTGATATTCCAGATTCAACGGCGCCATCGAAATTGCCAATCGAGGTTGTTTCAATATAAAGTGGGTCCCACACCCAAGGGTTATTTTAACCAATTTTCACCCAATAGCCCAAAATGAGTCCAAAAGCCTCGAGACCCGAACCGAGGGTCCCCCTAGCCTAAAATTGACATTCAGGAGCTAAAGAAACTATCAAAATTGGCATACAAGGATGTTTACCTAATGTTTTGGCCTGATACCTAATTTTTACCATAGAGAACTTCAAAATAGGGAATTCGCTCTAAAAACCAAACGACTGCTTAGTAATCGAACTATTAGTTTCACCAAGTCATAAATGACTTGGGGTAGCTATGAGAAAGCTCTAAATGCCAAAATAAGATGGAAATGTAGAAAATAACTTGGAGGGTCATTACATATCTAATGATGACAAGGCAAAATTATGGCACATGAGGTTGGGTCATATGAGTGCACGAGGATCGGAGATGCTAAGAAAACATAACCTTTTGAATGGTCAGAAAATTAGCACACTTGAATTTTGTGAGAACTGCATCCTAGGGAAGCAGAAGAAGGTCAACTTTGGCACTAGCAAACACAAGACAGAAGGGGTGCTAGATTGCATCCATTCAGATTTATGGGGTCCCTCTAAAGTTCCATCGAAGGATGGAAAGAGGTATATTCTCACATTCATTGATGATTTTCATGAAAGGTTTGGGTGCATTTCTTAAAGGCAAAAAGTGATGTTTTTGAAGCATTTAAGGAGTAGAAGATTTTAATTGAAAATCAAATGGATTGGAAAATCAAGTATCTTTGCACAAACAATTGCTTGGAGTTTTACAATGAAGAGTTTAATAATTTCTACAAGGTTCATGGGATCTCAAGACATACGATGGTCAGGCACACACCACAGTAGAATGGAGTTGCCGAGAGAATGAATAGAACTCTTCTTGAAAAGGCTATGCTCCTACAAGCCAAAATGTCCAAAGTGTTTTGGGCTGAAGCAGTTCACACTGCTTCTTATATTATCAATCGATCTTCAGCATCATCGATTAACTTTAAGACTCTGAATGAGGTATGGTCAGGTGAACCCTCTACTATTCATACTTATGAGTATTTAGGTGTCCAGCTTATTGTCATGTTAATGAAGGTAAGCTTGAACTAAGGGCTAAGAAGGCCATATTCATAGGGTATGTGGATGGACTAAAGGGGTACAAACTTTGGTGTTTGTTTTTACTCAACTTTGTAGTTAATAGAGGTATTACCTTTGATGAATCGTCTATACTTGACCCTTGTAAAGTTTCTGTAGAGTTATCACGAAACGCGAACAATGAACAGGTAGAGCTACCGGGGGAGCCTACCAAGGAGAAGGAATAAAAGACTCAAGTTGATGAGCCAAAAGATGCAGATCTCGAAGAACTTACTGTCAATGAATCACACATAATTGTGAAGGAAAGGAACAAAAGAAAGATACGAAAATTGGAATGCCTTATAGAGTAAGCAAATCTGATTGCATATGCGTTCGTGGCTACAAAAGAAGAGATTAAGGATATTGATCCCTCCTCATATATTGAAGCAACTTCTTGAAAAGATATTGTACAATGGCGGTTAGCCATGACGGAAGAGATGAAGTCTCTTCACAAGAATCAGACATGGGTCTTAGTTGAAAGGCCAAAGAGGACAAGGATAGTTGGATGCAAATGGGTCTACAGAAAGAAAGAAGGAATTTCAGAAGTGAAAGATGCTAGGTTTAAGGCGAGATTGATTACAAAGGGTTTTAGTCAGAAGGAGGAAATTGACTATAATGAGATCTTCTCTCCAGTCGTGAAATATAACTCAATTCACGTGCTACTAGCGTTGGTTACCCAATTTGACTTGAAGCTTCAACAACTTGATGTCAAAACTACTTTCTTGCATGATGATATAGAAGAGACAATCTATATGGATCACCCTGAAGGTTTCCTTGCTAAGGGAAAAGAAGATCACGTATGCCAACTGAAGAAGTCTTTATATGGTTTGAAATAATCCCCTAGACAGTGGTACACGAGGTTTGATGCATTCATGACTACACATGGATTTTCAAGGAGTGTATTTGATAGTTGTGTGTATCACAAGAAGATGTCTGGTAACTCAATGATTTATTTATTGTTGTAGGTTGATGATATGCTTATTGCTGCTAACAACGTCATAGAGATAAATTCTTTGAAGAAATGGTTGAGTAAGGAATTTGACATGAAGGATTTGGGAGATGCAAGGAAAATCCTTGGAATGGAGATTTTAAGAAAAGACGGTATTGTACATATTTTTCAGAAGAGGTACATCAAAAAGGTTCTTGAGAGATTCAATATGTATATGAGCAAGCCTATAAGTACATCGTTAACTTCTTATTTTAAGATTTCAGAGTTACAAGTGCCTCAGTCTGAGGATGAGGTGGAGCATATGCCAAAGGTTCCTTATACTAGTTCAGTTGGTAGTATTATGTATGCTATGGTGTACACACGTCCAGATATTGCTCAATCTGTAAGTGTGGTAAGCAGGTACATGGCCAACCCAGGAAAGAGGCATTGGGAAGTTGTCAAGTGGATATTGAGATATCTCAAAGGAGCTTCTGATATTGGCCTAACCTTTCAAAAAGGTAAAGGTATCTTTGTTCTTAGTTATGTGGATTCTGAATATGCAGAGGATCTTGATAGAAGTAGGCCCACAACTGGATACATCTTTACTCTCATTAGTTGTTCCATTAGATGAAAATCGACTTAACAGTCCATTTTCGCTTTGTCTACAACAGAGGTAGAATATATGGCAGCAGCGGAGGCAGTGAAAGAAGCTATTTGGTTGAAAGGTTTGGTAGTAAAATTGAGTTTGGTTTAGCTGGAATTAACTCTAAGATGTGATAGTCAAAGTGCTATTCATTTGATTAAAAGTCAAAGATTTCATGAGCGCACCAAACACATTAATGTCAGATTCCATGTCATTTGAGATATTGTTGAAGAGGGAACTATCAAGGTCGTGAAGGAACTATCAAGGTCGTGAAGGTTATCACAGATAATAATGTTGTAGACATGTTGACCAAAATAGTTCCACTCGCTAAGTTTGTACACTGCAAGGACTTGGCTAGAGTACGCATCAACTGATGCAACTCTGAGAGAAAAGCTGCTAGGTGGAGCTAGTAAGTTCAACAAAGGTTTGATTCTTCTTGTTTGTTACAACGGGGTTGCCCAGTAAGCTTAAAAGTTTTGGTCGGAGTTGTTTATACACATGTTCAAAATGCAAATCAAGGTGGAGATTGAAAGAGTTGGTTTGATTTTTGCGGGGTCTAATCCATGCGGAAGAAAATCCCATGTGTCAATTTACTTGGCTAGGAAGTAAACTTGGAGAGAAAGCAAAATTTGTGGAGGATAATTTTTATATTTATTTTTTCTTTCTTATTTTGTGCTTACAAGCTAAGTTTTGTTACTTGAAGCCCAAGTCTTGTTATCTATAAAAGGATGACCATTCTTCATTGTATAACCAGCCAAAAATTCATAGTTAACTATATTGTAAAAATAGAGAGTTGAAAGAGCAATTCTCTTATGTGGATTTGGGATCTCCCCCCTTTCTTTGTTAATAATATAAAAGCGGTTGTTCTATGGTGGATGTAGGATCATTCTGATCCGAACCACGTTAAATCTTGTATCTTTATCTTGCTCTTTATTTCACATTTCCGCTAACAGTTTTTAAAATCAAAAGCGGCTTAAGGAATAAAACAACACTCTTACGACTATAAGTGGTAATTTTTGACTTTGTTTTTATCATTGTGATGAATGGATTTTCATGCTTTAATTTTCAACTCAAATCCATTGCTATTGAAGAATAAAAGTCAATTTTATGAAATATTAAAGTTAATGAGCGAAAAAAGTTGAATTTCTTTTAGCATATTGTAAATTTTTGGATTTTTAATTTTTTCAGTGAAATTGTATTTTGTTATGCATCGGTTAATCTCCTCTTCTTTGTAAATACCTTTTTTTTTTCTTTTCTATTTTAGCAGGTTTTTTCTGCTATCAATCGGCTGTACAATTGCACTTCTGATTCAGATAATATTCAAGACGACAATAAGTTCTTCTATAGAGGTTAGGTTTACGTACACTCTACCCTTTTTAGAACTCGGAACTATACTAGGTATATTGTTGTTGTTGTTTGGCTATCATATTAGACTGTTTGGTTATGATGACTTCTTTCCAGCTACAAGAAAAAATTGAAAGAGGATATGTCTTTAAGGATCCGTTTGGCCATAAAAAAAATTCACTTTTTTTTCGAAAATTTATTTAACTTTAGTGAAAAAAGTGAAATTTTGTGGTGTTTGGTCACAAAATTTGTTTCACTAAAGTGAAATTTTTTTCCGGAACTTTTTTCACTCCTACTTCTCTCACAAAAAGTCAATAATAGTAATTAGTTTATTTCTTGGAGTTGGTTGTCATGCAGAAACTCATCTAATGAATTTATGGGTTCTTCTGTTAGAGAGCTCTTTGTTGAAGTAGTTTTGAAATTTCTAATCACGATCTCCATGAAAGAAGTGCTTGTGCGATTTTAAAATTGCTGGTACATATAATGAAAGTTTCTTAGATTATGTTACATATGACTAGCAGATATATTGAAGTAATAAGGTTTTTTTTTTGCAAAAGACATAAAAATATACATGACCACTGGATTAATTATGGATATTATACTAGAATATATAATTTTAAAGTCAGAAATATGCTCTCTGATAAGTCTGTCAGCGGTGACAAAAGAAAGGTCTAATAAAATAACCATAATATCTGTGTGCAAGACCTCCATCTTCAAGCTGTTAAATCAAGTTCTTCTGGACATCAGTATCTTCAATATCGTGAAAATTAAAATTTGGGATTTTATGTAATTATCAAAAGAATGGGGATAAGGTGTAATTAAGTACTAAATAGTTGAAATTTATGAAAGTTGCCCTTTATTTTAATGAGTTCGATTTTTAATTTTGATTTTAAATAATATTGGCTGATTTGGATTTGGTGACGTGGACCTCTAATAAGAGGCCACATGGCAAAATAATTTTGTAAAATCACCATTAAAAAATAATGGCACAAATAAATATTTTCTATAACGACAATGACATAGATAAACCAAACTTTTAATGAATGACATAAATAAGTCATTTCTAATAATTTGATGACATATTTGAATCTTTTCTCTTCTAGAAATTCAAAATTTGCCTTGAGATACTCAAAATTCAAATCCCAGGGATGCAACTACTTTTTGGAGAAGATTTGATAAAAGAGACACCCTAATAACTTATTTGAGAGCAATTGAAGAAACAAAATATAATTTATAATTTTTATTCTGGTGTGATGTGTTTATTGGTTGGTGTTTGAGACAATAATATTTTTATTTGTTGTTCTGTTTTTGAGGTTTGGGTTGAGACACTAAAATTTTTATTAGAAAATGATGGTGACTAATAATTTAAGTTTTTTAAGTTTTGAATGTGTAAAGATGAACAATTTTACTTATAAAATTGCTTTATGATATAATATGATACTTTAGAGTATGTTTATTATAAATGTTTTAAAATTTATATAATCAATGTCAATATTTGTAGATGGCTTTCATTGTTGATTAAAGACTCTGAATAAAAGGTAAAGCATATATAATACAATTGTAACGTAGTCGATGAATAAAAGGTAAAGCATATATCATATAAGTCTAGAGTAGTCGATTACAAAAAGGTAAAGCATACACAATAAAAAGCAAAGCATGCAAAATACATTCAATCCCACATTCCCACTACACCACAGTTACACCTTTTCAAAAAGTCAATACTAATAGTAAATCATACAACATAATTTTTAGGTCGTTCTCTTTTTCTTTCGCCACAGCCAACATCCGCTTAAGTTGATCCCTCTCTACTTTGACGTCTTTCAACAATCCTTTAAGTGGTCTATCTTGTGTTCCGATTCTCTAAAGAATGTAATAAGTAGATCCTTATTTTCTTCAAATTCTTTGAGCCTTTTCAATATTTCAAACTTTGCGACGCCTTGAAATTTTGATTCCTCGGATTCGGAAGGAATTCACTTAAAAAAAAAGCATCCTCCATTATCCTAAAATAACGACGACAAATTAGAGAATTTTATTTATTAATGTATAATTTTTTTTTAAAAAAAAAAACTCACCTTTCCAACAGCACAGTTGTAGAATTTTCGACCTGGATTTTTGTCGGTTCGCGACGTCTTCAAAATAGCGGAATTACCGCAGTGACAAATATAAGAAATTTTGGATATTCGAGATGACTGAGATATTTTTTTAGTGAAACAAAATGAGAAATGGATGAATAAAAGAACATGGAGGAGTTCAAAGAGGTCCCATTCATTTATATAGTAGTACTTTAAAAAATATGACTATTGGAGATTGTACTTTTTGACCGTTGGGGAATGTTTGTAGACCATACAAATGATTTATCATTTACGTCGAAGGTGGTCTAAAGTAGGTTTATGTGATCCACAATCGATCACTGTGGTTTATTATAGACCCTTCCCTTGTACGGTCTAAAAGGGCTATGATTTAAAACATTCAATACATAATACACTATGCACACGGTATATCATATATTTATGCCCTTATCAATTATACATATCTTGTAGTGTATTATAGATTAATCAATTTATCGATTATTGACTGAAGCAAGTGTCTATGGTCGACTGATTGAATTTATGAACAAGTTAAAATTATGACTAAGTAAGGAAAAAATTAATTAAAATAAAATAAAAGTATGTCAATTAACACCATCCAAACATTTTAAAGCAATTGAGATACATCTATTGTGACTCCATATCACTTTTGAACATGTTCAAGTGATATTCAAGGCATGCAATTGTCCTAAATCACTAAGATTGGACTAAAAAGAAGGAAATAAAATAAAATAAAATAAAATAAATTAACATCAATTCAAGCAACGCAAAACAACTAAATCACATAATGTGAGTACACAATAATTGGGCACATGATCTAATGAGTGAAAGGAAGGGTGATGCATGTGAGAGTTCATATGACAAGTAATGTTTGAGAACAAGTAGTCCTTCTGAAAGCATATATTTGTTCTAAGTAATTGGTTGTTACTACCATTGTTCTTCCTTACACTCATTAGATGGGGTGTCCAATTGTTGTGTACTCTAATATGATGCAATTTAGTTGTTTTGCATTGATTGGATGATGTTTAGTTATTTTATTTAATTTAATTTTCCCCCTTTTTAGTCCCATCTTACTTGGGAATAGACTCAATCGGTCAAGACCTGACCCTTTTTGAAGTCTCGTATCGATGTATACATTAATCTATAATAAGTAGGTATACAATATACCGAAAGGTTTATGTCAAACCAGAAACATAATATATACTAGATATAGTTCTAGGTCTAGCATCTACCATGTGAATATATTGAACTCTCACAGGCATCACCCTTTCTTTCACTCATTAGATCATGTGTCCAATTGTTGTGTACTCACATATTATGTGATTTAGTTATTTTGCGTTGCTTGAATTGATGTTAATTTATTTTATTTCCTCCTTTTTAGTCCAATCTTAGTGATTTAGGACAATTGCATGCCTTGAATATCACTTGAATATGTTCAAAAGTGATATAGAGTCACAATAGATGTATCTTAATTGCTTTAAAATATTTGAATGGTGTTAATTGGCATAATTTTATTTTATTTTAATTAATTTTCCCCTTACTTAGTCATAATTGTAACTTGTTCATAGATTCCATCAGTCGACCATAGACTCTTGCTTCAGTCAATAATCGACCTGTATGATAATCGATAATGTATTGTACATTTTATTATATCAACAATGGCATCAGTGTATGATAAAATTTTTACATAGTCTAGTATTTATTGAATGTTTCGAACTTTTTCTGTTTCATTCAAATGTATAAGTAGTCCGCCTCTTTTTGGACATACTGTGTGTAGGCTAAAATAAATCATCAGGGTTTATTGAATACCATGAAAATGTTCTAGCATCAATCATTTTATATAAATCTTAAACGCAAAATTTGTCACGCCCCGAATCCCATCGAGATATGATTGGCACCCGTAGCCGATAAGGCCCGAGAGAACCAACCTTTGCCTATGCTCAATCATATTCATAACCACCATTGCATAATATTACGAAATACGAAAAAAAGAGAACATGGGACATATTTAGGCATACATATGAAACTTGGCCGTTGAGGCCATCCAGTCAAAACAACATGTGTCTTTTACACTATTACACCCACATCGGTCTACAAAAGCCTCTAACAAGAGCATTGACCAAAATGAACCATAAGTCGGGACAAGTCCCCGCTTTATACAACATGTACAGTACCAAAACATATATACACTTTGACTCGGAGAAGCCCCGAATGAGCTGGAGCTCACCCAAAGAACCGCTAACACTGGCAGTCTATTGAGGAGGCCTACTGGGACCTGCGCCTGCAGCAAGTAAGGTAAATTCCCCGAGAGGGGTCAGTACGAAATAAGTACTGAGTATGCAAGGCTCAGATGAAACTATACAACACATGAATATTTCAATGAATATGTCAATGAACTTAAAACATATGAATACTCTTTGGAAACCATGTGGATTGCTTTCATTATTTTCATTACTTTCTTTATCTCAATGCTCACATGCCATTACATATCACAATGTACCCGGGCCCCGACTGATCAGTGGGTCTTTCATATCATCATATAGGGATCGAGTCGAGCTAGGCTTATGCCCCTAGACTTGCCACCCTCGGGATCGAGTCGAGCTAGGCTTACGCCCCTAGACTTGCCACCCATAAATCCAAATCTCGGGATCGAGTCGAGCTAGGCTTACGCCCCTAGACTTGCCACCCGTACTTGATCATTGACCACATTTGCATTACTTTGATCTTTACTTTGAGATTGTTACTTTGATAGTCATAACATCACTTGGAACTTTGGAACATAACATTGTTGGAAACTTTGAATCATTGACCAATAAGGGACAAGTGAATAAATATCAATGAAACATATAACATTACTAGCACCATGATACCATTGGAACCATTGGACAATAATCCATGAACAAGAGACACAAGTAGAGTCACTATTGAAATATTGGAACATAACCTTATTTGAACTTTCGGAACATTAACCATGAATATGAGGCATGAGAGTCACAAATGATCCATGAGTAGAAAATATATGACAATGACTAGTGATATACGGATATCGGATACCTTAGTACATTTTGGGATAGGACTAGTAATATATCAATGTGAACACTATTTGCCATAGGAAGATACGGACAAAGTAACCTTACATACCTTGGATTCGCAATACGAATCTATAACCTTAGATGCGTAGACAATAATCCCGCTCCTTCCTTATGTGTCACTCTACAACATAAATACATAACGAAATTCACATTAACCACCAATTACTTTACAAATGCATACCATGTCAATGAATTACATGTTTGGCTTTAAACATGTCATTTCCCCTTGACAAAACCATTGATCATACTATTATTCCAAAAATTCCATAATATTCCCAACATTGACCAATACATGAAAATCAATACATTTCACCACAATACTTCTTCTTTACACTCTCTTATCCATAACACATCCCAAATAATCCATCAAAGCACCTTAATTCAACTCATAACACATATCGGCCAAAATCCCATAATTTCCACTTTTAGCCAAGAACAAATTTAATGCCAAAAATAACACCATACATGTTCATATTTTGTCCATACCATGCTTTTTCATCAAAGGCACAAGGCCTAATTCACACTTGAATTCCATATACCACAAATCTCATACAAAATCACCAAGTATCATGACCAACTTTTCCAAGCACAACCAACATGATATACATATTCTTTTATGCATATAAGATATTAATCCATGAAAATAAATACTTACCAAGTCTTGGAATATGTTGATCTTGTCCAAGGAGTCCCAAGGAATTGTTTTGCTTTAGGGTTTGGAAATGAGAAATGTTTGTGAAAAATATCCAAAAGGCATGTGAGGCTTTGATGATAAAAAATCTGATCTTGGGGCCTTTATATAGACCCCAAGTCAAGCTTAGCCTTTTATTTGGCATTTAATATGGTCAAAGTGGAAGAATGGATATTTTTGCCCTTTGGGCCAATTCTTTCATTTCCATTTTGGGCCTAACTTTGGGCCCAAGAACTCATATCCATGCAACCCATACAATTTCATGTATTAATCACCATATCTCTCATGTTTACATAATTCCCTAATGTCACGACAATATTCTTTTAAACAATTCTCATTCGTCCTTTCGATCGCAAAAATTGGAATTCTAGTCGCCCTTGGTTTCATTGGACATTTTGGATCACTATTCACCTTTCGTGATTTGATCATGTAGGAGTATGTAGGAGTGTATTGAAGTGTTTGACTCTTTAACAATGCTCAAATAACTCCAAAGAATCAAAAGAAACCATCTAGGAATCGTCGTAGAATTGCGTTACGAAACGACTCCGGAAAGGCATAGTTTTTATTCCTTGCGCCACACCCCCTGAAACAGGGTAGTGGCGCAAGAATTGGGCCTGCTCTGAAGTTTATGCAGGCTGGTGGCTTGCGCCACACCCCTGAAACAGGGTAGTGGCGCAAGTTTCAGCATTTTGCTGAAATTTCCGGCCACTAATCCGACGTTTACGTATCGTCCAATCCTTTATCAAAACACTACAAAATACTTACTTAGTGATCTTAACCATCAAGTAAACATGACTTAAAGTCACCAAATGAGGTTAGAATATGTACGAGTTCTTATCCAAATGCTCCCTGAAATCACAACACACCTCCTACGAAGATCTAATCGCACATGTTAAGTCCGATATCAAATGTCTCACCAATAACACTATAAAACACATATGCATGGCATCTCAACACCTATGTAGATATGATCCCAAGGTATCAAGTGAGGTTATAAAGTACGGTGTGTTACAAAATTGATCAGAAATGGAATACAATTAAAGGAATTTGAATAGAAATTCAACACAAAATTTAAGCAGAAATGGAACATATTATATTAAACTTTAAGTTCATTGCTATTACATGGATCTAAACAGAAAAAAAGGCAAAAAGGGAAGCTTTCATTTACAAAATCAATCCACTATGAAAGCTTCCGCAATGAATTCTAAGCAACAACAAAAAAGAAAATAAACTACATTACACTACACTACGGGGATGTTGGGGGGTGATGAGGTTGTTGGAGTCCAAACGGAGCCTCTCTACTAAAGCCCAGAGAAAGCGGGCCATCCGTCGGAGCTCCATCTCCAGGAGGCACCGATCGACGGCGAGGCCCTAGAAGAGAAAATCGAGGTCGCTTCTCATTCGGAGCAGATCTTGGTTGCGGGTGGTT
Source organism: Capsicum rhomboideum (assembly GCA_031232105.1). NCBI lineage: Eukaryota > Viridiplantae > Streptophyta > Magnoliopsida > Solanales > Solanaceae > Capsicum > Capsicum rhomboideum. Next base: position 110,309,047 of record CP124719.1, on the reverse strand, counting down.
TACATTCTGCGCATGGGTCAGAGATTATAACCCCTTCTTGCCATTGTTGTAGTGTTTTCTGGTTGTTGAAGAAGATGAAGTGGGTGTAAAATAGACCTCTAGGTTGGTTAAATAGACTAGCGGAGAAATAGCTGAACCAATGGTTGCTCGACACGTGTAGCGCGTATGTAAATGAGGAGGTGTGTGAAAATGAAAAGGCGAATCAGTCGTGTCATTTCAAATGGGTGCTTGTTCCCATACGTCATGATGAAACGACATTGTTCAGTGTATTTAGAATAAGGCTTCGTCAAACAACCACGATAAAGGTCTATTATAGATTACGGATTTAGGGGTTCACATATATACTAAGCATACGATTTATTATGTATTTATTTAGTCGAGGGCGTGCGGTATATCATCGACCACCCTAACATTATATAAGAAACGAATAAAGGTGGATAAGAGAAAACAAATAAAGTCGATTAAAACTGCACTTCTATTACATTTGAAAACAGAGTCCAGTGACAGTAGCATTACAACATGTCCAGTGCCTTTTACAAAATCAAAAATACAATGCAAATCCTATCTTCTTGCATTAAGGCTACATGTTGTTCTCTTATGGCCTGCCCTTTTGCACATGGAGCACTTGTTCCTCCTCTTGGGCCTGAAAGACCCCGAGACGCCCTTAACTCTTTTCACCTTCCTCCTCCCTAGTTTGGGGTCAAAATCGGGTGGAAGCACCTGCATTGCTAGGTATTCTTGCGCCACACTTCATTCCGACTCTAGAGGGACTGCACAAATGGGTTCTAAGTATGCAAACAGGTGTGATTCTTTTGAATAGATAGGCGAAGAGTAGTCCTACATGCTACTACCATAATTGTTCCCGTGCATCAACCGCAAGGCTGCCATCGCGTTAGTGTATGGTAATTTCATCAAGTCATACTGCCTGCAAGAATATGACCTATCCGATAGATTGACTTTGGTAGAAGGACCAAAACCGATCACAGTGAATTCATCGGTGCTTCCGTTTATGTTGTTCATATACAAGGCCTCGCCCTCGGTCATGTTTTTCCTTAAGATCTTCTCCGCTTAGGGAATAAATGTATTTGTTGAATCGCTCACCTCTGAATACCTCTTCATGAATATTTTGCCAAATCGATGAGCAATTGAATTAAAGATGGCGGCCATTGGGTACTCTCATTCATCGACCAACATTACGTTAAGCGACTCGGCTATATTTGTGGTCATGACGTTGAATCTGTTTCCTGGAAAGTGTGCCCTGCTCCACTTTTCAAATTCAATGTCATCCTCGAGGCAAGCTGCCGTCGGGGCATTTTTCTCTAAGCAAGTTGAAGTAATCATTAAACTCATTCAAGGTGTATGCCTTGGCTGCATAGTATTAGACATGGAGATAATCTCCACAATGGTGATTTTTCAGATATTTTCACCGAGATGCCTAATACACACTCCGTGATGTGCATGCAGATAATGCTTTACAAGGCCGTTGGCTATGCTTACATGTCCGTCGGAGATGACACACAATTCTGGTTCATCGACGACAATGGCCTTAAGCCTATCAAAGAAGAAGCTCCACGATGCATCATTCTCCTTGTCAACCACATAATACGCTATGGGATAGATATGATTATGTGTGTCTTGTGTGACAACGGACAAAAGCACATCTTGGTACTTGCCAGAAAAATGCGTGCCATCAACGGAAATGACCTTTCTCATGTGCGTGAATCCCCGGACTAAAACACCAAATACCATAAAGTAGTACATAAACTTGCCCGAATCCTCATCGATCATGAGGTAATTTATAGACCCAGAATTGAGGCCATTAAAGACGTACGAAAAAGCGGGCAACACAGCATGCATGTGCTCCGATGTCCCTCGAACAATGTTCTTTGCAATGACACCTCCCATCCAACACTTCCAATAGTCCGGTTTGCAACATAGCTCCCTGAAGACGATCCTCTCAATCTCTTTCGGGCTTGAACCTTTGTTGCCGATGAAAAAGTTCAAACAAAGTGAGGCGATGACGTCGACAGTGACATTTTTGTGGCTTCCCGTGATATGTTCAATGCTGCAAGTGTGTTTGCTGACGTACTTGTAGACTTCAAACCTACCCGATGCTCCATTCGAAACCGATCGCACCATCCACCGACAAGTAGAATCTACACACCTCACCTTGTAGTATTTCTTACAAGTCTTGTCCGTAGTGAAATTGAAAGAATTCTTCATCGAGGCCTTCTGTAAGAACATCTTCAATGTTTTATAATAGTCGAATATTTTTTCAACACAGAGATAGGTTCCGTCTGAGAAAGAGTGGCTTGCTTGTGTTCCGTACTTCCCCTCGGCACCTCCATCACACTCTTTTTCTACAAATTCTTCAAAATCTTCCATGTACATATCTGTTTCATGATCGCCCATGCACTCATATTCCATTGAGTCACCATCCACTTCTGGGGGTGGAGGTGGGGGCGGGGATGATGTGGAAGCTTGTTCCCGGGACCTTTCGACAACTTGAAACCTCAAAATAGGCCTAGATTGATCGGAATCAACACAAAGCATGTACAATTCCACATGCCTATCATTCTTTATGAACGTTGGATGGATTTTCCCCCTCCCGTTCATGAAGTAACTAATGACCACGTTGCTTGAATTGCAACTTAAGTCCCCGCTCTCCACTACGCTTTTAACCATGTCGTCGTATGAACCATTGCGACGAAGGGCAATGGACACTATCTCCTTAGACATAGATTTCCAATTCCAATATTTAGGAGTCTCCTCACATTCACCCGAAAATTCACCACCAATAACTACGTATTCTATCATAGACATGATATACCTACATGATAATATCGAATAGACTGAAGTAGTGGTCTATGCGCCTAGACTTACTAGACTTAATAAACTGCAGTCGTCGTTTTCTGATCAGATCTCCGTACAATACTGGATCTAAACCGGCCTGATCTCATTTCCGACAACCATTGGAATAATACAATACATTATAACTTTAGAAGATGCTAAGGAGTGTTGGAATGTAGCTAATGAAGCTAGAATCTCTTCTGAAAAAGTGGGAGTGTATTTTGAAACTTTTTCCACTGGAAATGGTGAAAAATGGAGGGATTAAAAAGCTGAAAATTACTGAAAAAAGGTCGGGGGCTGAGTTTCCGATGGATGCCAAAAAAATCGATGAAAAATCGTTGGAAAATCGCGATATGGGAACACAAAATGAGCTTGTTTTGGAAGATTTGAAATATATTTTATTTTTTAAATTTAATTTATAATATTTATATTTTTGAACATGGACTAAAGTGTATTTTATAAAACTTAGAGGCTGAAATGAGGGGGGGGGGGGGGGGACTGAAGTACATGTTTTTAAACTTGAGTTCTAGGTTTGTCACTTTTTTTGGTAGGCCAATTAAAGTGTCTCTTTTTCTAATTTTTCGAGACTTGTGTCTTTTTGTCAAATTAAGTTTTAAAAATGTCTAAAATTCCAACTCTCCCTACTTTTTGCTAGCTTTTCCATTTTCTCATGGAAACAATTATACTCCTTTCACCTATCAGTCCCAGTCCAATGTTGAGTAAATACTCGATCCCTTTTACTTGTCACAATTTTTTTTGTGAGTCAAATAATATAAACTTTGACCAACATTTTAAGATGTATTTTTTCATCATATTGATATGAGAAAAATAATTGCAAGTTCTAGTACTTTCCATATAATTTTTGAATATCCAAATTTTAATTTTAAAATATTAAATTAATCTAATCTAATTTAGTTTTAAAATTAGTCAAATTGACTCTCGAAAATTGAAACGTGACAATTATTTTTGGAATAGAGAGAATAGTACACAACAATTATGAGATGAGACCAAAAGAATTGATGATTTTTCTTTAAAGAGTATATGATTTATTTGCTAAAAATTAAAATGTCAGTGGAATTTTTTTTCTACGGCCATGAAGGTGCATAATTTAGTATCTGAATCTTATTAATTTTTCTTTGTTTTTATTTATTAGGATCACTATAATTACTCATTTACTAGTTCCAAAAGTATCAGATTTACTAAACTAGCAATACGATAAAAGAAGAAAAAAAAGAGGAAAGATGATAAGAGCTAGGTGGATAAGATTTTTCCATTTACAATAACATAAAGGGAAAAGGCTCAAATATGCCATCGAACTATTAAAAATGACTCATTTATGCCATCCGTTAAAAGTTTGGCTCATTTATGCCATCGCCGTTACAAAAAAGGCTCATTCATGCCATTTTTTTTAATGGTGGTTTTTTTAAAATGGAAAAGGCTCAAATATGCCATCGAACTATTGAAAATGACTCATTTATGCCATCCGTTAAAAGTTTGGCTCATTTATGCCATCGCCGTTACAAAAAATTCACCGATTATAGAATTTTTCTGATTTTTACTTCAAGTACAATTTTTTAAGAATTTAAAAAATTGTGTTTCGGTAACTAATTGATTCGTTATTTGAAATAGTTGATGTCTGTTTCGGGCTTGAATTGGTCTTGAGATTTCCAAAATTGTGTTCGGCGATTTCGAAGAAATTGAAAATGGATGAACTCTTTACAGTGCCTATAAAGGAGTTACAAAATGCATAGAAATATTTTGGCCGGAGAAATCGATATTTTCTTATTAGAAATTTTAAAATTTCTTTGGTTGATTTAATTAATGATGTGGAAGAATTATTGTTGGCCACGTGTACAAAATGGTTTTGCAAAAAACCCCCAAATTGGACTGTTAAAAAAAATGACATGAATGAGCCAAACTTTTAACGGATGACATAGATGAGCCTTTTTTCAAAGTTCGATGGCATATTTGAGTCTTTTTCCTTTAATTAATGATGTGGACGAATTATTGTTGGTCACGTGTACAAAATGGTTTTGCAAAAAATCATCAATCTGGACTGTTAAAAAAAATGACATGAATGAGCCTTTTTTGTAACGGCAATGGAATAAATGAGCCAAGCTTTTAACGGATGGCATAAATGAGTCATTTTCAATAGTTCGATGGCATATTTGAGCCTTTTTCCTTTTTAAAAAACCACCGTTAAAAAAAATGGCATGAATGAGCCTTTTTTGTAACGGCAATGGCATAAATGAGCCAAACTTTTAACGGATGGCATAAATGAGCCATTTTCAATAGTTCGATGACATATTTGAGCCTTTTCCCTAACATAAATCAGAACACTTGTCCTTCTAAATACAACTAAGACCACAATATTGGATTCCACAATTAGAAATACATTAAAACTTAAGTTGGGCTAAGCTGAACAATTAGAAACTTCACTAAAATCTAATACTGACTTAAGTGTAATATAGAAACTTTCTTTACTCCAACAGTCAACTTGTTCTCAACGACTATGTATCACCAAATAAGCACCAGGTACAACATCTGCAAGCCTATTAGTTACACAAGTTGATTAACTTAATTATAGCTTGCAATCTCTAGCACAAGGGTACGGGTCTATGTATCGAAACGTTGCTCTCTCAAAGTACCAATCCGCAACAGCTTCACCAATTCTCTGCACGAATAAATGTTACAACATAATATGTTATTGTAACTCATATAGGCTCATGATAAAACTCAAAAAATGAAATGCATATATTCAAACTTTATACAGAGAAAACAAAAGAATAATTACCTTATTAAGTAATCTTAGAGAGATAGGACAAAAACCAGAATCGCGTCGACAGAATTCCACCATGAGACTGGCAAGATGTGATGAAATAACCTCTTGTAAAAGAAGGGGTTAGTCCGCTGAATGCCTTCAAGAACTATATTCCAAAAACTATATTTTTTTATTCAAAGGGACAAAAAATATAAAAAAAAAAAAGAAAAAAAAAAGAGTCATTTATACTTATGTGACTGGGAAGTATACAATAGTTAATTAATCCACCAGAGACCAACAAAGGTTGTGGTGGAGTGATAAGTACTCCTTCATCCTTAATCAGAGGTCTCGGGTTCGAGTCCCTCTTGGTACGGAGTCGCTTTTATTAAGGAGTGCTTTACCCCCAATGTGGGACTTCCCGGCATGAATCCGGATTTAATTGGACTCCAATGCGGATACCGGACACTGGGTGGGAAACCAAAAAAATAATTAATCCAAGAGAGAGAGAGAGAGAAGCTAAGTGTTAACCTTGAATGATTAATCTCTGGCTAAATGTGCAGTTACTTATGTGAACCTTGCAATGATCCCAGACAAGTTGAGGATCGAGGTATGGAGGAATCAAAGTGTTATTTATCTGAAGTTAAAAGTGTTGAACAATCAAAATAATTTCTTTTTCAAATTATAGAAACTAAAGAAATAAAAAATTGAAAACCGAGAGACATTGGGGGGGTGTTGGGTATGAAGGAAAATGTTTTTCTATTTTCTCATGCTCGTTTGATTAAAATTTTGAAAAATATTTTTTGTAGGAAAACAAGTTCATTCAAACTAAAGAAAGTGACTTCCTTAATCAAAGTAGGAAAAACAAATTGCAATGTTCATTTCACTCACAAAATCACTCACCCCACACCAAAATAAAACCTTTTTACCCGCCCCTATCCCGACCCCCACCTCCACCCCCCCACCCCCCACCCCTCTCCAAAATTTTAAAAAATTTCAAATTTTTTCTTACCCCCCATACCCCCATCTCCCTACCAGCTCCTCCCACCCCCACCAAAAAAATTTTATTTTTTTAATTTTGTTTTTCTTAAAATTTCAAAAAAATTTCTTACGCTACCCCGCCCCTACCAGGCCCCCCTCCCCCCAAATATTTTTTTTTAAATTTCAAAAAGATTTCCTACCCTACCCCGCCCCTACTAGCCCCCCTACCCCCTAAAAAAAAATATTTTGTTTAATTTTTCAATTTTTTTTTTTTTAAATTTCAAAAAAATTTCATACCATAGCCCCTACTCCTACCCCCCGCCCCTCCCCCCCTCCCCCCTCCAAAATAATTTTTTTTTAAAAAAATGCAAAATTTTTTTTTTTACCCTACCCCATACCCCGCGACCCCCCCTACCAGCTCCTCCCCCCAAAAAAAAATTTTTTTTTCTAAATTTGTTTTTAGAAAATTTCAAAAATTTTTTACTTACCCTCCTCTACCCAAAAAAAATTGAAACTTTTTTTAATTTGTCTTTTAAAAAATTTCAAATTTTTTTCTTAGCCCACCCCCTATCACCTACCCCGACCCCCCCCCTCCACCCACCCTACTAAACCCAAATGTTTTTAGAAAACATTTTCTCTACTTGCGTAACGAACACAAGAAAATAAGTAAGAAACAACTTGTTTTCCTAGAAAATGTTTTCTTGAAACATATTTTTCATGAAAAATATTTTCCTCCATACCGAACACACCCTGACATTTAATTTGTCTGCTTGACCTGCCGGGAGTTATAAAATTGAATTGATTATGAAAAATGGAGTTTGAATATATGGAATGACATTCTGCGGGAAAAAACACTCCACCATGGAAAAAAAATGATGTTATAATTAGAGGTCAATATTTACCCTACTATAGTATATAATTGAAGAAATTGTTTTTGTTTCCAAAGCTTAACTAAACTCAATTAATTACCAGGCTTGGTTCCATTGAAGACGTGCAAGCTGAAAGCAAATTCTTAGCCGATCCCTTAGAAGGAGAGAGAGAAAAAACTAATAGGTGGTTTCCTTTCATTGTCACGTCTATAAAAAAACGTGCAAGCTGAAGGCAAATGGAATTTTAATCGGCATTCTAAAATTAATAGGTGGTTTCCTTTCATCGTCACGTCTATAAATAACTGACATGACATGTGAACTTAATTAAATGTAAAATTCAAACAATATTCGCTGTGCAATCACTAATGGTGTAATTATGAACTATATATATATATATATATAATTTTTTTAATACCCAGTTGTTAAGTGTTAATGCATATTGTAGTTAACTCATAATAACGGAGTCAACTCGATTATTTAAAAGCACTATGAGATCCTCAAATGCCTTTGAGATCTGCTCCTCTGTAAAGTCCTCTAGTCGGATGCCCCTTTCAACTCCGAGGTCTCAAAGGCAGATTCATGAATGAACTATAGAATTACTATTTACTGCTACATGACATATGCTATATACACTTTAAAGGGAATGCACATTTCAAAGATTTTCTATGAAATGATAACATTGTGAATTATATTAACTTCTCAAAAAAATAAAAATAAATGATTATTGTGAAGTTGCGAGATGTAAAATGTCTGCTGCGTGATAATAAATTTAATTTATAATGGAAAATATATTATCCTTTCCTTCATGAAATATATAGTAATAATGGCGATACATAGATCTATTTATTTATACCTAGACCTTAAGAGACAATATAGTAAAAATATAAAAGAAGTTATGGTCTTAAATTAAAGGTGCGTATAACATACAAGAACTTTCCTTTAAATCTTTGGTTATTACGGAAGAATTTACTTTTGTATTGATTTTTTTCTATGTTCTTTTTTAAATTTTTTATAAATTTGAAGGGAAAATCCCTTTCTGAAAGAGTCCCAAAACCACGTAACTTCATCTCTTTGGCTCGGGATTTGGACGTCACTCAGAAATAGAGCTACGCCATAGTTTACAAAAGGTTAAAAAGGGCAGTTCTATGCACTAAGCTTTCGTTATGCGCGAGATTCAGGAAAGGATCCAACCACAAAAGCCTATTGTACGCAGATTCTTTAACAAAAATAATGTCCAACTCAAACGTATAAGAGAGTTTTAAGAGAGAATTTGACAAGGTACGTACGCACCCTCAACACTTATTTTTCAAAATAGTCACTCAAACTAAATTTAGACCTTACCTGTTTAATAGTTTTTCTTAGTTGGTGTGGTTGAGATTCATTGAGAACACCTAGACAAAGCTATATACAAAATTGGAGGGACATTGGAGGTGATTTCGACTAGTCTAGAGTTAAAATTTCATATCTAAAACTGACCAAGACAACATCACCTCAACAATGTATAGCATGTATGTATATCATTGTATAACTTTCACATATTTTCATGGATATACATCATATACATTCTCTCATCGAACACATGACAAAACGCTAAGAGGAAGCTTGGATTTGTAAGAAGAACGATGAGAGATTTCTCTCATACGCATGATGGCACAAAATCAGGGATAAAGAGATACTATAATCGTAAGACTAAACTTCATCATTTCAACATCGGAGAATTGGTGCTAAGAGAAGTCACTTTAAGCACTCGAAACCCCAACGAAGGAAAATTAGGTTATCGAATGGGAAGGGTCGTACATAGTAGTTGGTATAGCTGGAAAAGGAGCATACTAGTTGGCTGATCTTCAATGTAAGCGACAACCCAACAATTGGACTGCTAACTATTTGAAGAGGTACTACTGCAACCGAAATTCCCCAGGCATGCCCGACACTCCTTTTCCCTTTGCTTGGCCTTTTTATCCTATTTGGGTTTTTAGCCAGCAAGGTTTTTAATAAGGTAAGAGCTTAACGTGCTGAGGAAGGACTCAATCAGGAAAACCCCCCGAGGTCGACATCTTGGAAAGATAAATAATAGGGACGTAGGTAGGAGTGCCCGAGGATGCTAAGCTGGGCGCGAAACGTCCCAAAGTTAACTTCTTTGTAATTAAGAAACTGAATATTAGTCAAATAAGAAGTTCCTTATGTCCATTTCCTTATTTTTTCCTGTTACGTCGATTTATCCTGTATCATACCTCGGTGTGGCAAGCTCGCTGCACACCCAAATTAGAATACAAGGACTCTCGAAGATCCAAAGGTCTTCGCATTCAAAGTAATTAGGAGACATCCTAACTTATGGAAACGTTGAGGACAATACCTCACCATGAGCCCAGGCTACCAGCAGCCGACAAAGCATGCGATATACATATATGTTTAAGGAAAATATATGTACGATATGAACAACGAAACAAGCAATAAACAATCGCACATTACTTCGACATATCATGCCTTTTCGGTATAAAACCTTGCCTCCTGGAAGGCAGATAGATTCAGAGAGAATGCTATGATAATAAAAACCAATTAACATCCATGATCGACCATCAAGTTAAGTCAAAGAAACGATAATGGATCTTCCGAGCCTCTAATCGTCTATTTAAATTAGCCTCACAACTACATCATTAAGTGGGGATGTGGGAACTAATTCAAACGCATTCATATTTTTTCCCGTAATTGAGCCAAACGTGGCAAATTAGGTATATTCCTATCGTAACCTCGAATTTTATCCTGAATTCATCTTAAAGACAAAAACCCATTCCTTATGTGCCTCGTTCTAATCTAATGTTACTCCTTCCGGGCTCACAAAAGAAATATAGATGTATTCTAAAGGTTGCGAATCAATAGAATAGTAAGTACAAGTACATAAGAACAACCAAATATGATAATTAACATTAACCAACTTGACAATACGCTAAGCAATCATGTTCATAGCCTCAACCCTAGAAAGAGGGTGTTTAGCCACTCATAATCATACAAATAATCACCATTAATGAATTCATAAGTAAAACTACAAGAAAAATAAAGTTAATGGAAGAAAAACCCTAGAGTAGAACCCTTGATGCCTTCTCCTCTCTCCAATCACGTGTTATTCCCAAGGTATCCTGTAATTGTGGCTAAGTACTATTTATATGGACATTTAGGTCATCCATAAGCTTCCCCATATGAAATATAACCATTTACCACTTTGTCCTCAACTTAAACCAAATAGAACATTAATTTTAGTCGATTTGGGAGGGGGGAGGGGGATTGCATTATATGGCCTATAGGATGGATAAGGGGGTGCGGCGCATAGTCCATAGAATGACCAAACCAGTAGGCCCTCACCCTAGGGGGTGCAGCGCATGGCCACCACCCATACTTGGGGAGTGCAGCGCATGGCCAACTCCACAACGTGAGATCTTCGTCCAATCCTTGTTCTATGCTTCTCGTTTCCTCGTTCCTTGTTTCCATACTCCTTGTGGCTTGTGTGTAAGCTTCATTTACCTTTCATAGCTGCTCAAATCGTCTCCTACAATAACTCATAGCAAATATTAGTCCATACAACATAATAAAGCTCATCAAAGTACACTAGATCAAGCATAGCTTTGGCTGGCCTAACTAGTTTTCTCGTCTAAACCCTATTTGATCATTTTGGCTCTTGAATTGTTTCAAATGCACCTTAAACACTCTAAATATGAAAATTAGCACACAAATACACAAAGAATACTTTATACTTCTTTAAGCATACCAAGTTATCCTCAAAACTACGCTAAACACGCATAGATAATGACACTTAGGTGCACGAATACGCCTAAGATCTCCACCCCACACTTAAAGCCTTGTTCTTTATCGAACAACTCTTTACGCTAATCACAATCAAGGAAAACTCTAACATCACTATTTGAACTAAGACACTCAAGCTAGAACTACAACGACTACATAAATAGCAAGTTCTACATTAGGCATGCTTTATTACAATTTAAAATACATGAATACTACTTCAAGACTTTCTAGCCTCAAAAATTGACTCTACAGAGTTGGCAAACTCATGCCCATTACTCAACAAAGAGATCATATAATTCACCTATCCATCATTAAACATGCACCCTTACCACAAGAGAGTCACTCGTATTCACTCACAAACACATAATTTTTAACACAAGAATGGGTGAAAGAATAGAATTTCGCTCACTCTCACATAGAATTCTCATGAAACATACGATGAACCATAAGCTTGCCCTTAGTGTACTACTCTACTAATATAAACGTCAAAATTCAGGATCAAGTAGGACTTTACGGGTTGTAATGTAGGCTGCAGATATTATTCTGGCCAGTCATAGTGACTATCTTCCCTAAGCGCTCTAATATACCACACTTTATATTAAACTCATCTCCAACCAACCTATTTTTACCACTTTTTATCTTCACACCTCTCTTTTATCTTGCCCTATCTCTTTAGCTTAGCTTACACATCTTTAGTAGGGAGTATTTGCTATCAACACATGATTCACTTCCTTTGATCAATTTTTCTTTTCATTACATTACTCCCCACTAACAACACATAAACTTTTCAAACACCCTCATCGTTATTACTTCAGGGCTTCAACTTCACTTTTTCCTTCTTTATTTTTATACTCTTTAACATCTTAAATTTTCAACTAAAGCGCTTAGGAGTTTTAGATCAAATTACGGTCAATTGAACTAAAAGAAATAAGCTAAATATAAGGCTACCAAAGAATAAGCTAAAGGCTCAACGGGGCTAACTAAGGTCATGCATAAAGGACAGATAAAACAGGTAATAAACATGGTTTTCAAGAAATGCCTATATCATCTCCTAAACTCAACATTCTTTATTTCGCTTTGCAAACACACAGGGCAAGTTCTAGACATCAATATGCACACATGGACTAAAAAAAAACCTCACACACACTTGGCACAAAAAAAACCTCACACACACTTGGCACATGTTTAACTAAAGAAGAATCTCTATAGACTCTTAACCAAACAATTGCAAGAATTCAAATTTAAGCCAATATAACACAAGAGTCAGATAAAAGAGCCTAGGTGTCTCATATAAGTCATTCAATGTCCACATCATGCCTTAAAGTTCAACACCAACTTGCGTCAAATAATCATGTGTAGCACCTAGCAAGAGCATCCCTATTTATTCTAAATGACAAATGTTGACGCACAATTTTGGCCTGATATTTTCAAACTAAATACTTTTGTGCTTCTTATTTGTTACAGAGCATAAAATTTAATTTTTACATGTTTTGTTCAATTTTAACACACGTTATCGATAATTATTTTTTTTCTTTAAAATGTTAGGATATTTATCAATTTATTATTATTTTTAATTATTTTAGTACAATCTTTATTTTAACACAGTCCGTTAATACAAAAAGACGGAGAAGATATTTTTGCACAAATAAGTTAAATATTCATAGTTTAGAATAAGATCAAATAGTCATGGTTTTTGATAAATCATCATTTTGAATAGCCCATGATTTTCCAAAACCATGGTATTGAGCACAGGATTTTACTCTTGAGTGGTTTTGTTTTATCTATAAAATTAATCCATTCCCTTCACAATTAATGATGGTGAAAATTTTCAAAAGTGGAAACCTAAAAGATATTTTTATTTCCTTTGCTATTTTTGGTAATATCAGCCGCCACTACCCACTGAAAAACGTCATCTCTGACCAACATCGTGGACTACACCATCATCTCCTTCTTGTCACTATTTTGGCAGAACCTCACCAAAATGTCGACGAGCAAACCAAACAAACCCCATTCTCCATCTCTTCTCCGACGTCCACCACCCTCGCCAAAAAAACACCCAACCATCCACCCAAACACCACCATACCACCAAACCCAGACCAAAACAACCACAACGGCAGAAACCCAACAACCACTGCCAAACTCCAATGACAAACTCAAAACACCCAGATCTGGCCCGGAATACTTTATATTGAACCTCCGGTATACTTCATTGTTAATTTGTTTGCTCTTCTTCATGATTTTACTATCGTTTTGTTTATTTTATGTCGGTGTCAGGACTGATTTCGTGCATCTACTTTGATTGTTCAGTGATGGGAAACATTTTTCAATGGATATTCTTAGTTTGTTACTGTATTTTTTTAATATCTTGGGCTGTTTTTAAGTTCATGCATCGTTTGTTGATGTTGTGTTGATGAGCTTTACATTTCTCAGTCATGGTCTGGCTGATTTGTTAATTTTGTTTTATTTTGATTAATTTTCTAATCTTCTGTCAAATATTATAAAGTGACATATTAGTGGTGATTTGATTATTAGTTATAGGAGTTCTAGTTATTTGTTTGTATTCAACTACTTAATTTCCTTTATTTTGTTAGTGTTATTATTATTGTCTTTGTTTGTTTATGATTTCATATTAAAAATTTGGTAATTAACGAATTTACAGATTGATTTATGAATAACTAGAAATTGGATTGTTTGACTTTAGTCTACAACGGAAGCATCGTTTTGTTGAAATTAATTTTTTTATAAATGAATGGCCAAGGAAAAAATCTCTCCATCAGATTTTTAAGGACTCCCCATTATAATTGATGAATTTTACTTTAAGTTCAATTATTTTATTTCAAGTATTAATATACATGGCCAATGATAAAATCTCTCCATCGAATTTTCGAGGCCTCCCCATTTTAAAAGATGGATTTTATTTTAAGTTTAATTATTTGATTATTTCTTTTATTTATAGTATTTATATACTTGGCCGATGAAGAAATTTTCATCGATTTTCAAGGCCTCTCATGTATATAAGATGGGTTTTACTTTTGTTTATTATTTGTATTTATTCATTTTGTTTAACGACAGACAAATATTAGGCCATCTTCGTTATGCATGATTTACTTCATTATTTGTGTATATTTTATGTTTATTATACTTGTGAAAAAAATTCTTTTTATCTCCTCCTCAATTGAAAAAATAAGTTCAGTCGGGACACACCTTTGCGGATTTCGAAGGGTGCCTAACACCTTCCCTTTGGAATAACCTGAACTCTTACCTAGAATCTATTGGTTTCGAAGACTATTTTTTTTTAATTTAATTAATTGGTTTTCTAGTTTTTCTAAAATTAGGTGGCAACTCTCAAATTTTTTTCAAATAATCATTTAGTTAATTTTTTAGTCCCAGAAGTTGCACCTTATGAAAATAGGGATGCGACAGAATGATGGCTCGGCTGGGGGATATAAATGTTCTAACCATTATGAGTTCATTTTTTCAATTGAGGAGTTTTTAACTTTTGCATGTTTTTATATTGCCTTGTATATTTTGTTAATTGTTTGTATCATGTATGTTCTTTACATTGTTTAATTATTTATTCATTACTTGTTTAATTATATGTACGCTGTCATTGCATTCATGACATACCGATTCCGTCAAATGGCAAAAAATAGATTGCATTAGGGACCAACGATTACGCATCTTTTGCGGTCGTTTTCTTTACTAGAAAACTAAATTTTTCGAGACGATAAAACAAATAGCCGGGTCGTCCGACACTTGTTATTGTCTCAGCATATGGTAGTCTGCCCGGGTTCCTAGTCTCGCTTCAAAGCCCATTTTAGTATAACTAGTATAGAGCTAAACCAAATCCCTTGTATTAGGCATGCTGACCTAAGAAACCCGGTACCCCAGGGGTATCAGGACCATTAGAAGACCACCTTGCGTCTATTGACCATGAGTCAATAACAGACGATCATTTCTTAAAGTGTTTAATTGAAGGATGTAATGCCGAATTGTACAAATCATTGTCCATCGGGATTGAAAATTTATTATTTTATACAGATCTTCATTCGAAAATATTTGGAAATTTCAAGAACTTCAAGAATGAAGGACTTCGAGGCGGATTAGTCTAAGATTGTACCCCTGTGCGGGACTGATTTTATTGTACATCCCTTTTCCTTATTTTGTAGCTTCATTCAATTTAATCGGTTTATATATAATATATCTTTGGGAGGCAATGAGACGTTTTACAAACGTCATATACATGCTTCAATTTTTAGTCTTACCTTTGGCTAAAAAAGGTCACATGTATATTAGGACATGTTATACATTATTTGTGTTAAATGCTTCATTTTCATTCATTTTTATCTGGTTTCGTGTTAATATACATATTTTATTTTAAACATTATTTTGTCCATCATTTCTTTTTAAAAGTTTTGTGGAACTATGTTTGACCTGATTCCTGGCTCAGCGGGATATGTAGGCGCCTTATAGGCTCTGTCATATTCCCCGTAAGCTTTTCATCTTTCTTTATAATGGAAATTAGGGGCAGAATTTTTGAGAAGGTCTCAAAAATTCTGCAAAAGAATATATTTTATTACGGATTCAACACAAGAGTTCGTTGAAGTTGAACCAAAGGCAAAATATTTGAGAAGGTCTCAAAAATTTCACTCAAAGCAGCTTCAAGAAGTTAAAGAAATTTCTTTTGTGTTCCAAACTAAGGCAGAATTTTTGAGGAAGGACTTCAAAAATTCCACCAAGCTTGCACTTTAAGATTGGATGAGTTTGCAAACATGTGACCTCGGACACCATGAGACACTAGTATCCAATCCAAAAGATAAATTAGGGGAGTCTTTAACTATACAATCTCACTCTTTCATTTTATTATAATTTTCATGACTTTCCTGCTTTCACTCTTTTCTTATCTCTTTACAGGAAATCATCCTCGCTAATAGTTGAGGAAGGTCACGATAATATGCAGTTTCGACAGATAGTTGAGAAACTCCACAATCTCTGAAAAGCATTCTGGGATAGAACACGACAATAAGTGCCCTAGAACATAAACAACGGCCTACGATAAGTCGTCTCCAAAAATAACAAAGACAATCAAGGCAATGAATAATCCCGTAAGTAATTGAGAGACGTTCTCTGGCTAAAGACGTCAGTTGACATTGGACATATAAGGCATCACTTCGAGTTTGTCTGTATCTTTGCATTATTTATGTGCATGTAGTTTATACTATACTTGCACGAACTACACACACCTGATTCTCATCCTTCGGGTTGAGATACGTAGGCAACCCTCTTCGGGTTCGGTATCTCTTTTTTTAAAAAAAAAAAATTAATATAATCATGACTTTGACTTGATTAGTGCCAACACAATTAGAAACATGCAAATAATTAATATGATTGACAAGGTCAACTTCGTGATGAACCTTAGGTTCTTTTGGTACCTCTCATTTACACTTTTATGACACGCGAAAAAGTTCTCTTCATGCACTCGAGGTGTGAATAAAACCAACCTCATTGTTTCATGTGTATTGTGTGGGGAGTTTTACATTAAATTCAATTGCATTGCACTGTTGATCTAGAACTTGGCCTTAGTATTTGTTGAGGCAAAATTTTGAGTAATATTTGATTTGGAAAAGGATCGTAGGCCTTTTTTGAACCGTTTGTGCCTTTCAATACCTACCAAATTTAGTATGTCCCCCTTTGAGCCTAAAACCTTTTCTTTGGACAACTACATCTTAATCTACACCCTTCTGAGTGCTTACATGCACTATCCCTCTCTTGGTCCAACCTTTTTGAGCGCACTGAAGATGTGCAAATTTCAAAAGAATATTCAAGTTTGAAGCTACCAAAGAAAAAAGTTACAAAGTCCCTAAAAGTCAAGAACGCAAAAATGAATTCGAAGAAAAGAAAAGAGTCAAAAACTCTTCACAAGGTCAAAACCAGGAGAAATTTCAAATAAAGAAGGGAGAACACTCCAAACAAAAGAGGAGAAACTTCAAAAGAGAAAGGAAAACATCAGAATTCTCCAACAAGCAAAAAGTTCAAAAAGAAGTCAAAATAAAGGAAGGGACAATAAAGAAGATCAAGCTTCAACAACATGACAAATGTCAAAAACACAAGTTCAGTTTGATGCTTAAGGAGGGATTAAGTCACTCTTAACCCAAATTAATATCCTACCTGTCCCTAAGCCTACATTATAAGCCGATAGCAAGCCCTACGTGATCCTAATCCAAATGTTCTCACATTAGTGTAGACTTACATGATGGCCAAGCCTAGGGTATCATAGTTGCATTTTTTGAACATTCTTTCGAGTATGAGTTTACTTCTCAAATGTCTTCAAGACAAAATACTTTAAGTGTGCAAATGAGGACTTCCTTTGTGGTGAGGGCACTTAAAACATGAGGATTGGTCTAGTTCAAAACCTTTGTTTGAAACAAGATGAACAAATCTTGTCGATGTTTAGGTATGTTTGAGGTACCTTTTGAAGCTTAGGAATTATCTCAAAATCGATCTCGGTTAGAAGAGGAACAAAAGAGAAATTTCTATGCTATGCTAATTGTTGGTACCGATTGCAATCAAGATTTGATTCTCTTCTCTTATTTTTCAAAAATGAAATTAGGGCAAACACCCACCTTTGAATACCTGTCTAAGTGACTCGTTGGTCCTTTCATTGGCAGGATTTATTTTCTTAATTTGTTTCATTCATTTGTTAAAGTGACATGTTATGTTTTATTGGATCGTCACTCCTATATGTGTGACATGTTTTGTTGGTTTGTCACTCCTATTTGTGACATGTTATGTTGGATCGTCACTCCTATTTGTGACATGTTTTATTGGATCATCACCTTCTATTTGTGATATGTTATGTTGGATCGTCACCTCCTTAGTTGTGACATATTGCATTTGCTACTAATAAGTTTTGTACAGGTGATTATAATACACGTTGGGAAGTCACCCCATTCAAAGTGACATGTTGTTTAAGGTATGCATAATTCTTAGTTTTCCTTATACTTTATTTGCTACTAATAAATTTAGTGCAAGTGATTATGATACATTTAGAAAGTCACTCCATTCAAAGTGACATGTTAGGTCGTCCTTCTTTAAATGAGACACGTTGGAAAGTCACCCCGATCAAAGTGGCATGTGGTATTCAAATTGGTGTCAAAGTGACTCCACTCATTCAGATTATTGTCAAAGTGACAACCAATTATTTAGAATGGCATTAAGGTGATTCCATTTATCTAAACCGTCATCAAGGTGATGACTACTGATTCAGATCAGCATCAATTGTGATTCCATTTATTGATCGATATCAAGTGTGATTTTGTTTATTGATTGGCGTCAAGGTGACTCCACTTTCTAGACCGTCATCAAAATGATGACCATTATTTAGATCATCAAGGTGGAGACCATTTATCCATATCATCATCAAGGTGATAACCATTTGTTCAGATCACCAAGGTGGTGACCATTTATCCACACTGTTATCAAACTGATGACCATTTATCCAGACCGTCATCAAAGTGATAACCAAGTACCCAGACCGACATCAAGGTTTATCCTGACCATCGTCAAGGTGATGATTATTTATCTAGACTGTCATTAAGGTAATGACCAAGTATCTAGACCGGCGTCAAGGTGACTCCACATACCAAGTTCAATATGGATCGTCTGCCTTTCAATGAGACAAGTTGGATCGCCACCCATTCAAATGACATATCAAGTTTAAAATGAGTCATTCGCCTTTTAATGAGATAAGTTGGGTTGCCACCCATTCAAATGACATATTAAGTTCAAGATGAGTCATCCGCCTCTCAACGAGATAAGTTAGGTTGTCACCCGTTCAAATGACATATCAAGTTCAAGATGGGTCATTCGCCTTTCAATGAGACAAGTTGGGTTACCACCTCGTTCAAGTGGCACGATAAGTTCAAAATGGGTCGTCCTCTTTTAAATGAGAAAAATTGGGTCGCCACGTGGCATATCACATTCAAGTTGGGTCGTCACCCATTCAAATGACACAGTAAGTTCAAAATGGGTCGTTTGTCTTTCAATGAGATAAATTGGGTCACCACCTCATTCAAAGTGGCATATCAAGTTCAAAATGGGTCGTCCGCCTTTCAATAAGACAAGTTGAGTTGTCACCCGTTCAAATGACACTTCAAGTGCAAAATGGATCGTTCACCTTTCAATAAGACAAGTTGGGTTGTCACCTGTTCAAATGACGTATCAAATTCAAAATGGGTCATCCATCTTTCAAAGAGACAAGTTAACCCACTACCTCATTCAAACAGGTACGCAACCTTGCATCCTCAGCGCCTCACAAACTCGACACTGAAGTAAGATTGGAAGTGAAGTCGAGGTACGTGAAATACTTTATCTTCGAACAACTCTTTTCTTTTTATTAAAAGACAATCCATCCCTTCTAATAGACGAAAAATATTATCAATGTTCTATTAATATTAGACATTGTCCTTTGCACATGTCATTCTTTTTCTTCTTCATTAAGCCAAATTGTTTACACGTCAACTTCTTCGTTCAATGATTCTTTCATCGTCCCCAAACGAAGAAGGGGCAGTTGTTGACACCCATTTTTGGCCCGACATTTTCAAACTAAATACTTTTGTGCTTCTTATTTGTTAAAGAGCATAAAATTCAATTTTTACATGTTTTGTTCAATTTTAGCACAAGTTATTAATAATTATTCTTTTTCTTAAAAATTTTAGGATATTTATCAATTTATTATTATTTTTAATTATTTTAACACAATCCGTTAATACAAAAAGACGGAGAAGATATTTTTGCACAGATGAGTTAAATATCATAGTTTTGGATAACTCATAGTTTTGAATAACCCATGGTTTTGAAAAACCATGGTGTTGAGCACAGGATTTTTCTCTTGCGTGATTTTGTTTTATCTATAAAATTAATCCATTCTCTTCAAAATTAATGGTGGTGGAAATTTTCAAAAGTGGAAACCTAAAAGATATTTTTATTCTCTTTGCTATTTTTGGCAATATTAGCCACCACCACCCACTAAAAAAATCATCTCCGACAAACATCATGGACCACACCATCATCTCCTTCTTATTACTATTCGGGCAGAACCTCACCGAAATGTTGAAGAGCAAACCAAACGAACCCCGTTCTCCATCTTTTCTCTGACGTCCACTACCCTCGTTGAAAAACAACCCAAAATCGGCCACCCAAACACCACCACACCACCAAAACCAGACCAAAACAACCACAATGACAACAACCCAACAACCACTGCTAAACTCCGATGACAACCCCAAAACACCCAGATCTGGCAGGAATACTTTATATTGAACCCCTGATATTCTTCATCGTTTATTTATTTGCTCTTCTTCATGATTTTACTATTGTTTTGTTTATTTTATGTCTGTTTCAGGACTGATTTCACACATCTGATTTGATTGTTCGGTGATGGGTAACATTTTTCAATGGATATTCTTAGTTTGTTACTGTATTTTTTTAATATCTTGGGTTGTTGTTAATATGCATTGTTTGTTGATGTTGTGTTGATGAGCTTTACATTGCTCAGTCATGCTTTGGCTGATTTGTTGATTGTGTTTTATTTTAATTAATTTTCTAGTCTTCAGTCAAATATTATAAAGTGACATATTAGTGGTGGTTTGATTATTAATTATAGGAGTTATAGTTATTTATTTGTATTCAACTTCTTAATTTCCTTTATTTTGTTAGTGTTATTGTTATGGTCTTTGTTTGTTTTTGCTTTCATATTAAGAATTTGGTAACTAACGAATTTACAGATTGATTTATGAATAACTAGAAATTGGATTGTTAGACTTTAATAGACAACGGAAGCATGGTTTTGTTGAAATTAATTTTTTATAAATGAATGGCCAAGGAAAAAATCTCTCTGTCGGATTTTCGAGGCCTTCCCATTATAAATGACGAATTTACTCTAAGTTCAATTATTTTATTTCACATATTAATATATTTGGCTAATGATAAAATCTCTCTGTCAGATTTTCGAGGCCTCCCCATTTTAAAAGACGAATTTTATTTTAAGTTTAATTATATGATTATTTCTTTTATTTATAGTATTTATATACTTGGACGATGAAGAAATTTTCATCGATTTTCAAGGCCTCTCATGTATATAAGATGAGTTTTACTTTTGTTTATTATTTATTCTATTTATTCATTTTGTTTAACGATAGACAAATATTGGGCCATCTTCGTTATGCATGATTTACTTCATTATTTGTGTATATTTTATGTTTATTATACTTGTGAAAAAGTTTCTTTTTATCTCCTCCTCAATTGAAAAAATGAGTTCAGCCGGGACCCACCTTCGTGGATTCTGAAGGGTGCCTAACACCTTTCATTTGGAATAACCTGAACCCTTACCTAGAATCTATTAGTTTCGAAGACTATTTTTCTTTAATTTAATTAATTGGTTTCCTCGTTTTTCTAAAACTAGGTGACGACTCTCAAAAAAAATTCAAATAATCATTTAATTAATTTTTTAGTCCCAAAAGTTGCGCCTTATGAAAATAGGGATGCGACAACAAAAATTTTAAAATTACTCCTAGAAATAAAAAAGGATAACTCGAAAAAGAACCGAAAAGAAATCGAGGGTTGGGTGAAGTGTGCATCTACTAAATGGACAAAACAACAAAACCTGAAAATAATCAAAGATAAAATAGTTTTTGTATTTTTTTTTTAAGATTTAGTCAAAAACTTGCAAATAAATCAAAATAGAAATTCTATAGCACACTTCACCCTAATTCTCACCCCACATTTAAAATCATACTTTGTCCCCAAAGAATAAATTAAATTAAGAACAAGGGTTAGA
Source organism: Capsicum rhomboideum (assembly GCA_031232105.1). Taxonomy (NCBI): domain Eukaryota; kingdom Viridiplantae; phylum Streptophyta; class Magnoliopsida; order Solanales; family Solanaceae; genus Capsicum; species Capsicum rhomboideum. Next base: position 110,286,956 of record CP124719.1, on the reverse strand, counting down.
AAATACTCTATGAGGCCTCGAGGCCTAGCTTGCATCATGTCACTTTCTCAGATTTTCATCATGGGGATCGGGGGATCCCTCACTTATGCTTTCATCATGCTCCTTACCTTAGATCTTGTCATCTTGGGTACTCAGACTTCCCCTAGTCTACGAAACAAACAAACAAAAATAAAAATAAAGGTGACATTATATAAAAATGACTACTCTATTACACATGAGTTGCCTCCCAAGCAGCGCCTGATTTAATATTGCGTCACAACTCACATGACAACCATAATCCATAGTCTCTCAATCTCTTCTTCCCTTACCACAACTTTCTTCTCTTCTTTACTTTACTAACAATACCATCAGAATTTTCCCTCTTACTACTTTTCTTACCCCGTGGAGGATCACATGTAAACATTTCAAGCTCAGGATTACCTCGTGTGAGTGTGTGTTAAGTGCTTTGTACATTCTGAAGACCACCTCTTCATCATTTAGTCTCATCTTAAGTGTGCCCTCTCTAACATCTATTAACTCTCCACCGATAGCCAAAAATAGACGTCCCAATATAATTGGTACCCTGTCATCTGCCTCATAGTCAAGAACAACAAAGTCAGTAGGAATAATGAACTTACCAACCTTAATAAGAACATCCTTAATAATTCTGTCTGGGACCACTCTAGTTGTGTCTGCCATCTGTAACATTATTGAACAGGGCATTGGCTTTCCCAAACCTAATGTTTTAAACACAAAAAGAGGCATCAAATTAATGGTTGCCCCTAAATCACTCATAGCTTGAACAATATCACTCCCAGGGTTCTTGAGCTTTTTGGTCATCTTGGTCATAACCACAGAACTGCACTATTCTATAAGTGCTATAGTCTCAATATCACCAAGCCTCCTTTTGTTCGTCACCACATCCTTCAGGTACTTAGCATATTTGGGCATTCCCTGTAAAACATCTAACAATGGGAGGTTAATGTGAAGTTCTCTGAATGTGTCAAGGAAATTTTTAAAACAAGCATCTGCTTTGTCTTTCTTAAGCTTTTGAGGGAATGGTGATGGTGGTATGTTTTGAGATTGTTCAACCGGCTTGTCATTCGGGTACTTAGACTTCCCCTTTTTGTAAGCTTTTTTGATTTCGACTTGCTTTTCCATCTGCTTAGGAGTGATCAACTCTACTTACACCTCATGATTTTTCTTTGGAGGTGCGTCAATCAAATCTTTAACACTCCTCAAGGTGATTGCCATAACTTGCTTTGGATTTTGCTCTGTATCACTAGTCAAACCCCCTTGAGGTCTTGTGTTTTATACCTGAGCTAACTGACCCAACTGCGTCTCTAAATTCTTTTGAGCCAATTGTTGATTTTTGATCTCTACAGCCATTTGTTCTTAGTTGGCCAATTTTTTTTCCAGAGTCTCTTCTATATTTCTGGCTTGAGTGTTGTTCTAAATACCTTGCTGCTGCTGAGGTTGGACTTGATTATTGCCCCATGAGTAGTTGGGCAGACTCTGCCAATTATGATTGTAGGCATTCCCATAGTTTTGATTCCCTTTTTGTGCATTTTCCATAAAATTCACCGACTCCGAATTTGCTCCGCATAAGTCTGTAGAGTGACCACTACTACCACAAATTTCACATCAAGTTTGTACCTGCTGAACTGCAATAACCTGGGCCTGAGGTTGAGCCATACTCAACTTGTTAAACTGAGTCATTAGCTGGTTCCGAAAAGAGGCCAACTGTGCAACCAATGTTGTGATACTATCTACCTCGATTATACCTGCAGGATTTTTCACCATACTTCTGTATACATCACCCTGCCACTCTAGATTACCTTGTGCAATATGGTTTAGGAGAGTATAAAACTCATCATATGTTTTCTCCAAAGCCTGACCACCTGCCACTAAATCTAGCAAAATCTTTGTGTTATGGTCAAGACTTTCAACAAAAGTATGAGCTAATACCTCATTTGTCTGTTGGTGATACGATTTATATCTGCGAACAGACTTGAATCTCTCTTATGCATGATATAGATTTTCGTCTGACTTCTGCTTACAACTTAAGATCTCACTCCTCAACCTTGCAGTTTTGCCAGATGGAAAGAATCAAATGAGGAACTTCTTTGCCAAGTCATCCCAAGTTGTAATTGAATTTAAAGGTTCTGCCTTCAACTATTTCTTTGTTTCTCCCAAGAGTGAGAATGGGAAAAGAGTGAGCCTCACGTAATCTGTGGAGACTTCCGCTGGAATGAATGTATCACTGATCTCTATAAAATTCTAAAGATGGACCTATGGATCCTCATGTGACAAGCCTGTAAAATGTCCGCTTGTGTGCAATAATTGCACCATGTTCTGTTTAAGCTCAAATCTGCCTCCTACACCCGATCTGCAGTGTAACACCCCGTAAATTTCCAAAAGTATGTGATTAAGTGACAGAATTAATTGAACATGCAATACGGGGTATATTATGTATGTAAAGTGTTGGACTTAATTCATCTTGGTGAATGGGCTCAAAATTGGCCCAAAATAACAAGAAGACATGGCCCAAAAAGGAACAAAATGACCCATTCTTGATCCATGCATTAATGACCAAATAGACACCTCAGACGGGCACCTGCGGGCGCAGATACCAATGCAGGTGGCCCTGGAAGTGTCCAGAAGGGCACCTGCAGCCGCAGGTCACCCACCTGCATGCGCAGGTGGCCCCTCCAGACCCCAGGTCCCGTTTTGCATGTTTTTGTCCCGTAATGATCCCCGAAACCCCTCTAACCTTATTGGATGCAATTATTAACTTATGAATGACCTTAAAGGAGTACGTTGGAGGTATGGTGAATTATATCAAGTATGGATTGACTTTAATGTGTTGTTGTGAAAGACGTTTATACGACGTAATGACGTAAATGTAACATAGTATTGAAGGGGAAGTGTAAAGTATGATCTTGGTGTGGAATGTTAGTGACTTATGATATCATGGGTGATGTGTGACATGCTTTGGTAATGGTAAAGCAGTACATGATATTGTACGAAAGTGAAATGGCGTTGTATGACAATTACGTAACTTATTGTCATGTTATACACTTGAAATAATGTTAGTGGTTAATGTCAGCTTCGTTATGTACTTGTGTGTAGAGTAGACGTAAAGGGAAAGCTGAAGTGTTGTATTCACGAGTAAGATTGTGTATCCATATTGGGGAATTAAGGTATGTAAGGTTACTCTTTTTGTATCCTTCTGCAGCATATTGTTCGTATTGACTATGTACTTATTCCATTCCGAAATGTCCAAAGGTATCTCATTTCAGGTTGTTATCTATTGTTAAGTCGCATGTTCCTCATTCTTTAGTCGTTGTTACTCATGTGTTACATAATTATGGACATGGTTCCAAATTCCCAATAATGTTATGTTCCCAAGCTTCCAATAAGGTCATGACCACAAATATATTAATCTCTCACAAAGTAAAGATACAAATCTCGTGAAGGCTAAAGAAATGACGTAATGTATAGTTAGTCGTATCTATGGGGTGACATAACCACCAGCATGATGATATCCATGGAGTGAAAGAGACACCTGCATGATGACTATCCCAACATTATGGGTGTATCCATGGGGTGAAATGAACACCTGCATGACGATATTATAAATTTCCCACTGATCAGTTGGGCCCGGGCAGTATATGATTAATGATTGACAAGTAAGTAAGAAAAGGTACAAAAGTGAAGAGAGTATTGAAAGTAATACGCGTAGTTCCAAATATATAGATTGATGGCTTATCCATATTGGGCATTTCCCTTGTAATTATTTTCCAGTAAAGTTCTTATATACTGATTCAGTTCAATACAGCCTTACATACTCAGTACTTTTTTCGTACTGACCCCTCTTGGGGGATTTACCTTACTTGCTGCAGGTACAGGTACTAGTAGACCTCCCCAGTAAGATGCAGGACATCTATTGATCTCTGGTGAGCTCCAGTTGGTTCGGGGCTTTCAGTGTCCAAGTTGTACATTGATTTTGGTATTGTAGATGTTAAGTAAAGCGGGGGACTTGCCCCAAATTTAGGTTGGTCGTGTATGTGTTTCTGTTAGAGGCTTGTGTAGCCATATGTGGGTATGTGTATGAATGTGAAGGAAAGAGATGTATGTCCATTTGGCTTGATGGCCCTAACGACGAAGTTTCTTTAATGTATACATTATACTCTCCATGATTTTCCTCTAGTAACACTTTATGTCCTTATGTGGTGATGATGTTTCTAATGGCATGCATATGAATGGACAGGAGTAAAGATTGGTTCCCTCGGGCCTTATCGGCTTCGAGTGCTAGTTCACCCCATTGGGATATGGGGCGTGACATGCAGATACTGGAGGTTACATTAGTTGTGAGTGGAATTTCCACTTCGTGCACTATCCTACGGGCTGGTTGTTCATCACCTATAACAGTAGGAATGGTCTCATCCTATTGAACTTGCAGGATTGGATAGAGAAGTGTTGTTTCTCTCCTCAGTTGGTGCAAACGTCGCTCAGGTTTGGGATGTGGTTTGACCAAATCCCTTTCTTTTGCCAGCTTGCTTAAGAATTAAACCCGTACCTGCAAATTCAGTAGCTAAGACCAAGTTTCAGCACTTATCAAACAAAATAGTAAAACTAAATATTAAAAGGTTGCTAATTTTCAAGTCCCTGGCAACGGCGCCAAAACCTTATTGCATCCAACCGCACACGCAAGTGTATGTGGTCGTGCAAGTAATAAAGTGGATCTTGTCAGCCGACTATCGATCCCACAAGGACTTGGTGTTTAGCAGATGGTCCAACTCAAGTAATACTATTAATGTCAAATGAGTGCAATTTGTAACCAAAGAGAGTTTAGTTATGCTAAAAGTAACAATGAGCAATAACGAAAATTAAAAATGTTGGAAATAATAATTTGGAGGATTCCAGGGTCAAGGCATCTTGAACAATCATGCTAAGCTATACAATCTCGTTGGTTCAGTTATCTATCTTGGTTGTTGATTAACGGGGTTAATATCATGATGATGGTCTTTTGAGCCTCTAATCGTCTATTTAAATTAGCCTCACAACTACATCGTCAAGAGGGGACGTGGGAACTAATTCAAATGCATTCATATTTCTTCCCTTAATTGAGCCAAACGGGGAAAATTAGGTATATTCCTATCCTAACTGCGAATTTTATCCTTAATTCATCTTAAAGACAAGAACCCATTCCTTATGTGCCTCGTTCTAATCTAATGCTACTCCTTCCGGGTTCACAAAAAAAATATAGATGTATTCTAAATGTCGCAAATTAATAGAATAGTAAGTACAAGCACATAAGAATAACCAAATATGATAATTAACATTAACCGACTTGAAAATATGCTAAGCAATTATGTTCGTGGCCTCACCCCTAGAAAGAGGATGTTTAGCCACTCATAGTCATATAAAGAATCACCATTAATGAATTCATAAGTAAAACTACAAGAAAAATGAAGTTAAAGGAAGAAAAACCCTAGAGTAGAGCCCTTGATGCATTCTCCTCTCTCCAATCGTGTGTTATTCCCAAGGTATCTTGTAATTGTGGCTAATTACTCTTTATATAGCCCTTTAGGTTATCCATAAGCTGCCCCATATGAAATATAAAAATTTACCACTTTGCCTTCAACCAAGTAGAACACCAATTTTAGTCGTTTTGGAGCGGGGAGGGGGGGGGGGGGTTGCGTCGCATGGCCAAGGGAGTATGACACATGGCCCATAGCAGGACCAAAACAGTAGACCCTCGCCCTAGGGGTTACGACGCATGGCCAACTCCACAACGTGAGATCTTTGTCTAATCCTTGTTCTATGATTCTCATTTCCTCGTTCCTTGTTTCCATACTCTTTGTGCCTTTTGTGTAAGCTTCATTTACCTTTCATAGCTTCTCCAATAGTCTCCTACAACAACTCATAACAAACATTAGTCCACACAACACAATATAGCTCATCAAAGTATACTAGATTAAGCATAGATTAGGCTGGCCTAACTAGTTTTCTCGTCTAAATACACAAAGAAAACTTTATACTTCATTAAGCACACCAAGTTATCCTCAAAACTAAGCTAAACGCGCATAGATAATGACAAGGTGTACGAATATGCCTAAGATCACCTATCTCCTTAATGTCCATCGAAGAGCCCTGATTTTTTATTATTTCTCGTAAAAGGCATTCTTGAATACCCCAAGAGAGCTAACGTCACCTGAGAGAAGTTCTGCTTCATCCTGAGCGGCCGCAGCTTCAACAACTTTCTCCTTTAAAAGGGTTCATAGATGTAACAACTCTTGATGGACCTGATCAACCCTTACATATATACTCTTAGCCCTATCTGCAAGCCTATCAGTTCTAAGGATTAACCAGGCCTGGTCTTCCTTGTATCGATTGAGGGATTTTTATTCCGAGTCAGAGCAATCCTCCAAATTACGAACCTGCTCCTCCAAAATGGCAACCTTTTCTTAGAGTTGTCCTATATTTGACTCGCCTTCCTTTCGAGAAAGGGCCTCACTCATATAGAGGTACCCCTAGCATATTAAAAAGAAGGGGTTAGCCTCGAAGAAAGAAAAAAGGAAGGAGAGCAAAGCTTATGGAAACTTGAACCGACTTACCTGCGACAAAGCCCAAAAAATGCCTTTGAGAAAAGCTTGGCCGTCCCGTTGTGACAAACTCTCTGCCTTCTCCATGGAGATTTTTTTGGATAGGATGAGGGTATACTTTTTGCTTGTATTTTATTGACAAAAATGTGTGGTCCTCCAGGCAGGAGCTTGGGCCGTCAGCAACTCGCGAGAAGGACTCCTAGTGATATTGTTAACATTCTCGCCTGCTCGCAGGGCATATGCTGGAGACATATGATGATCCCCTCCAAGGGACTAGGTCTCGGGGGTATTAGCCCCAAGTATAAAAGCAGGAGCCATCGCCCTCTCAGGAGGAACGACATATCCATTTGTCCTTGGTTTTTTTCCCTAGGATGAAGAAGCCCATACTATTTTTCTTTTTCCTTTCGGCCTAGAGTCTGCTTCTAAAATCTTCCCAACTTCTTTGATCTACTAAATGAGCAGATGCTCGGACCTGTAAGGCTTCAAAAAAAAGTTGTGTCAACAGATTACGGCAGCACCGACTTTGATTTCTTAAAGAGGAAAGCGATTAGTATCAACATAGATTCTTGAGGTATGAAAAACAATGGAGCACACATACTGTGATCGTTATAGATCCACCCTTTCCTGGTGGATATGTACTCCCAAGTACATTCCTCTGAACACGCATATATGAGAATCCTCCAGACCTAGGGATGGATATCCACAGGGGGCAAAACCAAAGCTTTGGCTGCGACAAATGGAAATAAGAAGAGGAAATAGCAAGAGATAAAGTCATATGGAAAAGGGGAAGGGAAGCTTACACTGACAGTTCCATTCCTCCAAAAGATTGGGCTCACTCGGAAAGAAATTGGAACGAATGAACACATACTTGTCTTCCCAGTAACGAGCCACCTTATCCAGATCAAGAGGACACCCTTACTACCCCGACATTAAATGGTAAGCAACTTTTCACGAGTGATTTGAGGATTATACATAGTTATAAAGTGGTCGCGAGTAAATTCCAATCCCAAGATATGAGTGATAACATGGAGACAGGCAAAAGCCCTCTAAACCATAAGAGCAACCTGACCCAGGGAAATCCCATAAACCTCATAAAGACAAAGGATAAATCGAATAATAGGGCTGCCACCGAGGCCCATCAAAAGGGCAGGTGTAAACTCTTAGGTAATCAGGCTTGAAGGTGGAAATGTTTTCCAAAAGAAGGGGAGAAAGAACCTCGACGCTGTCACGACACGAATTCCAAAGGGGCGTACTGGCACCCGAAGCCGATAAGGCCCGAGAAAACCAATCTTTACTCTCGTGTCTTCGTATGCATGTTTCTATGTGAATATCTCCCTATCTCATGTAACTAGATATCAATGGCGGAAGTCATGGCAAACATATACTATATATGAAACTTGGCCGTTAGGGCCATCAAATCAAAATGGACATTCATATCTTACATTCGTCTTCCCACATACGTCTACAAATCCTCTAAAGATACATATACATAACCAACCAACACTCGGAACAAGTCCCCATTTTATACAACATATACAATGCCAAAAACCAATGTACACATGGGAATCGGAAAGCCCCGAACCAACTGGAGCTCACCAATGACTGGCAGATAATCTGCAACCTACTGTGGAGGTCTACTAGCACCTGTGCCTACAGCAAGTAAGGTAAGTTCCCCAAGGGGTTCAGTACGAAGAATGTACTGAGCATGCAAGGCTATAAGAAACTGCATCAATATATAAGAACTTCAATGGAAAATTATAAGAGAATACCCAATATGGATAAACCATCAATCTGAAAGTTTGGAACTATGTGCATTACGTTCATTACTTATCTTGCCTTTACGTTCATCATCATTCTTAGTCATCCATTTTATTGGTGGGTTATAATATAATCATCCACCTTGTTGGTGGGTATTCATCCACCTTATTGGTGGGTAGTCATCCACCTTATCGGTGGGTAGTCATCCACCTTATCGGTGGGTAGTCATCCACTTTATTAGTGGGTAATCATCCACCTTATCGGTGGGTAGTCATCCACCTTATCTGTGGGTAGTCATCCACTTTATTAGTGGGTAGTCATCCACCTTATCGGTAGGTAGTTATCCACTTTATTAGTGGGTAAATATAAATAGTATTAGGGTCCGCTTGAGCTAGGCTTATGTGCCTCTTTGAGTCGTCCCGGTTCTCAAACATTAAACCATAAATGAATTACTTATTTCTTACTTTTGAGAGATTGATACATTCGTTTGTGAGAGATTGATACATTGGCGGTCATAGCATTATTGGAACTTTGGAACATAACATTATTGGATATGCTACTTAAGAATGAATAGATTCTCCTTACATTATCACTTTCCTTGAGATAGTTTCTTTTAGTAGTTACAACATTATGAGAGCTTAGGAACTTCAGTTAATAGATAAGAGACATATGAATAATAATTGGTCTAAGAATAAGAAACATGTGAATAACCATTTCTGTCAACCTGAGCTAGGAATACTTTAGAATACTTCGGAAATGAGTAAGTACAATAACAAGGTGAATACTCTGTGCTGCAGAAAGATACGGAAAGAGTAACCTTACATACCTTATGATCTCAATATGAATATACCGTCCTAGATGTGAATACAACAATCCAATTCCTTACTTACATGTCACTGTACAACACAAGTTCATAACGGAGCTCACATTAACAACTAGTTACCTTACAAGTGCATAAGATGACAATGAGTTACGTGACTGCTATATAGCGTCATTTCGTCCTTTACTATACAATCCACTGCATTATCATACCAAAAACACCATAACATTCCACACATTGACCAAGACATCATAAACCAATAACATTTCACACCAAGTTTACCCTTTACACTTCCTCATTAACACTACGTTACCTTTTCTCCGTCAAGACACTCGATAACTTTCACAATAACACATTAACAAAAATCCATATTTTATACCATTCAAAATAGCTCCGGGATACTCCTTTATAGTAATTTAAAAGATACCATAAGTTTATAATTGCATCCATAAAGGGTATAGGGGCTTTGGGGGGTCAAAGAGATGCAAAAACAACCGAAACGGGGTTCTGGCCTGACCTGCGAAGCCACCTGCGCCTGCAGGTGGCTGACCTGCATCCGCAGGTGACCCTTGGCAGTGTCCAGGGGCACCTGCAAATTCACCTGCGCCTGCAGGTGCTTCGTCTGCGAGGGCGGGTGCCCGTTTCGGCCAAAAAGGGTCTCTTTTGGGTCCTTTTTTGTAATAAATGGTCTATGATCATAACTAACCTTCTCTTAACATATTTTAGATCATATTAAATGTCAAAGAACAGCCATGGTTTCACAACGCACATAAACATCACCAAACTACATTCTCCTTTTATTTCGTCACCCATTCCATGACCAATTTCGTAACAATAATCCCACAAGTTGTACACATAGATAAAACAAGTTAGGAACATAACCATATCATACATGTTGATATTTAATCCATCAACCTCACTTCCTTCAAGATCACAAGTCCATTTTCAAGTTCAAGTCACATAGAAAGCAAATTCATTAACAAAGAAGCAAAGGTGGATTTCTCAACACCTTTAAGCATAACCAACATGATATACACCATCTCTCATACATAAAATATATTTAACCATAATAATATACACTTATCCAAAGCTTTCAAAGGAGTGATCTTGCCCAAAGAGGATGATAGCTTAGGGTTTGAGTTGAGAGAATGTTGTGGAAAATTCTAGATTTTGGCATGTGTGCTTTGTGGGAATAAAATCTGATTTTCCACATTATATAGCCCCTTTAAAGTCATCCTTAGCCAATAATTTTGGTCAATAATTGAGGGCTTACCTTGGTCAAGGCAAGAATGGGTCATTTTCCCAATTGGGCCATGTCTTTTGTTTAATATTTGGGCCTTAATTGAGCCCAATGGCACAAGATCAATTAAGCCCACTAATTAAATGTGTAATACCCCATCATTCTCATGTTTAAATAATTCCATAAATATTATGGTAATAAAATAGGTTCGGGAATGTACGGGGTATTACAGACGCTATCTAAACAACCACAATTATCTTTGACTTTTTGAATGATGCTCTAGTCCATCGAAGATACGAAATAGACAATAAAGCTCTTTCGCAATAAGTCTAAACAATCCTAACAATCCCTAAATTCATGGAGTTTGCAATCATTCTTAAAATTGAGATGTTTAGGGACCACCGAGTCCCCCAGGGACTCAGTCTCATATGTGGACTTTGCCAAAGGACTGAAGAGGTTCTCATCAATAGAGACAGAGGAAGAATTGACATCGTCTATGGCAGGAACTTTAGGTGTGACAGCAGGGGAAATAATGATGTCGCCGATAATTCCCAAATCGGGAATCACATCATTAAAATTGGCACCAATTACCTCGGTAAGAGCAACAATGGCGTTTACTTCTGTGATAGAAAAGATGGAAGCCGACATCACTAAGACATAAGGTGAAGTACAATGTAAGGAGAAGTGTGGGTAGCGGAAGACGATGGATCTATGAACTAAAATATCTACAGAGAAAGAGAGGAGAGATATGGGATGTCATGGCCCAACTAACCTGATCGTACGGGCACCTACTCTAATCCACCTAGATAGGAGAATCCTTACCACCCATTTCAAATACATGCGAAAGTCAATAAGAAATAATAAAATGCTTTTATTTATTACAACCAGTTTACCAAAACTTGGAATACAAAATGACAACTTTCCCCAAGGACGTAGTCTAAACTTAGTCAGAAACTAAATCGGTAAGGACACTTTCGACTTAACTTTTTTCTAGGGGTATTGTATGACCTTAATTCATAACTAATGCACTCACATACCAAGTAATTGATCCTAACACTTATGAACCTTTCCGATCTCAATTTTCATTGCCTGTGTCATTCCAATGGAGTCAAACGACATCTGTTTGCCTTGTTGAGATACCAATTGGACTCAACTCATATAAGCAAGCACACAAACCGTACGAAAAAAGAGAAAAAAGTGAAACAATTTTCTAGAATGCCTCATAGCTCTTGGAAGATTAGATGTAGACGTCAACACACCAATCCGCAAGACTCTACTCGATATTTGTTGTTGTACTGGGAGACCGGTAACCTAGGCTCTGATACCAACTATTACGACCCAGCTAACCGAATCTTGCGGGCACCTACTCTAATCCACCTAGATAAGAGAACCCTTACCACCCATTTCAAATACATGCAGAAGTCAATAAGAAACAATAAAATATTTTTATTTATTACAACCAGTTTACCAAAACTTGAAACACAAAATAAAAACTTTCTCCAAGGACCTAGTCTAAACTTAGTCCAAAACTAAATCGGTAAGGATACTTTTGGCTTAACTTTGTGTTAGGGGTATTGTATGACCTTGATTCATAACTAATGCACTCACATACCAAGGAATTTATCCTAGCACCTATGACGAATGAGATTTGTATACCTTTACTGCAGATACTTTCAGTAATGATGGAACGAGTCATTACACGGGAGCGCCAGGTGATGGAAGCTGGAATAAGTATTGGGGGTTTAAGATTACTAAAAGACAAAGAGCCACCACACGACTCAAGGGGATGACATGTGTCTCGTAAAGATAAGAGATTAGCTAAAGCAGACGAAGCGTCCCTGTAGTGGTTTCGGGCCAGCTAGCTTCCAGATATTTCCGCTTCCCAAGGACATTCAATGTTATCCTCAAAATACGGAGGGACTGTATGTATGAGGTGAAATAGTTTTTAGCAAGTATAGGTCGTCTCCAATCGGGTAGAACTGGAGTTGGTTCATGATGACATTATTTCTAGAATGAGACCGAGATGGAAGAACATCCTCTCGGGCAAGATTAAAATAGAACGAGACTACCATCGATGACGATTGTGCACAAAAGGACAGACAAGAGACTAGTGTGTTAGAGCTCTCAGGTGCGTAGAAGATCCTCTGCAGGTTCGCGTCATACACGCGATATTAGGCTTACATTCCCCAACGGTTAGTGGCGCTTGGTCATTGGCTAGGGTACTGCAGGGTTCGAGTGGCACTCTCCTATTGGTCCTAAACCGTCCTTGTTCCCAATAAATAGGCACCCCCTCCCCATTGTAACGACATCTGGTTTTATCATCTCTATCCATCAGCAATAAAGTTTCTTATAGCTTTGTCCTTAAGTTTTCTTTACTGGGTATTGCTTATTGTGCTTGTTGCTTAAGTTAATATCAACTCCAGTCAAGGCCGGCTCACGACTCAGGAAACTTGCTCTGCGTCGTCGTTCTAGATTTGTTTTCAAGCTTTACTTTGTTTGTGGATTACATTATTTACGTTATCTATTTGTTATTTTGCAAACTCTTGTTACTAACTCGAAGCTAAGCCGTAACGCGTGCTGTTGACCCACCTGCAAATTCAATTGTCCCAAATTGACGGTAAACAGAAAGCACACAGATTTTCTGTCACATTCACTAAAAGCCATTTGGAGTATTCAAATAGTAATGGTATATTAAGAAACTGCGTATGAAGAAAAACTAAGGGTCATGAATTTGCACGATATTATATTCGTATAGCTAAAAAATGAGGGCTAGATCATACCTCAAATACAGCACAAACGTGACCTTTTGAACAATAGGAGGAGACGCACAACAAAATTTGTTGTGATTGTTTAAATCAATAAAATTATTATTTGTCGATAGTTAAATCAAATCAAACCAATATAATACATTTTCTATTGCTTAAAAGGCAGCCAGCGCATGATTGTAGGGCAAAGAGTGGAGATGCCCAACCTCTAGCATTTATTTTATAAAGCACTTTGCAACCAAGACATGAAAGGAAGAATATAATAGGAATCAATTGTACAAGAAACAAATACAATCAACAACATACACCACTAAAAGAACTTTACCTTTTTAAATTACGTTTTAATATATATATATATATATGCCAAGGGTGATATCGTGTTGATGTTTAGCTTTTATGGCTAAGAACAACCATTTAGTTTGAAATCTAACTGTAACGAAGGTAGTTAATTATCGTTAACTATCCTTTTTATTTTTCTTCTCCTAACAGAGATGGGAAAATACGGTTCACAAAATATAAAATAAAATATTCATGACATGACATGGTTTAATGTAAAACAAACAAATGTTAGTTGTGGCGAATTCGTTGGACTGCACAATGATGACATTATACGAATCTCAATACAATAATATGGATCTTTTTTTCAGATGCAATTTAACCAAAGTCAAAGGTACTGCCTTTACATATAATCATAAGCAGCTCATCATTTTCTGTTAAAAAATAGATATAAATCTCATCATGTGATCTTAACGACCAAAAAAAAAAAGTTTAAAATGCAAAATGTTCATATTCAAGTTTTCTTAAATTTTTAAAGTTAATTCAACAGTGGAAATTAAGTATAAAAGTATATCAAAAAAAAAAGAATAATATGTCATACGTTCATTGGTTTGAGGTTCGGATTGTTTAAGTTGATTCCAATGGTTGGTGATAGAAGCTAGGAAACATTGTTCAATGGGTTCAACAAAATCTAGCATATTCATCACACCAAGTACAAACATGTGGAAAAATTACCAAAATTTCATTAAATATTAATCTGAACCATTTCACAAGTACAATTAATTCAAGTGCTAATTGTAGCAAGAGAAATACAGTTTTTCATTTTTGGCCCTATGCTATCTGATTAATAATGAATGGACAGTTTAATTTCTATTAGATGGTGTGCTCCATTGTCTTCTTTGCTCATCATAGCTTCCAACTACAGCAGATTGATTTTCATCACTTACTCTATTTGCAAAAATTTTGTAATAAGCTAATGGATCCACATTCTCCAATACTTTCACTGATTTCCCTTGCTTTTCGTCGATAATTATTTGTCCATCTACTGATTCATACCCCGTAGCAGTGACTTTAATGTTCTTGACATCCAACGTTAATTTCAGTATAGAACTATCACCACCCAAAATTACTGCTCCAAGGATTTCTCCAAGAAATATATCCTGAAATGTTACAAATGATGAGTTATAGGATCTAGCAAAACTGAATTTGTACATTGCTCGTTAGAACGAATTAAGAGGGGATTATATACCATATGCTTGTATCTAGGATGTGCCTTTTGCAGGGAGCGTAACCTTGACAGTAAACGTTTTGCAAAGATTGCTTCAGGTGTCTTTTTAGTTATGCGAAGTCTTTTAAGAATCGTAGGAAATGCACTGACTTTCCGTTGTACACCAAGCGGAACGATAGTGATATTGAATTCTGAACTCAAAACTGTCTTGGCTGCCAGAGGGTCAAGAAACATATTCAGTTCTGCAAATTTATTTGAAGGAACATTGATCGCATTTCCCTTATCAGTGTTGTCATGATTGATGTGCCCTCCAACAACTAGTATATCCTGCATCATAATTCAAAAGAAAGCGTTTTCTCACTTAGAATGTCTATTCTAGATATCTCGAGCTGTAAACACAAACATCGTCAACACGCATTGCAGTTTGAGTGATATAGAAATGTATTGATATGACATTGTGGTTGACATAAGCTACCAAGGTATATTCAGCTAGAACCACGGGTAAAAATAACTCTGTCGTAAGATGATAAGGATAGAGGAAACACTTGCCTTGATCACGTAGGTCATATTTTTGCCCGCGAGAACGATCTTGGCTATGTTGGTCAATGGTCCATTGGTTAAAATGGTAACCTTGGATCCTGGATCTAGTGATTTCACCACTGAATCCCATACTTCTAGTGCCAGAGGTTGTCTGAGTTCAGGATGATCAGTGTCCCTAGGAGCTCCAAATTTCACAGAATTTTCAGCTGTATATCTGAAATTATTTAGACCAAGATGGTAAATCAGCAGAATTGTGCAGTACAAACGTGAATCTGTGGGAACTAATTGCTTAGACTCATAACATGGAATGCTAATGCTTGACAAGTTCTTCTACATGGATACTATAGGCAGATTCAGACTAGATAATGTACCTGCGAGGACTTCGAGGCAAAGAACGAGATAATCCATAAAGAGTGTCTGAGTCGAGAAATCCACCGCTGCCTTGTGGAATAACCTTGTTGTACTTGCAGTCACCAACTGCAGAGAAAACAGAATCAGACTGGTTCATTGCAAACACTTCTCCAAGGCCAACGGGAATGTCATCACGACCCATCATATGAAGCAAATCATACACAGAATCAATTGTTGCAGCATTCGCCCAGCCAGTTGGACTCACAATTATTGCCTGAATGGAAGAATATATTGCAGATTGATAAGCATTGCTTACCTAACTTAGTTATCTACAGAATTTAGTCCTAAATTCCCCAAGACTTTTTAAAGAATTAAGAGACAACATTCCATTCGCTCAACCAATGCAAGGCACTTAAAATCTCCTGCACGTCCATGACTAGACATCTGGTACGTGGACAATATAAGACGGAGACCCAACACTGGATAAAGCAAGAATAGGAATGAGTCTCAGATATTATGTTAAGGAGATGGTCTTTGAGCCTAACTCAATAACAAAAGCTAGCTCATGAGGTGAGGATTGCCTAAGACCGCAGCAGGAGACAACAACCCATTCCCTCAACCAATATGGATACTTAACAGATGTTGTTCACAGTTAAAAGGAAAATTTTCACATGAATGGACAAAAATCCATCAGTTCCAATCCAAAACTAAACGGAACTCAGAAAATACATTCTTGAACACAGTTGAGCATGAAATTTTGCAATATACCTATTTTAAGAAACTTAGTAGAAGTATAGCTGTTGTTTAGTCAAGATATAAATTCCTAACATTTTCAAATAGTAAATAAGACAAGATAATATCTTCATCCGGTCGGTTGAGGGTATTCTTGAAAACTGAAGGTGGTAAATATTGATCAAGCTATTATACTGAACATAAGTAAGGCCATCATACCTTGAGGTTGATTTCTTCGACTGGTAACTTAAGGAGATAAATGAGAGCTATAAAATCTCCAGCACTCATATCCATATCAAACACAACATTCTTTCCGAGTTTCTTTCCCCTAAAATCTGGTATGTGAAGTTTTCCACTGTAATGAGGAAATTGTGTAGAAAAATTGAATAATCCAGAATTTTCTTTTTGGTTTAAGACCTGAAACCATGAAAATGTAGCAATAAGTTGTGTCCTAATTTAAATTCTGTTAGAAAAAAGAGGTTTGGATTAAATAAGAAGCTAGTATTCTATGAAATACAAATAATTCAAACAGAGTAATTAACTTACATCCAGGAAGCTAACGAAAAATTCTCTGTCTAGTGTACTTTTAGGATTTTGATTAGGTTTTGCTCTTACAGCAACACGAACGGGCACTCCTCTTGGCCCAACAACTTCTTCTGTATAACCATCCTACTAAACAGCATCAGCTCAGAACACATAAGTACAATGATCAAACAAATAACGGATCACAAAAGTTCTCCAAGTGATTGAAAATAAAAAGTCGTAGCAATATGACAAGGAAAGAGAATCTTTAGCCTTCTTTACAAATGATTTACCTACAATAAGCATAAATTATTTTATGGCAAATTACCAACGAAATGACATGTTTTACAAGAAACAATTCTTCACCTGGCATTTGCCCCTCCCATTCTTGACTACACAAAATGGATCACGAAGTCTAGTCTGAACATGACCACTATGAACTCCATTTCCTTCCAAGTTGAACTTGGGAGTTCTACGTCCATCGAAAAATGGATTTGATCCATCAGATATCCCATATGGCATATTTGTTGTAACCACAGTAATATTGATATACTCCATTTCTGCAAATTCATTTTCTCCTTGGTGGTTTTGTCGTTTCCTCATTATTGAAGCAGCTATTCCAGACATAAATGAGTCCCACATAAAGTAACTCTGCATCCAGAAACATTATCATCACTTAATCATATCGCAGTGATGTTTTTATATCAAAAGGTATTGTATATGTACATATTAAATGTTACCGTATAGAATTGGTCATCAAACCAAGTATCACGAGCAATTTTTAGGGACTTGAAACAGTACTGTGCCTCGTAGGTATGCTGATTCTTCTCAAATGTCTCAAAAAACTCTTCAGTTATGGGAATGGTGTTTGTGGCATCCAATGGGACAAGAGTAACTGGAATACCAGAATGAATCACCTACAGTATAAGGAAATGAAGATTAGCTACAAGCCTACAACACATGACTAGAAGTCACGTCGAGAAAAGAATGCGCAGAAAAAAATGCCTATTGGTTTTTGTAATACCTGGTAAGCAGCAAAAGGATCCATAAAGAAATTGAATTCTGCATAAAGGTTGCTTGTGTAATCTGTGAATAAATTGCCACGTTCACCACACAGTCGAGGTTGGCAAGAAGAGGTCGAGTTCTTTGGGCAACACCCTGTAGGATTTTGTGATCTTACACCACCTCCCATAATGTAAATATGCTCAACATTTTTCTTTAAATGAGGATTGCTTAGCAGAAATAGTGCAAAGTTTGTATGTGCTCCAATAAGAAAAACTACGGTTGGTCCAGAAGAAATTGTTTTAATCATTACTTGCTGAGCACTTGGCTGTCGAAGAGGAGAATATTGTCTCTTGCCCTGGTTACAAGTTCCCGATTAACAAGTTATGCACACATTTTAAATTAAGGAGAATAAGCTCTGAGAACTAAGCTTCATCATCTAGTTAGAGTAACTCTATGAGGGATAGAACGAAGCTTATCCTCGAATAGTAGCATTATTGTCAATTCTACAGAATCACATTCAGTACCTATCCAGGTAAAGCTCTTCACCATTCATGTATCAGGACAATTATATAATCTTGAAACACAACAACACTTTTAAATGCTATAAGCCGCATCATTGCAAAATTTTGATTAATATGATTAAGACGGGGAGAATTGTACCTGTGGAAGGAAACTCTTTCGGAATCCATAATTTGAATCGATATCCAAGCGTCCTCCAAGACCAATAGGTACAGCTTGTCTATATCTACAATATCCAGCTGTTCCATTTCCCTAACAAATCAGTGAAATTTTAGTTGCATATTCAGGAAAAGGGCAAGCATGGAGATGTACAACTAAACGTTATTTTGACATTAGAAACATATGCTTAATTTCAACTTGCAGTATTGTGCCAAAGGTAGAGTAAATGGAGAATGTTTCTCACCTGATCAATAATAGGGAGATATCCACCAACATTTGGCAGAATGGTACCATTGGGAAGTATTCCACCTTCACCTCCCACACCAACAGCAATATCGTCACGCCCCATCATGTAAAGCATGTCATACACTTGATTTGCAGCATGCCCTGCATCGGTCCATCCATTTGTGCTAACAGTTATTGCCTGCAGCATAAAGGTTTTGTCAAGTCGATTTGTGTAGGAAAACCTCTATTATCAACTGTTGAAAACACAAATATAATATACATTGGCTGCTCAAATAAATTATAATATCGGAAGTTGATTAGAAAAAGAAATTATATAAGGGGTAAGAGTAATCTCAATGGGGTGAGGCCTTCTGAGGAAAATCATGCTGCCCTTGTAAAAGGTGGACAACAACATGTTAAAAGGATCTTTGCACTGGCTCAATATAACTTGTGTCAAAGCCAGATGGTTTGGTTGGACGAATATGGATGTTGTGGAATAATGTGCAGAGATGAGTGCTGCATACACAAGAATAAGCATGCGAAATTTGGTAGCCATAGATACTCGGATGATGTGGATGACTGATACACCACATAATCCAATAAATCTTGGTGATACGCCATGCAATACTATATTTTGAATGTGCGAACAAAAGTTTCATGTTAGATGTAGATAAGAAAAAGAAGCTACATAAAAGGGTGTATGGTTACTCTTAAGCCATAATACATAAACGTGTTCTTCAACTTGGCCTCAGTTGGGTCTATGTCCTCCAATTTTGGGTGTGCACAAATAGGTACTTAAACTTGTAAAAAGTTGAACAAGTAAACACACGCGTCCTTGCAGCATAATACACGTAGAACAACTAATATCTCAAAGCGGACAATATCACACTACATTCTTAAACATTCCATGAATTTTTATAAACCAAACACATTTGCATATAGAGATTATAGATGATATCTCAAAGTCAGAGATGAAGGAGGGAAAAAGAAATTAAGAGAACAACTAACATACAAAGTATGATTCTATTGTTAGGACGAAATTGATGATGTCTCTGTTCGCTTTGAAGATATAATTAAGTGAGTTTTATTCACTTAGGCCCGTTTGGTCATATGAGATGTAATCATGATATGAAGTCATATGAGATGAAGTTGAAGTTTTGTTTGGACATACAATTTGGACTTTTTAAGTTGCATATTTTCTCATAAACATAAAAACCTCATAAATTGTGAAAACTATCAAAATTGCCCTAATTCTTTATAGAAGTTCAATAAGTAAAAGTTCATAACAAAAGTACAATACAATATCACAAAGCTATTCTAAAAAAATACAATATTTAATTGATCAAAACTTTAGTTCAATAAAAAAGTAAAATTGAACATGAGTTGTAGCGTGAGCATGCATTTCTCGATCAGATGATCAGTAACTATATCATAATGTTCATATTCCGTGAATATTGGTAGGAGTAATAATATCAACTATAAATTTTATTTGCATATGAAATAAAGGGTTAGTAGATATAAATGGTGAGTTTTTTTTTTTCACAAAAGATAAACTTGTGGTTCTATTTTTGTATTTAAAAAATCCCAAATCATGATATTAAATTCTCATATCAAGCTTTTTGAAGAATTTAAAATTTCATCTCAAATGGACAAACAAACCCTTAATGTATTACTCCCTCCGTCCCAATTTATGTGATGTACTTTGACTTGGCACGGAGTTTAAGAAAGAAGGGAAGACTTTTAAAACTTGTGGTCTAAAATGAGTTATAGATATTTGTGTGGTTGTAAATCATTTCATTAAGGGTAAAGTGGGTATTTTAAAGTTAAATTGTTACCAAATATAGAAATGTGTCATTCTTTTTGGAACTGACTAAAAAGAAAAGTGTGTCATATAAATTGGGACAGAGGGAGTATGTTTTTTGATTTTATACTCTACCCTCTTCGTTTTCCTACGAAACAACAAAAACTTCTCTTCTTAAATTATTGTATGAGCGAAAAAACAGGGGGAAAAAATAAAATAAGTAAAGTGCAAAATGAAAAATCCGATTTTTATACATGTACCAACTCGAAATGAAGAATCAGTGCAAGAAGCTGAAAATAAATAGATGAACAGAATAAGGTTCTACTAAAATTCACACTAGAATCGAAATAAATACAAAGTGCATTTATTTCAGCCATCAGTAATGAATCCCAGTCAATTATAGGTAGTACACCAAACTTAGACTAAATGTATTGCAATTATTATCAAATTAATTAGTTCCGGTTGACTAATGAATTTTTCAGTTGTCTTAAAATTTTCTAAAATGAAGGATTCTCTAAATCCCCTACATGTCTCCTGTCATTTTTGTATATTGTGAACATATAACCTTAGTCTTATTTAGTTGATAAGGAAACTTTGATTTCTACTTTACTCTGTTTTATTTCTAAGTGCGCTTGGATTGGACCTTGTGACTTTAGGGATGTATACATACAAGCTAAACACAAAGGAACTGTTTATTTTGCATTATTTTTTTTTTTTGTCTATTTTTCATGTTTTCGTCTATTCTTCATGTTTTCTCCTCATGGACAATTCGAGAAAAAATATTTTGTTACTATTTTATTAGGAAATGAGGAGATTAGGGTGCATATTATTAAAAATAATAAAATAGGGTGCAATTAAAAAAAGAACACACATTAGGGCTGCAAAATGCAAAAAAAACTTTAATTAAATAGTAAATAATAAGTATATGATAGATAATTTTTAGATGATTACATTCAACATGATTTCAGAGTAATAGAACAGTAAGAGTCTTTGGTTCAATCTTACAACTACCTTTTGAAAAAAAAAAAAAAGACATATATTTGGCTCATAAAAAATCAGTCATGACTCTGTGACGGGGTGTGTTGAAAATATGTTTAAGTAAATAAAAAATGTGATTTCATCTTGGTCGCACAATTCAACACTTGAGAATAGAAAAACATGACATTGAGAAAAAAGAAGTACCTTCAAGTCCATTTCTGATCTATTAAGCTTCAAAATGTAGAAAAGAGCAAATAAATCATCAGTATCCACATCTGTATCCAAAAGAATTTGATGTACACCTTCTACTCCATTGTAGAAAGTTGGCACAAATAGCAAAATCAAAAAAACAATTCTATGTAAAACTCCCAGAAAGAACATGTTCTCTTTCTCCTTCATCACAACAAAATCTTTTCTTCTGAACAAGTGAGATATCAGTTAAGACTTGTCTTCACTGTATATATTAATTATTTGATGAGTTCTAAAGTCATGTTGGGTGAATATATGGTCCCTAGCATTTAATTTTCTCAATAGGATATAATGTAGAAAAATCAAGATTGTGAATTTATGTCATACAGCGTGTATGAAAAAGTCAAAGAATAATAAACAATTAATGAATGAGCTGCTACATTTGTATCATAACATAATAGTAAAGGATGGTGTTCTGGTAATGGCCTGTAATTTTTTGACTTGGAAATGACGAGAAATATCATGTTGAATATTGTGATTATTTAAGAAAGAATAAAAATTTCCTTGGCACAAAGAGAGCACTTATTAAATGTAACTCAATTAGTGATTTCATGTTTAAAAAATGAAACAGAAAGTAACGTGTGAAGAGATTTTATAGACTTGGAAAAATATCTAACACGTTATGGTATGGATATGACATCCATTTTTTAAAAACATTTAACAAACAATAATGCAGTATTTCCTAATTTTGTTAGGAATTTTTTCAAAATACCACGCTATTTCTAATTCGATATTCACGGACTAATCTAGATTTGCGTTCCATAGAGATTTACTTTTTTAGTGAGAAAACTTCCTACTAAGAGATTTTCATTCTCACGATCCAAAGCTAAGAGGTCTAGATCATAATAACATAGTTTATTTCATATTTTAAAAAACTTTTAATCCCATAAGCATACCGTGAATTATATTTGTTCGATACAGTGTCGTCAATATAAATGTATTTTTTTTAAAAAATCAGTTGAGAACAATACAAAAATATTTTTTTAAAAAAACTTGTATTAGATTGCCATACAAATCTAAACCAAATAAAATAAATACAAAAATATAAATGGGATAATAATTCAAGAATAAGTGAAAACAAAAGTACAATTTATTTAAATTTATTGAATTCATAATGCAGTATATCAAACTAACTGAGATAAGTAAATTTGATTTTTTTAAAATTCTAGTAGAGTTTCAATAAAAAAAATAATTAAGTGAAGAGTAAATGCACTCAATTCTGCATCATGTGATTTCAAGTTGGTTAAAATTTAGCAGTTAACTTTTACTAAGGGTCATTCAACTTCGACTTTATTATATACTAGTTTTGGGCACGTGTATTGCACGTGTGTCCCATGTTAACTTGTACGGACTCATTCGGACTATATAGATATATATTATGAAACATATTCATATAATGAGTAATGAAAAACATAACTGCAAATTTACAAGTTCATTTGCAGAATAGTGTACGTGTTTCATGAGTTATTACCGATACGTTGTTGTTGGGTTGATCATTATCAGTGTGTAGATGAGTCGATGCAATGTAAACTTGAAAATTGAAATCGTCTTCATTCTCAAAATTACATATACAAATTCCGTAATAATGTCATACAAAAAAATTATGTTATTACAATTTATTAATGTGGTTATGAAAAGAAATCAATCAAAAGAATAATTTTAATCCAAAATGTAGAAGAATGGTCATCAGTAGCCGTAAATAAGTGTCATGAATGGTTATCATGAATTCAAGAGTTAAAAGAAGAAGTAAATATGAGATGTGAAAAAGTGGGAAGATGAAAGACTCTTTCCTATTAAGTGTAGTTTAAATTAGGGCAATTTTCATAAATCCCAACAGTTTAGTACCTAATTACATAAAAATTTTGACTGTTTTCATATTTACGTAAAATCCCAATTTTTCATTCATTGTCGCGATACATAGCTAAGACTCGTGATATATCACCATCTGATACATAAGTACCGATATGTATTAATATCACATAGATACATTCAGATACATTAGTCTTATGTATCATTAGCACAAAAAGTATTCCGATACATAATTTTTGTTGATTTTCAACCAAACACATCTTTCTTATGTATCTGTAACCTAATATTACGTAAGATACATAACTTTTGTATATTTGGTGCAAGATCGCATGATGTATTTTCTTGTCTTTTTCTAGCAGATGAATCATTCTTATGTATCTTTGGAGAAAAGACTAGAAAAAATCCAAACTTATTCGGCACCCTCACCCAAACAACAACTTCACAATTCACATTGATGTTTTCCTTCCCAATTAAGCAAATGCCAAAATCACACAATTCATTTCTTCATCTAAACATCAATTGAATTCTTCAATTGCTTCATTCTTCTTTCCAAACACACACAGTAATGGCTTCACCGTCATCAACACCAACCCACATAATGCTTTCAATCCCCGAGAAAAAAATCTAACATTAAGTAAGATACATAGCTTTTGTGCATTTGGTGGAGGATCGCGCGATGCATCTTCTTGTCCTTTTCTACCAGATACATCATTCTTATGTATCTCTGAACTCTCTTAACAGATACATCATTCTTATGTATCTTCATTAACATCATCATTTTCAACCTCCATTGACGAATCTCCGAACTTCAGAATTCCCCATGATTTGAATTGTCTTCTACGCCTCCATAGATTCCAGATGTGATGGTGAAGGACGTTGTTGATTCGAGATCTGATGGTGGGAATTCGAGATCTGTATATGAATTCTGTATGAATCATTTGAGATCGTGATTGGTCGTGGACGGCGTTTTGGCTGGTCAAAGCTCGTGATTATTAGATCTGTGAGCTTGTTTCATCGTGAACGAGCTCGTCGTTGTGTTGGTTGGTTTGTGCTCGTCGGAGCTCGGGTGGTTTCGTCGTTGCTGCGTTGTGGTTCTCTCCGGTTCATCGGAGTTGGAGCTTCTCGACGGAGCTATGACTTGAGCTGAGCAATGGGGTTTGGGTGGTGGTGGTCACCTGTGAGGAGAAGGGAGAAAGAGGGTTCAGCTATGTTGAGAGAGAAGGGAGATTTAAATAGGGGTTTTAAATTTTTTTGAATTTTTACCCTTTTCAAATTTATTGTTAATTTATGGACAAAAAAAAAAAATATGATTTTGGATTTGGAGGTAGATGTGATGTATCCAACGATTTAGAGAGATAAAATAAAACTCGGAATTTTTATAATTATTTTAAGTGGTTGGTAAGGTTTGATTAGTCTTATTTGTCATATATTTAATTTGCAATTTAACTTTGTAACCGATGTCTTAACTTCTTAATAAATCATAATGAGATAAAAATTAAATGTTTATTAAATGCACAAGACTCTTTAATTTAGGAAGGTAAACGATTCCAATTGTGATTTAATTCTTTAAAATTGATGCGTAAGCCTAATTTACTATTTAAAATGATCTCAATCTAATAGTCAATTTCATTTAAGCTGACATTAAGTTATTCAAATAAATATTAAATTAATTAATCAAATATTTTATAACATTTTGAGTTAGTATATGTGTAAAATGATAACCAAACTTTGCACTTTGGTGCTTCCCACTAATATAAATATGATGATTATAAAATAATGTGTTTGAGTTGTAAAATAAAATTTTAAAAGAGAATGTTTTAACTTACTTTGTCTCACTATTACTCCCTCCGTTTCAAAAAAAAAAAAAAAGAAGACCTATTTTGACTTGACACGGAGTTTAAGAAAATAAAAAAAACTTTTAAATCTTGTGGTTATAAATTAAAGTTGTGTCAAATGTACCATAATGACCTTTAATCTTGTAATCTTAAACATGTCATGTGGAAAGTTGGAATTAAAGTTTTTTAAAGGGGCATTCTTGTTGAAACAGACTAAAAAGGAAAGTAGGTCATTCTTTTTTAAACGAAGGGATGCACGCCAACTTCTCCTAGTGACTTTGGCAAGAGTAATAAGTGTTGGACAATCAAAAGCAATGCAAACGTACTGCAATATTAATTTTTTTACAATTAAAATTTTGTTAAAAAAATGTTTTATATTTTTGTAGCAAAAATATATTAGGAGTAATATTTGGTTGGAGATTAAAAGACACTTCCAACTTCTTAAGCATTTTGGTATACCATTTCTTATTTTTCGATTTTGAATCACATGATAATTTGAACAAAATATGTCCAAAAAATTATAGATTTTATGCACAAACATATGTAAAAATAATTATTTACAAATATTAAAAAAAAATTAAGGTGCAGAAAGTATAACTATTAAAAATTTGAAATTAGAATATCCTGTAGACACTGCTACTGTTATGTAAAGCTTAATTGTCTCTTTATACATGCCTTATACATCACTAATTTGATTCTATTTGTTTCATTTGCCATAGGAAAAAAATAAACCTTTCAATCAAATTCATTCTTAAAAGATGAAATTACAAATACAAAGACCAAAAAAATAATTCTAGGAGCATTCCTGGCATAAAGCTAGCAACGAAAGTAGTAATGGAAATTGAAACAAACCTAATGTAATGAACTCTCAATATTTGAGCATAAAAAGAAATTGAAAATCCGGGAAACCAAACTAACGAATGTGACTTGCAACTATATAAAATAGAGAGGTCTCATCATAATTCTAATCTCTACAAATAAGTATAAAACTAAGACGTCAAGCTCCGATTTTTCAGTAATGGACTGTTGCCTATCCCTATAATCACACTAATAGACGTTACAATTGTTGACACAATCCCCGTCTTCATACTTTCTTCACTGGATTAGAGAGCTCTTCTAGTCTTTCACACACAAGAATTGTAGCAAATGGAAATCTTTCTATGGAAATTGCATTGAAAATAATTAAATTTATAGGTCAAGAATTATAGGTTTTGGAATATGAAGATTTACTGAAAAATCTGAAACGTCAAGTATTAAAAAAAAAATTTAAAGACAAAAGAGATAAAATATGACCATTAATTTTGGAAGATGAAAACACATACATGTACCTATTTAAAGGGGCTATTAGTATATTAATATGATATGATTACTATTTAATTAATTATATGTTTTGTAATATGATTTTAATTTAGTATAGGGGTAAAATGGTAATCCAATTTTGCCCCTAAATTCTTCCCACTTTTAGTATAATATGATTATATAATAATTTATTTTATTATAAAAAAGCCATTCATTTTTAAAGTTTATCACACAAAAATCACTTTTCTATTTCTCATCGCATAAAAGTCATCTAACTGTAAAGTTTATCACACAAAAAAAACTATTTTTTATAACATAAAAGTCATCAACTTTAAAAATATTTTTCTATTTTTTATAACATTAAAATCATTCAACTTTAAAGTTTATCATATAAAAATTAAAGACCAACCTATTTAAAAGGCAAAACGTATAATTTTATGAAGAGAAAGAGAGAGTGCACTTCCTTAAATGTACCCAACGCAAACTCAAATTACCCAATTAGAGGTTTCATGATTAAAAAGAAAAGAAAATGAAAGAAGGTATGATTTTTACTAAAGTGACACTTATTTTAGAACGGAAGGAGTATGAGTATTACTAACAATATAAAGTTCTGATGATTGATAAGGATTAACATGTCTGCGCTTACAAGATTGTGATTAATTTTCAAGTGTTATGAGTAACTACTGAATATGTTTGCGCTTCGCACGATTGTGAAATATTATCTCGTATAATATAAAAATCATAAATTTAACGGAAGAAAAAGGGAAAATACAAAAAAAATAAAAAATAATTGAAGATTTGGCAACAATTCTTAAAAATCCTCAAGATGTTTAAAACACAAAGGCATTGAGTAGAATATAAAGGGAGATAGAGCTATGGGTAAAATAATTTTCCTTTATTTCCTTCCCATTATAACCACTTTTACTGTGTAATTATATGTACAATTTAGTTACTATTTCTTAAGCACCAAGAATGAGTAATTGGCAATTGTTTTGAAAAATCAGAGGAGTAAAAAAATCACCTAAAGAAACTTAAAAACCAAAAAGAGCAATTAAGGGGCAGTTTTCTTTGTATTGGATGGGATATTCCAAATTCTTCTCTGCTCATCAAAGCTTTCAACTACTGCAGATTGTCTTACATAACCTAGTCGATTTGCAAAAGCCTTATAATAAGCTAATGGATCCACATTCTCCAATATTTTCACTTATTTGCCTTGCTTTTCGTCGATAAGTATCTGTCCATCTACAGATTCATACCCCGTGGCAGTGACTTTTATGTTCTTGACACCAAATGTTGATTTTAGTACAGAATCATCAGCAGCCAAAACTACTGCTCCAAGGATTTCTCCAAGAAATGTATCCTGTTATGATACAAACTGTAAGTAGCAGGAAAATACCTGATTCTGTACGTTGGCTGCTAAATGAAAACATTGCAAAAGATTTTTAAACACTTGAAAGTTTAGGATAAATTGAGATGAGATTATATACCATATGCTGGTATAGAGGATGTGTCTTTTGCAGGTGTTGTAACCTTGAGAGCAAACGCCTTGCAAAGATTACTTCAGGTGTCCTTTTAGTCAGGTTAAGCATTTCAATAATATCAGGAAATGCACCGACTTTCTGCTGAATGCCAAGTGGAATGAGAGTGATATTAAGATCTGAATTCAAATCTGTCTGTGCAGCTAGAGGGTCAAGAAACATATTCAGTTCCGCAAATCTATTAGAAGGAACTGTTATTTTCTGGATTTTTTCAGTAGAACTTTGATACACTAAACACACAGATTTTTCTTTGTTCTAAGTCCACAGTTATACTGTGTCTCCTTAAAGAATCTAATCCCCTCACTATTGCCCGAGGTATGGATTAATTCTTCCCAGGATAAAATAGAACACTATTCTACAATATCGGCAATGAAAATTGTAGAACTTCGTCGAACTCAAGAAAGGAGTAGTCACACACACACTGACTGTTTTATGTTGTAGAAGAAGAAAGTTTACAGAATTTCGTTTTGCTTGTAAAAATATTCTGAATACCTGATGAAGGAAAACACAGATATTTATAGTTAACTACGCACTGTTTCAAAAGGATGCACTGCTTCGAAAAGTTGCACTGTTTCGAAGCACTGTTTCTGAAACATCGCATTTGTTCTGGATCTGATGCATCGTTTCTGGAATGGTTGCATTGTTCTGGAACGATGCACTGTTTCTTGAACAGTCACAAACGTTGCAAAACATTTCATTGGAACATTGCATTTGAAATTTTTATGGACTAAAAAAAAATTTGTCCAAAAAGATAGTCTCTCGATCATTTGCCACATCCACATCCACATCCGAAGCCGAAGCCGAAGCCGAAGCTGAAGCCGAGCCGAGTGAGCGACGACGACGACGACGGCGCGAGACTTGGTTTCTTCTTAGCTCACTATCCCTTCAAAGGAGTACTTCTTAATATAAAGGACAAAATGTTTCTTTCTCCCACCAGGGAGAAACTATTTTTCCTTCTATAAGGTGACTATTCACCTCCCTTTGTTCCCACTTTGTTCCATCATTTTTCATTCATCTTTCACCAAAACCCAACAATACCCCACATGAATGGGGAATGGCTATTTCATTTTAGAAAAAATATGTGTGATCTACAAATAAGAATCAATTGCATCTGGATAAGTAGGTTTCCCTTTGAACTTTCCATAGTGAACATACATCGGGTATCCTCGGCCAATCGGTAGATTTGATATCTTTGAACTGTCGAACTTTTATGTATACCTAGACAATGTATGTCACACAACTAACCCTTAACCGTTCTTGGTTCTCATTGTTTTGTTCGTTTCAGCCATGAACACGTCCTGGTTTCATGAGTACGTAGAGAATTGGCCTTACGTTATATTCTCCTTGAAGCGGCTTACACTTCACACTCACATAGGTGATTCCTAAACGTTAAGTCCAATAGACAAAACTATTTGGTCATTCCAGCCAAACTTAGGTAATCATTAAAGGCTTCACATCTTAAGCTCTATCCTTGCTTTCTGAACATTGTCTACATAATGAGAATAGGTTGAGTTTAGTTTGACAATGTTGAACCGTCAGTCACGACTTTGTTTGATCTCTTTGAACCTAGCTCTTGCGATCTCCAGTCTGCTAGGTAGAGTTACCACCGTGATGACTTGTCCGAGGCCTTAAACCCATTCCCTTTGATGATTTATCAACCGCCTCTCTAGTTAGGCCTTTTGTTAGCGGATCCGACACATTATCTTTTGACTTAACATAGTCAATTGTGATAATTCCACTAGAGAGTAATTGTCTAACGGTGTTGTGTCTTCATCGTATGTGACGAGACTTTCCATTATACATAACATTTCCAGCTCGTCCTATTGCAGATTGACTGTCATAATGTATACATATAGGAGCAACTGGATTTGTCCATAAAGGAATATCTTCTCGAAAATTCCTTAGCCATTCTGCTTCTTTACCGGCCTTATCCAGAGCTATAAACTCAGATTCCATTATAGAGCGAGCTATCCATGTCTGTTTGGAAAATTTCCAAGACACTGCTCCTCCACCAATGGTGAACACATATCTACTTGTGGATTTTATTTCAGATGATCCGGTGATCCAATTTGCATCACTATATCCTTCAACCACCGCAGGATATTTATTGTAGTGCAATGCATATTCTTGAGTGTATTTTAAATAACCCGACACTCGCTTCATCGCCATCCAATGAGTTTGATCGGGATTACTCGTGTACTGACTCAGTTTACTTATGGCGCAAGCTATATCAGGTCTTGTACAATTCATTATGTACATCAAACTTCCTAACACTTGAGCATAGTCCACTTAGGACTTGCTTTGACCCTTGTTCTTTGTAAGAGCAAGATTTACATCAATTGGAGTCTTTGCGACTTTGAAGTCCAGATACTTGAATTTCTCCAATACCATGTTGATGTAGTGAGTCTGAGACAAAGCTAGACCTTGAGGAGTTCTGTGAATTTTAATTCCTAAAATCAGATCTGCAACTCCTAAGTCTTTCATATCAAATTTGCTAGCAAGCATACGCTTAGTAGCATTTATGTTGGAAATGTCTTTACTCATTATCAACATATCATCAATATACAAGCAAACAATGACAACGTGATTTGGAATGTTCTTTATGTAAACACATTTATCACACTCATTGATCTTAAATCCATTTGCCAACATTGTTTGGTCAAATTTCGCATGCCATTGTTTGGGCGCTTGTTTTAGTCCATAAAGTGACTTAACTAGTCGACATACCTTCTTTTCTTTTCCTGGAACTACAAACCCTTCGGGTTGATCCATGTAGATCTCTTCCTCCAATTCTCCATTTAAGAAGGCTGTCTTCACATCTATTTGATGAATTTGAAGACCATACACGGCGGCTAACGCTATCAATACTCGAATTGACGTAATTCTTGTTACCGGCGAGTATGTGTCGAAATAATCAAGACCTTCTCGTTGTCCGAACCCCTTGACAACTAGTCTTGCCTTATATTTATCAATAGTGCCATCATCTTTCATTTTCCTTTTGAAGATCCATTTAGAACCCAATGGTTTGTTTCCTGGAGGAAGATCAACTAATTCCCACGTATGATTATTCAATATGGATTCTATTTCACTATTGATTGCCTCTTTCCAATATTGTGCTTCCGAAGAAGACATAGCTTCCTTAAACGTTTGAGGCTCATTCTCTACTAAGAATGTCAAGAAATCGGGACCAAAGGAAGTTGATGTCTTTTGACGTTTGCTGCGCCTTACACTTTCTTCATTAGGCGTACTTTCCTTTTCTTCTTCCCGAGGTCGTTTAGATTTTTCACTAGACGACTCACATTCATTCTTATACGGGTAAACATTTTCAAAAAATTCAGCATTGTCTGATTCGATTATCGTATTTACATGAATATCAGGATTGTCTGATTTGTGAACCAGAAATCGATACGCCTTGCTATTGGTTGCATATCCAATGAATACACAGTCAATTGTTTTCGGTCCTATTTTTAACCCTTTTGGGTTTAGGAACTTGGACTTTTGCCAAACACCCCCCCACTTTGAAATATTTCAAGGTGGGTTTCCTTTCTTTCCACTTCTCATATGGAATTGACTTTGTTTTGCTATGGGGTATTCGATTGAGTATTCGATTCGCCGTTAAAATAGCTTCCCCCCACAAGTTCTGCGGTAAACCAGAACTTATCAACAA
Source organism: Capsicum rhomboideum (assembly GCA_031232105.1). Classification (NCBI taxonomy): domain Eukaryota; kingdom Viridiplantae; phylum Streptophyta; class Magnoliopsida; order Solanales; family Solanaceae; genus Capsicum; species Capsicum rhomboideum. Next base: position 110,255,050 of record CP124719.1, on the reverse strand, counting down.
GGCATCATCTCCTTTAATGTTCTATTCTTTCTTTCTGCAATTCAATTGGATTGTGGAGAGTATGGGGAAGTTGTTTGATGAATAATGCCATATTCCAAACATATTTCTTCAAAAGGAGATTCGTATTTGCCACCCATATCACTTCTGATCATTTTGATTTTCTTATCAAGTTGTGTCTCAACTTTATTCTTGTATTGCTTGAATGCATTAATTGCCTCATCTTTGATGTTAAGCAGATAAACATAGCAATATCGAGTGCTATCATCAATGAAAGTTATAAAGTATCTTTTACCACTACGTGATGGTGTTGACTTCATGTCACAAATATCTGTGTGGATTAAGTCTAAGGGATTTGAATTCCTTTTAATCGACTTATACGGATGCTTAGCATACTTAGATTCCACACATACTTGACACTTCATATTATTACTTTCAAACTTAGGCAATATTTCCAAGTTAATCATTTTTCGCAATGTTTTATAATTAACATATCCTAAACGCGCATGCCACAAATTATTGGACTCAAGCAAGTAAGAAGAAGAAGTACTTTTATTGATATCAACAACCATTACATTTAGTTTGAAAAGGCCCTCAGTGAGGTAACCCTTTCCTACAAACATATCATTTTTGCTAAGTACAATCTTATCAGACACATATACACACTTAAAACCATTCTTGACCAGAAGTGAATTCGAGACCAAATTCTTGCGCATTTCAGGAACATGAAGAACGTTGTTAAGCGTCACTATTTTTCCTGAAGTCATTTTCAAGCCAACCTTTCCAGTTCCTTCAATCTTTGCGGTTGCAGAGTTTGCCATACAAATAGTCTCGCCTTGTCCAGCCACAGTATAGGAAGAGAACAACTCCCTATTTGAACAAACATGTCGGGTAGCACCCGAATCCATCCACCATTCTTTGGGATTTCCAACCAAGTTGCACTCGGACAGCATTGCACACAAAAAGTCCATGTCCTCATTTAGGTTCGCTTGGTCTTTCTTTTTCTTGTCCTTGTCCTTCTTAGGAGCATGACACTCCGAAGCCATATGACCATACTTGCCACAGTTGTAGCAATTTCCTTTGAACCTCTTCTTGCTTGGTTCATTCTTCTCTTCATTGGACTTTTTCCTTTTCTTGTTCTTTGGAGGAGTTTCAACATGATTTGCTCCCGGAATTGAAGACTTTGAAGTGGCTTTCTTTTCAGCAGCTTTGTTGTCTTCTTCAATCCGCAAACGAACAATCAAGTCCTCCAACTTCATTTCCTTTCGTTTATGTTTCAAGTAGTTCTTAAAATCCTTCCACAAAGGAGGCAATTTTTCGATAAAAACTGCCACTTGAAATGCTTCATTTACATCCATTCCTTCAGCAAGTAAATCATGGATTATTACTTGCAATTCTTGGACTTGAGACATGACAGTTTTACTGTCAACCATTTTATATTCCAGAAATTTGGCCACCACAAATTTCTTCAGTCCAGCATCTTCAGTCTTGTATTTCAATGTGTCCCATAATTCTTTAGACGTTTTGCATACGCTATAGACATTATACAAGCTATCTTCCAACCTATTCAGAATGTAATTTTTGCACAGAAAATCAGAATGATTCCATGCTTCCATTACTCTGAAACGGTCCTTTTCCGGAGTGTCATCCGGGAAGGTTGAAACTTTGTCAGAAATAAATTTCTGCAAACTGAGAGTGGTTAGATAGAACAACATTTTCTGTTGCCACCTCTTAAAGTCAGTACCAGAAAATTTTTCGGGTTTTTCAGTTGCTGTCAGTGCAGGAACAACACGGTTTGAAGAAGCTGTATTTGTTTGCACAGACGCAGAAGTCATTACAGTATGAACAGGTTCTGCCATTTCGGTTAGATTCTTTAAGATTGTTATTTTCTGGATTTTTCAGCAGAACTTTGATACACTAAACACACAGATTTTTCTTTGTTCTAAGTCCACAGTTATACTGTGTCTCCTTAAAGAATCTAATCCCCTCACTATTGCCCGAGGTATGGATTAATTCTTCCCAGGATAAAATAGAACACTATTCTACAATATTGTCAATGAAAATTGTAAAACTTCGTCGAACTCAAGAACGGAGTATTCACACACACTGACTGTTTTTTTGTTGTAGAAGAAGAGAGTTTCTAGTTGGACAGAATTTCGTTTTGCTTGTCAAAAATATTCTGAATACCTGATGAAGGAAAACACAGGTATTTATAGCCAACTACGCACTGTTTCTGAAACATCGCATTTGTTCTGGAACTGATGCATCGTTTCTGGAATGTTGCATGTTTCTGGAATGGTTGCATTGTTATGGAACGATGCACTGTTTCTTGAACAGTCACAAACGTTGCAAAACATTTCGTTGGAACATTGCATTTGAAGCAAAATTTCAGACGAAATTTTTCTGGACTAAAAAAAAAAAGTTGTCCAAAAAGATAGTCTCTCAATCATTTGCAAATCCGAAGCCGAGCGAGCGACGACGACGACGACAGCGCGAGACTTGATTTCTTCTTAGCTCACTATCCCTTCAAAGGAGTACTTCTTAATATAAAGGACAAAATGTTTCTTTCTCCCACCAATGAGGGAGAAACTATTTTTCCTTCTATAAGGTGACTATTCACCTCCCTTTGTTCCCACTTTGTTCCATCATTTTCCATTCATCTTTCACCAAAACCCAACAAGAACATTGATCACATTTCCCTTCTCAGTGTTATCATGATTCATGTGCCCTCCAACAATCATTATATCCTGCACCAGAAAACAAAAGACAGTGCTATCTCATTAATGAATGTCCACTCTCGATATCTCAAGCTGTAAACTCAAACCATGATCTATTTTCAGTGATGTAACCTCCATGATGTTAACATTGTAGCAGTTGGTGATAAAAAATAGTAGAAATAACTGACTTAAGCTACACGATTATAAAATGGTATGCAGCTAGAACCTCATATGTGGTCCAGGATAGATATATTAGTACAGTTCTTGCAAGGGTAATCTCCCCTGGCTCTTTCTCATAAGACCACAAGGGTAGAGGAAATGCTTGCCTGGATCACGTTGGTCCTATTCTCGCCTGCAAGAACGATCTTTGCTGTATTAGTCAGTGGACCATTGGCTAAAATGGTAATCTTAGATCCTGGTTTGAGTGATTTCACTGCTCATTCCCATACTTCTAGCACTCGAGGTTGTCTGCGTTCAGGATGATCGGTGTCTCTTATAGCTCCATATTTCACAGAATTTTCAGCTGTGTATCTGAAATTATTTAGATCAAGCAGATAGATCAGCAAATTTGCACACTAGGATGAGTATCATGAAATGTAAATGCTTATCAAGATCACATATTTTTACAGAAATCTACTGTTCCACCTTTAGGCAAATGATTTACACTAGCTAGACCATGTACCTGCGAGGACTTCGAGGTAAAGAACGAGATAAACTGTAAAGAGTGTCGGAGTCGAGAAATCCACCACAACCTTGTGGGATAACCTTGTTGTACTTGCAGTCACCAACTGCATAGAAAATAGGATCAGACTAGTTCATTGCAAAAACATCTCCAAGGCCCACGGGAATGTCATCACGACCCATCATATGAAGCAAATCATACACAGAATCAATTGTTGCAGTATTTGCCCAGCCAGTGGGACTCACAATTATAGCCTGTATGGAAGAAGATTTTGCACATTGACAAGCATTGCTTCCTCAATGTCACTCAAGATAGAGGAAGTTTCCCTTATGAACGGCCAAAAATTCATCAATTAACACATTTTTGGATAAAAAGTTGAGCATGAACTAAAGCAATTTTTACCAACCATTTAAGAAACTTACTGAAACATAATATATGTTTGGTGAAGTAAAAATAATTTTCTTAACATGTACTGATAGTAAATAAAGCAAGATAACATGTAGATCCAGTTTGAATTTTCAGTTGAGGATCTAGTTCAAAATAGAAGGCCATGTACCTTCAGATTGATCTTTTTTATTGACATCTTCAGGAGGTAAAAGAGAGATAGAAAATCTCCAGCACTCATATCCATATCAAACACAACATTCTTCCCAAGATGCTTTCCCCTGAAATCTGGTTTGTGAAGTACTTTTCTGTAATAAGGAAATTGCATAGAAAAGTCAAACCTCCCAGTGTTCTATCTTTTGTTTAAGACCTGCAACCATGACAAATATAGTATTAGTTTTGAAATGGTCTGTACTTTTAGTTTAAAAATGTGAAAGATGAAAATGTCACTGGCAAACATGAGCTCAGAGTAGATAGAAAGGAATTGCAGCTCATATTGGTATCATATGAAATACAACCAATTCAGACTTGAAATTAGTAACTTACATCCAGAAAGCTAACGAAAAACTCCTGTCCAGTTCACTGTTAACATCTTGATTAGGTTTTGCTTTTATAGCAACAAGAATAGGCACTCCTCCTGGACCAAAAACTTCTTTTGTATAACCATCCTGATAAACACCACCAACTCAGAATACATAACATTACAAATGTTAAGCATAAAGTAGTGAATAAAAAACCAGAAAGGAAACGAAGGAAATGATATATCAACCCATCTCAAACTCATCTTAGTTGATTGAAAACATGAAGAGTCACACAATAAGGAGTTAAAATCATGTTTTCGCAAGTTACGACTAATATCATATTTACTAGAGACAACTAAAAACCATTATCCAATAATGACCTGGAACAGTTCATCACCTGTGATCTGCCTCTCCTGTTCTTTTCTATGCAAAATAGATCAGGAAGTTTAGTCTGAACATGGCCGCTGTGAACTCCATTTGGTGCTACACTAAACTTTGGAGTTATATGACCATCAAATAGTGGATTTGATCCATCAGAAATCCCATATGGCTTGTTTGAAGTAACTACAGTGATATTGATATAGTCCATTTCTGCAAATCCATTTTCTCCTTGCTAGTTGTGTTGTTTCTGCATGATTGAAGCAGCTACACCAGACATAAAGGAGTCCCACATAAAATAACTCTGCGTTTAGCAACACAAAATAAATCTGTATTTAGCAACATTGTCATCAGTAAATCACATTTTCACTGATGCTTTCTTAAATGCCAAGCTCAACATTTCTAAAATATTACTGTGTTGAATTGGTCATCAAACCAAGTATCACGAGCCATTTTCAGAGACTTAAAACAGTATTGTGCCTTGTAAGTGTGCTGATTCTTCTCAAAAGTTTCAATAAACTTTTCAGTTACTGGAATGGTGTTTGTGGCATCCAATGGGACAAGCGTAACTTGAATGCCAGAATGAAATACCTACAGCATAAGGGAATGATGACAGTTGCTCACTATTACGATTAGTTACAACACATCTATATAAAAGAACATGTAGTGGAACGTTGATTGATTTTTGTAATACCTTATATGCAGCAAAGGGATCCATAAAGAAGTTGAACTCTGCATAAGGGTTGCTTGTGTAATCTGTGAATAAATTACCGATGTCACCACATTGCTGATGTTGGCAAGAGGAGCTGACATTCTGTGGACAGCAACCTGTAGGATTCTTTGACCTTACACCACCTTCCATGATGTAAATGTGCTCAACATTTTTCTTTAAATGAGGATTACATAGGAGAAATAGTGCAAAATTTTATGTGATGCGATGAGAAAAACCACTGTGGGCCCAGATAAAATTATGTTGATCATTACTTGCTGAGCTGTTGGCTGTCGAAGAGGTGAATAATGTCTCTTCTCCTGTTAAGAATTGAAAGATTAACATGCTATGAAAACATTTTAAACTTAGGGGAACCAAGCAATAGTGCTAAGCTTCTTCATCTAAGCATAATAATCTCATGACGGATAGAACTGATTTTGTCCTCAATAGTTGCATTAGTGACAAGTCTAGAGATTCACATTCAGCACCTTCCAAGTAAGGTACTTCACTATGCATATACAAGAATCAGTTATATAATTTCTGCAACTAACTAATACTTTCTTATGCAATATGCCATATCATTGTGACTGACTGACAGCAAAGAAAGACGGATTTAAGTAGGCAGTGGCCCTTGGCTGATTAAAAGATATTCTGCTATTACATTCAACCATCCTGCAGACTCAAGCTAAAGTGTCTAAATGTGTTTCTTCTTGTGTAAATTAGAAAAGAACAGAAACGACAGATAACAATTAGGCTAAAGATAGCCTGTGCTTTACATCGGAGCATCATACAATTGAATGCTTTATGTAAAATGAACAGAAAGGTGGAAGATAGAAAGTGATTACTCTTGTATATCCTATATCAACAATGCTATTAATGTGATTAAGGCAGCTAGACAAAGTTATCCTCCGTTCTGTTTTAATGCAAAATGGTACTTGTGGGAGGAATCTCTTTCTGAATCCAAAATTTGAGTCAATGTCCAAACATCCTCCGGTTCCCACAGGAATAGCTTGTCTGTATCTACAATATCCAGCTGTACCATTTCCCTAACAAATCAGCGAACAGTTAGCACGTTCAAGTAAAGGAAGATTATGGAGATGTATAACTGTTGTTTTCTGGATTTTCTGCAGAATGTTGACACACTAAGCACACAGTTTTGTTTGTTCTAAGTCCATAGTTATATTATGTCTCCTTAAAGAATCTAATCCCCTCACTATTGCCCGAGGTATGGATTAATTCTTCCCACGATAAAATAGAACACTATTCTACAATATCGGCAATGAAAATTGTAGAACTTCGTCGAACTCAAGAAAGGAGTAGTCACACACACAATGACTGTTTTATGTTGTAGAAGAAGAGAGTTTACAGAATTTCGTTTTGCTTGTAAAAATATTCTGAATACCTGATGAAGGAAAACACAGGTATTTATAGCCAACTACACACTGTTTCGAAAGGATACACTGCTTCAAAAAGTTGCACTGTTTCGAAGCACTGTTTCTGAAACATCGCATTTGTTCTGGAGCTGATGCATCGTTTCTGGAATGTTGCATGTTTCTGGAATGGTTGCATTGTTCTGGAACGATGCACTGTTTCTTGAACAGTCACAAACGTTGCAAAATATTTCGTTGGAACATTGCATTTGGAGGAAAATTTTAGATGAATTTTTTTTTTTTTCTGGAAAAAAAAAAATTGGCCAAAAAGATAGTCTCTCGATCGATCATTTTCCAAAGCCGAAGCCGAGCCGAGCGAGCGACGACGACGACGGCGCGACTTGGCTCACTATCCCTTCAAAGGAGTACTTCTTAATATAAAGAACAAATGATTTCTTTCTCCCACCAATGAGGGAGAAACTATTTTTCCCTTCTATAAAGTGACTATTCACCTCCCTTTGTTCCCATTTTGTTCCACCATTTTCCATTCAACTTTCACCAAAATCCAACAATCCCCCACATGAATGGGGAATGGCTATTTCATTTTAGAAAAACATGTGTGATCTACAAATAAGAATCAGTTGCATCTGGATAAGTAGGTTTCCCTTTGAACTTTCCATAGTGAACATACATCGGGTATCCTCGGTCAATCGGTAGATTTGATATCTTTGAACCGTCGAACTTTTATGTATACCTAGACAATGTATGTCACACAACTAACCCTTAACCGTTCTTGGTTCTCATTGTTTTGTTCGTTTCATCCATGAACACGTCCTGGTTTCATGAGTGCGTAGAGAATTGGCCTTACGTTATATTCTCCTTGAAGCGGCTTACACTTCACACTCACATAGGTGATTCCTAAACGTTAAGTCCAATAGACAAAACTATTTGGTCATTCCAGCCAAATTTAGGTAATCATTAAAAGCTTCACATCTTAAGCTCTATCCTCGCTTTCTGAACATTGTCTACATAATGAGAATAGGTTGAGTTTAGTTTGACAATGTTGAACCGTCAGTCACGACTTTGTTTGATCTCTTTGAACCTAGATCTTGGGATCTCCAGTCTGCTAGGTAGAGTTACCGCCGTGATGACTTGTCCTTGGCCTTAAACCCATTCCCTTTGATGATTTATCAACCTCCTCTCTAGTTAGGCCTTTTGTTAGCGGATCCGACACAATATCTTTTGACTTAACATAGTCAATTGTGATAATTCCACTAGAGAGTAACTGTCTAACGGTATTGTGTCTTCGTCGTATGTGACGAGACTTTCCATTATACATAACATTTCCAGCTCGTCCTATTGCCGATTGACTGTCACAATGTATACATATAGGAGCAACTGGATTTGTCCATAAAGGAATATCTTCTAGAAAATTCCTTAGCCATTCTACTTCTTCACCGGCCTTATCCAGAGCTATAAACTCAAATTCCATTGTAGAGCGAGCTATACACGTCTGTTTGGAAGATTTCCAAGACACTGCTCCTCCACCAATGGTGAACACATATCCACTTGTGGATTTTATTTCAGATGATCCGGTGATCCAATTTGAATCACTATATCCTTCAACCACCGCAGGATATTTATTGTAGTGCAATGCATATTCTTGAGTGTATTTTAAATAACCCAACACTCGCTTCATCGCCATCCAATGAGTTTGATCGGGATTACTCGTGTACCGACTCAGTTTACTTATGGCGCAAGCTATATCAGGTCTTGTACAATTCATTATGTACATCAAACTTCCTAATACTCGAGCATAGTCCACTTGGGACTTGCTTTGACCTTTGTTCTTTGTAAGAGTAAGATTTACATCAATTGGAGTCTTTGCGACTTTGAAGTCAAGATACTTGAATTTCTCTAATACCATGTTGATGTAGTGAGTCTGAGACAAAGCTAGATCTTGGAGAGTTCTGTGAATTTTAATTCCTAAAATCAGATCTGCAACTCCTAAGTCTTTCATATCAAATTTTCTAGCAAGCATACGCTTAGTAACATTTATGTCGGAAATGTCTTTACTCATTATCAACATATCATCAACATACAAGCAAACAATGACAACGTGATTTGGAATGTTCTTTATGTAAACACATTTATCACACTCATTGATCTTAAATCCATTTGCCAACATTGTTTGGTCAAATTTCGCATGCCATTGTTTGGGCGCTTGTTTTAGTCCATAAAGTGACTTAACCAGTCGACATACCTTCTTTTCTTTTCCTGAAACTACCATCCCTTCGGGTTGATCCATGTAGATCTCTTCCTCCAATTCTCCATTTAAGAAGGCTATCTTCACATCCATTTGATGAATTTGAAGACCATACACGGCGGCTAACGCTATCAATACTCGAATTGACGTAATTCTTGTTACCGGCGAGTATGTGTCGAAATAATCAAGACCTTCTCGTTGTCCGAACCCCTTGACAACTAGTCTTGCCTTATATTTATCAATAGTGCCATCATCTTTCATTTTCCTTTTGAAGATCCATTTAGAACCCAATGGTTTGTTTCCTGGAGGAAGATCAACTAATTCCCACGTATGATTATTCATTATGGATTCTATTTCACTATTGATTGCCTCTTTCCAATATTGTGCTTCGGAAGAAGACATAGCTTCCTTAAACGTTTGAGGCTCATTCTCTACTAAGAATGTCAAGAAATCGGGACCAAAGGAAGTTGATGTCTTTTGACGTTTGTTGCGCCTTACACTTTCTTTATTAGGCGTACTTTCCTTTTCTTCTTCCCGAGGTCGTTTAGATTTTTCACTAGACGACTCACATTCATTCTTATACGGGTAAACATTTTCAAAAAATTCAGCATTGTCTGATTCGATTATCGTATTTACATGAATGTCAGGATTGTCTGATTTGTGAACCAGAAATCGATACGCCTTGCTATTGGTTGCATATCCAATGAATACACAGTCAATTATTTTCGGTCCTATTTTAACCCTTTTGGGTTTAGGAACTTGGACTTTTGCCAAACACCCCCACACTTTGAAATATTTCAAGGTGGGTTTCCTTTCTTTCCGCTTCTCATATGGAATTGACTTTGTTTTGCAATGGGATATTCGATTGAGTATTCGATTCGCAGTTAAAATAGCTTCCCCCCCACAAGTTCTGTGGTAAACTAGAACTTATCAGCAAGGCATTCATCATCTCCTTTAATTTTCTATTCTTTCTTTCTGCAATTCAATTGGATTGTGGAGAGTATGGGGCAGTTGTTTAATGAATAATGCCATATTCCAAACATATTTCTTCAAAAGGAGATTCGTATTCGCCGCCCCTATCACTTCTGATCATTTTGATTTTCTTATCAAGTTGTGTCTCAACTTCATTCTTGTATTGCTTGAATGCATTAATTGCCTCATCTTTGATGTTAAGCAGATAAACATAGCAATATCGAGTGCTATCATCAATGAAAGTTATAAAGTATCTTTTACCACCACGTGATGGTGTTGACTTCATGTCACAAATATCTGTGTGGATTAAGTCTAAGGGATTTGAATTCCTTTCAATCGACTTATACGGATGCTTAGCATACTTAGATTCCACACATACTTGACACTTCATATTATTACTTTCAAACTTAGGCAATATTTCCAAGTTAATCATTTTTCGCAATGTTTTATAATTAACATGTCCTAAACGCGCATGCCACAAATTATTGGACTCAAGCAAGTAAGAAGAAGAAGTACTTTTATTGATATCAACAGCCATTACACTTAGCTTGAAAAGGCCCTCAGTGAGGTAACCCTTTCCTACAAACATATCATTTTTACTAAGTACAATCTTATCAGACACAAATACACATTTAAAACCATTCTTGACCAGAAGTGAAGTCGAGACCAAATTCTTGCGCATTTCAGGAACATGAAGAACGTTGTTAAGCGTCACTATCTTGCCCGAAGTCATTTTCAAGCCAATCTTTCCAGTTCCTTCTATCTTTGCAGTTGCAGAGTTTGCCATACAAATAGTCTCGCCTTGTCCAGCCACAGTATAGGAAGAGAACAACTCCCTATTTGAGCAAACATATCGGGTAGCACCCGAATCCATCCACCATTCTTTGGGATTTCCAACTAAGTTGCACTCGGACAACATTGCACACAAATTGTCCATGTCCTCATTAAGGTTCGCTTGGTCCTTTTTCTTCTTATCCTTCTTAGGAGCACGACACTCCGAAGCCATGTGACCATACTTGCCACAGTTGTAGAAATATCCTTTGAACCTCTTCTTGCTTGGTTCATTCTTCTCTTCATTGGACTTTTTCCTTTTCTTGTTCTTTGGAGGAGTTTCAACATGATTTGCTCCCCGAATTGAAGACTTTGAAGTGGATTTCTTTTCAGCAGCTTTGTTGTCTTCTTCAATCCGCAACCGAACAATCAAGTCCTCCAACTTCATTTCCTTTCGTTTATGTTTCAAGTAGTTCTTAAAATCCTTCCACAAAGGAGGCAATTTTTTGATAAAAGCTGCCACTTGAAATGCTTCATTTACATCCATTCCTTCAGCAAGTAAATCATGGATTATTACTTGCAATTTTTAGACGTGAGACATGACAGTTTTACTGTCAACCATTTTATATTCCAGAAATTTGGCCACCACAAATTTCTTTAGTCCAGCATCTTCAGTCTTGTATTTCTTGTCTAATGCGTCCCATAATTCTTTAGACATTTTGCATATGCTATAGACATTATACACGCTATCTTCCAACCCATTCAGAATGTAATTTTTGCACAGAAAATCAGAATGATTCCATGCTTCCATTACTATGAAACGGTCCTTTTCCGGAGTGTCATCCGGGAAGGTTGGAACTTTGTCAGAAATAAATTTCTGCAAACTGAGAGTGGTTAGATAGAACAACATTTTCTGTTGCCACCTCTTAAAGTCAGTACCGAAAAACTTTTTGGGTTTTTTAGTTGCTGTCAGTGCAGGAACAACACGGTTTGAAGAAACTGTATTTGTTTGCACAGAAGCAGAAGTCATTACAGTATCAACAGGTTCTGCCATTTCGGATAGATTCTTTAAGCTTGTTGTTTTCTGGATTTTCTGCAGAATGTTGACACACTAAGCATACAGTTTTGTTTGTTCTAAGTCCACCGTTATACTGTGTTTCCTTAAAGAATCTAATCCCCTCACTATTGCCCGAGGTATGGATTAATTCTTCCCAGGATAAAATAGAATACTATTCTACAATATCGGCAATGAAAATTGTAGAACTTCGTCGAACTCAAGAAAGGAGTAGTCACACACACACTGACTGTTTTATGTTGTAGAAGAAGAGAGTTTAGAGAATTTCATTTTGCTTGTAAAAAATATTCTGAATACCTGATGAAGGAAAACACAGGTATTTATAGCCAACTACGCACTGTTTCGAAAGGATGCACTGCTTTGAAAAGTTGCACTGTTTCTGAAACATCGCATTTGTTCTGGAACTGATGCATCGTGTCTGGAACGTTGCATGTTTCTGGAATGGTTGCATTGTTCTGGAACGATGCACTGTTTCTTGAACAGTCACAAACGTTGCAAAATATTTCGTTGGAACATTGCATTTGGAGGAAAATTTCAGACGAAATTTTTTATTTTTCTGGAAAAAAAAAAATTGTCCAAAAAGATAGTCTCTCGATCATTTTCCAAAGCCGAAGCCGAGTCGAGCGAGCGACGACGACTGCGCGAGGCTTGGTTTCTTCTTGGCTCACTATCCCTTCAAAGGAGTACTTCTTAATATAAAGGACAAATGATTTCTTTCTCCCACCAATGTGGGAGAAGCTATTTTTCCCTTCTATAAAGTGACTATTCACCTCCCTTTGTTCCCATTTTGTTCCACCATTTTCCATTCAACTTTCACCAAAACCCAACAATAACTAATCAGCAATTAGACATTAAAACAGATGATAATTAAATTGCAAAAAAATTGTTCACCTGATCAATTATAGGGAGATATCCACCAACATTTGGCAGAATGGTACCATTGGGAAGTATTCCACCTTCACTGCCCACACCAACCGCAATATCGTCACACCTCATCATGTAAAGCATGTCATACACCTGATTACAGCATGCCCTGCATCACTCCATGCATTTGTGCTAATAGTTATTGCCTGCAGCAAAAAACTCCCTCAAGTTATTTTATAAGAAAATTTCTGTTATGAGCTGGTAATATGCGTTATGCACAAATTATCAAAGGCAAGTTATATTACTTTCCATGACATGATTTCAACAAGACAAAAAAAAAGTAACTGTACAAGTTGTTCGATCCCAATTCATGACTTCAAATAATTGGGACACTGCTTACTGATAAAAGTTCTACAAAAATGAAATCAGAGTAAAACTTCAGCAACTTTTCAATTAATCCCATGAAAACCAAGACAGAATATTGAGAATACTTACCTGATTTCAAGAATTAAAGTCAAAGTAATCATTAGCAGCTAACTCTAATTTAAGAAAATGACTCTCAATCAAAACTACTCTCTATAGAAAGAAACCAAAGCCAATTGAATTGAATCACAAAATAAGGCTTAGACACTTTTGATCCCAGACAAGAATTCTCAACATAGACATCTACATATAGAGATTATATAGCTGATATCTCAAAATCAAAGATGAAGAAGATAAAAGAAGAGAACAAGGAATGTACAACAACTATAACACAACAATTATGCCTCAACTCCAAGCTAGTCGGGATTGTCCATGTGAATGGAGAGGCTCCTTATTGACAAGTGTACTATAAACTACAAAATTCAGCCTCGGAAATAAGAGTAAAAAAGGGCAGCACCGTGCACTAAAGCTACCTCTATGCGCGATATCCGGGGAAGGGCCCCACCATAAGGGTGTATTGTACGCAGCCTTACCTTGCATTTCTGCCAGAGGCTGTTTCCAAGGCTTGAACCCGTGACCTCCTGGTCACATGGCAGCAACTTTACCAGTTACTCCAAGGCTCCCCTTCAATAAGAGTGAGTGTGAAAAAAGTAAACCTTTATGTTAGCGGAAACGTGAAATAAAGAACAAGAGAAAGCCACAAGATTTAACGTGGTTCGGATCCGAATGATCCTACATCCACCAGAGAACAACCGCCTTTATATTATTAACAAAGAAAGGAGAGAGATCCCAAATACACCTAAGAGAATTTCTCTCAACTCTCTAGTCTTACAATATATTTTACTATGAATTTTTTGGATGGTTTCAACAATGAAAAATGGTCATCCTTTTATAGGTGGCCAAACTTGGGCTCCAAGCACAAAATAAGAAAAGAAAAAAAAATACAAAATTTATCCTCCACAAAGCATATGAACAGCTCCGGCCAAAACTTCTAAGCTTATTGGGCAACCCCGTTGTAAGAAACAAGAAGAATCAAACCTTTGTTGAACATAGTAGCTCCACCTAGCAGTTGTTCTCTCATATTTGCATAAGTTGATGCGTACTCCCGCCAAGTCCTTGCAGTGTGCAAACTTGGCGAGCGGGACTATCTTGGTCAATTACAACATTATTGTCTATGTTAACCTTCACGACCTTAATAATTCCCTCTTAAATGAAATCTCGAATAAAGTGGAATCTAACATCAATGTGTTTGGTGCGCTCATGAAATCTTTGATTTTTAATCAAATAAATAGAACTTTGACTATCACATCTTAGAGTTGATTCCAGCTGAACCAAACTCAATTCTGCCACCAAACCTTTCAACCAGATAACTTCTTTCACTGCCTCTGCTGCTGCCATATATTCTGCCTCTATTGTAGACAAAGCGACAATCGACTGTAAAGTTGATTTTCAACTAACAACACTGCCAACGAGAGCAAAGATGTATCCAGTTGTGGACCTCCTTTTATTAAGATCCCCTGCAAAGTCAGAATCCATATAACCGAGAACTAAAATACCTTTAATTTTTTGAAAGGTTAGGCCAACATCGGAAGCTCCTTTGAGATATCTCAATATCCACTTGACAGCTTCTCAATGCCTCTTTCCTGGGTTAGCCATATACCTACTTATGATACTTACAGATTGAGTAATTTCTGGACTTGTGCACATTATAGCATACATAATGCTACCAACTGCGCTAGCATAAGGAACCTTTGACATATGCTCCACCTCATCCTCAGATTGAGGCATTTGTAACTCTGAAAGTTTAAAATGAGAAGCTAACGGTGTATTTACAAGCTTGCTCATATGTATATTAAATCTCTCAAGAACCTTTTTGATATACCTCTTATGATAAAGATGTACAACACCGTCTTCTCTTGAAATCTCCATTCCAAGGATTTTCCTTGCAGTTGCTCCCAAATCCTTCATGTCAAATCCCTTGCTCAACAGTTTCTTCAAAGCATTTATCTCTATGATGTTGTTAGCAACAATAAGCATATCATCAACATACAACAGAAAATAAATCATTGAGTTACCAGACATCTTCTTGTGATACATATAGCTATCAAATGCATTTCTTGAGAATCCATGCATAGTCATGAATACATCAAACCTCTTGTACCACTATCTAGGGGATTGCTTCAAACCATACAAAGACTTCTTCAGCTAGCATACATGATCTTTATTTCCCTCAACAAGGAAACCTTCAGTTTGATCCATATAGATTGTTTCTTCTAGATCACCATGTAAAAACACAGTTTTGACATCAAGATGTTGAAGCTCAAAGTCAAATTGGGCAACCAATGCTAGTAGCACGTGAACTGAGCTATGTTTCATGATTGGAGAGAAGATCCCATTGTATTCAACTCCCTCCTTCTGACTGAAACCCTTTGCAACCAATCTAGCCTTGAACCTAACATCTTTCACTTCTGGAATTTCCTCTTTCTTTCGGTAGACCCATTTGCATCCAACTGTCCTCTTCTCCTTAGGACTTTCAACTAAGACCCATGCCTGATTCTTATGAAGAGACTCCATCTCTTTCGTCATGGCTAACTGTCATTATGCAGCATCCTTGCAAGAAGTTACTTTAACATACGAGGAGGGCTCACGATCCTTAATCTCTTCTTCTACAGCTACGAACGCATCTGCAATCAGATTTGTTTGCTCTATAAGGCATTCTAGTTTTCGTATCTGACTATTGTACTTTTTTTTCACAATTGTGTAAGGTTCATTGATAGCAATTTCTTTAAGATCTATATTTTTTGACTCATCAACTTGAGTCTTTTGATCCTTCTCCTTGGTAGGATCTACCGGTAGCTCCACCTGCTCATTGTTCTCATTTCCTGACAACTTCACATAAACTTTATGAGGATCAAGTATAAAGGATTCATCAAAGGTAACATCTTTACTAACTACAAATTTGAGTAAAGACAAACGCCAAAGTTTGTATCCTTTTACTCCATCCACATACCCTACGAATATGACCTTCTTAGCCCTTGGTTCAAGTTTTCCTTCATTAACATGATAATAAGCTGGACACCCAAATACTCATAAGTATGAATAGTTAGAGGTTTCACCTGACCATACCTTATTCAGAGTCTTAAAGTTAATTGTTGATGCTGGAGATCGATTGACAATATGAGAAGCAGTGTGAACTACTTCAACCCAAAACACTTTGGACATTTTGGCTTGTAGGTGCATACAACGAGCCTTTTCAAGAAGAGTTTTGTTTATCCTCTCAGCAACTCCATGCCTGGCCGTTTTATGTCTTGAGATTCCATGAACCTTGCAGAAATCATTGAACTCTTTACTGCAAAACTCCAATCCATTGTCAGTGCGAAGATACTTGATTTTCCACTCCGTTTGGTTTTCAACCAAAATCTTTCACTCTTTAAATGCTTTAAAAGCATCACTTTTTGCCTTCAAGAAATGCACTCAAATCTTTCGTGAAAAATCATCAATGAATGTGAGAAGATACCTCTTTCCACCCTTTGATGAAACTTTAGAGGGAATCCATAAATCTGAATAGATGTAGTCTAGCACCCCTCCCGTCTTGTGCTTGTTAGTGTTGAAGCTGACCTTCTTCTGCTTCCCTAAGATGCAGTGCTTATAAAATTCAAGTGTGTTGATCTTCTCACCATTCAAAAGGTTTCGGTTGCTCAACATCTTCAATCCTCGTACGCTCATATGACCCAGTCTCATGTTCCATAATCTTGCCTTGTCATCATTTGATAACTACACTATAGATGCATTAACAGAGCCAACAATAGTGCTTCCTGCCAATGTGTAGAGGCCATCCTCCAGCTTGGCCTTCAGCATGACTAAAGAACCTTTAGTCACCTTCATAGTTCCTTCTTCGTTCATGTACTTATAGCCTTGTTTATCCAGAGTACCCAAGGAGATCAAATTCTTCTTCAAATTAGAAACATGAAGAACTTCTATAATAGTCCTCACGATTCCATCATAGCAGTGAATCCAAACTGAGCCAATGCCAACTATTTTACAAGTTGCATTATTGCCCATTACTACAGTTCCTATATTTTTCTCATAGTTGTTGAACCAATCTCTTTAGAATGTCATATGTAGAGTACAACTAGAATCTAGCACTCATTTGTTGCCAAAGACTCCACTATTACATGATGTTGTAAGTATATATTCATTATCAGAATCATGCACTTGTTCAACAATGAATGCACTCGGCTTTTCTTTGGACTTTAACGTTGGACTATCTCATTCAAAGTGCCCTTTCTTGCGACAGCCCCAACACTCCACGTTCTTCTTATTTACATGAGACTTCAATAGGTGCTTTAATTTGTTCCTTCCTTGTTGGGTAGTGCGGGCTCTCATAAAGAGCCCACTAGCTTCGTCATTTTTGTCTCTTTCAAAATGCCTCCGTACATTATAAGAGTTAAGTGCTTGCTGCACTTGCTCAAGAGTGATAGGCTCCTTGCTATACATTATGAATTCTCAATATCACGATATTTTGAAGTCAATAAAAATAGCAAAGCATATGCTAGCGTCTCCTCATTTTTTTAAATTTTAACAATCTATAAGTCCATCACAAGTTTATTGTATGCATCTAGATGGTCTTGCAACAAAGTACCTAACTCCATCTTAAATATATGAAGACGCCGTTGTAACAACATCTTTGTTGTCACCGATCGATCTTGGTAAAGCCCTTACAGCTTGTTCCATAACTGTTTGGTCATCTCGTCAGTACCTATACTCACTTCACAGTGCATATTAGGTGTAAGCAACAGTTGGATGACACTCAATGCATCGCCTTCAATCTTCTCCTTGTCAAATTTGATGTACCATCGGGGTACTTTTTGTCAATAGCATGGATTGAAACTTCTCTCCGTACTAATGCTATCATCTGGATCTTTTAGATATTGAAGTTGTTACGCCCACTAAATCTATCAATTTCAAATTTCATGGAACTCATCGTTACTTGTTCTTCCTCTTCTACTACAGATAGTATCTGGAAATACATAAAACCAAAGTAATTCTTTTCTGATGTAGAAGTTCACACTATGCTGCAACCACAGAGTATACACAGAAAAAACCTTGGCTCTGCTACTAATTGTTAGTGGAAACATGAAATAAAGAACAAGAGAAAGATACAAGATTTAATGTGGTTTGGATTCGAATGATCCTACATCCACCAGAGAACAACCGCCTTTATATTATTAACAAAGAAAGGGGAGAGATCTCAAATACACCTAAAAGAATTGCTTTCAACTCTCTACTCTTACAATGCATTTTACTATGATTTTTTCGATGGTTTCAACAATGAAGAATGATCATCCTTTTATAGATGGCCAAACTTGGGCTCCAAGCACAAAATAAGAAAAAAAAAATTATAAAATTTGTCCTCCACAAAGTTTTGCTCGCTCTCCAAGTTCATTTACTAACCAAGTAAATTGACACATGATATTTTCTTCTACATAGGTTTGACCCATAAAATAAGCCAAATCAACTCTTTCACTTTTAAGTCCATTTGTGATGTGTTAAGCTTCAAAAGGTACGAGAGAGCAAGGAAATCATCATTATCTATATTTGTATCCACAAGAATTCGATGACCCTTTACCTCACTTGCCAATAATATTAACACCATCATTATCACTAGGAAAATTTTACGTAAAAATCCCAGAAACAACACGTTCTCTTTCTCCTTCATCACAACAAATTTAGCTCAAATCTTTTTGGGCCAGATGTCAACTCTGCTTCTGATTTTCTTGAATAAAGTTCAAAGCAGTGTTTTCAAAAACGTTTTCGGGGCGAGTCTCGGGGCGGGGCGTACCAAAAACGCTCCGGGGCGCAAATGAAAAACGCAGATCCATAGGGCGTAAGTCCTAGAATTTGGGGCATAAGTCCCGGACGTAAAAACGTAAGTCCCGGGCGTAAAAGTGTATGTCTGGGCGTTAATTTTGATTTTTTTTTTTAAATTTTAAAAGTATTTTTGCTATAAATCATATTTTTTTAATTATTAGTGTAATGATATTTATACTTTATGCTAGCATTTTTTTTATTTTTTTTTTCATATTTTAGTGATTTTTTCTAATTCTAAATATAAATAAAGAAATTAAAGCAACTTTCTTAGAAAGTAATTATAATATTTTTTCCTATATTATTGATGATTTATTTAAATTTATTTAGAAATTATTGAAAATCTTACTTTTGCTTAGTTTCTTAGTAATAAAATTATAAAATTGAAGATATATAAGATACGCCCCGTAGATCCATGAGACTTACGCCCCGTGTTTCGAGGCTTACGCCTCGCCCCATGCTATGCAAAACGCCTCGCCCCACGCCCCCGCCTTTTAAAACACTGGTTCAAATTATTAATAATGGGAAAAAACAGAGTGAACTACCTGTACATAACAGTTGGACTGGTTGTAGAATTGTTGAAGAGAAAGTATGTGTAAGAGATTTTATAGACATGATAAAACAAATTAAGTAGAAATTTAAATCATCAACGGTTACAAAGTAACACTCTGCTCAACAAAGTACAATTTTGTCTTAGCTCCACGAATTGAAATTCTCGCTAGGAAGTTCCACTTTAAGGTTAAAGTAATGTCTACCAAAGCCGACATCATTAATTTTGAGATTCAAATACGAAGGAGCACTTACTATCCCACCATAATTATTTTAGTGGTTTTCATTAACACTTCTATTTTAACCAACAGTGCAACAATAAGTACCTCCTCTAGTTTCAATATGTTTATCTGATTTTGATTTGGTATGAACTTTTAAAAAGTAAGAAGATTTTTGAATTGTGTGACTTTAAACTAAAGATATGTAGAATGTATCAAAATATATTTTAATCTGGAGGTCTTAAACATGTCTCATTGAAAATCAAAATTAAATAATTGTGTTCTTTTTGAAATGAACTAAAAAAAAGTTACTTATTGTGATAAAACCTAATTATATTGTGTTATATGTATATTGGGTTCCTGGTGCGGATCATTGTTTATTGATATTTCTTTGGGTTTCTTGAGTGAACCGATGACATTGTCTTAATATATTATCTTTAAAGTGGGCTATTACTTGAGACTAAAGGATAATAAAATGTTTATAAAGTAATGTTTAACTGATTTGATTTACGAGTTCTTATTGTTGGTTGACATTGAATTGAGTGTTTGTCGCCCCCCCCCTTTTTTTTTGCAAGAAGTGGGATTCAATGTGACAACTCTTTTTGGGATTAATTTGAGTGAAGAGTCGCCACCTAATGAATTAATGTGCGTTAGGGCACCATTCTAGATTAATTACGAACTTATTTTAATTTATTAGTCTACGTCAACCAGAAATTCGGGTAAGGGTTCAGGTTACCTCAAAAGGAAGGTGTTAGGCACCTTTCGAGGTCCACAAATATGAGTCCCAATCGAACTCATATATTACGTGGGGATCTTACGTGATAAGCAAAGGTCAAATAGTTTATTCACTTAATATTGACTAAGTGTTTAAACATGAAACTTCTATTTTATCATAATTAATAACTAAATGACAAGAGCTATTAAAACATAAACTGAATATGGATCAGATAAGCGAGGAGATAGAATGAACACAATCATATAGTTAAAATAATTACTTAAATAATAAACTTAAGCTACCCCAAATAATTAAAGCAAAACACTCGAAATAAAGAAAAGCAACGTCGATTCATAGGGAGTTAGTTTTATCCTATTCGGATCAGCGCCCGGCTTATTAACGATTGACAATGTAGCATATCGTATTATCGAATTTTTGCTCGGGGCAACTTCCATCATTTCTGACTTTCTATCTACCCACCCCACCTAATGGGTTATTAAGCCTAAAAGCGTTCTATAGAAAACGATAAAACTAACGTTCCCTAAAATGCCTACCCGTCCCAACTTAATGTCCAAGAGGCATTGGACTTACTATTTTGGATTTGGGTCTAGACAAAACAAAGTCTAGGCTACCTAATTAGACTCGGGGTTCGCGTCAAACAAAACAAACAAGACTAACATTTAGCATGTAAAGGTTTCAAATAAGCCTCTTAGTTAATTAAAGTAATTAAGTGATTAGCACGCTTAAAAGAA
The DNA here is from genome assembly GCA_031232105.1 of Capsicum rhomboideum. Classification (NCBI taxonomy): domain Eukaryota; kingdom Viridiplantae; phylum Streptophyta; class Magnoliopsida; order Solanales; family Solanaceae; genus Capsicum; species Capsicum rhomboideum. Next base: position 110,233,819 of record CP124719.1, on the reverse strand, counting down.
CAATTATTCATTTTACGTGATTAAGACCTATAGGTATAATTTCTAGGCAAGGCGTATTAATCAAGATGCCAGAAATTAAATAAAATGCAACATGTTAAATTAGGAATGCTGGAGATTAAATTAAGCATGCAGAGAATTTCTTTAAATATGCAGAAAATTATCTAAATATGTAGGAAAATTAAAAAATGTTGAAAGTTAATTAAGTATATTGAAAATTAAATTAATATGCTAAAAATAGCTTTTAATTTGCTGAAAAGTTAATATAAGATGCTGAAGATTAATCAAATATGCCGAAAATTGATTGACAATTGCTGAAAAATAATTTTTAATATGCTGGAATTTAAGTTAAGATGCTGGAAATTAAACTTAAGTGCTACAAATCAATTTAAATGTGCTAGAAAATAAACTTAAATGCTTAAAAGAGCTTATATGTGCTGAAAATTAATTCAAGAGTGCTGGAAAATAGATTTAAGTGCCGAAAATCAATTTAAATGTGTTGGAAGATAAACTTAAGTGCTGAAAATAAATTTTAGTACGTTGGAAATTGTTTTAATTGCTGAAAATTATTATTATATGTTGAAAATTAAATAAACTTGCTGAAAAATGGTTTAACATGTTGAATATTATTATAATAACATAAACTCGTTGGAAAATTATTTTAATAGGCTGGAATTAATTTAAAAGTGCTGAAATTGAATTAAGATGCTGAAAATAGTTTAATATGCTGAAATTAATTTAAAAGTACTGAACTTTGATTTTAAAATGCTAGAAATTGAATTAAGATGCTGAAAATTGATTAAATATTCTGAAAATTGAATTAATATACTGGAAATTAATTAACAGTTGTTGGAAATTAATTAAATATGCTGAAAAATAGCTTTTATATATGGAAAATCAACTTAAAATGCTGGAAAATAGTTTTGCTGTGTTGGAACTAATTAAAATCTGCCGAAAAGTAGTTTTAATATGCTGGAAATTAATTTAAATGCTGAAAAATGGTTTAATATGCTAAAACAATAATAATTTTAATATGTTAGCCATATCAAAGACAACATCACCCAAAGTAACACAAGATATTTATTCTTAACATGCAGTACACGAACCGATACTAGATATCATACTCCATATGCATAGTAACATGTATACACAACTTCAGATAAGAAAAATTTAACATGAAGGATTTCACTTATATCCATAGTATCTAAACATTCATCAAACATGTGTAGAAATGTTTAAACCCAAGAAACAGAGAGAACTTAGAAAAATGACAAGCAATTTGAACATCACCAAGCAAATCAATTTCTATAGCAGTTATTTCTACACATAACGAATTAGGAAAATGAAAACACATGCGAGTCAAGTAGAGTACTTGTTTGCTTCCATTAAAGAATGCTTAGAGCATTCGAAATCAAATATGTATAAACTAAAGCAGGGACTTAAACTATAGAGAGTTACACCTACGAATTGAATTACTTTGATAGAATACTAACCAGTAAATAGCAAAAGTAATAAGAGAAATCAAAAACCAACCTTTCCTTCCCCCGCAATATGAGAGCTAAAAAAAATGTAAACCGAGAGAAGAGTAATGATAGCCAAAGCGTGTAAAAAAAATGTGAGTCTCCATATAAGGAACTTCTAGTAAACAACACTTTTAACAATTTGTCAATAATAAGCCGATGGAAAAGACCACACTGATAGGAGTGTGGACAAAAGTATGTGTGTCATGTTTGTGTAGAAGAAAAGTGGGAGTGTCAATAAAAAATGTCTCATTGAAATGAGAGGATGTAATATTTATAATGAGAGAGATCAAGAATTAAAATGGTAGAGAAATAATTTATAGCAAGTATTTAGAATTAGGAAAAGAATAAATATTTGATTTGGAAAGATATTTTATTGTTATTATTTTTTATTTTGGAGATCATGTCATGATTTGGGAAGATTTTTTAGAATAATAATATTCTTATACCTAAAGAAAAGATTTTAGGAGGATTTTATAGATATGAAAGATTTGAATAAAATTTGAATTTGAAATTTGAGCCCAATATATATTTGAGTCCAAATAAATTCTACTAAAAATATATAACATGAGAAGTTGTTAAAATATTAAGTATAAAAGAGATAATAAGATGAAAGAGTAAGTAAATAAAATTCCTTCGCAAGTGAAGATTAATAATGCATTTGGTAAAACACAAAAATACGAATTTAAAAATACTTGCATAAATAATTTAACAAAGTTATGTAAGACACAATTAATAGATTATAAGTATATCATACAAAATTATCGATAATAAATAAAATATAATAAAAAATTAAAAAAATAAATATTTTTAATATCATGAATGCGAAAAGCAGGAATTTATTTAATACTAAAAATAATAATTAAAGAAATATCGGTATCCCAAATAGATAATTTGTAAAATAGCAGCCTATAAGGAATATAGGGAGGTCAAAATTGGGTGTCAACAGCTGCCCCTTCGTTACGTGGGAATGATGGAAGAATTGTCAAGCAACAAACGTTGACATAGTAGCCAATTTTTTCTGACCGATAGGATGGTTCACTGGAATTGAAAAGCAAGAGAGGTTCATTAAAATGGTGTGGCCGAGACTTTGGTTTCAAGTCGCCTAAATATCTCGGGTTTACGAGAATCAGGCCATGTGTAGTTCTAGGTTAGAGATAAATGAGATTTCTAAAGAGAATTAATGAATTTGAGCACAAGTCGACAAGACTAGACTATGATTAATGTAAAAGATGGAGCGCGAATGTGATAGGGATGAAGAATTATGTTTCAAAAGCGGGAGAAAAAATTATTTAGTCGTCTCGTATTTTTTGAGAAACTCAGCAGTAGCTCGTTTTAAGGTCCGGCAAGAAACCCAATAGAGCTTATTTTAAGGTTTGGTGAGGAATCCAATTCCGTTTTAAGGTCCATTTGAGGAGCCCAATGCCGTTTTAAGGTCTGTTTGAGGAGCCCAATGCCGTTTTAAGGTCCGTTTGAGGAACTCAATGTCATTTTAAGGTCCGTTTGAGGAACTCAATACCATTTTAAGGTTCTTTTGAGGAACCCAATGTCATTTTAAGGTTCTTTTGAGGAACCCAATGTCATTTTAAGGTCCGTTTGAGGAACCCAATGCTAAGTTGATGCCAAAATATTAATGCAATGCATTGTTGATTTTAATGTCGTCAAAGTTAAAGAGATAGAGAGACTTAGCTTCTTTTCCAGATTGAGGATGTAGTTTGGGTTTCCTTAATGATGTTGCAAGGCAGTGACTACATTTTTACCTGCTATCTGCACTCAAAGAAAAATTGTAAGTCGAAAAGTAAGGTTGACCCATACCTTTGCTTGGCTTGACTCCTCGTCATTGTTTTGATCTCAGAGATTGAGGCTTGTATTATTTGTGGTGAAATTTTTGAGAGTTTCTCAAAAATTTCTGCCCCAAATTTAGAATGAAATATGCCTTTCACACGTCCTTGTGAATTGACATACTACTTTCTTGTGAAATTTTTGAGGTTTCCTCAAATATTCTGCCCCAGTTTTCACTTTTGGAGTATTATATTCCTGCTTCACTCAAAGAAAGATATTAGTTCAAAAGAAATGGTTGCCTTACATTTGAACATCGTGATCTCAATTCGAATCGGTCTTTATATGCTCAAGAGTCAGGCCTATTAGCCTAATATTTAGGAGGTGTATGAAGTGTTTAAATTGGATATAGAGGGGAAAGAGAATTTTTATTAGATAAATACCGGGTCCAATAATGGACTGCCTACGTATCCAAATGAAAATCAGGTCAAACGTAGTTCAGAGTACAAAGAAAGGTAGATAAAACGAGGAAATGTTATTATCCATAAGGCAGACAAATAGAAAAAATGATGGCATGATAATGGTCTGTCCTTATCAGTCCATGTGATGTGCTTTGCGCTTTCTTCGAGAACGTCTTGGAAATATTTTTGTTGGATCACCTTGAACAATGATTTCGCCTGTAGTGATTGGGGCTGCACTTTTATCTCCCCTTTTTCAATTAGATTCTGAATTTTGTACCTTAGTGCTGAGCATTCCTCAATATCATGGCCTTGGATATTTGAGTGATTAGCACAATTTTTGGATGGGTCAAAGTTAGAAGATGAATACTTAGGAATCCATCCCCTTCTTGGTTGCACAATACCTTGGGCCCTCAATCTTTCAAATTTGCTCGCCAATGGCTCAGTCAAAGGAGTAAAAGTATGAGGCCTCATTCTTTTTGGTTGATAAAAATCACCTTGTATCGGATAAGACTGATGTTGAAAGTTGGATTGTGTATGATACACCTTACCTTGAAAATCTTGTTGAAAAGAGTAGGGTTGAATCTGATAAGCCTTACATTGAGAATCTTGTGATTCATAAGGTTCGAGATGCTCATGACGGGAGTCAAATACAACAAGGACTTCTTCATTATTCTGATAACATTACGTCTGAGGTGATAAATCCTTTTTCCCTTCCTCGGATGGACTCTTTGGTGCTTGGAAAGTGGTTGGCATTGCAGACACATCAATAATTCTCCCTGTTTGGATACCATATTCTAACTTTTTCCCGATTGAAATCAAACTCTCAAAACTGTGACTGCTCAAGAAGCATAATTTTTGGTAGTATATTCCATCTAGTGATCTGATGAAAGTTTGGACCAACTCTTCTTCGGGCACAGAAGGATGCATCTTAGAAGCCTCCAATCTGCATCGAATTGCATATTCCTTAAAAGATTCGTGAGTCATTCTCTTTACTTCGAGCAAATCCCACATTGTCTGATCAACGTTGATGTTAAACTTGTATTGCCCCACGAAGTCTTGAGCCATTTCTTCCTATGTACGCCATTTATCAAAGTTTTGTTTAGAGAACCAGGTGAGTGTTATCCCTGACAAACTTTGAATAAATAATCTCATTAGGAGATCCTCATTATGCCCTATGCCAACTAATCTGCCACAATAATCCTTTAGGTATGTGATTGGATCTCCATGCCCATCAAACATGTTGAACTTTGGGACTTTGTATCCTGGAGGCAAACTAATCCTTGGATGTAGACATGATTTCTCATATCTCAAGTCATGAATTCCTATGGAACGTAGACATTCGTCCAATCTCTTTTCTAAGTCATGAAACTTTTGTTGCCGTGCATCTAAATCGATTCCATCACTTTCCAGAGTGGTACGTGCTGAAGGCAACTGTAGAGAAGGTGTGTGAATAAGGCGGGAATAAGGAGATACATTCCAAACAGGGGTTTGCATTGGACGAGAAGGAATAAGGATGGGATCTTTTCAGATATTGAGCATATTTGTCATATTTACATATTTTCAGTCGAGTCGATGTTCAAATGCTAGACAATCTTTAAACAACATAAATAAATCAAATCAAAAAAAAAAAAAAGAATCAGTGTACCCAATAAGAAATGAGGTAATATGAAAATATGAGTCATCTTGTCAAAGAGGACTTTAGGACGAATGGGCTAGAACTTAAGCTTGAGAAGTTCTTCGATATCAAAAGATAGAAGATAGGCTCTAAGCAAGACCTAAATACTAAGTTCGTACTTAAAGCTGACGGGGTCAACAAGTACATAATGATAAGATATTTAAAAGATACACAGAGAACATTTTTTTTTGAAAAAGCGGGAGGGTTGAAGATTTAAGAAGAATTAACTAATTTAAAATATGCCGAATTTTCAACTTGGTTTGAAATAGTTGGAGAATTAAAAGATTATGAAAATTATTTGAATAACCTCAAAAGTATTCTAGTTTTCACCCTTATGATATTATGGAAAGGTGAAATAAAGGGAAAATATAAGATTTGATTGAAAAATTATTTGAATGATAAAGATTGTTTCACACTTTTAAAATACAGGGATATTTTGTAAAGAATAGAAAAGGCGGACCGCATCCTTATAAAGGATTTCCTACTTATCTTGTTGGAACAAGAATCAGGTCAGACGTAGTTCGAAATATGAGATTTATAGAACTTTGAATAGTGGATGAAAATGTATGACGGATAAAATAATTAAGGAGAGCAGCCAAGTACAAATATAAGAAAAATTTAAAGAAATAACAAATTAGGCATATGCACATAAATTATGAAAGCGTTCTTTTCGAGATTATGAAATCTCTTAGAACTTAGGCAAGGTTTTCTTAACAAGGTATCTTAGGCTTTGAGATGCATATTCCTTAGTAAAGGAATAGACGGTTAACATCTAGGAATAAGAGTGGTTTTTTGACATGATTCCCTCAAGCAGACAACTTGAGAGTGGGAAAGCTCATGACTGTCGTCGCACCACTGATCGATCGATTCACGAGACATTTCTCATAAGGTGCTTTAGAATATGAACGTCCGTGCAACCACACAGCCGTTCTTAAAAAAAAAAAGAAAAGAGGTTTCAAGTGGAGGAAAATATGAACGGAATGCCAGTTATATATAAAGCAGTAACACATAAGACATAGTAGAAAGCAGTAACATGTTGATCAATATATAAAAAAATAATAATAAAACTAGATAAAATTAACAAATACATAACTAAAGGGATATAAGGGAGATAAAAAATAACAAGTAAGCAATCAAAAGGGAAAAGAAGAGTGGAGGATATGAAAAGACAAACGAGATAAGGAAAGGGAAGAGGATTAACATACTTTCTAACAATAAATTAAAAGTGCCAAAATAATTATTTAAGAAAACTGATAACGTAAAAGAAATAAAAATTAACATGCATAATCAGAAAAAGTCGAAACAACTCAAGAAAAATAATTAAAAATGAAAATCCCACATAATACATAAATTCGTAATGGTTAGAACCTAAGTATCCCTAGCAGAGTCGTCATGTTGTCGCGCCCCATTATTCTCGCAAAAAATGGGATTCGACCTGACAACTCTTTTTGGGATTAATTTGAGTGAAGAGTCGCCACCTAATGAATTAATGTGCGTTAGGGCACCATTCTAGACTAATTACGAACTTATTTTAATTTATTAGTCTACGTCAACCAGAAATTCGGGTAAGGGTTCAGGTTACCTCAAAAGGAAGGTGTTAGGCACCTTTCAAGGTCCACAAATATGAGTCCCAATCGAACTCATATATTACGTGGGGATCTTACGTGATAAGCAAAGGTCAAATAGTTTATTCACTTAATATTGACTAAGTGTTTAAACATGAAACTTCTATTTTATCATAATTAATAACTAAATGACAAGAGCTATTAAAACATAAACTGAATATGGATCAGATAAGCGAGGAGATAGAATGAACACAATCATATAGTTAAAATAATTACTTAAATAATAAACTTAAGCTACCCCAAATAATTAAAGCAAAACACTCGAAATAAAGAAAAGCAACGTCGATTCATAGGGAGTTAGTTTTATCCTATTCGGATCAGCGCCCGGCTTATTAACGATTGACAATGTCGCATATCGTATTGTCGAATTTTTGCTCGGGGCAACTTCCATCATTTCTGACTTTCTATCTACCCACCCCACCTAATGGGTTATTAAGCCTAAAAGCGTTCTATAGAAAACGATAAAACTAACGTTCCCTAAAATGCCTACCTGTTCCAACTTAATGTCCAAGAGGCATAGGACTTACTATTTTGGATTTGGGTCTAGACAAAACAAAGCCTAGGCTACCTAATTAGACTCGGGGTTCGCGTCAAACAAAACAAACAAGACTAACATTTAGCATGTAAAGGTTTCAAATAAGTCTCTTAGTTAATTAAAGTAATTAAGTGATTAGCAATCTTAAAAGGACAATTATTCATTTTATGTGGTTAAGACCTATAGACATAATTTCTAGGCGAGGCATATTAATCAAGGTGCCGAAAATTAAATAAAATGCAAGATGTTAAATTAGGAATGCTGGAGATTAAATTAAGCATGCAGAGAATTTCTTTAAATATGCAGAAAATTAACTAAATATGTAGGAGAATTAAAAAATGTGAAAGTTAATTAAGTATATTGAAAATTAAATTAATATGCTAAAAATAGCTTTTAATTTGCTGAAAAATTAATATAAGATGCTGAAGATTAATCAAATATGCCGAAAATTGCTTGATAATTGCTGGAAAATAATTTTCAATATGCTGGAAGTTAATTAAAATGCTGGAATTTAAGTTAAGATGCTGGAAATTAAACTTAAGTGGTACAAATAAGTGCTGAAAATTAATTTTAGTATACTGAAAATTATTTTAATTGCTGAAAATTATTATTATATGCTGAAAATTAAATAAACTTGCTGAAAAATGCTTTAACATGCTGAATATTTTTATTATATGCTGAAAATAACATAAAATCGCTGGAAAATTGTTTTAATATGCTGGAATTAATTTAAAAGTGTTGAAATTTGATTTTAAAATGCTGAAAATTGAATTAAGATGCTGAAAATATTTTAATATGCTGAAATTAATTTAAAAGTGCTGAAATTTGGTTTTAAAATGTTGGAAATTGAATTAAGATGCTGAAAATATTTTAATATGCCGAAATTAATTTAAAAGTGCTGAAATTTGAATTTTAAAATGCTGGAAATTGAATTAAGATGCTGAAAATAATTTAAAAGTGCTGAAATTTGATTTTAAGATGCTGGAAGTTGAGTTAAGATGCTGAAAATTGATTAAATATGCTGAAAATTGAATTAATATACTAGAAATTAATTAGCAATTATTGGGAATTAATTAAATATGCTAAAAAATAGCTTTAATATATGGGAAATCAACTTAAAATGCTGGAAAATAGTTTTGATATGTTGGAACTAATTAAAATATGCCGAAAAGTAGTTTTAATATGCTGGAAATTAATTTAAATGCTGAAAAATGGTTTAATATGCTAAAACAATAATAATTTTAATATGTTAGCCATATCAAAGACAACATCACCCAAGTAACACAAGATATTTATTCTTAACATGCAGTACACGAACCGATACTAGATATCATACTCCATATGCATAGTAACATGTATACACAACTTCAGATAAGAAAAATTTAACATGAAGGATTTCACTTATATCCATAGTATCTAAACATTCATCAAACATGTGTAGAAATGTTTAAACCCAAGAAACAGAGAGAATTTAGGAAAATGACAAGCAATTTGAACATCACCAAGCAAATTAATTTCTATAGCAATTATTTCTACACATAACGAATTAGAAGAATGAAAACACATGCGAGTCAAGTAGCGTACCTGTTTGCTTCCATTAAAGAATGCTTAGACCATTCTAAATTAAATATGTATAAACTAAAGCAGGGACTTAAACTATAGAGAGATACACCTACGAATTGAATTATTTTGATAGAATACTAACCAGTAAATAGCAAAAGCAATAAGAGAAATCGAAAACCAACCTTTTCTTCCCCCGCAATATGAGAGCTAAAAAATGTAAACCGAGAGGAGAGTAATGATAGCCAAAGCGTGTAAAAAAAAGTGTGAGTCTCCATCAAAGGAACTTCTAGTAAACAACACTTTAAACAATTTGTCAATAATAAGCCGATGGAGAAGACCACACCGATAGGAGTGTGGACAAAAGTATGTGTGTCATGTTTGTGTAGAAGAAAAGTGGGAGTGTCAATAAAAAATATCTCATTGAAATGAGAGAATGCAATTTATAATGAGAGAGATCAAGAATTAAAATGGTAGAGAAATAATTTATAGCAAGTATTTAGAATTAGGAAAAGAATAAAAATTTGATTTGGAATTTTTTTATTTTTTTTTTTAATTTTGGAGATCATGTCATGATTTGGGAAGATTTTTTAGAATAATAATATTCTTATACCTAAAGAAAAGATTTTAGGAGGATTTTATGGATATGGAAAGATTTGACTAAAATTTGAATTTGAAATTTGAGCTCAATATATATTGAGTCTAAATAAATTCTACTAAAAATATATAACAATAGTAGTTTTTAAAACACTAAGTATAAAAGAGATAATAAGATAACAGAGTAAATATATAAAATAATAATAATAATAATAATAATAAAATAATAATAAAATAATAATAATAATAATAATAATAATAATAATAATCAAAAAAAAAAAACGCAGGAATTTATTTTATATTAAAATAATAATTAAAGAAATATCAATATCCCAAACAGATAATTTATAAAATAGCAGCCTATAAGAAATATAGGAAGGTTAAAATTGGATGTCAACAGTGTTAATATGCTTAAATGTGGTCTTGCGTACCTTCTTGATTTGGGTGACATAAGAAGGGATTGTTGCGAGGTATTCTGACTTACTTTCATTATTTGACTGACATGTCTATTACTTGTTTATAAATATATGCTTTAGAGTCATTAGTGTAATAACTGTCCGATGCATAATTAGTGGTGGAAAGTGATGGTGAGAATTTGTAACTAATGATATGATGGCGAGAAAATGATCAATTAATAATAAATGTCGTATCATGAGCCTAATGGTCGTTAGCGAGAATTGATAAGGACTGAATAAGGCCTCATAGTGAGAACATAGTAAGAAGAGTGGTAATTGAAATATGAAATTAAGAAATTAAATTGGTAAATTATATGTTCATAATTGATTCTGGATGTATATTATGTTTATGTGATTTAACCTTGGTCGGCCGGTGCTGCCTACTAGTACGTGTGGTTATACTGATAATATTCTTGCTATACCCTTTTTAGGGTATAATCTGGTTACAGATCAGTTGACATTTCTTACATGATGCGGTTAGAAATCTCCAGCAGCTTCTGTCCTTTCATTTTCATGGTGGAAGCTGGGTCTTATATTATTCTTCCTTTATTTTAGAATCTTTTGCACATGTCTAGACTAGATCCTCAGACAAAGTGTTTTCATTTATCGTATTCTTGAAGTAGATTGTAATATTTATCGGACTTCGAAATCTATGATGAAATTGTTCATAACTTCCACATATTTTCTAAAATAGATGGTAAGGATTCTACTAACTAGGTAGATTAGAGTAGGTGCCCGCACGATCTAACTAGTTGGGTCATGACAAGCCCCCTCGGACGGAACGACAGATTCATTTGTCCTTGGTGTTTTTCCCGAGGATGAAGAAACACCTGCTGCTTTTCTTTTTCCTTTCGACCGAGGGTCTTCCTCTGAAAGCTTCCCATCTTCTTCGATCTGTTGAGCGAGCAGAAGTTCAGACCCTTCAGGTGTCAAAAGGAAGTTGTCCAACGGATTACGGTAGAACTTACTTTGATTTCTGAAAGGGGAAAGCGATTAGTATTAACATGGATGCTTGAGGTATGAAAAAAAAATGGAGCACGCATACCGTGATCATTATAGATCCACCCTTTCTTAGTGGATATGTACTCCCAAGTATGTTCCTCTGAATACACAGATTCGAGAATCCTCCGGACCTAGGGACAGATGTCCGCATGGGGGGAACCCAAGCTTTGGCTACGACAAACGAAAATAAGAAGAGGAAAGGGCAAGAGAAAGTCATATGGAAAGGGGCAAAGAGAGCTTTTGCTGACAGTTCCATTCCTCTAAAAGAGAGGACTCACCCACAAAGAAATTGGAATGAATGAACACATACTTACCTTTCCACCTCATCCATATCTGAGAGGACACCCTTACTGCCTTGACACTTAATATTAAGCTGCTTTTCATGGATGATCCGAGGAGTATACAGAGTGATAAATTGGCTGGGAGTAAAGTCCAATCCCAAGATGTGGGTGATAATATTGAGACAGGCAATGACCCTCCAAACCGTAGGGGAAACCTAACCCAGGAAAATCCCATAAACCTCGTAGAGATGAAAGACGAAAGGAATAATGAAGCCGCCACCGAGGCCTATAGCGAAGGGGTTGGTGTAGACCCCCAGGTAACCTGTCTTGAAGGTGGAAATGTTTTTCGAAGGAAAGTGAGAAAGAACCTCGATATTATCCAATCAATCGAAGTCATCTTTGACTTTTTGAATGATGCTCTCGTCCAACAAAGATAAGAAATAGACAACGGAGCGCTTTTGCGACGAGGCTAAAAGATCCCAAAGTTCATGGAGTTTGCAATCATTCTTAAGGTGAGATGTTTAGGGGCTACCGAGTTTGCCAGGGACTCAGTCTCATTTGTGGACTTCACCAAATGATTGAAGTGGTTCTCGTTAATAGAAACAGAGAAAGAGTTGACATCATCCGCAGTAGGAACTCAAGGTGTGACATCAGGGGAGATGGTGGCGTTGCTGATAAGTCCCAGATTGGGAGCCGCAACATTGAAATTGGCACCAGTCACCTTGGTAAGGGCAATAATGGCATTTGCTTCTGCGGCAAAAAAGCTGGAAGGCGACATCACCAAGACACGGGATGAATTACAATGTAAGGAAAACATGGGTAGTGCAAGACGAGGGATCCACGAACTAGAGTATCTGTGAAGAAAGAGAGGAAAGATAAGGGAGAGCTAGGTGAAGGAAACTTGATTGAGTATTGGGGGCTAGGATTACTAAAAGATAAAGAGCCACCACTTGTCTCAAAGGGATGACACATGTCTCATAAAGATCAGAGATTAGCTAAAGTAGACGAAGTGCCCCTACGGTGGTTTCGAGCCAGCTAGCTTCCAGATCTTTCTGCTTTTTGAGGACATTCAGTGTTATCCTCAAAAAGTGGAGGGACTATGTATGGGGTGAAATAGTTTTTGGTAAGTATGGGCCGTCTCGAATCGGGTAGGACTGGAGTCGATGCATGATGGCATTATTTTGGGAACGAGACCGAGATGGACAAATATCCTCTCGGGCAAGCTAGAAATAGCACGAAACTACTATTGATGGAGACCATGCACAAAAGTACAGACATGAGACCAGTATGTCAGAGCTCTCAAGTGTATAGACGATCCTCGGCGGGTCCATGTCAGATACACGATATAAGGCTGGCATTCCCTAATGGTTCATCGGCAAGTGATTCTTGGTTATTGACTGCAGTACTGCAGGGTTCGAGTGGTACTCTCTTATTTGTCCTAAACTGTCCTTGTACACAATAAATAGGCACCACCTCCTCGTTGTAACGACATCTGATTTTATCATCTCTATCCATAAGCAATAAAAAAATTTCTAGCTTCGCCCTTAAGTTTTCTTTACCGTCTATTGCTTATTGTGCTCGTTGCTTAAGTTAATATCAACTCCGATCAAGGCCTACCCGTGACTCAGGAACTTCACTCTGTGTTGTCGTTCCAGATTTGTTTTCAGGCTTTACTTTGTTTGTGGATTACATTATTTACGTCATCTACTATGTTTGTTATTTTGCAAACTCTCATTACTAACTCGAAGCTAAACCTTAATGCATGCTCTCGACCCACCTATAAATTCAACTGTTCCAAATCGACGGTAAACAGAAAGCTCACATAGTTTCTGCCACACTCACTAAAAACCATTTGAAGTATTCAAATAGTAATCGTATACTAAGAAACTAGGTAAGAAGAAAAACTTAGGGTCACAAATTTGCGCGATATTATATTCACATTGCAAGAAAAAATGAGGGCTGGATCATACCTCAAATACAACACAAAGGTAACCTTTTGAACAATAGAAGAAGGCACACAACAAAATTTGCTGTGATTGTTTAAATCAATAAAATTATTATTTTTATATTGCTTATAAAAGGCAGCCAACCCATGATTGTAGGGCAAAGAGTGGAGATGCCCAATCTCTAGCGTTATTATATAAAGCACATTGCATTGCAACCAAGACAGGAAAGGAAGAATATAACAGGAACCAATTGTACAAGAAACAAATAAGATCAACACCACACACCACCAAAAGAATTTTAGCTTTTTACGTTACGTTTTAATATATGCAAAGTGTGATAGCGTGCTGATTTTTAGCTTTTAACAACCATTTATTTGAAATCTAAATCTAACGATGGTAGTTTATTATCGTTGACTATTTTTTATTTTTCTTTCTCCAAACATAGATAGAAAAATATGATTTACAAAAATAAAATACAAAATATTCGTAACATGAAGGTTTAATTTCTTGCAAAACAAATAATAGTTTTGACGAATTCCTTGGAGTGCACAATGATGACATTTCAATCAATAATATATAAGATACGAATCATAATATATAAGATACATATCATAATACAGCAATATGGATCTGTAAAACGGATACAATTTAACCAAAGTCAAAGGGACTGCCTTCCATATTCCTAACCAGCTCATAATTTTCTGTTAAAATACTTGCAAGGACCAAATATTGATACATATCTCATCATGTGATCTTATTATCTTAACGACCAAAAAAAAAAAGGGTTAAAATGCAACATTTTTCAGATTCAAATTTTCTTAAATTTTTTAATTTAATTTAACCATGGTTAAGTAAAGAAGTTACTGAAAAAAAAATAAAATAATATATCATACGTTCATGGGTTTGACGTTCGGATTGTTTCAGGCTTTCCAGTGGTTGGTGATAGAGGCTTGGAAACCTTGTCCAATGACCTAACATGGATTGTGATACTGCTTTTCATTGTTAGCCCCCTGCTATTAGATGGTGTGCTCCAAAGTCTTCTCTGCTCATCAAAGCTTCCAACTACAGCTGACTGCTTTTCATCATTTACTCTATTTGCAAAAACATTGTAATAAGCTAATGGATCCACATTATCCAATACTTTCACTGATTTGCCTTGCTTTTCGTCGATAATTATCTGTCCATCTACAGATTCATACCCCGTGGCAATGACTTTAATGTTCTTGACATCAAACGTTGATTTTAGTTCAGAACTATCACCACCCAAAATTACTGCTCCAAGGATTTCTCCAAGAAATATATCCTGAAATGTTACAAATGGTAAGTTACAGGATCTAGCAAAAATGAATTTGTACATTGCATATTAGGACGAAGTGGGAGGGGATTATATACCATATGCTTGTATCTAGGATGTGTCATTTGCAGGGAGCGTAATCTTGACAGTAAATGTTTTGCAAAGATTGCTTCCGGTGTCTTCTTAGTTATGTGAAGTCTATTAAGAATCGTAGGAAATGCACTGACTTTCCGTTGTACGCCAAGTGGAATGAGAGTGATATTGAATTCTGAACTCAAAACTGTCTTTGCTGCCAGAGGGTCAAGAAACATGTTCAGTTCCGCAAATTTATTTGAAGGAACATTGATCACATTTCCCTTATCAGTGTTGTCATGGTTGATGTGCCCTCCAACAACTAGTATATCCTGCATCATAATTCAAAAGAAAGTGCTTTCTCACTTAGGAATGTCTATAGATATCTCGAGCTGTAAACTCAAACAACACTTGTTGCAGTTGAGCGATATAGAAATGTATTGATATGACATTGCGGTTGACATAAACTACCAAGGTATATTCACCTAGGACCACGGGTAAAAATAACTATCTGTCGTAAGATGATAAGGATAGAGGAAACACTTGCCTTGATCACGTTGGTCATATTCTTGTCCGCCAGAACAATCTTGGCTATGTTGGTCAATGGGCCATTGGTTAAAATGGTAACCTTGGATCCTGGATCAAGTGATTTCACCACTGAATCCCATACTTCTAGTGCCAGAGGTTGTCTGAGTTCAGGATGATCAGTGTCCCTGGGTGCTCCAAATTTCACAGAATTTTCAGCTGTATATCTGAAATTATTTAGACCAAGATGGTATATCAGCAGAATTGTGGAGTACAAAAGTGAACCTGTGGGAACTAATTGCTTAGACTCATAACATGGAATGCTAATGCTTGACAAGTTCTTCTACATGGATACTATAGGCAGATTCAGACTAGATAATGTACCTGCGAGAACTTCGAGGCAAAGAACGAGATAATCCATAAAGAGTGTCTGAGTCGAGAAATCCACCGCTGCCTTGTGGAATAACCTTGTTGTACTTGCAGTCACCAACTGCAGAGAAAACAGGATCAGACTGGTTCATTGCAGACACTTCTCCAAGGCCAACGGGAATGTCATCACGACCCATCATATGAAGCAAATCATACACAGAATCAATTGTTGCAGCATTTGCCCAGCCGGTTGGACTCACAATTATGGCCTGAATGGAATAATATATTGCATATTGATAAGCATTGCTTACTTAACTTAGTTATCTACAGAATTTATTCCTAAATTGCCCAAGACTTTATAAAGAGTTAAGAGAGAACATTCCCATTCGCTCAACCAATATGGGGCACTTAACATCTCCTGCATGTCTATGACTAGACATCTAGTGCGTGGACAATCTAACATGGAGAACCACCATTGGATGAAGCAAAAAATAGGAATGGGTCTGTCTCTGATGTTATGTTAAGGAGAGGCACCTTGGATCTAACTCAACATGAAAAGCTAGCTCATGAAGTAAAATAGCTCATTAGGCTATTTTAATGAAGATAAGGAAGGCCATCATACCTTGAGATTGATTTCTTCGACTGGTAACTTAAGGAGATAAATGAGAGCTAGAAAATCTCCAGCACTCATATCCATATCAAACACAACATTCTTTCCGAGTTTCTTGCCCCTGAAATCTGGTTTGTGAAGTTCTCCGGTGTAATGAGGAAATTGTGTAGAAAAATTGAATAATCCAGAATTTTCTCTTTGGTTTAAAATCTGTTAGAAAAAAGAGGTTTAGAGTAAATAAGAAACTGGTATTCTATGAAACACAACCAATTCAAACTGAGTAATTAACTTACATCCAGGAAGCTAACAAAAAATTCTCTGTCTAGTGTACTTTTAGGATTTTGATTAGGTTTTGCTCTTACAGCAACACGAACAGGTACTCCTCTTGGCCCAACAACTTCTTCTGTATAACCATCCTGATACACAGCATCAGCTCAGAACACATACACAAGTACAATGATCAAACAAATAATGGATCACAAAAATTGAAAATATAAAGTCGTTGCAATATGATATGGAAAGAAAATCTTTGGCTTTCTTTACAATGATTTACTTACAACAAGCATAAATCATCTTTTGGTTAGTTACCAACGAAACGACATATTTTACTAGAGATGATTCTTCACCTGGCATTTGCCCCTCCCATTCTTGACTACACAAAATGGATCATGAAGTCTAGTCTGAACGTGACCACTATGAACTCCATTTCTTTCCAAGTCGAACTTTGGAGTTGTACGTCCATCAAAAAATGGATTTGATCCATCGGATATCCCGTATGGCATATTTGAAGTAACCACAGTAATATTGATATACTCCATTTCTGCAAATTCATTTTCTCCTTGGTGGTTTTGTCGTTTCTTCATTATTGAAGCAGCTATTCCAGACATAAATGAGTCCCACATAAAGTAACTCTGCATCCAGAAACATTATCATCACTTAATCATATCACATTGATGTTTTTATACCAAAAGGTACTGTATATGTACATAGTAAATGTTACCGCATAGAATTGGTTATCAAACAAAGTATCGCGAGCAATTTTCAGGGACTTGAAACAGTACTGTGCCTCGTAGGTATGCTGATTCTTCCCAAAGGTCTCAAAAAACTCTTTAGTAATGGGAATGGTGTTTGTGGCGTCCAACGGGACAAGAGTAACTGGAATACCAGAATGAATCACCTACAGTATAAGGAAATAATTAAGATTAGCTACAAGCCTACAATACATGACTAGAAGTCACGTCGATAAAAGAACATGCAGAAAAGAAATGCCTATTGATTTTTGAAATACCCGGTAAGCAGCAAAAGGATCCATAAATAAATTGAATTCTGCATAAGGGTTGCTTGTGTAATCTGTGAATAAATTGCCATGGTCACCACACGGTCGAGGTTGGCAAGAAGAGGTCGAGTTCTTTGGGCAACACCCTGTAGAATTTTGTGATCTTACACTACCTCCCATAATGTAAATATGCTCAACATTTTTCTTTAAATGAGGATTGCTTAGCAGAAATAGTGCAAAGTTTGTATGTGCTCCAATAAGAAAAACTACGGTTGGTCCAGAAGAAATTGTTTTAATCATTACTTGCTGAGCAGTTGGCTGTCGAAGAGGAGAATATTGTCTCTTGCCCTGGTTACAAGTTCCAGATTAACAAGTTATGCACACATTTTAAATAAAGGAGAATAAGCTATGAGAACTAAGCTTCATCATCTAGTTAGAGTAATTCTATGAGGGATAGAATGAAACTTATCCTCGAATTATTGTCAATTCTACAGTTTCACATTCAGTACCTATCCAGGTAAAGCTCTTCACCATTCATGTATCAGAACAATTATATAGTCTTGAAACACATCAACACTTTTAAATGCTATAAGCCGCATCATTGCAAAATTTTGATTGATATGATTAAGACGGGGAGAATTGTACCTGTGGAAGGAAACTCTTTCGGAATCCATAATTTGAATCGATATCCAAGCGTCCTCTGCGACCAATAGGTACAGCTTGTCTATATCTACAATATCCAGCTGTTCCATTTCCCTAACAAATCAGTGAAACTTAAGTAACATATTCAGGAAAAGGGAAAGCATGGAGATGTATAACGCAACGGCATTTTGACATGAGCAACAAATGCTTAATTTCAAAGGTAGAGTAAATGGAGAATTTTTCTCACCTGATCAATAATAGGGAGATATCCACCAACATCTGGCATAATGGTACCATTGGAAAGTATCCCACCTTCACCTCCCATACCAACAGCAATATCGTCACGCCCCATCATGTAAAGCATGTCATACACTTGATTTACAGCATGCCCTGCATCACTCCATGCATTTGTGCTAATAGTTATTGCCTGCAGCAAAGGTTTTATCAAGTCAATTGTGTAGGAAAACCTTTATTATCAACTGTCAGAAAACACAAATATATATATATATATATATATATATGTGTGTGTGTGTGTGTGTATTGGATGTGCAAAGAAAAATGTCATATTGGCAGTTGATGAGAAAAAGAAATTATATATAAGGGGTAGAAGTAATCTTAATGGTGTGAGGGCTTTCGAGGAAAACCATGCAGCCTTTAACAAAAGGCAACATCACATGTTAAAAGGATCTTTGCGCTGGCTCAATGTACCTTGTATCAAAGTCAGATGACTGATACACCAGGTAAACCAATAAATCTTGGTGATAGGCCACATGATAGTTTTGAGTGTACGAACAAAAGTCTCGTGTTAGAAGTAGATAAGAAAAAGAAGCTACACATAAAAGGGTGTATGAATACTCTTAAATTTGAGTTCTTTCGGGAAGTATGTGCAAGTTTGTCCAAAACGGACAATATCAATATCACACAATATTCTTAAACGTTCCGTGAATTTTTATAAACCAAACACATCTGCATATAGAGATTATACCTGATACCTCAAAGTCAGAGATGAAGAAGGAAAAAGAAATTAAGAGAACTAAGTAATATACAAAATACAAATTCTATTATTAGAACGAGAATTGGTGATGTCTCTGTTCGCTCTGAAGATGTAATTAAGTGAGTTCTTTTCACTTAATGTATGCTATATTTTTCGATTTGCCTCCTATTCTATTATTTTTAATGATTTACACCCTGATCTCTTCATTAACTCTCTTGCTTAAATTATTGTGTGAAGGAAAAACAGGAAAAAATAAAATAAAAATAAGTATAGTGCAAAATGAAAAATCGATTTCTGTAAATGTAGCAACTCGATTTCTTTCTCTAGAGAATCAATTGCAAGAAGCTAAAAATAAGGTTCTAAAGAACAATTCCAAGATGAACAGAGGTTCTATTAAAATTCATACTATAACAGAAATAAATCCAAAGTGTATTTATTTCAGCCATCAGTAATGAATCCCAGTAAATATATAGGTACACCAACTATGTCAAACTTAGAGTAGATGTACTACAAATATTATCAAATTACAATTAGTTCCAAATGACTAATGAATTTTTCAATGGTCCTAAGATTTTCTAAAATGAAGGATTCTTTAAATCCCCTACATGTCTCAATTCTTATGTCATTTATATAAATTGTTAAATTATATTGAATGTAAAAGTGCAAATTAAATTGAACCTTGTGATTTTAGGAATCTATACATACACGCTAAACACAAAAGAATTGTTCATTTTGCATTACTTTTTGTCTATTTTTCCTGTTTTGTCCTCACGGACAATTCAAGAAAAAATGTTTTTTGTTATACTATTTTATAAGGAAATGAGGAGATTAGGGTGTAAATTATTAAAAACAATAAAATAAGGTGCAATTTAAAAAATAACACATATTACGGGTGCAAAATGCAAAAAACTTTAATGAAGTAGTAAAAGGAAGTATAGGAGTAGATTATTTTTTAGGTGATTACATTCAATATGATTTCATAGTATAGGACCGTAAAAGTCTTTAATTTGGTTCAAATCTTTCACCACCTTATGCAAAAAGAAAAAGCGTGTGCGTGTACACACACATATATATATTTGGCACATAAAAGAATCAGTCATGCACCCCCTAACGTGATGTGTTGAAAATATGATTATATAAATAAAAAATGTGATTTCACCATGGTCACAATTCAACACTTGAGAATAAAAACAGAACATTGAGAGAAAAAAATACCTTTAAATCCATTTCTGATCTATTAAACTTCAAAATGTAGAAAAGAGCAAAGAAATCATCAGTATCCATATCTGTATCCAAAAGGATTTGATGTATACCTTCTACTCCATTGTAGAAAGTTGGCACAAAGATAAGAATCATAAAAAGAATTCTACGTAGAAATCCCAGAAACAACATCTTCTCTTTCTCATTCATCACAACAAAATCTTTTTTTAAAACAAGTGAGAGATCAGCTGAGACTTGTCTTCACTATCTATATTAATAATTGGATGAGTTATAAAGTCAGCTTATGTAAATATATACTCCCTAGCATCTAATTTTCTCATTAGGATATAATGTAAAAAAATCAAGATTAAGAATTATATAATCTAATACAATACAATGTGCATGGAAAAGTCAAAGGAGAATAAACAATTAATAAAGAACATTTAGTTGTTACATTTGTATAATCTATCTATATATAATAGGAGAGACAAAACTCTCTTAGGCTGCCAAGTATAAGCACGTAAAAAATCCACATTTAAAAATAAAAATAAAAAATAATCTGCAAATCAGAAAAAATATAACAAACATAAGTTGAGTTTGAAAATTATTTTAATTTATTTTTTTTAAAAAACTGTCAAATACTTTCATTCAATTACCCACTAATTAAGGAACCAGTTTAAACCGAAAAGTTGGAGTTTGAAACTTAGTATTGATATTACATAGATGAAATTATAAAATTTTGGTAATTGTTACATATATGCTGTAACTTATTATTATTATTATTATTTGGAAAATTTTGATTATCTTTTTGATGAACTTTTAATTTA
Source organism: Capsicum rhomboideum (assembly GCA_031232105.1). Lineage (NCBI taxonomy): Eukaryota > Viridiplantae > Streptophyta > Magnoliopsida > Solanales > Solanaceae > Capsicum > Capsicum rhomboideum. The sequence goes on along the minus strand of CP124719.1, from coordinate 110,212,577 downwards.
AAAAAATTAAAAATTTATTATATCTCCTCCTAAAATTTTGGTAATTCATATGCAGTAGCTTATTTTTCATCGACAAATTTTGGCTGTCTTTCTCATAGATTTTTAATGCAATAAAAATTAAAAATTGATTATGTATTCAAAATTTTGGTAACTACTTATATCTCCTAAAATTTTGATAATAAATACATATACAAAAACTTATTTTTTGCATGATTTTTGCTATCTTTTAATCTCCTAAAATTTTGGTAATTTCTACATATGCAGTAACTTATTTTTTGACAGATTCTGGCTATTTTTTCATAGTTTTTTAATGCAATAAAAATTAAAAATTGATTGTCTATCCTAAATTTTGGTAACTACTTATATCTCCTAAAATATTGATAAGGGATACATATACAATAACTTATTTTTTGCATGATTTTTTCTATCTTTTAAATAGATGCTTAATGCAACTAACAAATAAAAAATGTTATTTCTCATGCATTTTTTATAATTGATTAAATCTATATTTTTATTTAACTCATAAAATAATGGGTAAACTAAAAAGTCGATGAATCACTATCATTGCAACATGGAGGAGGAAGTGAGAGATAAAAGAAGGACATGAAAGTAGGGATATCTAGTGAAGCACAAATAAGGCTGAATTGGGCAAACCAAAGTTTACGCGAAAGTTTTAATCATAAAAAAATAAAATTTCAGCAAAAATTTCGAATTACAAAAGATAAAAAGGCTAGATATTTTTTAATGAGTGGCTACAAGTGGTTTTAACTATATTTCCATCAACTGACTAGGAGACAATTGCACATATAATTTTGAATAGTATTAAAAAATATAAAAATATCAATTAAACACATATCAATTTTCAAAAAATCAATTCAACAATTACATATAGATTATACACATACAAATATCAAACATGAAATTCAAATTCAAATTCAAATTCAAATTAAAAAATCCCATTGATTCTCGAGTATCACTATCAAACATTATACACATTTAGATTCATAATATATACTCAACTTTTAAATTATTACGTATTCTGCCTACAAGTGGTTATGTTATAGTTCCATCAAATTTGTAATGACCCACATATTGAAATTTAGAGATTTCTATGTTTTGACCATTTTTTCCTTCCCCGAGGTTGTCTTATCTCATTTTCAAGTTGTGGAGATGGTTGGTATGGTTCTCGATGCATTTGGAAGCGTTTTAAATAAATTTGTGGTTTTCATCATCTTTAAAGGGTTTAGTTTGACTTTGGTCAACTTTTAGTGATCCGAGCCTCGGATGATGATTCTGATAGTTTCATTAGATTCGGAATTTTGATTTTGGGTTAGTTAGGGTTCCGAGGTTTTGTTTTGCATTTTGTCCCTCTGGTTGAAAACTAGTGAAAATAGTTTACCTTTGGGAGCTTGGTTTAAGGAGATTTCATAAGAGTTTTTGAGATTTCTTTTGTGGGTAAGCTTCCTAATCTTGTATTTATCATTTCCCATTGATTTCTTTATAAATCCAACTTCAAATACTTGATTTTAAATGAGATTTTGTGGGTTTTGTCGGTGAAGCTTAAAAATGGTTTTTCTTCGATTTGGACCTCATTTTTAACTCATTTTCGCTTGGGTTTTCAACGATAAACTCCTATAATTATGGGGAACATTATTCTTAAATAAAATTTTAATTTTACCCCTTTCGTTTTCAAACCTATTTTTGGCGTCCGTGTTGGACCCATCTCGACTATAGTTGATATGGGTATCGATGGACTCCTTTTGACTTGTAGATGTCATATTTGTTTAGATTGGACACGTTTGGTATTGATTCAAGGGAGTCGAGCTTTTTGTTGAGGCTTTGGACAGTGTTTGGAGTTGTGGATCTTCTTTAAAGGTAAGTTGAGTTATACCTTGACTTTTTCCAAAGTGTTTATGTGTTGTATGCTTGTTTGTTTGTATTTTGTGATTCATTTAAGATTTGAGGTTCCCGCTTAGCTGAAATAACTAGCATCTCCGTGGGTACCAGCGTCTTTTGGTGGATTATAGTTAGATTATCGTCTTTCTTAGTTAGTAGTATTGCTTGTAATTATCCTTAGAGTAGAGTGTAGATAAATAACTTAGTGATCTTGAAGCATTAATATTGGATTCCTATTTTAGAGCTTGAATCTTGTTTAGCAGATTTTATTGTGATGATCGAGGATTAATGACCTTTAGAGAATACTTAGAGCATAAGTGGACTTGTAATAGTGGATGAGACTTATCGTATGAAATAAGCTAGGTTTAGGTAGTTTCGCGATATATTGTTATTGGGATTGTTGTTAATTTTGTGTTGCCCGTGTGGGGCTTATATGAACTTCACTATGAACTTGAGTAATTATTTATGATCGTGTGCCCGAGTGGGGGCTTATATGCATTTTGCTTTGAATTGAGGGGATATATTATTGTGATGCCCAAGTGGAGGCTTGAATTGATGTTATTGGTCATGTTTGCGTATTAAATGCCTCATCTATTATTGTGTTTCTCGAGTGGGGGTTTGACTACTTGTCATCATAGGCCTTATCTGTGCATTAGAATGTCATATCTATGATTGTGTCGCCCGAGTGGGGACTTGACTTGACATTGTAGGCCTTATCTGAGCATTTAATTGCATATTCATTATAGTGATGCCCGAGAGAGGAGTTGAAAATGATAAAGTTGATAAATACATGACCATTTATTTTGGTGGTGCCAAGTGGAAACTGATATCATGAATTATTGATACATTGAGTTGATTCTGAGATCACTTATACATGTATTGAATGGATTTTGATCTTCATACTGATTGGTGGTGAGCATTACATCCTCATATCAAGCATGCATATTCATGAGACATTGGTACCACTGAGACATTCTAATTTTGTAAGAAAATGAGTCACTTTAAAAAATGCCCATATCGAGGGATGTACCTGTAAGGTTGACTTGAGACATGAGATTGAGATTATGGATAGTATATGGGTTGCGAACCCCCTATGGGTCCTACTTTGGGAGCAGCTTTGCTCGGTAGGTGTATTGCATAACTTTCAAAGATTCATCATCATCACATCATCATCACTGCATTGCATCATTTGCATTACATTGACATTACTTGGTATGATTTAGTATTGTGTTAGTAATTAATTTTGTATTGTATTTCTGTGTTAGAACCTTGTTTATGATATTGTGTTTGAGCATTCATTTTATTTCATTACATTATCTTATATCATCTTATATTGGTTGGGAGGTTGGAGTATTGTAAGACGTAGGGTATGGTTGTGGCTTGATCAGAGAGATAGTTGTGTAACATCTTTGGTAGCATGAGATACACTCTTATATATGTACACTCTCCCCATTTTAATACCATATTATTGGTTGATTATCATTGATTAAGTCTGATTTATCATATTGGTGAGTCTTCTTCATAAATGACTTTTCTTATTTGTTGATCATGAAGTGATTAGTGTTGACTCACCTAGATTAATGTGCCTATCCTGTTTTTGGTAAATATGTGGACCGTTGTGTTGGGTTATCCCGATAGGATGAAGGGTTGTAATTGCGGGTTATAGACTGTTTGGAAAACCTTGGGTAGTTGGGGTGGTGGTTCTCGCCATCGCTTTGGATTAGGGTCGATTATCGACGATGCTTGCTAAGTACACATGGTTTTGTACTCACCCTTGCTTCTCTTTCTTTTTTCTTGTTTTCTGCACCTTGTGCAGGTATTGATTCGAGTGGTAGATTATAGACTGCGTTCCTTCGGCGTTGGATATTGCAGAGATTGAGGTAGTGGCTGGCAGACTTCGGAACCTCTCGGATCTCTCTTCTTATGTATTATGTTTTATTTGTATCTTAGATATTTTAGATGATTATTATATTTCTGAATCTGTATTAGAGGGTTGTATTAGTGACAACTAGACCTGGGATGTCATTTTGGAGACTTTTGTCTTGGTTATATATTTGGATTTATTCTATTCTTTTGCTTCTCTCTATTCTCCTTTATTCATGTTCTTTTGGATTGGAATAGGCTTACTTGTCCAGAGGGTTTTGACAAGTGTCATCACGTGCCTATTTTGGATCATGACAAAATCCGACTAGAAGATAATTGCACATACAATTTTAAATAATGTGAACATAAAATAAAATATCAATTCAACACATTAGTTTTCAAAATTCCAGCTCAAGAAATACATATAGATTACATAAAGTTCAACACAAGTTGATTATGTTTAATTTTATATATTGCTTTTTAAAATTTTCAATTGTTACTTTCAATTTTACGATTTTGCAAGATAATGGAATTGTGCAATTTTGAACATAGTTTAAACCTTATGAAAAATTGTTCAATCTTTGATTTTTCCAATCAAATATTGACTTATTATCCAAAGCAAGAAATAATAAGATTAGGATAATAATATATTTCGGAAATCAAATATTCAACTTTGATGAATTTATCCCATAATAGGGTAAGTTAGATTGATCAAAACTATGTAGTAATTGATAATATCTAAGTTATGAAAATTGGAGAAGTATTTACATAATAACTTAAGTCAATTTGAGATAAATAAATGCTAGAAAAACATTAATATCAGTATTATTGAACCAAAAATATTAGTTTAAAGATAACATATTTTAAAAATATTTATTTCATAGTTGGGTAAATCAAATTGATCAAAACTAAGTAGTTGTTGATAATGTCTAAGTTATAAAGATTACAGATATATTTAGATAAGGGAAAAGGGTCAAATATACCCATAAACTATGCGAAAATGTCTAGATATACCCTCCGTTTCAAGTTTAGCTCACCAGTGCCCTCGCCGTTCAAGTTTAGGCCTAAAAATACTCTTGGGGACGTTAGTTGTTTTGCTAGACTTTCCCAGCCCCCACCCCCACCCCTTTTTTTTAAATTCTCTCCATCATCTCTCCCCAACATAAATTTTCTCTCCATCATCTCTCCCCAAGGATAAGTTTTCTTACTCCGTCGTTTTCATTTCAATTTCTGATTAAATTTTAAAAGAATGAGTCAAAATTCGAGTGTCTCAAGTAGGTCGACTCTGAATTGTCAATATGGGATTGCAGCAAGGATTTTCAAGGCTTACACTCCTATGAATGCTGGAAGACGTTTTTTTAAGTGTTCTAAGCCTGAAGTACATAGAATATGTACTTTCATCAATATGTAATTTCATCAAATCTTTTATTTTTGACCATGGTTGATTTCAAGTTGATATTTTGTGCAGGGTTATAAATGTGCTTTTTGGAAATGGATTGATGATCCGCTCCATCATCGAGTTGTCAATCTCGTCCACAATTTAAAGAAGTAAAATGATAATCTTCATCGTGAAAAAAAAGCTTTGGAGACAAGAATAGTTCATCTTGAAAAGTATTTGACATCTGATATTGAAGAAAATTGTGAAGATCAGGATGAAATTAGTGTTTTCAAGTGTGAGAAGGTTTTTTCCGATAGCCAAGAGGTTATTATCGATAAGTCTTTGGTGGATGATGGGATGCAAAAATCAAAGGAAAAACTCTTTAGGATGTGGCTTGTGATAGTAATGTCGTGGTATTTTTTGTTGGATTCATCACATCTTGGGTGATGAAATAAGCATCATCTGTGAACTTTTTCATGTTTATATGGTTGATGACTTTGAAATTCCTATTCATATGTTGGTTTAAATATGATCGGCCAATTTTCAATTTCTATATGGCAATAGTTGTAATGTCGTTTCAATATGATATTCCTTTTTTTTGTTCAATTGTAATGTCATTTTTTACGTATTGTTGCACCAGACAAGGTAAAAATTATGTTCGTAATTGTGTTCAATGTCTTGAAACAGGAACAGTATTTCAGTAAGATTTCAGAAACACCAGGAGCTTAGGGTCTGCTGCAATAGCTTCCCACACCTGAACAAGTATACATAATCAGTACCAAGGGAAAGTGGGCTACATTTAGAACCAAGATCCATAGTCCTCATTCTATCTCATTTACCATTTTGTCACACCCTTGGGCGTCTTGCTATGCATATTTTGATATTGCAATGTTGCATAGTTGCTTATCAATGTGACATGTTTGTGTTGTCTATTTTGGTCGTCTAAGCCAGTGGAGCCTTGATCACACCCTTGTATTGAATATTCTTGTATTGTATAGATGATGTGCATTTTTACTAGTAATTTGCTGATCAATGTCTTTTTGTAGTGGAATGCTTGTTCAAGATCCATCTAAAACAAAAAAACATGAAAAAAACTGGGTAAACCAGTAGTAGCCAAATAATAAAAAACATCAAAAAAATTGGGTAAACCAGTAGTAGCCAAACAATAAAAAAAAACATCAAAATACTGCATAAACCAGATCAACAACAGCCAAACATCACCAAACAGCAATAAAATATCATAAAATTGGGTTAAAAAAAATTAGGAAATCAGCAACACCACAACAAAAAAAAGAACAAAACTGCAAAAAAAGAGGGAAAACCAGCAGTCAAACAAAACAAAATAGGGTAATTTAACTGCAAAACAACAAAAATTCAACAAAAATCTGACCTTATTTAACAACTAAAAGCTACTTAAATTAAAATTCATTCACCTAACCAAAAGATAGTGTCATCAATACCATTCAACAATAACATCACCATAAACGAAAAAGACAACTAAAATAAACACAATCAAAAGGTGTCAATAATGCCATTCATCAAGGCAAAAAGTTTCACTTAATTGAAATAGACAACTAAAATAAGTACAATCAAAAGGTGTCCATAATGTCATTCCTCAAGGCATATGAAAGTTTCACCAAACTTAATCATCAGGTGCTTAACCAACCCAAAATAATTACTTTTGACCGTATTTTTTGTCATCCAATTGTGGTTAACCACTGGAAAATTAAGTCAAAAATAAACATAAAAATTAAACTCCATCACATAAAAGCACCATCGTGTGCAATTACTCCTTTGCCTTTAACCCCTATCTTGGTCCTTCTCTTTTTTGCTTCCATTTGCAATTGTACATAAGAGACTTCTTCTTTCCCCTTCCAGGTTGTCTTGATTGGAGAATAAGACAGATTAGTTGGCACTGAAACACCAGTGTGATCTTCAGTGAAACTGATTTTTCTTGTACCAGTTGGAACACCTCTTATTATCAACTTCTCAACCCAAGAATTAGATTCAGGATATATCATTGGCCTTAGGGATGGGTCCTCTTCATTTCCAACATTGGGACCATAAATTCTTGTGTTGTAGTTTTTTCTTGTTCAAAGTCATCTTCATCCCTCACTGTTCTTGACTGTGAACTGCTTTCAGTCATTGGTCTTTTTCCTTTCCTTGATGCATTTTCAGCTGACTTTTCCTATTAAAAATATTATCAATAATTATATTGTTAATCAAATGAGAATTAAAAATATGTTGTAAATAAGTATTTTATAGCTTACCTTATAACAACCCCTTGCATTGTGGTTTGGTTCACCACATTTACTACATGTCATTTGAGTGCCCTTTCTGGACTATGACCATTTACCCTTCCTTTTTCTTGCCTCATCTGGTTCTCTATTCCTCTTCATTTTAGGCCTTCCAACTTGTTTCACCACATCAGGAGACAACATTGCATGAGAAGCCTCAACTTTCCAAAACCTCTCACCCCTTACAGGCTGCATCTTGTGTTTGTAGGTTTCTGGAATCACCTTCTTGTGCATCAATGCTTTGATGGCATGGTGGCAGGGAATACTTGTTAAATCCCAAAGTCTACAAGTGCATTTTGTAACACCCCGTACCTTCCACGTGGTGCCACGTCAGTAGTCAAGTCAGAGCCATATTAGCGCCAACTCAGCAGTCAACTCTAGTCAATAGCTTCCACTTAAAAAAAAAAATAAAAAAAATTTCAGTGCCATAGGAAGGGTCAGGCGCTTGTTTTGGCACCCAAACCAGCAAGCTTCTAAAGCTCAGTGCCCTGGGAAGGGACATATGCTTGCTGGAACGGCCAAACTAGTAAGCTTCCGAAATTTGTTCTAAGTGTCCAAGGGTGCCCGGGGACGTACCGGACTGATTTTTGCCACCTTTCTTCTACAAAAACGAGCATATACATGGAATTATTGAAGTATTATATTGGTATGGTGAAATTACTCGTGAACGAATTTGACATCAAAGTGGCGGTTTTAACCTTATGGTCAAAATAAGCCATACGTGGCTAGAATTACTTGTTTTTGGGATTGAGTCTACGAATATAAATCCCGTGAGTGGGAATATCATCATGACACGTATGAAATGAATAAAACATAAGAAATTATTGATTTTATTGGGTTAAGTGAATTGGACTCAAAAAGGGCCCAAAATGAGGAAGAAAACATGGGCCAAGAATGGGTCGAATGACCCATTCTTCCATTGACCAAGCCAACACATAGCATTAAATGCCAAGAGTGGCTAAGGATGACTCCAAGGTTTATATAAAGGGGACAAAATCAGATTTTTATCACATAAAAGTCTCATGCCAATCTAGAAATTTCCCAAAGCCTTTTTCTCTCAACTTCAAACCCTAAGGCACTTCTTGGAGCAAGATCATCATTTTTAAAGCTTAGGTAAGTAATTATTCTTATGGATTAATATATTATATGCATGTGAGAGTATGTATATCATTTTGTTTATGCTTGGAAGTGATGAACATGACACTTTGTGTTTTTGTAAAAGATGTGTCATCTATGGAATTTAAACTTGAAAGATAACTTGTTGTCTTGATGAAAGTGCATGGTATGGATGAAATATCAACATGTATGATGTGATTATGTTATTAAACTTGTTATTTTTCTATAAGTGTAAATTATGGGATTTTGGCCGATTTGTTGTTGTGAGGTGTATTGAAGTGAATTGGTGGAATCATTGTGATGTTATGGTGATGGAGAAGTGTAAAGTATGAACTTGGTGTGACATGCTATTGGTTATCATGTATTGGTCAATGTATGGAATATTGTGGGATTATTGGTATAGTAATTTCATCAATGGGATTGTCAAGGGGGAAATGACATGTTAAGGCCAAACATGTAACTCATTGTCGTTATATGCCATTGTAAGGTAGTTGGTGGTTAATGTAAATTCCGCTATGTACTTGTGTTGTAGAGTGAAACATAAGGAAATAGATGGACTATTGTGTTCATATATAGGCTTGTGTATTCATACTTGGAAGTGAAGGTATGTAAGGTTACTCTTTTCGTATCTTTCTGCAGCATATAGTGAACACCTTGTTGTGGTACTTACTCATTTCCGAACTGTCCTAAGGCATCTCATTTCAGGTTATCATCTATTGTTAATCATGTATACATTACTCTTGGTCTATTTTCATTCATGGATCACATAATTATGAACATGGTTCCAAGTTCCAATAATGTTGTAACTACTAAAAGAAACTGTTTCAAGGAAAGTGACGACGTAAGGAGAATCTATTCATTCTTAAGTCGAATATTACTCATTCATTAGTTATTGTTGTTCACGAGTTACATAATTATGGACATGTTCCAAAAGTCCCAATAATGTTATGTTCTTAAGCTTCCAATAATGTTGTGGCTGCAACTATATACGTTAATCTCTCATAACTGATTGTGTCAATCTCTCATAAGTGAATGAATCAATCTCTTGCAAGTAAAGGTTTCAATCTCAAAGTAATGAATGAATTAATGCATATATGTGGTTAATGATCAAGTATGGTTGGTATCTTTGGGGGCGAAATGCCTAGCTCAAGCCGATCCCGAGATTGTTGGATCAGGGGGCAGTCCTAGAGGCATAATCCTAGCTCGGACCGATCCTGACAGGGGGTAGCTCTAGAGGTAATAACCTAGCTCGAGCTGAACCTGATATGTTGGTTTATGGGTGGTAGCTCTAGAGGTATTAACCTAGCTTGAGCCGAGCCCGATATATTGATATGGGTAGTAGCTCTAGAGGCAAAGTCCTAGCTCGAGCCGATCCCAACATAACGTTATGTTATGTTAAGACCCACTGATCAGTTGGGGCCCAGGTACGATATGATATAAGCGATGGAATAAACTATAAAGCGAAGGAAATAATTTATGTAAGTTACATGGTTCCACATATGCAGATCGATGGGTTTTTCATATTGACTATCCTATTACATTCTGATTCTGTTGACGTATTTATGACAGTTTCATATGGCCTTACATACTCAGTACATTATCCGTACTGACCCCTCTTGGGGCATTTACCTTACTTGCTGCAGGCGCAGGTACTAGTAGACCTCCATAGTAGGTTGCGGATCTTTGCGGACTTTTGGTGAGCTCCAGTTGGTTCGGGGCTTCCTGAGTTGCTATGTACATTTATTTTGGTATTGTATATGAGTATTGAGCGGGGTGTTGTCCCAACTCTAGGATTGTCATAGTCATGTATTTGTAGAGGCTTTGTAGACTTATGTAGGAACAGAATGTAAGATATGTATGTTCATTTTGACTTGATGGCCCTAACGGCCAAGTCTCTTATGTATATATATCTAATGCTCTATGATTTCCGCACTTAGCATCTTATGTCTTTACGAGGTGGTGATGAATTCTTATGGTACGCATATGATTGGGCATGAGTAAAGATTGGTTCTCTCGGGCCTTATCGGCTTCGGGTGCCAGTCCGGTCCGAATGGGATTTTGGGTCGTGACACATTTCTTGTGCTCTAAATTAACAGTGTGTCTATCTTCTCTATCAAAAACCTCATACCCCCAATCTCCATTGAATTCCACCTTACATTTATGTGCTATGGACCTCCAGTCACTAAACAAACTCATGCAATCTGGACTAATATCAACAGCCTCCCAAGTCCTTATCTTATTTTTATTTTTCACTAACAGATTCTTCACTTTCAATCTTATCTCATCTAACATCTTAATTATTGGATTAGCTCTAGGCTCAAGGATCCATGAATTGAATGACTCAGTAAAGTTGTTATCAAACATCATGTTCTTACACTGAGTATCAAAATAAGCCCTGAGCTCTTGGTGAAAATTTCACCAAATGCCTTGCAACATCTTCTGACAATTGTCCTAACTTTCTCAACTGGTCCTTGAACTCTTCATTATATGAACTCTATGCACACCACCACATAAGCTTCCTCATTTCACCACTCCTTCACTTTTTAGACCAATTACTCTCAACATGTCTCATACAGTACCTATGGTGAGCTTCAGGCAATGCTTTGTCAACATGTAATCATGAAACAAAAATAAAAGAGAAGATCTGTAATTATGAAATAAGAATATAGAAACTGAAATTTAAAAATAAGAATCTTACTTTTTGAATATCTGAAATAAATGTGATTCCAACACCATCTTTAAGGTCCAAAGACCTCTTCAATAGCTCCATGAACCAGCTCCATGTCCTTCTGGTTTCTTTGTCTACTATTGCCCATGCTAATGGGAAGAAACTGTTCATAGAATCTTGTCCTAGTGCAACCAACAACATACCCTTACATCTACCTTTCAAGAATGTACCATCAACTCCAATTAGTGGCCTCAATCCACATTTCTAGCCTTTCTTCAGAGCATCAAAGCATAAGTACATCCTCAAAAATTGCCTTTTTCCTTCTGCTAAGGCATCTTTGGATATATTTATCACAACATCACTTCCAGGATTAGATCTTCTAATCTCTTGTGCATAGGCCTCAAGCTTATTATACTCATCCATAAAACTACCTTCCAACTTCTCAAGAATCATACGCTTAGCCCCTTTTTAGCTTGGATTGAGACATATTAAATGTAAAATCATTTTCCAGTTCTCCTCTCATGTCTTTCACGTTATACTTAGGGTTGTTTTGAAGCTTGTTTCTGAAGTATTTGGCCAAAGTGGTTGAATAAACTCTAGGGTTAATAAAGGCCTCTTCACAAGTGTGATTATTGATGAAAGTCTTGATCTTGAACCCTTCAGTCCTGCCATCTTTTGAAATCAAACACCTTAAAGGGAACCCCTCTTCACAACCATACCTAGTCCTCTTTGTATCACCCTTGATTATTGTTAAAGCCTTTTTGTTAGCTACTGCATAATAGCTGACAACCTACCTAGCTTTTTTCATGTCCTTAAATGACATACCTACATACAATTCCTTGTAGCTTTCCAACCTATCACCAACTACCCTTCCACTTTCCTTGCTAATAGCTTTCATCCCCTCATAATCATATTCCTCACCCTCAGAAAGATTGAATTCAACACAAGAACCAAGACTATGTTCACAGTTTGTGCCAACCTCAACATTCACAAAATTAGTTTCGGTGTGGTGTGTGATATATTGAGTAAAGACTGTCAGTTCACCACCCTCCACAATAAAAAAATTGATGACTTTAAATTGGTCACACAATAAGCTGAGAATAACCTTAATGCCACTATCTCCATCTACAATGTAATACTTATCAAAGGGCCCAGTCACTATCAATTATTTAACTTGACAAAGCCCTAGCCACGAGTAAACTCATCACATATAGCTTGATGACTCAGCAATTCAAGATCAAAACCAAGCCACGAGTGCACCAGTTTTTTAATGTAGACCAGCTCAAGTGAAATGACCCAACTACCCCCATAATTGAACAGAATATCAACTTCATCAATCATCCTTCAAAAGTACATGAAAGAAATAGTAAATACACAACAACATTATAGGGACCACATCACACCAAACACATTAAAAGCTATAAAAATGGAATAAACAAAACCCTAAAAGACTAGATTCATCTCGACACCACCAAAAACAAACAAAACTGATCCTATAAAGCCATAAAAAAGCACACCCTTTTCCCTTAAACAATGAATTTCATAAGATTTTGGCAGACACAATCGAATCCCTATACATGCCTCATTAGGTCGACTTTATTAACTTAAAAAAGTATAATAAAATTGAAGATGAAACTTACCTTGACTGAATATATCTGTAACTAGCTATGAAATGGGAGCCTCCTCCTTTAAATCGTACTGATTCACAGAAAAGAAAACCCTAGCAGCGGCGGATCTTTACACTAGACGATGGAGAGAAAATTATGAGATGGATTAAGGTTTTCTCAAGGGTTAAAAATGGTGGATCTTGGGCTAGGTATTGGGCTGGTTTATATAGATGGGTCGGGTGTTTAGTGTATGGAAGAGTGGGGTGGGTTAATTATTTATGATGTGGAATTTATTTAGTGATGTGGCAATTAAATTTTTTTAAAAAAAAAAAGAAAGAAAAAGGGGGTTGGGAAATTCCAGCATAGCAACTAACGTCCCCAAAGGCATTTTTAGGCCTAAACTTGAACGACGAGGGCACTAGTGAGCTAAACTTGAAACGGAGGGTATATCTAGATATTTTCGCATAGTATATTTGACCCTTTTCCCTTTAGATAATAATGTAAGTTAAATTTTTAAATAAAAAATACTAGCAAGAAATTTCTATCACGCTTATTGACTAAGAAAATATTAATTTAAGAACAAAATATTTTTACAATATTCATTTAATTGTATATTGTACTTACATTGTGGATATTTAGGATTGAAATTAGATTTACTCCTCTCATATTCTCAATTAAACTTTTGCGTCTTATATATATTCTTATTTGAACAATATTATAATTTAATAAAAATATAAAATACATCTATTTACTATTGAGAGTGCGATAGTGCTTTATGCTATTATTTATATTAAACACACATAAACCATGTTTTGGGTTGACTGCAGCCAATAAAGGATCGAAGATGGTATTTTTATTTCACCAAAAAGCTATTCAATCTTTATATGATTAGTTTTTTTTTTTTTAATTTCATAAACTTTTTACTGGGTATATTGTGTAAAAAAAAAAAAGGCAGCTCGGTGCACTAAAGCTACCGCTATGCGCGGTGTCCGGGGAAGGGCTCCACCACAAGGGTGTATTGTACACAGTCTTACCTTGGATTTATGCCAGAGGCTGTTTCCAAGGCTTGAACCCGTGACCTCCTGGTCACATGGCAGCAACTTTACCAGTTACTCCAAGGCTCCCCTTCTTATTGTGTAAAAACAATTAAGATGGAAGTTGTAGAAATATTCTTAAGCAATTATATTTAGTACCTTTATGGATTAGCTTTCCACTTATAAGTCAAACGCCATAAATTATAAATTCTAACTTATGACTTTTGATTTATTTTTATCATTTTAGCCTAAAATCAAGTGCTTATAAGCATTGTTTTAATTCGTAAAAGGGCTTAAAATGCCCTTCACCTATTGGATATGGCACAAAAATACCTTCCATCTACCTTTTGGCTCTATAATGCCCTTCACATCCACCTTTGGACTCCAATATGCCCTTCACATCCACCTTTGGGCTCCAAAATGTCATTTATTTAACAACCCCAATATTAAATAAATAAAAAAAAATTCATTAATGTAGTGACACATTCCCATTGGTCCCAATTTTATTAATTAAAAAAAATTAAAAATATTCTAACCCACAAAACCCGCCCCATCTCTACCCAACGATCAATACTAATATAATAATTTATCACGTCCCAAAAATGGGTCATGATGGTACGAGCAACATTTGAGGATTGTGCTCCACACTTTGAGAGATTATCGGCTTTATGTCAAGTTCTCAAAGTGTGAGTTTTAGCTTGAGTCTGTAGCATTATTGGGGCATGTTGTGTCCAGACAGGGTATTATGGTAGACCCCGCGAAGATTGAGGTTATTCGAGGTTGGGCTAGACTTACGTCACCTATCGAAGTTCACAGTTTCATTGGGTTGGCGGGTTATTACAGATAGTTCTTTGAGGATTTCTCGCCTATTGAAGCTTCGATGACTAGATTGACCAGCAAAGAGGTTCCGTTTCAGTGGTCGAAGGATTATAAGGCGAGCTTTCTGAAACTCAAGGATCGACTTACTTTCGCCCCTGTGTTGACTCTTCCAATTGAGGGTGAGGGTTTCACTGTCTACTGTGACGCTTCTGGTGTTGGTTTAGGGTGTGTTCTGATGCAGCAGGGTCATGTTATTGCATATGTGTCAAGGCAGCTGAAGGAGCACGAACGTAATTACCCTACTCATGATTTAGAGTTAGCAGCGGTAATATTTGCGCTGGGTATTTGGAGGTATTACCTATATGGGGTTCATTGTGAGATTTATACGGATCACCACACTCTTCAACATATTATGATTTAGAGGGATCTTAATTCGAGGCAGCGCCGATGGATTGAATTGCTAAAGGACTATGATATCTCCATTCTCTATCATCCAGGCAAGGCAAATATGGTAGCAGACGCCTTGAGCCGGAAGACATTGAGTATGGGTAGCTTGGCCTTCATTCCAGTCTCTCAGCAGTCGTTGGCTTTGGAAATTCAGTCCTTAGCTAACTCGATTGTGCGGTTGGATATTTCAGACCCCGGGAGGATTATTGATTGTATTGGGGCGAGGTCTACTTTATTGGAGCAGATTCAGAGTCGCTAGTTGGAGAGTAGTAGTCTTCATAGTATTTGAGATCAGGTATGTAGAGGTGAGTCCAGGAGGGCTACTTAGATTCTGATGATATTCTGAGGTTTGACGGTCGTATTTGTGTTTCGAGGGTTGGGGATTTGATTCAGTTGATTCTGCGCAAGGCGTACAGCTCCAGGTATTCTATTCACCTCGATACAGCTAAGATGTATAAGTATCTGAGACAACACTATTGGTGGGGTGGTATACAAAGAGATTTAGCAGGGTTTGTAGCTCGATGCCTTTGTTGTCAGCAGGTAAAAGCCGAGGACCAGAGACCTGGTGGATTGCTTCCACAGTTGCCCATTCTCGAGTGGAAATGGGAGAGGGTCACTATAGATTTCGTTGGTGGATTGCCTCGCACCTCCAGTGGTTTTGATAGTATTTGGGTCATCGTGGATCAGTTGACTAAGTCTGCACATTTTATCCCTGTTCGAGTTTCTTAAAGTGCCGAGCAATTGGTTCGTGTGTATAGTCAGGAGATGGTTCGACTACATGGGGTACCCGTGTCTATTATTTCAGATCGAGGGTCTCAATCACCTCTAGTTTCTGGCAGACTTTTCAAGAGGAGTTGGGTACCTAGGTGGATCTTAGCACTGCATTTCATCCCAGACAGAGGGGTAGTCAGAGCGAACTATTCAGGTATTAGAGGATATGCTCTGTACTTGTGTGTTGGACTTTGGGGGTCAGTGGGACCAGTTCTTGCCGTTGGTAGAGTTCGCATATAATAATAACTTCCATTCAAACATTCAAATGGTTCCATTCAAGGCATTGTATAGTAGACGGTGTCAGTCTCCTGTTGGTTGATTTGAGACTTTAGATGTTAGTCCTCGTGGCACAGACCTTCTCCGTGAGTCATTAGACCAGGTCCAGGCGATTCAGGACAGGTTACGAATAACTCAGAGTAGACAGAGGAGTTATACTGACCGTAGGCGTCGTCCCTTGAGATTCAAAGTTGATGATAGGGTCTTCTTATGAGTGTCGCCCATGAAGGACGTGATGCGATTTGGGAGGAGGGGTAAGCTTAGCCCCAGGTATATTAGACCCTTCGGGATTCTGTGGACAGTTGGCAAGGTAGCATATTATTAGCTTTGCCTCCTGTCTTTTCAGCTATTCACCTGGTGTTCCATGTCTCTATGCTGTGACAGTACATTCCAGATGAGTTACATGTACTTCTATGAGACTCTATCCAGTTGGACGAGAGGTTAGAATTTGTGGAGCTGCCTGTGTACATTTTGGCCAGAGACATCGGACAGTTTTGCTCATGGGATATTTCAGTGGTTAAGGTTCAGTGGTGTCACCATCCGATTAAGGATGTTACTTGGGAGCTTGAGAGTGATATGCGAGGACAGTATCCCTACTTGTTCGCGTCTTCAGGGATGCGCTTACTCTTGACTTTCGCGGACGAAAGTCCTTTTAGTAGTGGATGTTGTAATGACCCTCTAGGTCAGTTCCTTTATTATGCATTTTGCAGCGTTTAGAGCTTTCCTATAGCTATCCCAGGTCGTTTATAACTTGCTGGGACTGATAGTTCAATTTTCGGACAGTAATTTGAGAATTTTATTAATACCGAACTATTGTGGAACATCTAAATTGGAATTCGGTAAAAAGATATCGTTAATTACCTTTCAAAAATATTTTTGGTATTTATAAAATTCTATAGTATGATATATCTATATTACTTTATATTAGCTTTGTAACCTATTAATATTTTAAGCGGAGATAGTGAATCTAGATATGTTAAAATAATATTATTATTTTATAGAGGTTTTATCCGAAATAATTTTTTATTAATTATGGCACATTTAAAATGTTGTATTTATCTTACCACGAACCTACGCAATAACCAAATATATATAATGGGGACAAAAACATATCTTTGCAATTCCACCTCCACTCCACTTGGAGGTGTGGAAAGTGGACAACAATTAGTAGCTAGGTAATGACATAAGTCATTATGTGACACATGTACCATAAGTGTCACTATGAGTGCTATTAATCTTCTTAGCTACAGAATATAATGTTTCTATTTTAGTTTGTACCTTACTTAATCTTCTTAGCTATAGAATATAATGTTTCTATTTTAGTTTGTACCTTACCAAGTTAAGTACCATATTTGCTACTATATATATACACACACACATATATATAGCTACTGTACGTGTGAATGTAAGATCATGTATTCTCAAATATTTTCTCTCTCTCTTCATTTTTGCATCCATGATTGGTCCAAAGCATACTATGTGACACACTGAACATTTATTCACGTGCAACTAATTATCTATATCAAGTTATTCAAGCTTGGGTTCTAGTGGGGAAGTGTTTGTAGATGTGTAATCGTCGTTATTTCGGTAAGTCTTAGCATTCTTATGATGTTTTTCGCATAAGTTGGTATTGTTGGTATTATTGGTGCTGTTTTGAGCCATGTTTTAGGCTCTAATTTGATGGTGTTTGTTATGACTGTTGGTCACGGGTTGATTTGGGATGCTGTGATGGTTTTGGTTTCGCGATTCCGCAAGCGAGCTCCATATGGGTTGTTCGATCATTTTTTGAACTAGTTCAATATGGGTATAAATAGTTGTGTTTTGACTTGTAGTTTACTGTTTTGATAGCGGGACAGTAGTCGGCGGCCTCTCGGAAGGGAAAATCTACTTTTTAGCTGGGTTTGGCAGGCATTCGACGGCGTCCAGGTAGGCTAGGTTTCCTTTACACTTAGATTGAGCTTACATGTGGTGTATGCATGCTGTTGTGCTAGTGTTTGGGTTGGTAGTATAGACATGTTGTTGGCTTGCTGTGTTTAGGCCTTTTAGGCCTGATAGGGCCATGCGGACACGTTCTCGACCCGTTATCCTCCTGGTACCCCACAGATGACCCAATTGGGATCGGTTAGTATTGTTATTATTGTTGATTGGGAATTTGGAGAATTTAGCCTAGACTTAGACAGGTATAGCCAGACTTGGTTCTGGGACCCTATAGTGGGCCCCGCTACTTTTCATAGTCGACACGTTTAGCCTTCGACTCGGTTGGGGTTAGTTAAGCCCTGGGATGACTGGTTAGGCATATAGTTGGGTTGATTTACCCCAGTTATGCCCTTTTTTGGCCTGTTTGTCCTTATTAGTCCCCGGTAGCCTAGTACTTGACCGGGATGGCTAGCCTTGACTTAGCATTAGGACCTGCCTTGCATGCCCTACCCTAGATACCCGAGTTGACATATATATCGCCTGATAGTAGGATGGTGACCTTGGAGGGACCGGGGATTGCCTTGTAGCATATTGTGGGTTAGCTCTTTTATCTATATTTCGGCTTCAGCCCGGGACTAACATGTTCCCCTTTATCTTCTGTTATGTGATATTTGGCTCTGTTCTGACTGCTGGCTATTGTGAGTTCCGATTTAAGTTCGACTATTGATTTAGATATGATGATTCTAGTTATTGACTATTGGGTGTTCCAGTTCGAGTCTGGCCCCAAATTATAGCACATTATGAGTTTCAGTACTGGGTACCGTGATTATGATACTTTTGTTCTCTGAGTTTTGATTTGATTTCGGTGTATATCATATATATATGTGGCTTCTTGTTAGTACCCATTGTGACCGGTTGGAGCCCAGCGCCTGGACTCTTGTTATTATTCATTGGTTTCGGTTCAAGCCAGTGCACCCCTGTTGGTTATGGTAATTACTAAATACTTAATAGCTACGAGACACTGGTGGTTATGCATTTACTTTTCGTGTGTATCCCGTCGGTTTATGGGGGCCAGGCTGGGTTACTGTTTTCTTCTGTATGCCTAGCGGGCTCATAGGGCCCCAGTTAGGTTGTGTTTAACTTGTGTGTTTATTTATACATTTATTTACTCAATATCTGGTATCACCTTTATTTACCTCCTGGTCATATTTACACAGCTCGACAGTCATTTATCTACTTATTTATTATTTATACCCCGGACTTAGCATGCACCTCGCATTTTAATCTGCTTGTATTACATTGAGCTCAGTCGGCCGATGATGCCTACTGAGTACCCGTTGCCTGGTACTCATATTGCAATTCTGCATCTTTTTTCCTGATGCAGATTCAGGCACTGATTCCAGAGCATGGTGAGCTTACTGACTTCTGAGGCAGATCCTATTTCATCTCCTACTGCATAGTCTTTTGCTTTCGAGACTGTGTATAGATTGTATATATTTGGTTTCTGCCTTGTACTATAGATATGTTTAGTAGTGGTTCTTGTACCGACCTCACCAGGTCTTGGGAAGGGTTCTTAGTCTTATACACTGTCCTCTTCCCCCTTTGTCTCGATATGTACATATTTTATGTTGTTTCTTATGCTGGGTTTTGTTTACTGTTGGGTTGTTTCTGCTTCATCTCCTTTCTTTTGGTTTCTGCCTGTTAGTCCCTTGCTGGCCACCCCGGGATATGGCATGGCTTGCCTATTGGTGGGTTACGGTAGGCGTCATCATGACTCAAAAATTGGGTCATGGCATCATTAATATCATATTAACCCCTAAGTCGGGCATTTCTATCATGATAAAGGCAATTAATGCTCAATAAGGCCTATAATGACAATTTAATCCCCCGCACGGGCATCATATCTAGTAATAAGGCATCTAAATGCACACATAAGGCCAAATGATATCAAATAAGGCCCCCACATGGGCAACACGCAATAACAGATATCTCTAGTCAACAACAACACAAAATAAGCCCCCACACGGGCACACAATAGTAATAATATTCTCAAAATATAAACCCCATAGTTATTTTCCATAACTCATAGCATGCTTTACCTATATATTAACTACCCAGCTCAATCTGAAAGAAGTTCAGCCATAACCTACCCCAAAATATGAAATCCCGACCTAAAGTGCTTCAACATAGAGCTTTCCCCTTTCAAACGGCCTCAAAATCAACTATAACATTCAAATATAGCATCTACGCGTTAAAAGAAAGCTAATGATACCCATATTGCTCATATTCGGGTCGAGTCTAAAATGGGTTCAAAAAATGAGTTTGAAAACGAAAGGGTTAAAACTGAAATTTTATTTTAAAAACACATTTCCAAAGGTTATAGGAATCTACAGGTGAAAACCCACGCAAAAAGGGATTAAAAATGAGATCCAAATTGAAGAAAAACCTTTATCAAGCTTTACCAACAAAACCCCCAAAAATCCATTGAAAATCGAAAAGGGTAAAAAGGAAATCTTATTTGAAAATCATAATCCGCAAGTGAAAAGATCTCTATGGGTGAAAACCCAAGCTTACGAGTAAGAATCAAAGCTCAAATCAAAAAAATACCAAATTTTTAATTTAGGGGAAAAACCTCAAAAATCCTCTTTTGAAATCTTTGATTTAGAAGAATTTAGATGATAAAGTTGGTAGGAAATGATTTAGAATTGAGCTAGGAACTTACCCGCACGAACTTACGCAAGAAATCTCTTCGAAAATCTCCCTCCCGAGCTCCCAATATGATAAATGATGAAAATGAGCAAAAAAAGAGAATACAATCCCAAAATTGGGCGGTTTTCAGCAAAGGCAAAGGCCTATTGACCGAGCGTTGACCGTTGACCGCGTATTGACCATTGATCATGCGTTGACCGTTGACCGCGGTCTCCGAACCGACTCTCAGGATTCGTTCAGGACCCGACAGAAATAAACCATATATTCTACTAGGCAGATTTTGATGTTCCGGATTCATTGACTACGTCAAATTTTTGAAAAAGGATCGTTTTCAATAAATTAACCCCGGAATCCCATTTTCACTATTTTCGAACCAAGGATCAAAATGAGCTATAAAAGCCCCGAATCTGAACCAATCCCACTACTAACCCAAATTCGACATTTCGGGACTGCGCTGCATCCGGCACTCAGATCTTAAAATATTGACCAAAGTCAACCATTGGCTCACAAGCCTCAAAACAATCTCAAACTCGACCAAAT
This sequence comes from Capsicum rhomboideum, assembly GCA_031232105.1. Lineage (NCBI taxonomy): Eukaryota > Viridiplantae > Streptophyta > Magnoliopsida > Solanales > Solanaceae > Capsicum > Capsicum rhomboideum. The sequence goes on along the minus strand of CP124719.1, from coordinate 110,191,239 downwards.
CATTTCTGATCGCATCGAGAATCGTGTCAACCATCCCCAAACCCAAAAATCAACAGGTAGCAACTACGAGGAAAGATGAAATGGTCAAAACATGTAAAATGGAAATTCACAAAATTTAGGTCTTTACATAATGTTTTAGTACTTTTTGTTGTGAAATCATGCCAAGGTGTGCATCTTTCTTTTACGAATGAATATGTGTCTGGTATCCTTTGTAAGAATTGCACCATAAGTTACTTTCTTCCTTTAGAGGTCGTGAAATCAAGACAAAATCTGCTTATTGGTCTCTGCTTTAGAGGTAAATTATCAATAAGTTTTTAGCTGTTCAACACATGAATTTCAACCCACAAAAAGTACTAGATCACATGACTTTCAAAACAAGGTATTGTGGGTTAGGGTTTTTTAATCTTTTTAATTAATAAAATTGGGACCAATGAGAATGTGCCACTTCATTAATGAAACTTTTATTTATTTATTTAATATTGGAGTTATTAAATAAAGGGCATTTTGGAGCCCAAAGGTGGATGTGAAGGGCATATTGGAGCCCAAAGATAGATGTGAATGACATTATAGAGCCAAAAGGTGGATGGAGGGCAATATCAATAGGTAAAGGGCATTTTAGGCCCTTTTTCATTTTTAATTTATCCAAACACTCCAAATGTGCTTAAAAGTTATTTCAGCTTAGAAACACTTAAAATAAATTAATTCAAACAAACAATCTGCCTGACAAAATAATATTACAATTTTCTATAATTAACTTTTAATCCTATACTAACCGCGCATCGCACGGCTATGATTACTAGTACATATATAATAGTAAAGGATGGTGTTCTTGCAATGGTAAAGATGGATTGTTTATTGGGAAAATTTCAATTATATATAGAAAAATAAAATATTTACAAAAAGAGTAACCCACTTTTCATTTATAGAAAAAATAGCCAAAAAGGGTCATGGGATCAACAAAGCTCAATTCGGCCCAAGGCCATTAGGCCATTTTTGATTCCTTTTTTTTTTTCAGCGTTAATTTTTAAAAAAAAAAAACTTTTTTTTTGCTGTGTTTTTTTTATTAAAAAATAAAAATAAATTCCCCCTTTTTTTTCAAAACTTTCTCCATGCAATTTTTTCATGTATCAATATTGTATAAATGGTATATAAACATGTATATATGATATACAAATAGTTATGTAATGTATATTTAATGTATCGATACTATATAAATAATGTATAAACAAGTATCGATATTGTATAAATGTGCATAAACGTGTATCGATATTATATAAATAGTTATGTAATGTATCGACATTGTATAAATGGTGTATAAGAGTGTATCAATATTGTATAAATAGTATATAATGTGTATATATAAACGTGTATTGATATTGTATAAATAGATATGTAATGCATTGACATTGTATAAATGGTGTATAATCATGTATTAATATTATATAAACAATTATGTAATGTTATGTATCGATGTCTATATTTATTTGACTATCATGCGTTCCCACCTTAACCAAACAAAAGTATAAACAAAAAATAATAAAACAACATAAATATTTATTTTTTCCACAAAAGGAGTGAAACAATTAAAAAAAAAGTTTAAAAAAAAGAACAACAAAAAAATAATAATTAAACAACGAATATTTTTCTTTTAAATAGCACAACAAAAAAAATAATTAAAAAGTTTATTTTAAAATAGTGCAGAAAAGAAAAAGATAAAAAAAAATAGGTTATCATTTATATTCAATGTTCAAATGTAATGTTGAAGATATAATTTAGCAAATAATGGTGCAATGAAATGTTGAAAAAAAAAAAAGCTTAGAGAGAGATGTAGTAGTGTGTAAGAGAGAATTGATGATAAATGTGTTTTATTACAGAAAATCTACAACATGGGCTATTTTGGATAATTTTTGCAAAGTTAAACTATTTTACTTATAAATAATTGTAGTGGGCTGACATTCTGCATAAGTTTCGCTTGTTTATTTTTGACTTTGGAAATGACGAGAAAGCTCATGTTGAAATTGTGATTAAAAGAATCACAATTTCCTTGGCACAAAGAGAGCACTTATTAAATGTAAACTCAATTATGATTTCATGATTAAAAAAGAAAAAGAAAGAACGTGAGAAGAGATTCTATGGACTGAAAAATTTCTAACAAATTATGGTATGGATCTGACATCCATTTTTTAAAACATTTAACCCAAAAAAATGCAGTATTTTCTAATTTAGTTTGGAAAATTTTCAAAATACAACATTATTTCTAAACCAATATTCATGGATTAATCTGGATTTATGTTCCATAGAGATTCACTTTTTTAATGAGAAAACTTCCTACTACGAGATCTTTATTCCCATAATCCAAAGCTAAGAGGTCTAGATCATAATAACATAGTCTATTTCATATTTTAAAAAACTTTTAATCCTATAAGCGTACCATGAATTATATTTGTTCGATATATTGTCGTCAATATAAATGTATTTTGAAAAAAAATCAGTTGAGAACAATATAAAATATATTTTTTTAAAAAAAACTTGTATTAGATTGTCATACAAATCTAAACCAAATAAAATTAATACAAAAAATATAAATGGGATAATAATTCAAGAATAAGTGAAAAACAAAAGTCCAATTTATTTAAATTTATAGAATTCATAATGGATTCTATCGAACTAACTGAGATAAGTAAATTTAATTTTTTTAAAATTCTAGTAGAGTTTCAATAAAATAACAAAAAATATGTGTGCATATATAATTAAGTGAAGAGTAAATGCACTCAAATCTGCATCAAGATGTATAAAACACAAAGAAATTGAGTAGAATATAAAGGGAGATTTCCTATGAGATGCCTAAAGTTTGATGTGGCACGTTTCATTTCTGATATGGATGGATGAAGTGTGAGTAAAATATGTTAGAATTTGCCCTGAATTTCTTACTTTCTGATTTTCTACCATAATTAGAATTATCTTTCTTGGTGGAAAGAGTTTCCTTGTTAAAAAAGATCTCTTCTATATTTGGTTTATTCTTGCTTGAAGGAAAAGTTTTAGAACTCTATAAATAGAACACTTCTCTTCTCATACCAAAACACAATAGCATTCACAATATAGTCTTTAAAGAGCCATTTTTAGGGGGAGATTTTCTCTCAAATAATTTTTATACTTTTTGATATTAGTTTTCGTAATACGTAGGTCACTTGACCAAACCTTATTAATAATGTGCTTTTTAATATGTTTTTCTTTTCGTCTGAATTATCGTTTTTATGGTTTACAAATTATTAGATTCCGCATGATGCCCTCTTGATTACAATCCAACAAGTGGTATCAGAGTCAATGGTTCATCGAGATTGAAGACAAGTTCAAGACAGGTTCAAATCAAACTGCAATCAAGTTGATGATAATGAAGAGGGTTTTGGTAAAAAAAAAAGTCAAGATACTACATGTGGAGAAGAAGGTCCAAACAATTTCAACAATCTTGCTGCTCCATCTTTAAAGTCAAAATTAATTTTCATCTCATGCTTACTTTAACGCATGAGCTCTAGCTTTCAACCCCTGCTAATTTTTAATGCTCTGACTCCTTTCAACTCATGCATATATATTTTTAACGCATGAGCTCCACTTTTAACCTGTGCTCATTTTTAATGCACAAGGCTTCAATTTTCAATTCTACTCACTTTTGATACAGGGCTCCAATAGTATTAACCTATGCTTAGTTTAATGCATAAGACTTCAATTTGTAATCCATAACAACTTTTAATCGTGGTAAACAACAGTGATATATGAAGAATATCTGAAGAGTGAAGAGCATGCATGTGAAGAAAGTGGATCAAGTTTGTCAAGAAAATCCAGCCAAAATGATGAAGATTATTTTGGAAGAAAATTCAGGTCAAGGGAGATTTGTTAGGACTTGCCCTGAATTTCTTACTTCCTGATTTTCTACCATAATTAGAATTACCTTTCTTGGTGGAAAGAGTTTCCTTGTTAGAAAAAATCTTTTCCATATTTGATTTATTCTTGCTTGGAGGAAAAGTTTTAGAACACTCCTCTTCTCATACCAAAACACAATAGCATCCACAATATAGTCTTTAAAGAGCCATTTTTAGGGGGAGATTTTCTCTCAAATAGTTTTTATACTTTTTTATATTAGTTTTCGTAATACGTAGGTCACTTGACCAAACCTTATTAATAATGTGCTTTTTAATATGTTTTTCTTTTCGTATGAATTATCGTGTTTATGGTTTACAAATTATTAGATTCCGCATGATGCCCTCTTGATTACGATCCAACAAGTGGTATCAGAGCCAATGATTCATCGAGATTGAAGAAAAGTTCAAGATAGGTTCAAATCAAGCTGCAATCAAGTTGATGATAATGAAGAGTTTTTTGGTCAAAAAAAACAGTCAAGATACTACATGTAGAGAAGAATTGTAAAACAATTTTCAACAATAATGTTGCTACATCTTTAAAGTCAAAATCACTTTTCAACTCATGCTTACTTTAACGCATGAGTTCCAGCTTTCAACCCCTGCTAATTTTTAATGCTTGTACTCCTTTCAACTCATGCATATATATTTTTAATGCATAAGCTTCACTTTTAACCTGTGCTCACTTTTAATGCACAAGACTTCAATTTTCAACCCTACTCACTTTTGATATAAGGCTCCAATATTATTAACCTGTGCTTAGTTTAATGCATAAGGCTTCAATTTTTAATCCATATTAACTTTTAATCATGGCAAGTAATAGTGATATATGAAGAATATGTGAGGAGTGAAGAAAGTGAATCAAGTTTTGTAAAGAAAATCCAGCCAAAATGATGAAGATTATTTTGCCAGAAAATTCTGGCCAAGGGGAGATTTGTTAAGATTTGCCTTGAATTTCCTACTTCCTGATTTTCTACCATAATTAGAATTTCCTTTTTTGATGGAAAGAGTTTCCTTGTTATAAAAGATCTCTTTCATATTTGGTTTATTCTTGTTTGGAGGAAAAGTTTTAGAACTCTATAAATAGAACACTCCTCTTCCCATATCAAAGCACAATAACATCCACGATGTAGTCTTTAAAGAGCCATTTTTAGGGTGAAATTTTCTCTCAAATAGTTTTTATATTTTTTGATATTAGTTTTCGTAATATGTAGGTCACTTGACCAAACCTTATTAATAATGTGTTTTTAAATATGTTTTTCTTTTCTTCTGAATTATCGCCTCTATGATTTGCAAATTATTGGCTACCGTATAACGCCCTCTCGATTTCGATGCAACAAAATAATCTTCCTTTATTTCCTTTCCATTATATCCACTTCTATTGTGCAACTATTGTTAGGATATATACTATTAACCATACGTTTAGATATAATATATTATAACAATTGTGATGGTTAAAAGTCTAAGTGAGAGATTGTTGGGATATATACTATTAACCATGGTATATATACTATTGACCATGTGTTTAGATATAGTATTTATTATAGAACAATTGTTAAATCAATTTTAATAAAAGATTTAATAGATTATATATTCGTTTATGTGTCCGTTTACTTATATAGTAGATGATTTAGTGTATAGAGTTTTAGCTTATACACAGAGGATTAAATCATCGGTTCTTATAAGTATAAAGATTTTAGTTCACAATCTAGGATGGAAATTGGACAAGCCATCGGTATGATTGTAGCACAAGATTAAATGTAATTTATCTTGATTATGGGAACGGTGTAGTTCCAACTTCTTGTGCAAGTGCATTTTGTATGTATTGAACGGGACCGAGCAGAGATAGTTGTTTTAGACTGACTGGCAAAAACATATTCTCTAAACTATTAAATGTACTTATATTCTCAATCTTGATATAACTATTATGAGCTGTATATATTAATTATCATTTTGATTTATTAAAAGGTGAGATCCTGAGATGAGTCAATATGCCTGGTAGATTGAATGATAATAATATATATTGGGAAAATAATAAGTTAGTTGATAGAATCCATGTCTCGGTATAGAGATTGATGATATGCCTTTTTGAGAAGCTTATAAGTTTTCATTGTATCAAATCTTGCAAGTGGATTTTATGAATGCGACACATGAAATAAGTTAAGCAGTGCTCTAAAGGAAATTAATCATTAGATTGAATTCGTCAGTAATTTAATTTATTGATTAGTATCTATAATCTTAACATGGGGAATTACATAAGTGTTTAATGGGAAATTTCACAATATAAATAGAGGAGTGCAATTACGAATTTCTAGTGGAATGATTTGTAATTTATTATGGTAAGAATAATTCAAATCAGAATTTTGAATTATTTCCATAATAGGGAGCCTCAGTAATTAATTCCGTGGTCCCTGCAGTGCTCATATTTAACTAGAACTCATAATCCTATTTTCTAGGGAAAAAAGGGAAAAACAGGCATTTGTATTCTTGTTAGAAAACAAATGGGTTTTTGTTCTCCTTTTTGGACTAGGAAAGTATCTCTATAAGTAGGGATTCTTCTAACCTAGAAAAATAATAAGTTTTCTATTTCATACTTGCCCATCCAAGTATTGAGAGAGTTCGGCTGTTAATTTGGGATCACTGCAGAAAACTGCAGAACCGGAGTTGGATTTGCTTGATGATCCGCGTTCTCAAAGACTTACTTGATGATATGTGTTCACGCTTCAAGAGGTATTTATCGAATTAAATTTCAGCGAGTTTATGTGTTCTAGCATGATCGTATGTATTCTAGCATAAACTATGTGTTATCTATTATTCATGTAAGCATTATATTTTGGAATGCTTCCACTGTGCATAATATTTTCCAACAATTGGCATCAAGAGCCACGCTTACATCTAAATAGATAACTTGAAGCATATTGTAGAAATGTGATACTATAAACATGAATATGCTGTTAATGATTGGTGAAAATTATAGTCGCATAATTATGGGTTATTCGACTGTGTCTATTAATCAAATTTCACCTTTAAGTTAATAGCTTAAGTCTGAAAATTACTATACAAGAGAATTGTAGAGACGAAAAGTGTTAAAATCCCTTTGATTGCTAGTAAACGGAGGCGTGGCAGCAAGAACACAAAATGGTTATAGATGGCCATTGTGTAATTGGCCAGATGATGCTCATTATTTTTGGAATTGTACGGCGGCGGCGACGTGGTAGTATGGTCCAAAATAGGTTTACTTGTTTTCTTTTGAAATTGGGATGTTAAACAAATTTTCATACAATTAAGAAGGCTATATGTACATGTTATTTGTTCACTGGTTGCTGGAGAGAATGAAGTGGCGGTGGCAGCCACTATTCATTAGTTGAATTAAAAAAATTGGTTTTCTTTTTTGTCCAATTATATAAGCATTATTCATTACACATATATATAGTATTGTATAAATTTAGAGTTTTATGATTAATGTTTAGTTATGACTAGAGGGATTTAATCATTGAAAATTCTTAAAGCTTTATACATGTAAAATTATATCAATACATAGATTAAGAATTATGATTAATAAATAGGATTCATCAAAGTGGTCTATTTATAGAAATCATTGAAAATTCTTAAAGGTATATATGTGTGAGATTATATAAATACATGTATTTAAAAAATTATGATTAATAAATAGGATCTTCGAAAGTAGTCTAATTATTTGAGTCATTAGAATATGTTTAATGTCTCATGTAGAGATTATCCTTGATAAATGTATACTGATGGTGAAGGTTGATTTACTTGAAAGGGGATTTAACTTTGTGTACTAGTAATACTTAATTAATTCACGAGAAGATATATTGAGGTTTTCAACCGAAAGGAAGAAAGATGATATATTGGATTCTCAGATGTATTAGTCAAGAGGACAATTTATTGTAACTATGTGTTGTGTGTCTGACACATCGTATACCTTATGATCATGGAATAATTATAAGGAGAATGGAAATCAGAATCATACTTATTTAATCCTTAACTATACCTAAAATCATAATATCCAGAATTTGGTTATAGCTTTAGCGGTCATGAATTTCAAGATCTCTAATTGACCTAAAATTTGGTGGATCCCATAAATGACCTAGTGAGCGGTAATGTTATTTTTCAGCATTCCAAGGTCGTTTAGATGATTTTATGTAGTTTGTCGGATTAAAATTTGATTTAGTGTGAAGAAATTATTCTTTATATCAGTTTTGTTTATGTTAGAGATCTGGAACATGATTAACCATGATGATTTGCATGAATTGATATATGATAAGAATGGAGGTTATATTGTTTAATTCTTAAAGATGCTTAAATTACATGAATCCGAATCTGGTCATTGTTTTGGAGATGAAGAATTTTTATGGACTCCAATTGATCAGAAATTTGGTAAGCTCATTGGAAACAATCTATTAAGCAATAAGCACTGATATCTATTGATTCATGTCATTTTTGGTGTTTTTAAGATTGTTTGGATGTGATTTAGGCTGTTCTTTTGGATTAAAGTGTGATTTAGTATGAAAACTAATCCTTTATATCGATTTTATTTCTGTTAAATCTGGTACATGATTACACATGATGATTGAACATGAGTTGATATATGATAAGGATATAGATCTGATTTTTTTTTCCTTGAATTACTTGAATTTGAGTTTGATCATAGTTTTGGAGTTAAATAATTATTTATGAACTCTGATTGATCTAAAATTCGGTAGGTTCATCAAAAATGATCTGACACCATTTTGGTATTCGAAGTTGTTTATATGGTGTCTGGATGATTTTATTTTTGAAAAATTTATTTTAAGGGAAAGTAACTCAACTATGATCTAGTGGTGATAGAGATTTTTCTCTAGTGTCTTCATGACTAAATTCTAGTGAAGTATTAAGTTCATGTGCTGGCTTAGACCTTCCTCCATATCGGATGAAATTAATACAAGTCACTAGATATAATCTTTAATTTTGATAATCTGTATTAACTCTCCCTATCTGAGTAGTATATGATTGAATCAATGGAATTAAGGATGATGAGATTGACATTCACTCTATTTAACTTTACAATATACTCTTCTTCTGAGTTAGCTTTTTGTTCTATATTTATTGAAGTGAATATCTGACATCACATATGTGTGTTGCATGAATAGTACTTTCTCTAACGAAATTTGTTTCTCAAGATGCATAGACATTTATGTTGTGCGTTTTGAATTTTAATAGTCAATGATTACATAAACATGTTATTTTCTTTAAAATAACATTGACATTATGTAGAAAGATTTCAAATTTTATTTTGTGTTCTTGATTCATGTATATTAGTATGCTAATGACAATATGTGATAAGAATTACTGAACGGGAAAATTTTAGATCTTATTTTGACCAAACACATTTTCAATCGAATTGATCATGGTTTTGAAATTCGAAAAAAATAAGGACTCTGATTGATCTGAAATTCGGTAGGTTCATTAGTAACGGCCTAGTAAGAAATATATGTCATTTTTGACGATTTATGTCGTTTAGATGGATTTTTTGGTCATTATTGGTGATAGGGATTCTTCCCATAATTACCACGATTAAATAGTAGTGAAGTATTAAGTTCATGTGCTGGCTTAGACCTTCCTCCATATCGGATGAAATTAATATAAGTCACTATGTATTTAATCGCTAGTTTTGATAATCTGTATTAAATCTCCTAAACTGAGTAATATATGATTGGATCAATGTAACTAGAGTTGATTTTCACTTGACTTAAACTAACAATAGACTCTCCATCAGAGTTAGGTCTGTAAAAGTTTATGGAGTGAATAATCAGTCATTGTATATATGTATTGCATGGGTAGTTCTCCAATCCCATCGATTGACTATTCAAGATGCATGAATACATATATACTTAATTAGCCCTGAATTTTATTATTCGGGTTATTCGATACATTATGATCTGTTTAATATGTTATATCTCAAGTTCTCTATAGAATTTACCAACCCACTTATTACTGTTTAACAATTTCTTTTGACAGAGGTAAGACATTAACCTAAATAATGCATTGTATATGTGTCTTATGTTAGAAAGAATTTATTTTAGTTTCTAACTAAATAAGAGATGGATACTTAATTTATTTTTCTTGTAACTCTTGAGTTATTGAGTTTGATAAATATTATCTCTTGTTGTACATTGATGCATTGACTCTTAATTATTGCTATATCTCTCATGAATTGAAAAATATTCATCTGTCTCAAAAGAGAAAAATATTCTTTAGAATTGAATGAAACTTATCTGAACACTAGCGTCCATGTCATTTTTTTTCTGGATAGGACTTTGAGGTTGGTCAATATAGTGGGCTTTAAAGTTCATTGAAAGTGAAGACACTATCAACTTGTAAGTCCTGTTAAGAAGAAAAAAATGACTAAGAGACCTTTCCTTTTAAAATAATATGGAGGTAGTGATAAGTTAGAATTAATCCATTCTGATTTGTGTGGTAAAATGAGCATTCAGGCGAGAGGTGATTTTGAGTATTGTGAAAAACTCACTAAAGATTAATCATGTTATGAATATATTTATTTGATGCTTCATAAGTCTGAATGTTTTGATAAACTCAAGATACTCAAGACAGAAATGAAAAAGCATCATGAAAAATATATTAAATTATTGCGACTTGATCGTAGTGGCGAATACCTCTTTGAATAGTTCATTAATCACTTATCTGATAGACTGATTATATTTCAATTGTCTACACCTGATACTCTGTAATAGATTGGTGTAAAAGAGAAAAGATATAGACTCTTACGGAGATGATAAGATTAATGTTTGACTTATTCATAGTTGTTTCTTGTTCATTTTGGGATATGTCTTAAGAACTGTGAATTACAATCTGAATTTAGTTTCTTCCAAGTCAGTATCTTTGACAATTATAGAACTGTAGATTTGACGTAAGTCTAGTCTGTGAAAGGTTCAGATATAGATTTGTCTAGCACACGTGTTGAAAGGGAGGCATTAACAAATTAAAATTAAGAATGTATGTGTTTATTGGATATCCAAAAAGAATGAAAGAAGGTTTATTTTAATGTCCTAAAGAAAATAAGGTAATTGTTAACACAAATGCCAGATTTCTAGAAAAGGATCATTTAATAAACCATGTTCCTAGAAGTAACTAGTTTTACAGGAACTGATAAAAGAAATAACAAATGAGTCATCTGAAAATTCACATGCTCAAGAACATCTATCCGACATGTCAAAATTGACGTTCCATTGCATTTAAGTAGTGGGAGAAACGTTAATAGACATAAGAAAATCTACTTTCTCAAAGTAGTGGGAGTGATGTGAGCAAAGAACACTTCATGAAGAAGTCATTAGTATTTCAGCACCGAAAGGTTTTGAAGAAAATATTAATACTCTAGAACATGAAAGTGTGACTATAGCAGTAGTACTTAGTCGTAGTGGGAGAATCATAACAGGGATCGATTTGTTGCGTAATCTTGAGAGATTTTCATGATAGAACTCACACTCATGGAGTACTTCATGATAGGATACTTGAAGATCTAGTACCAAATCGATCAGTTACGACGAAGCACTACTAGACGAAGTTGCATAAGAAAACAACTTGGTAAAATACTTTTGATAAGTAATATAAAAGGATTATCTGTGAAAGCTGTAGATGCATAGTGAAGAGTTTATGTGGGAGATTGTCAATGTATATACTATTAACCATGTGTTAAGACATAGTATTCTATCTATTGTCAAAGGTGAAACATCAAAGTGGAAGATTGTTAAGGTATATACTATTAACCATGTGTTTATATATAGTATATTATAACATTTATGATGGTTAAAAGTCTAAGTGGGAGATTGTTAGGATATATACTATTGATCATATGTTTAGATATAATATATTATAACAATTGTGATGGTTAAAAGTCTAAGTGGGAGATTGTTGGGATATATACTATTAACCATGGTATATAAACTATTGACCATGTGTTTAGATATAGTATTTATTATAGAACAATTGTTAAATCAATTTTAATAAAAGATTTAACAAATTATATATTTGTTTATGTGTCCGTTTACTTATATAGTAGATGATTTAGTGTATAGAGTTTTAGCTTATACATAGAGGATTAAATCATCGGTTCTTATAAGTATAAAGATTTTAGTTCACAATCTAGGATGGAAATTGGACAAGCCATCGGTATGATTGTAGCACAAGATTAAATTTAATTTATCTTTATTATGGGAACGGTGTAGTTCCGACTTTTTGTGCTAGTGCATTTTGTATGTATTGAATGGGACCGAGCAGAGATAGTTGTTTTAGACTGACTGGCAAAAACATATTCTCTAAATTATTAAATGTACTTATATTCTCAATCTTGATATAACTATTATGAGTTGTATATATTAATTATCGTTTTGATTTATTAAAAGGTGAGGTCCTGAGATGAGTCAATATGCCTGGTAGATTGGATGATAATAATATATATTGGTGAAATAATAAGTTAGTTGATAGAATCCATGTCTCGGTATAGAGATTGAAGCTATGTCCTTTTGAGAAGCTTATAAGATTTCATTGTATCAAATCTTGCAAGTGGATTTTATGAATGCGACACATGAAATAAGTTAAGCAGTGCTCTAAAGGAAATTAATCATTAGATTGAATTCGTCAGTAATTTAATTTATTGATTAGTATCTGTAATCTTAACATGGGGAATTACATAAGTGTTTAATGGGGAATTTCACAATATAAATAGAGGAGTGCAATTACGAATTTCTAGTGGAATGATTTGTAATTTATTATGGTAAGAATAATTCAAATCAGAATTTTGAATTATTTCCATAATAGGGAGCTCAGTAATTAATTCCGTGGTCCCTGCAGTGCCCATATTTAACTAGAACTCATAATCCTATTTTCTAGAAAAAAAGGATAAAAACAGGTATTTGTATTCTTGTTAGAAAACAAATGGGTTTTTGTTCTCCTTTTTGGAATAGGAAAGTATCTCTATAAGTAGGAATTCTCCTAACCTAGAAAAATAATAAGTTTTCTATTCCATACTTGCCCACCCAAGTATTGACAGAGTTCGGCTGTTAATTTGGGATCACTGCAGAAGACTGCAGAACCGGAGTCGGATTTGCTTGATGATCCGCGTTCTCAAAGACTTACTTGATGATATGTGTTCACGCTTCAAAAGATATTTATCGAATTAAATTTCAGCAAGTTTATGTATTCTAGCATGATCGCATGTGTTCTAGCATAAACTATGTGTTATCTATTATTCATGTAAGCAGTATGTTTCTGGAATGCTTCCGCTGTGCATAATGTTTTCCAACAACTATATGTACAATTTTGTTACTATTTCTTAAGCCCCAAAAATGAGTAAGTGGAAATTGTTTTGAAGAATCAGAGGTGTAAAAAAATCACCTAAAGAAACTTAAAAACCAAAAAGAGCAATTAAGGGGCAGTTTTCTTTGTATTGGATGGGGTATTCCAAATTCTTCTCTGCTCATCAAAGCTTCCAACTACTGCAGATTGTCTTACATCACCTAGTCGATTTGCAAAAGCCTTATAATAAGCTAATGGATCCACATTCTCCAATACTTTCACTGATTTCCCTTGCTTTTCGTCGATAACTATCTGTCCATCTTCAGATTCAGACCCCGAGGCAGTGACTTTTATGTTCTTGACACCAAATGTTGATTTTAGTACAGAATCATCACCAGCCAAAACTACTGCTCCAAGGATTTCTCCAAGGAATGTATCCTGTAATGATACAAACCGTAAGTAGCAGGAGAAACGTCGAGTACTAAATGCAAACATGCAAAAGATTTTGAAACACTTTCAAAACTTTAGGATAAATTGAGATGAGATCATATACCATATGATGGTATTTAGGATGTGTCTTTTGCAGGTGGTGTAACCTTGAGAGCAAACGCCTTGCAAAGATTGCTTCAGGTGTCCTTTTAGTCAGGTTAAGCATTTCAATAATTTCAGGAAATGCACCGACTTTCTGCTGAATGCCAAGTGGAATGAGAGTGATATTAAGATCTGAACTCAAAACTGTCTCGGCAGCTAGAGGGTCAAGAAACATATTCAGTTCTGCAAATCTGTTAGAGGGAACATTGATCACGTTTCCCTTCTCAGTGTTATCATGATTCATGTGCCCTCCAACAATCATTAGATCCTGCACCAGAAAACAAAAGACAATGCTATCTCATTAATGAATGTCTACTCTCGATATCTCAACCTCTAAACTCAAACCATGATACTATTTTCAGTGATGTAACCTTTATGTAGTGGTCAGCCACAGTGTAAGAGATATAGCTAAATGGTACTCCATGATGTTAACATTGTAGCAGTTGGTGATAAAAAATAGTAGAAATAAACTGACTTAAGCTACACGACTAGAAAATGGTATGCAGCTAGAACCTCATATGTGGTCCAGGATAGATATATTAGTACAGTTCTTGAACGGGTAATCCCCCCTGGATTTTTCTCATAAGACCGCAAGGGTAGAGGAAATGCTTGCCTGGATCGCGTTGGTCATATTCTCGCCTGCAAGAATGATCTTTGCTATATTAGTCAGTGGACCATTGGCTAAAATGGTAATCTTAGATCCTGGTTTGAGTGATTTCACTGCTGATTCCCATACTTCTAGTGCTCGAGGTTGTCTGAGTTCAGGATGATCAGTGTCTCTTAGAGCTCCATATTTCACAGAATTTTCAGCTGTGTATCTGAAATTATTTAGATCAAGCAGAGAGATCAGCAAATTTCCACACCAAGATGAATGTCATGAAATGTCAATGCATATCAAGATCACATATTTTTACAGAAATCTACTGTTCGTCCTTTAGGCAAATGATTTACACTAGCTAGACCATGTACCTGCGAGGACTTCGAGGCAAAGAACGAGATAAACCATAGAGAGTGTCGGAGTCTAGAAATCCACCACAACCTTGTGGGATAACCTTGTTGTACTTGCAGTCACCAACTGCATAGAAAATAGGATCAGACTGGTTCATTGCAAAAACATCTCCAAGGCCCACGGGAATGTCATCACGACCCATCATATGAAGCAAATCATACACAAAATCAATCGTTGCAGCATTCGCCCAGCCAGTTGGACTCACAATTATAGCCTGAATGGAAGAAGATTTTGCACATTGACAAGCATTGCTTCCTCAATGTCACTCAAGATAGAGGAAGTTTCTCTTATGAACGGCCAAAAATTCATCAATTAATTCCAAAAGTAAACAGAACTGGGAAACACATTTTTGGATAAAGAGTTGAGCATGAACTGAAGCAATTTAACCACCCATTTAAGAAACTTACTGAAACATAATTTGTATTTGGTGAAGTAAAATAATTTTCTTAACAGGCTCCGATAGATAATAAAGCAAGATATTAACATCTAGATACAGTCTGATTTTTCAGCTGAGGATCAGTTCAAAAGAGAAGGCCATTTACCTTGAGATTGATTTCTTCTATTGGTAACTTAAGGAGGTAAAAGAGAGCTAGAAAATCTCCAGCACTCATATCCATATCAAACACAACATTGTTCCCAAGATGCTTGCCTCTGAAATCTGGTTTGTAAAGTACTTTTCTGTAATAGGGAAATTGCGTAGAAAAGTTAAATCTTCCGGTGTTCTCTCTTTTGTTTAAGACCTGCAACATGACAAATATAGTATTAGTTCTGAAATGGTATGTACTTTTATCTTAAATGTGTAAGGTGAAAAGGTCACTGGCAAACATGAGCTCAGAGTAGATAAGAAGGAATCGCATCTCAGATTGTATTAATATAGTCATTTGATTAGAAGCTGGTCTCATATGAAATACAACCAATTCAGATTAGAAATTAGTAACTTACATCCAGAAAGCTAACGAAAAACTCTCTGTCCAGTTCACTGTTCGCATTTCGATTAGATTTTGCTCTTATAGCAACAAGAATAGGCACTCCTGGACCAAAAACTTCTTTTGTATAACCATCCTGATAAACACCACCATCTCAGAACAACATAACAGTACAAATGTTAAGCATAGAATAGTGAGTGAAAAAACAGAAAGGACTCGGAGGAAACCATATTGAACCCATCTCCAAACAAATACTGTTATATCATGCTTGGCAAGTTATCAGCTAGAAAATCTCCGGCCCTCATATGCAGCAAAGGGATATAACAGTACTTGTTTAAAATCAAGAGTCATAATTATATGGTAAGGAAGAAACTTTGAATTTTAATACCAGGAGAGACTTAAAACTCTCAGATCCAACAAGGAGTTATATCATTCTTTGGCAAGTTACAACTAAATGTCATCTTTACTAGAGAAAATAACTAAAAACCATAATCCAGATAATGACCTGAAACAATTCATCACCTGGCATCTGCCTCTACTGTTCTTTTCTATGCAAAATGGATCGCGAAGCTTAGTCTGAACATGGCCGCTGTGAACTCCATTTCGTGCTACGCTGAATTTTGGAGTTATATGACCATCAAAAATTGGATTTGATCCATCAGAAATCCCATATGGCTTGTTTGAAGTAACTACAGTGATATTGATATACTTCATTTCTGCAAATTCATTTTCTCCTTGCTGGTTGTGTTGTTTCTGCATGATTGAAGCAGCTACACCAGACATAAAGGAGTCCCACATAAAATAACTCTGCGTTTAGCAACACAAAATAAATCTGCATTTAGCAACATCGTCATCAGTAAATCACATTTTCACTGATGTTTTCACATAACTAAGCATTTACCAAGCTCAACATTTCTAAAATATTACCGTGTTGAATTGGTCATCAAACCAAGTATCACGAGCCATTTTCAGAGACTTGAAACAGTATTGTGCCTCATAAGTGTGCTGATTCTTCTCAAAAGTTTCAATAAACTTTTCAGTTACTGGAATGGTGTTTGTGGCATCCAATGGGACAAGAGTAACTGGAATGCCAGAATGAATAACCTACAGCATAAGGGAATGATGACAGTTGCTGACTATTAGGATTAGCTACAACATATGGCTACGATACATCTATTAAAGAACATGCAGTGGAAGGTCTATTGATTTTTGTAATACCTGATATGCAGCTAAGGGATCCATAAAGAAATTGAACTCTGCATAAGGGTTGCTTGTGTAATCTGTGAATAAATTGCCAACATCACCACATTGCTGAGGTTGGCAAGAGGAGCTGACATTCTTTGGACAGCAACCTGTAGGATTCTTTGACCTTACACCACCTCCCATTATGTAAATGTGCTCAACATTTTTCTTTAAATGTGGATTTCTTAGGAGAAATAGTGCAAAATTTGTATGTGATGCAATGAGAAAAACCACTGTGGGACCAGATGAAATTGTGTTGATCATTACTTGTTGAGCTGTTGGCTGTCGAAGAGGTGAATAATGTCTCTTCCCCTGTTGAAAAGTGAAAGATTAACATGTTATGAAGACATTTTAAACTTAGGGGAACTAAGCAATAGCGCTTAGCTTCTTCATCTAAGCATAGTAATTTCATGAGGGATAGAAGTGATCTTGTCCTCAAATAGTTGCATTAGTGCCAAGTCATAGAGATTCACATTCAGCACCTTCCAAGTAAGGCTCTTCACTATTCATATACAAGAATCAGTTATATAATTTGTGCGAATTCACATTCAGCACCTTCCAAGTAAGGCTCTTCACTATTCATATACAAGAATCAGTTATATAATTTGTCCGACACACTATTACTTTCCTATGCCATATCATTGCGACTGGCTGACAGCAATGAGAGACAGATTTAAGTAGCCGCTGGCCCTTGGTTGATTATATGATCTCCTCCGTTACATTCAACCATACTGCAGGATGAAGTTAAAGTGTCTAATTGTGTTTCTTCTTGTGTAAAACCAGAAAAGAACAGAAACGACAGACAGTTAGGCTAAAGATAACATCAATTAATCAGAGAATTTGATATGAAAAGAAAGGTAGAAAATAGAATGTGATTACTTTTGTATATCCTAGATCACCAATTCTATCAATGTGAAGGAAGCTACAAAAAGTTATCCTCCATTCAGTTTTAATACAAAATGGT
Organism: Capsicum rhomboideum; assembly: GCA_031232105.1. Taxonomy (NCBI): domain Eukaryota; kingdom Viridiplantae; phylum Streptophyta; class Magnoliopsida; order Solanales; family Solanaceae; genus Capsicum; species Capsicum rhomboideum. The sequence goes on along the minus strand of CP124719.1, from coordinate 110,173,278 downwards.
ACCTGTGGGAGGAAGCTCTTTCTGAATCCAAAATTTGTGTCAATGTCCAAACGTCCTCCGGTACCCACAGGAATAGCTTGTCTGTATCTACAATACCCAGCTGTGCCATTTCCCTACAAATCAGTGAACAGGTAGTACATTCAAGTAAAGGAAAATTATGGAGATGTATAACTAATCAGCAATTTGAAATTAAAACAGATGATTTTTAAATTGCAAAAAGGTTGTTCACCTGATCAATGACAGGGAGATATCCACCAACATTTGGCAGAATGGTACCATTGGGAAGTATTCCACCTTCACCTCCCACACCAACAGAAATATCGTCACGCCCCATCATGTAAAGCATGTCATACACCTGATTTACAGCATACCCTGCATCACTCCATGCATTTGTGCTAATAGTTATTGCCTGCAGCAAAAAGCTCCCTCAAATTATTTTATAGGAAAATTTATGTTATGAGCTGGTAATATGTGTCTATTGCACGAATTATTAAAGGGATCGCTATTACTTCCCCCGACATGCTTTCAACAAAATAAAGAAGTAACGGTACAAGTAGTTTGATCCCAAGTCATGACTTCAAATAATTGTGACACTGCTTACTGACAAAAATTGTACAAAGATGAAAGAGTAAAACTTAAGCAACTTTTCAATTAATCCCATGAAAGCCAAGACAGAATATTGAGAACACTTAACTGATTTCAAGAAGTAAAGTTAAAGTAATCATTAGCAGCTAACTCTAATTTAAGAAAATGACACTCAATTAAAACTACTCTACAGAAAGAAACTAAAGCCAGTTGAATTGAATCACAAAATAAGGCTTAGACACTTTTGATCCCACCTTTAGCGTGACAAGAATTCTCAACATAACATCTCCATACAGAATTATAGCTGATATCTCAAAATCAAAAAGATGAAGAAGGTAAAAGAAGAGAACAAGTAATCGTTGTACAGAAACTATAACAACTACTATGCCTCAACCCCAAGCTAGTCGGGATTGGCCAAGTCAATCTTTCCACTCCATTTGGCTCCTTGTTAGGATCAAGCACTCACCATCATGCCAAAAGCTATAGATGATAGCAAAGGTGCAACTTTATTTCTTAACTAAGCTCACCAAGCAAGCCTCATATTCGATCATGACTCCGACCCAGCCCCCTCACGGGCATTGCCATATGCAGGATGTTGAACAAGTAAGATATAAACTACAAAATTCCGCCTCAGAAACAAGAGTGAGGGTTAAAAAGCAAACCTTTAAGTCCATTAGTGATGTGTTAAGCTTCAAAAGGTACAAGAGAGCAAAGAAATCATCAGTATCCATATCTGTATCCACAAGAATTCGATGACCCTTTACCCCACTTGCCAACAATATTAACAACATCATTATCATTACGACAACTTTACGCAGAAACAACACCTTCTCTTTCTCCTTCATCACAACAAATTAGGCTCAAATCTTTTTTTTTTTTGTGCCACAGATCAACTGTGCTTCTGATTTTCTTGAATGAAGTTCAAAGTATTAATGGGAATACACAGAGTGGGGGTAGTTAGCTGTACATAACAGTAGTAGAATTGTTGAAGAGAAAGAATGTTAACAGATTTTATAGACAGATTAAAATAATTATGTAGCAATTTAAATCATCAACGGTTACAAAGTAACACTCTACAAAGTACAATTTTGTCCAAGCTCCAATAATCTACTTAAGGTTAAACAATTTTGTTCTTTAATCTTTTGGTCTTAAATATGTTAAAGTTAAAATTAAATAATCCAAAAAACAAAAGAGACATTCTTTTTCAAATAGACTGGAAAAAAAAAAACAAATTGAAACAAATAAAGTAATTACTTTATATTTAACCTATATACATATACTGAGAAGTAAATAATTTTTCTACAAAATATCAGTCGTGGCATAAAATTTTACGTTATATGTCCCTCATTGGGTTGCAATTTTCATAAAACATGTATATATCCTTCATTAGAGCCAAAAAAAAAAAAAAAACCTTGCTTATACTTTTTCAAGATGAGAAGCAAGTGAAATAGGGGTGTGCAAACACCGAACCGACCAATAAATCGAATAAAAAAAATGATGTTGGTTTATTGCTATTGGGTTTTTGGGTTAACGGTTTTTTAATGATTTTGTAAAAAAATTCATCGGGTTATCGGTTCGGTTTCGATTTTTAATATTGAGTTATTGGGTAAACCAATAACTCATTAAGACTATACTAAATTATTATTTTATCCCTACTTGTATATATTACTTATTAGTGGCTTCACAGTTTCAACAAAACTTGAAAAAATATATATCAAATACTACATGTGGAAATTGATTCTCTTGTTCCTTTTTGTGCTAAAAGTTACAGAAACTTGTATATTTATGTGATTGGATAAGTCGAGATCCATCTATTATTAAAGTCGTGGTTTTTTTACTCAAAAGTACATACTAATTAGGCCTGTTTAATTTGAGATTTCTTCACTATAGTCCGTTACATTTACTAATTGAGTCTTGTTTTATGTCACACTAACATAGGCATCCAGAATAGTATATAATTATTCAGAAGGAAAAGTACATATATTTATTTTATGAACATTTTCTTATCGGTTAAACCGAAAACCAAACCATTAATGACCAAAAATTGATAAATCAAAAACCGATAAAAAAATATCTTATTGGTTTGGTTATTGGTTTATCATTTTTAAAAATCAAAAATCGATAAACCGAACCGAACCGACCGATGCACACCCCTACAGTGAAGTATTATGCAGTTTCAAATCAAATTTGGAGTTGATTTGAATCAATTTTGAAGAAAAAAATATGTTGCTAATATTTCTGCAAAACAAATTATGATGATCGTCACGATTTCAGGCTAAATCTATTGATGAATTGCAATGATTTTCAGCCATAAAAGCTGAAATGATTTCATCAGAATTTGTGATCAAGTTTCTGATGATCACCTTAACTTGATGTTAACGCAAGTCTTGTGAATTGTGACTAAAATCCTATCCTAGCAATTTGCTAGGATTTGTTACCAAAATCCCGATGATCATCATAACTTATTGTCAAGAAAGTATTTTTCCAATATGAAATAAAAATTATGGCGACCCACTAGAAATTTCGCGCCACTTTTGGCAAAATGGTTATTTCTGAACTATTATTTTAATGAGGTCAATTTTAAGTAGTGGCACCAAAATATCTTATTTGTGCAAATCACTCAATTAAAAATAGATTTTTTTTTTTATTTGTCCATTTTAGAAAATTGAGAGTGAATTAATTAGGCTTTCTATAAGTAATCATTTTTAAAAATAAATTAGAGTATTAGTATTCAAATTTAAATCTTCAACGTCTAATTAATAAGGATAATTTAGTAAAACAAACATTTTTTAATGCTTATAGAAATAGAATGTGACATGCAACTGAACAGGTAAAAGGGACGGGGATATTGCAAAGTATGAGCTTCTTACCAAACAAATACATCATTTAATATGGTGAATGAAAAATGTTACAATGTACTTGTGAAATGTTTATAATGTTTTGTACATCTTGCATGGTTATAAGTTCTTGTACAGCACTCCAATTGTGTGTTGAATATGACATTGTATAATGGGATGTCTGAAACAAAAGTGGTAGAGTGAGGTCAATTCATCATGTTTTTTTTGTCAATAATAAGATGGAAAGAGGAGGCTGCAAATTGGAGAGTAGCAAGTGACTGCTGACAAGTATCATCTCTACTTTTTTGCCTTGTTTTTCCAATAGGAATGCCGACAAAGGGGGCGGGCCCTCAATACATAATCTTGACAAAACAAAATCTTCAACAAGATCTTAAAAGAGTTACTAGTTGGGTCAATGTTTCAAGGGTGAATTCAAGGGTCAATTTAATGAGGTAATCTTACCAAGTATGCTTTTGAAAGTGATTTTCCTATGTACAAACAAAATTAATTAAATGACTGTTTTTTTAACGAAATTGTTTCTTATTTATCAAAGTTTGAGTCTTTGGATGAAAATAATTTTAAATGTTGGTCTAAGAGATTTTTTATTTTCTTTGTACAATTAGAAGTTGATTCAGTTTTGTTTAACTAATCGCATGTTGATGGTTCTAACACTATTGTTGATATTTCTAATGCTACTGTTGGTACGCATTGTTGTAGTTGTTGATGCTAAAAAAGAAATTTGAAAAAGATAATAAAACTGTCAAAGGACATTTGTTGAATCATATAATTAATTTTTTGTTTGATTTATTTGTTAATTATAAATCTGCTAAGAAAATATGAAAAAAAAAATATGATGCTAACACTGCAGAAAAGAAGTATGTTGTTAGACAGTGAATTAAGTCCTAGATGATTAACAATAAGCCAATCATGGAACATGTTCACAGATATAAGAATTTGACTATTGGTATTCTCAATGAGGACATGAATACGTGAGATTTTTCAAGCTAATGCTACTTGAAAAATTATCCACCATCTTGGAGTGATGCCAAATGCCAATTGAAGTATAAGAAAAAGAATGACTCTCTAGGAACTGATCAATCACATGAGGATTGAAAAAATAACCCATCTCGCAGATAAAATAGAAGTTCTTTTTTTTAATTCTTTAAAGTTCACCTTGTGAAATTTTCTAGTACTGTTGTGAAAGACATGCTTAAAGGAAAACAGAAGAAAATTTAGAAAAGATGACGTGAAGAAGAATAATCACTTCAACAAGTCAGGGAGCCAACTTCAGAAGTCAAAGGATTTTGTTTCATCTGTGAAAAACTTGGTGACAAGATTGACTGGTGCTATCAAGGACAAAGGCAAAACTCGAAACTAGAAGGATAAGGTGTTGTCCAAGCTTATTTTGTTCAGGGTAATGAAGTGGTTATTGTTGTAGTCGGCGAGACAAATCTAGCGGATACCAAGATTGACTGGGTATTGGATCAAGGCATTTTTATGCCAACAAAAAGTTTTTCTAGGACTTTGAGGAGTCCTCTGATAGAGGTGTTGTCTATATGGATAACTCCTTTACTGCTAGAGTTATGGGTTAAAGAAACTTAAGTTAACTTCTGAAAAACTTTAGTCTTGAACAATGATCCGTACGTTCTCTTTCTATATAGAAACTTAGCTTCTAAATGATTTTTCAGCAAAGCAATCCTAAAGTTGTTTTCAAAGCTGATAAAATAACTATATCGCATGGAGGAGACTTTGTTAAGAAAGGATATATAACGAACTCAGATGGGGTTTATTTATATTGAATATTATTTAAGAATAATGCAAGTATTTCAATTATACTTATATTATTGAGTCTATTAATTTATGACACAGTAGACTAGGTCATGTTAATATCGCTTCTACTAAAAGACTTAAAAATGAAATTAATTTATGTAATTAAAATTGATGATTTTTTGGTGTGTCCTATTTGTATAGATTGATTGACTAAGTTTTTTATTGTAATTTTTAAGATGGTAAAATGCCTGAAGAATGAAGGTGGCATACAATCGTTCCATTGTACAAGAACAAGTTTGATATACAAAATTGTAATAATTATATAGGGGTATCGAGCTGCTAAGCCATATTATGAAAATTTGGAAAGGATGGTGAAGATGAGGGTCAAGAGGGGGGTGTATCCATATTCGGGAACTAGTTCGAATTCGTGCTGGGACGATCTACTACAGAAGTGATCCATCTTTTGAGGAGATTGGTGGAGAAATATAGGAAAAGGAAGAAAGATTTGCATATGGTGTTTATTGACCTTGAAAAAACCTACGACAAAGTCTCGAGGAAAGTCCTTTGAAGATGCATGTAAGCTAAAAGGGTACCGGCAGCTTACATTCGGACAATGAAGGACATGTATGATGGAGTCAAGACTCGAGTTAGAATAGTAGAAGGAGACTTGGAGCACTTCTCAGTCGATATGGCATTAAACCCGGGATCATCACCTAGAACGTTTCTATTTGATGGATGAATTGACGCGGAATATTCAAGATGAGGTGTCATAGTGTATGATGTTTGCTGATAGCATAGTACTGATTGATGAGACACACAATGGAGTTAATACTAAGTTGGAGGTGTGGAGAAAGACACTTGAATCTAAAGGCATCAGGTTTAGCAAATTCAAAATAGAATATTTTGAATGCAAATTCAGTGATAAAATACATGAAGCGACACTATTTCTTACGAGGCGGCTATGAGGCTTATGAGGTCTGAAATCGAAACATCTATTTTTGATATAAGAGCTAAATAAAATAAAACAGAGGGAGGAGCACATTTTTTGGTCAAGTAATAGGAAGATACACACAACATATTCGGATTTTAGAAAGATTAACCAAATAGATGATAACAAAAGACGTAATCCATTGATCAGTAAGGGTCGTTTGGTAGAGTGTATTAGATAAATAATATATGTATTAAATGTGGTATTATTTAATACTTTGTTTGTAATAATTTTGAAACAATGTATAACAAATACATGTATTAGTTATACACCCTATTTGATATTATAGGGTGTATAACTAATACTTTCCACTTGATAATATTAGTAATACTTGAGTTTTGAAAAGATAAAGATACCCCACAAATCCTTTTAACTTTTCTATATCTTCTTGATTAGTAGTAGTAATATGTTGGCTGTTGAATGAAGTTTTATGTTGTTCACAGCTGCTCAGATTTTATGTACTGCATATTCCCTATTATGTTGCGTTTCGTTTGTCTTCCTCCTTTCGAATTAATTAGTTAATAATCATAATTGTTGTCTATATTATGTTGTGTTTTGTGTTTAATTATCTCTATTATGAAGTAGGTTGGAAAAATTATGGACAGATTATATTGTTTATTGATGAAATACACATTGTAGTTGGTGCAGGTTTTCTATTTTCATACTTTATATTTTATATAGTATGGTCATATCTTTTTAATTTAGACAATTTACCCCACGAATAATTTATGGTGAGAATATCAAATTATTTTTTTTTGCTTTCCATCTTTAAGAATGATAAAGTTTGTGCAAAGAAAATACACAAAACTATAGAATGTTAGAGGATATTTTTGTAAACAAACAATACTATTTTAGAAATATAAAAATACACGTTATTTTTGATACATCAAATCAAAAACTGAATAAGAAATAAGTACAATACTACTAATTTCAGCATTATTAATACATTCATTCAGTACTATTCTTGTACACTCTACCAAACTACCTTTATAATGTATTATTTAACTTCACAAAACTCTCTATCAACATGTGTAGTCCGCAGAACCAAACGACCGTGTAGTGTTGCTTTTAAGTCCAATCAATTAAATAATTCATGTGTCTGGATTGACTATGATAAATGAATGCACTAACCAATTAGATTTTCCTGTATTTGACATTATAAGATATCTTTATTATGGATACCGTAATTTATTTTTTATTGTTTATTTTTATTTGTTTATTATTTCAAAAATAAATTTTTACTTATAACATATCAAGAAAAGATAATTATTTTTTTAATATTTATTTTTGATATTAATTATGTATTACTATAAATTAATAGGAACAGTGTGATAAAATAATTATATCAATTATTATTTTAAATGAGTATGTCACATCTAAATATGAGAAGTAAAAATGAATTAACTGAGTAGAAAACGAAAAAGATTCCAACGGATTTACACTATACATGGATGTGGGTAAGATTCTTTGTCGTCTAATTAGAGCACAACTAACACTACCTTGTCGACATAAAATAAATCCAACTTTAATTAATTTGTTTGACGTAAATTAAAGTGCAATCAACATTGAGAACTCAAAAGATAAATATGCTCCTTCTCCATTTATCTCATGTCTTGTCATTCAATTGCTCCCTCCGTTTTATTTCAGTTGATTCATATTGATTTGATATATTCATTAAGAAAATTTTAATTAAAGATTTATTTTACTAAATTAACTTTATTAATAATGTTTTAAAATTCTAAATTTGATTATTACTACTTTATATAGTTATTTAATATTAAAGATAAAATAGGAAAAGTATATACTCTCCCCGTTCGAATTTACTTGTCACTATTTTTCTAAGTTAATTTTCATTTTTACTTTTCATTTTTGACAAATTAAGAAAAAACAAAAAAAATCATGTTTTATCCTTAGCATTAATTACTTATTCTCCAAATCATTTTTTCAATACCTATTGTAAGACAATAAAATTCGCGACCGAGAAAATAATAATCGGGACAGAAAAATATTGCAACAATCGTTTATTGATTTCAATATGTGAGTGTTACAATCTCTATGAATCCTCTGATTCGCCTTTCTAAATATAAATTCAAGGGCTTTGAGCTTGATCTTGAATTTGATGAATTTGAACTTGATTTGTGAACTTGATGGATTTGATCTTGACTTGTGAATTTGGATTCAAGGGCTTTTGAGCTTGATCTTGAATCTTCGTCTTGATCTTCAGTTGTTTATGAACTTCAATGCTTGAACTTGTAGCTTGTAGAGAAATTTGTGGTGTTTGATCCACGAGTTCTCTCTTGCTTCTTGTTTGAATTGTTCGTCCTCTTTTCTGAATTATGAGACCCCTATTTATAGTTGTAGGAAGGAAAGAGTCATGGTGAAGATGAGCTTCTTTTGGCCAATCAGATTTAAGTGACGTGGCGCATTCTTATAGACTTTTGATTTCACTAGGCTTGCTGCATCATTTTGACATGTGGCACGGTCCTATTAACTCCTTTACTTGACTTGGCATGCCACGTCATTTGACACGTGGCGCCAAATTGGGCCTCTAGAATAAGATGACATATTGGGCTTAACCAAGTGGGCTCATTATTTGTAGCCCAAATTAATGGACTAGCCCGATGAATTTTGAACTTTAATTAAATCCATATTTATTGGACTTAAATAATTAATCCAATTATATTAATCCACCATAGTTATTTGGACTAATATATTTAAAATTCATATGATCACAAATGCCCTCACTTCGAGACTTGTCAGAGATATTTAATCTTTCGAAGACTAGGCTCGAAGTATTGACTTGACTTTTTTCTTGTTTGCACGTCTTCAGGATACTCCTTTCCATTTCGGGAATGAAATTCTTCTACTCCATAACTAATCATTCTCCAATTAGAATTAGGATGTCTATATTCCTACATACTTGAACTGTCCCAATTCCACTCCAATTAGGAGTATGCCACCTCCTTAAGGACTTGAAAACTTCTCCTAGTTTTATTTCAACAAGGAGACTATTAATGTCTTGCTGCATCTATAAATAGATGGATGCTCTCTATTATTTTGATATTGCAGCATTGGGAGTCACTCAAAGGAGAACAATGCCGGGTAATATATTCTTCTCTTTTAATTTTCGTCACTTTTTTTCAGCCCAGCATGTTAGTGGTAGAAAATTCATATCTCATTGTAGAAATATCAAAATCCTGAACGGTTTAATATTCCAGAAACTAGACTTCGAGATCTACAACATATCCAAAATTCAGAATTAAACTCCTTCAATTTCGTTCTATACAATTTCTTGAAACTTAGGTTTAAATTCTGTCATGCTGAGAATTTCAGATCTGCATATCTTCACCAAAACTTGCATATCTTGATGTAGGAATGAAGAAATCACAAGCCGCTTGATTCTTATGAAACTATACATCCAGATCTATAATATATCCGAAATTCATAATTTAATACATTCGGTGTCTTTTCAGATGTTATCCCGAATTCAACTTTGGATTTTGGCGCACCGGCAGTTTCAGATTTGCGCGACGACACCAAAAAAATTGTTTATCAATGTGAGAGTACCGAAATCATGATCCGTTTAATTCTATAGATACCATAAACATGCATCTATAACATATCCAAAATTTAGAATTTAACACCTTCTGGATCATTCTAGACAGATTTTTGAAGTTGACCCTAAATTCTGTCTCGCAGAGAATTTCAGATTTGCATTGTCTCACTAAATAATTTATATCATAATGTCGGACCATCACCATCAAAAAGGTGTTTTGATTGATGGAAACCAGAATTTAAGGGATTCATTCTCACCAAAACATCTTGTCTCAAGCCTATCCGCGTTGGTGATGTATGGCTTCCGAGTTTGAAACGTCTTGACAGGTAACAATCTCTCTTCTTCTTGTGCCTTTTTTTTGTGTTGTCTTTTCCTTTCTTCTTTTGTAGGATTGAAACAAATAGCATTCATGAAAGGTCAGCTTAAGGTGCGAGAGTTTAACTTCGCCTCCGTCACCTTGAGACCTGACAAGTTCGGCTTCAAGTATGGTCCCTATGCAACAGTCAGCTTAAGGTGCGAGAGTTTAACTTCGCCTCCGTCACCTTGAGATCTGACAAGTTCGGCTTCAAGTATGGTCCCTATGCAACAGTCAGCTTAAGGTGCGAGAGTTTAACTTCGCCTCCGTCACCTTGAGACCTGACAAGTTCGGCTTCAAGTATGGTCCCTTTCAAGTATGGTCCCTATGCAATGGTCAGCTTAAGGTGCGAGAGTTTAACTTCGCCTCCGTCACCTTGAGACCTGACAAGTTCGGCTTCAAGTATGGTCCCTTTCAAGTATGGTCCCTATGCAATGGTCAGCTTAAGGTGCGAGAGTTTAACTTCGCCTCCGTCACCTTGAGACCTGACAAGTTCGGCTTCAAGTATGGTCCCTATGCAACAGTCAGCTTAAGGTGCGAGAGTTTAACTTCGCCTCCGTCACCTTGAGACCTGACAAGTTCGGCTTCAAGTATGGTCCCTTTCAAGTATGGTCCCTATGCAATGGTCAGCTTAAGGTGCGAGAGTTTTACTTCGCCTCCGTCACCTTGAGACCTGACAAGTTCGGCTTCAAGTATGGTCCCTATGCAACAGTCAGCTTAAGGTGTGAGAGTTTAACTTCGCCTCCATTACCTTGAGACCTGACAAGTTCGGCTTCAAGTATGGTCCCTTTCAAGTATGGTCCCTATGCAATGGTCAGCTTAAGGTGCGAGAGTTTAACTTCGCCTCCATCACCTTGAGACCTGACAAGTTCGGCTTCAAGTATGGTCTTTTCAAGTATGGTCCCTATGCAATGGTCAGCTTAAGGTGCGAGAGTTTAACTTCGCCTCCGTCACCTTGAGACCTGACAAGTTCGGCTTCAAGTATGGTCCCTTTCAACAGTCAGCTTAAGGTGCGAGAGTTTAACTTCGCCTCCGTCACCTTGAGACCTGACAAGTTCGGCTTCAAGTATGGTCCCTTTCACCGATGTACTTATGTAATGGTCAGCTTAAGGTACGAGAGTTTAACTTCGCCTCTGTCACCTTGAGACCTGACAAGTTCGGCTTCAAGTATGGTCCCTTTTACCGATGTTCCTACGCAATAGTCAGCTTAAGGTGCAAAGGGACAAATTTTTATCCACCTTAAGGCATGGAGATTTATAGATCCTTTTAAGGATAAACCTGTGAAAAGGCCAGCTTAAGGTACAAAGGGACAAATATTGTCCACCTTAAGGTATGGAAGTTTAGAAGTCCTCAACTTGAAACTTGGAGGTTTTGACGGTTCCACCTTGCAAACTTGGCGAATTTGGAGACTTCAGCTTGCAAACTTTGCAATTTTGACAACTTCAACTTGCAGACTTGGTGGATTTGAGATTTCATCTTGCAGAATTGCTGACTTTGAGGACTTTAGCATGCAGATATGGTGAACCTGAGACTTCAACGTCACTTACTTGGGTCGGAGAACTTGAGGGTCTCAAATCCTGTTGCCGAAGCGTACCTTTTATATGGAGCTCTGCCCTCATTGAGTCATGAACATTCTGTGTAAGCCCAAAGTTTAATCAGAATATTTGCAGACTTAACTTTCGTATGGCGGATCAAGCGGGAACATATATTTTTTTTGACACTCATGCAACTGAACTTAGAATGAAACTTCTAAGAGCCTACGTACCTCGGTGAAGAGGATCAAGTCACAACGTAGTTTTAGAAGAGTGATTTTTTTTTTTTTTTTTTTTTTCTTGGTCCTAACTTTTGCCTAGGCCGCCTCTTTCGAGATTTTCAACCTAGCGGACATTTTTTTTTTTTTTTTTTTTTGAGTCCTAACTTTTGCCTAGGCCGCCTCTTTCGAGATTTTCAACCTAGCAGACATTTTTTTTTTTGAGCCGTACACAGTTTATACTCTTGCGGGCCAGGAGTGGACATGCAGTTTATGCTCGTGCCTTAAGGAGCGTCATCTTCCCTCAAGGATAGTACTTCTTCAAGAATTTGGCGTTGATAGGACCAATTTTCACGCCATCTGCATCGACAAGCTTGTAAGCGCCATTTGAATATTCCTCTTGTATGACATATGGTCCATCCCACTTAGAGGTGAATTTGCCCCCAGATTTATGAGAAGTGATAATGGGCCTCCTTACTGCTAGGACTTGATCTCCAACTTGGAAACACCTTAAGCGAACCCTTTTATTGAAAGAACGAGATAGATGGGCTTGATAACATTCAAGATTTTGTTGATCCTCTAGCCTCTTCTCATCAACAGCTTCTAACTCCGCAAGACGCAACTTAGCATTTTCTTCTTTGGTGAGCCCTTCTTGAATAGCAAGTCTTAAAGAAGGAATTTGACGCTCAAGTGGTAGGACTGCTTCAACTCCAAAAGCAAGTGAATATGGGGTTGCTTGCGTCGGTGTGCGGTGAGTCGTCCTATATGCCCACAAAGCTTCTTCCATTCGTTCATGCCAGTCTCGTTTGGATTTGGAGACGACTTTCTTCAATAGGTTGCATAAGGTCTTATTGAATGCTTCGGCTAGACCATTGGCGGCAGCATGGTACATAGAAGATTTACGCTGCTTGAAACCAAAGAGATCACAAATCTTGTTCATCAGCTTGTTATCAAATGGCTTTCCATTGTCAGTTATTATGTAATGGGGAATTCCAAAGCGGTAGATGATATTTACTCGGATAAAGTTTGCAACATTCTCCTTCTTCACTTCCTTGAGTGCAACAGCTTTGGCCCATTTTGAGAAGTAATCTGTCGCAGCCAAGATGTATAAGTGTCCACTAGAAGATTTTGGTAGTGGTCCAACAACATCCAATCCCCAAGCATTGAATGGCCAAGATGCGATAGTGGGGTGTAATATTTCAGGAGGTTGATGTATGAAATTTGCATGAAATTGACAGGCCTTGCATCTTCTAGCATAGTCCAAGCAATCTTTCACCATCGTTGGCCAATAATATCCCATCCTTTTTATGTGAAAGTGGAGCTTCGGGCCAGACTGATGAGATCCACATACTCCCGAGTGTGCTTCCTGCAAAGCTTGAACTGTTTCTTCCTCTCCTAAACATCGCAAGAGTACTCCTTCAAATGACCTTCTATATAGAGTGTCCTTGTAGTAAAGGAAACGAGGTGCACGACGACGGATGTCAGTCTTTTTTCTTGGATCTTCAGGAAGTATTCCATAACACAAGTAGTCAATAATTGATTGTCGCCAATCTACCTTTACGGCTTCAGACACAGCGACGAGATGCTCAAGTTTGTTTTCTGTATATTCCTCCTCATCTGGTGGTGGTACTACCCATTCTTGGTGAATAGTAACTCGTGTTTGATTTGGAAGAGTAAGGGTTGAAGCTAAAGCAGCCAATGCATCGGCCTGCTTATTTTCCTTTCTTGGCACGTGTTGGAGGGTAACTTCTCCAAGCCATCCTATCAACTTCTGAGCATAACTATGATATGGGCGTAGCTCGGGCTTTTTGACTTCATAGTCTCCCAAGAGCTGCTTGATCACCAATTGGGAGTCACCAAAGACTTGTAATTGTAGTTGCTTCATGTCGACGGCCATTTCAAGTCTGAGTATCAACGCTTGGTATTCAGCGACATTGTTAGAGCAACATTGTGTCAAAGTAAAGGAGTATGGGATAACATCTTCCTGAGGAGTGACAAACACTACGCCAGCACCAGCTCCACCACGGTGTGCCGCACCATCAAAGTACATCTTCCATGGAGGTCAAACTTCAATAACCATTGCATCCTCATCAGGAAGTTCATCAGTTAGCTCCCAATTATCTGGTATTGGGTGGTCTGCCAAAAAGTCTGCTAATGCCTGTCCCTTTACGGCCTTTTGAGGGATGTATATGATCTCAAACTGTTGAAACTGAAGGTACCACCTTGCAAGTCGATCACTGAGGACTGGTTTCGACATTACAAACTTGATGGGATTTGCTTTAGACACGAGATGAACAACATGAGCTTGAAAGTAGTGCTTCATCTTTTGGATTGAGAAGACCAACGCCAAACACAACTTTTCAATAGGTGAATAATTCAGCTCATTTGGCGTTATCATTCTGCTTAGGTAATAAAGAGAGTTCTCTTTACCTTCACTATTTTTCTGGGCCAATAATGCTCCAACTGACCTTTCTTGTGCAGCGATGTAGAGAATCAGCGATTTTCCAGGTATAGGTGCCACAAGAACTGGAGGCTTCATCAAGTAAGATTTGATATTTTCAAAGGCCTTACTACAAGCTTGGTCCCATTCGAAAGGGGCACCCTTCTTCATAAGATGGCTAAATGGTTGACATTTTCCCGCCAAATTTGAGATGAACCTCCTTAAATATGCTAGCTTCCCTTGAAGACTTTTTAATTCATGAACGTTTCGAGGCTCGGGCATCTTCAAAATTGCATCAACCTTGTGTTGATCAATTTCAATTCCTCGGTGTCATACAATAAAGCCAAGGAACTTTTCGGAAGTAACTCCAAAGGCGCATTTCAATGGATTCATCCTAAGCTGATATCTTCGGAGCAACTCAAATACCATTCTTAAGTCTTTCAAGTGGTCGTTCTTCTTTCTTGACTTTACCACTAAATCATCCACATAACATTCAACATTTTTATGGAGTAGATCATCAAAGATGTTTTGCATAGCCCTTTGATAAGTGGTACCAGCGTTCTTCAAACCAAAAGGCATCACCTTGTAACAATAAATACCTTTAGTTGTACGAAATACAGTGAGCTCTTCATCTTTTGGTGCCATGCGAATTTGGTTATAGCCGGATGATCCATCCATAAAAGACATCGCCTCAAAACCAGTAGTAGCATCAATCATCAACTCTGGAATAGGAATTGGAAACTCATCCTTAGGGCATGCGTTGTTGAGATCCCTAAAGTCGACACAAACTCGAATTTGGCCATTCTTCTTCCGTACTGGAACAATGCTTGATATCCATGTGGGGTACTTAACTTCACGAATAAAGCCTGCTTCAATGAGTTTGTTAACCTCATTTTCAATCAATGGAACCAAGTCGGGTCTGAAACGTCTTTGGGCCTGCTTAACAGGATGAGCTCCATTCTTGACTGCTAACTGATGAACTGCTACTTTTGGATCTAAGCCAGGCATCTCCTTATAACTCCAAGCGAAAACATCCCTATATTCTTTGAGTAAGTCCATGTAAGCGATTTCTTCATCCATTTCTAGAAAAGCGCTTAGGAAAGTTGGTCTTGGGTCTTCATCAGTGCCAAGATTAAATTCCTTTAGGGGATCTACTGTTGCCTTTACTCCTTCTTCAAGTTCTGACGGAGCATCTCCGGCATCTTCCTCTTCTTGAGGATCATTGTCATTGACAGATATATGGCAACACCAAGAAATATCTTCCAACTCTTCAACCTTTATTAGAGATGATGTATCGTACTCACTCTGGGTTGTAATATGATATGAAGAGCCTACACTCTCTTTGTCATCCTCATGTTCCTTGGTATAAACCACAGTATGAGTCTTTGCCTTTAACACCTCCTTGCACGAAATCACAAGCTCCGTCTGTCGCCTCATTCTAGAAGGAATCATACTTTGAAAATCCTTTTGGATTCTAGGTGAAGAGTGTGTCATAGTGCCTTGATAACTTCTCCGAGGTTTGTTACTTTTCTTTTTCTTCAGTGGAACCAACCTCTCAAACACAGAAGTTCTTGTGGTTGATTCTCCAAGTCGATCAAAGACAGAAGGCCTTTTGTTGGAAGTAGTAGACTCCTCTTCCACAATGATGTAGTCGCTAGCCACCCTTCTAATAGAGATACGCACCGGCGGTGGTGGCATGTACCCTAAGCCTTCGCGTGCTTGCCTGGTAGTGGCTTCTGATGGGATTTTACCCAAATTTGGTGGCTCATTAGGGTTATATCCAGCCTTTACAAATAACTTGTAAGCGTTTGGATCAAAACCCTCTTTCGTACGCTTTGAAGGAAGTGTCATATCTCGCGATGAATTTTGAGCTACAAATTCCCCAAGTGGTTTTGAGGGCAAATTTATTGCATCTATTCGCTTTAGCGGAAGAGTTAGCCCCCCTAGTACATTACCTTGGACATCGGATGAGTGTCGTACTTCTTTCCCCACTTTTGGTACATAGCGGAGCACAGGAGTTGCCTTCTTCTTTAAGTCCGCGACATTCCTTTTATTCGAAGTGGTGGGAGGCTTTTTAATGACAACACTTTCAACAGAAACCTCGACCTTCTTAGTTGCAAGATCATCACACTTGGTTGATGTGACATCATCCACCTTTTTCTCCTTCACGACATAATTCTTCAAGTAGAATTTTGCATCTGCGAAGTGTGATTCAGCTTCAGTGAATGGCTTATCATCGGCCACTATCTTTCTCTCCGCTCCATTTTCAAGATACTTCAAGCATTGATAGTAGGAGGATGAAACAATTTTGTTCTCATGTACCCAAGGCCTACCAAGCAATATATTATATGAAGTCTTGGCATCGATCACATGCATCAATACATTTGATCGTAAATCGTCCATATTGATTTCTAACTTGATGGATCCTATAGCTCTCTGACCTCCTTGATTGAACCCTTGGATCATCAAATGGCTTTCAGTAAGTTCATCAGTTGTGATGCCCAGTTCCTTCAGTGTGCGAATAGGCAGGATGTTTACTCCAGACCCTTCATCTATCAGGATTCTATTTATCTTCTTCTCTAGAACATAACCTACCATATACAAGGGACGATTGTGTAGTGTTTCACCAAACAGGAGATCATCGTCTGTAAATGTGATTTTTGCATCACATACATGTGCTTCTTGGTGAAGAGATTTAGTAGGATTTTCAAGAGAAGGAGGTCCCATCAATAGGCTTTCGCCCTTTGCTTCTTCTTTGTCAGTATTGAAACAAGATGCCTCAATGTTGTCTTGAGTAGTCTTGGCGCAGAACCAACTTGGAAAGAATTCTTCCAAGGTCACAGGACACCGTGGTTTTTGGTGGTGATGCTCCACTACACTCGCCCTCTTTGGTAGCTCAACCAACCTCTGTTTCCTCAGTTTCTTCACCATTCTCCTTCTGGTTGGCTGCTTGGATGAGTCTTTTCGTAGACTCGTCATCTTGTTGCGTCTTCGCCGAGTCACCAAAGTCCAACCTTCATCATCACCTTCATCAATTAGAGACTTGTCTTGCTTTAATGGCTCCTCATTACGCTCTTTGAAGTTGCATATTTGGACCGAATCGAGTGAGCCAAAAGTGATGGAGATTTGATGAGAACTGGCCTTCTCATCATCAAGCACGATCTTCTTCTCATTAGCCAGTTGCATGATTTTATCCTTGAAGATAAAACATTTCTCCAAAGGGTGACCCACAAGCCTGTGATACTTGCAATAGTTTGGGTCATCAGTTTTTCCAGCTTCATCGGGCCGCTTCATTTCTGGTAGATCAATGAGTTTCAGCTCAAGAAGTTCATCAAAAATTTTGAAAACGTCAGAATCAAGGAATGGGTATTCTTTTTCTTGCATCTCCTTAAAAGTCAACTTTTGGTTTGGACGCGCTTGAGAAGTAGTCTTTACGCTTTGCTTCTTGCTCACCTTTGTGGTGAGCTTCACAGAAGACACGTTGACATTCATGGATTCTTTGTTGTTGCTTTTGGGGACAAACTTGGTCCATCTCCTGGGTTCCTGTTTGTCCTTTCCCTTTTAGGGTCATGGATGGGTGCTACTCCTTTTCCGGCAGAAGACATGCTCAACTCCATGTCGTGAGCACGAGTAGCTAACTCTTCAAAGGATTTTGGCTTAATTCCTTGCAAAATATAGAGAAGCTCCCAGTGCATTCCTTGGATACACATCTCTATTGCGGAAGTTTCACTGAGCCTATCTTTACAATTTAGGCTAGCATTCCTCCATCGATTGATGAAGTCAATAACTGGCTCATCCTTTCTTTGACGAGTATTTGTGAGTTCTACCATGCTCACTGTACGCCTCGTGCTATAAAATCGATTTAGGAACTCATGCTCCAGTTGCTCCCAGCTATCAATTGAATTGGGTTCGAGGTCCGTATACCAATCAAAGGCATTTCCCTTTAGGGAGCGGACAAATTGCTTGACGAGATAATCACCATATGTTCCGGCATTGTTACATGTCTCAACAAAGTGGGCGACATGTTGCTTTGGATTTCCTTTGCCCTCAAATTGTTGAAATTTGGAGGGTTGATAGCCTGCAGGCATCTTGAAGCTATCAATCCTAGCAGTGTAAGGCTTGGCATACGTCAGGGAAGACTTGGTAGTAACATCGTACTTTTCCTTAAGGGTCCCTTCAATGAACTCCTTCAATAGATCAATTGGGATCATTCCGCCAGAAGCAGCTGGCACCTCCTTAGTAGGCGGTGTCTGTTTGGTAGGAGGATCTATCTCTTGAACTTCTGGAGCCTTCCCAGGTGCATGGCTAGAATCTCAATCTATTAAGCCTTCCATTCGATCCATCAACTTATCAATCCGAGTGTCTTGAGTTTGCACATACTTGGTCAAACCTTCAATCGCTTTCGCCATATTCGCAAGTTGCTCCTCCATGGATGAGACATCAGTTACCATTGTTTGCATGATTATTGGAGACATCGGAGAGTAGAACGGATTGTCACATAAGTTGATCTCTGAAGTCCTTGGCTCGCGTGGAGTAAGTAGAGATGACATGTTGGTTGAATGACCATCGTTCTTTGTCCCAGAGTTTTTTGAACCAGAGAGATCAAGTAGAGCCAGAGTTTTCTTGATTTTCTCTGCCACACTGCTTCCTTCTTCTGAAACACTTGTAGAGGACCTTGTTCTTTTTGGGGTTGAAGACCCAAAAACTGGAGTTGATGTCGTCGACACTCGATGTGTTTGTTGCCCCATCATGTTGGCCTTTCTCCTTGTGACGGCCCCAAAGCTTCCAAAAGTAACATCAAGGATGCTTTCTACCTCGGCGGAGAACTTGGAATCAGCAGCCTTAGGGGCAGTGGATTGAGAGTTGACCTTCTTCGAAGTCATTTCGATTTTCTTGAACTTTGAAGTTGGAAAGTTGAGATGAGAGGTAGAGATTGTCCCACTGGGCGTGCCAGAATTTGTAAGACAATAAAATTCGCGACCGAGAAAATAATAATCGGGACAGGAAAAATATTGCAACAATCGTTTATTGATTTCAATATGTGAGTGTTACAATCTCTATGAATCCTCTGATTCGCCTTTCTAAATATAAATTCAAGGGCTTTGAGCTTGATCTTGAATTTGATGAATTTGAACTTGATTTGTGAACTTGATGGATTTGATCTTGACTTGTGAATTTGGATTCAAGGGCTTTTGAGCTTGATCTTGAATCTTCGTCTTGATCTTCAGTTGTTTATGAACTTCAATGCTTGAACTTGTAGCTTGTAGAGAAATTTGTGGTATTTGATCCACGAGCTCTCTCTTGCTTCTTGTTTGAATTGTTCGTCCTCTTTTCTGAATTATGAGACCCCTATTTATAGTTGTAGGAAGGAAAGAGTCATGGTGAAGATGAGCTTCTTTTGGCCAATCAGATTTAAGTGACGTGGCGCATTCTTATGGGCTTTTGATTTCACTAGGCTTGCTGCATCATTTTGACATGTGGCACGGTCCTATTAACTCCTTTACTTGACTTGGCATGCCACGTCATTTGACACGTGGCGCCAAATTGGGCCTCTAGAATAAGATGACATATTGGGCTTAACCAAGTGGGCTCATTATTTGTAGCCCAAATTAATGGACTAGCCCGATAAATTTTGGACTTTAATTAAATTCATATTTATTGGACTTAAATAATTAATCCAATTATATTAATCCACCATATTTATTTGGACTAATATATTTAAAATTCATATGATCACACCTATTACTAAATATCAATTAATCGGGGCAATATGGTAAAATCATTATACCAATAGTTATTTTCTTAATGGGTGTGCCATGTCAAAAAGTGACAAGTAAAAATGAACGGAGGGAGTACAAAATACTCTTGATTTCATAAATGAGACAATTAAATTGAAACAAATATTTTTAGTAATAAGGCCAACTAAAATGAAACGGAGGGAGTACATGGTGCAACCTTAATTATATTACTCCCTCCGTTCCATTTTACTTGGCCTTTATTGACATGACACAGCTCTTAAAAAAATTTAATTTAGGGCGTATTTTACTAAATTAATCTTATTAATTATGTTTTGGAACTCTAAATTTGACTATTATTACTTTATGTTGTTATTTAATACTAAAGGTAGAAAGAGAAAAATATAACAAACTCCTCTTGATTTCATAAATTGGACAAGTACTTCGTCCGTCGAACAATACTTGTCCACTATTGACTTGACACACACGTTAAGAAATAATATATAATAGGAATAATTTTACTATATCACTCTTTGAATATCATAAATTTAATGCCTTGAGAAATGCATTGAGTGATAAATAGTATTTAATAGTAAGAGTAAAATGGGTAGAAAAGGGTAAATTATTCATTAATTTTCCAAACTGGACAAGTAATGTTGGACATCTATTTTTAGTATTTTAGTACAAGTATTATTGGACAGAGGGAGTAATTTGAAACAATTATTTTTAGTATAGGGTCCAAGTAAAACGAAAATGGGGTGTACGTATTAAAATAATGAAATCGATGGTTGAAACTGATAGATTGAGTCGATTTAAAAAAAAATCGATGAACTATGCATCTTGGTTTGGACCTTGGTCGATTCTATGAAATTGACGGACATAATCAGTTGAAATTAAGGGAGTCCATCAGTTTCAATAAATTAAAAACGCATTACATAAATGTGCCTTTTAACTGGTATTTATGCCTTCCAACTTTGAGTGTGCACAAGTGTCAAGTAGTCACTTAAACTATCATAATGTTGAACAAGTAGGCACACGTGTCCTACGTGGTAAATATCATGCGATTTGACATGTAGTATGCATGCGTCTCATGCGATTTGCCAAGTAAAATGTGTGTGTCTACTTGTTCAACTTTATGATAGTTTAAGTGTCTACTTGATATTAGTCTACTTATTCATATGCAGTATGACATTTTTAAATTTCATTTCTTAAAAAATATGCACAAACCCAACACCCTAAGTGTTTACCATCGATTTTGAGACAATTAGATTTGTAGGCGGGTTAAGAGCACACGTTATGGTCATAGCTTCGTGTTAGTAACATAAGTTTTCAAGAGAGTAAATAAACTAAATTAATAACACAAACGATAAATAAAATAGAGATCGAATATGAATCTGAAGGACAACGTAGTCCATAGTCTTTTTAGATATGAGCAAGTCATGACCACGAGTGCAAGGTCAACAAGTATAATAGCAAGAAAACAGTAACAACAACAAAGGCACTTAAAGAAAGCTCAAGAACAAAGCTAAAGAATTTTATTGCTTGAGGATAGAGATAACTCGAATCCTTTACAATGGAGGAAGGGGTGACTATTTATAGGGTGTCAGGACTTCCTTTGGCCAATAGGAGAGTGTTATTTTGAACCTTCCGTACAACGACCATTGATTGATAACCGCTCGTCCTTGAGCTGTTGGAGGATGTCAGTCCAATATTGTGTGTCTGACGCGATTAAGCCAAGGTTCGCATGCGCACCTGACTAATCTGACACCTCATCTTTTTTACTGTCCTTTTGTATGCGGTCACATCACCGATGGTCTCAGGCTACTTTTCTCTTACCCGAAAGGACGTCTCTTTGCATCGACATCATTCTCGAGATGATGCCATCATAGACCGATTCTTTTTATACCCGACCTGAGTTGTTCTAATTCTTACCAAAGCTATTTTACCCCATATAAATAGTCCCTCCTTCTTTTGGGTGCAAACTCATAGCGGGCGAGAGATGGAAAGACATATCGAGGAAAAAACCTCTTCTAGTCAACCAAGAATGTGCTCATTTAAAACAACACGATGTTCCTTTCTAGTACGACGTGCCTTTGCGGGAGTTGGTTTATCATACCCTTATGTGATCTCAGTCCTAGTTGTCGGTTAATAGCTTCCGAGGTTGTGATGTAGCATTTTCTCTATCGTAGTCTTTTTATGAAGTGGCCACCCGACTAATACTTCTCTCTTTTATAGGTGTCTCTCATTTTCTCTTTTCTCATTAATTGATTATGGGAATAGCTGAATCGTCTTCCTAGTTATCTGAATCGTCGTCTTTAGAACTGACAACAAACTCTTGACGTTCTAACAACTGCATCTTGCCATATCCTTAGCGGATAGCCGTCCACGTGTTCATTATCCAAAAACCTTTATTCCTTTTTGTTTTAGGTTTCGGGCCTATAAATTTGAGGCTTTCCTAATATCTTCTCTTGTTCTTGTCTTTGTACATATTTAACCAAATGATATGAAAAGTATTTCTGACGACAACGCTCTCGATGCCAAAGTATTTGCCCTTGGCGTTCTCTATAGTCCTTGCCTCATTCTTGTCTTTGATCCCAACAATCTATCTATAGTGCCCGTGCTTGGACTTGTGACGAGAGTGAGGTAATGACTATAGGATAAGCCTTAGGCGTTGGTGGTGGGTGACGCTCTGGCCAACCACCCTTCTCCGTAATGGTCCTGGTTTCTTTCTTTGGTACTGAGCTCTCCGCTGCTGGCACTATTTGACGTGCTGGAATCTTATCCTCGGAGAATTGCCTGGTCCCTCTCGAAGGCCTCCTCTATCTTGGGTGGGAGTTGCATCTGAGTTGCATGACCGTTGTAAGGGACTCCGCATTTTGAAGGACTCTCACTAGCCTTTGATCAGAGAACCTGAGATGAGGTAAAATCTCCCCTCCCCCTCCCCCGCCGCCCCCAAGTTAATGAGGATACACTGTTGGCTGGGACCTGTCTTGGGCGTCCACTTCCTTCAGCGGCTACGCCTTCTTTCAGGGGGTGCCACGACGTGGTCCTTGCCTCCATCAGAAGGAGTGGATAAATCTCACTCCCAAAGGTTCCTCGACCGGGACGTATGCTTTCTTTGGGGGATGTGGAGGCTGTCCAAGCACTTTGATTTGAAGCACCTCCATCTGTTTCTAAGGAAGGAAATAAAATGAAGAGACTCCGTCAGACTTGTTCTAGATACCTACCGGTTGTTCCTCCATCCCATGCTCTTCGCTTTGCTATATAGTAGAATATGTGATCCTCGTATTATGTAATCTTTTACCATTTTTAGGTGTTGTATTGTAACAATCATAAATGAAACTTATTTTCTTGAATCTATGTTAAACACCTTTTGAGTTTACTTATCGCCTTTGTGAATATCCCTTTGAATTGATGAAGTCGTTCCCACACATGGTGTAATAGGGACTTTGCAAAGTCCAAGACTTAAGCCGATCTCGTGGAATTTTCTCCACCCCAAAAGGTGCATTGTTCTTCATCTGCCTTCTTTCGAGCCTTTCAACGATCAGGATAACGAGGATATGGAAGAAGTTAATATCATTGGTCCGACCATCGTGATTCATATACTTGTATCGAGCCTTGTGCCCTACATTATTAAGGTGTGTCCTAGTGCAAAGTCTTATGTTAGCTGATTAGACCTGCTTGACTTCCTGATTCTTTGATTTTTGGATCAAGGTGAGGAGTACAAAGGACTCCTCTTGCCTCGAGATATGAACCGTCAAATCTTCATATGGGATGATTTAGATGCCTTGATTTCAGAGTATTGCTTCAGGTTTTGACCTAATTTTCTGAGCTAACACGTGGCAATCATCCAAGACTCTTTGCCTTATGTGTATTTAATACGTTTTTAGCTATAAATGGTTGATTTTTGAGTCTAGCACCGCATTCTCCTCTATATCTTCCATCCTTATTGTAGAGAGAGTATCGATTAGGAAAGATCTGGTCTCCTTACATGCCGCCCTCATTTGATTCCCTTGGATATCTTAATTTTGTTCTAGATTTTTTCCATAGTTTTTGACTTATCCTTGTTTTTTTTAATCCCAGAGCTCGTCCTCAGATGATTTCTTCTGGGTTGTTGATGATGGTAAGGCAAAAACTATGGGCGAGGCCTGGGGTGAGGGAGGTCTGTAGCGATTACCCCCGTTCTTTTCTTCTTTCACTTTCCTAAGGTGATCGTGGCCTGACCCCTCGGGGTCCCTGAGCTCTTCCTCTGATTCTGGCAGTTCCAAATACAACATACTTAGAGGGTCGTGAATATTCACCTTATAGGTGTCTCTTTGCAAGTTGAGGTCCACCTTCGTACTCGAGGGACTTCCCATGAGGGAGCTTTTTTGCCAAAATTCCTCAAATCTGCTCAGGTCCTGTCCTTTTGGTGTAGAAGAGCCTGTCTCCAATATAGGTGATGGAAGATAAGCGTAGGAAGTTAGAGTACTGGGTCACCAATATGAGAAAAAGCATTTCTCCTCGAGCTTGCTTGCTTCGCAGTGGATCACAGTGCAAATATGGGCTTGATCTGAGCTTGTCGATGAGGTATGCTCGGGTAGCTCCCTGATTTTCTGAGAAGGAAATCGTATTAGGCCCTTGATGTGGGGCCTTGGCACCTCTTCTGCAGTTTTGGGCGTACTTGTCATTTGCTTGTATGAAAGCTTTTGTACTGATGTTCTTTATGTAATAAACTTTGTACTTGTTAAGTCATAAACATGTCTTTCGCACACACTTTTGTTTATAAAAGTTATTTTTTGTCAAAGCCATCTTTCATGGTGATGATTGCCCCTATCGTGGGTTCCTCTTGGGGAGTCACATCCTTACTACGGCCTGTGCGATCAATATTGAGTTAGTAAGTGTTAAGTTATTTGCATCGATGATTAAGGCATTTGCTAATCGGTTTTTTATTTTGTATGACTCTTGCATTGTTTAAGTCATTCTAATTTGACTCTTAGGCATTTTTTCCTTTGCACCCAATATATGGATGAGGGATCCCTATTTTTTATTACTTTATTGTGCATCTAAGTTTGGACGTCTTCTAGGCACTTTAGCTCATAGTATGAGAGTGATTATTGCTCTTTGTCTTAGTCAAAATTGACTTTTACAAAGTAGACTTCAGGTTTAATATAACTTTGCATGGATAACCATTTAACTATGCCTTATGCTCAGGCATCCTTGGCCCAATTGTGTGATGGTTCCAAGTTTCTTCGCTACTGTATGATTAGTCTATTCAGTTTCTGTGATTATTTTTCCAGGAACAGGCGCTTACATCTGTGGAAGTGAGTCCTGAGTCCTTTTATCGGGTTGTGTAGACTTCTTTTATGGCCCTTTTTGCGGATTCTAAAGTCATAACCTCATTTCCCTTTCAAGATTGGGGGAGATTACCTTAGGTCCCTCCTTCTTTCGACTCTTGAAGTGCGAAGACTCTCAGCCTCTTAGGCCCTGCACTTTTGCAGTCAGTCTGTGATTCGACTGAGATGGAGTTCAGAACAAAATGCAAACATATTTTTTTATTACCATAAGTTTTTCAGGACATTCAACTGTTATCGGCCATTGTCTTTTACAATGAAAGAGCAAACAAAGTTTTTTCCTAATTTTCCCCCAAGAGTCGCTATTGCTACCTCGTTAAAAACTTTGCCAGAAAAATCCTTTTTGGGATAAAACTGGTCGAAAGGAAAGGAGTGTAGCTTGTGCTTTAAGGTCTTTGGTGGTTGTGCCAAAACTTTACCAAAAACATGCCTGCAAAAGAACTCAAAAAAATAACCATTATCTAACCAAAACACAGATGGAGGGGAGTTACCTATCTCTCTAAGGTTGCAGATCAGCTTATCATCTTACGGGGAGCTCCCTGTCCTACTAGCATCTGGTTGTTTTTGATTCCCTTTTCATAGTTGCCCTTTGCTCGCTCTCTCAGGAACTCCATAAGATGTCCTCTCCTGAGTAGTTCAACGGCCGCATCTCGAAGGTGAAGACAGTCCCTAGTGTCGTGGTCATGCATCCCATGGAATTCACACCAAAAAATTTTGTCCCTAGCTTCTGGTTTTGATCGGAAGGGCTTCGAAAACTTAGTTCCCTTGATGTCCTGTATTACCGACACTAGCCGCTCGGAGCTGACATTAAAATAATATTTCGATAGCATAGGCGCGTTATTGATAGCATACACTACGGGTTTTACCTCCTCTGAGACTACAACTCCTTTCGTGAGGATCACTTTTTAGCCCTTCGATCATGTCGAGGCTGCCTGAAGCTCAAAACTCACTACCTCCACTACCGCCGGCCTTTGCTTTCACTGAGAAAGGTATATAGCACCTCTAGGTCGACCCTTTCGAGTTGTTCTAGCGTAAGGAGTTCCTAGCTAATCTGACCCCCAAACTTTACAAACTCTTTTGGAGTCTTGGGTCATTCCACATCGGTGGGGCCATCCTGTACTCGCCTGCAGTCATCATTGATATGAATCCTGGACTCGTACCAGTTATGCACGTTGGCCCACCTCATCGCCTAAAACTCGATCAAATTTTTTTTGAACTTGAAAGAGGCAACCGAACTTTCAGGGTTATATCCCTTGGTAAAGGCTGCTACCACCCAATCAACCGGCACTATCGGAGCTGCATTCTCTTATTCTGGAATCTATCCACAAACTCTAGAAAAAGTTTTGTATCTCCCTTCTTTATCTTGAAAATATCTCCTCGATAGGTTTGCACCTTGTTGGTCCCAGTATGGGCCTTATGAAGTTGTCTGCCAACATATTAAACGAATCGATAGAATTTTTGTTACCATTGATCGTTGTGGTAAAAAACAACAAATGCTCTTGGGAGTCCGAGTTTCCATCATACTTAGGGATGTCCGGCATTTTAAATCTCTTTACGATGGGCCTTGTCACAGTGGCGGACATGTAGGTTACCTTGGCATATCTCTTTGAGTCGGGTCCCTTTACCACCATCGGGGCTCCAAAAATGTGGTTCGTCCGAGACTGAAGCTCAAAGTACTGTGCCTTCATCTCTTTCCTCAAAAACTCCAACACGGCTGTCAATGAAGTTGTGTCCTTGAGCCTGGCTTCATCGTCTGACGTTATCAATCCTTACATTCAGTCATCCTACTCTTGGTCATCCAGATCCTCCCGTCCATTCTTCCTCAAAGTGGTCGGGGTTACCTGAGCTGCACTGACTTGTAGTTCGTCCATCCTCTAATCTTGTGCCTCTATTCGAGCCATCGGCTCCCTATGTGACGCAGTAAATTCCCTTAAGGGATCTTGCAAGCCATGCTCCGCTTCTTCTTGGTCAAGGTCGATAGGCTCCTTTCGCCTTTTCAGTATGTTCACGTACGCCGTGGTCAAGTTCAGAGGCGTTTCTCACTGTAGGGGAGTTGACCTCACCCCAGAACCCCCGAGATTCAACTCATCAGTCTAAGAGTTATGTCATCAATAATGTCCTCCAGACGGTCATTATTGTCTTCCTTCATGACCTACTTTCATGCGAAGCAAAAACACAAAAGAAAACTGGTAAAAAGAAGATGCTAAAAACCCACTGACGAGTATATTTATTAATCATCCAACACCATAAGCAAGATATAAGAATTAGTTTTGTTTATTTTCTCTTTCTTTCTTTTCTTTATGTAGGATAATATTTTTCTTTTCTTTATTAATTTCTCAATAATGGAGTAATTTCCTTCTGTTGGGATAGTTGATGAAGCTTGATATATTTATAATATTATCTCAGTTTTAATACATGCTTCGCTTGAATATTTAATTTACATCTTCATATTGTGCTGGGATAATAACCTCTATCTAATATTATTATCACATCTATCTATTTTATCTCTATGTTATTCTTATATTGATTTTGTTATCCTCACATAGCGAAATTAATATATAATAACTAACGAGTAAAATAGTAGAGTAAGAGTAATTTTTAGTTATTTATTATTTCAAATCTTTAATCTTGCTTTTTTCGATTCTTATCCTCACTGAGGGATCGACTCAAGTAAGTTTATAGATTTAAATAATCTCTATCTTATTTCTTCCAATCTGTATCCTCGCGGAGGGATTGACTCAAATAAGATTATTGATTTGAGGGATCTCTATCTTATTTCTTTCAGTCTGTATCCTCGCGGAGAGATTGTCTCAAATAAGTTCATTGATTTAAAGATTACTCGCAAGAGGTCTTTACACCTTTTAGCACAATTCGGGCAAGAAAATATTTTGATTTAATTATCACTAGTCTTAAATCATTTAATTGACATAACCTCACAAAACGTTAATTAAATATTTATTTCTTAGTGAGTAAAATATAATTGTTTGAGTAATAAACAATTATTCTATAGAGAAATACATGTGGAGATTGAGATTTTATATAATAATATTATTAAGTGAATTCATCAATTCCCAACTCTTTTTAAATATATAAATCTTTTGGAAGTAGTGTATTTTACTTTAAGTAATTTATAATTCAAAACTCACCTTTCATCAATTTGGTTCTCTTAAACAGTAATCAAGATAATAAAAATTTGTAGCCTAGATGGTTTCAATCTCTGTGGGATGATATCTTAAACTATACTAGAATTTAACAGAGTACAAGCAACAAAATTTTATATTTATTGAACTCGTCACCCACATAGTTGCTCTGGCCCCACGGTGGGCGCCAAACTGTTTACCATTAATTTTGAGATAGTTAGATTCATAGGTGGGTCAAGAGCATGCGTTACGGTCTTACCTTCATGTTAGTAGCGTAAGTTTGCAAGAGAGTAAATAAACTGAATTAATAACACAAATGATAAACAAAACAGAGATCAAATACAAATCTGAAGGACAGCATAGTCCATAGTCCTTTTAGCTATGACAAGGTCATGTCCGCGAGTGCAAGGTAAGCCAGCGTAATAGCAAGAAAATAGTAAGAACAACTAAGGCAAATAGAGAAAGCTCAAGAACAATGCTAAAGAATTTTATTGCTTGAGGATAGATATAAGCAAAAATCGGATCCTTTACAGTGGGGGAGGGTGTGACTATTTATAGGGTGCCATGACTGTCTATGACCAATAGGAGAGTGTTGTTTTGGACCTTTCGTACAACGATGTATGACCGATAGCCACTTGTCCTTCAACTGAGATTCGCCTGCGCACCTGACTAATCTGACACCTCGTTCTTTTGTTTGTCCTTCTATATGCGGTCACCATCACCGATGGTCTCGGGCTACTTTGCTCTTGCCCGAGAGGATGTCTCTTTGCATCAGCATCTTTCTCAAGATGATGCCATCATGGGCCGGTTCTCATTATACCCACCCTGGTCGGCCCAATCCTTCTTGAAGCTATTTTAACCCATACACTAAGTCTAACTGTATACATATGTGATTGTGGTGTATTGCCAATTTAAAATTTTCTTGCTAAGACATTCATGTACTCTTCAATGACTTGCCGCTTTGATTTTTGAAGGGTTGACCATCCTATTGTTGTAATTATGCAACTTAAACATGGTAAAACTCCGAAATAGTATTGAAAACTAACAGAAGATTCAATACATTAATCTTTTGATAGTAGAGAGAAATTTATTGATTCTTAATGTTCATTTGAAATAGTTGTCTTATGTCTTTGTTTTACTATTATCAAATCATTATTTAATTATAGACCGAAAAATCGAACCAAATCGATAATTTTTATTTTATTTGTTTTGGTTTGATTTTAGAAATTTGAAAACCTACTCAATTGGTTTTGATTTTATGATTATAACTAAAAATCGATCCAAACCGAACCATGAACATCGACGACAAGTAAAATGGACCGAAGAAAGTAATTAATAAATTAATAAAACGTTCAATGCAACTTTTGTCAAGTCGCCGGAGTTGATTATGGAGATGCAGGTGCTACAATTTGGTCAGCGGTACTTCTTGTGGCCAAATCTTTTTTTATACGAGATACAAGAATAATGAAAGCAATAACCTCAATATCAACATTAATATTATCATAAAGGGTAAAAATCAATTCCCCCCTCAACTTTACTTTAAAAATCAAACTTTCCCCTCAACTTTAAACAATAAGTATTCTCCCCCTTTTTTTCTATTTTTCTTTTTTAAATACCTATTTTACCCTTACACTATTAATCTTTATTTTTTCTTTACCTCTTTAAAATTATGATATTTTTTTATTTTTTAATATATATAGTAAATTTCTTTAAATAAAAAAAATATTATTTTCTAGACGAGAAAAAGAAAAGTGAGAAACATATATTTAGTATATAAGTTAATGATGTTCTAAATGGAATAAATGACAAGGATAATGAAATTAATTTATTAATAATAATTTAAACTATAATATCTATTTATACTAGTGAAAATAACAAATAAAAATAACTTTATAAACATATTCAAATGCATGTAATACAATAATATATAGTAAAAATGGAGATATATTTTATAACAAATTAATTTCAAAGTTTACTTATATTGTAAATAAATTTTAATTTATTATTTATAATATTTCATTAGTGACAATCGAAACTCATTTATCTATATAAGCAATAGAAATAAGAGCGAAACTTAAATATGCACACATACATGTGCATACATATGTATGCATATATATATATTTAGAATATTTCATAAAATAAGAGATAAGGTACAAGTACCCCCTAAACTATATCCGAAGTTGCTATGACACACCTAAACTTTATGGGGGTCCTATTACCCCCTAAACTCATTTTTTCTGTATTTTTGTGCTCCTTTTCGCTGACGTGGCTATCAAGTATCAGAATATTTTTGTACTCCTTTTGTGTGAGTATAAAAATATTCTGATACTTGACAGTCACGTCAGCAAAAAGGCTCACAAAAATACAGAAAAAATGTGTAATAGGACCCCCGTAAGTTTAGATGTGTTATAACAACTTCGAATATAGTTTGAGGGGGGAGGGGATACTTGTGCCTTATCTCAATAAAATAACAATCATAAAAAATAGCATTAGCTTTTGTGGCAAGTTCATTAAAAAATTTATTCTACTTATAATACTAAAGAATTTGAATAAAATATATATAAATACTTGACTAAAATAAATAATATATAACATAAGAAGATATTACAAATATCAAGATTAAAATCAACATTATCAAGGTAAAATGAGGGAGAATGCTTATTATTCAAAGATGAGGAGGGAATTTAATTTTTAAAATAAAGTTGAGGGGGGAAATGATTTTCGCCCTTATCATAAAACTCAATGACCAAACGAATACTCAAACACAAATGCAGGCAAAAGAAGCATATTGCATGCATCTTAATTCCTAACACCTTTAATATATCATGAAAATCGAATATTGTTTTGATATCAGTATTAGAGATCAATAATCATTAGTACTTATGTGTTTGTTAAAACAACAATAGCAAATTTATTGAGATAATTGAGAAAGCAGATGACTTACACCAAAAGTGAGGAATTGATTACTTGAACTTTCAGCTCATACGTTGATAGTTATTTCCCTAGCAATCCCCTCTTCTATTTCCCTTTCCCTACACCCCAATTTTATTATTTTATGTTTTTAAAAAAAAAGCTCCATAAAGAAATATAGAATCAAATCTCCCTTAATTGACACATCACACGTTATATCTTGATTTCATTTATTACTCCTCTCCATTCATTTTTACTTGTCAATTTGACAAACCTATTAATTAAGAAAATAATAATTGACATGCCTATTTTACCGTATTACCCTATTAATTAATGTTTATGTGTTAAGTTTTGAAAAATCATTTGAGGAATAAATAATTAATATTAAGAACTTATTTGTCTTTTCTTGATATACAAAAGTGATAAGTAAATTGATTTGTCAAAAATAACAAGTAAAAATGAACGGGGGAAATAATAGATAAAGTAGGCATATTTCTGCAATGTTCTAATTTTTACATTTTCCTCCAAAATCAAACCAGATCATTAGGAAAACAATTACTACTAGTTATCCCATTTAATTTTCTTCATTTTGTACTATTTAAATCCAATTGAGGAGGGCAATAGATTCCAACTTTTTCAGAAAGTTGACAAAGAAAAATAAGAGATGCAAACAGGGAAATAATGTTTTATTCCACACCCCCAATCCACAAAAAACCCTGCCATAAGAGGAACTAAATCTATATATAATATAAAAGAAGGTCATACACAAGGTGATGTGACACCTCTCTATGACCTCCATTCATATTTATCTTTTTCCTTCTTTTTTTTTTTTGAATTTTTTGCTTCATTCTTTTTATTAATTAATCAATTTATTTAGTAATTAAAAATCTATCATATTTAATTTTACATTTAATTATATCTCATGAGTTACAAAAAACTTCCATATATTTGTATACTCTACTTAAATAACATGTCTTCTAAACTTTCTTTTACTTAATTCTTATGATTTAACCAATATATATAGGTGATGTTGCATACCTCTAAAATCAAGAATGCCATTTTTCTCTTAATTTTTCCACACGCACGGTATGATTCTAATTTCCACAAGCATGCATTGTCTAGCCTCTTTCATCTTCATTTTTCTTTCGTCTTTTGGCCTAAAGAAAATGTACAATATGAACTTTCTTTTTAGCTTACTAACAAAACTAATGAATTCCAACTCTCAATTCATACTTCTTTTATTTTTTGTTTGTGGCATATTTTATTTTTTCTTGATCTTAATTCCTTTATCTTCCTCAATTTTACTACCTTATTATTTGATTTTTCATGTTATAATAATAATATTTTGAATTATTAGATTGTTATTTAAAGAAAAAAACTATTTGGATGATAAGTGTGCTAATGAACCTTATCGAATTCTTAATCTTCGTCTGAAAGGTATATATATGTTACATAACACATTATTTTTAGCATGTTTATACTCCTACAATATATAAATAGTTATTCAAAATTTTAATTTGACTTATGTTAGCCTGTAATTTTCCCAGGAAAATAAAAGGAAAAAAGCTCTAAAATAAGTTGTTTGGTTGAGAAAAATGTGTTTTCAACAAGAACGATCCATTGTGGAAAGCCCTCATGAACTTTGAGAGAAAAGTTACTTGAATATGAATATGTATTCATCAATAAGTATCAAGAGTTTTTATCTTTTGATTATGTTATACTTATATACCTTTTCATTTTATTTGTTGTGATATCATGGCATTACTAATTTGGTGATCACTAATTTATTGCTTGCTGAAAAATGTATTTTCTTAGTAGTCGTTCCTTCTTTATTTTCTAAGGCGGAGGATGAGAATACTGATTTTGAAATTTCTATTGTAATTTTTGTTTTCTATTTTGTGTTGTCATAGTGATACAAATATATACAGTCAAAGCCGGTTAGTACTTAATTTTTAACATTTGTCTTGGTTGTTCCTGTTTTCTTATGTAAGAATTATAGCCAATAATATATTTGGTTGTTGTGTTTCCTTGTGATATTAGTTTTGTTAGTTTTTGTTTCACGTTTCTTTTATTTGAGAATGGTAATTTTGGCTGTTTTAGGAAAAAAAAATGCAACTCATTTAACTCTTATTTCAGTACAAATGTTTATTTTATAATTTAACCTTTATTGTTCCTGTATTCTGATGTAAGAATTATAGTCAATAATATGTTTGGTTGTTGTGTTGCCTTGTGGTTTTAGTTTTGTCAGTTTTTGTTTCACATTTATTTTATTTGAGAATGATAATTTTGACTGTTTTAAGAAAAAAATACAACTCATTTAACTCTTATTTCAGTACAAATGTTTCTTTTATAATTTAACCAATATAATAAAATAAAATTTTATCCATTCTTTCTCTATGATTTATAAAATATTAGTTTTAAATTTATTGACATCCTTTCGAATAACGCAAAATGATACATACACAAGGTGATGTAACACCTTTCAATGACCTCCAATTACATTTATTTTTTTTCCCTCATTTTTTAGCCATTTCTTTCTCCATTCACAATATAGTAATATCACAATAATCTATGAAGTACTTTTTATTCTACTTAAATATTTTATTTAAAAAGTTATCTAATTAGAAGGTAAAAAGAGAAATGGTCAATACTCTCTTTTGCTTTCACTTCCTTTCCTTATTATGATATGCCAAAAAAAAAAAAAAGTGCAACATATCAAAAAGCAACAACACAAATTATTCGTAAACTCTTACATAATATATGCGAGTCTTACGTTTTATTATCATTATAAGCTTTGTTTTCTTTCACTATTTGAAAACAATCTTCATAATATAATTAAAACAAGCAATGATAATATGATTAGACAATCAAGTGAATATAAAATTGATTGAAGAGAAAATATTAACTTTTAATAATCGCGTAAAGCGCGGCCAATTTTCCTAGTTAGAAATATAAAAACATTTTAGAAGAGCGGCGGTGAGGCATATTAACAGAATATTTACTATAGCTTTTCCAAAGAGTGAGTTGATTTGTCAATTTTAACACCTTACATCCATATTCTCCACTATGTACAATATGATATAAGCACTAACTTTTATTTATTCCTAGTTTATATAATAAACATAGAAGGTTTGCGAATTAATGAGTCCAAGTCATCTCTTTTCCACAGTGTGAATGGTGGAGCTTGAAATCATGTAAACAAACAACAACAACATATTTAGTAATTATCCATGTAAACAAACAACAATAACATATCCAATAATCATCTCACGAATCTAAATACGAAAATTATACTTCTACTTCATAGAGATAGATTATTTTTTAATAAATCCTCAACTTAAATACATCATCTCAGAGCAATTCAGAAAAGGACATACAAAAATAAAAACAACAATAATAACGAAATAAAGTACAATGGAAGATCCTACATAACATTCTGAACATTTTGATAAAGAATAGTAACAATAAAAAGTAGTACAATAACCAAACACAAGAAACACTCCAGATATATAGCACTTGAAATTATGTAAACTTTTTTTTTTTTTTAAAAAAAGAAAAAATTAGAAGTGTGGATAAGAAGAATAATCTATATGTATATAAAAGCAAAAGTAGAAGCACCAGAAGAAGCCAAGTGACAAGTTATTGAGAAGCCACGTGGCAATTTTAGGACAAGGCTTAATAATGTTGTAATAAAATCTTTGAATTAAGGGATATTAAATATTTGAATTCAAAAATAATAACTTTAGAAGAAAAAAAAATTCATTAACTTAAACCTAGGAACCATAGTTGAAGAGTCCTAAATAAACTCTAACTATAATAATAATAATAATAATAATAATAATAATAATAATAATAATAATAATAATAATAATAATAGTAGAAGTCATAATATTACATTTAGGATGGTATATTTAATGAAAATTTTCTTTTTTTTTTTAATCTGAATAGTAAACACATTATCATAAACCTATCCCTCTCAATATTATAAAATATATTTAAATATTAAATAAAAGATAATAATATTAATAATAATAACAATAACCAATACTAATTGTAGTAGTAATAGAAGACACGTAGTAGTAGTACTTTTTTAATTTAGAAAAAAAAAACGTTGTGTTAGTAGTAGTAGTACTACTACTACTACTAATAGGTTATTAAAGAGAAAATATTATTATTATTATGATAATAATTTTAAAATTTTTATTTTAATGTGAAAATATTAGGATTTTAGAAGAGAAAAAACATATTTTCATTAGCTTAAAATTAGGAAATCATGATTGGAGGGTAGTAAATAAACTTTAACTATTCATAAATTTATCTTTTTTAAATGTTATAAAATATATTTATATATTAAACATATAATAATAATAAATTATTATTATTATCATCTCATTGATTTTAAATATTTATCTCAATTCAAATATATAGATAAGATAAATATATATTACATTTGAGAAAAGTAAGGATAAGGAAGAATAATAAACTAATTTTCTTTTAACAAATTAATAGGATAGTATTTGAATTTGAATTTAAATAAAATTTGAATTGGGATGGGATTCTAGCTTCTTAGGCTCTCATTAGCTTTATTCATGAATTTATTTACTGCATTCTTTAATTTTTTATTTTTTAAAAACTATTTTTGATTTAACATTTTTTTTATATGCAGGAAGAATATATCATTTTCATCTTTATCTTCCTCCATTAATGTTCAAGGCGGTCCACCAATTTAATCAAATTGTCTTTTCTTAAATTGGTAAAAGTCAACATTTTGTTGTTTTGAATAATGTATATGCATGCATTACATGCTTTATTGTGTAATAAGCTATCTGAAAATTACAACATGCGGGTGTTCATGATTCTATCACAAATATATAATATTTTGTATAATAGTTGTATGTCGTACTTTTCATCTATTTATACATTCTAGATTCACGGATCTTGATTATTTTAAGTTATAAAACAAACATGTTTTTGGTTCTACAAAATAGTACTGTTGATATTTTATTTTTGTTTGATAAATATTATTGTTACAAAAGTACTACCATTTATATATAATATTTTCTATTTACCCAAAAAAAAAAAAAAGTTCAAGCTTTTGTGTACCATCATTCTTATCTTTTATCACTGGGTTTTTTCAGTGGTTTTATAGGTGTATTCAGCATGGAGGAATATAATTTTCATGAAAAATATTTTTTAAAAAAATAAATTGTTTCTTACTTTTTTTTGTGTGTTCACTACGCAAATAAAAGATATTTTCCTAAAAGCATTTGTTTATTGCTAATACTAAGCAATAAAAATGAATAGGGACAAAGTGATGAATATGGTCAGGGTGGGGTGGGATAGGTGGGGGCGGGGTAAGGGGGTGGTCTGGGGGGTAGGGGTGGTGATGGTGAATGTAGGTGTGAGTTGGGGTAGGGGTAGGAAAAAAGATTCTTAAAAAATATAAATTAAAGAGTTCAAATTGTTTTTTGGGTTAGAAAAAAGATTTTAAATTTTTTTTTCTAAAAAAAAAAATAAAAAAAATATTTTTGGTGGGAGGGGGTTTTCGTGGTGGGGTGGGTGGTGTAAAGAAAAAAAAAGCTTTTTTTTTTCAAAAAATAATTTTTATCTGTTGGGGGTGAGCCGAGAGGGCGAGTTTGGGGGTAGGGATTAGAATTTATTTAGAAGATATTATAATAAGTATAAATAAAATACTTAAAAATATTAATGATAAAGTCAAACAATGAAAAAATTATGAAAAATTGAACTTTGTTTGAAATTTTTAAAAATAATGAATTGTATGTGCTTTTATTATTGAATTGAGAGCGGTGAAATTTAAATTTTGGAATTAGAGATTTTGTAATGACACAATTAATTGCTTTTAGTATTTTTGAAATGAAATTGAAAGATAAACCTTTTTATTAAAAAGTGTAGTTAGTTGTTGAAGTTGAATTGATGGAAAAAAAATAAATTAAAATTTGAAATGAAGATAGGGAATGTAATTACATGTCTTAATTTATTTAATATTTTATAATTTATTATTTTAAAATCAAAGGGGGTGGGGGTGGAGATGGGTGGGGGTAGATTTGTTTTTTTTTAATTATTTTTTTATGGAGAAATAACATGATACTTAATTTTTTTTAAAGGTAATATGATTTAACGTGCTAAAACGAGACATGTCGATATAAAATAATTAAAAACAATATTTTAATATTAATCGTGCATTACACGGGTACGTATACTAGTTAATTAATTAAAATGAAAGGAATTAGTCTATGAAGACCGAGTTAGAAAAAATTTATGATTGGTAAGGCTTAACCAATAAAAGTTGTGTCAGGTTTCACCCTTTGCTGACAAGTGGAATTATGGGTCCCACCAATAATTTTATTTGTCCACCGTTTCCCCCTCTTTCCACTTGTCAAGCAAAGGATGGAGCCTTATACAACTTTTGGTGGTTGCGCCTCACCCATAATAAAAATTTTCTTAGAAAATTTTTATGATGGATGAGGCTCAATCAACAAAAGTTATGTTAGGTTTCACCTTTTGTTGACAAGTGAAATTATCGGTTCCACCAATAATTTTATTTGTCCACCCTTTCCCCCTCTTTCCACTTGTCAAGCAAAGGATGGAGCCTCATACAACTTTTGTTTGTTGCGTCTCACCCATAATAAAAATTTTCTTAGAAAAATTTTATGATGGATGAGGCGCAACCAACAAAAGTTATGTTAGGTTTCACCCTTTGTTGACAAGTGAAATTATGGGTTCCACCAATAATTTTATTTGTCCACCCTTTCTCCCTCTTTCACTCTTTTCACTTTATCATTTCTCCCCTACCACTAGCGCGAAATAGCAAGAAAAAAAAGTACTATCAAATGGTAAAAAAATATTTAGCGAAAAATATTGGGTAAAAAATAGATGAACTTTTTTATTTATTTTTTAAGATACATGTACTAAAATGTAAGAAAATGATAATTGACCATTTATATTACATAATTTTTAGTAGTTTCTAAATATCATCTAAATTTTTATTTTGAATTCTAACATTATGGAACAATTTTCAGAAATGAATAAAAACTTAAATATTATAAATTCCGTAGTATGAACTCTATCATTTTTTTGTGAGTATATTTTTTAGCTCAATGATATTTACATTGAGAATAAATTTTGAACATAACTACCTAATCCAGAAGAAAAATAGAGATGGAAAAACGAAGAGGCATGGAATATGGGAAAAACTGGGGGTTGAAAGTGAAGAAACTAGAAACTTTGAAAATCATTGAGCATTTTCCTTTGTGAATTTTGCAAATGACATAAAACATATAAGCAATAATTAGTGAACTTATAAACATTAACCATTTATTACATTATTTAGGAATAATTATTTTACAAATGGCATAAATTATTCAATAATTACATTTTCAACATGAGATTTATAAATTATGTATTATAGAATTAAGTTAAGCTAACATTGTCTTCCCAATGGTTTTACCTTAACTAGCTCAAAACGCATGCATATCGCATTTCATATATACAACAATAACATATTTAGGGGTTGTTTGGTAGAGTGTATAAGAATAATGTAAAATATAGTGTATTAGTAATGCTTGTGTTAACTATGTTTGCATTAGTTATATTTGCATTTTCTTATGCAGTGTTTGGTTTGGTGTATTAAAAATAACACAAATTGCATAATTTCTAAAAACATTTTTTTAACAAAAATACCCTCCATATATATATGGTGGAAAGGATGTGGAAAAGATTTTGAGGAATAATTGTGTCTTTAATCATGCCAATGCATGCATTAGAATCCATTGCATTACTAATACCATTGATTTTGAGATATTAGTAATACACACCTCAATACACAATAGAGTGTATAACTAATGCAAGCATGCTTGCATTAGTTATACATAGGCTAAAAAATGTACCAAACAAGGTAGTAGTAATACACAAGACTAATGCAATGCATTATTCTTTTCAATACACTCTACCAAACGCCCCCTTAGTGTAATTTTACAGGTGAGGTCTAAAAAGGATAGTGTATATGCAGACCTTACTCCTAACTTAAATCCGGATAAAAATTATACATCAGTGAAATTCAATCGAAAACATGTTTTGGGTGAAAAAATCAGATAGGAACTCATAGGAAATATTTTACAATAATTAGAAGAAAAAAAACTTCAGCATTTTATGAGAAATTTATTATGAGAGAAAGATGAGAAAAAATATGACAAATTAAAATAAAGAAGTGTAAATGTAACACCCCGTACCTTCCTAACCCTACTTGATGATGTTGAGAAATCCTTACTTAGGTGTCGAGAGCCATACATACGTCTTTTGTAATGCTATTGATGAGATCATTGAATTTGGCCCTCGTATATGTGATTAAACCTTCATAGGAGGTGTTTTATGATTTTCGTGAAACATTTGTGGGGTTCAAAACGAGGCTAAGAGGACCCCTAAACAAAGTATATTAAGGTTAAGAAGTAAGTTAAAGAATAGAACTTGAAGTATCTAACCAAACCCGCGAAGAGAAGTCGAAAAATGGAATTTTCGAAAAATCTCAGTATGGGGCGCGTTTGGGACCGTACCACGCCGCTCTGGGCTAAAAGTTTTAGCCCAGAGGCGTGCCACCTTGGGTTTTGCACTTTTTCGAAAGTTGGAAATTTCTAAGTCCCAAGGGTATCCGGGGACGTACCAAGCCAATTTTTGACCCGTTTCTTCTACAACCATGGGAATATACATGAAATAAGTGAAATATTATATTGGTATGATAAAATTACTCGATAACGAATTTGGAGCCAAAATGACGATTTTACCCTTGTAGCCAAAATAAGCCATACGTGGCTAGAATTGCTTGTTTTCGAAATCGAGGCTACGAGTATGAATTTCATGAGTAGGAATATTGTTGTAATGCGTATGGAATGAATTAAACATGAGAAATTACTGATTTTATTGGATTAAGTGAATTGGGCCAAAAAGGGCCCAAAATGAGAAAGAAAACATGGGTCAAGAATGGGTCAAATGACCCATTCTTCCATTGACTAATGCAACACATTGCATTAAATGCCAAGAGTGGCTAAGGATGAAAAGTAAGGGCCTATATAAAGGGGCAAAATGCTGATTTTATTGAAGCAAAACACACATGCTTTTTCTATCTTTTTCTAGAAAAATCTCAAGAAAGCTTCTTTGACTCCCAAAAACCCTAAGGCCTTTGTGGACAAGATCACCATCTTTCAAGCTTGGGTAAGTGATTATTCTTGGACTTTAACATCTTATATGCATGGGAGATTATGTATATCAAGTTGGTCATGCTTGGAAATGATGGATATGGTATTTGGTGTTTTTGTATAAGATTTGTGATCCATGAGATTCAAGCTTGAATTATGACTTGTGCCTTTGATGAAAAAGCATGGTATGGATAAAATATGAACATGTATGGTGTTATTTTGTGATTAAACTTGTTATTTTCCTATAAGTGAATATTGTGGGATTTTGGCCGATATGTGCTATGAGGTGTATAATGGTAAGTTAATGGATTATTTGTGATGTGGTGTGGCTAAGAAAGGGTAAAGGAGAAGTGTTGTGGTGAAATGTATTGATTATCATGTATTGGTCAATGTTGTGAATATTGTGGGATTTTTGGTAAGATAATTTCATAAATGGTATTGTCAAGGGGAAATGACATGTTTAAAAGCAAACATGTAACTCATTGATATATATGCATTTGTAAAGTAATTGATGGTATAATTTGATGTAGTGGTGATGAAGAGTGGAAAGTATGAACGTGGTGTGACATACTAGTGGTTTATGATACTTTGGTCAATGTGGGGCATGTTGTGGTATTATTGATATGACCATACCGTAAATGGTATTGTAGAGAAAGAAATAACATGTTAAAGCCAAACATGTGACTTATTGTTATTGTATGCATTTGTAAGGTAGTTGGTGGTTAATGTTGGTTCCATTATGTACTTGTGATGTAGAGTGAAACGTAAAGAAGGAGCGAAATTGTTGCGCTCACATATTTGGTTGTGTACTTACATTGGGAAGATAAGGTATGTAAGGTTACTCTTTTCATATCCTTCTACAAGATACTGTTCTTATTGACATTGGGCTTGTTTCAATTCCGAGAGGCTTGAAGTATATCAATTCAGGGTGACGTATATTGTTATTCATAGGTTCCCTATTCTTAGATGAATTATGATTCACTCATTTCTTATTCATTGATTGAAGTTCCAAAGATGTCATGACGTTGTAATTCGTAAAAGAACTACCCCAACGAGAGTAATGAGGTAAAGAGAGCTTGTTTAGTTTGAATAGCATTATTCCGATCATCAAAGTCCTAAGTATGATGATTATCCTTGTGCCAATTGTTTATAAGTAAGAGGCCCAATCTCATACGAGTACGAAGAGAGGTGATATGCAAATTAGTATAAGTAGTCCTCATAAGTGAAATTGTAAATCTCATGAGGTAGAGGAGTAAAGTGAGATGCGCATATAAGTGTGTGCTTAGTTAAGGTGTTAATACCATGAAGTATAAGAGGAAGGTAAAGCATATTGGTGTGTTTCAATTAGCGTCATGATCCAAAGTTCCAATAGAAGTTATTCATATGTCTCTTGTTCATTGACTATTGTCCAAATGGTTCCAATAGTGTTATGTTTCCATGAAGGCTATGTTTCCAAGAATGTCATATTGCCAAGTTATTCATATGTCTCTTGTTCATTGACTATTGTCCAAATGGTTCCAATAGTGTTATGTTTCCATGAAGGCTATGTTTCCAAGAATGTCATATTGCCAAGTTATTCATATGTCTCTCACTCATTGATTATTGATCCAAAGCTTCTAGTAAAGTTATGACTATCAAAAGTATCAATCTCTCACAAGTGATTGCATCGATCTCTCATAAGCAAAAAGTATCAATCTCTCACAAGTAAGGTACCAATTTCAAAGGTAAAGAAATGAAGTAAGAATGAAGTAATGCATATTGATTGTGTTCATGGGTGTTATCCATGGGGTACAAATGCCCGCATGATGATGATAGTTTATCCACGGGGTGCAAATACCCGCGGGATGATGGCCATTTATCCATGGGGTGCAAGAACATCCGCATGATGACATGATCCTATCCATGGGGTAAAAAGAATACCTGCATGATGATGCTATTTTATCCATGGGGTGAAAAGATCACCTGCATGATGTATCCATGGGGTGAAATGAACACTTGCATGATGAGGGCCCTAACAGCATATGAGCAATGTAAAAGTAAAGTAAAGTAAAGGCAAGAGAAAGAATGAATGTAATATACATGGTTTCCAAAGTACAAAATAGTGACTCATCTACAT
This sequence comes from Capsicum rhomboideum, assembly GCA_031232105.1. Classification (NCBI taxonomy): domain Eukaryota; kingdom Viridiplantae; phylum Streptophyta; class Magnoliopsida; order Solanales; family Solanaceae; genus Capsicum; species Capsicum rhomboideum. The sequence continues at coordinate 110,130,551 of CP124719.1, read as the reverse complement.
TGTGATTTATCTATATCGGTTATGCATTTGAACTTGAGTTCTTGACATATTTTCATAACTTACAGTTTCATTTGAGCCTTACATACTCAGTACATTCTTCATACTGACCCACTCGGGGGATTTACCTGACTTGCTGCAGGCGCAGGTCCTAGTAGGCCCTTCACAGTAGATTGTCAGTGTTGCAGATCTTTGGTGAGCTCCAGTTAGTTCGGGGCCTCTCCGAGTCACTGTTGTACATGTGTTTTGATTTTGTACATGTTGTATAAAGCGGGGACTTGTCCCGACTTTTAGTTCATTTGGTCAATGCATTTTGTTAGAGGCTTTTGTAGACGGATATGGGTGTATAAATGTGAAGGTACATGTCGTTTTGACTTAATGGCTCAAACGGCCAAGTTTTACATACATAGCTATGACTTATGTTTTCATGTCTATGACTTTCGCATAGTTGCACAAGGTGTAATAAGATTCATATGAGATTATGTATGCGAATGTTCATGAGCAAAGGTTGGTTCTCTTGGGCCATATCGGCTTCGGGTGCCAGTCGCTCCTCGTTGGGATTCGGGGCGTGACAGTAAATGTGGGACCAAAGTTAATGTGGAACCCATAATTCCACTTGTCAAGCAAAGGATGGAGCCTCATACAACTTTTATTGGTTGTGACTCACTCATAATAAAAGTTTTCCCAAATAATTACATGATGGTCTTGGTCAAACTCAAGTTTTTGGCTTTAATGCCTTTCTCAACACTTTCAACTTTTTGGCTTTAATGCCTTTCTCAACACTTTCAGCAACCTCCTAGAAAAAGAAACTCTAAAACAAAGCCAAACTAGATCTAACCAGATTTTTGTTACTATGCCAAAAGCCTTAATTAACTTGTTACTTTTAGCACAAACAAACAAGTATTTTTTTGGATTTTGCTCTCGCAAACACACTCATATATATAATATATTGGACATGACCATAGAGAAAAAGATATGAAGGTCGAAAATTATATTAAGGTAGAAGATTAGTAGGTTGACCATTGTCTAATTCCCTTTTTAGTATTATGATTATTACTCTCCGATCCTACTATCTTATTCTTCGATTTTAGTTTTACTTATTATTTTATTTTCTACAGTTTTCGTATTATTTGACGTTGCTACTCTCTCTTCTTCGTTGTTAGCATGACTTCTTCGATATTGTATTTGTTTTACATACTTACTGTTTGGATATGCTTTATTTAAGCCGAGTGTCTATCAAAAACAATATCTCTACCTCTAATAGGGGGCAAGGTCCTATCCTCTCCAAATTCTACTTTGAGAAACTATAATTGTTGTTGTTACTTTACTTGAGCCGAATGTCTATCGAAAATAGGCTCTCTACCTTCACAAATAAGGGTAAAATTGCGTACTTGTGAGATTATACTGGATATGTTGTTGTTATATAGGTGAATCCTTTATGTCCATTCTAATCCGTCGATATATAAATCATGACTCATTGTAATTTGACTAAAAAGGATAAAAATAAGAAGCAAAAACCTACCTGGCTACACGAAGTCAATTATCCTTGGCTTAGAGACAATGATGACAAGTATCCATCATAACTCGTGGCACATAAAATATTAAAAAAAAAGATGAGTTTTAAGTGTAGTAGTAGTAGTAGTAGTAATGTTCTTTGATTATAACATTTAGAGAGTACCAAGTGCACAATGACTTGGTCAAAGCACTTTGCGCTATCCACTATTACATTTTTTATGGCCAAGTGTGATGTTTGTGATCATGATGATATTGAAACCATAACATAGGAGCCTGGGCAATTATGTTTTTCTAAGAATATAACAACTTACAAGCAGAACATTTGCATTTTTTAACCAAAATGGGGAGAGTATATGTTTTGACACACTCAAATAATGTATAAAAAATTTGATGTCATCATCCACTTTATGGTATGCCCCGACTCCTTTTTGCTTTTTGGTGACCAAAACACAATGACCTAACCTTTGCTACGTGGAACTCTTTTATATTTTCCTTCATATTAAAGTAATGATCGTGTTTATTGTGAAACATAGATAAGATCTGCTTCGATTAAACTTGCAAAAACTGACGCTCTGAAGTGATGGACAGAATTATCTGATACATGTGCTTCTGAAAGGTAATAGGTATCGATAAAATAGTCAAGACGCATATAAATTGACCCCAACACTACTATTATTTTAACAAAAAGAGAGGGAGAAACCTGAAAAAACTGGCCATATGCATGACTGAAGGTGGAATATTATTGACTAAGTGGATGGGTGGATGGGGGGTCGTGAGGCAAATCAGTGTTGAGCTCCCCACCATAGGTGCAAGGAATAGTAAGTGGATGGTGATGAAATGGAAAACGTAGTGCTTAAAATATGCAAATTAAAGAAGTTCGTTGACATTGCTGCAAAGTTTTATTAGTTGCATTAAGGCTCAAATGACCCTAAAAAAAAAACTTATTTATGCAAAAACAATATTGATAAAAATTGGTGACACATAGTGCTATTCCCACCCAAGAAAGCACAAGTCAGAGCTTTCTAACATTTCACCCCAGCAATATGGGTTGTGATTGTGATGCAGTGGTGGGACTGCTCCACCCTTAACCAGAGGTCTCGAGTTCGAATCCTGGATATGAAAAAAATCCTGTTGGAAACGCCACCCCCAGAATGGGTCCTGCAGTGCGCGATCCGGATTAATCGGGGCTTCAATGCAAGTACCGGACACCGGATGGAAAACTAAAAAAAACATTTCACCCCACAAAAAGAAAAAAGGTAAGGGTGACTTATCCACAAAATATTCTCTTTTTTTTTTCTAAAAGGAAGTAGGTTGAATACTTTCCCAAATGCATGAACCACAATGACAAAATTCTTGTAACTCAATATTTGTTTAAGTGTGGTTGATATCATAAAAAATGAGACGGGGGTTATATTTTAATGGGGCCTCAGGGAAAATCCATTCAAAGTTGAAAACTTCTATTGAAGTGTTAATCTATTGAACAAAATTAAACTATTAGAGGATATTGGAATGAGGTTTCTAATGTGCACATCTTCAACTAAGAAAAGTTAAATATGTAAAAGTAGATTTATTTCATATTTTTTTATTAGACCAACATAGCAATGGTGAAGTTCATCGATTATCATCTTTGCTAATTTAAGTATCACTACTCGGAAGTTGGACCCAAAAGATTGAATCCACTTACATTTTTTTCTAGGGATAATAGTCAAAAACACATTTGAACTATCATGTTTTCGCGAATTTCATACTCCAACTATGAATTGTTCCCTTTTCCTACCTGAATTATCGTCATTCGTATATCAAACCCACCTCAACTATCAGTCGTTCCCTTTTCCTACCTGGACAATGGTGATTGCTATTGATCTTTCCGAACTATTCTAAATTAGGTCATCGATACTGGGTCGTATCAATGGGTACGCAATGAATCTGCTGGAACCCTATGATCCTACAGAAGATTTTGCTGCACCACGGTGAGGATTTATATTGACATTTTCAGCTCAGGGCTGAATCTTGGGCCAATACCAATAGGGACACATTTCTATAAGGGGATTTCCCTTATTTGGGCTGACAAATCTTTTCGTATTTTGTCCAAACCCAATCCCAGAACAAAGGGTTCAATTACGCCAGCACAAATGCCAAAACTGAGCCACTAAAAATTCGGGTAGAAATATCATTTCCTTTTTTTCATGTGACAAATAAATGACACTAACACAACATGCAAGATGAAAAGAAAAAAGCTTAATAGTATTATTTTTTAAGGTGTTGAGCCGAGAGTCTATCGAGAACAACCTATCTACCTCAAGGTAGGGGTAAGGTCTGCGTACGCCCACCCTTTCCAGACACCACTTATGGGATCACACTGGTTATGTTGTTGTTGTTGTGTTGTGTCGGAACCAGCTTGCGCGCACCTCGAATAAAGAGAAAAGCTTAATAGATTAAATTATTCGTGCGAAGACTGAAATGCTTCATGAAACATGGAATATTTTGGTGTTTTGGTGTTAGTTATAGGTGTAGACTACCTTCAAAATCTCTACTCCTAGTACTTTCTCAAAACTACAAGAGATGTCAGTTCTGCGGAATCTCTTAGATAAGCAGTTCTGGCTACAGAAGCTTCTGAAGAACCTTCCAGGTTAAAGTACTTAGTTTGTAATGGATCGGAAGTGTCATGAACATGAGGCGAGGGATTTATGATAGAGTTTACGGAGATTCATCAGCCTACTGGGAGCTCAAAGAAACACAATAAATCTCCGATTCATTATCAACTTCGAAAAATAATGAAAAACTGCAAATTCTTCAATGTTGCAGCATGGTCTCTTTGTATAACGCCTTACTCCTTTCTGTTAAAGTAAAGGAAAGATGTTATCTAACCTCAGGAATACACTGAACTTTTGAGAACTTCCAACTGCTAAATAGTACTCCCTCCCCCTATATGGGGGTCTTTTCCATTTGCAATGTCCCAATTCCCAAAAGGTTTGACACCATTCTTCTACAAATATCAATTATAACTTCAAGAGTTTCTAAAATTCAGAGCTTATCTGAAATTTTCTTTTTTCACACTAATTTCTGTAATCATTGAACAATTTATTCAACAACTAAGATATAATTATACAAAACAAACTAATTTATAATCCTTGTCTAGTCAAATAGTGTAATGGAAAAGGGAAAAGAGGGAGTACAAGTCATTTTGGAAGTTCACATTATTCAATTATCCTCAACCAAACAAGCTGAAAAGCACATTTTGTTTACAACCCTTTGGGGAAGGACAAATATTGTTATCAATTTTAGAGGCCATGCAGAGTTGCAGACGAGCACTTCAGGGACTACAACAACAACAACAACATATCCAGTGTATTCCCACAATGTGGGGTCTGGGGTGGGGGGGGGAGGGGGGGAAAGAGTAAAGTGTACGCAGTCCATACCACTACCTCAGAAGAAGTAGCAAGGTTGTTTCCGTCAGACCCCCGGCTCAGAATAGATAGCAGTATAACAAGCAAGAAACATAAAAACAAATAATAAAAGCGAGGTAACACACCACGAGATAAAAGAAACAAAACGCCCATGAAGTAATGCTAAGAACTACTATTCCGAAATCGAGCACATCGCACAAAAACACCACAAACAAGAAACTACAAGGCATAGACATAACATTATGCCTACAGGTACATCGACAAACAAGGCACTCCTCCCTACTAGTAAGGACACACTCCTGCTCACTAATCCTCTACCCTAATTCGCGTCCTCCACACTTTCCTATCAAGGGTCATGTCTTCTCTAAGCAGCAACTGCTCCATGTCATGCCTAATCACTTCCCTCCAGTATTTCTTCGGCCTACCTCTACTCCGTCTGAAATCATCCATAGCGAGCCTCTCACACCTCCGTACTGGGGCATCCGTGCCCCGTCGCATCACATGCCCAAACCATCTCAACCTCCCTTCCCGCAACTTATCTTCTACCGAAGCTACTCCCACCTTCTCTTGAATAGCATCATTTCTAACTCTATCCCTCCTAGTAAGTCCGCACATCCATCTCAACATTCTCATTTCCGCCACCTTCAACTTCTGTATGTGCGAGTTCTTAACTGGCCAACACTCAGCTCCATACAACATAGCCGGTCAGACCACCACTCTGTAAAACTTACCTTTAAGCTTTGGAGGCACCTTCTTATCACATAAGACTCCCGAAGAGAGCCTCCATTTCAACCACCCTGCACCAATACGGTGCATGACATCCTCGTCAATCTCCCCATTTCCCTGAATCATAGACCCGAGATACTTGAAACTATCCCTCTTCCGAATGGCCTGAGAGTCTAGCTCCACTACCACGTCAGCCTCCTGCGTTAAAGCACTGAACTTACACTCCAGGTACTCCGTCTTGGTCCTGCTCAGCCTAAACCCTTTAGACTCTAAGGTCTGTCTCCAAACCTCCAAACCTCCAACTTATCATTAACTCCTCCCCGGGACTTGTCAATAAGCACTACATCATCCGCAAATAACATACACCAAGGTACCTCTCCTTGAATATGCCGTGTCAATACATCCATCACTAAGGCGAATAAAAACGGGCTAAGAGTCGATCCCTAGTGCAAACCAGTCAACACAGGAAAGTGCTCTGAATCTCCTCCTACCGTCATCACACGAGTCTTCGCTCCGTCGTACATGTCCTGAATTGACCTAATGTACGCCACAGGCACACCTCTAACTTCCAAGCACCTCCACAAAACCTCTTTGGGGACTTTATTGTACGCCTTCTCTAGATCGATGAACACCATATGCAAGTCCTTCTTTCTTTTCCTATACTGCTCCACTAATCTCCTCACAAGATGAATGGCTTCGGTTGTCGAGTGACCTGGCATGAAACCGAACTGATTCTCGGAAATAGTCACGGTCCTCCTCAGTCTCAACTCTACCACTCTTTCCCACACCTGATACCCCTATAGTTGTTACAACTCTGAATGTCCCCCTTGTTCTTATATAAAGGAATCATCGTGCTCCATCTCCAAACTTCCGGTATCTTCGTCGTCCTAAAAATGATGTTAAATACCTTTGTCAGCCACTCCATACCTGCCCTGCCAGTGCTCTTCCAAAAATCCACCGGGATCTCGTCTGGCTCGGTCGCCCTACCCCTACGCATCCTCCGAATAGCCCCCTTGACCTCTTCAACCTTAATACGCCTACAATAGCCGTAATCGCGACACCTCTCTGAGTGTTCCAAGTCCCCCAACGTTAAAACTCCGACTTCCTCGTCATTCAAAAGTCTATGAAAATAAGACTGCCACCTCCCCCTAATGCGGGTGTCATCCATCAACACCCTGCCATCCTCACCCTTGATGCACTTCACCTGATCCAGGTCACGGGCCCTACGCTCTCTAGCCTTGGCAAACCTATATAACTTCTTCTCCCCACCTTTCTCCTCTAACGTCGCATACAACCTCTCGAAAGCTGCTGTCTTAGCTGTTGTAACTGCCAACTTCGCCGCTTTTCTAGCTAACTTATACCCCTCCCTGTTCATCCGCTTCTCCTCATCATCCTTGCTCTCCTCCAACTTCGCATATGCCTCTTTCTTAGTCTCCACCTTCTTTTTGACTTCTTCGTTCCACCACCAGTCCCCTCGGTGCTTGCCAGATCGACCTCTCAAGACACCCAACACCTCCCTAGCTGTCTCCCTGATGCAACCAGCAGTCATCTCCCACATACTATCCACATCCCCTCCACTTTCCCAAGCCCCCATAGTCGTCAGCTTCTCCCCTATCTCCAAAGCACTGTCCAAAGTTAAGTTACCCCACTTAATCCTGGGTCGATCCTCCACAATCCTCTCCTTTCTGCCTTTCTTGATTTCCAAGTCCATCACCAGAAGCTTATGTTGGGTCGAGAGATTATCGCTAGGCATGACTTTACAATCTTTACATAGCACTCTGTCACCTTTCCTAAGGAGAAGAAAGTCTATCTGAGTCTTGGCCACCGAACTACGAAAGGTAATAAGGTAGTCATCTCTCTTTGGGAAGCTCGAATTCGCTACCACCAAACCAAAAGCCTTAGCAAACTCCAAAAGTGTGGTTCCTCCCTCGTTCCTCTCTCCGAAACCGAAACCTCCATGCACATCGTCGTACCCTCTCGATAATGACCCTATATGCCCATTGAAATCACCTCCTATGAAAAGCTTCTCGATGCACGGAACGCCTCTCACCACCTCATCCAGGATCTCCCAAAAGCTCTTCTTCTCCTCCTCATCCAAGCCCACATGTGGGGCATAGGCACTAATAACGTTCCATGTGGACTCTCCAATGACCAACTTAATCAACATCAACCTATCGTTAATCCTCTTAACCTCCACCACCTGCCCCCTAAGCTCTTCGTCTACTAAGATACCTACCCTATTCCTATGCCTCACGCCACCAGAGTACCACAACTTATACTTGTACACATCCTTCGCTTAAGACCCTACCCATTTGGTCTCCTGGACACAAGCTATACTAATCCTCCTTTTCCTAAGAACCTTAACGAGCTCTATAGACTTCCCTTGCAGAGTTCCTATGTTCCAAGACCCAACTCTCAACCTATAGGCTCCCTTATCCCGCTTAACCCTACTCCCCTTCGCCCCCAACCCCGAGCTCAACCTAGACCCAGACCCTGACCCAACCCCAGCTCTCCCCCAGGACCCCAACCCCGACCTATGACATGACCCTAGTCTACCATCGACCACCAAAGCCACTACTCAATAGGAGAGGGAAATAAATAGGCACGTAGAATAGGTAGGGCTAAAAACAGATAGGCAAGGCTTAAATCAGTAATAAAGTGTGTAATAACTATTAGGAACGCAAACTAGGTAAGGCAAAAAACAGCGAGGCAAGTCTTAAATCAGTAGATGTGTGTACTATAAGCTATAAGCTAGGGAAGGCAAGTAGGAATGTACAGGACCGCAATCAAGAGTCACCAATAAACAAGAAACAAGAAACCCACAATCAAGCAACCTACAAGAGCTAGATGAGGGGAATGAGTGCACCTGCTATCCGGCAATCTGTTGCTGAAATTGTAGTCGGAATCTGTTGCCGGGCTGCTGCGTCTCGGTCTAGCTGCTGGCTGGGGAGTACACCAACTCTGTAAATGGCCCGTGAAAGAAAGAAAGCAAACAAAAGACGAAAATGCTGTTTCCAGCGAGTTTTCCGGTAGACTTTGCCGGAAAAAGGTATGGTCGATGATGGATAGTTAGTTAGGGAGAGAAAGATGGTCGCCGGAAAAGCAAGGTCCGAAAACGGGGAGCGGGTCGCCTGCCGGACCAAGGATCGGAACAGATTGTCACGCACCGAATCCCAACGAGGCGTGATTGGCACCCGAAGCCGATGAGGCTCGAGAGAACCAATCTTTGCTCATGTCTATTCCCATATGTATGTTCGTGTATGAATATCATTTTATCTCATGTAATTAAATATTAATGGCGGAAGTCATGACAACATATGCAATATATGAAACTTGGCCGGTAGGGCCATTGCGTCACAATGAACGTATACATCTTACATTTAGCTTCCCACATACGTCTACAAAAGCCTCTAACAGATGCCTATACAAGACCAACTAACAGTCGGGACAAGTTCCCGCTTTTATACAACATTATCAACATCAAAACAACTTTACAACTATGACTCGGAAAGTCCCGAATCAGCTGGGGCTCACCAACTGTCTGCAAATACTGTCAACCTACTGCGGAGGTCTACTAGTGCCCTGCACCTGCAACATGTAAGGTAAGTCCCCCGAGGGGGTCAGTACGAAGAATGTACTGAGTATGTAAGGCCATATGAAACTAGAACAATACATAAGTACTTCCAAGAAATTTAACGTACAAGAAATAATCAATGTGAATAGACCTTCAACCTGAATGTGGAACCATGTTCCTTTCTTCTATTATTTCATTACTCGGTCATTCAATCGCATCATCTTCATCATTATCATAACCTTTATATTTATGCAAGGAATATAGTCTCATCTCTTTTACAACTATCTTTATTATTGTTCACTCAACTAGTTAGTACCGGGCCTCCGCCTTTGGTGGGCTATAATATATGAACATAATACCGGACATCCACCTTTGGTGAGCTATCATATATAAAGATAATACCGGACATCCACCTTTAGTGGGCTATCATATATAAATATAATACCGGACATCCACCTTTAGTGGGCTATCATATATGAATATAATACCGGACATCCACCTTTAGTGGGCTATCATATATAAATATAATACCGGACATCCACCTTTAGTGGGCTATCATATATGAATATAATACGGTATTGGGATTCTTCTATCTTGACCTTATACCCTTTTGATTGTGAGCCATACTCAATGAAACATATAGTAACCATACGTACATTACCTCTCTACAAATCTTGTATCCTTTCCATAGTTAGGAGAGTAACACCTTAAAGATCATGACACTAAAGCTCATACTTATATACACATCTCACCTCACTATCTTACTTCATGGGATTGACATCTTCACTTATGAGGAATAATTATATTAACTTGCACATTACCTCTCTTATTACTCTTATGAGATTGGTACTAAGATAATCCTCATACTATAGGAATTTGGAACATGACATAGTTGGAAAATGCTTTTTAAGCATAACTAGATTCTCTTACATCTAACTTTCTTTGAGGTAGTTCTTTTAGAAACTTCAACGTTATGACAACTTTCCTTGAAGCTTTGGATCATTAACCAATGAGTGAGAGACATGAGAATAACTGGGCAACATAACATTGTTAGAACCATAACACCATGGGAATCGTTGGACAATAAACCATGAACAAGAGACATAAGTATAGTCACTATTGGAACATTGGAACATAACCTTATTTGAGCTTTTGGAACATTAACCATGAATATGAGACATGAGATTCACAAATGATCAAAGAGTAGGAAATATATGACAATGACCATTGCTAACCGGATATGGGATACCTTAGCACATTTCGGGATAGGACTAGTGACATGTCAATGTGAACACTATTTGCCGCAGAAAGATACGGACAAAGTAACCTTACATACCTTATCTTCCCAATGTAAGTACACAATCCAATATGTGAGCACAACAATTCCGCTCCTTCCTTACGTTTCACTCTACATCACAAATACATAACGGAACCAACATTAACCACCAACTACCTTACAAATGCACATGACAACAATGAGTTACATGTTTATCTTTAAAATGGCATTTCCTTCTCTACAATATCATTTACGGCATTAACATACCAACAATGTCCCATTCATGCCATACATTGACCACAAGCTACGTTTCACGTGTATAAGACAACCATAAGTTACATGAGTTCCCTATTCACCCTTTACAATTCCATTCATGGCCCTTTTCATGCCAACAATACCATAACATTTTATACATTGACCACACCATCACATACCAATATCAATTCACCACAAAGTTTCTCCTTTACACTTTCCCACAAACACCATATCATAATTATCCCATTAAATTGCTTCAATACACCTCACAACAACAAATCGATCAAAATCTCATAATTTACACTTATAGAAAAATAACAAGTTTAGGACCAAATCACACCATACATGTTGATATTTTATCCCTACCATACTCTTTCATCAAAACAACAAGTCATAATTCAAGTTACAATCCCATGGATAACACATCTTTTTAACAAAACCAAAAGTACCATGTCCAACACTTCCAAGCATAACCAACATGACCTACATAATTTCTCATGCTCATAATATGTTAAAGTACAAGAATAATCACTTACCCAAGCTTGGAAGATGATGATCTTGCTCCAAAAGTGCCTTAGGGTTTGAAGAGCTAAAAGAGCTCTCTTGAAAATTCTAGAAAATAAGAGAAAGTGATGTGTGTGGCTAATGAATTAATATCTGATTTTTGGCCACCTTTTATAACCCCTTAAAGTCATCCTTAGCTATTAATTTCCATCATTGACAAGTCAAAGCAAGAATGGGTCATTTTGACCCATTGGGCCTTTCATGTTTTGTTCATTCTTGGTCTCTAATTAGGCCCAATAACCCATTCATCTTGACCCACTAACATCAATGTATAATTCACCATATATCTCATGTTTAAATAATTCCTTAATGTCACGACAATAGTCTCTTACGAAATTCTCATTTGTCGTCTCGATCGCAAAAATAGAAATTCTAGTCGTCCATGGCTTCATTGAACATTTATGATACCTACTTGCGTTTCATGATTTGATCATGTAGGAGTATGTAGAAGTGTATTGAAGTATTTGAGGCTTTAACAATGCTCAAATAACTCCAAAGAACCAAAAGAAACCATATAAGAATCGACGTAGAATCGCGTTGCGAAACGAGCTCGGAAGGGCACATTTTTTGTGCCCTGCGCCACTGCTGAAAAGCAAGGCAGTGGCGCAAGAAATCACTGCCCTCTGAATCAGGGGCTTGCGCCACACCCCCTGAAACAGGGAGTGGCGCAAGTTTCCATGTCTTGCTGAATTTTTCGGCAATTTTTCCAACACTTGCATAGCGTCCAATATCTTATCAAAACACTACAAAATACTTACTTAGTGATCTTAATCATCAAGTAAACATGACTCCAAGTCACCAAATGAGGTTAGAATGTGTACGGGGCATTACACAATTGCTCCACGAAATCACAAAACACCTCCTACGAAAGTCTAATCGCACATATTAGGTCCGATATCAAATGTTTCACCAATGACACAATAAAACACATACTCATGGCATCTCAACACCTAGGTAACCATTGTTCAACGTCATCACATAGGGTTGGGAAGGTACGGGGTGTTACACAGATCTGGGCCGCCGGAGATGAGATCTGCGAGTACCAATGTAACCGGAGACGATTTCGCCGGAGACGGAAAGTTGTGGCCGGCGTCCAGAGACGAAGCTCTATCAATCAAATTCCAGAGACGAAGCAACTGATGAAGGATGATTGGACGAAAATGAAGTTGTTTTGACCTTGCTTCTAATGTTTGTAAATTGCAGAGGTTGCAGAAGGTAAATATTTAGTCTGAGCACTTCAGGGACTGAACTTACAAAATGCAATCTTACTCCCCTAACATATTAAAGTCGAGAAACAAAGTAAATGTACTATGCATACCACACTCTTGTTCCCTTGCTAGGGAGCCAAATTAACAATTTCTCTGGTAAGGTAATAAAAATTAGAGCACGCACTATCTCTGAACGGTGAAAGAGAGCAAACTTTTACATGTAAGTCAATTATACTAAACATAAATTCTATTTGCTGGGGATAATTTCTCAGAGAAACCTACTTCTCTTGAAAGTAGCATAATCACTTTCAAGAGTATAAATAAATACTTCTTCTTCACAATGGTAAACGATTATTTGTAGGTCAAAATCACTGAGACACAAAGGATCCTTTTAACCAAAGTTCAGGCATGCTATTCTCTCTTTCTTTCTTTTATTTTGGATGTGTTTTCCACCGGTGTCCGTTACCAGCTCCGGGAATATGGATTCGCATCGGAAAGTCTAAGTTTTTTTTTTTTTTTTTTGTGTGTGTGGTGTTGGAGGGGAGGGGGGTTGAGGGGTCAAGTGCTCCTTGCCAAAGCGACCTATTCCTAGGCCTAAACTCGAGACCTCTAGTTAAGGATGGCGGAGTACTTGCCACTCAACCATGATAGTATTCTCTACATAAGAGTGTCGGGAGAAACTAGCAAATGAAACATGCAACTATAAAGTAATTGGTTTATGTTCTTCAATGAATTTCTTACTTAACATACCTTCAAAAGAAAAATCCAACTGTTGCATATAAAATATATCCATTAGGCTAAGTAAGCTACTGGACATATATTTGACATTTACTCTCAAAAGTGAGATGTCCTTGAATAAGAACAACTTGAGCTTGGATATCTTCTATTCATATCACCAACTAACACTTCATAATCCCTTCTTAATTTTTACAGCCAAATAAACCCTCAATGTCAATGCTAAATAAAACATTTCTCCTAGACAAATCATTTTTTCCCTCAAGTAAAGCATAGATCTTATTGAGCTTCTTTCGTGTGTGACCCTTGGAAGAACAAATCAAATTATCATGAGATACAAGTCTCGTCAAAAGGGTCGGACTTGTAACTAGCACTCAACTCTTTTTTAAAAGAAGGTAAAATGTAACTAGCACTTAACTTTATACATAAGCTTCTTCAGTTAACAGCAAGACAGAAATTTTAACTCAGTTTAAGAGAAATAAACAGAAAATTTGATCGTTGGATATTCTGATATGGACTTAAATTAGTACAAGATGTAGCTAAAATTGCCAAAACTTCAAAAGTTTCAAAGTCTCCACAACTATAACACGTTTATTCAACCACATCTACAATAATCACTCGAGACAGTCTCAACACATGAAAGTAACATACAATTTCAAAAGTACAAAGCTTTACAAAACCTTACGAAGAAGGATCCTCCTTGTTGACGCAATGCCATCATCGTGCACTCCTGAATCGGACTCATCGTGGAACCAGCCCACTGAATTCTGAGCTGCCTGAACAATTTGTGAAAATCCTAACACCAAAACAATATAACAATATATCAAACCTCAAATTAACAATGTTGTGATCATGCTTAGCTAAAGGCATGAATTACAACAGTTAAATAGAAAAACAAACAATTGATATGAAGAATTTTCAGAAAGTCCTAAAAAGGAAAACAAAATCGATAGATACAATGTAGAAACTCCAATTCAAAGCAGAGGCAAATGAGCATCAGTGTGCACATCTCCAATACATGAATATACTCCCTCCGTTCCACAATACTTGTCACAATTTCCTTTCTGAGAGTAAAACAATATGAACTTTGAACAACATTTTAAGATATTTATTTTTTTTGATATTATTGATATGAGAAAAATCATATTAATCTGATCTAATTAAGCTTTTGAAATTGACTCCTAGATCCATTTTTAATTCCAAGATAGAAATGTCAACAAATATATGAAGGAATTCTCTTATCTATCAAAATGAGAAAGAGTTGAAAGAGAGAGACCTTGGGAGACGGTTTGTTTGTTGTGGCGGATGTCGTGAACGGTGGCCGAGATTTTCCAGTAGAGAGGACGGCCAACGTAGTACAGTAATGATAGTACTAAAATCCCCATCACTATTCTGAATGTTATTTTCGCTCTGCTCGTAGCCATTTTTTTGGTTCAGACAGAGAGAGAGAGAGAGAGAAATGGCGTAATCAGGTGCTTTTGGTGCCAAAAATTGTAAGTCGTGGCGATGATAGAAGACAGAGGAACCACCTGTCGAACGCCGTCGTTTTCATTTCAGTAATATTAAAAAGACTTCAAAGTAGAGAACTAGATGAGATTAACATAAGATAATAAATTTTATATATTCTTCACCTTTTTGAAAATTTATGAAAGCAAAGTTGAAATAATGTTCGTAATTGAATGTATTCAAATACAAATAGTGAATGTAAAATAATGTTAAAAAAAATTAGATTACAAGTAATTTTTTTGAATTTAAAATATAACTTCGAGTTGAATTTAACTTTTTTTTTTTTTAATGACAAAATAGTGAATTTCAAATAAAGTAAAAAGTAAAAAAAATGAATAACTTTTACAGCCAAACCGATCCTAAATTAAATATGCACAAAATACCAAAAATATTTTTAAATCTAAAGATACACTACACCCGAAAAGAACCAATGAAACAAATTGGGGTGAAGATCATTTTCCCCTCCAGTTTTGCCAAAAATCAAATATTTACTCCTTGACCAGTAGATGTTTTCTCCCTTTTTCTTCATTGAACGTTTTGGTATTATAATATCTATTTTATCTTCTAAATGATCTATGTGTCTCTTTTATATGCTAAGTGAATTTCAAATTATAATTTAATAAAAAAATATTATATTAATGATAATTAAAACTCTAAAATCTACATACATATTAGAAAATAAAAGAGAGAATGTAATTTTATGTACATAATGCACTTAATATTAAAATAACAATCAAAAAAAATAATGATAGATTTTTTATAGGAAAAATGATCCATCAAAGGATCTAGGTGAAAAATAAATAGCACATATGATATTTTTGTGTGCGCACGCGCGTATGGCAATGGATACTAAATTATCGGAATGTAGAATATAAAATGAGATTGATAAAAAGGCCAAAACACATATTACATAAAATATGATTGGAGAAATATTTATTTTTCAGAGTTAGAAAGTTGTTTGATTTTTAAAGTATAATTGAAGTATAATGGTTAAGGGGTTGGATCAAACCAGTTCAATTCAAAAAAAATTAATCATATCACTTCAAGGGTGTCTCATTCATTAGGTCACTTAGACAATTGCCTTGGGCTCTATAATTATTGGGTCTCCATATTTTCATATATAACTAGTTATATATACTTTTAAAAAAATTACTGAAATATTTTGTTAGCATAAAAAAGAAAAACAAATCATATTTTTTGGAATGAAAAAAGAAAAAAAAAAACTAAGTGGAGTTTTGTATGGAATCTTCCTTAGCGTAAAGAGGTGAAAAACGCATTACTAAGTAGGTGTTTGCCATGAAAATCCAAAAAAAAAAAAAATTACTTTATTTGAAAGTTTCAAAGTTGGAGTTGAAATTGCGTTTGTCCTAATTTTTATAATAAAAATTTAAATATAATTTTTAAAATATATATTTAATATAATTTAATTTAAAAATGAAATGTAACTTAAATGGAGGTTTTTTATGAAAATAAAAAACTTAGGATTTTATTTTTTTTAAAAATGAGAAGGTGGAAAAATTAAAAGTGAAATAGTGAAAACAAATATTGAGTTGTTGTATTTGGTATTTTTATGTCCAAACAAAGATTTTTGAATAAAGAAAAATAATTTTTTGAAATAAAGTGAAAAATATTCGTCACCAAACGGATCCTAAGTAGAGTTTTACATGTAATTTTGTAGCTCAAAACGCTTAAAAAATAAATTCAATATATATATATATATAAAAGTTAAGGTCCCTCGTTAGAGTTTGGCTTTAGGCCCCCGATATGGTTGAGACGCCTTTGTATCACTCCGAGGTTTGGGTTGGTTATTGGATTGTGGGAATCGTGTAACACCTGCCAACTTTCGAACTAGAATGTGAATCTTTTTGTATGAGTAAGTAGACCCTAACTCTATGACCAAGTTGAAGGTACATGAATCTAGTTTCCAACACACTAAACTGTTTGTAGATAGGAGCTAGGTCGGAGTAGAGAGTTATGGTATTTTGAAATGTCGTTCGTGATTTACGAAACGCATACCAGGTTGTGCAATTGCACATCACTTGTGCGGACCATGGGAGGAAGGCACAATCGAGCCTTAAATTTTAAAGATACTGCTTTGGATGTGCGGACTGCACATCGCATGCACAATCCAAGATGGAACGGTCAAATTTAGCCGACATTCTAGACTAGTGTACAAACCCTTATGTGGCCGCACATAAAGGTGTGCGATCCGCACAACGACCGATAAGAAGTTATTTAAATTGGTTTTTTCTGAAATTGTTCATTCTTTTCCAATTCTTTTCAAGCTTTGGACTGGTTTTCTCTCCTCTCCTCATCCTCCTACACTAAGGTAAGTTCATCTCATGAATTTCCCATAATTCTAGTGTTTCTAACATCCGAATATGGATTATTAATGGAATTTCACCCCATAACCTTAGGATTTTAATTTCAAGAAAGTTCAGTCAAGATTGCACCTTCATTTGCTCTAATTACATAAATATAACTTATTTTTATTAAAGATCCATTTGAAATGGATCAAATGAATTTTATATAATGGACTAATGAGTATTGGGTCTAAAAAATAAATTCTTTAAAAATAATATATGTATAAAATTCAATTAAGAATTTAACTTTTCAGTTAGTTTTCACCTTATTAGAAAACTGTATGTAGTTCGATAACCATATAGACCAAAAAAATTTAAAAGTTACTTTAGTGAGATGTTTCTACAAGTTCAGTGATAATATTATCCAAAAAAATTCAAAAGTTACTTTAATGGGATATTTCTATAAGTTGAGTGACAATTTGAGGAATTCACTCACAAAATTTTGAGTGAATAAAATAGGGAAAAGACATAAACACACACCTAACTATGGTGAAGCTATCAATTATACACCTAAACTATGCAAGGGTCCTATAACCCCTGAACCTTTTTTAAGAAAGATTGTTTACTCTTTCACTAAATTTGTCACGACCCAAAAGTTGAGGTCATGATGACACCTACTACGACCCAACCTTGGTAGGTAAGCCGAAAACCCGAAAAGAAAGGAAAGACTGAAATATGAAATTAATATGCAAAATGAAAAACTTCTAGAACTAAGTCAAGCCATAACATCTAGATACGAGAATCTGAACAAAATACATAAAGCCCCCAAGAATCTGATATCATAAGCGTAAGAACATCTAAAACCGAATCGAATATATGAAATAAATAATTCGTATTTGAAAGTATATAAAGACAAGATTGAGTAAGAGGAGGTCCGAAATCATCCCCGAACTGTGGAGCATGCCAGTACCTCAGATATCAACTCTGATAGCATCAACTGCTGCGAGTCGTACTTGAACTAGGATCTTTACCGAAAGGGCAAAATAGGAGTGAGTACGGTCCACTTGTACTCAGTAGGTATCATAGGCCGATTGAGCAAAGTAGAAAACAATACAAGTAAAAGATACTATGAGCATGTCACCTACAAACAAAAAAGTTTCCAAATGGTAGCTCACACCGTCTCCACTAACAGTTTTATAATATAAGACAAAAAGGAACAACTACACACGAAATATATAAGGAACTTCAGTACACATCATGGGTACGTAAAAGGAAAGACAGAAGGTGCAAATGTAATGCAATGCAATGATTTAGTGATGGTGGGACTTACGTATACACCTTCCAAGCCTCAACTCTTCAGGACATGACCCATGTGGGGTTCGCAACCCATATACTTTCATAATCTCAACAAACCTTACCAACAAATAACCTCGGCCTAGATTTTCCAATATATCACAATCAACCTTACCGGCAATGACCTCGGCCAATGGGATTTATAAAGAGCGTCTATTTTATTTCAAAATTAGTATTTCTCAGTGGTACCAATATCTCATGAATATGTATGTATGAAATGAGGATGTAATTCTCACAATCAATTAGTATAGAGATAATAATTAATTAAATGCAGGTATAGGTGAGCTCAGAATTAACTTAATATGTCAATAATTCATGATCTTAGTCCTCGCTAGGCACCACTAGAATGAATAGTCATGTAAAACATCGATACTATCATTTCAAACTCCTCTCTTAGGTATATTAATCATGATAGAGGAAAATAATGCTCAACAAAGCCTATAATATCTATGTAAGCCCCGCATAGGCATCATAATAACAATTATGACATTTAATGCACAAATAAGGCCTATGAAGTCAAATAAAACCCCCACACGGGAAAGACGCAATATATGATCTCTCAATTCAACAATAATATGCATATAATCCCCCACACGGGCACGTGATAATAATAACCTCTAAACATAACTACCTATGGCTAATTCCCCAACCTATAGCATGCTTTACATGTACGTTAACTACTCAGCCCAGTCTGAAAAAAGTTAAGCCTTAACCTACCTCGTAGAGCCGAAATCCAAGCCTAGACCCTTAAACACAGAGTCTTTCCCTTTTAAACGATCCCAAAATTAGCTAAATCTATCAAATACATAATATATGCATCAAAAGAAAGCTAATGATACCCATATAGATCATATTTAAAATGGGTCCAAAATGGATTCAAAAAATGGGTTTGGAAATGAAAGGGATAAAACTGGAATTTTATTTTAAGGACATGTTCTCCATGATGATTGGTGGGTTACAGTAGGCGCCATCATGACTCGGCAAATCGGGTCATGATAGTTTGGTATCAGAGCCTAGGACTTGACTCATGTCCGTGCGTTGAGTCTGTGTTAGGTTTCTGATCTTTGTTTGGTTCACTCTTTACGTAGATGGTTAGGACGCGTGGCATGGGAGCTGGGGAGCGAGACCCCAAGCCCGTTACTAGGGCTCTAGTCAGGGGCCGAGCTCGGCGCAGAGACCAGGGGCAGGATAGCGCAGCAGCCCCGAGTAGAGATTATAATCGGATCAGTCACCTGATCCTGTTATAGCACCAGAGCTAGTTGTAGCTCCAGATGCTCCACTGCCACATTAGCCAGTGGGCCTGGGGAAGCCCAGATTCCACCCAAATTTATTGATGCTTTAGTATTCTGAGGTACGTTTTTATCATTATTGGGATTAGTTGGATGTTCGCCAGTTGCGGGAGTAAAGCCAACCACACAGGGAGTTGGTGTTGGGGGCAGCTTGTAGATGTGGCACCTAGAGTTGAGATTTCACCTATACCGGTGGTTCCACCATCAGTAGCATCTCAGCCCGTTATGTCTGCCGAGGAGAAGAAAATATTGAGGCATTTCTTAAGATTAGATCTGCCCAGATTTACGGGTTCTATAGGGGAGGATGCTTATGAGTTCTTGTCCAGCTGTGAGGAGAAACTGAGGAATTTAGGGTTAGTCGAGACTCGTGGCGTAGATTTTGTTGCTTACCAGTTTGATAAAGCAGTGAGGCAATGGTGGAGGGGTTATCTTGATTTCAGGACAACTGGATCTCCGCCGGTTACTTGGGTTCAGTTCTCTGAGGTCTTCTTGGGGAAGTATATGCCTTATACTATGCACGAGCGGCTCAGGGATGAGTTCTCTGGATTGAGGTAGGGTTTGATGACAGTCGCTGAGTATGAGATGAGGTTTCATAATTTGGCCAAGCACGCTACTACGATCCTACCTGATGAGTATGAGAGGATCAGATATTTTATCAGGGGATTGCGGTTGACACTCCGCAAGGCCACACAAAGTTTAGTGACTCCGGGAAAGTTATTTGCTGAGATATCTGAGCATGTGTATTAGATCGAGGAGATGGATCGCGAGGCCCAAGGGGGAAATGATAAGAGACCCCGATTCCAGGGAAGTTATAGCGCAAGCCACAGTGACTCACAGTTCAAAGGATGCGGGTTTCAGGGTAGGTACCCTCAGCAACAACAGTAGTCTTTCTGGCGGCAAGGTCAGCCTAGTAGTCCTATATAGGCAACTTTGCAGATTTTTGATAGGGGTCAACCCGCCTATAGTGGTTTTAGTACTCAGTCTTAGGGACGTGTTCAATCCAGTTCATCAAGTAGGGGTGGTCATATCAAATTAGCCGGATCTTCCAGGTTGAGCAGGGAGTCAGGAGCATATTATAGATGTGGGGTTGTCGGTCACTTTTCTCGTGAGTGTCCCAGCATGGGGAGATTGAGCCTTCAATTCAAACCTTGTATCCTATTAGATAAGTACCATTTCCAGTCAGAAGTGGTGTACAGGGTTATTAGGATGGTCCCCAGGGTTCCAAAGGTGTTACACAGAAAGGTAGGACTGGTAGTCAGGTCGGTGCTCAGTCTAGTGGTAACCAGAGTCAATTGTATGCCATGCCGGCTAGGCCGAAGGGTGAGGCTTCAAATACTGTGACTACAGGTAAGATTTACAACTGCCGTTAGCCAACTTCTGCATTATTTGATCCCAGATCCACGTTTTCTTATGTATCTACTTATTATGCACCATAATTGGGTTTGTGTTCTGAGTTATAATCTATGACTTTGGGTGTATCTACCCCTATGGTTGATTCTTTAGTAGTGGATCGGCTATATAGATCCTGTTTGGTGACTGTTTAGGGGTTTGATACTCGAGTGGATCTTATTGTACTAGCCATGGTTGATTTTGATGTGATTTTGGGCATGGATTGGTTATCTTCTTGTCACATGGTCTTGGATTATTTTTGTAACACCCCGTACTTGTTCTAACCTCATTTGATACCTTGGGGTCATATCTACCTAGGTGTTGAGATTCCATGGGTATGTGTTTTATAGTGTCATTGGTGAAACATTTGATATCAGACCTAATATGTGTGGCTAGATCTTTGTAGGAGGTGTTTTGTGATTTCGTGGAGCATTTGTGTGATACCCCGTACACATTCCAACCTCATTTGGTGACTTGAAGTCATGTTTACTTGATGATTAAGATCACTAAGTAAGTATTTTGTAGTGTTTTGATAAGGTATTGGATGATACGCAAGTATTGAAGAAGTGGCCGAAAAATTCAGCAAGGTGCTGAAACTTGCTCCACTCCCTGTTTCAGGGGGTGTGGCGCAAGCCACTGATTCATAGGGGGTGCATTTCTTGCGCCACTGCCTTGCTTTGCAGCAGTGGCGCAAGGCACAACAAATTGTGCCCTTCCGCGCTCGTTTTGTAACGCAATTCTACGTCGATTTTTATATGGTTTCTTTTGGTTCTTTGGAGTTATTTGAGCATTGTTAAAGCTTCAAATACTTCAATACACTCCTACATAATCCTACATGATCAAATCATGAAATATAAATAAGTATCCAAAATGTTAATGAAGCCATGGACGACTAGAATTTCTATTTTTGCGATTGAGACGACGAATGAGAATCTCGTAAAAGAGAATATTGTCGTGACATTATGGACTTATTTAAACACGAGATATATGGTGAAGTATACATGAAAGTTGATGGGCTAAGTTGAAATGTGTTACTGGGCCCAAATTAAGGCCCAAAAGTGGAAGAAATACATGGCCCAAAGGGGCAATTGACCCATTCTTCCACTTTGACCACATTTATTGCCAAAGAATGACTAAGTATGACTTGAGGTCTATATAAGACAAGGAGAAATCAGATTTTCATTCACATAAAACTCTCATGCCTTTTAAGATATTTCTCAAACATTTCTCTAGTTCCAAACCCTAAAGCAAATATTTCCTTTAGACTCTTTGGTAAAGATCATCACTTTTCAAGCTTGGGTAAGTGTTTATTATTATGGTTTAACATATTATGTGCATGGGAGATTATGTATATCATGTTGGTTATGCTTGTAAATGGTGGACATGGTACTTTGTGTTTTTATATAAGATTTGTGATCCATGAGGTTCAAGCTTGAATTATGACTTGTGCCTTTGATAAAAGAGCACGGCATGGATAAAATATGAACATGTATGGTGTGATTTTGTTATTACACTTGTTATTTTTCTGAAAGTGTAAATTGTGGGATTTTGGCCGATATGTGCTATGAGGTGTATTAAGGTAAGTTGATGGATTATTTGTGATGTGGTGTGGATAAGAAAGTGTAAAGGAGAAGTTTTGTGGTGAAATGTGTTTATTATCATGTATTGGTCAATGTATGGAATATTGGGGGATTTTTTGGAATAATAATTTCATCAATGATTTTGTCAAGGGGAAATTGCATGTTTAAAGGTAAACATGTAACTCATTGATATTAAATGCATTTGTAAAGTAGTTGATGGTTAATGTGAATCCTGTTATATATTTGTGATGTAGAGTGACACATAAAGAAGGAGCGGGACTATTGTATGCACCTCTAAGATTGTATATTCGTATTACGAATACAAGGTATGTAAGGTTACTCTGTCCGTATCTTTCTGCGGCAAATAACATTCACATTGACGTTACACTTGTCCTATACCAAAATGTGCTAAGGTATCCTATATGCGGTTACCAATTGTCAATATCACATGCCCCATACTCATTGATCAATTGTGAATCATATGTCTTATATTTATTGATAATGTTCCAAAAGCCAATAAGGTTGTGTTCCAAAGATCCAATAGTGATTATACTCATGTCTCTTGTTCATGGATTATTGTCCAATGGTTCCAACAGTGTTATGGTGCTAATAATGTTATGTTTCTCACAATGTTTATTCTCATGTCTCTCCTTCATTAGTTAATGATCCAAAGCTTCAAGTAAGTTATGACTATCATTGTATCAATCTCAAAGTAAGAATAAAGTAAAACATATTGGTTGTGTTCATGGGTGTTATCCATGGGGTGCAAACACCTGCATGATGATGTTATTCTATCCATGGGGTGCAAGAACACTCGCATGATGATGTTACTTTATCCATGGGGTGCAAAGGACACCCGCATGACGATATGATCTTATCCATGGGGTGAAAAGAATACCTGCATGAGGATGATATGTTATCCATGGGGTGAAAAGAACACTTGCATGATGAGGGCCCAGACAACATATATGTAAAGTAAAGTAAAGGCAAGAGAAAGAATGAATGTAACGTACATGGCTTCCAAAGTACAGAATAGTGACTCATCTACATTGTGACTTATCTATATTGGTTATGCATTTGAACTTGAGTTCTTGACATATTTTCATATCTTACAAGTTTCATATGGCCTTACATACTCAGTACATTCTTCGTACTGACCCCTCTTGGGGAATTTACTTTACTTGCTGCAGGTGCAGGTACTAGTAGGCCTCCTCAGTAGCTTGCCAGTTGTTTGCGGTTCATTGGTGAGCTCTAGTTAGTTCGGGGCTTCTCCTAGTCGCAGTTGTACATATGTTTTGGTGTTGTACATGTTGTATAAAGTGGGGACCTGTCCCGAATTTTAGTTCATTTTGGTCAATGCATTTGTTAGAGGCTTTTGTAGACGAATGTGGGTGTATAAAAGTAAAAGGGATATGTCGTTCTTGACTTGGTGGCCTCAACGGCCAAGTTTCGCATATGTATATATATATCGTGTTCCATGAATTCCAGGGTTGGTATCTATAGCTATTATGTGATTATGGGTTTCTTATGGCATGTATATGATTGAATAGAGACAAAGCTTGGTTCTCTCGGGCCTTGTCGGCTACGAGTGCCAATCCGTCCCGATGGGATTCGGGGCGTGACAAAAGTGGTATCAGAGCAGGTCGCTCTAAGGGTGTCTACAAAGCCGTGTCTGAGTAGAGTCTTACTTATCGATGTGTTGTGCACCACATTTATATGTAGGAGGCTACGGGACATTTAGGATGTTGTTTCTTTTCTTCACTTCTAGATCGTACAATAGAGCCAGTGTTGTAAGTTGAATTGAATCTGATCATGGTAATTGTTTTTCTTTGGTATAGTCAAAATGCCAATCACGAGAAGAGGTAGAGGTAAAGGGAAGTGGGTAGATGTGCCTGCTGAAGAAGGAATGAGTAGATTACCACCTGACCAAGCTAGTCAGGGTGGAGCAAATGCTGAAATTTCATCGCGGTCTTCATCCACTTTTCCAGCTCCAGAAGAGCCAGTTGGTAGAGAAGTACCCGCAGAACCACCAATGAATGCCACAAATCAGGATCTTAGAAATCCAGTTCATATGTTAACACAGTTAGTGTTAGCCAGAGTCAAGGACGAGCTGGTCCAATGACACATGATGATGATGCGGCTAGAGTGGCAAGTCGCAGAACACAGGATTTCTTGAAATTGGATCCTCCTATATTCACAGGGTCAGATCCAAA
This sequence comes from Capsicum rhomboideum, assembly GCA_031232105.1. NCBI lineage: Eukaryota > Viridiplantae > Streptophyta > Magnoliopsida > Solanales > Solanaceae > Capsicum > Capsicum rhomboideum. Next base: position 110,105,661 of record CP124719.1, on the reverse strand, counting down.
AGCAGATCCACAGGACTTTGTGGATCAAATTCATAGAGCCTTGGAAGTTATGCACGTGACAGGGGTAGAAACAGTTGAACTTGTTGCGTACAGATTGAAAGGCGAGGCGATATTGTGGTACGAGGATTGGAAGAAATCCCGTGATATTGGTGCAAACCCACCAAATTGGGAAGAATTTAAAATAGCTTTCCTTGATCATTACTTGCCCTATGAGATCCGTGAGGCACGTGCGGATCAGTTTCTAAATCTCCGTCAAGAAAATCTGAGTGTCCGAGAATACAGCTTGTAATTTAATTCCTTGGCTTGATATGCACCAAATGTTGTGGCTACGATGACAGACAGGGTCCATAGATATGTGGATAGACTAGAGCCATATTTAGTAAGGGATTGCACCATTGCTGCCTTGAACAAGGACATGGACATAGCGAGAATTCAGGCCTTCGCCCAGAAAATGGAGGACCAGAGGCAAAGAAGGAGAATGTAGGACTCTGAGAGAGGACCATCAAAAAGGGCTAGATCGGTGGGACAGTCTATGGTTTCCCAAGGAGATTTTAGGCCACGGAGTTTTAGTAGACCACATAGACCCGCATTCTCTTATTCCACAGCAGGCGCTCCGTCTCTCTCCCGAGGATTCAGGGGCAGTCATATTGGGAAGAATAGTAGAATACCAGATTCACAGACAGCAGGGTCTTCTCGCCCACTGTGCCAGTTTTGTAGACGATTTCATGTAGGTGAATGTCGGATGGGGAAGAATGCTTGTTATTGGTGTGGTATGCCGGGTCACATAATGAGGGACTGCCCGTGACGAGGCTTGGGTAGTATAGCACAACCGGCAGGATCGGCCGTTGCATCATCAGCATCGATTCCTTCACTGGGACGAGGTGTGCAGCCTGTTGGTCGTGGTAGAGGGGCCAGAGGAGCAGCCAGTACTAGTGGGGTTCAGAATCGCAATTATGCTTTAGTGGAACGACAAAACTAAGAGGCTTCTCCTGACGTTGTCACAGGTACATTATCCATATTCTCATATAATGTATATGCATTGATTGACCCAGGTTCTACATTTTCCTATGTTACTCCATTGGTTGCTTCAAAATTTGCAAAGGCACCAGAATTATTAATTAAATCAATTGAAGTGTCTACACCGGTCGGTGAATATATTGTTGCAAAAAGAGTATATCGTCATTGTGTGGTAACGGTGTGTGGTCATGATACATTGGCCGATCTCATTGAATTAGACATGGTGGATTTTGATGTGATAATGGGAATGGATTGGTTGGCTTCTTGTTATGCTACGGTAGATTGCCGGGCCAAGAAGGTGCAATTTTGTTTTCCACAAGACAATGTTCTTGAATGGCAGGGTAATGTAGGGGCACTACGAGGGAGATTTATTTCCTATCTGAAAGCCAGGAAAATGATTGCTAAGGGTTACATATGTCATTTAGTACGGGTGAAAGATACTGAAGTGGAACCACTAACTTCGCAGTCGGTCCCAGTGGTCAATGAATTTCTTGATGTGTTCCCAGAGGATCTTCCAGGCTTACCCCCAGAACAGGAAGTAGAATTTGGCATTGATGTGATTCCAGGCACTCAGCCTATTTCTATTCCCCCATATAGAATGGCTGCAGCAGAACTGCGTGAATTGAAGGAGCAATTGAAAGATCTGCTAGACAAAGGCTTCATTAGGCCTAGTATGTCCTCGTGGGGTGCGCCGGTATTATTTGTACGAAAGAAAGATGGCACATTGAGAATGTGCATTGACTATCGGCATTTGAATAAGGTAACGATCAAGGACAAATATCCCCTCCCTCAAATTGATGATTTGTTTGATCAGTTACAGGGTGCCAAGTGTTTTTCAAGGATTGACTTGAGGTCGGGTTACCATCAAGTCAGATTTAGAGAAGAAGATGTACCCAAGACAGCTTTCCGAACACGGTATGGCCATTATGAATTCTTAGTTATTTCATTTGGACTAACAAATGCACCAGCTGTGTTCATGGATTTGATGAATAGGGTGTTTAAGCCATTTCTAGACGCGTTTTTCACGGTATTTATAGATGACATCCTGGTTTATTCAAGATCACCAGAGGACCATGCTAATCACTTATGACAGGTGTTACAGATTCTCCGTGAGCGTAAGTTGTATGCCAAGTTCTCTAAGTGTGAGTTTTGGTTAAAATCAGTTGCATTCTTGGGTCACATTGTGTCAGATGAAGGGATACATGTTGATACACAAAAGATCAAAGCAGTGAAAAATTGGCCAAGACCTACGACACCCACAAAAATCCGTAGTTTTCTTGGACTGGCAGGTTATTACAGAAGATTTGTGGAAGGTTTTTCCTCTATTGCTGCACCGTTAACAAAGCTTACACATAAGGCAGTAAAATTTCAGTGGAATGATGCGTGCGAGAAAAGCTTCCAAAGGTTGAAAGATAAATTAACCTCCACAGCAGTTTTAGTGCTTCCCGAAGGTGCCGAAGGTTATGTAGTGTATTGTGATGCTTTCGGGGTTGGCCTCGGATGTGTATTGATGCAACACGGTAATGTCATAGCATATGCCTCACGACAGTTGCGGTCACACGAGAAAAATTATCCCACACATGATCTTAAATTAGCAGCGGTGGTCTTTGCTTTAAAGATATGGCATCATTATTTATATGGAGTTCATGTTGATATTTATACGGATCACAAAAGTTTGCAATATATCTTTAAGCAGAAGGAACTCAATTTGAGGTTGTGAAGGTGGTTAAAGCTCTTAAAATACTATGATATTGATATTCTTTATCATCCAGGCAAAGCAAATGTAGTAGCTGATGCATTGAGCCGCAAGGCAGTAGAAAGCACTAGTGACCAGTTGACTGAAAAGCAAGAGATAATCAAAGATCTACATCAACTAGCCAGCTTGGGAGTTTGACTTATTGAATCTCCAGATGAAAGGGTTATTGTGCAAAATGCAGCAGAATCCTCCTTGATAGCTGAAGTGAAAGAGAAGAAGTTTGCGGATTCTATTCTATTACAGCTAAAGGAAAATGTATAGCAGAATTTGACCAAGGCATTTGATCTTACACAAGAAGGGGTACTTCAATGTCAAGGGAGATTATATGTACCGGACGTAGATGAGTTGAGGACGCGAATTATGATAGAGGCGCATCATTCGTGCTATTCTATTCATCCGGGTGCTACTAAAATGTACCATGAATTGAAAGAAGTGTATTGGTGGGGAAATATGAAAAAGAACATTGCAGAATTTATCGCGCAATGCCCGAATTTTCAGCAAGTGAAAGTGGAACATCAGAAACCAGGAGGTTACATGCGATGTATCAATCTTCCAGTCTGGAAATGGGATATGATTAATATGGATTTCATTATAGGGTTGCCTCGTACATTGTGGAAGTTTGATTCTATATGGGTTATAGTGGACAGGCTTACCAAGTCAGCGCATTTTCTACCAGTCAAAACCACTTATACAGCTGAGGACTATGCAAGATTGTATGTTAAAGAAATAGTGAGGTTACATGGGATTCCACTTTCCATTATATCAGACAGGGGAGCACAGTTTACAATGCACTTTTGGAGATCTTTCCAACAGAGTTTGGGCACACAGGTGAATTTGAGTACGGCTTTCCATCCTCAAACTGATGGACAAGCAGAACGTACTATTCAGACACTTGAAGATATGCTACGAGCTTGCACGTTGGATTTTTAAGGCAGTTGGGATGACCATTTGCCCCTTATTGAATTTTCTTACAACAATAGCTATCATTCAAGTATTAAAATGGCACCTTATGTAGCTTTGTACGGAAGAAAATGTAGATCACCAATTGGATGGTTTGAAGCAGGTGAAACCGCTTTACTTGGGCCAAATATTTTTCACCAAGCCATGGAGAAAGTTAAAGTGATCCAGCAACGGTTACGAAAGGCTTAAAGTCGTCAGAAGTCATATGCCGATATTAGAAGGAGAGGACTTGAATTCGCCATAGGTGATTGGGTATTTTTAAAGGTGTCACCGATGAAAGGGGTAATGCGGTTTGGAAAGAAGGGAAATTGAGTCCACGTTACATAGGCCAGTATGAAATCATTAGAAGATTTGGGCAAGTTGCGTATGAGTTGGCCCTACCCCAGGAACTTTCCTCAGTCCATCCAGTATTTCATGTTTTGATGCTTCGAAAATGCATAAGAGATCCATCTCGTATTGTTCCCATAAAGGATGTTCAAGTTACGAAGGATCTTACTTATGAAGAGGTACCCATTGCTATTCTAGATTGGCAAATAAAGAGATTGAGGAATAAAGATGTCGCATCCGTAAAAGTCCTTTAGAGAAACCAACAAGTAGAGGAGATCACATGGGAAATGGAAGAAATGATGAAATCCAAGTATCCCCATCTATTTCAAATGGATGAAGAGGTTCAAAGTGCGGAAGTGGAGCAATAACAAGTAAGTCTCCATGAGCCTTAAGTGTTTATGTATATGTATGATAACGTAGAAATGCATCTGTTGTAAATGAGACGATGTTGTTAACATTCGAGGACGAATGTTTCTAAGGGGTAAAGAATGTAATACCCCGTACTTGTTCTAACCTCATTTGATACCTTGGGGTCATATCTACCTAGGTGTTGAGATTCCATGGGTATGTGTTTTATAGTGTCATTGGTGAAACATTTGATATCGGACCTAATATATGCGGCTAGACCTTCGTAGGAGGTGTTTTGTGATTTCGTGGAGCATTTGTGTGATACCCCGTACATGTTCTAACCTCATTTGGTGACTTGGAGTCATGTTTACTTGATGATTAAGATCACTAAGTAAGTATTTTGTAGTGTTTTGATAAGGTATTGGATGATACGCAAGTATTGAAGAAGTGGCCGAAAAATTCAGCAAGGTGCTGAAACTTGCGCCACTCCCTGTTTTAGGTGGTGTGGCGCAAGCCACTGATTCATAGGGGGTGCATTTCTTGCGCCACTGCCTTGCTTTGCAGCAGTGGCGCAAGGTACAACAAATTGTGCCCTTCCGCGCTCGTTTTGTAACGTAATTCTACGTCGATTTTTATATGGTTTCTTTTGGTTCTTTGGAGTTCTTTGAGCATTGTTAAAGCTTCAAATACTTCAATACACTCCTACATACTCCTACATGATCAAATCATGAAATATAAATAAGTATCCAAAATGTTCAATGAAGCCATGGACGACTAGATTTTCTATTTTTGCGATTGAGACGACGAATGAGAATCTCATAAGAGAATATTGTCGTGACATTATGGACTTATTTAAACACGAGATATATGGTGAAGTATACATGAAAGTTGATGGGATAATTTGAAATGTGTTATTGGGCCCAAATTAAGGCCCAAAAATGGAAGAAATACATGGCCCAAAGGGGCAATTGACCCATTCTTCCACTTTGACCACATTTAATGCCAAGGAATGGCTAAGTATGACTTGAGGTCTATAAAATACAAGGATAAATCAGATTTTCATTCACATAAAACTCTCATGCCTTTTAAGATATTTCTCAAACATTTCTCTAGTTCCAAACCCTAAAGTAAATATTTCCTTTGGACTCTTTGGTAAAGATCATCACTTTTTAAGCTTGGGTAAGTGTTTATTATTATGGTTTAACATATTATATGCATGGGAGATTATGTATATCATGTTGGTTATGCTTGGAAATGGTGGACATGGTACTTTGTGTTTTTATATAAGATTTGTGATCCATGAGGTTCAAGCTTGAATTATGACTTGTGCCTTTGATAAAAGAGGATGACATGGATAAAATATGAACATGTATGGTGTGATTTTATTATTACACTTGTTATTTTTCTAAAAGTTTAAATTGTGGGATTTTGGCCGATATGTGCTATGAGGTGTATTAAGGTAAGTTGATGGATTATTTGTGATGTGGTGTGGATAAGAAAGTGTAAAGGAGAAGTGTTGTGGTGAAATGTGTTGATTATCATGTATTGGTCAATGTATGGAATATTGGGGGATTTTTGGAATAATAATTTCATCAATGGTTTTCTCAAGGGGAAATGGCATGTTTAAATGCAAACATGTAACTCATTGATATTAAATGCATTTGTAAAGTAGTTGATGGTTAATGTGAATCCCGTTATATATTTGTGATGTAGAGTGACACATAAACAAGGAGCTGGACTATTGTATGAACCTCTAAGATTGTATATTCGTATTGCGAATACAAGGTATGTAAGGTTACTCTGTCCGTATCTTTCTGCGGCAAATAACATTCACATTGACGTTACACTTGTCCTATCTCGAAATGTGCTAAGGTATCCTATATGCGGTTACCAATTGTCAATATCACATGCCCCATACTCATTGATCAATTGTGAATCATATGTCTTATATTTATTGATAATGTTCCAAAAGCCAATAAGGTTGTGTTCCAAAGATCCAATAGTGATTATACTCATGTCTCTTGTTCATGGATTATTGTCCAATGGTTCCAACAGTGTTATGGTGCTAATAATGTTATGTTTCTCACAATGTTTATTCTCATGTCTCTCCTTCATTAGTTAATGATCCAAAGCTTCAAGTAAGTTATGACTATCATTGTATCAATCTCAAAGTAAGAATAAAGTAAAACATATTGGTTGTGTTCATGGGTGTTATCCATGGGGTGCAAACACCTGCATGATGATGTTATTCTATCCATGGGGTGCAAAAACACCCGCATGATGATGTTACTTTATCCATGGGGTGCAAAGGACACCCGCATGACGATATGATCTTATCCATGGGGTGAAAAGAATACCTGCATGACGATGATATGTTATCCATGGGGTAAAAAGAACACCTGCATGATGAGGGCCCAGACAACATATATGTAAAGTAAAGTAAAGGCAAGAGAAAGAATGAATGTAATGTACATGGCTTCCAAAGTACAGAATAGTGACTCATCTACATTGTGACTTATCTATATTGGTTATGCATTTGAACTTGAGTTCTTGACATATTTTCATATCTTACAAGTTTCATATGGCCTTACATACTCAGTACATTCTTCGTATTGACCCCTCTTGGGGAATTTACTTTACTTGCTGCAGGCGCAGGTACTAGTAGGCCTCCTCGGTAGCTTGCCAGTTGTTTGCGGTTCATTGGTGAGCTCCAGTTAGTTCGGGGCTTCTCCGAGTCGCAGTTGTACATATATTTTAGTGTTGTACATGTTGTATAAAGTGGGGACCTGTCCCGACTTTTAGTTCATTTTGGTCAATGCATTTGTTAGAGGCTTTTGTAGACGGATGTGAGTGTATAAATGTAAAAGGGATATGTCATTCTTGAATTGGTGGCCTCAACGACCAAGTTTCGCATATGTATATATATATATCATGTTCCATGAATTCCAGGGTTTGTATCTATAGCTATTATGTGATTATGGGTTTCTTATGGCATGCATATGATTGAATAGAGACAAAACTTGGTTCTCTCGGGCCTTGTCGGCTCTGAATGCCAATCCCTCCAGATGGGATTCGGGGCGTGACAATTTTACCAAGACCATTACCTTAGCCATGCCTGGTGTACCCCGGATTATATGGCAGGGATCTATTTACTGCACACCAACATGGATTATTTCTTATGTTCGGGCTCGTAGATTGATGTTAAGGGGATGTGATTAATTCCTTGCTTATGTTTGGGATGCTAGTATTGAGAGTCTATCACTTGACTCCATCCTCGTTGTCCATGAATTTCCTGATATTTTCCCTACCAACCTACCTCGCCTTCCTTCTGAGCGTGATATATAGAGTTTATTATTAACCTCGAGCCAGGCACCCGACCTATTTCTATGGCTCCGTATCATATGGCTCCTGCTGAATTGAGAGAGTTGAGTAGCTAGCTCCAGGAACTTCTGGGGAAGGGTTTTATCAGGACAAGTTTATCGTCGTGGGGGTGCTCCAGTTCCGTTCATGAAGAAGAAAGATGGGTTTATGCGTATGTGTATTGATTACAGGAATTTAAATAGGGTGACAGTGAAGAATAAGTATCCTATGCCTCGTATTGATGATTTGTTTGATCAGCTTCATGGTGCAGCGGTGTTCTCTAACATAGATTTGAGATCTAGTTATCATCATTTTAGAGTTAGGGTTGTGGACATCCCAAAGACAACCTTCAGGACTTGTTACGGTCACTATGAGTTCCTGGTAATGTCTTTTGGGTTGACTAATGCCTGGACAACTTTTATGGATTTAAGGAATTGGGTGTTTAGGTCGTATTTGGACTCCTTCATGATTATGTTTATCAACAACATCTTGGTTTATTTGAGGAGCAGTGAGGAGTACAAGCAGCATTTGAGGATTGTGCTCCACACTTTGAGAGATCATCGGCTTTACGCCAAGTTCTTGAAGTGTGAGATTTGGTTTGAGCCTGTAGCTTTACTGGGGAATGTTGTGTTCAGACATGGTATCATAGTAGACCCAGCAAAGATTGAGGTTATTCGAGGTTGGGCTAGGCCTACGTTGCCTACTAGGGTTTGCAGTTTTATTGGGTTGGCAGGTTATTATAGGCAGTGTATTGAGGGTTTCTTATCTATTGGATCTCCTATGACCAAATTGACTAGGAAAGAGGTTACATTTCAGTGGTTTGAGGATTGTGAGGAGAGCTTTTTGAAGATCAAGGATCGACTTACTTTTACCCCTGTGTTGACTCCTCCAGTTGAGGGCGAGGGTTTCACTGTCTATTCTGATGCTTCTGGTATTGGTTTGGGATGTGTACTGATGCAGTAGGGTGATGTTATTGCTTATGCGTTGAGGCAGCTGAAGGTGCATGAGCGTGATTACCCCACTCATGATCTAGAGTTAGCAACGGTAGTGTTTGCACTGAGGATTTGGAGGCATTATCTATGCGGTGTTCATTGTGAGATCTTCACTGACCACCACAGTCTTCAATATATTATGACTCAGAGATATCTTAATTCGAGGCAGTACAGGTGGATTGAGTTGTTGAAGGACTATGATATCTCTATTCTCTATCATTCGGGTAAGGCGAATGTGGTAGCTGATGCCTTGAGCTGAAAGACAGTGAGTATGGGTAGCTTAGCCTTCATTCCAGTCTCTCAGCGTCCGTTGACTATGTACATTCAGTCCTTAGCTAACTCGATGGTGTATTTGGATATTTTAGACCCTGGAAGGATTATTAAAGACCAGAAACTCTTTGCTGAATGTGGCTCATAACCGGTACCGGTACAGTGAGGTATTTCAGTTAAGATTCAACTTTGATGATTATCTTTTTGTATCTAAACCAGTGAGACATCAAAGTTTGACGCATACATTCTTTCATCTCTTTTTTAAAGCCTTTTCAATTGGCTTTTTCTTCCCTTCTAGTTTTTAAAAAGGCTGGCTACTAGCCTTATTCGTCTTTGGCTAAGGAAAAAGAAACCTCACGATTACCGATACTGGTATAGAGTATAGATTTTTTTTGGTGTCCTTCTCGGATGGAAAATATAGGAAATGGTGTTTCCAGTGGCGTGCGGGTGAGTAACGCGTAAAAACTTGTCCTTGGGAGGGGAACAACAGTTGGAAACAGCTGCTAATACCCCGTGGACAGAGGAGCAAAAGGAGGAATCCGCCCGAGGAGGGGTTCGCGTCTGATTAGGTTATTAGTGAGGTAATAGCTTACCAAGGCGATGATCAGTAGCTGGTCCAAGAGGGAAACCTCTTTTTATTAGTAAGGTATAGGTTGGTTGGGGAAAACTCCAAAACTAGGGTTCCAAAATTCTTACCTTCTATTATAGAAAATTTTAAGAAAGGGGCACCCCTACTATACCCCGCCCTTTCAATGGCCAAAAGATCACTATTGAATATGCCGGGAGTCAACTCCAAAATTTTTATTAGGTTGAAATGCTTCAGTGGATCAGAGCTACTCAAAAACCGTGATAGGTGCTTGAGATCAGAACTTCTTACATCAGCCTTGACTTGGTCCAATGGAAAGGGAAAACAGAAAGATTGAGCATAAAAAAAAATCTATAGAATGAGCTATTACATGCAAACAATGGAAATTCAATAATAAGCAGATTCAGAGATGTCAGTTTGAGTAGTAGTCTTTGTAGCCTTCGGGATCAGGTGTTGAGGGATGAGTCCAAGAGGGCTACTTGGGTTTTGATGGTGTTCTGAGATTTGACATCCGTATTTGTGTTCTGAGGGTTGGAAATTTAATTCAATTGATTTTGTGAGAGGTGCACAGTTTTAGATATTCTATTCACCCCAGGATAACTAATATGTATAGAGATCTGAGATAGCACTATTGGTGGCATGGTATTCGATGGGATATAATAGGGTTTATAACTCGATACCTGTGTTGTCAGCAGGTAAAGGCTGAGGACCAGAGACTCTGTGGTTTGCTTTAGCAGTTATCCATTCCCGAGTGAAAGCGGGAGTGGATCACTGTGGATTTCGTTGGTGGGTTACCCCGCACTTCCCGTGGTTTTAATAGTATTTAGATGGTTGTAGATCGATTGACTAAGTCTGCACATTTCATTCCTGTTCGAGTTTCCTACAGTGTCAAGAGGTTAGCCCGTGTATATATTCAGGAGGTAGTTCATTTACATGGTGTATCGGTATCTATTATTTCAAATCGAGTGTCTTAGTTTACCTCCAGTTTCTGGTAGACTTTCCAGTAGGAGTTGGGTACTCAGGTGGACTTTAGCACCATGTTTCATCTCCAGACCGACGGACAGTCAGAGCGGACTATTCAGGTATTGAAGGATATGCTCTATGCTTATGTATTGGATTTTGGGGGTCATTGGTACCAGTTCTGACCTTTAACAGAGTTCGCATATAATAATAACTTCCACTCCAGCATTCAGATGGCCTTGTTTGAGGCTTTGTATGGTAGATGGTTTCCGTCTCCTATTGGTTAGTTCGAGACTTCATAGTCAGTCCTCGTGGAACAGATTTACTCTATGAGTCCTTAGATCAAGTTCGGGTTATTCAGGACAGACTATGGGCAACTCAGAATAGACAGATGAGTTATGCTCATCGTAGGCATCGTCTATTGAGATTCAAGGTTGGTGACAGGGTCTTCTTGCGAGTGTTGCCCATGAAGGGCGTGATGCTGTTTGGTAGGAGGGGCAAGCTTAGCCCCAGATATATTGGACCCTTTGAGATTCTGCGGACAGTTGGAGAGTTTGCATTCATATTGGCTTTACCTCCTACCTTTTCAGTGATTCACCCGGTGTTCCATATTTCTATACATGATAGTATATTCCAGATGAGTCTCATGTGATTCAGTTGGACTCGATCCAGTTGGATGAGAGGCTAGCATTTGTAGAGGAGCCTGTGTCTATTTTGGCCAGAGATGTCAAACGGTTGTGCTCCTGGGACATTTCAGTAGTTAAGGTACAGTGGCATCACCATCCAGTTGAGAAGGCCACTTGGGATCTTGAGCGTGATATGCGAGCCCCGTATCCCTACTTGTTCACGTCATCAGGTATGCACTTACTTTTGACTTTTGCAGACAAAAGTCCTTTTAGTTGTGGATGCTGTAATGACCCTCTAGGTCATTTCCTATGTTTACGTGTATATGCAGCACTTAGAGCTTTCCTATACCTGCCCCAAGTTGGTTATGACTTGCTGGGATAGATAGTTCGGTTACCGGGCAGATCATTTGACTTTTAGAGTCATTTTCCCATTTGGAAGTTTCTATAGTCAAATATAGGTCTCAGGCCTAAACTCCAGCTAAACAGCCTCGAATGCCATTTCTGACTGTCTTAACGAATTCAAAATGTCGACTATATGTTAGAAGGACCCTTGGTTCGGGTCTTGAGGCTCTCAGACTTGTTTTGGGCTACAGGCCGGCTATTGGCTTGGCCAAGTCAACCCCTGTGGTGTGGCCCCACTTCTTATTAGAAAGACCCCTTATGGAAATTTTGACAGCGCTATTGAGTCCGAAGCATTGAAATTAGTGGGATAACGTAGTTCTTTTGTGTGCACGGGATCCTGGATCAATCCCGGGCACATTGTCGGAGTTGCCCAGATATAGCCATTTTTGGCCTTGGCCATGCGCTGAAGCGACCCTAGGCCCTCTTAAGCAACAATGGCAGGCTAGGGGCTTGCCGCTTAAGAGACCAAGGGCATGGCTTTAGAGCCCAAGCGCTTAATCGACCCTAAGCATTGCTTAAGCGGCCAAGCGGTGTTCGGTGGCCTTCGCTTAAGCGATCACTTAGGGCGCTTAAGCGATGTGCGCTTAAGAAATTAGAAGGTGCGCTTAATCGACATCTGCTTGGCCTATAAATACCCCATTCCACCTCTAGATCATTTTAAACGTTCTTTGTCTATACATAACTCTATTTCTGGCTACTTAAACTCATATTTGAGCATTTCTATTACGGATCAAGGTTAGGGGTTCGTGGATTTGAGTCCGTGGACTTGTCCTCATCGTTTCTACGGTACATTTTCACGTTTTTACGATAGTTTTCATTTACGTTGTTGTTGCTGGTGTTGTTGATGCTATTTGAGCCATATATTGTGGTTTTCTAATTCCACAAGTGGGCCCCACATGGACTGTTCGGATGTTTTCTGAACTAGTACAATATCTAGTACAATATAGGTATCAATAGTCATGTTTTGACTTGTAGTTTATTGTTTTGGTTGCTTCGCAGCAGTCGGAGGCCTCTCGAAAGGGGAAGGCTCCTGTGTAGCTGGTTCTTTGGCAGCTTTTCGACGGTGTCCAGGTAGGCTAGGTTTACTTTACTCCTAGATTGGGCTTGTTTATGGTATATTCATATTATTGTGCTTGTATTTGAGCTGGTAGTATAGACGTGTTGTTGGCATGCTGTGTTTAGGCCTTTTAGGCCGGATAAGGCCATTCGGACACGTTCCAGGCCCATTATCCTCGTAGTACGCCACAGATGACCCACCTGGGGTTGATTAGTGTTATTTTTGCTGTTGGTTGGGGATTGAGAAATCTTAGTCCAAACTTAGACAGGTGTAGCCAGACATGGTTTTGGGACCCCGTAGTGGGCCCTTCTACTCTTTTTAGTCGAATGGTTTAGACTTCGACATTATTAGGTTTAGTTAAGTCTTGGGATGACCTGTTAGGCTTATAGTCAGGTTGAAGTACCCTAGTTATGCCTTTTTACCTATTTAGCCCTTTTAGTCCCTGATAGCACCGCACTCGATCGGGATCGCTAGTCTTGACTTAAAATTGGGACCCGCTTTGCCATGACTTACCCAGACTTATATACATATCACCCGATAATAAGCAGTTGACTCTGGAGGACCCTGCGATTTCCTTGTAGCATGTTATGGGTTAGCTCCTTTACTTACATACCGTTGTTGACCTAGGATTAACATATTCCCCATTTATCTGTTGTGATGTGATAGTTGGTTCTGTTATGAATACTGGCTATGATGAATTCCGATTTGAGTCCAGCCACTGATTCAGGTATGATGATTTTTGTTATTTACTATTGGGTGTCCTGATTCAAGTCCAGCCCTGGATTATAACATGTTATGTGTTCTGGTACTGGGTACCATGGTTATGATACTGTTATTCTCTGAGTTCCAGTTCAAGTCTGAAAATTATGATATATATGTGGCTTATTGTTATTACCCACTATGTCCGGTTCGATCCCGGCGTCTGTCCTCTTATTATTACCCATTAGTACCGGTTCTAGCCCGATGCACCCCTGTTAGTTATTGTGGTTACTGGATACTGGTATAGCTTCTAGACACTGGTGGCTATACATTTACTATTCTTGTGTGTCACGCCGATTTATGGGGCCAGGCTGGGTTATTATTTTCTTTCGTGTGCCTATTGGGTTTATGAGGGCCCAGATAGGTTATGTTTGACTTGTGTGTTTACTTATGCATTTGTTTACTCGTTACTCAGTATCACATTTATTTATCTCCTGAGCATATCTATACGCCTTGGAGGTTACTTATGTATTTACTATTTATACCCAGACTTAGCATACACCCTCATATTTTAGCCTGCTTATATTACATTGAATTCAGTCGGCCGATGATGCCTACTGAGTATCCATTGCTCGGTACTCATACTGCACTTCTGCATCTCTTTTCTGATGCAGATCCAGGAACTAGCCGACGACCGTGAAGTGACTCTCTTCTCAACACTGATTTCCTGAGCAGGGTAAGCTTATTGACATCCAAGGCAGATACCACTCCATCTTCTACTGTATAGTCTTTTGCTTTCGAGACTGTTGTACATGTTGTATGTATTTGGTTTCTGTCTGGTGTTCTGGTTATGTCTAGTAGTGGCTCTTGTGCCGACCCTAGTAGGTCTTGGGGATGGGTTTTATCTTTATACACAATCCTCCTTCTCTTTTGTCTCGGTATGTATTTTATACTTAGTTCTTTCACTTTTTGTCTTTACTTATTATTATTGTTTGTGTTCTCTATCTTCTTTCTTCTGGTTTCCACTGATTAGCCTGTTGCTAGTTACTCTGGGCTGTGGCTTGGCTTGCCTATTGGTGGGTTATGGTAGGCACCATCATGACTCAAAAAATTGGGTCGTGACACTGGAAGACCAGAAAGACAGATATAACCGTCCTCTGCCCCACAATAGGATGCTCTAGGCTATGTTCAGGATGAAGAGGAGACAGTTGAGGAAGAAGAGGTGGTGGCCTAAGAGAATATGATGCCAGTACCAAATGGTGCAACTTAGGTGCCTTCGTCTGCAGAGGTGATCCAACCAGTTTGGAATTTTTTGGTAGCTTTGTGGGCACTGGCTACGCTCCAGTAATTTCGACCCCTCTGTCCCTAGCATTGCAACATGCTACTGTTGTAGCACCCAGGATGAGTGCAGGCTCTGAAATAGGGGTATATCCTTAACAGGTACTTGGATCAGTAATAACTGATGACGAGCATGGACTTTTTTTTAAGTTCATGAAGATGAATCCCCTAGTTTTCCAAGGTATAGAGTCCGAGGATGCTTTTGAGTTCTTAATAGATTGTCATGAACATTTACACAAGATAGGAATTGCTGAAAATTATGGGGTGGAGTTTGTTTCTTTCAGCTGTAGAATAAGGCTAAATAATGGTGGAGGTCATTTGTGGAGTGTAGGGTTGCCTTACCTCCACTTACTTGGACTCAATTTCAGAACATATTCCTTGAGAAATATGTTCCCTGCACTTATTGTTATTAGAAAAAGGATGAGTTTTCGAGGTTGGAGTAGGGTAACATGTCCGTGTTGGCCTATGAAGCCAAATTTCTTGTTTTGTCCAATTATGCACTACAATTGATTATCTTAGAGGAGAAACATATTAGGTACTTTGTGAAGGGGTTGAATTTAGGGATTCAGTTGGCTACCTTATCTGTGGAAATGACCGATAAGTCCTTTCAGGATGTTGTTGAATTCACCAAGAAGGCTGAAGCACTTGAGAAACAGGGAGAGGTAAAGGCATAAGAGAAGAAGGCTCGAACTTCAGGCTAATTCAGTGGTACTTTCTCAAAGGGGCATGGTTCTTCTAAGCCCTACCATTCAACCATGCCAGTGTCTGCAGGGGTACCGTCTGGGGTCAGTTATCAGCCTTCCCAAGCCGACAACTATTTTCCTTCTTTCTCTTTAGTTTAGAGGCTTTCTTTGGGACCCAAATGCTTTGAGTGTGGAGGTATGCGACATGTCAAAAGGTATTGCCCTAACTTCTTATATGCAAGTCAGTTAATGCAGCAACCAGTTTCTACTGCTCTAGTTTCGACAGGTTGTGGTGGAAGAGAAAATGGTAGGGATAGTCCACAAAATGGGCATGGTGGACAACCTAAGGGTAGAAACCAGGACAACCGAGGTGGAGGACAAGTTGGTATAAATGGAGCTTAGGGTAGTAGATGCGGCGGCCAGGGTGGTGAAAAAGCACATCTTTATGCAGTTCTGGCTCTTCCCAAGGCGGAAGCTTTCAATTCTGTAATCACAAGTACTTTTCTTGTCTGTGATCGTATGGCTTTTGTATTGTTTGTTCCTGGTTCTGACTTCTCTTATGTGTTTGTGAAATTTTCTATATGTTGGAACTTAGCCCGTGAATATCTTGATGCTCCTATGTATATGTCAACACTAGTTGGGGTGTCTGTGTATGTTGATCAGGTATATCATGCGTGTTTTGTAATGTTCATGAGGTTTAAGACCCTAGCGGGTTTAGTCATCCTAGATATGGAGGAATTTGATATTATTTTGGGAATGAGTTAGTTGTCTCCTCATCATGTTGTTCTTGATTATTATGCCAAAATCATCTTGGTAGCGATGCTTAGGAAGGAGAAATTAGAATGGGAGGGTACTTTTAAGCCTAATCTTGTGAGGGTTGTGTCCGCAATTCGTGCTCAGAAACTGGTGAAAAAGGTATGTAGGGTGTTTCTAGCCCATCTTTGGGAAGATAAATATGTAGTACCTCATATAACGTCATTTCCAGTGGTATGTGAATTCTTAGAAGTGTTTTCGGATGATCTTCCGGGTATGACTCCATATCAAAAAGTTGACTTTTATATAGTTTTAGAGCCGGGGACTAGGAAAATTTCTATCTCTCCATATTGTATGGCACCTGAAGAGTTAGGAAAATTAAAATTTCAATTACAAGAGTTGTTAGAGAAGGGCTTTATTCACCCAAGTGTCTCTCCCTGGGGTGCACCAGTATTTTGTGTGAAAAAGAAAGATGGTAGTATGAGGATGTGCATAGACTACAGCTATTTGAATAAGGTGACGATTCATAACAAATATCCCTTGCCTAGAAAAAGTAATTTGTTTGACCAGTTATAAGGGGTTGCAGTGTTCTCTAAGATTGATTTGAGATTAGGTTTTCATCAGCTAAAAATCAGAGTGAAGGACATCCTAAAGACTGCTTTCCAAACTAGTTACAGACACTATGAGTTTCTATTCTTTTGGCTTGATTAATGCTCAAGATGCTTTCATGAGCTTGATGAATGGAGTATTTAAATCCTTTTTGGATTCGTTCATTATTGTGTTCATTGATGATATACTTGTGTATTCTAAGAGTGAGGAAGAGCATAAAGCTCATCTACGTATTGTGTAGAAATTATTGAAGGAGAAGCAATTGTATGCTAGGTACTCTAAGTGCGAGTTTTGAATTTCATCGGTGTCCTTCTTGGGGCATATGTTTTTATAAAGAAGGGGTTATAATAGACCCACAAAAAGTTGAGGCTTTTAAGAATCGGGCCAGATCTATGAATGTAATCAAGACCCATAGTTTTGTAGAACTGACTAGTTACTGCCACAAGTTGGTTAAGGGTTTTTGCCGCTATTCCTTCACACATGACCCGCATGACTCAGAAAAAGTTCCATTCGAATGGGACGAAAAGTGTGAGGAGAGCTTTCAATAGCTCAAAACATTGTTGACTTTGGCTCCAGTACTAACCCTTCCTGTAGAGGGCAAAGAT
This sequence comes from Capsicum rhomboideum, assembly GCA_031232105.1. NCBI lineage: Eukaryota > Viridiplantae > Streptophyta > Magnoliopsida > Solanales > Solanaceae > Capsicum > Capsicum rhomboideum. The sequence goes on along the minus strand of CP124719.1, from coordinate 110,088,313 downwards.
TTTATTGTATTTTGTGATGCCTCACATTTTGGTTTAGATATTGTGTTGCTTATGCCTTGAGGCAACTGAAGCCCTATGATAAAAACTACCCCATGCATGACTTTGAGCTAGTAGTCATAGTGTTCGCTTTGAAAATTTGGAGACACTATCTCTATGGGGTGAAGTGTAAGGTGTTCACCAACCACCATAGCTTGCAACATGTGTTCACTCAGAAAGATTTGAACTTGTGTTAGAGGAGATGGATTGAGTTGATTAATTATTATGACATATCAATCTTGTATAACCCTGGTAAAGCCAATATGGTGGCAGATGCGCTATTCCAAAAACCAGTGAGCATTGGGAGCCTAGCATTTCTGGGGGCATCCAGGCGACCATTAGCGAGAGAGGTATGGTCTTTGGCTAATTGTTTTTTGAGATTGCAGAAAACTAGCGAAGGAAATTGCAGAAGCTAAGTTAGCCATGATTTATGTGAACGAAATTGTAAGATTGCTTGGGGTACTAGTGTCAATTGTGTCTGACAGGGGTACTCTATTCACCTCCAACTTTTGGGAAAGGTTTGAGTCCGAGTTAGGGTCTAGATTGGACATGAGCACAACTTTCCAACCCACAAATAGACGATCATTCTGAGTGGACTATCCAAGTGCTAGATAATGGGATAAATACCTGCCATTGTGTGAGTTTTCCTACAATAATAACTACCACTCTAGTATTGACATGGTTCCTTTTGAGGCCTTATATGGTAGATGATGTTGATATCCAATTGGGTTGTTTGATGCATTTAAGGTGAGGACTTAGAGCACGAATATGCTTAGGGACTCTATGGAAAAAGTGAGATCCATATAGGAGAAGCTCATAGATGCTCAAAGCTGACAAAAGGAGCGTGCGGATAAGAAGGTAAGAGATATGAAATTTGAGAAAGAGGAGAAGGTACTCTTGAAGGTGTCACCCATGAAGGGTGTAATGTGATTCGGCAAGAAGGGCAAGTTAAGACCAAGGTATATAGGACCCTTTGAGGTGTTGAAAGAAGTGGGGTCGGTAGTCTACAGGCTGGCCTTACACCCTAGTATATCTGGAGTTCACCCTGTATTCCATGTGTCAATGTTAAAGAAGTACCATAGAGATGGTGACTATATTATCCATTGGAATCCCGAACTTTTTGATAAGGAGTTTTCCTATAAAGAGGAACCACTTGCTATCCTAGATAGAGATGTAAGGATGTTGAGGAAATAGTTATTCCTTGTGTAAAGGTTCAGAGGAGGAATCATACTATTGAGGAAGCTACATAGGAGACAGAAGTGGACATGCGTAAGAGGTATCCATAGTTGTAGGGTATGGTGGTTGAATGAAATATAGTATTGATATGATTAGTAATAGTTGGGTTTGATATAATGGTTGGATAGACAATGAGTATAGAAAGTCATAGCAACTTCTGACACTTAAAACGGAGTTATAGAACTCTGGTTATAGAGTTTATCGTGAAAGGGTTGGTTCGCATTGTCAAGATTCGTAGTATGGGTTGTAAAATAAGGAAAATTAAGGAGAGGTCCAAGTTTCTGCCTTGAACCACTGCAACGAAAAAACTAACCATTATAGGGTATTGTAGCAGTGGTCAGGGAAACCGCAACGGCGACCTCTAGTAAAGTAGGCGCGAACTGCTGTAGTGGAAATTTAACAGCTGCAACAGTAACGCTCAGTAAAATATCAATTTTAAAATCCAAAAAATACTATCATTCTCCACTTTTTGAAAAATGTAAAAGGGCATTGAGGAGAGGCAATTTTCAGAGGAAATTCGAGGTTGTTCATATTTGGAGGTAAGTAATTACGTTCTAGACTTGAATTCACTTTGTTTAACCTTAGGAAATCACTAGAAATGGATTAATGATGGGTTTGGGGTTAAACCCTAGGTTATGGAAATTGATGTAAAATAATGGGATTGCTTATGAATTTGGAATATGATGTTCCTAGGGTGTTAGAAAACACTAACGGGACTAGAATTATGACTAAATATGCTAAATTGAGTAGTGTCGTGCATTTATAATAACGAGGAAACCTTAAAATGATGAAATAGGATAATATTATGGCTAAAATAAGTGATTTTGATCCTAGTAGTTAAAAGGGGATGAATTATTGAAATGTGTGTATATTTTGTGTTGTATAAATCAAGAACAAATTGAACGAGAACAAATGGGAAAAGTGTGTCTTAAAGGTGACTTTGAGTAAGGGAGTTGAGGTAGGCTATGATTTTAAGCACTTCGACTTCCTTGGCTTTGTGTTTGTTTGTGATTTGAGCATCTATGATTTCCCTCTAACTCAGTTTGTGATTTGACGACTGCATTGCATTTTCATTGCATTTTTGATGAGGTGTTATAGTGATGGGTTGGGTAGCACACCGTCATATTATGATATGTTATGATGATGGGTCGGGTATCACACTGGTACATTATGATTGTTATGATAATGGGTTAGATATCATACTAGTACGTTATGTTGATGATGAGAAGGGTAAAATATTATGCACACATCTTGCATACATGCACTTATTTACATTCATTGACTGTCATTTGATGAATATATGTGATGATGAATGGTTGGTGAAAATGATTAAGCATGAAAGCCTAAAAAAGTGAATTTTTGAATATAATTATATGGTGAATCATGATATGCTAATTGGTTGATATCATTGATTATGAATCTTGCTATGATCGATGTTATACTTGTTTGACTTGCTTACTTGTACATTGTTAAGTTAGTCAACCTATGATGCTTATCAGTACTTGGTGATATACTGATGCTACCTATACTCTTGTTTTTGTTGAGTGCAACATATTTTCCAGCAATTGGCATATGACCTTATTTGTAACTAGCACCCAGACTTGATTTAGAGGGTGAGCACCAAGTTCGAGCAGCCTTTAGATCTTCTATGATGTTATGTCCTTTGATTCGGGACTAAGACAATTTCTTCTTTTGTTATGTTAGATATTCCTATTACTTTTAGACTTAGTTATTCTTTTAGATGTTCTTTTATGGTGACTTCAGGTCCCAGGGATTGTAATAAATGGAGGTTTTCGGACTCTATTAGTTTTTGTAGATGACGATATTGTTGACTAAGGTTCTATTTACATGAAATCCATTTGAGCTGATTTAATATGTGAAGATTTGTATGAAATGTGTAAGGGTGAGATTAGTATGGTTCTCCCGCCATAGGAAAGGGTGGGTTCTACTCATGATCATTTGGGTCGTGATAGAAAGGTGCACGCGAACATGACCCACAAAGCCTTCCACATCCTCACCAACATGCGGTCCCAGGACCTATATTTCTTCTTCTCCTCATCTAGCTTCCTTCGTTGCTTGGCATAGGCTTAGGATGGGTCCACCAGGGAAGCAGAGCTCAAAAGATCCAACCTCGGCTGGGATATCTTGGTCCTCTCCATGTAGCCTCACATAGCAACAAGGATACCCTATCACTAGGAGGAGTGGGTGTCTGAGAATGGGGAGCACCTCCACTCCCACCCGCTCTGCTGCTTTTACCCTCTTCTCCTATGCTTTTCTTCTTTTTGTATCCACCCCAGGTATTTCTTTCTTTAAGGGAGTTGTATGGCATATCACATTCCTCTCAGTTATCATGGTTTTCCTGGCGAATACTCACCCGCTTGCACAACTCTATAATCAAAGAAGGTAAGAAAAGGTCCCTTGCCGAAGGTCCCTTGCCGACCTCTCCCTAGCATAGAAGTATCGCTACTCATCCATGATCTGAGCCCTAACATTCACCTCGATCCCAGCCATAGCGCATGCCACCACTATATCCCATTGGAACACCACGTCTGTAATATTTCCTGAAGGATGAATCCTTTGGGACACCAGCTGCAACCAAATCTTAGCCTCGGGCGAGAAGTATGCAATTTTGTTCCCCTTCTGATTGAACCAGTTCACTTTGTTAGCCTTACCCTCGGGTACCAAATACCAAGATACCCACCTTAAGTACGACTCTCAAATCTTGGCCTCTAAGGCTGCATTAGAGGGGTTGGGAAACCCCAAGATCTTGTTGATGGTAGTGGAGTCCATGGGCATATTCTTTCCCCGGATCAAGATACTAGGGAGAGGTACTGCCCACTCTACCATAGGGAGTATAACATAAAATTCTCAGACCCAGGCTAGGTTGCACTTCAGGATAGGCTCGGTCAGCATCTACCACCCAAAAACTTTCAGTTGATAACTGAATCTAGGTAACCCGTCCTCTACCTCGTCCATCAAAAACCCTCGCTCACAAAGAAAGTTCCTATGTGCTTCCCCTGCTCATAGCGAGTGCGGCTAGCGGCGTCTGGGAATCTGCGGTTGGTAGGTTGTTGGGCCATTATGATCCTATAAATACCACGAAAATAGTTAGAACCATATTGGAACACCAGGAGAGGGAAAAAGAATTCAAAGTTTTTAGAAAATGTAGAAAATTATGTACACACTGCCCAATACCGTTGCAACATTTAATTAACTGCTGCAGTGGTACCACAACAGCGACACTTACCACTGCATTGATACTGCTGCAGTGGTTCATCATTTTCAACCCGCCAACCTCCCCTTCCATGGTGAATTTTCAACTTTTCTCCATAATTTTAAAAATTAAGCACAGATTGTGTTTGGGAAAGTGTGTGTGAACCTTTTTACACTAAAATAGGGGTGTGAAACACCCAGAATCAAACCCAAATCGAAGCAAGCCATTGGCAAGGATGACTTTCATTATATTTTGCCCTTCCTAGCCAAAACCCACCATAAACTATGTTAATCTTACGTCCCGAATGATATGGGAGCATTGAAAACGTAAGAAAAATTAGCATGCCAACCAATATACACAAAAACACCACCAAAAATCAAGTTCAACAAGTTTCACCCAAACCCACTCAAATTCTCTCCATTCTAACATAATTCTACAATTCTATAATGAGAAATACGAAAGGTAAGTAGGATAGACGAAGAAATTAACTTAAATTAATTGACCGGGGAAGGGTTTTGCAGAGAGAGTTGAGATAATTTGAGATTTGGGAGTGAAAATGGGGGAAATGGAGTTTTCCCCCTACTTAACTGCCACAAACCGCTGTTACAGTTGGTTATTGTTGCAATGATAATTAATTATTGCAGCGGTAAACCTTTCTGAAGCCAACTTTGTTTTCAAATTTTCATGCTTTAAGATGACATAAGATGTCTGGGTAGTTGTTCCAAAAATCAATTGCATGCTCCATCTCAGGGGAAAACATAGGGATAATCATCGGGCCTAGATTAGGCAGTGTTCTAATGGTCTCCTATTAACGGAGTATATACATATAATGAGCTAGCGTATATTAAGTAATCTTCCTAGTGACTTATCATTCTTAAAATTTCGTTGAACATTTGTGCAATTGTCTAGACCTCACCCTTAGGGCCTTTCGGGGACAAACGGTGGGTAAATTGGTATCTAATGTAATGATCCAAACCATTGTTATGTGTGAAAATCCCCCCAAAACAATTTACCAATAACTAATAATCTCAAAATGGACTGAGAAAATTTAAATTGGGGACTAAGGGAATTGGGCCAAGTGGCCTAATTTTGGACTGGGCTGGACTGTCGATAACCGCTATCACAGTCTAATAACTTTTGTAACAGTAAAAAATAGTATGCCAGTTGAGAGGATTTAAAAAATCCTCTTTCTTTTTATTTCCCTAGGTCCCCCTTCCTTTGAAAATACTCTGAAAAACCCTATTTTCCCAATCATGAGATTTCAAAGGCCAAGGTTCATGATATAGGTTTCAAGACACACCCACTGGGTATCCAGCATGGTAATATGTCTAGCACATGTGGGACAACTCACTCCTCTCCATAGCAGTATGTTTCATCTAATAGGTAAGCTATGGTTTATTTGATAGCAACTAGACTTGGGCTAGACACATTTAATGTTAATAGTAATGTCGCGAGTATCATGCATTAGGCCTTCGGGTACGGAGTTTGACGGATGGACACATTTAAAAGCTGGTTAGGTTTAAATATGACTGTATAACCATGCATTATGATTATATGTTAATTATGATGGGAGACAAATGAAAAGACAGAGAGATTGTGTGTAGCTTAATACCCTTCAGGGCTTAAATACAGTGAAGGGTTGAATATGATAATATGAAATGGAAAAAAGGGGAGTTAAGTGAACTTGATTAATTCAAATGTCTTAATGATCAGATTTCACTAAAGTGGAGTAATTAAAAGATGAAATATGGTAAGCTGGGGGTTGGAAATTAGCATATCTAAACGTCAAGATTGATGAGTGAGCATAAAAGAGCAATAATGTGAAATAAGAAATAGAATTCCCATCATAAGGAATTAGAGAAGAATAAAGGATAATAAGTAAAACATGAGGCTGAGATGTGGACAGGGATAAAGTGTTTGTTAGCATAAACTTGAGCTACCACAGTCCGAAGGTTGTTTGTCATATGATGGTTGGGGGATATATATTTATGTATATGTTAAGGTTACTGATCAAATGAGGTAGACGTTTGTTGTAGCACTTAGACTTCCTTGGCGTTGTGCTTGTTGTGAAATTGACATCTATGATTGCTTTCTAGTATGACTTGTGATTTAATGACTGCCTTGCATGTCATTTGCACTGTATTGATGTGATGTGATAATGGGTCGGGTACCATGCCTGTATGGATATGATTGATGTGATGTGGGTTCGGTACCATGCTAGTATAATTGTGATATGGGTTGGGTACCATGCTGGTACGGATAAAATTATGATGTTGAGAAGGGTAAGAGATTACGCGCACATCCTGCATACATGCATTCACTCATATGGTTGAATATGATTCTATCTTATATATACTCTCATATGTGTTTTCTGTTGTGGTAAATGATGAAAAAGGGTTTACAAATGTATGTTAGATCCCTTGTGAGGACCGGGTATGGTATAACATGACTGGGAAACTTATGATAATTACGGGATTTGGTATTGTGATGTCTTGTGAATGTAAGTACTGAGAGGACTTGGGTGGATGTAACTTAAATAATTGTAAGTAGCATAAGAACAGACCGGTATGAGGAGAGAAAGGTATAGGTTGGACTAGGTAGTTAAAGGACAAATATATATCAAATATTAAGTCAAAGGACAAAGATATATGAAATATAAGTCAAAGGACAAAGATATATGAAATGTTAAGTCAAAGGACAAGGATATACGAAATATAAGTCAAAGGACAAAGATATATGATATGTTAAGTCAAAGGACAAAGATATACAAAATATAAGTTAGAGGACAAGGATATACAAAAATGTTAAATGATAGGTAGGTCACAGAGATGCTAAACAATGTGTTAAGAATTCTATAATTGGCGGGTTAGAACCAGAACATTACTTGCTGTTATGATTTTCCCATATCTTATATTGATGTTAATTGTTTCTAACCTTGGTCGACCGATGATGCTTACCAGTACGTGTGGTTGAACTGATGTTACTCATACTATACCTACACTTGGGGGTATAGCCATGGTGTAGTTCAGTTGGAGTTTCTATAGCAACGACACCGATCACTCAGTATCAGCTTCTACAATTTCTATCCTTCTTGTATTCTGTGTCATGGATATCCCTACTTCCTGTCTAGTGTTCTTGTACCTGTTTAGGATAAGTTTTGGGAGTCACTTGTAGTTGTATTCAGCATTTATTTTTGATATATGATGTATTAAAACAAGCTTTGGGAAGAATTAAATGTGTAATTGTATACCAACTTGATTAGATTTTCAGATGGTGGACATTTAATTAACTAAGTGTATATCATAGTAACTTCTGAATTTGGTTGAATAGTGGGATATTCAGGGTTCTCCTATCTGGGGTAGGTGTAGGTAGGTGCCTAACATGACTTAGTGGGTTGATTCGTGACACTCGATTCTCTCAGGGAGCCGAAGATTTTCACCTCCAACCCCGTCTGCACAAGGGACCTACGTACGTTCGTAAATCATCTTCTATCACTTACCACAACAGGAACATGTATAATGTCATATATAAAATAGAGTCACAATCAAAACACATGGATAATGCATGTATGTAAGATGTGCGCATGATCTCTCCTTACCCCAATCAGTAGCCTCATTACCATCATCAACATCATATTCATACCGGCATGGTACCCGACCCATATCACAACATATCAGATCTGTACTGACGTGGTACCCGACTCTTATCACCATAAATCATATCCGTACTATTGTGGTACCTGACTCATATCATCTCTACACATCAGCATAGTGCAAATGCAATGCAATGCAGTTAATAAGTCACAAGTCATGCTAGAAGGCAATCATAGATGTCAAGTCCACAAACCAAGCATAAATCCAAGAAAGTCTAAGTGCTACAACAATCGTCTAACTCAGTTTGATCAGTGACCTTAGTTTATACATACATATATATCCATAGCCATCACGTACCATACCTCCTTATGAACTGTCATAGCTCAAGTTCACACTATCACACAATTCCTCTCTATCCACATCCCCAATGTCACATGCTTCACATTAACCTCTAATCTTCCCTAACTATCTATAATGATGATTCTATTATGTACTTCACTGTATTACTCTTTTATGTTCATTCACCAGTCACGAGATTCGTTTGTGCTTACCCCAACTGTCCATACCTCACCTTTTAGCCACTTCCTTTAGTGTAATCTCAACAATTAAGACATTTAGAATTCATTAAGTTCCCTCAATTTCACTTTTTACTATTCCATGTTGCCTCATTCAATTTTCCACTATATTCAAGCCCTGAAATATATTAAACTATACACACTCACTCCACCATTCTATCCATGTCTCATCATAATTAAAATATCAACATAATGTAGAGTTATACATATATATTTAGGCCTAACCAGATTTCAAAGTGTCCACCTTTCTAACTCTGTGCCCAAAAGCCTAATGCATGAGATTCCCAACATTACTACTAATGTTAAATGCATCTAGCCTAAGTCTAGTTGCTACAAAATAAACCATAGCTGTCACAACCTAAATCACTGGATCGTGAGGACACCTCTTCTAATCCACCCATATAGGAGAACCCCTTACCACCCTTTAAGAAGATATATGAAGTCTTTAATAAATAACAAAATACCAAACCTTTTTACAACCGTTTTACAAATAATAAGTGTGAAATGAAATCTACCCCTAGGACCTAGTATAAATAGTTACAAGAGCTTCTAAGTAAGAAGGTATGACTAGACACAACTTCCACCATGAATGAGAGGAGTAGAAGCTGTTGTATATCACTATCCACGTCACCTGTGAAACATCAACTGATCCTACAACTAGACTATACCCCAAAAAGGGTATAACAAGAGTAGTATTAGTACAAACAACACATACTGGTAGGTATCATCGACCGACCAGGGTTAGATCACGTAAACGCAATATAGAAATCACAAGAGAAAACATGACAACTTATATAACAATGTAATCCACAACATATTATCAACTTGTGTTACTTAAGAGTATTCCTTTTCTTATTCCCGTTGATCATTCGTCACCTTCACATCAAGTGTCATCCATCCTAACACTCAAAGGTTAACCCCAATAGTTATTATAAGTCAATCTATTTCACTTACGCCTTGACTAACCTCAATGATAAATAGAAGCCAATAATCATCACCTTGTAACAAGTATAACTATGGACACACATTGTGATAAAATACCTTAAGTTTGTGACACTTAGCCTTTTCAATTAACTCTACAACTTCAGCCACGTACAAGTCAAGAGACAACAAGTCAAGTCAAACCATGACCAAGTCAACAACCCTGACTCTAATAATATCCAAGTCAACAAACCATGAATCTAACCATATCCAAGTCAATAAACCATGACTCTAATAATATCCAAGTCAACCAACCAAGACTCTAACCACAAGAATCCCAAATAAATCAAGCAAATCATAATCCGGTTCTCTCAAGGATCCCACAACAATAACCATGATAATACTTAGTCCCTCATGGAACCAATATAAATAGCAATAATGTCAATAACTATATACCTAGTCCACTCAAGGGACCGTCACAATCATACATACCTTGTACATACATGCTAAGGGTCTTATTGTTTCCCAATAGTCATGACCTACAAGGGACGAGCTCTTATCCATGTACTATTCTGGCATGGTACCCGAGCCAACCAATGAATAATATCAACCAATCTCATGAAGATGTATAAATACCGGTACATCCCATAATAATAACCGCTATCACAACAATCACAACCCCAATGAGAATAAACAATCATACTTGTACATTCAACAAGTCAAAAAGACTTTAATATAACCTCATTATATGTTATTAATACTTAAGAGTATCACTTAACAATTACATTCCTTAAGTGTTCCTTGCAACAATAGGCAACCAACCAAATATCTACTTGGTCAACTCGGGTTAATCAATTTATGTAAACAACAATCCTACTTTACCAAACTAAATCACAAGTAGATATGAATAATCGGTTTCATCAATTATAGCATATCCGAAGACCAATCCCTGACTTATCCAAGCAAGCATTATTAAGATATATTCATTAATCCAAGTACTCTATTTTAGGAGTACACATTCAACCCAAAGGGGTCTAAACTCTAGTTCAACATTCGTGACATTATTCACTTATCCAATCCTCCTTTATTTATACCGAGGCCGGGATTCCCTCTATTATCTAGCAATCCCTACATTCAAGTCATTACTAGGTTCAAGACCTACTCTATTATCCAATCATTCAATTCTATTCAACTTACAGTCTAGTTCTAGTCATACGCCTACTTCCAAACCCTTAGCCTAATTGACCTTAGGCTCTTAAGTTATGTCACCGCCTCCTTATACCATAATCAGTCCTTATCACTAAACTTAAGCAAGATTATCCAATATTCCAACCACACGTAATACCAAGTTCACCCTTTTTATGATAATTTGGCTAAATAACTAGATTATGAGCTCACACAATCTCATTGTCATCTATATTCATATTACAATCTTCCATGAAGTCATGAAAACACAAAACACCCATCAAGGATTCATACATTAACATATTAATACACAATTAAGCTTTTATTACATAAAATCCACATTTTATCCATCCAAACTCCATGTCCAACATTATTTTTTCCGTCAAATCTATAATATACATATGATTACTAACCATAGTTTACTACTTATAAACCATAACCTACCTGGGCGCCAAGCTGCTCCAACAAGTAGCTATACCATGGATGATCTTCCTTCTTCTTTACGTTTTCGAGGCTAATAATCTTATAACTAACAATTATAAAAGTAATTAATAAACTACTCTTGAAACAAATACCTTGGGAATGTAAACTCACTAATTCTACCCTCATTCACGGTCTACAACATTACCTAAGGGTCAATTAGTCATCAAAATAGCTCCTTTCAGCGCAACCCAACTCTATTAATGGAGTTTCTTGGCTAAAGGTTCCACCTTTATTGAATTCAAGGTCCCCAACTATAAATTTTCAATTTTTAGAAACACTAATTCATGCTAGGGATTGTTAAATAACAATTTAGAAGTGATTCTAGGTGTTATTAACCCAACCCATAGATTTTCCCCAAAATATCATGAACCTAACGTTCAAATCCCCAAGAATTCCACCATTAAAAGTTCTTCTAATGATTCTAGGATGTTAAAGAATTGAAAAATGAAGAAGATGATGGAAGAAACTTACCTCAACGAAGAATTTCCACCCATACCAAGAGAAAATATCCCCTCTAGGTTTTAGGAATGAATTCTTGGGGTATGGGGGCTGAAAATAGCGGTACCGCTATATAGTGTCCTGATTCTGCTATTGCGGTCTCAGCTTTTTAACATGGACAGTCTTTAGTAAAATGGCAATAATTGATTACTTAGGAATCAGAGTAACGAACGGTCGATTGCGCTGGAAAGAAGACTCAGAGATCTTTAATTTGGTGGGTATAAAGACCACTAAATCCTTATATTCTAGGAGGAATTCATGTTTGAAGTTGACCCTAGTTTAAACTTATTCTGAAACTAAATCGGTAAGGAAACTTCCAACTTGACTTTGTGCTAGGAGTATTGTATGACCTTAGTACATATCAAATGCACTCCCATACTAATGAAACAATTCTAAGATTTATTACGAATGAGAAACACATGCCTTGACTGCAGATATATTTAGTAATTACGGAACCAATGGTTACAATAGATAACAATTCATCATTAGTTCGTCCTTGAACGGGCATTGGGTGAAGAAAAACATGAATCAATTATTTCCCTCATTGTTGTATGATTGAAACCTTGGGAATTTATGAAGAGGTAAAGTCTAAACTCAGAGAAAACTGAACAATTACTTCATCGATCCCGCTACAGCTGCTCAATCCCGTTATAGCAACATTGCTATAGTGGCATGCATATCGCTATCGCGGTATAGGCGAGGCAGAAACTTGGGAATCTTCCTAGTTTTGCCTTTTTCACCATATGATACTCAGATTTTTGACATCCCATACTAATCCCTTTACGTTAAACACTATACCCGGAGTTCTACCATCTCGAACTTCATTCCAAAAAGTGCTATGGGTTTCCTATCATCTTAGCTAATATCAAATCAAGCTAAACTTTATTATATCTACCCAATCCATTCCAAGATTTCCCAAGACCATACCTCACTCAGATTCCATCCAAGACTAGCCCAGCCTTAATATTCTAACTCCCAACCTAAGGAAAACCTTAACCCAGGAAATTACACCCTAAACAATGATATAAGGAACATACATCACCATGTACTACAACGTGTTTTCCCCCTTGGGACATCTACCTTATGTCCCTTTTCACCGTTCCATGATCAAAGCATAAGAATAGACCATCTAGAGTACAACCACTAATAAACACACCACTAGGGGTTTCATTAACATATAGATTCTCTACCACAATTTACATTAGTTTATTCAGCCCTTATCAATTAATCATTTATAAACAACCAACTCTTTAGTTATCACTCGAGGACAAGCTATACTTATTTAGCATCACAACTAGCTTATAACTAGTTAAATTATCGACTCAACATGTCTCAAGCACTCAAGGAGATAAAACAAACAAGTATTACCATGATCAATAAGAGGGACATGGCTATTCAAGAATACATCTAATAACCCCATTTTCATATCCGACCTGTCACGATCTAATTCTTTAGGTCATAATGACACCTATTATAACCCACCAGTAGGTAAGCCAACCCATAGTCCGCGAAAGCTAGTAACAGACTACCAAGATAAATAAGAAAACCAGTGGAAAGAATATGATAAATAGACTAATATAATCCCAAAACCTGGTGGAGCTAGTACAAGAGCTTCTAATACAAGAAAAATACAAGATAAGGTACAAAATAAATATATAAAAGCCGTCTCTGATATACAAAATAGAGAGCAGTCTAATAGTATAAGGGAGAGTAGGAATACTCCAAAACATCAAGAGCTCACCCTAGTACTCTGATCTATAGCTGCTCCACTTGACGAACACATCAACGACGAGAAATCGTACTATGATCTGTAGGCTGCAGAAGTGTAGTATGAGTACCAAACACGTGGTACTCAGTAGGCATTGGCCGACTGAGCTCCAATGATAATGCAAGCATAAATAACATGTTAGGCATGAATATAAACTACAGACAACTATCCAAGGAACTGAATATGATAATTCTAATAGGGCGATAGGGATAAACTATCCTATCCTAACAGTGAATAGGGGCTAAACTACCATACCGTATATCACTAGTCAATAAACCGATGAAGAGTGAATGAAAAATGTATAATAGTATATAAGGCCAAGAAATACGTATATAATATGAATAGAAAAAGAAGGAGAGGGATGTATGGTAATACCATATATATATATATATATATATATATACATACATACATACATACATACATACATACATGTAGGACTAACTTAAATAATAATAACCTAAGGGAGTCAACCTAAAGAATCATATCCGAGAAAGAGAGCTAATACTAGCATGCTCAAGCCTCTAATGAAAGGTGACTAACCATGATGTAATCTAATAGTAACGTATTTTTCCATAATAAAGAAGATGAAATAAGAAACCTACCATCAACCTCGGTACCAGTCCACAATCATCCTACCACGAACTAACCATAATAAACAATAATACAATAATCGGTTAGTCCGGGCAAGCAAATACCTAATCGGGCCTCTATAAGCTCGGAAGAATCACGGAAGCACTCAACAAATATCAACCATAGCTTGTACCTATACAGCCCCCCATAAGACAGATAGATACAGGTGTCAAACAACTATACTGGTAATAGGAAATGCATATGAATGAATGACTGCAACATACACATGTAATACCATAACCAATCCATGAACCATAATATACCAAGTGTATACACCTCCTCCAGCTCACCTAGCTCACAAAAGCAGGATCTATGGAAACCATCCTTCTCCGTCACTGTGGCTCATGGAGGAAAAGGCCAACAGGGGATTCAGAATATCCATATACACTGCCTGGTCCTAAACCAAGACTTCCAATAACCATCATCATCAATCTTCTCCGTCCAGTACTAGAGAGATATATAATATAAAATAGATCACATCGGACTCGAACCGGAGATGAATAAATCCATAGTAATTACACGAAATCAGATCGAGACTAAAACAGTGTAAATCCACAAATCCATTGCCCAACATCAAGTTTGAGACTAAATCATCATGATAATGTGTAAAGAATTGGAATCTCTCTAGACCAAAGTAAATAGTAGTGATAAAAGAGTGGTATAGTAGTGGACCAGACTCAATCTCGGTCTAATTTCTAAAATATTATTTTTAGTCTCAAAAGCTCATAATCCATTAGTTAAGGTGGTACGATTCCCATCATGAAAGAATTCATTTAAAAGTGAAAAGTCAGAATAATTCCCTTTTTAGAAAACAGTAATAAAATCAAGGTTTTAGCCAAAATCGTACCACAAAATGAGCATAAATACAACTAAAGTATGCATGCCATCACCAGTATACAAACAATACAACCATAAGCACCCAAGCATCCATAAACTATAATGACACCCTTTCTAAGAGTAGAATACTCACCTGGAGTCCAACTGGTATCGTAACCACGACCTCGGGTCCAATAATACATAATTAACATAAGAAAGCCTAATAAGCCGAGAAACTACGGTGATCATGGGCATAAAGTCTCTATAGGGATCTAACAGAGGAAATACCATCTAAATCACTACGTCAATAGGTATATTTTATACTAAAGGACCCTTAATATCAATCTAAGGTTAACATGCCTATAATTAAAGACAATATAATTCTAAGGCCATAACGAGTATTCTATACTAAGGTCCGGGTCACATTTCTACCCCAAATTCCCTAAATGGGCTAAGTCATGATATGCTAGTCATAAACACAACCTATAATCCCTAACTAGCACGCAATCTATACATAACACCATCTCATAGAGAAAAGTAGATCGAAGCCTACCTTGATGCCGAACCGCAAGTCTTAAATCATTAACAAATCACTCGTCCTTGCTGCACGACTCTGAAATGCTGCCAAGCTATCAAAACAACCATCTACACGTCAGTACGAGTAAAATGAGACCCATATTGCTATATAAAAGGTCGGATCATCATTTGAGTCAAGAATGGGCCAGAGGGGCCTATAAACAAAATCCAAAATTGAATTCGTCACGAGGTCTCTCGAAGGACAAGGAAGGTGTGCCCAAAAGTAGAGCACAAACGGGACACAAATTGGGGTACAAATCAGCCCCAAAAGTTAAGGAATTCAAAGACCTAATTTCTAAGAATTTAC
Source organism: Capsicum rhomboideum (assembly GCA_031232105.1). Taxonomy (NCBI): domain Eukaryota; kingdom Viridiplantae; phylum Streptophyta; class Magnoliopsida; order Solanales; family Solanaceae; genus Capsicum; species Capsicum rhomboideum. Next base: position 110,072,472 of record CP124719.1, on the reverse strand, counting down.
AGTGAAATGGGATGGAATTCAATGGGTAAAATGATGGAAAATGACCAAGGAGTGTAGAGCTAACTTATCTTAGCTTTAATGGAAGATTCCCCACACTTTCCCTCTCCTCAAGCTCTCAAAAATGGAGGAAATGGGGGAGAAAATCTGGTGAAGAGGGGATTTATCAACCCCCAGGTGTTGGTAAAGCGGACACTGACCACTTAAGTGGTCATCGAGGGAAAGGGCTGAGGCCGCTAAAATAGTACCCCGTCGCTTAAGAGGACAAGGGAGCGCTTGAGCCATCCTCGCCGAAATGGACAAGGCTCTAAAGTTGTCCAGTGCCACTAAAGCAATTATCGTTTAAGCGGTCCTTTGGACGCTTAAGCGATTGCACCAGAACTTGAGGCATCAGATTTTGGCTAAGTCCAAACGGACTCCTATCAGGTGATCGAGGTTCGTTCAAAACCCCGTGCGCGTAAATGAACTATGCTACCAAACCAAATTCGACATTCTGGACTAAAGGGAATCATTGAAATTTTCATCCGAGGTCATTTCATTTAAATATGGGTTCCACACCTAGTTTCGCTTTTCATCAAATCCATCCAATAGCCCAAAATGTGTTTGGAAGCCTCGGGACCCGAACCAAGGGACCCCTAGCCTAAAATTATTGTTTTAGAGCTGATGGAGCTTTCAGAATTCTCATCTAAGATCGTTAACTAGGGATTTTGGTTCGAGACCAATTCCTTAACAGCAAAAGCTCTAAAATAGGGAAATGAGCCTAAAATCCAATGAGTTGTCCGATGACCGAACCGATAGTTTTGACAAGTCTTAAATGACATGTAGCTATTGTGGGAAAGATAGAAATGACAAAAACACACAAAAAATGAGGTAATGACCTGGAGGGTCATTCAAAATATTCACTACTAAAAGGACTTTCATTCGTAAAAGTCAATGGATAGAAAGAGCCCGAAAGCTCGAAAAGATGAGGTACTGGGCCCATATTCCCCAAACATGCCTCCCCAGATAATCTTTAAGAAGAAACAAAGGTTCAAAGGGATTTCACCCAAGGTATCCCTTTTCAACCAACTTTAAACTTTACTTCTCAAATAGCCCAAAACTCGTCCTCAACAACCAACTGGCCTCCAATTGAACCGAGAATGACTGAAGCGCGTAAACCCAAACCACAACTCACGGATATACCAACAATGCAAGTGTAACCAAGCAAAAACTCAATCATGCCAAAGGCAATTCAAGGCATGAATCATGCAACCAACTTCAATATCCAACTCTAACCTTAATTTGCCTTTCTAAACCTGCTACCTACTCTTAACCACACAAAATATCATTCGAGTCTAGTCTGTACAAACCTCAAAGAACTGAAGCTGACATACTAAAAATTCAAGCTGCCAAGCATAAGAATATTCCCAAAAGGTGCTACCTGGACACCCAAAAGGAGGTGATCACAACCTGTGATCTCTTGCCAAAACTATAACTGGTCCAGATGACCCTCGAAACTGAAAGTCATGAGTCTGAGGCAGAATCTATCCAAACTAAATGATCTTCTCCAGAATACCCCATCGACTGTGAGTAAAACCATGCTAAGTCCATGTTGAGTACACTTCTTCCGCTGAGCATACAATCTAAAATTCTGATGGAAACTGAGAATCAAGATCAAGAGTAGTAGAAACCAATACCATGTGCCGACAAACCATATTCTGAGCATGTGTCAGGTACTCTTCATACGAAGTGAAGGAACCTTAACCAATAGGTAATGAGTAGGCTTAATCTACCTAAAAATGAATGCTTAACCCAAACGAAACCTCAAAACAGATATGCAACCAAGTTATGCAATCTCGAGCTGAAATCCTAACATTGAAGCTGAGCTACCCAATCTCAACTATACAAATCACTCCTGTCGACTAGTAAGCATCCAAACTCCAATAGCTATTATAACCTTCAAGCCGTCATACCAAGAAAGTCAAAAACCACAACTGGAGCCAATAAGTCTTTACAAAGGCCAAATTCCCAAATCTACCTCGCTATTAGAAGTCAAGTGTACAACTCAAACTAATCTCACCTTCAGAGACTAAGCACATAACCAACGGTCCTTAAAAGGGTTGAAATTGAAATGTCACCGAAGAACATAATCACAATGGAGGAAAACCATCTGCTGAAGATGCAAGAAATCAAATCCACATTCGTTGAGGGTATATTACCTCAAGCCATATCTAAAAACTCACCAAGGCTGCAAACAACACCAATGGTAGCCAGAACTCGAGAAACTCAGAACCTACAACTCAATCGACATCTGGCCAATCTAATACCCAATCTACGATAACAAATACTCACTCCTAAAGACACCCGCTTTGGTAACCAGCAACTGATAACCAAGGAGATACCACTGAATAGAAGCATCCCACTGAGTCATACTAGGCCAAACAAGAGCCAAAATGAGATATTTTTGAAACTAGCCAGTTACACTAACTTTAACTCAGCTAAATCGAGAATCATATCGTAAAAAGAATGGAGTACCCAACTCAACAAATTACCAATATCGAGACTATCACCAGGAGATGAACCCAACATGCTAAAAGAGCAAGCCTTAGACTTCTCAACCTTAGAAATGGATGACAGAACTGAATTACCAAGTCCAAACCTGAAGAACAAATCTCAGACTCATCATCAATAGAAACGAGCTATGTAAGACGATCGCCAATGCTAGAATTATCACAAAGCCATGGAAGGCCAACTCACCTTCACTTTAATAATACCCGCTCTACAACCGACCTTGCTAACCGAAAAAGAAATCCAACCAACCAATATAGCTATCTAAGCCAATGAAATAAAATCACAAGAAAGGGAAAACACTAACTAGATAGCACTAGTCTAGCCATATATCAAATAGGCATCCATAAATGTCAAACAATGACAATAATAACAATGGCATAAGATGCAGGTAGTATTGAAAATGAAAAGAGATAACCATAACCACTCTATAATCATAACAAAGCCAATATGCCGAAAAAAGGGACTTGAACCCAAATGCTACACCCCTAGGAAATATCACAACACTGATCCACTCAATGCACTACTAAAGAATCATATATGGGAGTAGTCATATATATACATGAAATCTACACCAAGTCATACAATAACCAATATAAAAACACGAAGGCCTATAATCATCGATGGGTATAAAACCCCCAATTCAACTCAAATAAAAGTAAATGATAGTAAGTCGAACCGCACCTATGTTGATGGAGTCTGAAGTCATAGTCCTGATGTGCCTGAAGAAGTACGAATCTGAATGCGTCCAATCTTGGACTGAGCGTCTGAATCACCAACTGAGACACTAAGTACACTACATCTGACTGAAGGTGCCATAATACTGTAGGACTGATCTGGATAAACTGAATGACTAATAATCCCATGCCAGGGATAGTCTTTGGACCAATGACCGATCTCTCTGCAGTCATAGCAAACCCCTGAAGCTCTAACTTGGCGAGAAATATGAGCTGGACCCAACTGGCTAACCAACTCACTCCTAGGGCATTCCCTAAATCAATTAACAAACTCAGCATAATCAAAACATGCCCCTGGAATACTCTGAGGTACTATACCAGCTGACCTAGAATGGCCTTCATAGCCTGAAGATCTTTACCAATTACTCCGCAATGTCTAACGGGAATTTTTCCCATTGTGACCATTACAACTGGTCTGAGAGCTACCCATAAACTGAAGTGCTAATTATGCTAAGATGACAATCCCTATCGAGAGGATCCCTATTCCCCGACAGAATACCAAAAACACAATACTGGAGATGTGGCCTCTTACTGCCACCTTGTATGTCTCCATACATGATCTCTTAATAGTCCTCGTGTGATCCACAACCTGAGAGAAGGAAGAACCAGCTGCTACTAAATGCTCCAATGCCAAGCAGAGTGGCAAAACAAACCCTCTAACAAAACCACACACAATCTCATATTCTGAAGGGTTTAGAAAATGAGTATGTCTGGTTTACTCGAGAAACCCAACCTCATACGCCAAAATAGACAAGGAGCCCTGCTGAATACCAATAAATCCAATCCTGGTCTAAGAACCACTCGATGTACCTAGTACCAACACTGGCTGTGAAGAATCCACAAAAATACTTAAAATCCCCAATATTGAATCCTGTAAAGCTGAGACGTTCACAAGCTCCATCGGGACCTGGGCTAACCAAGACCCTCTGGCTGATGCTAAACATCTTCGATATTAATATCTGACTCCCTATCCCGTCACTGATCTAAAACTCTGGTAATATGCACAGAAGTTGTTTCTGCGTCTATCGATAACCTCATGCTATCCATCTGGGAAAAAATGGAATCAAAGGATAACTTAGAGGCTTATAGAAGTATGATCACAAAACAAGGAGTCAAGAATAGAATTTTCTAAGAATGCCCTATAGCTTCCCAAAGATTGGATACAAACATCTCCGTACCGATCCGCAAGACTATACTAGACACTAAGTTCTTGTACCAATATACTGGTAAACCTAGGCTCTGATACCAATATATCATGACCCAATTCCTCAGGTCATGATGGCACCTACTATAACCCACCAGTAGGTAAGCCAACCCATAGTCTGAGATAGCTAGTAACATACTACCAAGAGAAATAAGAAAACTATCAAAAAGAATATGATAAATAGACTAATATAATCCCCAAAAGATGGTGGAGCCAGTACAAGAGCTTCTAATACAAAATGAATACAAGGCAAGGTACAGAATAAATATATACAAGCCGTCTCTAATATACAAATAGAGACCAGTCTAATAATATGAGGGAGAGCAGGAATACAACAAATGTCAAGTGTTCACCCCAAATCTCCGATCCATATCTGCTCCGCATGATGCGTACATCAATGGCGAGAACATGTACTATGATCTGCAGGCTGCAAAGTGTAGTATGAGTACCAAACACGTGGTACTCATAGGTATCGGCCGACTGAGCTCCAAGGATAATGCAAGCATAAATAGCAAGTAAGACATGAATATAAACTACAGGCAAATATCCAAGGAACTAGACATCATAACTCTAATAGGGCAATAAGGATAAACTATCCTATCCTAATAGTGAATAAGGTTTAAAGTACCATACCGTATATCACTAGTCAATAAACCGATGAAGAGTGAATGAAGGATGTATAGTAGTATACAAGACCAAAGAATACATATACAATATGAATAGACAAAGAAGGAGAGGGATATACGGTAACACCATATATATATATATATACATATAGGACTAACTCAAATAATAATAACCTGAGGGAGTCAACCTAACATCCCAAGAATCATAGCCGAGAAAGAGAGCTAATACTAGCATGCTCAAGCCTCTAATCAAAGGTGAATAATCATGATGTAATCTAACAGTAACATATTTTTCCATAATAAAAAAGATGGAATAAGAAACGTACCATCAACCACGGTACCAGTCCATAATCATCCTGCCACAAATTAACCATAATAAATAATAATACAACAATTGGTTAGTACGGGTAAACAGATACCTAATTGGAACCCCATAAGCCTGGAAGGTTCACGGAAGCACTCAACAAACATCAACTATAACCTGTACCTATACAGCCCCCTATAAGACCAATAGATACATGCGTCATACAACTATATTAGTAATAAGCAATGTATATAAATGAATAAATGCAACATACACCTGTAATACCATAACCAATCGATGAACCATAATATACCAAGTGCATACACCTCATCCAACTTACCTAACTTGCAAAGGCAGGACCTGTGACAACCATCTTTCTCCGATACTACGCCTCAAAGAAGAAGGAGCCCACAGGGGATTCGGGATATCTACACTGCCTGGTCCCAAACCAAGACTTCCAATAACCATCACCATACATATTATTCATCTAGTATCGGAGAGATATATAATATAAAATAGATCATGTCGGACTCGAATCGGAGCTGAATAAAATCCATAGTAATTGCTCAAAATTGGACTGAGACTAAAAGAGTGTAAATCCATAAAACATTAAGTTAGGGAATATATCAACATGATAATGTGTAAAGGATCGGAATCTCTCTTGAGCAAAGTAAATAATAGTATAAAAGAGTGGTATAGTAACGAACGAGACTCAATCTCGGTCTAACTTCTAAAATATTGTTTGAAGTCTCAAAAGCTCATAATCCATTAGTTAAGGTAGTATGATTCCCGTCATGAAAGAATCCATTCTTAGTTAAGCATCTTATATGTTTGTTTTGTTTTGTTCGCCTGAGGACATACAAACGTTCTAAGTTGAGGGTGTTGATGTGTCATTATCACATGACACTTTCGACACTTATAACAAGGAAAATATGTAATAACTTGGGTATATCTTATGGGTATGATGTGTTTTCTATCCTATATCACATGAGAATAGGTTTTGGAGGATAAATGGAGGAAAAGTGAAGAAGCATGAACTAGAGTGGAGCATATGAAGAACAAAAGAGCCAAGTCGAAGATAAGGAGTGCCCCATGGGAGGGACTCACGTGCCGTGAGTACACCCACGTGACATGGGTGGCTGACATGAGTCACCTTTTATAGCTTGGATAAGAGCCTTATTTACACGACATCCACTCACGTGACGTGAGTCCACCCATGTGACGTGTGTGGATGACGTGAGTCGATCTCAGAGATATGCTATATTGCCTGATTTCAATGAAACTGATCCATGTGACATGACTTATTCCCACGACACTAAGTCATAGTACCGTGGAAAGTTGCCGACTCTATTGTCCTACTTTGTTTAGGATAGGATTCATCTTGTATTTATAAATGCCCCTGTATTGTCCTGTGTGTGAGAGTTAGTCAGTACATTATTTTGAAATAGTTTTGTCATTATTTTGAGTTCAGAAACACATTATTGATTTTGTAATCTTGGAACATCGATTCTAGGGTTTTATTCATAATTGAAATTTCAGAGTTTCTTCATTATTGTGAGTTTACAATTATGTTTTCATCCTTGAATTCTTATTGTGCTCTTGCGAACATGAGTAGCTAAACTCATCAACTAGGTAGTGTGAACAATGAGGAATTAATGAAATGGGTTAATTGCAAAGCAATTCAGAACCACTGTGAATGCATGTATTGGTATTTCCTTCATTGTGATTGATCTTCTAACGGTTGAAAATGTTAAAACTCACTTGTATTCTAGACTTGCTTGAGAGAGAGGTAGAGATTGGGAAAAGGAAATACCAACAGAGATTTAAAGCTATCAACCTTCATCTAATAACTTGAACCTTAGCAGGAATAGTTATCTGAGATCCAGGACAAGAGTTAGTAGTGAGACCCTCAGAGATCGAGAGGAGAAGAGTGAAATTTGTCTAACCAAGGTCGAGAGACATTTAGATGAACATATCTTGTCAGATTTTGCATGCAACGCAGCGGGACAGGTTTTCCAGCACCAATAACCGATAGAGTTAAGGAATCATTGGGGATCACAGTCCTAGTGTATTTCTCATATTGAACACAACTTTAAAGAATCAACACTTGTTACTATCACTACTTGTTTACAAATATTTCCCCATTTTTACTTATTTTCCAACTACTCGAACAAGAACTGAACCTATTTTCATCCTATTCCCTGTGGGATCGACCCCAACCTAGTTGGGTTCTATATTTGATACAGCGACCGCTTTGTACCTCTTAGGAGTCATATTTTGGGTGACATCACATTTTGGCGCCGTTGTCGGGGAATACGGTTACAGAGTTGATTAGTTTATTTGTTGGAGTTGATTGGTATTGTTTTTCTATACTTTTAAGGGAACACACTGGTGTATGCCTAATACTAGGAGTCAAGGCAATCCCCTGATTCCACTTGATCTTGAAATAGAAAGGACTCTAAGAGCTAATTGAAGAATGGTGAATACCGATGAAGTTCAGGATCCTGCCACCTTGGGAGACATTCATAATCAACCAATTCAGCTAGTTGGTCATGAAACAACAGATCAAACTATGGCTCAATTAACACGAGAAGAGCATACTAGATAAGCTACTCTTAGGAAAGTAGAGAGAGATAATCAAGCTATGCAAGAGGTAGCCTAGCGACTGGCTAAGGCTAAAGAGAGACAAAGAAGACTGAGAGCTCACCAACCACTTCAAAGACCCCATGTGCCAGTTTATCATGATCCTGAGGAAAAAGATGTGGCCTATTTTGAGCTAATAGAGACTGGTGCCATTATTCCACAAGAGTTACCTCAGGGCACTAAGTTTGAAATTACAAGTGCCATGATTCACCTGCTAAACTTCAAGGGTGTGTTCGCCGGTCTTTCTACTGATGATCCAAACATGCACGTGATGAATTTTGTGGGGGTCTGCACTTCATATAATTTGCCTGAAGTTGACCAAGAGGCTATTCAGTTGAGATTCTTTCCATTCTCTTTAACAGGAGAAGCTACTTTGTGGTTGGCTGAGTTACCACGAGGTTCAATCACTACTTGGCAAGAATTGAGAAATCAATTTCTAGAAAGATTTTTTCCCACCTTCTAAGATGCTGCAGTTGAAGGATGAGATTTATAATTTCAGACAACTACATTCTGAAGCACTTTATAAGACATGGCTAAGGTTCAAGAAGAAGCTCCAAAATGTGCCAAATCATAGGATGAGTGGTAGGAATTTACTTGAAATCTTCTACAGGGCTTTAAATGCCAACACGAAGGCGGTAGCAGATAATATCACTGGTGGAGCATTCATGAGTCTGCGATGGGAACGAGCCTCGGAGATATTAGATCATATCACTAAGACCAATCGAGGCTGGCATACTCAAAATGCAAAAACGCCTGCTGGCACATATGCTATTGGAGCTTCATCAGCACAACGGGCTTTGGATGAATCTGTAGCTCAAGAGGTCGCTCAGCTGAGGATAGAAATTGGTCTTCTAGCCAAAAATATTGAGGCTAGAGATGCTAAAAAGATGCATGCCATCAGTGCACAAGGTAAAATGCCTAGACATGACGATTATGAATCTGATAAAGAGGCTAAGTATTTGGATCGAGAAGTGGCGGGTTTCCTAGCCAAGGGCCAAGGGTCTAACCAAGACTCTTGGAAATCAAGGTTGGAACTACTAAGCAGATAGTTATAATAAGTCGAGATATAGAGATAGAGAATGAGATTGTGATTGGAGGAGGAAGGATGATTATAAAGAGAAGAGTGGCATATATGTTCCATCAGGAAAATGCGATGCTGACTATGGAAATTAAAGAATGGAATCCCTTATCAATAAACTAGTGAAAGGGTCAAAGAGTCAAGAACAGTGCTTGAAGGAGATTAGGTCAGACATCTCAGGAATATATCAGAAAGTAGAATCCCCTTTGACTGCTATTAAATAGTTGGAGCAACATTTTGGGCAAATATCGATGTCATTGAACCAATGTCAGCCAGGTACCCTTCCAAGAAACACCGTCCAGAATTCAAAGAATGATAGTCATTGTCTGGACATTACTACTTGAAGCGAAAAATACACAACTGATCCATCTATACCTGTGGATAGTGGTAAGACAAGTGAGACGATGGTTGTTGATGTAGAAACTGATATAGAGCAAGATAATTCAAAGATCAAAATAATTCCACATCCTTGTGATACTGGCGAAAAGGCAAAATCTGCAAAGAGGCAGGAAAAGGAGATCCCACTGCTGAAAACTATCCCACGCCCTTCTCCTCTCTTTCCTCAAGGATTAAAGAAGAAGCCTGAGGAAGGAAAATATCAAAAGTTTATTACAATATTGATAGAGCTATTGGTAAACATCCCTCTTATTGAGGCAATGAAGCAGATGCCAGGTTATGCAAAGTTCATGAAAGACTTGGTGACAAAGAAAAGAACTGTTAGTTTTGAGCCGACAAATAACTTACATCATTGTAGTGCAGTTGCTTCGTGTTCCCTTGTTGAAAAGAAGGAAGATCCAGGAGCTTTCACAATTCCTTGTACTATCGGATCCTACAACTTTGCTAGAGCACTTTGTGATTTGGGTGCTAGCATTAACTTAATGTTGTTAGCCATTTTTAAGCAGTTGGGGTTGGGAGCACCAAAACCAACCTCTATGAGACTTCTAATGGTAGATAGGACTGTGATAAGTCGGTGGGCATTTTGTATGATGTTTTGGTAAAAGTTGCATCTTTCATATTTCCGACTGACTTTGTGATCCTAGATTATGAAGTTGATTTCGAGGTTCCCTTCATATTGGGAAGACCATTCCTTGCCACTGGTCGTGCATTGGTCGACATGGAAATAGGGCAGATGAAATTCAGGTTAAATGCTGAACAAGTCACTTTCAATATTTGTCATTCCATGAAGCAACCGAAAGATGTGTGGGTGATTTTAGTAATAGATGCAGTTGAGGATAGTGATATTGTCGTGTCTCTTGAAGAAAGGTTAGGGGTATAAGCTCTCGTAGCCATGATTATGAATTTTGATAGCAACAGTATTGAGGAATATGATGAGATGGTTGGTGCACTCACTGGAAAGGGAGCATACACTTATGCTCCAAAGAAACTATCTCAATTTACAGAATAGGGTGACCCTACCAGCTCGTCCTTCAATTGAGGAGCCTTCAGTTTTAGAGCTTAAGGCTCTTCTGGCTCACCTTTGCTACACATTTTTGGGAGCCAACAACACCTTGCCTGTGATTATTTCTGCTAAATTGGTGGAATGGCAAGTAGAAACACTAGTTTGGGTATTGAGAAGATTTAAGAGGGCCATTGGTTGGTCCATTACTGATATTATAGGAATTCTACTCGGCATTTACACTCACAAAATTCAACTTAATCCTGAGTTTATACCGAACATTGAGCACCAACGCCGTCTAAACCCACCAATGTAAGAGGTTGTAAACAAAGAGATCATCAAATGATTAGATGCAAGAGTGGTTTACCCTATTACTGATAGATAGTGGGTGAGCCCAATTCAATGTGTACCAAACAAGGGAGGAATCACTGTGGTTCCAAATGACAAAAATGAGTTAATCCCAATGAGGCCAGTTATGGGATGGAGAGTTTGCATGGATTAACGAAAGCTGAATTCTTGGACAGAAAAAGATCATTTTTCTATGCCCTTCCTAGATCAGATGTTAGATCATCTTGTTGGTAGAGAATGGTATTGTTTTCTCGATGGCTATTCGGGGTATAATCAGATTTTCATTACTCCCGAAGACCAAGAGAAGACCACTTTCACTTGTCCATATGGGACATTCACATTTAAAAGGATGCCCTTCGATCTATGTAATGCACCGACCACTTTCCAATGTTGCATGATGTATATTTTCTCTGACATAGTGGAAGACACTATTGAGGTTTTTATGGATGATTTTTTTGTTGTGGGAGACTCATTTGATGATTGCTTGGCACACCTTGCTAATGTGCTGCAAAGATGCTAGGAGTGCAACTTAGTGCTATATTGGAAAAAATGTCACTTTATGGTCAACGAGGGTATCGTATTGGGGCATCAGATTTCAAAGTAAGGTATTGAATTAGATAAGGTAAATATTGAGGTATTTGAAAAGTTACCTCCACCGATCTCCGTGAAAGAAATTCAAAGTTTCTTGGGACATGCAGGATTTTATAGAAGACTCATCAAAGACTTCTCAAAAATTGCTAACCCATTATGCAAACTTTTGGAGAAAGAGGTGAAGTTCATGTTCGTTGAGGCATATCTTAAAGCATTTGAGTGTCTGAAAGAAAAGTTGATTTCAGTTCCTATCATTATTTCACCAGATTGGACGATGCCCTTTGAGTTTATGTGTGATGCTAGCGGGGCGACTTTGGGTGCAGTCCTTGGCCAAAGACGTGAGAAGATCTTACATTCGATTTACTATGCTAGCAAAGTGCTTAATCCAGCTCAAAAGAAATTATTGGCCATGGTCTTTTATTGGTACGAAGGTGATTGTGCATACAGACCATGCAGCTCTTCGGTATTTTATATCAAAAAAGGATGCTAAGCCAAGATTGATTCGGTGGGTGCTCCTACTGCAAGAATTTGACATTTAAGTCAAGGATCATAAGGGAACCGAAAATCAAGTCACTGACCATCTATCACGCCTTGAGGAGAAGCCATGCTTAAATTAAGGGATGACCTTGAGATTGATGATACTTTTCCAGATGAGAAGTACTGGCAACATCTCAAGACTTAATGTAACACCCTGTACATTTTCGAACTTATTTGACTACCTTAACATTTATGGAATTATTTAAACTTGAGATAGTTGGTGTATTACCCACTAAATTTATTGGGCTGAATTAATATTATGTTTATGGACCTAATTGAGGCCCAAAATTAAGTAAAAAGACACGGGCCTAAAAAGGAAATGATCCATTAAAAATGGACCAAGTTTACTTGGACTTTTTGACCAAATAATTGGCTAAGGATGACCAAAGGAGAGGCTGTTTGGAGGGACTATATAAGGCTGAAATTCAGCTTGTTTTCCACACACTTCACTTGGAAGAAATCAGATTTTCAATCAATATTTCTCCTCTCTCAAAAACCCTAGCCACCCTAATTTTCTATAAGGTTTTTTGGACAAATCTTCCACTTTCAAGCCTTGGTAAGTGTTTAAACTTATATATTAATATATATTATATGCATAAGAGGTTGTGTAAATCATGTTGGTTATGTTTAAAAAGTGTTGAGCAGTCCACTTTATTTGTAGCAGTCCACTTTTACTTAATCGGTAAAGGATTTGCCTTCTAGGTGGTTTAAACTTGAAAAGGGACTTAAGGTCTTGAAGGAATTGGATTATATGGGTGAAATTTCAGTATGTTTAAGTGTGGTGCTTCCCCTACTTATTTACTCCTTGAGTATGACTTGTAGAAATATTTATACGTAATTGTGTATGGAACGTTTGACGTAGTGAAAAGAGAATACTTTCTTGTTATGTTAAAGTGAATTCTAAAACTGTGTGGACTGTTTTGGTATATTTTTTTGGAAGGTATTTATGTGACTTGGTGAAATAAATATGTGGAGTTGCATTGAGGTAAAAATGTGAAGTATGTACTTGGTGGGAAATATTGTCGGTTTGTAATGTTTATGCTGGTTTGTGGACTGTTTTGGCATTGTTGGTGTTGTGAGGTATTAAATTGTATTGTAGGAGGGTGGAATGAAGTTATATGGTAGTAGTAAAGAAGGTGGAATGATATGCCATGTGTTTGGGAGGTTGGATAGTTTTTACTCCCCGTTAAGTAACTAATTATCGTCTTGTGAACTTGTAATGTAGTTAGTTGTTAATGTTAGCTACGTTATGTACTTGTGTTGTAGAGTATCACGTAAGGAAGGAGATGAATTATTGTATTCACATGTTAGAAAGATAAGGTATGTAAGGTTACTCTTTTTCGTATTCTTTGGCAGCACCTATTGTTAACATTGTTACCGCACTTATTTCCACTCTGAAATGTTTTAAAATATCTCATTTCAGGTTTTTTAGCAATTGTTATTCACGTATCTCTTATTTGTTGACTATTGTTCCAAATCTTCAATAATGATATGACCACCGATGTAACAATCGCACAAAAATTAAAGAATGAAGTAATGCATATTTGGTTGAGTACAGAGGGTAGCTCTGGGGGCGAAAGCCTAGCTCGAGCCAAACCTAATTTATTGTATACAGGGGGAAGCTTTGGGGGTGAAAACCTAGCTTGAGCCGAATCTGATTTATTAATTTATGGGTGGCATCTCTGGGGGCATAAGCCTAGATCGAGCCGATCCCAATGTTATTTACCACTGATCAGTTGGTCCTGGGCATTGTATGATGTATATTGATATGAAGGTAAAAGGAAAGAAATGAATGTAATGTACATGGTTCCACATATATAGTATGGTGGCATATTAGTGTTGTCTATTCACTTGGATTTGATTCCATTTGAGTTCCTATATTTCTTATAGTTACTTTTAGGCTTACATACACAATATATTCTTCCGTACTGACGTCCCTTGGGGGACCAAGCTTACTTGCTATAGGCACATGAGATAGTAGACCTTCACAGCAGGGTACGAGTCATCTGCAGGCTTTTGGTGAGCTCCAGGTTGATTCGGGGCTTTTCGAGTCATTTGTATATTTTTTTGGTACTGTGTAGTAGTTGTATAAGGCAGGGACTTATACCGACCTTAGTCATGGTTATATATCTTTTAGAAGTGTCTTTTCTTTTTGACGTTGTGTCCCCAACGACCAAGTTTCTTATCTATTTTGAACGTCTTTACATGCCTTCCGTCATCGATTTATTATATCTACCTGTGGCAGAATTTTAGTTCATTTAGTGACATGCAGATGAATATACATGATCATAGGTTGGTTCTCTAGGGCCTTAATGGCTTCGGGTGCCAGTCTGCCCCAATGAAATTTGAGGCATGACAAAAGTGGTATCAGAGCTGGTCATCCTAGGGTGTATTTAAAGCCGTGTCTGAGTAGAGTCTTGCTTATGGATGTGTTGTGCACCACATTTATAAGTAGGAGGCTACATGATATTTAGGACTTGTCTCTTTTCTTCATTTCCTAGATCATGCAATAGAGCCAAAGTTGTAGGTGGAGTCATATCCAACCACTGAATTTGTTTTATGTTTTTGTTTCCTCAGAATAGAAAAATGCCATTTACAAGAAAAAACATGGGTAAAAGTAAGAAGCTAGACAAGATTGCTGGAGAAGGAACCAGTAAATCACCATCTAAACAAGCTAATCAAAGTGGGGTCGAACATGAGTTTGCATCGCGGACTTTTTCTACTCTTCCATTTCTAGGAGAGCCGAGAAGAAGAGGAGTACCTTCAGAACCACCTGTTAATGCTACTGAGTAGGATTTAAGGAACGCGGTGAAAATGTTTACTCGTATAGTTGCTACACAAAATCATGGAAAAGCTAGTCAAAATACAAGTAATGACGGTGCGGATAGGGCAGCAAGTCGGCGGACACATGATTTTCTTAAATTAGACCCTCCCTCGTTCACCAGTTCAGATCTTAATGAGGACCCACAAGAATTTATGGACCAAATTCAAAGGGCTTTAGATGTTATACATGTATCTGGTACAGAAATAGTTGAGCTTTCAGCATATAGATTAAAAGGAGAGGCTATATTATGGTATGATGATTGGAAACGATCTAGGGGAATTGGTGCACTTCCAGCTAGTTGGGAAGAATTCAAAGCGGCATTCCTTGATCATTACCTTCCATATGAGATCCGAGAGGCTCGTACAGACTAGTTCTTAAATCTTCGTCAAGGTAATATGAGCATCAGAGAGTACAGTCTTCGGTTTAACTCTTTGGCCAGGTACGCTCCTAATGTAGTAGCTACTATGGATGATAGAGTTCATCGGTATATGGATAGATTGGATGCATATTTGGTTAGGGATTATACTATTCCTGCTCTAAATAGGGACATGAACATAGCCAGGATACAAGCTTTTGCACAGAAGATGGAGGATCAGAGGCAAAGGAGAAAAATACAAGAATTTGAAAGAGGACTGTCAAAGAGGGATAAACCTATGGGTCAGTTCATGGATTCCCAAGGAGAATTTAGGCCTCGGGTTTTTAATATACCACCGAGACCATCATTTTGTTATTCTACAGCAGGTACTCCATCCCAATTTTGAGGGTTTAGAGGCAGTCAAGTTGGGCAAAGTAGTGGGATTCGAGGTTCACAGACAGCGGGGTATCGAGAACAAGGAAGTATGACCCAATTGAGGTTTTCTAATCAGCTGTGTCAGCACTTCAGAAAGATTCATTTAGGTGAATGTTGGTTTGGGATGAATACTTGCTTTTGGTGTGGTATGTCGGGGTACATTATGAGAGAGTACCCACAGAGAGGCACGGGTAGCATGGAACGACCTACAGGATCAGCTGTTGCATCATCATCATTGGGTGTACAACCTACTAGGTGTGGTAGAGGTATTAGACGAGCAACTAATTCTAGTGGAGTTCAGAACCGTACCTATGCTTTAGCAGATTGTCAGAATTCGGAGGCTTCTCCTGATGCAGTTACAGGTACATTATCCACTTTTTCACATAATGTATATGCATTAATTGATCCAGGATCTACCCTATCATATGTAATTCCATTGATTGCTGAAAAATTTGAAAGAACACCGAAATTACTAGTCGAGTCATTTGAAGTATCTACACCCGTTGGCGCGTCTATTATAGCGAAGAGAGTCTATCGTAATTGTATAGTAACTGTTTGTGATCATGATCCGTTGGCTGATATTATTGAGATGGAAATGTTAGATTTTGATGTTATAATGGGTATGGATTGGTTGGATTCTTGTTATGCCACGGTAGATTGCCGAGCTAAGAAGGTACATTTCCATTTTCCACAAAAGACCGTCCTTGAATGGAGGGGTAATATTGGAGCACTGAGTGGTAAATTTATTGGTTATATTAAGGCAAAGAAAATGATATCCAAGGGGTACATATGCCATCTAGTAAGAGTGCAAGATACCGATGTGAAGCCACCAACTCTTCAATCAGTTCTGGTGGTAAATGAATTCCTTGATGTATTTCCTGAAGATCTTCTAGGTTTGCCTACAGAATGAGAAGTAGAGTTTGGTATCGATATGATTCTAGGTACTCAGCCTATATCTATTCCTCCGTATAGAATGGCCCCGACAGAGTTACGAGAATTGAAGGAGCAATTAAAAGACATGCTGGAAAAAGGATTCATAAGTCCTAGTATGTCCCCTTGGGGTGCACCAGTGTTATTTGTACGAAAGAAAGATGGCACATCGACAACTGAATAAGGTAACAGTCAAGAATAAATATCCCCTCCCCAGAATTGATGATTTGTTTGATCAATTACAGGGTGCTAAATGCTTCTCAAAGATTGACTTGAGATCGGGTTATCATCAAGTAAGGTTTAAAGAAAAAGATATACCCAAGACAGCTTTCCTAACACAGTATGGTCATTATGAATTTTTAGTTATGTCATTTGGGCTAACAAATGCACCAACAGTTTTTATAGATTTGATTAATAGGGTGTTCAAGCCATTTTTAGATGTGTTCGTGATAGTGTTTATAGATGATATTCTGGTTTATTCAAGATCAAAGGAGGACCATGCTAATGACTTTCGATAGGTGTTATAGATTCTTCGTAATCGTAAGTTATATGCAAAGTTCTCTAAATGTGAATTTTGGTTAAAATCAGTAGCATTTTTGGGTCATATTGTGTCGGATGAAGGAATAAGGGTTGATACTCAAACGATAGAAGCTGTGAAGAAATGGCCAAGACCTACAACGCTTACAGAGATTTGTAGTTTCCTCGGGTTGGCAGGTTATTATAGAAGGTTTGTTGAAGGATTTTCTTCTATGACAAAGCTAACACACAAGGCAACCAAGTTTCAGTGGAGCGATGCATGTGAAAAGAGTTTCCAAAATTTGAAGGATAAGTTGACTTCTACGCCCAAATTGGTACTTTCAGAAGGCACAGAAAGGTATGCGGTATATTGTGATGCTTCAAGAGTCGGATTAGGATGTGTATTGATGCAGAACGGTAATGTAAAAGCTTATGCCTCAAGACAGTTACGGCCACATGAGAGAAATTATCCGACACATGATCTTGAGCTAGCAGCTGTGATATTTACTTTAAAGATATGGCGCCACTACTTGTATAGGGTTCACGTTGACATATATATCGATCATAAGAGTTTGCAGTATATTTTCAAGTAGAAGGACCTAAACTTTAGGGAGTGGAGGTGGCTGGAACTACTAAGAGATTATGATATCAATATCTTATACCATCCGGGGAAAGCAAATGTGGTAACCGATGCGTTAAGAGGCAAAGCAATAGGAAGCACTGATGGTCAGCTCACGGAAAAGCAAGGTATAGTCAAGGATCTACATCAACTAGCCAGCTTGGGGGTTCATCTTCTTGAAACTCCAAATGAAGAAATTATGGTGCAAAATGGGGCAGAATCTTCATTAGTAGCTGAAATGAAGGAAAAATAGTATGCGGATCCTATTTTATTGCAGCTGAAGGAGAATGTACAATAAGTTTTGACAAAGGAATTTGATCTTACGCAAGAGGGAGTGCTTCAGTGCCAAAGTAGATTGTGTGTACGTGATGTAGATAAGCTAGGGAGATGGGTTATGATAGAGGCACATCATTAACGGTATTCTATTCATCTAGGAGCCACCAAAATGTATCATGATTTGAAAGATATGTATTGGTGGGGTAACATGAAGAAGAACATTGCAGAATTTGTAGCTCATTGTCCGAATTGTCAACAAGTAAAAGTAGAGCATCAGAGGCCTGGAGGTTATATGCAATGTATAGATTTTCCAATCTGGAAATAGGACATGATCAACATGGATTTGATCACAGGTTTACCTTGTACACTTCGGAAATTTGATTCGATATGGGTAATAGTTGACAGGCTTACCAAATCGACACACTTTCTACCCGTTAAGACCACCTACACAGCTGAAGATTATGCGAGGTTGTATATTAAAGAGATATTTCGATTGCACGAAATTCCAATCTCTCTTATATCGAATAGGGGAGCTCAATTTGCTACAAATTTTTGCAAGTCTTTTAAGAGGAGTTTAGGTACACAAGTGAATTTAAGTACAACTTTTCACCCTCAGATGGATGGACAGGCAGAGCGTACCATACAAACACTTAAACATATGCTACAAGCTTGCACATTAGACTTTAAAGGTAGTTGGGATGATCATTTATCTCTTATTGAATTTGCCTACAATAATAGCTATCATTCAAGTATCAAGATGGATCCTTATGAAGCTTTATATGGAAGGAAGTGTAGATCACCAATTGGATGGTTTTAAGCAGGTAAAACTGCCTTATTTGGGCCAGATCTTGTTCATAAAGATATGGAGAAGGTTAAGGTAATACAACAGTGGCTACAAACGGCCCAAAGTCGGTACAAATCATATGTCGATATTAGCAGAAGGGGGGCTAGAATTTGCCATAGGTGATTGGGTATTCTTGAAAGTGTCACCAATGAAAGAGGTGATGAGATTCGAAAAGAAAGGAAAGCTAAGTCCATGTTATATAGGGCGATATAAGATTATCCAAAGATTTGGTCAAGTTATATATGAATTAGAACTACCCCAAGAACTCTCCACAGTTCATCCAGTGTTTCATGTTTCAATGCTTCAGAAGTGCATAGGAGATCCATCTCATATTGCTCCCACTGAAGATGTACAAGTTACAAAAGATCTCACCTATGAAGAAGTACCTATTGCTATTTTGGATCGACATGTTAAGAGGTTAAGAAATAAAGAAGTAGCTTCTGTAAAAGTGCTTTGGAAAAATCAGCAAGTAGAAGAAATCACATGGGAAGCCGAGGAAATGATGAAGTCTAAGTACCCGCATTTATTTCAAACTAAAGAGAAAGTTCAAGATGAAGAATTGGAGCAATAACAAGTAAGTATTTATAAGTATTATGTGTATCTGATAATATGAAGAATGAACTTAGACTTGAACTTGTTTAGATTGGATAATGTTACTAACATTCGAGGACGAATGTTCCTAAGGGGGGAAGGATGTAACACTCCGTACATTTCCGAACTTATTTGACTACCTTAACATTTATGGAATTATTTAAACTTGAGATAGATGGTGTATTACCCACTAAATTTATTGGGCTGAATTAATATTATGTTTATGGACCTAATTGAGGCCCAAAATTAAGTAAAAAGACATGGTCCCAAAAAGGAAATGATCCATTAAAAATGGACCAAGTTTACTTAGACTTTTTGACCAAATAATTGGCTAAGGATGACCAAAGGAGAGGCTGTTTGGAGGGCCTTTATAACGCTGAAATTCATATTATTTTCCACACATTTCACTTGCAAAAAATTGGATTTTCAATCAACATTTCTCCTCTCTCAAAAACCCTAGCCCCCTAATTTTCTATAAGGAGTTTTGGACAAATCTTTCACTTGAAAGCCTTGGTAAGTGTTTAACCTTATATATTAATATATTATATACATAATAGGTTGTTTAAATCATGTTGGTTATGTTTAAAAAGTATTGATCAGTCCACTTTATTTGTAGCAGTCCACTTTTGCTTAATCGGTAAAAGATTTGCCTTCTAGGTGGTTTAAACTTGAAAAGGGACTTAAGATATTGAAAGAATTTAATTAGATGGATAAAATTTCAATATTTTTAAGTGTGGTGCTTTCCCTAATTCGTTACTCCTTGAGTATGACTTGTGGAAATATTTATATGGAATTGTGTATGGAACGTTTGGCGTAGTGAAAAGAGAATACTTTCTTGTTATGTTAAAGTGAATTCTGAAACTGTGTGGAATGTTTTGGTATATTGTTTTATAATTTATTTATTTTAATTGATGGAATAAATATGTGGAGTTGCATTGAGGTAAAAATGTGAAGTATGCACTTGGTGGGAAATCCTGTCGTTTTGTAATGTTTATGTTGATTTGTGGACTATTTTGGCATTATTGGTGTTGTGAGGCAGTAAATTGTATTGTAGGAGGGTGGAATGAAGTTATACGGCAGTAGTATAGAAGGTGGAATGATATACCATGTGTTTGGGATGTTGTATAGTTTTTACTCCCCGTTAAGTAACTAATTATCGTCTTGTGAACTTATAATGTAGTTAGTTGTTAATGTTAGCTATGTTATGTACTTGTGTTGTAGAGTAAAACTTAAGGAAGGAGCTGAATTGTTGTATTCACATGTTGGAAAGATAAGGTATGTAAGGTTACTCTTTTCCGTATCCTTTGGCAGCACCTATTGTTCACATTGTTACCACACTTGTTTCCACTCCAAAATATTTTAAAGTATCTAATTTCAGGTTTTTAGCAATTGTTATTCACGTGTCTCTTATTTGTTGACTATTGTTCCAAAGCTACAATAATGTTATGACCACCCATGTAACAATCGCACAAAAAGTAAAGAATGAAGTAATGCATATTTGGTTGAGTACGGGGGCAGCTCTGGGGGCGAAAGCCTAACTCGAGCCAAACCTGATTTATTGGATACAGGGGGAAGCTCTGGGGGTGAAAACCTAGCTAGAGCCAAACCTGATTTATTGATTTATGGGTGGCAGCTCTGGGGGCATAAGCCTAGCTCGAGCTGATCCCAATGTTATTTACCACTGAACAATTGGTCTTGGGCATTGTATGATGTATATTGATATGAAGGTAAAAGGAAAGAAATGAATGTAATGTACATGGTTCCACATATACAGTATGGTGGTATATCAGTGTTTTCTATTCACTTGTATTTGATTCCATTTGAGTTCCTATATTTCTCACAGTTACTTTTAGCCTTACATACTCAGTACATTCTTTCGTACTGACGTCCCTTAGGGGACCAAAATTACTTGCTGAAGGCACAGGAGCTAGTAGACCTTCACAGTAGGGTACGAGTCATCTGCAGGCTTTTGGTGAGCTCCAGGTTGATTCGGGGCTTTCCGAGTCATTTGTATATTTTTTTGGTACTGTGTAGTAGTTGTATAAGGCGGGGACTTGTCCCAACCTTATTCATGGTTATATATCTTTTAGAGGCTTTGTAGACCTTGTAAAGTCAAACGTAGAAGTGTCTTTTCTTTTTGACATTGTGGCCCCAACGACCAAGTCTCTTATCTATTTTGAACATCTTTACTTGAATTCCGTCATCGATATATTATATCTACCTGTGGCAGAATTTTAGTTCATTTAGTGACATGCATATGAATGTACATGATCATAGGTTGGTTCTCTGGAGCCTTAACAACTTCGGGTTCCAGTCTGCCTCAATGGGATTTGAGGCGTGACACTTAATCCTTTGGTTTACTGATTTTGCCAACTTTTTGGCAAATGATTTAGTTTCAAAAGATATGTCGTATCAGCAACAAAAGAAATTCATGCTTGAGGTGAGAAAATTCTTCTGAGATGAGCCATATTTATTTAAGGTGTGTGCAGATTGCATGATTTGAAGATGTATTCTAGAGGTCGAGATGATGAGTATTTTGGAAGCATGTCATTCATCTCCAGTTGGGGGTCATCATGGAGGTGCGCGGACTACCCATAAAATCTTACAATATGGGTACTATTGGCCAAGTATTTACAAAGATGCTCATGATTACGCTCGAACTTATGACCAATGTCAAAGGCAAGGGAATATCTCACGCAGAAACGAACTTCCAATGACAACTATACATGATCTTGAATTGTTTGACTTGTGGGGAATTGACTTTATAGGCCTTTTTGTGAGCTCACATAGGATGAAATACATTTTGGTAGCTGTCGACTATGTTTCTAAGTGGGTGGAGGCAATTACGCTTCCTAATAACGAAGGAAGAAGTGCCACGACATTCTTGAAAAAGAACATATTTTCACAATTCAGTACACCCTGAGCTATCATTAGTGATGGAGGATCCAACTTCTTCAATCGTCTGTTCAAGGCCCTGTTTGAAAAATATGGTGTTAAACATAATATGGCAACACCTTACCATCCTTAGACAAGAGGGCAAGTTGAGGTGTCAAATCGTGAGATCAAGTCTATTTTGGCAAAAATGGTGAATGCCAATAGGAATGATTAGGCTCGAAGATTGGATGATGCATTATGGGAATATCGAACTGTGTTAAAGATGCCAATTGGTGCATCACCATATCAGTTAGTTTTTGGAAAATCTTGCCATTTGCCTGTCGAACTTGAACATAAGGCTTTATGGGCTTTAAAAAGGTTGAATTTAGACTGGAGTGAAGCAGCTAAATTGAGACTTGAGAAGATGAATGGGATGGAAGAATTTCGTCTCCGGGCTTATGAAAGTTCAGCAATATATAAAGAGAAGATGAAATTATATCATGATCGATGCATTGAGAAACGAGAGTTTCACACGGGAGATTTGGTGCTACTTTATAACTCCAAGCTTCACTTGTTTGCTGGAAAATTCCAAATGGTCTGGACCATTCACGGTGGTCAGAGT
The DNA here is from genome assembly GCA_031232105.1 of Capsicum rhomboideum. NCBI lineage: Eukaryota > Viridiplantae > Streptophyta > Magnoliopsida > Solanales > Solanaceae > Capsicum > Capsicum rhomboideum. Next base: position 110,049,578 of record CP124719.1, on the reverse strand, counting down.
ATTCCCACATGGAGCAATTGAGCTAAAAGGAGATGATAATGTTCTATTCAAGGTCAATGGGCAGCGTGTAAAGCATTATGTGGGAATCACGGAAGAAATAAGGACATGTGAGGAGCTTGAACTTGATAGAGTCTAAGTAGTCAAGTTGGCCATGTCGTGCCGCGACATTAAATCAGGCGCTTCATGGGAGGCAAACCATGGGCTGGTTGGGGAAGTCTGAGTATCCGAGTTAGCCATGTCGTGCCGTGACATTAAATCAGGCGCTGCTTGGGAGTCAACCCAAGGTTTTCTTATGTGAGATTTAAGCATTGGCGGATGTGTTCATTGATATTCGCTGTATTGAACTGAGTATGTGCCAGTACTGCCCACGGAAGAGATTTACGAGATGTAGGTTCACCTAAGTAACGTGGACTGGTACCGTAGAAGTCAGAGGAAAATTGTCACCTGCGGATGTTGGCCTACGCCAGAGACCCACGTGACGTGGGTCAACCCACGTCACATGGGGGAGGGGAGTTTAGTAAAAATCAGAGGATATTAACATCTGCAGAAGCGACCTACGCTAGAGACCCACGTGACGTGGGTCAACCCATGTCAAGTGGGTGGTATCGTGAAAATCATAAACGCAAATAATCCAAAGACCCGACCTGACCTGACCCTTTTCTTTATATAAATTTCAGTATCCTCCTTTAAAACCTGACCGAAATCTGCATCCCCACTTCACTCTCTCAAATTCAAATCCTTTGATAAACCCTATTTTCCAAAATTCATCAAATTCCCTTGTACCAATTCCTAAATCATCAAATTTCCCCTTACCAATTTTTGAATTTCTCAAAAGCTTAATTACCTAAATCCCCAAATACCCCAAAATCCAAACCCTACCCAAAAATTTGACCAAATTTGACCCACCCACAACCAAACCCGACCCATACAACCAAACCCAACCCAAACGTTCCAAACACGATATCATGCCTCCCAAACTGAACCCCAAACGTGACCACCTTGATTCTTCATCAAGAATTAGAACAAAAGATCCAGAATTTCTGGCCCAATTGCGTGATGAACCATCAGAGTCAATAAAAATGGGTCTGAGGAGGTTTTTGATATTGGGACTGATGATACTGCTCTAGTACCTTATACCATGAGGTTGTAGACTCGGGCATAAGCTGCTGCCCGGGCTACACTTCAGCCCATTCCACAGCCTGTCCAGCCGGCTATTCCTGATCAGTCTTTCGAGTCCGCCCCCAGTCTAAAGAGGGGGAGGATGATTCAGTATAGGGCTCTGTGGATGATACTACAGGACAGGGTACCTCTGCGGCAGAGGTTACAGCCTCTATTTTGGGCACTGGTGAACAGAGTGCCCTAACTCCCTCACAGAGAAGGGATATCCAAAGATGGTGTGTTCAGGGCATGCGGGTATTTTATGATAGGAATGCCGAGCTTACTGAGCGGGGCGTGTGTAGGAGAAGTGTTATGGAGGAGCCCTGATATTTACTAGAGGAGTTATTGGCATTGCCTGACATTTGGACTGCGTTTGAACTGTATAGGTTTGGATGGATGGCGGATCCTCCTGGTCGCTATAGCTCAGAATTGGTTCGAGAATTTTATGCATCCTATGCTGCGTCTGTTTATTTGATCACACCTGTTGGGCAGCGGTACCGGGACCAACCACTATTGACTCACACTTTGGTTTGAGGGACCAGAGTAGATATATCTGAGAACACCATCCACCAATTCTTGTTTGGTGCAGACCATCCATTGCCAGCTACGACTGCTGAGCTTGATCACCGTATGGAGACTGTCAAAAATTAGATTAAAATGTGGGATGCTGATCAGAAGTCGGAGTTGCTAAAGTGGATTGCTGGTTATATAGCGGAGGACGGTGTTGATGCTAGTTGGGTGACTGGGAAGCTGGATATAAATAAGTCTACACTCCATTTTGCTGGCAGGTTTTAGTGGTCGGTTGTTAGGCATCGATTGGGACCTACTAATACTGATAATTCACTCACCTTGGACCGGGCTGTGGTGGTGTCCAGCATCATTGCGGGTTATGATATTCATATTGCCAGGTACATTATTAGGGAGTTCTATGAGCGTGCCTTTTGAGACCGTACCAGCATCCCTTTCCCCTGTTTGATTCAGAGCCTGTGTGATAGGGCGGGTGTGGTTAGGCTACCTACTATTGATCACTATATCGAGGTGATCCGCATAGCAGATATTGGGTTGATGCAGCAGCGGGATCTAACCCCATTGTTCCATGAAGGTCTCAACCTTTCGGGTTGTCAAGAGCAGCCCTTTTTGAAGGGCCAGGAGATAGCGAGGAGCCGGTGAGTACCCAGCACCAGTGAGTATGCCCGAGACAGTGAATGTACCTGCTGAGGGAACAGGACCGATGATTCCTGATGAAGCTCCAGGCACTACCGTATCACCGCTTCCTTCTGGTATGCTTTCGGTTTCAAGGGATTTCCTACAATATCTGGTTGATAGGCAGACGCAGATGCTTAAGAGGTAGGCCCACACAGAGCTACAGATGGCTAAGTTGGTATCCCAGCTTAAGCCATGGGTTAGGACCACAGTTGAGGCTGCAGAGGCTAGGGTGGAGGCCTGTATGTCTGCGTCTATGGATAAATTTATGCGAGGCTGTTTGGACGGATTGATAGCTTTGAGGCGCGGATGGCTACTCGATTGGGTTTGACACAGACTCTTGGTATGGCAGCATTGACATAGGAGGTAGTTGCATTGCGAGAAGAGGTTCGAGCTTTGGCACCGAGCAGCGCCCCTAATATTCCACCTATGCCTGTTCAGGCTCCGATGTGGCCAGCTTTTGAGGTGGATTTGTTTGTCGATGATGAGCCTCCTATTGATAGAGGCAAACTACCATGCAGTCCAGAGGAGAAAGTGGATAGTGGTGATGAGTATGAGGGTGATCTCCGGAGAGCAGTTAAGGCCTCCAGGTTGGAGTACCATACTAGTCAGATCGCCCAGGAGCAGAGGACTCGAGGTGCTCCTCTAGTCAGGCACCTCCTCCACCGGATGCACCTAGCAGAGAGCCCACAGGGTATACTGATGATCCTGCTATGGGCGGGCCCATTTTTGGTGATTAGGGCGCTGTAGGTATGTCTTCACTCCCTTGCATTTATTATATTGATAGCTGTGCACTGTAGGCAGTGCACTATTGTTAGTTGGGGGTAGGGGTGTACCACCACTTGGGGATTTTTGTTGCCGTATTTCTTTTCCCCCAAGTGTGCTATCATAGTAGAATCGTCACGTTTAGGTTGTTATTTATAGTATTTATGTGTTTTCTTATTGAATTAGGAGAAAAATAAGGGATCCGTAGTGCAGTCCAATTTCAAACAAATTATGTTGTTGGATTGTTTAAAGGATACCCTTCTTGAAGTTTTTGTTTTAAAGTGTGTGTGTAGCATGTTAGTTTGTGAAAACTGTTGGATCTTGTTATGGCATTAGGATTATAGACAAAATAACTGTAGCTAGCATTGCATGAACCCAGATAGGTAGTAGTTGCTAATGTAATCCAGTGCTATATGTGTGTGAGGTCATTACTTAGTTGACTTTGTGTGTGCGATCCAGAACTTGCCCGGTTAGTCTTGCCTAAGTTAGAGGATAGTGGTTAGGAAAGGATCATAGGCCGTTTTTGAATAAGTCCACGTTTAGCCTAAATGCTTCACCAAATGAATTAAGTATCCCTTGATCCCGATTTTGAGCCTTAATTGACCTGTTTCTTTTATTAGCCTATTCACCTTCCCATTTTGACTTATAATGAACCTGTCTTGGCCCTGATCCCTCCTTGTACATTGTGTACCTCAACTCAGGCAAATTACCTAAGTTGAGGGTGGCTATTATAGGGGTGCGTAAATTGATTTGGGCATGAAGAAGGGGTTAGTAAAAAAAAAAAAAACAGAAGAGAGAAAACAGATTTGGGTATGAAGAAAAACAAAAAAAAAAAGTGAAATGAATAGAAATTGAAAGAGGAAAAAAAAAAGAAGAGAAAATTGTGTTTTGAAAGTGAAGAAAATCACACCCAAAAATCTGAAAATAAATGAAGGAGAATAAGGGAGAATAAATAAGCATGGTTCAAAAGTGGAGTCAAAAATAATTTAGTGTCAAGGAGGGTTAAGTCACCATATCCATATGTACCATACCCGTCCCCAAACCTACATTACAAGCCGATTGAAGTCCTATAGTGATCCTAGTCCAACTGTCCGAAAAACTAAAGCATAGAAAATAAGGGAAAGCCTATGGTATTTCATGCACACTGTTTGAACTTCTTTGTGAGAGAGAATGTTTTGACCGAGTCCCTAATTTGAGATTCATTAGTATACTGTGAGTGCATGGGACTTCTTTGATTGTGAGAGTACATGGGTTGCATTGTTAGCTGCTATTTGTTTGGATAATGTCATTTGCATATATGCTTAGTTGTTTGTTCATAATCTGATGCCATCACTTGATACCTTCTGTGTCACGATAATATGCTGCATGTATACACACCGTGGTTTTGATTTGTAAATAGGAGGGGTCAGAAAAGTTTTGAGGTCAAAAGCAATGAGTCGACTGCCGTAGGTCCCTTAGGTTTCATTTTGTTAAGCATCGTATATGTTTGTTTTGTTTTGTTCATTTGAGGACATGCAAACGTTCTAAGTTGAGGGTGACACTTTTGATGCTTAAAACAAGGAAAATATGCAATAACTTGGGTATATCTTATGGGTATGATGTATTTTCTATCCTATATCGCAAGAAAATAGGTTTTGGAGGATAAATGGAGGAAAAGTGAAGAAGCATGCACTAGAATGGAGCATATAAAGAAGAAAAGAGCCAAGTCGAAGATAAGGAGTGCCCCACGGCAGGGACTCACATGCAGTGAGTACACCCACGTGACGTGGGTGGCTGGCGTGAGTCACCTTCTGCAGCCTGGGCAAGAGCCTGATTTACACAACATCCACTCACGTGACGTGAGTCCACCCACGTGACGTGGTTGGATGACGTGATTCCATCTCAGAGATGTGCTATGTTGCCTGATTTCCACAAAACTGATCCACGTGACGTGACTTGTTCCCACGACACTAAGTCACGGTACCGTGGAAAGTTGCCGACTCTGTTGTCCTACTTTGTTTAGGATAGGATTCATCTTGTATCTATAAATGCCCCTGTATTTTCCTATGTTCGAGAGTTAGTCAGTACATTATTTTGAAATAATTTTGTCATTATTTTGAGTTCAGAAACACATTATTGATTTTGTAATCTTGGAACACCGATTCTAAGGTTTTATTCATAATTGAGATTTCAGAGTTTCTTCATTATTATGAGTTTACAATTATGTTTTCATCCTTGAATTCTTATTGTGCTCTTGCGAACATGAGTAGATAAACTCATCAACTAAGGTTGTGTGAACTATGAGGAATTAACGAAACTGGTTAAGTGCAAAGCAATTCTGAACCACTGTGAATGCATGTATTGGTATTTCCTTCGTTGTGATTGATCTTCTAACGGTTGCAAACGTTAGAAACTCGCTTGTATTCTAGAATTGCTCGAGAGAGAGGTAGAGATTGGGAAAAGGAAATACCAACAGAGATTTGAAGCTATCAACCTTCATCTAATAACTTGAGCATAGTAGGAATAGTTATCTGAGATCCAGGATAAGGGTTAGTAGTGCGACGCTCGGAGACCGAGAGGAGAAGAGTGAAATTTGTCTAACCAAGGTCGAGAGACGTTTAGATGAACATATCTTGTCAGATTTTGCATGCAACGCAGCGGGACAGTTTTGCCAGTACCAATAACTGGTAGAGTTAAGGAATCATTGGGGTTCACAGTCCTAGTGTAATTCTCATATTGAACATAACTTCAAAATATCAACACTTGTTACTATCACTACTCGTTTACAAATATTTCCCCCTTTTCACTTATTTTCCAACTACTTGAACAAGAACTCAACCTACTTTCGTCCTATTCCCTGTGGGATCGACCCCAACCTAGTTGGGTTCTATATTTGATACAACGACCGCTTTATACCTCTTAGGAGTCATATTTTGTGCGACGTCACACACCCTTTCTAAGAGTAGAATACTCACCTGGAGTCCAACTGGTATCGTAACCACGACCTCGGGCCTAATAATACATAATTAACATAATAAAGCCTAATAACCCGGGAAACTACGGTGATCAAGGGCATAAAGCCTCTATCAGGATCTAATCGAGGAAATACCATCCAAATCACTAAGTCAATAGGCATATTTTATACTAAAGGACCCTTAATATAAATCTAAGGTTAGTTTTCCTATAATTAAAGACAATATGATTCTAAGGCCTTAACGAGTATTCTATACTAAGGTCCAGGTCACATTTCCACCCCAAATTCCCTAAATGGGCTAAGTCATGATATACTAGTCATAAAAACAACCTATAATTCCTACCTAGCATGTAATCTATACATAAAATTATCTCATAGAGAAAATTAGACCGAAGCCTAACTCGATGCCAAACCACAAGTCTTGAATCATTCATAAATTTCTCGTCCTTGCTCCACGACTCTGACATGCCTCCACGCTATCAAAATAATCATTTACACATCAATAGGGGTAAAATGAGTCCTATATTGCTATATAAAAGGTTGGGTCAAAATTTGAGTCAAGAACGGGCCAGCGGGGTCCTCAAATAAAATCCAAAATTGAATCCATCACGAGGTCCCTCGAAGGACAAGGAAGGTATGCCCAAAAGTTGAGCACAAACGGGACACAAATTGGGGCACAAATCAGCCCCCAAAGTTACGGAATTCAAAGACCTAATTTCTAAGAACTTACAATGAAATGGGATGAAATTCAATGGGTAAAATGATGGATAATGACCAAGGAGTGTAGAGCTAACTTACCTTATCTTCAATGGAAGATTCCCTACACTTTCCCTCTCCTCAAGCTCTCAAAAATAGAGGAAATGAGTTAAGAAATGGCGGAGAAAATGAGGTGAAGAGGGGATTTATCAACCCTGAGGTGCCGCTAAAGCGGACACCTGACCGCTTAAGCTGCTGCCGCTAAAGCAGAAACTGACTGCTTAAGCAGTCACTGAGGGAAAGGGCTGAGGCCACTAAAGTGGCACCCCGTCGCTTAAGCGACGTTCGCCTAAGATGACAAGGGATCGCTTAAGCGGTCCTCGTCGAAATGGACAAGGCCGCTAAAATGGTCTGATTCTACTAAAGCGATTATTGCTTAAGTGGTACTTCAGCCGCTTAAGCGGTTGCAACAGAACTTAAGGCATCAGATTTTGGCTAAGTACAAATAAAGTCCGACCAGGTGCTCGAGATTCATTCGAAATCCCATGTGGGAAAACAAACTATGCTACCAAACCAAATTCAACATTTTGGACTAAACAAAATCATCAAAATTTCCATCCGAGGTCATTTTAATTAAATGTGGGTCCCACACCTAGTTCCGCTTTTCACCAAATCCACCCAATAGCCCAAAATGAGTCTGAAAGCCTCGGGACCTGAACCAAGGGTCCCCCCATCCTAAAATCAATGTTCTGGAGCTGATGGCACTGTCAGAATTCTATTTTGAAATCGTTAACTAGGAGTATTGGTCCGAGACCAATTCCTTAATAGCGAAAGCTCCAAAAAAGGAAAATGAGCCTAAAATTCAACGAATTGTTCGATGACCGAACTGATAGTTATGACAAGTCATAAATGACGTGTAGCCATTGTGGGAAAGCTCAAAACTCCAAAAACGAATGGAAAACAAGGTAATGACCTGGAGTGTCATTACACGACCCTACAACTAAGGATCATCAATCATAATCAAGTTATTTCATTGCATGGACCCTAACACTTCAATTATACCATTCCCGAGGAATACTATTAGTCAATAATTATTGTTATATAATAAGCACATGAGCAATGTCAGATAATAAAAAACCAATGACAAGTCATTTTAGTAATAAATATATGGGTGACAATTTCTACCAATAAACAACCATAATTTCACAATTACCAAAAAACTTAGTTCCACCATAATCTTATGATTTCCTCATCAACTATACATTATCATCAAAATGCAATTAGTTACTCAATCAATAGTAAAAATCATTGAGTCAGATAAAGTCTTATGTTCAAATATAAATGTTATCTCAACCGACAACATCACCCACATCAAATAATTAACTTTCATACCAAGGGCTACCATATTTACCCTTTTATTTACTTACCCGATAGTTCAGTCATAAATTAAACCTTTAAGTTATCACAAAATTTAAAGCCAAAACAAATTTTCCTTGAGTCACAATCGTGAGTTACCATAAAATTTTCTTCCTCCAATTCCTGCTATCAAGCAATAATAACCATTTTTCTATGGTACTTATTCATATACAAACCACTTGAAACAAGAGTTTCCATAAGTATATGTAATTTTTCTCTTATCATTTTACCAATGATAAGACGATGCCCAACATTTAGCATACTTTTTTCCCTTTAAATCATATAACAATATTTTTCTTTAACCATTAACACATAACCAAGTTATGACCTTTCACAATTCATGAAATTTACAATAATTCAACCAACTACTATTCACATAAGTACCAAGACATTAACCTTATACACAAATACAAACCTTTATGTTATTACCAACAAGACAAGCAACGATCGTAGTCAAATTCTATCACACACCATATAACATATGACAACTTGCAACATTCACCTATCACAGATTCAGAGTTAATCAACCAACTACTAATCACAAACACATCTTATGTTACACCAACAAAGTTACAACCAACCAATTTCATCATAATTCATACGACAATCATAAGTTTCAGCCCTTATAGATAGATACCAATTGGAAACAACTAGGTTTCCAATTGCGAACTCCTTAAGATACCAATTAGAATCGACTAGATTCCAATTATGATTGTGGAGATACCAATTGGAATCGTGAGATGCCAATTAGATTCAACCCATATAAGCAACTCTACAATCACACGAGAGGAAAGAACAAAGTGAAACAATTTCCTATAATATCGCATGGATTCGCGAAGATTATATGTGGATGTCAACACACCATCCGCAGGACTCTACTCGACATTTGCTCTTATACTAAGAGATTGGTAACCTAGGCTCTAATACCAAATTGTCACAACCCAAATCACTGAATTGTGAGGTCACTTATTCTAATCCATCTAGATAGAAGAACCCTTTATCACCCTTTAAGAAGATATGCAGAAGTATTTAATAAATAAAAAAATACCAAACGTTTTTACAACCATTTTTTCAAATAATAAGTACGGAATGAAATCTAGCTTTAGGACCTAGTCTAAATAGGTATAAGAGATTCAAAATAAGAAGGTATGAATGGACACAACATCTACCATGAATGAGAGGATTAGAAGCTACTAGATATCACTATCCACGTCACCTGTGAAACATCAACTAATCCTGCAACCAGACTACACCCCAAAAATGGTATAGCAAGAGTAGTATAAGTACAAATAACACATACTGGTAGGTATCATCGGCCGACTAGGGTTAGATCACGTAAACACAATATAGAAATCACAAGAGAAAACATGACAACTTATATAACAATGTAATCCACAACACTGTTATCCACTTATGTTACCTAAGAGTATTCCTATTCTTAATCCCGTTGATCATTCGTCACCTTCACATCAAGTGTCATCCATCCTAACTCTCAAAGGTTAATCCCAATAATTATTATAAGTCAATGTATTTCACTTACACCTCGACTAACCTCAAATATAAATAGAAGCAAATAATCATCACCTTGTAACAAGTACAACTATTGAAACACATTATGACAAAATACCTCAAGTTTATGACACTTAGCCTTTTCAATTAACTCTAAAACTTTAGCCACGTACAAGCCAAGAGACAATAAGTCAAGTCAAACCATGATGACCAAGTCAACAACCCTGACTCTAACAATATCCAAGTCAACAAACCATGACTCTAACCATATCTAAGTCAACAAACCATGACTCTAATAATCTTCAAGTCAACCAACCATGACTCTAACCATAAGAATCCAGAATATATCAAGCAAATCATAATCCAGTTCGATCAAGGAACCCACAACAATAACCATGATAATACTCGGTCCACTCATGGAACCAATATAAATAACAATAATGAGTCTAAACCTTTTCACTAACCTTAAGCAAGATTATCTAATATTTCAACCACACATAATACCAAGTTCACCCTTTTTATAGTAATTAGGCTAAATAACTATATTATTAGCTCACACAATTTCATTGTCACCTATATTCATATTACAATCTTGTATGAAGTCATGCAAACACAAAACACCCATCAAGGGTTTATACATTAACATATTACTACATAATTAAGCCTTTATTATATTAAATCCACATTTTATCCATCCAAACTCCTTGCTCGTAGGCCTAAGCATGATTTTTCCCGTCAAATCTATATTATGGATATGATTACTAACCACCGTCTTCTACTTATAAACCACAACCTACCTGGGCACCAAGCTGATCCTACAAGTAGATATACCATAGATGATCTTCCTTCTTCTTCACATTTTCGAATGCTAATCATCTAACAAACAACTATTATAAGAGTAATTAATAAACTACTCTTGAAACAAATACCTTGGGAATACAAACCCACTAATTCTACCCTCATTTACAATCTACAACATTACCTAAAGGTCAATTAGTCATCAAAATAGATCCTTTAAGCTCAACCCAACTCCATTAATGGAGTTTCTTCGCTAAGGTTCCACTTTTATTGAATTAAAGGTCCCCAACTATCAATTTTCATGTTTTAGAAACACAAATTCATGCTAGGGATTGTTAAATAACAATTTAGAAGTGATTCTAGGTGATAATAACCCAACCCATAGATTTTCCCCAAAATATCATGAACTTAAGGTTCAAATCCCCAAGAATTCCACCATTAAAGATTGTTTTAATGATTCGAGGAGGTTAATGAATTTAAAAATGAAAAAGATGACGAAAGAAACTTATCTCAACGAAGAATTTCCACCCATACCAAGAGAAAATCGCCCCTTTATGGCTCAGGAATGAATTCTTGGGGTTTGGGGGCTGAAACCCGACAAAATAGTGTTATAACTGCTTTGGTCCCACTATAGCAGAATAATTATCGCTATAGCGCCCTAATTCTGCTATAACGGTCTCAGCTTTCCAGTATGGATAGTTTTCAGTAAAATGGCCATAACTGTTTACTCAGGAATTGGATTAACGAACGGTTGATTGATTGCATTGGAAACAAGACTCAGAGATCTTTAATTTGGAGGGTATAAGAACCCTTAACTCCTTATATTCTAGGAGGAATTTATGTTTGAAGTTTACCCTAGTTTAAACTTATCCCGAAACTAAATCGGTAAAGAAACTTCCAACTTAACTTAGTGCTAGGAGTATTGTATGACCTTAGTACATATCAAATGCACTTCCATACTAAAGAATTAATTCTAAAACTTATTGAAAATGAGAAATACATACCTTGACTGCAGCTATATTCAGTAATATGGAACCAATTGTTATAGCAGATATAAATTCACCATCAGTTCATCCCTAAACTGGCATTGGGTGAAGAGAAGCATGAATCAGTTATTTCCCTCATCATCATAAGAATGAAACCTTGGGAATTTATTATAAGATAATGTCTAAACTCGGAGAAAACTGAACAATTACTTCATCGATCCAGCTACAGTGGCTTAATCCCGTTATAGCAACACCGCTATAACGGTAATTATTTTGCTATAGTGACACTGCTATAGCAGCATACACATCGCTATTGCAGTATAGGCAAGGCAGAAACTTGGGAATCTTCCTAGTTTAGCCTTTTTCACCATATGGTACTCAATATTTTGACATCCCATACTAACCCCTTTACATTAAGCACTATACCTGGAGTTCTACCATCTCGAACTCCATTCCAAAAAGTTCTATGAGTTCCCTATCATCTTAGCTAACATAAAATCAAGCTAAACTTTATTATATCTACCCAATCCATTCCAAGATTTACCTAGACCATACCTCACTCAGATTCCATCCAAGACTAACCTAGCCTAAAAATTCTAACTCCCAACTTGAGGAAAACCTTAACACAGGAAATTACACCCTAAACAATGATATAACAAACATAACATCACAAAGTACTACACCGTGTTTTCCCCCTTGGGACATCTACCTTATGTCCCTTTTCACCGTTCCATGATCAATGCATGACCATCTATAGTACAACCACTAACCAACACACCAATAACGGTTTCATTAACACGTAGATTCTCCACCATAATTTACATTATTGTATTCAACCCACATCAATCAATCATTTATAAACAACCAACTTTTAGTTATCACCCGAGGACAAGCTATACTTATTTAGCCTCACAACTAGCTTATAACTAGTCAAATTACCAACTCAACATGTCTCAATCACTCAAGGAGATATAACAACCAAGTGTTAGCATGATCAATAAGAGGGACATGACTATACAAGAATACACCTAATAACTCTATTTACTTATCTGACCCTACAACTAAGGATCATCAATCATAATCAAGTTATCTCATTGCAAGGACCCTAGCAATTCAATTATACAATTCCTGAGGAATACTATTAATCAATAATTATTGTAATAGAATAAGCATATGAGCAATGTCAAAAAATAAACAGTCAATGAAAAGACATTTTAGTAATCAATACATGGGTGTCTACTTCTACCAATAGACAACCATAATTTCACAAATATCCGAAAACTTAGTTCCACCATAATCTTATGATTTCCTCATCAACTACACATTATCATCAAAATGCAAGTAGTTACTCAATCAACAGTAAAAATCACTGAGATAGATAAAGTCTGATGTTCAACTATAAATGTTATCTCAACCGACAATATCACCCACATCAAACAATTAACTTTCATGCTAAGGGCTACCATATTCACCCTTTTATTTACATACCCAAAAATCCAGTCATCAATTAAACCTTTAAGTTATCACAAAATTTAAAACCAAAACAAATTTTTCTTCAATCACAATCGTGAGTTACCATAAAATTTTCTTACTGCAATTCCCGCTATCAAGCTACAATAGCCATTTTTCTACGGCATTTATTCATATACCAATCAATTGATACAAGAGTTTCCACAAGTACATCTAATTTTCCCTTATCATTTTACCAATGATAAGACCATGCCCAACATTTAGCATACCATTTTCCCTTTAAATCACATAACGATATTTTTCTTTAACCATTAACACATAACCAAGTTATAACCTTCACAATTCATGAAATTTACAATAATTCAACCAACTACGGTTCACATAAGTACCAAGAAATTAACCTTATGCACATGATCATAGTCAAATTCTATCACACACCATATAACATATGGCAACTTGCAACATTCACCTATCACAGATTCAGAGTTAATCAACCAACTACTAATCAAAAACACATCTTATGTTACACCAACAAAGTTACAACCAACCAATTTCATCATAATTCATATGACAATCATAAGTTTCAGCCCTTATAGATAGATACCAATTGGAAACAACTAGGTTTCCAATTACGAACTCCTTAAGATACCAATTAGAATCGACTAGATTCCAATTATGATTGTGGAGATACCAATTGGAATCGTGAGATGCCAATTAGATTCAACCCATATAAGCAACTCTACAATCACACGAGAGGAAAGAACAAAGTGAAACAATTTCCTATAATATCGCATAGATTCGCGAAGATTATATGTGGATGTCAACACACCATCCGCAGGACTCTACTCGACATTTGCTCTTATACTAAGAGATTGGTAACCTAGGCTCTAATACCAAATTATCACAACCCAAATCACTGAATTGTGAGGTCACTTATTCTAATCCATCTAGATAGAAGAACTCTTTATCACCCTTTAAGAAGATATGCGGAAGTATTTAATAAATAAAAAAATACCAAACGTTTTTACAACCATTTTTTCAAATAATAAGTACGGAATGAAATCTAGCTTTAGGACCTAGTCTAAATAGGTATAAGAGATTCAAAATAAGAAGGTATGAATGGACACAACATCTACCATGAATGAGAGGATTAGAAGCTACTAGATATCACTATCCACGTCACCTGTGAAACATCAACTAATCCTGCAACCAGACTACACCCCAAAAATGGTATAGCAAGAGTAGTATAAGTACAAATAACACATACTGGTAGGTATCATCGGCCGACTAGGGTTAGATCACGTAAACACAATATAGAAATCACAAGAGAAAACATGACAACTTATATAACAATGTAATCCACAACACTATTATCCACTTATGTTACCTAAGAGTATTCCTATTCTTACTCCCGTTGATCATTCGTCACCTTCACATCAAGTGTCATCCATCCTAACTCTCAAAGGTTAATCCCAATAATTATTATAAGTCAATGTATTTCACTTACACCTCGACTAACCTCAAATATAAATAGAAGCGAATAATCATCACCTTGTAACAAGTACAACTATTGAAACACATTATGACAAAATACCTCAAGTTTATGACACTTAGCCTTTTCAATTAACTCTAAAACTTTAGCCACGTACAAGCCAAGAGACAATAAGTCAAGTCAAACCATGACGACCAAGTCAACAACCCTGACTCTAATAATATCCAAGTCAACAAACCATGACTCTAACCATATCTAAGTCAACAAACCATGACTCTAATAATCTTCAAGTCAACCAACCATGACTCTAACCATAAGAATCCAGAATATATCAAGCAAATCATAATCCAGTTCGATCAAGGAACCCACAACAATAACCATGATAATACTCGGTCCACTCATGGAACCAATATAAATAACAATAATGAGTCTAAACCTTTTCACTAACCTTAAGCAAGATTATCTAATATTTCAACCACACATAATACCAAGTTCACCCTTTTTATAGTAATTAGGCTAAATAACTATATTATTAGCTCACACAATTTCATTGTCACCTATATTCATATTACAATCTTGTATGAAGTCATGCAAACCTTTTTCTAATCCATCTAGATAGAAGAACCCTTTATCACCCTTTAAGAAGATATGCGGAAGTATTTAATAAATAAAAAAATACCAAACCTTTTTTCAATCATTTTTACAAATAATAAGTGCGGTGAAATCTACCCTCAGGACCTAGTCTAAACAGGTATAAGAGATTCAAAGTAAGAAGGTATGACTGGACACAACATCTACCGTGAATGAGAGGAGTAGAAGCTACAGAGCACTATCCACGTCAGCTGTGAAACATCAACTTATCCTACAACCAGACTATACCCCAAAAAGGGTATAGCAAGAGTAATATTAGTACAAACAACACATATTGGTAGGTATCATTGGCTGACCAGGGTTAGATGATGTAAACACAATATGGAAATCATAAGAAAAAACATGACAACTTATATAACAATGTAATCCACAACACTATTATCCACTTGTGTTACCTAAGAGTATTTCTATTCTTATTCCCGTTGACCATTCGTCACATTCACATCAAGTTTCACCTATCCTATTTCTCCGAGGTTAACCCCATTAGTTATTATAAGTCAATCTATTTCACTTACGCCTCGAGTAACCTCAATGATAATTAGAAGAGAATAATCATCACCTTGTAACAAGTACAACTATGGACACACATTATGATAAAATAACTCAACTTTATGACACTTAGCCTTTTCAATTAACTCTAAAACTTTAGCCACGTACAAGTCAAGAGACAACAAGTCAAGTCAAACCATGACCAAGTCAACAACCCTAACTCTAATAATATCTAAGTCAACAAACCATGACTCTAATAATCTCGAAGTCAACCAACCATGACTCTAACAACAAGAATCCCAAATACATCCAGCAAATCATAATTTGGTTCGCTAAAGGAACCACAACAACAACCATGATAATACTTAGTCCACTCATGGAACTAATATAAATAACAATAATGAGAATAACCATATACCTATCCACTCCAGGAACCATCACACTCATACATACCCTGTACATACATGCTAAGGGTCTTATGGTTGCCCACATGTCATGACCTATAGGGGATGAGCTCTTATACATGTACTATACCGGCATGGTACTCGAGAATACCAATTAATCTTATCAACCAATCCCATGAAGATGTCAAAATATCGATACATCCCACAATAATAACCGCTATCATAACAATCACAACCATAATAAGAATAAACAATCATACTTGTACATTCAATAAGTCAACAAACCTTTAATAGAACCTCATTATATATGATTAGTACTTAGGATATCATTTAACAATAACATTCCTTAAGTATTCCTTGCAACAATAGGCAACCACCCAAATATACACTTGGTCAACTCGGGTTAATCAATTCATGTAAACAACAATCATACTTTAACACACTAAATCACAACTAGCTATGAATAATTGGTTTCATCAATTATAGCATGTACGAAGACCAATCCCTGACTTATCCAAGTAAGTATTATCAAGCCATATTCATTAATCCAAGTATTCTATTTTAGGAGTACATATTCAACCCCTTCTAAACTTTAGTTCAACATTCATGACTTCATTCACTAATCTAATCCTCCTTTATTTATACCGAGGTTAAGATTCCCTCTATTATCTGGCAATCCATATAGTCAAGTCATTACTAGGTTCAAGACCTGCTCCATTATCTAATCATTCAACTCTATTCAACTTACAATCTAATTCTAGTCATACGCCTACTTTCTAACCCTTAGCCTCACTGACCTTAGGCTTTTAAGTTATGTCACCATTTCATTATACCATAATCAGCCCTTATCACTAACCTTAAACAAGATTATCCAATATTCCAACCACACATAATACCAAGTTCACCCTTTTTATGGTAATTTGGCTAAATAACTAGATTATGAGCTCACACAATCTCATTGTCATCTATATTCATATTGCAATCTTCCATGAAGTCATGCAAACACAAAACACCCATCAAGGATTCATACATTAACATTTTAATACATAATTAAGCCTTTATTACATTAAATCCACATTTTATCCATCCCAACTCCATGTCTGTAGGCCTAAGCATGATTTGAGGATACGATTACTAACCACAGTCTACTACTTATAAACCATAACGTACCTGGGTGCCAAGCTGCTCCAACAAGTAGCTATACCATGGATAATCTTCCTCCTTATTCATGTTTCCCAAGGCTAATCAACTAATAAATAACAATTATAAGAGTAATTAATAAACTACTCTTGAAACAAATTCCTTGAGAATTCAAACCCACTAACCCTACCCTCATTTACGATCTATAACATTACCTAAGGGTCAATTAGTCATCAAAATAACTCCTTTAAGCTCCACCCAATCCATTAATGGATTTTTTGGCTAAAGGTTCCACCTTTATTGAATTCAAGGTCCCTAACTATCAATTTTCATTTTTTTAGAAACACTAATTCATGCTAGGGATTGTTAAATAACAATTTAGAAGTGATTCTAGGTGATAATAACCCAACCCATAGATTTTCCCCAAAATATCATGAACATAAGGTTCAAATCCCCAAGAATTCCACCATTAAAGGTTGTTCTGATGATTCTAGGATGTTAAAGGATTGAAAAATGAAGAAGTTGACGGAAGAAACTTACCTCAATGAAGAATTTCCATCCATACCAAGTAAAAATTGCCCTCTAGGGCTTAGAATGAATTCTTGGGGTTTGGGGGCTGAAACCCATCAAAATAGTGTTATAGACTGTTGCGGTCCCTTTATAGAGGAATAATTACCACTATAGCGGTAATGCTATAGTGCCCTGATTGCGCTATAGCTGTCTCAACTTTTCAGCTGGACAGTCTTCAGTAAAATGTCCATAACTGTTTACTTAGGAATCTGATTAACGAACGGTCAATTTCATTGGAAAGAAAGCTCAGATATCTTTAATTTGGTGGGTATAAGGATTCCTAACTCCTTATATTCTAGGAATAATTCATGTTTGAAGTTGACCCTAATTTAAACTTAGCCCAAAACTAAATCGGTAAGGAAACTTCCAACTTAACTTTATTCTAGGAGTATTGTATGAACTTAGTCCATATCAAATGCACTCCCATACTAAAGAATTAATTCTAAAATTTATTACGAATGAGAAACACATGACTTGACCACAGATATATTCAGTAACGACGGAACTAGTTGTTATAAGAAATACCAATTCACTATCAGTTCATCCCTGAACGGGCATTGGGTGAAGAGAAGCATGAATTAGTTATTTCCCTAATCGTTATAAGAGTAAAACCTTAGGAATTTATGAAGAGGTAATATCTAAACTCGGATAAAACTGAACAATTACTTCATCGATCCCGTTACAGGGGCTCAATCCCATTATACCGACACCTCTATAGGGGTAATTATTCCGCTATAACGACACTGTTATAGCTGCATGAACATCACTATAAAGGTATAGGCGAGGCAGAAACATGGTAATTTTACCAGTTTTTCCTTTTTCACTATATGATACTCAGATTTTTGACATCCCATACTAACTCCTTTATGTTAAACACTATACCCAGAGTTCTACCTTCTCAAACTCCATTACAAAAAGTCCTATGGGTTCCTTATCATCTTAGCTAACCTAAAATCAAGCTAAAATTTATTATATCTACCCAATCCATTCCAGGATTTTCTTAGACCATACCTCACTCAGATTCCATCCAAGACTAGCCTAGCCTTAAAATTCTAACTCCC
Organism: Capsicum rhomboideum; assembly: GCA_031232105.1. NCBI lineage: Eukaryota > Viridiplantae > Streptophyta > Magnoliopsida > Solanales > Solanaceae > Capsicum > Capsicum rhomboideum. Next base: position 110,030,817 of record CP124719.1, on the reverse strand, counting down.
AACCTGAGGAAAACCTTAACCCAGGTAATTACACCCTAAACAATGATATAACGAACATAACATCACTAAGTACTACACCGTGGTTTCCCCCTTGGGACATATACCTTATGTCCCTTTTCACCGTTCCATGATCAATGCATAAGAATAGACCATCTAGAGTACAACCACTAACCAACACACCACTAGGGGTTTCATTAACACATAGATTATCCACCACAATTTTCATTAGTTTATTCACCCCTCATCAATCAATCATTTATAAACAATCAACTTTTTAGTTATCACCCGAGGACAAGCTATACTTATTTAGCCTCACAACTAGCTTATAACTAGTCAAATTACCGACTCAACATGTCTTAATCACTCAAAGAGATATTGATGAATATAAATTCATGTATTTTAATATAAAAAAATATTTTTTTAACAAAAAAACATGAATAAATATAATCAATTCTCCTATATTTTCAAACAATTCTTATAGGGAGAAGAATGCATGAGAAATAAGAAAAAGAAAGAAAGAAGATATAAGACAAGGAAGGAAGATTCATCCACTACAAATACATCAAAGACGCAAGAACAAGAAACATAAAATCATGAATGTTCTCGTACAAGCCTTTGGATTTCTCACCAAAGTTTAATGATACTTGTTATGCTAAAATCTCACCAAGATTTCATGATAAATCATCATGTCAAAATTCTCTTCAGGACATCATGATATATTGAAAATATCTTGTAAATCTCATTAAGGCCTAAGTAGAATTTTTCCTATAAATAGGCACATGTAGTAGAAGGAAGAGCAGGGAATTATCATCCAATTTAGTATTCCAACTTTCTTTCTAGTTTTCTAAGGAGAAAAAAAGAGTTGATCTTGGTCTCTTTCTCTAATTATTTTCTTGTAGTAAAAATATTGCTTGTTTTCTTTTTGGTTTTCCTTACTCCATAATGGAGTATTATCTTTTTGTTGGGATAGTTGATGAAGCTTGATATATATATATATATATATATAATACTATCTCAGTCTCAAAACACCTTAGCTTGGAGATTTTCATTTATATTTCAACTGTGCTGAAGTAATAGTTTTCAATTAATCCCAATCATCACCTTCATATATTTTATCTCTTAGCTATCTTTATATTAATTTTGTAATTCTCACGGAGAAGAACGAATATATCATATCAAATGTGTAAAATAGTAGAGTGAAAGTAATCTTTAGTTATCTATTATTTTAAAATCTTTGATCTTGTTTCTTTAAATCCTAATTCTCACGGAGGGATTAACTCAAATAAGTTTATTGATTTAAATAATCCTTATCTTATTTCTTTCAGTTCTAATTCTCATGGAGGGATTGACTCAAATAAGTTACTGATTAAAAGGGATCTTTATCTTATTTCTTTCAATCCTAATTATCATGGAGGGATTGACTCAAATAAGTTACTGATTAAAAGGGATCTTTATCTTATTTCTTTCAGTCCTAATTCTCATGGAGGGATTGACTGAAATAAGTTTATTAATTTAAGGACTAATTGAAGGAGGTCTTTTATCCTTTTTAGCACAATTCATGCAAGAGAAATATTTGATTTGATAGATACTAAAATTAAATCAGTTAATTGATATAACCTCACGGAGTGTTAATTAATTATTTATTTTTAGTGAAAAAAATATAATTGTATTTCGCAATAAGCAATTATCCTTTAGAAAAAAATATATATGGAGACAGAGATTTTATTGTAAAATAATTATCAAGTGAAATCAACGATTCTCAACTCTTTTTAATTATTAAATCTTTCAAAAGTGATTTGTTTTAGTTTATAAGTAACTTATAATTCCAACTTCACCTTTCATCAAATTGGTTCTCTCAAATAGTAGTCAAGATATTACAAATCTGTAGAATAGATCTTTCAATCTCTCTGGGACGATATCACAAATTATACTAGAATTTGATAGAGTACGAGCAACAAAATCCTATATATATTGGCCTCATCAAATTTTTGATACCGTTGCTGGGGATTGGCACAAATCTACTTTATATTAAATATTTTATTACTAATTTGAGAATTTATTATCTTAACTGTTGACTTTTTTTTAAAAAAATTATTGCTATTATTGCTGGTATTAATAGTTTTGTATTATTGTTGCTATTACTATTGATTCTGACAATTACTAAGTAGGATTTGTTAGTTTCGCATCTTTTTATAAGTGTTAAGCTAATTATTAATACTTTTTTTGTAAGTTTTTTTTTTTTTTAAAAAAAATGTGTCTCGTTAGTTATTTGTTTAACTTCTATTGCTTAGAAATTTAACGTCAAATTTCAGATTGTTTATGACCCGCTCTTCTACGAATGAGTTGGTCAACTACGATCCTGAAATTGAAAGATCTTTGCGACTTCACAGGAAAGAGCGAACAGTTTCTGAAGACATAACTTGTGACCAAATGGAACACCAACAAGGAGATGATATCAATCCACTAGAGATTCCACCGCCAGTCCATATAAAAGATCAGTTTGATGAAGTGGCGCCAAGGGAAGCATAGAGAATCTTAAGGGATTATGCTAGACCAGACCGTTTTAATTGTGAATCAGGTGTTAGGAACTCGCCAACAGCAACCAACAACTTTGAAATCAGGACAGACATGATTCAAACAATTCAACAATCTTGCATCTTTACTGGTGATCCAACTGAAGATCCACATAGTCATTTAATTGATTTTATGAAGCTTGTCGAAACTGCTAAGTATAATGGAGTGTCTCCTAAAGTAATAAAGTTAAGGTTGTTTCCCTTTTATTTAAAAGGAGATGCCAAGACTGGGTTACGAAGTTTACCTCAAGGTTCTATTACCACATGGTATCAGATGACTCAGAATTTTTTAAACAAATATTTTTCTCCTGCTAAAACAATAAAATTAAGACAAGATATATCTAATTTCTTGCAGACTGATACTGAGTCAGTTTTTCAAGATTGGGAGAGATTAAAGACAATGCTAAGAAAATACCCACATCATGGCATTACCAAACACATGCAATTATATAAATATGAAAGGTAAAAAGGGAGAAAACAAGTAACCACGAAAATAAGCGTAAACAGAGTAAACACCAAGTAAACATGTAGATGACACCGAAAATGTATATGCATATGAAATGCAATGATGATGATGATGTACTGATATGAAAGTTATCGCATAACTTTCTGTATACACTTACCGATCCTCAATGCTCCCAAGATAGGACCCATAGGAGGTTTGCAACCCGTATACTACCTCAAAGTTTTCATCAATCTCAATCTCATGTCTCAAATCTACCCGACCGACACATCCCTTGGTCTAGGTATTTTTAAAAGTGTCTCATTTTCTTTGAAAAAATCAGTGTTTCTCAATGATACCAATATCTCATGAATGTGTATGCATGAAATTAGGATGATCTGCTCACAATCACTTCAGTATGAAGATAACCAATCCATTCAATACGTGTATAAGTGAGCTCAGAAATTGGATTGATATGTCAATAATTCATAATATCACTTCTAATTTGGTACCATTGGAATAAATATGCATGTAAGACATCATTAACATAATATTAAACCACAACTCGGTTATTTAATCATAATAAAGGCAAACAATACTCAATAAGGCCTATAATATCGATTTAAACCCCCGCACAGACATCATAATAAGAATAAGGCATGTAAGTGCACAAATAAGGCCAATGATGTCAAATAAAGCCCCCGTATGGAAACACACAATATATGATGTTTCAAGTCAACAACAACAAGAATATAGGCCCCCACGCGGGCACACAACAATAAGAATAATCTCAAAATACAATTCCCATGGTTAATTCCCCAAATCCATAGCATGTTTTACGTGTTTATTAACTACTCAGTCCAGTCTGAAGAAGGTTAAGCCATAACCTACCTCGAAACAATAAAATCTAAGTCCAAAGTCCTTTAAAATGGAGCTTTTCCCTTTCAAACGATCTTGGAGTCAACTGAACCATAAAAATATAGCATCTACACATTAAAAAGAAGCTAATAGTATCCATATCGACTATATTTAAGATGGGTCCAAAATGGACTCAAAAAATAAGTTCAAAAATAATAGGGGTAAAATCAAAATTTTATTTTAGAAATACATTCCCTAAGGTTATAGGAGTCTATAGTCAAAAACCCACTCGAAAATGAGTTAAAAACGAGGTCCAAATTAAAGAACAACCAATTTTAAGCATTATCAACAAAATCCGCAAAATCTTATTTTGAAATCAAGATTCAAGAGTGTTTTTGATGATATAATCAATGTAAATTAATGAAACTAAGGTTTTGGAGCTTACCCAAGATCAAATGGTAAAGAAAATCTCAAAAATCACCCAAACTAGAAGCTAGAAGGTCCAAAAATAGTGAATAATTGGAAAATGGGATTTACATACAGCGATGGCCCACTTAAGCAGCTATCTGACCGGTTAAGTGGCTTGAAGGTCGCTAAAGCAGCAAAGCCACTTAGGCCGTCCATCGCTTATGTGGTCATGTGCCGTAAAAGAGGACACCACTTAAGCAATACCTTCTCACTAAAGCGGCTACCGCTTAAGCGGTACTTTGGCCGCTTAAGTGGATACACCAGATATTAGCAAGTGCTGAGTTTGTGCAAGCCAAAAATGCTTCGAATGGATCCTTGAAATTTGTTCAGGACCCCACAAAAATAAACCATATATGCTACCAGACTATTTTTGATTTTTTAGACTCAATGGCAACGTCAGATTCTCGAAAAAGGATTGTTTTCAACAAATTAACCCCTAGGATCCCTAAAAGCTTATTTAAACTAGTTTTCAAATGAACGGTTGAAATGCAAAATGACGGTTCCGAATCTGAACCAACCCCACTACTAATCTAAATTCGACATTCTGGATCTAATGAAATAGTCCAAATCGCCATTCGGTACTCAAAACATCGAATGTTGATTAAAGTCAACTATAGGACTTTTAAGGCCTCTAAAAATCAGAAACTCTCCCAAAACCTTTTCAAAGCTATTGAAAATCATGCCAACCATTCTCATACTCCAAAATCAACATGTAAAAACTACGGAGAATGACAAAATAGTCAAATCACATAAAAAGTCAAATTTCATTAATCAGGTCATTACAACTACCTCCACGTTGTCGTATGTCATATGATACAGTGATTCGTATTGTTGCACCTACACCTATCACTCCTCTGCTTAACCAGACAGACTTATTTGCCCACTATTTTAATTAACTGGTTCCAAATGGAATCTAGTTGAACATGAATAATACATCGGTTGCTTGGCCTATTGAATCAACTAGTTCAACAATCAGGAGTACCAGAAATGTTTTATTGGTCGAGCAGCTTGACTTAGAGTTTAGGATTTAGGATATTGAGGGACCATGGTCTAGGATTTTACTATTTTGTTTTATTGTAATCTCCATCTTATGTTTTTTGCAAAATTTATCCTTTATTTAAGTTTATATTTTGAGTCCATTTTGATGAAGCGACATCGTACTTACTCTCTAATAATAAGGCACTGTCAAACTTTAGTGTAAACTCAAGCAATATAATGGTCTTATGAGAACGGAGATTATCTTTCAACAAGAAAAAAGTATCACTAAGCAGTTACCAATAATCACATAATGACGGAAAGGAAAGTAAGAGAATATTTACTATCGCTTAATAAGGAATTATATTTTTATGTATAATATTTAACCAAAATTTTGTTTTAAGGATATTGATACTATTCTACAAGTCAGGAACACTATACCTTGGTATACACGTGCGGTAAAACTAGTATAAAAAATATAATTGAGGATTAGCATATAATATTTTAAAGAGTACAGGGAAATACAATTTCTGAATTTTGTATGAGTCTAATAAGCAAAACAAAAAAAGAGAAAGCAAAAAAATGCTGCATTTGGGATTTACAAAATCTAAAATAAATCAAAACTGAGTTGTTTTTTTTGAGAAATATCTAGATTTACGCCTTAAAAAAAAAAAGAAGAGAAAGCACAAAAAATATTGCATTTGAGATTTACAAAATCTAAATAAGTCAGAACTAAGTTGTTGCTTTTAAAAAAATATCTAGAATTATGCATTAAGAAAATAGAAAGAAAAAAAAAGAAGAGGAAGCGGGAAAAAATTTGCAATTGAAATTTAAAAATATAAAATAGGTCAAAATTAAGTTGGTTTTAAGAAATATCTAGAATTATGACTTAACAAAACAGAAGGAAAAAAATGATAAAGCAGGAAAAACGTGCATTTGGAATTTACAAAATCTAAAACAAGTCAAAAATGAGCTAATTTTTAAAGAACTATCTAGAATCATGCCTTAATCATAATTATAACATTAAACTTCTTACTTATCTCATGTTTAATATGAAAATATTGCTCGCCATATTGCAAGTTCTAATACTTTATATTTCTACGATTATTTCTTTAGTTCCTCACCAATTCATTTCGCAATTCTCCAAAAAATACTTTACAAAAAATACTGCAGCCACCACTTCTCTACTTAATCAGACAGACATATTTTTCCACTATTTTAATCAACTGGTTCTGAATAGGATCCAGTTGGACATGATGCATTGGACGGTAGGCCTGTTGAATCAACTAGTTCATTAATTAGGAGTACTAGAAACGTTTCATTGGTTGAGGATCTTGACTTAGAGCTTAGGCTTTAGGATTTTGAGGGACCATGGGCTAGGGTTTTACTATTTTGTTTTATTGTCATCTTCATCTTATGTTTTTTACAATATTTATCTTTTATTTAAGTTTATGTTTTGAGTCCACCATACTTACTCTCTAATAATAAGGCATTGTCAAACTTTAGTGTAAACTCAAGCAATATAATAGTCTTATGAGAAAGAGGATTGTCTTTTAATAAGAAAAAAGTATCACGAAGCAGTTACCAATAATCACATAATGATGGAAAGGAAAGTCAGAAATATTTACTATCGTTTAATAAGGAATTATATATTTATGTATAATATTTAACTAAAACTTTGTTTTAAGGATATTGATACTATTCTACAAGTCAGGCACACCACAACTTAGTAATCACGTGCAATACATGTGCGACAAACTAGAAGTTTTAAGGATATTGATACTATTCTACAAGTCAGGCACACCACAACTTAGTAATCACGTGCAATACACGTGCGACAAACTAGTATCAAAAAATATAATGAAGGGTTAGTATATAATATTTTAAAGAGTACAGGGGAAAATAATTTCTGAATTTTGTATGAGTCTAATAAGCAAACAGGAAGAAAAGAGAGTAAGCAAAAAAAAAACGTTGCATTTGAAATTTACAAAATCTAGAAAATATCAAAACAGAGTTGTTTGTAAGGAAATATCTAGAATTATGCCTTAACAAAACAAAAGAGAAGGCACTAGAAATGTTGCATTTTGGATTCACAAAATCTATATAAGTCAGAACTAGGTTGTTTTTTTAAAAAAGAAATATCTAAAATTATGACTTAAGAAAATAGAAGAAAAAAAGAGGAAGTGGGAAAAAATTTGCATTTGAAATTTAAAAATCTAAAATAAGTCAAAATTGAGTTATTTTTTTAAGAAATATCTAGAATTACGCCTTATCAAAATAGAAGGTAAAAAAGAAGAAGCAGAAAAAAAAATGTGCATTTGGGATTTACAAAATCTAAAATAGGTCAAAACTGAACTATTTTTAAGAAATATCTAGAATCACGCCTTAATCATAATTATTACATTTAACTTCTTACTTATCTCGTGTTTAATATGAAAAGATTGCTCGCCATATTGCAAGTTTTGATCCTTTATATTTCGACGGTAATTTCTTCAGTTCCTCACCAATTCATTTCTCAATTCTCCAAAAAATACTGCAGCCACCAACAAATAGAATGGCTCATCAAAACATCACATCAAGGCCTGCAGGTGTTTGGTGTTATATAAGCAGGATATGTCATGAGGTGTTTACCTCACGTCAAGTACTCGTTGGACACCATCGCAAGAACAAGTTTTAGGGCAACTTAATAAGAAGTGTGCCCTATCCTAAGTTCTTTGTTCCATCTTTCTACATCTTCGACCTCGACCATTACATGAGTAATCTCGAATCAAGGCCTCATCCAAGAAATCCGATGATGTATGAGCCTCGCAGACTACCTGTCACGACCCAAAATGGGCACGTGACGGAACTTGTCAAACCCTTTGGACAAGTAAGCCTAACCCATCCCACAAGGATATAAAGTAAGGACTAAGACGCGAAAGAAGAAAATAAAACCCAAATGTAAATATAAACGAGACATGAGTCTCAAAGTTACATCTCAGGTCTGGTTGTCATCAATAAAAACCTCTAAATACAAATTTATAACGATAGCTAAAGTATCTTAAATGCAAATAAACATAAGATAAATAAAGAGAGATTCGAGTAAGCTTGAAGTCCGTCAGCCACTACCTCGATCTCCGCAAAGCCTACGCCGGCTGAAAATGATCTATAAACTGCTACTCGAACTTATACCTGCACGGTGCAGAAAAAAAAAGAAAAAGCAAAAAGGAGCAAGGATGAGTACAAAACCACATGTACTCAGTAAGCATTATCGAAAACTGATCCTAACCCAAAGAGATGGTAAGACCCACCACTCCAACTACCCAAGGTCTTCCCAATCATTCTATAACCCGCCGAAATCACGGTACTTTATCCTATCAAGGTAACCCCACATATTGATCAACCAAATATCAAATACGGGGTAGGCACACTAATCCAGGTGAGTTAACACTATCATTATATTCAACCTCAAGGGGATTCTTCATGATTAAGACTCACAATATGTAATAACATGCTTAAGTAGTTATCATTTACAAATGCTGATGAGACGCAATAGGGGGAGTACATATATAAGGGCGTGTCTCAGGACACCAAAGGATACTACCCATCTATATTCGATCAAACCAACATTATTCCCCAAGTCTCACAATACCACAACCTTTCAATTAATATACGATGAAGTAAGGTAATGTAATGAAGTGAAATGAATGCTTAAACACAATATCACAAAACAGGTTCTAACATGGAATACAGTACAAGAGTAAATACTAACATGATACTAAATCATACGAAGGAATGTCAATACAATGAAAATGATGTAATGCAATGTAGTGATGATGATAGAATGATGATATATATCTTGAAAGTTATAGCGTAACTTTCTGTATACACCCACCGATCTCACAGCTACCAGGTAGGACCCAGGGGGGTCGCAACCCATATACTCTCCATAATCTCAATCCACCTCTCCGGCTAATGTTCACGGATCAAGGTTACCACAATATCTCATAAAATATCTCATATCAACCTTACCGATACATACCTTGGTATAGGCATTTTATAAAGTGTCTCATTTTCTTACAAAATCAGAATATCTCAATGGTATCAATGTCTCATGAATATGTATGCATGATTTGAGGATGTAATGCTCACATTCAAGTAGTATGAAGATCAATATCCATTCAATACATGCATAGGTGAGCTAAAAACCAACTCAATGTATCAATAATTCATGATATCTGTCTCCACTTGGTACCAACGGAATAAATGGTGATGTAGTCATCAATATTATCATTTCCAAGCCCAATTTCGGGCATCACTATGATGAATATGTAATAAAATACTTAGATAAGGCCTACAATGTCAAGTCAAGCCCCCACTTGGGCGACACAATAATAGATATGGAATTTTAAATGCACAAATAAGGCCTATGATGATAGTTCAAGTCCCCATTCAGGCCATATAGTAATGAATAAGGCATATAATGCATAAACATGACCAATAATATCAAGTCAAGCCATTACTCAGCGACATAGTAAATAATATGGAAATTAAATACTCAATCATGGCCAATCAATACAATTCAAGCCCCCACTCGGGCATCACCACCGTATCTACTCTCAAGCAGTAATAATATGCACATAAGCCCCTACACGAGCACACAATGATAAGTATCAACAATCCCAATAACAATATAGCGTGAGACTATCCAAGCCTAGCCTGTCCCATACATTAAGCTTAATCAACTATTACAAGTTCATTCATGCTCTAAGTAACCTCTTAACCCCAATAATTCATCAAAACGATAATGACACAATTATCCTTTAAGAGTTTCTAAAGCCTCAAACATTACGTCAAAGTCCACTAAACATTTTACAAACCCCAAATTAGGCATTCAATACTAGCATTCAAGATCACTAAGTTATCTATCTATATTCTACTTCCAAGGATAGTTACAAGCAATAATTCTAACTAAGGAAAGCAATAATCTAACTATAATCCACCAAAAACTCAGGTACCTGCAGAGGTGCTCGCCATTTCACATAAGCAGGACCCCTAATCCTAAACGAATCACATATAATAATCAAATAAGCATACAACACATAAACACTTTGGAGAAAGCCAAGGTATATCTCAACTTGCCTCAAATGAAGACCCGCAAGCCAAAACGCAGTCCAACTGTCAACCAAAATCCCAAATTTCCTTAATTAACACCAAATGCATCCAATCACATCAAATACAACATCTACAAGTCAAAATGAAGCTAATGATACTCATATTGACCATATTTGAAATGGGACAAAAATGGACATTAAAAATAGATTTTGAAAATGAAGGGGTATAACTAGAATTTTAATTTAAAATCACTTTCTCCAAGATTAAAGAAGTCTATGGTTGAAAACCCACGCGAAAATGAGCTTAAAACAGGGTTCAAATCGAAGAAAAACCATTTTAAGCTTTACTAGTAAAAACCCCAAATTCCACTTTTGAAATCAAGAATTTAAAGTTGGATTTGTAAAGAAATCATTGGGAATCGATGGAATAGAGATATAGAAACTCACCCACGAAAGAAATATCGAAATCCTCTTTGAAATCGCCCTAATAAGAGCTCTAGAAGTTCAAAAATGGTGAAAATGTGAATTGGGGCCGAAATTGGAAATTATAATTTGTCTAGGTTGATTGCCCTTCACGAACATGTGCCCTGAGTGGCGAATGCAAGGTCTCCCCAACCCGAACATTCATGAATGCTACCCTAGGGTCGCAAGCACGAAGAAGAAACTCATCAACCCTTTGCGAACGAGAGCCTCTGGTCTCAAATGCGAGGGTATAGACACCTGGCCTTCGCGAATGCAATAGGGGAGGTCGCGAACGAGAAGAAGAAAGCATGCACCAACAACACTGCTAAACACCGACAAAAACAAGTTCTAAATGTCCCCGAGCAGACCCTTAGAATTCATTTGACACCCCACAGAAATAAACCAATAATGCTACTAGGCTAATTTTGACGTTCCAGACTCAGTGGTGTCGTCGGATTTTCGAAAAGACATTGTTTTCACAAAATTAGCCCTCAAGACCCTATTTTAGTAGTTTCCAAATGTAGGGTCCAAATGAGATCCAACAGCCATAAAACCAAACCAACTACGCTATTAACCCAAAATTAACATTTCAAATTTGTTGGCACAACCCATTTTGCCATTCGGTACTGGGATCAAGAAATGTTAACTGAAGTCAACCATTGGCTTCTTAAAGCTCAAAATATCCTCAAACTCAACCAAAACACTCTCGGTCTCCTCGGGAACCAAACCAACCGTTCCCACAACTCAGAAATGATACCAGGTAACCACAGGGAAAGGCAAAATGGTCAAAATATAGAAAATTCTCAAATTCAAAAAAAAGGATCATTATAGTATCCACCAATAAGATTTACATTCATCCTCGAACGTACAAACAAGAAAAACCAACATAGGTAAAAGGTGGAAGATACCCTTAAGAAGCATTAAACAAGCACTCCAACGTGGAGTCACAACCATAGCACTAATGGTCTCACCATAGAACTAGAATTCTATCACATAAGAACCCCACCAGGTCATAACACAAGTATCAAAAGGCTAGAATCTCAATGAAAAAGAATCTCTAAATCAATGAATTCCCTCTAAACTTATGAATTGAATCAAACACAATAGAGGTTCTAAACATGCTCGGCTAATCCAAACCTTACGAAGGCACCACAAGGCACATGATGTAACCACAAGACTAGAAATCACCCTCGGACCCACAAAACTAAGGGACTCATAAATCACATAACTACCCACCAAAACTCTGAATCAACCAACCTAAGGCCTATACTATCGCTTACAAAACAAACAACATTATATCCCAAGCTAAAGCCACTAGGACAGAAATCGATATCAAAACTACCCAAAACCTCTAAAAGCCATGCTTAGCACACCAAAACTCTACTCTACCATCATACTCTCATACCCAGCCCCTTTTGAGGCAACAACAAACACCATAACACTCTCTATACCACATACATGTACACAAAAATGGCATCAAATCCATGCGTGACTCATCATAAAGACACAAGCAAACCTCAATACCCAAAAGCCATCACACAACCCAAAATCCTCAACAACCTGGTAGAATAAAGAGTCTTTTTGATCCCGTACACATAAGCGATATCAGGAACCATCAACTCATAGAATAAGCGCAACAATCATGATATCTCACCGACGGATGCCCAAGTCATAAATCAATATCGGGAGAGACACTGCTAGACTCTACATAAGCTACCAATGAACCATACTATCGAGACTTCCAATTTCTTACTCAACTAATAGATAAGTCCTGAAGGTTTCAAAAATCCTTATGAACAAGATCCTTAACCTTTTATTAACTTAATTTTCCATCCAGAATTTGTTAACACAAGAGTCATGGTTTGATGAGTTACAACTTGGACCGATTCAAATCTCATTCAACCTTCTTTAGCAGGAAGACCACGAGGAATAACACATACTCAAATCGAAGCTTATGAGCTGAATATTCCTCCAAACCACTTAGCTACAGGAGTAACAAATGCCAGGCACCACTCTCCACTTGAAATCTTTCCAAATTAAAAGGCAAACATCCTCATAAGCTAAAATCTTCAATTCTAACCAAGGAGTCTCAATACTAATAGTGTATTCACGCAAGCAAAAGACAAATACTAAGAAAGTAACAATCGCGAGGCCTGAATGCCTGAAGTCTTTCCTTGTCCAACTAGAATCTTTTGCTTGCAATCCTTTCAAATCAAACACTCCACAATTATAGGCTATCACCAGATCCACCACTAATAAACATCGCTAGGCTTGCTATTATACAAAATTCGCAACCACGAGGCCAATCCATTCCACAATCTAAAAGTATACCAAAACTAAGAGTCGATCCACCATTATTCCACACATAACTATTAGGAACACCATACTCCCATATACCTAACTCCACAATACTCAAGAAATCAAACCAAATCCAGTGATATACTCTAAACGAGTCCCAACATAGGATCAACACCAAATCCACCCATAACATAACCATCAAGAATACATAACCAAACACCTAAACCCTTAATACCTAAGAAATCAGGCCTAAATACCCTATCCACCACTAAAGAAATATCTACGGGGTAGCAAATATCAACAGCTCCAGCAAAACACATAAAATCATATCAAAACTAAATGATGAATAAATAAATACATCGTAGAATGCATAACCACAGTCAAATACTTCTAAGGTATAGCAAAGGAACACCAAGAGTCATACCTGTGGCTACAGTACAAGAAGATCCTGCCTCGAGTCCATCCTGTGAGACATGATACTGGGACTTGTCATCTCCTAGAGGAACTGGTGAAACATCTATCTATCTAACATGTGGGTAACTCCTTCTATAGTGCCCAAAATCCCCACATAAGAAGTAACTCAAAGAAGTCGGAGCCCGCTCAATTAGGCTTGAAAAAACCAAATGACTACCAAGATTTAGCCCTCTCAAAGCATAACCACAAAGGTCCTGACCTCCTACATATCGCTATGAAAATCAAATCCCTAGGCTCTCTGACCAGTAAGCCTCTTATATCTCCACATGAACTCCTCTTGAAATACTCGAGCAAACTGAACCCAAGAAAGAGGAGGTGATCCTACTGGCCTACTCTCTACAAAGGTCCTCCACCACTGCCTAGCTGGCCTGAAAAACTGAAAGAAAGTGAAGTCTACTCCATTAGAATCCACCAAGTCCAACCTGTGTAACCTCTCACAGTAACCAAGCTAGAATATATAAGCATCAAACCTAGGATCTACATTAAATCAAGGGGTATCTACCCTCATGAACTCTACGAATCTAATCTGTCCTTCCATGGATATAAAGGGTAAGGTCACTGGATGTGGAGAAATCCTTGGCAATATCACATTAACACTAAGAGAATCAGTATGAATCGCAGATATATCTAGAGTTTAAATCCCTAAAGTAGCATGTTGAATCGGAATAGAAACCACACTCTAAAGGAAACCCAACAGTCAAACCAAACAATCCTCAGTCATAGGTACGATCATGAGTGGTGTCTGAACTAGACTCAACTCCTCTAACTCACTAGACCTACTATAACTCACCACTCTAGAATCTGAAGAGGCAATTCTAACCTAACCACTAGCTGGTCTAGACATCCCGATCTGACCCCTACCTCAAACTCTACTTCTATCGTGAACCGAAGGCATGATCTCTGAATCTCTAGCCACGAAAGAACGCATGCTCACCATCTATGAGAGAGTGAATAAGAGATTTTTGAGTTATACAAAGCTATGAAGGCACGAGAAAGAATGAAGAAATGGAAATCTCCTAAAGTCATGTAACCTTTCGAAGATAGAGAACGGACATCACCATACGGATCCGTGAGACTCTACTCAACTTGGCTTGTACTAATGAGACCAATGAACCTAGGCTCTGATACCAATTTGTCATGATCCAAAATGGGCACGTGATGACACTTGTCAAACCCTCCGAGTAAGAAACCCTAACCCATCCCATAAGGATATAAAGTAAAAAGGAGACGCAGAAGAGGAACATAAAGCCCCAACATAAATATAAATGAGAAATGAGTCTCAAAGTTGCATCCCAAGTCTAGTTGTCATCAGTACAAACCTCTAAATACATATTTCTAACAATAGCTAAAGTATCTTAAATATAGTTAAGCATAAGATAAATTAAGAGAGATCTGGGTATGCTTGAAGTCCATCAGCCACTACCTCGATCTTCGCAATGCCTATGCCGGTTGAAAAATGATCTATAAAATGCTACTCGGACTAATACCTGCACGGTGCAAAAAAATAAGAAAAAGAAAAAAGGTAAAAAGAAAAAGAAAAATGAAGCAAGGGTGAGTACTAAACCACATATACTCAGCAAACATTGTTGAAAACTGACCCTATTCCAAAGTGATGGAGAGAACCACCACTCTGGCTACCCAAGGTCTTCCCAATCATTCTATAACCTGCCGAAATCATAGTGCTTTATCATATCAAGGTAACCCCACACATTGGTCAACTAAATATCAAATACGGGGTAGGCACACTAATCCAAGTAAGTCAACACTATTGTTATATTCAACCGCATGGGGATTCCTTCATGATTAAAACTCATAATATGCTATAACATACTTAATCAATTATCATTTACCAACACTTATGAGACTAGCAATAGGGGGAGTATATATATAAGGGCGTATTCTATTTTTGATCAAACCACTATTATTCCCCAAGTGTCACAACAACACAACCTCTCAATCGATATACAATGAAGTAAGGTAATATAATAAAGTGAAATAAATGGTCAAATACAATATCACAAACAAAGTTCTAACACGGAATACAGTACAAGAGTAAATACTAACATGATACTAAATCATACCAAGGAATGCCAACGCAATACAATGTAGTGATGATAATATAATGATGATATATGTCTTGAAATTTATTGCGTAACTTTCAATATACACCCAATGAGCTCACAGCTACTAGGTAGGACCGAGGGGGGTCACAACCCATATACTCTCCATAATCTTAATCTAGATCTCCTGCTAATATTCATGGATCAAGGTTACCACAATATCTCATATCAACCTTACAGGCACATACCTCGATATAGTCATTTTATAAAGTGTCTTATTTTCTTTCTAAATCAGAATATCGCAATGATACCAATGTCTAATGAATATGTATACGTGATATGCAGATGTAATGCTCACAGTCAAGTAGTATGAAGATCAATATCCATTCAATAAATGCATAAGTGAGCTCAAAATCAACTCAATGTATCAATAATTTATAATATCAGTCTCTCCTTGGTATCAACAGAATAAATGGTCATGTAGTCATCAATATTATCATTTCCAATCCCACTCTCGGGCATCACTATGATGAATATGTAATAAAATACTCAGATAAAGCCTACAATGTCAATTCAAGCCCCCACTCAGGTGACACAATAGATATGACTCTTCAAATGCACAGATAAGGCCTATGATGATAGCTCAAGCCCCCACTCGAGCGATATAATAATGAATAAGGCATATAATGCATAAATATGACCAACAACATAAAGTATAGCCCTTACTCGGTGATGTCGTAAATATTATGGCAATTAAATGAACAATTACGGCCAATTAATACAATTCAAGCCTCCACTCGGGCATCACTACCGTATCTACTCTCACTCAGTAATAATATACACATAAGCCCCCACATGGGCACACAGTGATAAGTATCAACAATCCCAAAAACAATGTAGTACGATACTACCCAAGGCTATTTTATACCATACAATAAGCTTCATCAACTATTACAAGTCCATTTATGCTCTAAATAACCTCTTAACCCTAATAATTCCATCAAAATAATTATGACACAATTATCCCTTAAGAGTTACTAAAGCCTCAAACATTACGTCAAAGTACACTAAATACGAAACAAGATCCAAATTAGGCATTCAATACTAGCATTCAAGATCACTAAGTTATCTATCTATATTCTACTTCCAAGGATAGTTACAAGCAATAATTTTAACTAAGGAACATATTAATCTAACTATAATCCACCAAAGACTCCGTTACCCATGAGGTGCTCTCCATTTCACCTAAGCGGGACTCCCAATCATAAACAAATCACATTTACCAATCAAATAGGCATACAACACATAAACACTTTGGAGAAAGTCAAGGTATAGCTCAACTTGCCTTAAATGAAGACCCACAAGCCCAAACATAGTCCAAACCTCAATCGAAAGCCCAACTCTCCCAAATCAACACCAAATGCATCCAATCACGTCAAATACAACATCTATAAGTCAAAATAAAGCTAATGATACCCACATTGACCATGTTTGAAATGGATCAAAAACGGATCTAAAAAATGAGTTTTTAAAATAAAAGGGTAAAACTGGATTTTTGATTTAAAATCACATTGCCCAAGATTAAAGGAGTCTATGGTTGAAAACCCAAGCGAAAATGAGCTTAAAACGGGGTTCAAATCAAAGAAAATCCATTTTTAAGATTTACCAGTGAAACTCCCAAATTCCACTTTTGAAATCAAGAATTTAAAGATGGATTTGTAAAGAAATCATTCGGAATCGATGGAATAAAGATATAGAAACTCACCCATGAAAGAAATCTTGAAATTCCCTTTGAAATCGCCCTAAGTCGAGCTCTAGAAGTAAAAGAATGATGAAAATATGAATTGGGGGCGAAATTGGAAATTATAATCTGTCCAATACGATTGGCCTTCGCGAACGCGGGAACTGAGTTGCGAACGCGAGGTTACCCCCACCCGAACCATCGCAAATGCAAGCCTAGGGTCGCGAATGCAAAGAAGAAACTTATCAACCCTTCGCGAACACGAGCCTTTGGTTGCGAACGCGAGCTTATAGGCACCTGGACTTCGCGAACGCGAAGAAGAAAGGCATGCACCAGCAACACAGCTGAAAACCAGCAAAACCAAGTTTGAAATGTCTCCTAACGAACTTTTGGAATTCATTCTAGACCCCACAAAAATAAACCAATAATGTTACTAGTCTAATTTCAATGTTCCGAACTCAATGGCAACGTCGAATTTTCAAAACGAGATTGTATTCACAAAATTAGCCTCCGGGATCCTATTTTACTATTTTTCAAACAAAGGATCGAAATGAGATCCTAAAGCCATGAAACCAAACCTACTATGCTACTAACCCAAAATCGACATTCCGAATCTGCTGGCACAGTCTGTTTTGCCATCTGGCTTTTAGATCAAGAAATGTTGACCAAAGTCAACCATTAGCTTCTTAAAGCTCAAAACAACCTCAAACTTGACCAAAACATCCCCGATCGCCTCAGGAATCATGCCAACCATCCCCACAACTCAGAAATAATACCAGACAATCATAGGGAAAGGCAAAATGGTCAAAATATAGAAAATTCTAAAATTAAAAAAATTAGGATCATTACACTTCCTGTCCGTCCACTGTCATTATTTGACTCGTTGCATGGGGTGCCTCTCCAACCTCATGGTCATTTGTGATATAATAATCCATTAAAATAGAAGGAACAAGAGATTATGTAGGTGACTCCTCAACCTTGTTATGGTCGTATGCCATACATTTACAATCATCCTTTGCAACAATAACAACAACAACAAGAGATGGTGCAGGTGACTCAAAGACCTCGTTACGATCATATGCCTTACATTTACAATCAACCGCAATAACATCCAAAGGAAATAGTGCAGGTGAACTCATTGACCTCTTTGTGATCATATATCGTATATTCTTAATCAACTGCAGTAGCAGGTGCAACAACCTCCTCATGGACATATGTTGTATATTAATAATAAATCGTATCAAGAGGTACAACGACCTCCTCATGGTTGTATGTCATATAGTGCAGTAACTCATGTTGTTTCACCTATACCTATCACTCCTCTACATAATCAAAAAAACTTATTTATCCACTATTTTAATAAACTAGTTTCGAATGGGATCCAGTTGAACATGAATGATGCATTAACTTCTAGGCATGTTGAATCAACTAGTTCATCAATTATGAGTACCATAAATGTTTCATTGGTTGAGGAGCTTGATTTAGAGCTTAGGCTTTAGGATTTTAAGGGACCATGGGCTAGGCTTTTACTAGTTTGTTTTATTGTCATCTCCATCTTATGTTTTTTGCAATGTTTATCTTTTATTTAAGTTTATGTTTTGAATCCATTTTGATGAAGTGACACTGTACTTACTCTCTAATAATAAGACATTGTCAAACTTTAGTGTAAAATCAAGCAATATAATAGTCTTATGAGAAGGGGGAATGTCTTTGAACAAGAAAAAAGTATCACAAAGTAGTTACCAATGATCACATAATGATGGAAAGGAAAGTCAGAGAATATTTACTATCGTTTCATAAGTAATTAAATCATTTCTAGTCCATAACCAGCCTGCCACTAACCATACCATAACAACTAACAATAATGTAACCGACTACTCCAGACAGCCAATAACCCCAAACGGGACCCCATAAGACCGAAGAGGCATAAAGAAACACTAAGCAAATGACAATTATAACCTATACCTATACTGACCCCCATAAGATCAATAGATACATAAGCCAAACAATTATACTGGTGGTAGGCAATGCATATGAATGAATGAATACAACATAAACCAGTGATACTATAACAACTAAGTGCCAAACCCTACAAAGCGTACACCCGTCCTCTAGCGCAGTAGCTCATAAAGGCAGGACCTATGACGACCATCCTTCTCCGGTATCATGGTTTATCGGACGAAAGGGCCTATAACTTAGGATATCAATATTACACTGCCTGGTCCCGAACCAAGAATTCAAGTAACCATCATAACCAATATACTCCATCTAGTGCCAGAGAGAGATATAAAGTATAGTAAGAAGTGTCAGACTTGATTTTTTAATTTTTAATGAATCAATTTTAAACTTAAGAAAGATGGGAATAAATCTAGTTTTAGAAAATAGTAGTAAAACCAAGGTTTTAACTGGAATCGTACCACTAAATAAGCATAAATGCGCCTAACTGTATGCATGCCATCCAAGTTATGCAATCCATAGCCATAATCTCAACACCAAAGTCGAACTACTCAATCTTAACTATCCAAACCGATCTTGTTGATGAGTAAGCATTCACACTCCATAATCTATCAAAACTTTCACGCCATCATTCAAAGGAGTCAAAAATCACAATTGGAGCCCATAAGTCTTCACTGATGTCAAATACCCTAATCAACCTTACTATCAAAAATCAAGAATATATCCAACGATCCTCGCAAGGGCTGAAATTGAAATATTGCCAAAGAACTTAATCACAACTGAGGTAAACTACTGTCTGAAGATACAAGTAGTCAAATCCACATCTGATGAGGGCATAACACATAAAGGCATTAAAATCTCAAGCAACTCAGAAAAAAATAATCTTATCCTGGACCTCAAGCTAATTCGAACCAATACTCAAGCTATGATGATGAGTACTCGCTCTCAAAAGATACCCACTTTGGTCACCGACAACTGATACACAGATATACCCCCAAATAGAAGAACCTCACAAAGTTATATTAGGTCAAACAAATACCAAAATGAGGAATTTTAGAATTCACCCATGTAAACCAACCTTAACTCAAATGAACCATGAACCACATCATAGAGGGAATAAGGCACCCAACTCAACACCAACACCAAGATTAAGACTACTACCGGGAGATGAACTTGACAAAATGGAAAACAAACCACGGACTAATCAAAAGGATCGCCAATGCTAGAATAATAACCAAAAACACGGAAGTCCCAAACCCTCCTTCACTTTCACAATCCACTCAATAACCAACACTACTGATAGAAAAGAAAGACCAACCAACCAAAGGTAGCCGTCTAAGCCAAATGGACAAGATTCCCAAGGAATGAGATACTAACTAGATAACACTAGTCTAGCCATCTATCAAACAAAAAAAATAATCAAAGTTTAAAAAATCCCAAAAGTAACAATAGTAATAATAGAATCACCAGTATAAGGTCCAGGTGGCACAAAATGAGAAACATAACTAGCACCATTCTAAGATCACAACAAGGCCAAAATGCCAAAGAAAAGGGACTTAAACCCAAATATTGCACCCCAAGGACATTACCACACCGATCCACTCAATCCGCTACTAAAAGAAATCATTTATGGGGGTAGTCATATATGCAGAAATCTACACAAAAGCTTACAACAATCAATCTAGTAACATCAAGGCATATGAGCATCTATGGGTATGAAAACCCCAGCTCCATACAAGTAGAACTTAAAGTATATAAAAACAAAAGCGCACCTATCTAATGGAATCCAAAGTCATAGTCCCTGACATGACCAAAGAAGTACAAATTTGAATGTGTCTAAACCCGGATTGAGCAACTGAATGATCAATTGAAATACTAAGGACATCGTCTCTAGATGAAGGTGCCATAACACTAAGGGAATGACTTGGTGCACTGAACACTCCAGAATCCTATATTGGTGACACTCTCTGGACTAATGGTCAGTCTTTCTATAGTCATAACAAACCTCTGAAGCTCTAACCTAATGAGTACATGAGCTGACCCCAACTGACCAACCATCTAACGTCTTGGGTACTCCCTATACCAATGACCAATCTCATATAATCAAAGCATGCCCTTGGGACTCTCTTATACATTGTACCTGTTGACCCAGAAAGGTCGCCATGACCTGAAGACCTAGACCGAATACTTTGTGATATTTGACCAAAACTCTATCCAATGTGACCACCACGACCTATATGAGAATATCCCATAACATGAGGTGCTACCTGTAGGCACCTAATAGTTTGGAAGCAATATTGATGTCTATTGGGAGGATCCCTACCTCTGGGAATTATACCACTAACATTGAATAGCTGACATGGCCCCTTACTGCCAACTCCATTTATATCAATACATGCCTTCTATGTAGTCCTTGCATGATCAACTAATTGAAGAAAGGTAGACCCAGTTTTTATCAAATGCTTAGATGCCAAGTGTAGTGGTAAATCTAACCCTCTAATAAATCCACGCACCATCTTATGCTCTGTAAAGAATAATATAGGGGTATAACTGGCCCACTCGAGAAACCCAATATCATACTCTGAAGCTGATAAGGATCCCTATTGAACACCAGTAAATCCAACTCTGGTCTAAGAACTACTCATTGTATCGGGGACCTCCACTAACTGTGAAGTATCCATGAAAAGACTCAGAATCCCCAACACTGTATCCTAAAAAGTTGAGGTGGTCATAAACCGTATCAGAAACTGGGCTAACCCCAAACCCTTTGGTTGATGCTGAAGATCTTTGATATGAATCTCTAACTCCCTAATCTGATGATGAGATGAAACTCTAGTAACATACGCTGAAGTCCCATCTGCATATATTTACAACCTTGTGCTATCCATCTAGGAAAGAGTGGAGTCAAAAGAGGTTCTTAGAGGTTCATAGAAGTGCATACACTATAAGGAATCAAGGAATAGAATTTCCCAAGAATGCCCCACAACCTCTAGAAGATAGGATACATATGTCTCCATACTAATCCGCATGACTCTACTAGGCACTTAGCTCTTGTACCAAACTGGTCAATTTGTCACGACCCAATTCTAAGGTCATGATGGCACCTACTATAACCTGCCAATAGGTAAGCCAACCCATTGTCTGAAACAACAAGTAATGGACTAATAAGAAAAGTAGATCAATACTAATAATATAAGAAGAAGACAAGAAGAAAGTAAATATATACCCAAAACCTGGTAAAGTTAGTACAAGGGATTCTAATACAATAGGCAAGAACTAGTACTATGATCTGCAAGCTGTAGAAGTATAGTATGAGTAACAAATACGTGGTACTCAGTAGGCATCGACCGACTGAGCTCCAAATATAAAGCAGCCATAAATAACATGTAAAGCAAGAATATACACTATAGGAAACTATCAAAGAAATGAGACATAATAACACTAATGAGACCATAAGGATAAACTATCCTATTCTAATAGTAATTAGGGAAGAAAGTTCAATACCATATATCACTAGTCAATACACAAAAGAAGAGTGAAAGAAGGATATATAGTAGTAGTAAGAGGCCAAAAATGATATATACAATAAGAATAGATAAGAAAGGAGAGGGATATATTAATACCATCTAACCTAGTGTCCAACTGGTATTGTAACCATAGCCTCAGGCCCAATAATATATATAAATTAACATAATGATAATACCATAAATTGGGAAACTACGGTAAATAAGGGCATAAAACTACTAGAAGGATCTAATCGGTGAAATATAGTCCGATTCACTAAGTAATGGAAAGTCTTATACTAAAGGGTTCCTCATGCCAACCTATGGCTAAATGAGTCAATAATCAAGTGTAATAGGATTCTGCAACCATAACGAGTATTCTTGTCCAAGGTCTGGGTCATATTTCTATTCTAAATCCCCTAGATAGGTCAATTCATTATATTTCTAGGTATAAACCTATCCTATAATCCCTACCTAGCATGAAACATATACAATACACAACCTCATAAAAAAAAGTAGACTGAAGCCTACCTCAAAGCTGAACTGTGAATCTCGAACCATCCGAACCGCCAGTCTTTGCTCCACAATCATGGAATGTCGTCCCGCTATCAAAATAATAATCTACATATTAATTTGAATAAAATGATACCTATATTTCATTATAACACTCTAGGCCTAAAATTGGGTCAAAAATAGGCCTGTGGGGCCTGCTAACGAAATCCCAAAATTGAATCCATCACAAGGTTCCTCGAAGGACAAGGAATGTGTGTTCAAAATTTGCACACAAATGGGGTATAAATTGGGACACAAATTAGCCCATAAAGCTCGAAGAATTTAACCCTAAAACCAAGAATTTAAATGGATTTTGGGATGAAATAACGCAAGAATAAAATGGGAAAAAGACCAAGGAATGATGGATTAACATACTTGAGCTCAATGGGATAAAATACCAATAATTTTCAAGCTCCAAGGGCCTCTAATAGCAGAAAAATGATTGAAAAATAAATGAAAATTGGGAAAGAGGGAGTTATATACTGCCAGGGAGTTACCCATCGTGAACGTGAGGCCCTCTGGTCATGTTCGCGAGAAACAACAAAAATTCCCTTTGTGAATATAGGCAAAGGGCCACAAACGTGAAGGCTTATCAAGATAGACCATTATGAATGCGGGTAACAAAATGTGATAGCGAAGAAGGAAATGTATCGAGTCAGACTCACCCTTCATCGCGAACGTGATTGGAGGGCTCATGAATGTGAAGGTCAAAGACATGACCCTTCACGGATATGGCCATCTTCTCACAAAAGCTAAGGGCTAATATTTCTGCACCAGCTACTGTAAACCAACAAAAGGGCTAACCAACGGACTCTGATCGAGTGCTCAAAATTCGTTCGGAACCCCGTGTGCGCAAATAAACTATGATACCATACCAAATTCAACATTTCAGACTTAACAGAACCATTGAAATTTCCAACTGAGTTCATTTCGATAAAAATAGGTCCCCACACCCACAGTTTTATTTTTACCAAATCTACTCAATAGCTTAAAATGAGTCCGAAAGCCTTGGGACGTGGACCAAGGGTCATGCTAGCCTTAAATTAACATTCTGCAGCTGAAGGTACTGTCGAAATTCTCATTTGAGGTTGTCTACTAGGAATTTTGGTTCGAGACTAATTTATTAACAATAAAATCTCCAAAATAGGAAAATAAGCCTAAAACCCAAATGAATTATCCAAAAACTAAACTGACAGTTCCGGCCAGTCATAAATGACATGTAGTTACTAAATTTATGAGAAGGCTTAAAACATCAAAAACATACAAAAATTGAGAAAATAACATGGAGGGTTATTACACTAGAAAATCTATCAAAAATGGTGTGGTCACGATCTAAAATTTGGGTTAAAAGGCATCAAAGTCCAACCGAGCTTGAGTAGTCAATATATCAAATAAAAATATGAAAATAACCCTGCACATAGAAAATTCCAAGCAATTTAATAATAACGATCAATAAAGAATAGTTCAAAGCATAAGAAGGATAAATAAATAAATAATGCAATGCAATGCTATGCAATGTGTAACACCTTCAATATTTGGGCTAATAATTGAACCATTCTAAGTATGTAGTTAGACCAAATTGTAATGACCCTCTAGGTCATCTCCTTCAATTTTGTGCATTTTCATCATTTAGAGATTTCCTATAACTTCCCTAGGTCATTTATGACTTGTTGGGACTGACTGTTTGGTTATTGGATAGTTCGCTTGGTTTTTAGAGCCATTTTCTTATTTAGGAGCTTCTGAAGTTAAGAAATGGGTCTCGGGCCTAAACATCAGGTAACCAACCTCAAATGACATTTTTGATAGTCTCAATAGCTCTGAAACATTGATTTTAGGCTAGAGGGATCTGTGGTCCTGGTCTCGAGGCTTCCAGACTCTTTTTAGGCTATTTAGTAGAATTTGGCAAAAAATGGCTCCTTGAGGTATGGGTCCCACTTTTTATCGAAATGACCTAGGATAGAAATTTTGATAGTATTGTTAAGTCCATAATTTCAAATTTGGTAAGGTAGCATAGTTTATTTGCGAGCATGGGATTTTGAACCAATCTAGAACACCCGGTCGGAGTCTGTCAAGATTAGCTAAACTTGGTTGTTTCTAAGTATCTGGTACAATCAGTTAAGCAGCCAAAGGATCCCTTAAGTGATAATTGCTTTAGTAAACTTGGACAGCTTTAGCGGAGCTGGCCAGCCTTGGCCTGGTTACTTTAGCGGCCTCTTGGTACGTCCCTTGTCCGTTCTAGATGACCGAGCCAGCTGCGGTGGGGGTCACCTAAGAGACCTTTGGGAACTTAAGTAATTACCTATAAAGAATTCATTTAGACATTTAATCTTCCATCACTGGTATGTTACCTCTAGAGCGGTCATTTAGCCGCTTAAGCTTCCATCGCTGGTATGTTATATATTTTTTATTTCCTTCTTCTCCAACACTTTAACATAAGTGTATCCTTCATTGTTGGGTATTTTAAGCTCAAATTCAGTGAGGTTTTGAGCTTGTATGGTTGGCATTTAGGTCGGGATTATGGTGTTGAGTGTATAGCGTCTATATCTTGTAAGTAATTTGGTTAATCTCTGCTTAATTTAGTAGTTAGATTCTTGACTTTTCCATGGTGTTTGGACTGATTTGAGGACTGATTTAAGCTTGTAATAAGCTACTCTTTTATGGTATTTGATCCTTGAGCTGCGTGGACACTGTGATGGTTTCAATTTTTCGATTTTACAAGTAGCCCCTACATAGGATTTTTAGTCCGATTTCTGACCCAGAGCATTTATATGCAATATAGATATCATTTTTCATGTCTTGATTTATAAACTATTATTTTGATAGCATGGCAGCTATCGGAGGCCTCTTAGAAGGGGAAATCTCTAGTTTAGAGGATTTAGTGAGCGTTCAGCGACGTCCAGGTAGGCTAGGCTTACCCTATCTTTTATATTGAGCTTACTTATGGTATTAGTGTACTATTGTTCTAGTTATGGGTAGGTAGTTTTAGCCAGTTATCATTGCAGTATTTAACCTCTTATTTAGCCGATTAGGGCCTCGTTTTGATAGTGGTACTGGGTTCTGTTGGACATAATTTTATGGCCTCTCGTTATTACCCATTATTTTTGGTTCGAACCCAGCATATGGCCTCTTGTTGTTATCTACTATTTCTAGTTTGATCTTGACATCTGGCCTCTCATTATTACTCATCGATGTAGGTTCAAGCCCGGTGCACATCTGGATAGTTATTATCATGGATTTGGGTTCAGATGGTTACTTGAGATTGGTGTAACTACGGTTACTTATGTTGTTACTTTAGTTACTTCTTGTATGCACCCACTAGTTTATAGGGGCTCAGTAGGGTTAATTATCTTCTTCTGTGTGTCTTCTGGGCTTATGGGGGATCGGTTAGGTTATAGTTATTTTATGTTTCTTACCATTGAGTTATTTATTTCCTGTATTGCCCTTATTTATTTCCTTTATCACACTTGCATAGCTCAGTTGATATTTATATTTCTACACTTGTTTCTGCTAACTTAGCTTACACTCTCGCATTTTATTTATACTTTTACTATATTTAAGCTCAATCGGCTGATGTTGCCTACTGAGTACCCAATGTTTTGGTACTCACACTGCACTTCTACATGTTTTCCCTGATGCAGATCCAAGTATAAGCCACCAGTATTGATGCTATCCTCTGGCCTTGCTGATTGATTTAGAGATGGGGTTAGCTTCTAGAGTCCGAGGCTGATCCTTCTCCATCTATTCTAGTTATAGTCTTTTTCATTCGAGACTAATGTGTATATCATGATTCTTTTTGGATACTATCTAGTATTCTTAATGTGCTAGTAGTGGCTCTAGTATCGACCTTACCAGGTCTTGGGAGGGATTCCTTATGTATATTTTTTCCTTCTTCTTCTCCTGTACGATTTGTTATGTATGTTTTTCTTTTTGCTTCTGCTTATTTTTACTGCTGTTATAGTTTCTATCCAATTTTTCCTTATTTTCCACTCGATAGCCCATTACTTATCATTCCAGGCTATGGTTTGACTTGCCTACTATTGTGGTAAAGTAGGTGCCATTATAACTTGAGAAATCAGGTGTGACATCTTGGTATCAGAGCTAGGTTTCACTGGTATTATTGGTACAAGAGCTAATGTTTAGTAGAGTCCCATTGATCGGTATAGAGATATTTATATCTTATATTCAGGAGGCTAGAGAATATTTTTAGGAAAAATCACATCTTTTTGGTTCACTTTCGTGCGTTGCGTCTATATTGGTTTTTGAATCCTTATTTGTTTCACTCTTTCGTAGATGGCTAGGACATGGGGTGCGATAGTTCGGGATCAGAACAATGAACCAGCTGCTAGAGCACTAGTAAAGGGCAGAGTTCATCCCCAAAGTTGACGGCAGGCTAGAGCAGCAAACCTAGTTTGAGATCAGGCTAGGGATCCATCACCAAATCTTATTATTGCTCTTAAGCCTAAGATAGCTCCACAGATTTTGGTGCCATAATAGCAGGTGGGCCATGGAAAAGCCCAATCCCTACTTGGGTTTATATCTTCTTTAGTTCTTCGGGATGCATTGGTATAGTTATTGGGTTTAGTTGGTGGTATGTCGATCGACGAAGCTCAACCATCAACACAAGGTGGTATTGACTTAGGGGTGCACCGTATAACTCTGGATCCTAGAGAAGAGGTCTCATTAGCATTGGTAGTTCAACATATGGTAGTTACCCAGAAAATTATGTTTGCAGTGTTGCAGACGATACTGGGGCAATTTCTGAGATTGAATCCACACAGGTTTGGTAGGACCCTATGAGAGGATTTTATGAGTTACTGACCAGTTATAAGGAGAGGTTATGGAATTTAGGATAGGTAGAGTCACACGGAGTGGATTTTGTTGTTTATCGAGAAGGTGGTGGAGAGCTTATCTTGATTTTAGGCCAGCTGGAACTCCACTCATGACTTGGACTCAGTTCTCCAAGGTTTTCTTAGGGAAATATATACCTTGCAGCATGCGCGAGTTCCTGAGAGATGAGTTTTCTTGATTGAGACAGGGTTCTATGTCTGTAGTCGAGTATGAGGCGAGATTTTATGAGTTAGCCTGATGTGCCACTATGATTCTTCCTACTAAGTATGAGTGGATTTGATGTTTTGTTAGCGGTTTGAGATTACAACTTTGCAGGGCTACATAGAGTTTGGTAACTTTGGGGAAGTCTTTTTCTTATATTACATAGAAGGTTTATTCTATAGAAGAGATGGATCGCGAGGCCTAAGGGGGAAGCGATAAGAGACCTCATTATCATAGTAGTTACAGTGGGAGATGCAACGGTTCACAATTCAGACGTCGAGTCTTTCATGGTAGGTACCCTTAGCAGTAGCCTTATCAGCTTTAGGGTCAGGCTAGTAGGCTAGTTCGGCAGTGCTTTAGATATTAGATGGGGTCATACCAATTATATTGGTTCTGGTAGTTAGAGTAATAGTCATATGTAGGGGGTTATTCAGTTAGTATCATCGGGTTGAGGTGGTCATTTTGAATTAGTCAGACCTTATAAATGGAGAAAAGTGCCAGGAGAGTGTTATAATTATAGGGTTGTCGGTCACATTGCCCAAGAGTGTACCTAGAATGGGATGATTAAGTGTTCAGTTCAAACTACACAGCCAATCAGATCAGTACCGCCTTCAGCTAGAGGTGGTGCACAGGGTTGTAGGGGTGGTCCTCAAGGTTGCAAATATGGTCCGCAGAGAGGTAGGATAGGTAGTCGAGCCGGTACTCAGTTAGGTGGCGGAGAGGGTTATATGTATATTATACCAGTTAGGTAAGAGGCTGAGGCTCCGGATGTTATGATTACAGATATAATTTTTATATGCCATCAGCCAGCTTATGCTTTGTTTGATCTCGGTTACACATTTTCATAGGTTTCTGCTTATTATACACCGTAGTTGGGTTTGTGTTCAGAGTCTTTATTTGTTTCATTGCATATAGCTACTCTTGTGGGTAATTTCTTAGTAGTGGATCGAGTATATAGGTCATATTTGGTGACTGTTCTAGAGTTTGATACTCTAGTTGATTTTACTCTTTCAGATATAAGGGATTTCAACTTGATTTTGGGCATGGAATGGTTGTCTCCCTATAATATGGTCTTGGGTTGCTTTGCCAAGACCGTTACCTTAACCATGAATGGCATACCTCTGCTTGTGTGGTAGGGTTCTTTTATCCGCACACTGATGGGGATTATCTATTATATTTAGGATAGGAGACTGAAATCGAGTTGTTGTGAGTCATTCCTTATTCATGTATGGGATGTTAGTGCTGAGAGTACTTCACTTGACTCCATTCCTATTGTTCATGATTTTCTCGATGTTTTTTCTACCTATCTACTTGGCCTTCCTCCTGAGCATGATATAGAGTTTGTTATTGACCTCAAGCCAGACACCCAATTTATTTTTATGGCTACTTATTACATGGCTCCTGCTGAGCTAAAAGAGTTAAATAGACAGCTTCAGGATCTTCTGAGTAAGTGTTTTATAGATCGAGTTTATTATCTAGGGGTGCTCCAGTTCTATTTGTGAAGAAAAGGGATGGCTCTATGCATATGTGTATCGACTACAGGCAGTTGAATAAGGTGACAGTGAAGAATAAGTATCATATGGCTCGTATCAATTATTTATTTGACTAGCTTCAGGGTACAGCAGTGCTTTCTAAGATTAATTTGAGGTCTGGTTACCATCAGTTGAGGATCAAGGCCAAGGACTTCCCTAAGACATCCTTCAGGACTCGTTACAGCCATTATGAGTTCCTAGTGATGTCTTTTGGGTTGACTAATGCTCCAGCCACATTTATGGATTTGATGAACCGCATTTTAAGAAAATATTTGGAATCCTTCATGATAGTATTCATCGATGACATTTTGGTGTATTCAAGGAGTAGGGAGGAGCACGAGCAATATTTGAGGACTATGTTCCACACTTTGAGAGATCATAGACTTTATGCCAAATTCTCAAAGTACTAGTTTTGGCTTGAGTTTATAGCTTTCTGGTGACACATGGTGTCCAACAATGGTATTAAGATGGACTCAACAAAGATTGAGTCTATTATAGGTGGGTTTGTTGAGAGTTTTTCTTTTATAGCCCCTGTTCTAACTCTTCTAGTTGAGGGCGAGGGTTTTACCATTTATTTTGATGCTTCTGGTGTTGGTTTAGGGTGTATTCTGAAGTTGCAAGGCCGTGTTATTGTATATGCATCGAGGCAGCTGAAGGTGCATGAGCACAACTACCCTACTCATGATTTTGGGTTGGCAGCGGTAGTGTTTGCACTTAAGATTTGGAGGCATTACTTGTATGGTGTTCACTGCGAGATTGTCACTGACCACCATTGTCTTCAGTAGATCATTACCTAGAGGGAGCTTAATTAGAGGTAGTGTAGATTGATTGAGTTGTTGAAGGACGATGATATCTCTATTTCATACCATTCGGGCAAGGCAAATATGGTAACAGACGCCTTGAGCTGAAAGGTAGTGAATATGGGTAGCTTGGCTTTCATTTCAGTTTTACAGTGGTCATTAGCTTTGGACATTCATCCCTTAGCTAACTTGATGGTTCTTCTTGGTATTTCTGACCACAGAAAGACTATTGCTAGTGTTGAGGCCAGATCTACATTGTTGGAGCAGATTCGGGGTCATCAATTTAAGGATTATAGATTTCATAGCATTCGAGGGCAGGTACTGAGAGGTGAGTCCAAGAAGGCTATCTTACATTTTGAAGGTGTTCTGAGATTTGATGGCAGTATTTGTGTACCTAGGGTCGAAGATTTGATTTAGTTGATGCTTCATGAGGCTCATAGCTTCAGGTACTTTATTCACCATGGGACAGCTAAGATGTATAGGTATTTGAGGCAGCATTATTGGTGGAGTAGTATGTGGAGAGATATAGCAGAGTTTGTGGCTCGGTGCCTTTGTTGTCAGCAGGTAATGGTCTAGCACCAGAGACCTGGTGGATTGCTTCAGAGGCTACCCATTCCCAAGTGGAAATGGGAGCAATTTACTATGGATTTCATAGGTGGTTTGCCTCACAATTCTCATGGTTTTGATATCATTTGGGTCATCGTGGATCGATTGACCAAATCTGCTTATTTTATCCCTATTCAGATCTCCTACAGTGCCAAGAGGTTGGCCTGTGTTTATAATTGAGAGGTGGTTTACCTTTATGGGGTACCAGTGTCCAGAATTTCAAATCGAGGCTCTCAGTTCACTTCTAGCTTCTAGAGGACATTACAGGAGGAGTTGGGTACCCAGGTTGACCTTAGAATAGCCTTTTACCCTCAGAATGATGGGCAGTCAGAGTAGACTATTCAGGTTTAGGAGGATATGCTCCGTACTTGTGTGTTGGATTTTGGGCGTTAGTTGGGCCAGTTTTTACCTTTGGCAGAATTTGCATATAATAACAACTTTCATTCTAGTATTGAGATGGCCCTATTTGAGACGTTGTATGGTAGACGATGCCGATCTCCAATTGGTTGGTTTGGGACTTCTGAGGTTAGGCATCGTGGTATAGATTTGCTTTGTGAGTTATTTGACCAAGTTTGAGTGATTCAGGATAGGCTACGATCAGCTCAGAGTAGGTAGAAGAGTTATGCTGATCGTAGAAGTCGTGCATTCAGGTTCGAAGTTAGTGATCGAGTCTTTCTGCGAGTATTTTCCATATTTCGAGGGTTGGAGACCTGATTCAATTCATATTGCGGGAGGCTCATAGCTTCAGATATTCTATTCACCCTGGAATAGCTAAGATGTATAGAGATTTGAGACAGGTTCATTGGTAGACTGGCCTGAAAAGAGATGTTGCATGCTTTATAGCTCTTTGCCTATGTTATCAT
This sequence comes from Capsicum rhomboideum, assembly GCA_031232105.1. Lineage (NCBI taxonomy): Eukaryota > Viridiplantae > Streptophyta > Magnoliopsida > Solanales > Solanaceae > Capsicum > Capsicum rhomboideum. The sequence goes on along the minus strand of CP124719.1, from coordinate 109,998,512 downwards.
CAGGTAAAGGCTGAGCATTAGAGACTGGGTGGAGTACTTCAGTAGCTACTCATTCCTTAGTGGAAGTAGGAGTGGATTACTATAGACTGGTTTACCCCGCACTTCTCGTGGTTCCGATAGTATCTGGGTCATTATAGATAGGTTGACCAAATCGGCTCATTTCATTTCGATGTATATTTCCTTCAGTGTCGAGAGTCTTGCCCATATCTATGTTCCTGAGATAGTTTGCCTGCATGTAGTGCCAGTGTCCATTATTTCAGGCAGAGGCTCTATATTCACTTCTAGCTTCTGGAGGACTTTTCAGGAGGAGCTGCGCACTCAGGTTGAGCTTAGCACCGCGTTCCATCACCAGACTGATGGTCAGTTAGAGCGTACTATTCAGGTCTTGGAAGACATGCTCCGTGCTTGTGTGATAGACTTTGGGGGTCAGTGGGAGCAACACTTAGCTTTAGCAGAGTTCGCCTATAATAATAGCTACCATTCTATCATCGAGATAGCACCATTTGAGGCATTATATGGTAGGCTTTGTCGGTCTCCGATTGGCTGGTTTCAGAATTCATAGATTAGTCCCCATGATACTGACCTGCTTTGGGAGTCATTGGATAGGGTGCGGGTGATTCAGGATAGGTTGAGGGTAGCCCAGAGTAGGCAGAAGAGCTATGCTGATCATAGACTTCGTGCCATGAAGTTTAGAGCTGGTGACCGAGTTTCCCTATGTGTATCACCAATGAAGGGCGTGATGAGGTTTGGGAGGAAGGGTAAGCTCAGTCCCAGGTATATTATCCCATTTGAGATACTACGAACAGTTGGAGAGGTAGCGTAGATTATGAGTTGGCCTTGCCTCCAGATTTCACTGTTGTTCATCCAATTTTCCATGCCTCTATGTTGTGGTATTACATCTTATATGAGTCACATGTACTTTGGTGGGGCTCGGTTCAGTTGGATGAGAGATTGACATTCGTTTAGGAGCCAGTCCTCATTTTAGCTAGGGATGTCAGGCGGTTGAGATCTGGAGAGATTCCTGTGGTTAAGGTTTTGTGGAGACACCATCCAGTTGAGGAGGCTACCTAGAAGATCGAGAGCGAGATGCGTACCCAGTATCCCCACCTGTTTGAGCCTTCAGGTACTTCTTAACCTTTTACTTTTGCGGACGAAAGTCTTTTTAGTAGTGGATATTATAATGAACCTCCAGGTCATTTTCTAATTTTCCATATTATTTCGGTGTTTAGAGCTTTCCCATAGCTGCCCCAAGTCATTTATGACTTGCTGGAGCTGACAGTTCAGTTATCGAGCAGTTCATTTTGTTTTTAGAGCCAATTCCCTGTTTTGAAGTCTTTGCTTTTCAAAATTATCTACCGGGCCAAAACTTTAGGTAAACGGCCTTGTATGCCAATTCGAACAGTTCCATCAGCTCTGTAACATAGATTTGAGGCTAGGAAAACCCTTGGTCTGGGTCCCGAGGCTTTCGAACTCATTTTGGGCTATTGGACAGAAAGTGATGAAAATGGCCCTTTGGGTGTGGGGCCTATATTTCATCAAAACGACCCCGAAAGGAAATTTTGATTGCACCGTTGTGTCCAAAATGTTGAATTTGATACGTTAGCATAGTTCCTTTACTTTCACGGGATTTCGAATGAATCCCGAGGGTTAGGTCACAAACTTGACACTTACCTAAGTTTATTGGTGCAGCAGTTGCTAGTGCAGCCAACTTTTGGCCTTCGCATTAGCGAGGCCTTGGCCGAATTCACGAGGGTCAAGAAATATTGACCTTCGCATTTGCGAGCTGGACTTTGCTTTCACGAAGGGTAAGCCAACCTAGCCAGCTCAGCTTTACTCTTTGCGTTCGCGCTCGACCATCCACATTCGCAAAGGGTCTTTTCAGCTTGGGTTCGCGTATACGAAGGGGACCCCTCATGATCGTGATGAATGGACCTTGGTAGTGTCTAATCCGCGGGACTATACTAGACACTTGCTCCTGTGTCGACAATACCTATAAACCTAGGCTCTGATACCAATTTTTTACGACCCAATTTCTAAGCCATGATGGTACCTACTATGTCCCACCAGTAGGGAAGCCAAGCCTTAGCCTGAAATGATGAATAACGGGCTAAATGGCGGGAAAACATGAAAGAACACCATAATTAAGAAAGAACAAGAATTAGGCCGATAAATATAAGTACGAAAATATAAGACTAAGTAAAAAAAGGGAGAAGAACAAAAGGAATCCCACGACCTAGTAAGGCCGGTACAAGAGTCACAAATAAAAGAATAGGAGTACTAATAGTATCAATAAACATGTAGTCTCGAAATGAAAGACTGTCCAAAAATAGGGGAAGGAGAGGGGATCAGCTCCAGCTCTGAAAGCTCACCCTATCTCCAAAACCTGTAGATAAGCTGGTTAGAAAGTCAGCGCTGGTAGCTAGTACTTGGATCTGCATCAGAAAAAGATACAGAAGTGTAGTATGAGTACTAATGCAATGGGTACTTGGTATACATCATTGGCCGACTGAGCTAAATCATAATAAAAGTACAATAAAATACGAGAATAAAACCCAAAGTTGAGGCAATAAGGGGAAAATCTGAGATCATTCTCCGACATAGGAAAATAAATAATGAAACATGCGATACTGAAATTAAAATAAGCTAAATATAACCTAACTAGGGCCCCATAAGCCTAAAAGGTACAAACAATAGAAGACTAACCCAACGAGCCCCCATAAGCCTAATGGATGCAATTAAGGAAATATACCATTACCATACTAATACGACAAAATTGATATTCGATACCATAATAACAAAATCCTTCCAAACCACAAAACACCGGACTCGAACCGATACCTCAATACCATGAAAGAAACCATAAGCACCGGACTTGAATCGGATTCCCAATATCACAACATACCATAAGTGCCGAACTCGAACTAGTATAATAATACCCTAAATAAATAGTAGAAAGTCGGACTTGAATCGGAAGATTAAGGTAAATTCAACATAACTTGAATAGACCTTAACTATGTAGATGGTATGTAGCCTAAGGTTTGAGAATTACTTATGACGTTTCAAAAGAAGTCCTCCTAAATCTATAAGGAGCTAAGTGAGTTTTCACACCAAAAAGAGAGTTGGTGGGGCCCGGCCCGCTTCTAAACCCAAAAGTCCATAATAAGGCAATTACTACCTGAAATTTGACTAAGTCTTCAAGATCCAATACAAGTTATTGCATAAGTCTAAATAAAGCCTAAAAGCATCATTTTACTTAAGGGAAGGGTAAATGGGTCAATTCTACCTCTGAAACAGCTCACAAATCGGTCAAATAATCCAAACTTCACTAACTAGCAACCAAAATGTAATTTCTAACCCAAAACAAGCAAAATATCATACTAATACCACAATTAAGCTCAATCTATAAGTAGGGTAAGCCTATCCTACCTGGACACCGAAGAATGCTTGATAAAGTCCACTTAATTGGGGGTTTTCCCTTCCGAGAATCCTACACATGATGCCACACTATCAAAATAACAATCTACTCATCAAAATGAGAATAATGATACCCATATTGCATAGAAATACTTTGGGTCCAAAATCAAGCCAAAAATCCCATGTGGGTCCTGCTTATGGAATCATAAATTTGAAACCATCAAAACGTCCCTCAAGGATCAAGGATTATTTATCCTAAAAAATGGGTAAATTTTGAGCACCATAGCGTCTAAAATAAACCCACAAAGTTAGTTAGGGTTTTGGATTTAAACGGAGAATTTATCGAGAAATTAGACGGAACATACAAGGATTAGGATGAGGAAAATGGTTTATATAAACTCTCCAACCTCCCTTGAACTCCTATGAATTGCCTCCTCTCTCTCAATATCTCTCTAGGGCTTAAATGCTTTCAAACTTGGAAAATAATGGGAGAAAAATAGGTGGAAGGGGATTAAATGCACTGCAGGTGCAGCTTAAACGGCCACTTAACCGCTTGTAGCTAAAGGGGTCCAAAAACCTAGACTGACCTCCGCTAAAGCGGATGGGTGATGCTTAAGCGCACCCCACTAAAGTGGTAGGGCATCCGCTTAAACGGACACGCGGGACCAGTGCCCAAGCTGCTTAAGCGGTTGCACCAGCTGAAGCAGCATCAGTACCTTGGCAATATTTTTCCAAGTTTCCAATGGTCCCTCAGGATTCATTTGGAATCCCATCAATGCAAACGAACTATGTTACCCTATAAAATTCAAAATTCTAGTCTCAATGGAGCAATCAAAATTTCCATCCGATGTCGTTTCGATGAAATATGGGCCCCACACCCAAAGGGTCATTTTCATCACTTTCCACCCAATAGCCCAAAATGAGCCTGGAAGTTTCAGGAGCTAGAACAAGGTACTCCTAGACTAAAATCAATATTTCGAAGCAGATAAAACTGTCAAAATTGTCATATAAGGCCATTTACTTAAAGTTTAGGCCCAATAGCCAAATTTGAATAGCAAAGACTTCAAAATAGAGAATTGGCTCTAAAAAAACAAACGAACTGCCCAGTAATCAAACCGTAAGCTCCAGTAAGTCATAAATGACATGGGGAAGCTATGGGAAAGCGCTAAATGCCAAAATAATATGGAAATATAGAAAATGAACTGGAGGTTCATTACAGTAGCATTTGGGTTAAAGTCCTTTTCCTTTAGCATATTGGCCTTGTTACGGTACTAGAGTGGTATTGGTTGTTGTTTTTCATTTTTGGTGCCATTTGCCTTTGTATCATTGTTATTATTGTCATTGTTTTGACATTTATTGATCCTTACTTGATAGACGGCTAGACTAGTTTTATCTAGTCAGAATCCTCTTCAGTGCTATTCTTATTAGTTAGCTTAGACGACTAACTTGATAAGTTGGTTCTGTATCCTTTAGTGAGGTGAGGTTGGTTGTTTTCTTTCTTTGTTGGCAAGTTAAATCAATTTTAAGAGGGAGTGAAGAAAGGTTCAGTTTTTCATGGGTTGTCAATATTCTAGCATTGGTTATCATTTTCTATAGCCGTTCCTAAGGTTGATAAATTTGAGATTTGTTCTTCTGATTTGTCTAGTTCATCGCCCAGTAGTGGTCTTGATCTTGATGCTGATAGTGAGTTGGGTATTCCGTTCTTTCTACAATGTGATTCATGGTTCAGTTGAGTTAAAGTTGGTATGAATAGGTAAATTCAGAAATTTCTTATCACGACACTTGTTTGGCCCAATATGATTTTGTGGAGTGCTTATGCTTGATGATATGTACTTATGGGTATTCGTGGCCATAGATCGACTATTAGATTGACCAAATTCAGACTAGGGGTATGTTTCTCTGAGTTACTCAATTTTTGCCTATCACTAGTACTATTTGTATCCTTGGTGAGTTCTTAGTCATAACTTTATTTATTATGCCCTTAAGTAGATGTGGATTTGATTGCTTGTGTCTTGAGCCAATGGTTTTACTCCGTAGCGATTATGTTCGTCGGCAATATTTCAGTTCCAGTTCTTGCGGTAACCATTGGGGATATGCTTGATTTTTTATAGTGAAATTTATTTGTGTATTTGATCATAGTGAAAACTTGTGGGCTTCAATTTTGGATTTTGACTCTTTTGACTAACAGTTTGAAGGTTATGATAGATTTTGGAATATGAACGCTTACTTGTCAGTAGGATTGGTTTGGATAACTAAGATAGAGTAGTTTAGCTTTGGATTAAAGATTACAGCTATTTATTGCGTAACTTGATTGCAACCCTATTTCTAGATTCGTTTCAGTTGAGCATTCATTTATAAGCTAACTAAGCCTAATCTTTACCTACCGGTTTGGCTATCTTCAATTCAGTTGGGTTATGCTTAATAAATACTTGAGGGATAGTCTGTTGGGACATGGTGTTGATTTCTACTATTTATGGCCTTAATTCTCTATTTTTGTCAGAAATTCTATATGTTTACGAAATGGAAGAAATGCATTGTAATTGAACTTAGCATGGTTTCATCAACTGGTCGGACATTCTAGAGTGGACCATTCAGTTTTAAGAGTTTGCACTTTGGATTCCTGACTGTCAGTTCCTACGGTCATCCAGACCAGTCAGTGACTTTGGAAGAGATTGCAGGCATCGATCACCACCATTTTAGTGTTCATGTAAAGTCTTATGGAATTTGTTCTTATACTAGCCCATGTGGATTTTTGTTAGATTAGCTTCAATCTTTCGAGGCTAAAGTGGTGTGATTATGTGGACATGACTCAAATGATGTTGGAGAGATCCTGTGGTGTTCGGAGTAGGTATCAGGGTTGGAAAGACAAGAAAATGTTAGATTTGGAGTTTAGAGTGGCTATATGGTTCATGCCTTAGGTTGACCTTAGCTTGGTTGAGTTTCTGCTTGGTTGTGCCTATTTTGGTGTGATGTCAACATGTTGTGGTTTGGGTTCGTGGTTTTAGTCGTGCCCGATTCAGTTGGAGTCCAGTTGGTTGTTGAGGTTGAGTTTTGGTTATATGAAAGGTGAAGTAAGGAATTTGGTGATAAAAGCATACCTTTGGTGAAATCCCTTGAAAGTGTTGGTTTGCCTTAGAGGTTATTTGGGGAGTATTGCTTGGAATATTCAGGCACAATACGTCATTACTTCGATCTTTCGGGCTCTTTCAATCTATTCAATTTTGAGGACAAAAGTCCTTTTAGTAGTGGATATTATAATGAGCCTCTAGGTCATTTTTTTTAATTTTTGCGTGCTTCTGGAAATTTGATCCTTCCCATAGTCTACAGGTCATTTATAACTTTTTGAAACTGTCGATTCAGTTATCGGATAGTTCATTTGGGTTTTAGTCTCATTTACCCATTTTGGAGCTTTCGCAAATAAGGAATTGGTCTTGAACCAAAGCTCTTAGTAAATGGCCTTGGATGAGAATTTTGACAGTGCAATTAGCTCTGGAATATTGATTTTAGGGTAGGGGGACCCTTGGTTTAGGTCCAAAGGCTTTCAGACTCGTTTTGGGCTATTGAGTGGATTTGCTGAAAAAAGAAACTAGGTGTATGTAACACCCCGTAAATTTCCAACTTTACTTGATTGTCTTAACATTTGTGGAATTATTTAAACATGAGATTGTTGGGGTATTACCCATTTAAATTAGATGGGCTGAATTGGTCTTGTGTCATGGGCTCAATTTAAGGCCCAATAATTAAGTATAAGACATGGCCCAAAAAGGGGAAAAATGACCCATTCATAAAATGGACCAAGTAAACATGTACTCTTTGACCAAGAGTGGCTAAGTATGACTTTTTGGGACTATATAAGAGGCAACAAATCAGATTTTTATTCAACATAACACACTTGCCATTTCTAGATTTTTCCACAATATTCTCTCCTCTTCCAAACCCTAAGCTACCATTCTCTTTGGACAAGATCACTCCTTTGCAAGCTTTGGTAAGTGTTTACTCTTATGGTTTAGTATATTATATGCATAAGATGGTGTGTAAATCATGTTGGTTATGTTTAATAAGTGTTGGGCAGTCCACTAATTGTAAAACAGTCCACTTTTGCTTGATCGGTAAAAGATTTGCCTTCTATGTGGTTTAAACTTGAAAGGGGACTTAAGGTTTTGAAGGAATTGAATTATATGGACTAAATTTCAGTATATTTAAGTGTGGTGATGTCCCTAATTCGTTCCCCTTGTGTATGGATTGATGGAAATGCTTATACATAATTGTGTATGGAACGTTTGGCGTAGTGAAAAGAGAATACTTTCTTGTTATGTTAAAGTGAATTCTGAAACTGTGTGGGCTGTTTTGGTATATTGTTGTGGAATATATTTATTTTACTTGATGGAATAAATATGTGGAGTTGCATTGAGGTAAAAATTGTGAAGTATGCACTTGGTGTGAAATCTTGTCGGTTTGTGACGTTTATGTTGATGTGTGGACTGTTTTGGCGTTGTTGGTGTTGTGAAGCAGTAAATTGTATTGTAGGAGAGTGAAATGAAGTTATGTGGTATTAGTAAAGAAGGTGGAATGATATACCACGTGTTGGGGATGTTGGATAGTTTTTACTTCCCGTAAAGTAGCTAATTATCATCTTGTGAACTTGTAATGTAGTTAGTTGTTAATGTTAGCTCCATTATGTATTCATATTGTAGAATAACGCTATAAGGAAGAGCTGAATTGTTGTAGTCACTTTTTGGAAAGATAAGGTATGTAAGGTTACTCTTTCCGTATCCTTCTGCAACACATAGTGTCACATTGTCATAACACTTGTTTCATTCCAAAATGTTCAAAGGTATCCCATTTCCGGTTATTAATCATTGTTACTCACATGTTCCTTATTCATTGATCAATTGTGATTCACATGACTTATGTTCATTGGTTAATGTTCCAATAATGTTCCAAAGTTCCCATAACATTGTAACCACTAATGTACCAATCTCATAACAAAAGAATTGAAGTAATGAACACTTGTTGAGTACGGGTGGCAACTCGAAGGGGCATAAGCCTAGCTAGAGGCGATCCCGAATGGATATTGAGTACGGGTGGCAACTCGAAGGGGCGAAAGACTAGCTAGAGGCGATCCCGAAAGTTCATTGGGAACGGGTGGCAACTCAAAGGGGCGTAAGCCTAGCTAGACGCGATCCCGATTATTATGTTATTTTCCACTGATCAGTTGGGGCCGGGCATTACATGATTGATGATTGATAAAGTAAAGTACAGCAAAGTAAAGAAGCGAAGAAAGTAACTAAAGTAATATACATAGTTCCAAACATACAGATTAATGGTTTATCCATATTGGGTATTCTCTGATAATTATTTCCATTGAGGTTCTTATGTATTGATGCAGTTTTATATAGCCTTACATACTCAGTACATTCTTCGTACTGACCCCCTTGGGGGAATTACCTTACTTACTGCAAGCACAGGTGCTAGTAGACCTCCACTGTAGGCTACGAGTCATCCGCGGATCATTGGTGAGCTCCAGTTGGTCCGGGGCTTTCCAAGTCACATGTGTACATTATTTTGGTATTGTAAATGTTGTATAAAGCGGGGACTTGTCCCGATTGTAGGTTGGTTATGTACATGTATCTGTAGAGGCTTTGTAGACGGTTGTGGGAAGACGAATGTAAGAGATGAATGTCTATTTTGACTTGATGGCCCTAACGGCCAAGTTTCATATGTAGCATACGTTTGCCATGACGCCATTGGTATTTTATAAGTTACATGAGATAGAATGCTATCCGTACAGAGACATGCATATGAATGTTTAGGAGTAAAGATTGGTTCTCTCGGGCCTCAACGGCTTCGGGTGCCAGTACGTCCCGAATGGGATTCGGGGCGTGACAGTGTAGAACCCATATTTAATTGAAATGATCTAGAATGAAAGTTTTCATGGTTTTTTTGAATCCAAAATGTCAAATTTTGTATGGTAGCATAGTTCGTTTGTGCGCATGGGGTTCCGAATGAATCCTAAGTCCCCAGTCGGAGTATGTGAGGTCTTAAGTTTTTACTATTTTTTAGAGCTTCTGGTGCAGGACAATTTGGCCTTCGCTTTCTCCATATGTAAGATTACTTCCTCCGCATTCGCGAAGGGTAAGCCAACCTAGCTAGCTCAGCTTTGCTCTTTATGTTTATGGTGGAGCAGCCGCGTTTGCAAAGGCTTGAATCTGTCTGAGGTCAGGATCACAATAGGGATCCCGCATTCGCGAAGGACTCCTGACAGTCTCTATAAATCTCTCTCTCTCTCTCTCTCATTTCTAAACCCATTTCTTGGGTATTTTCCTCCATTGGAGGCACTTGGAGCTCGGAAATTATTGGTATTTCATCCCATTGAGCTCAGGTACGTTAGCCTATTGTTCGTTGGTCAATTTTCCTTTTTATCCATGTGTCATTACGTCCAAAATCCATTAACTTCTTAGTTTTATGTTTAGACTCTTTGGGCTTTAGGGGCTGATTTGAGCCCCAATTTGTACTCCATTTATGCTCAACTTTTGAGCACACATTTCTTGTCCTTCGATGGACCTCGTGACAGATTCAATTTTAGAACTCCGTTAGAGGGCCCATGGGCCTATTTTTTTACCTAATTTTGGGCTCAGAGTTTTTTATTGCAATATGGGTATCATTTTACTCCTATTAATATATAGAATATTATTTGATAGCGTGCCAATATTTTGGGATCGTGGAGCAAGAACAAGCAATTTGTGGGTGACTCAAGATTGCGGTTCAGCACGAGGTAGGCTTCGGTCTACTTTTCTCTATGAGATTGTGTATTGTGTAGATTGCATGCTAGGTAGGGATTATAGGATGGGATTACAACTAGTATATCATGACTTAACCTACTAAGGGAATTTAGGATAGAAATATTACCCTAACCTTGGCATAGGATACCCGTTTTGGCCATGGACTCCTATTATCCTTGATTATACATTTGTTAACCATAGATTAATGTTAAGGATCCTTTAGTATAAAACTTGCCTTATTTACTTAGGGAATTAGATCATATCCCTGATTAGCTGCTTCTAGTATCTTTATAGCCTCATATATCGTAGTTTCCTTAATTAAGGTGATTTATCATGCTAGTTATGTATTATTGGGCCCAAGGCCGTGGTTATGATACTAGTTGGACACCAGGTTAGTACTTTATCCTTGGAAAGGACGTGGTTATAGTTATGGATGCGTAAGACGCTTACGGTTGTATTGTTTGGATATTGGTGATGGCATGCATTCATTTAGGCGCATTTATACTTATTTAGTGGTACAATTTTGGTTAAACCGTGGTTTTACTACTGTTTTCTAAGGATTTATCCCCTCTTTTCACTTTTAAAATGGATTCTTTTACAATGGGAATCATACCACCTTATTTATTGAATTATGAGCTTTTTGGAACTATGTTATTTTGGAAATTAGACCGAGGTTGATTCTGGTCCATTATTAATCCAATCTTTTATCACTACTATTAACTTTGGCCAAGGGAGATTTCGACCCTTTCTACATCATTATATCGATTTAGTCTCGAACTCGATCTCGGGTAATGGAGTTACAAATTTATACTTTTTTAGTCTCAGTTCGAGTTTGAGCACTTATTATACCTATATATCTCTGCTACTGGATGGAGTAGATTGATTATGATAGTTATTGGAAGTCCTGATTTGGGACCATACAGTGTATACGGATATCCTGAGTTTCCTATGGGCCTCTTCATCTATGAGACACAGCGCCTGAGAAGGATGGTTGCTGTAGATCCTGCCTTTGTGAGCTATTGAGCTTGAGGAGGTGTATACACTTGGTACATTATGGCACTCAAATTATATAGGGTATTATCAGTTTATGTTGCATTCATTCATTCATATGCATCGACTATCACTAGTATAATCATTTGGTTCCTGTATTTATCGGTCTTCTGGGGAGCTGTATAGGTACAGGTTACGGTTGTTGTTTGCTGAGTCTTTGACTGAACCTTCTGGGCTTATGGAGGTACGGTTAGGTTATTGTTGTTCGGACTAGACAGTTACTTTATTGTTGGTTATTATGGTTAGTTCGCAGCAAAATGGTTATGGACTGGTACCCTAGGTTATCGGTACATTTATTATTTCCTTTTCTTTATCATGGTAAAATACGTTATTGTTAGATTACCTCATGATTAGTCACCATTTACTTAGAGGCTTTGAGTATGCTAGTATTAGCTCCATTTCTTAGCTATGATCCTCGAGACGTGAGGTTGGTTCCATTAGGTTATTACCTTTGAATTTAGTCCTATATATGTATGTGTATATATATATATATATATATATATATGGAATTACCATATGTTCCTCTCTTTCCTTATCTATTCATATTTTATATGTACCCTTTGGCCTTGTATTACTACTATATATCCTTCTTTCACTCCTCAGTTTTATATTGGCTAGTGATATACGATATTACGCTTTAGTTCCTGAATACTATTAGAATAGGATAGTTTATCCTTATTTCCCCGTTAGCATTATTATGTTTAGTTTCTTGGATAGTTGCTTGTTGTTTATATTCCTGCTTTACATGTTATTTATGCCTACATTATCTTTGGAGCTTAGTCGGCTGATTCCTACTGAGTACCACGTATTTGGTACTCATACTATACATCTGCAGTCTACAAATCCTAGTACAAGTTCTCGCAGTTGGTGTGCATCGTGCAGAGCAGCCATGGATCAGAGATTTAGGGTGAGCTCCTAACATTCAGAGTATTCCTGCTCTCTTTCTTATTGTTAGACTGGTCTCTATTTTATATTCAGAGACATCTTTAATATATATATATATATATATATATATATATATATATATATATATCCTATATTTCACTTGTACTCATGTTGTATTAGAAGCTCTTGTACTGACTTCACCAGGTCTTGGAGTTATAATCTATATTAGTCTCTTATTTAAATTCCTTTCAGCTGTTTTTTTCATTTTTTCTTGGTAGTCCGTTACTAGCTGTTTTATACTATGGTTGGCTTACGTGCTGGTGGGTTGTTGTTGGTTCCACCATAACTTGAGAAATCGGGTCGTGACAAACCAGGTTATACCCAAAATTACATTAAAGTCCAACATATCAAGAATAATCAAGTCTATGCAAGTCTGAAAACCAACAAACAACACGGAACAAGAATAATAAACATGGGTTACCATCACAGACTCCACACTAGAGTAGACATATATATGCGACAATCAAGTATATCATAAACCAAATTTAGACCCATAGCAAACTTGACAGATACATAAGAATAGGTATATACCAGATCAAATAAAACAGAAGCCATCTAGTCATAAACTAAAATGGCACTTGTGATAACTAAATCAGAAACATTGACATCAGTCTTTCTCGGGAAGGCATAAAAGTGATCCCAGTCATCAATCTGGGATAACTCCCTAACTGGCTGCACTCCTCCCCCTGTACAACTAATTATTCAACCACCTCGACCACCTAGCTGATTTTCTTGTCCACCTTGTGGACGACCCCTGCCGTTACCTCCTCCCACTCTACCTGCTGGAACTATGGCTCGAGTATGCTACTGTGTCTGGCCATTTTCCTATCTTAAAGGGTACTCTCTCTTAAAAGGACCAACAACAACACAATAATATCATCCCCGCTGAAGAAAAGGCTCGCTGGTAAAAGAGTAGGAAGCCACTTATTTCCTCATAACTTGTGGCTGAGAAGAGACATTAGCTGGACACAAAATAGAACCTGGCAATACTGACTGAATAGGGCAGGCTGGGTAGTCCTACTAATTGTGGCCCCTGTAGTAATACCCACTAAAATTCCCCACATTGCAGGACTTCTTTGCTAATATCTTAGCCTGAATCGCTTGCATGACCGCTTCCAACTTCTTCACACATTTTGAAACCTCATTAAACCCTTTCCTCGCAGAAGTCATATGAACAGACAAAACCTAAAGATCATAATTAAAACCTTTGACGAACATTTGAACCCTCTCCTCTTCAGTAGTCAGCATCTGAGTAGCATAGTGACACAGGGCATCAAACTTAGCCTCATAGGCTGCAACTGATATGTCACTATGCTCCAAGGCCAAGAACTTAATGGAGGTCCCGAGGTACATACTTCTTAAAGAATAAGGCATGAAACTGATTCAAAGTCAATAGAGGTAAGTCTGGCGAACAACGTTAAACATATGCCCTCCACCATTTTTTAGAATCCTTCTCTTATAGAAAGGTCACAAACTCAACCCCATGATACTACACAATGCCCATCTTATGTACCCACTCATAATAGTCAATAATGAACTTAAAAGCATCCTTAGACTCAGTACCCTGGAATGATGGATGTTTTATCTTCAGAAACTTGGTCAATAGCTCGTATTAAGTACCAGTCATCATGGAACCCAAAATCGAACAAGGGAAAACATCCGTCCCTAAAGCCTCATCCATTTTAGGAGCCATAGCATCGGTGGGATAAGCACCTGGAGCCTGAACAGCTGGTACAGTAGCCCCAGTTACAGCTAGTCCACTCAGAAAAGCTAACACTTACTGAATTACCTCTACAGACATGGGAGGTAAGACTGCACCTCCAGCTGGTGCCGCCACTTCTTATTCCATTCTCTGCTTCTCTACTGCTTCCATTTCCTCCAAAATGATCCTGGGGTGGGGGAAGTGATACTGACTTTTCATGAGCCTAGCCAGCAGCTGCTTGAGCTCCACCCCTAGTGGGTGTCGCTCTTCTCATTCCTCTTCTACACCTTCCTCATCCCCTTTCTCTTTTTGGTACAATGAGATCGATGAATCTAGGCTCTGATACCAACTTTATTATGACTCAAATGAACGTGAGTGGCACCCACCCTATTCTCCGGTGGGAGATCCAATTACCCAAAAGCATTAACCAACACTTAGGTCTTTTTATTCGTCCCAAAAAAAAATCTCACTTTTTTATAATTAGAAACAATTTAATTTTAAAATTTCTCTTTTACCCTTAATGATATGACGTAGAATTACACAAAAAGTCAAGAGTGTTTTAGACCACAAATTTCAAAAGTCTTCATTTTTTTCTTAAATTGTGTGTTAACTAAGGAGCCTTAGAGTAACTAGTAAAGTTCCTACCATATGACCAGGAGGTCTTGGGTTCAAGCCGTGGAAGCAACGTCTTGCAGAAATGCAACATAAGCTAAGGTTGCGTACAATAGACCCTCATGGTCAGAACCTTTCCTGGGCTCCATGCATAACGAAAGCTTTAGTGCATTGGGCTGCTCTCTGTGTGTTAGATAAATGTTTCCACATAAATTAGGACGAAGGAGTATCAAATATCAACTCCTTTCATCCTCTTAAAACCAATGTGATATGAAACATCCAACAAAACTCTTGTTTCCCTAACTGTGAATACATCAAAATCCATATATGGAGAAGTTTTATTGTTGGTATGCAAATATTCCAACACTTTTGATTTTAACATTCCTAATAGTTTGGTTGAGTTCATTCAGGGAATTTACAAACATAAACCCAGATGAATCTGCACTTATTACTTTTAGAACACATATAACTTCAGATCCTGATCATATCTTGGCAAGAAACTGGATGTCGCCTAGTAATAGATCATCCATCTGTTACTGGATTGGGTCCTTTATAGTGGAGACGATAACAATCAAAGAGTGACATCTTTAATGTATCAGGATTCAAACTTTCAGGCGCAATTGCTCCAAACTTAGGAAACCTGACATTTCTCACATCATTAGACATCAGTAACAAAGACTTCAGTGGCTTGATTCCTACTTAGTTAGGTCTTCTACAACAATTACAAGAGATAAATGTAGGATTTAACAATCTAAACGGAGACATTCCAACCTGGTTTGGAAACTTACCACAGCTCGAGAACATTTTTATGAATGATAACAAGTTCAGTGGTCCTATTCCATTGATTTTAGGCAACATCACAAAGCTGAAGAGATTGGTACTATCATATAATACGTTACACGAAAACAACCCCCAAGAGATAGGAAATCTTACCATGTTAGTAAAAGTTGACTTGAAATATAATGTGCTTATAGGATCTATACTATCTGAAATATGCAACTTCTCACCCTTGCAAGCAATCCATCTCACTGCTAATAGTTTAACAGATGGACTACCACCGAATATCTGCAAAGATCATCGCCTTGTTAAGCTTCAAGGGATAGTTTTATCCGCGAATCAGCTTCATGGACGAATCCCATCGAAGTTTCAGCTTTATCAGGAACTCCAAGATTTATCCTGGCCTTACAATTAATTCAATGGAAAAATCCCAGATGAATTGGATATATAATGAAGCTCAGGACATTATATCTGGGGGTAAACAATTTGATAGGTACTACCTTTGTTTCAATTTTTTTGTCTTACTTTTCTTTTTAGTCCGTTTCAAAAAGAATATATCTTTCCTTTTTTGTCAACTCTTTAATTTCAGCTTTCCACATGACATGTTTACTTCTTCATATTTTGAACTGCCAAAACAAAATATAACAGTCAAAATTCTTCTTCTTTTCTCAATATTCTGGGGGAAAAAAACCTCAAACGTATTTCGAGGAAATACAAGTCTTGCTGAACTTGGATTTTGTTTTGGCTTTGTAAATCTTGAAGAAACAAATCCAACATCAAATAAAGAGTCGGGTCTTAAATTCCTCAATGACAAAAATTCAGTTGAAACCATCAGTTTTCTGTTTCTCACAAGTTCATTTCCTCAACTTAACTGTCTAGCAACTTCAACTTACCGAGGACATGACCTTAGATAGGAGGTTGTGAAGGACACGGATAAAGGTAAGGTTAGTAGGTAGGAGTGCATTGTCTTGTTGTCCATCCATATTAGCAGTCTACTCTTTTAGTTTCTTGTCCTTCGATCTCTGTTACTATCTGTTGTTTCTTGTACTTAAGACCATCGTATTATTTTATTGTAGTACTGTTTTGTTACTATTTGTTGTTTTTTGTACTTCCAATCGATCGAGATTCTTTGCCATATATATTTATTTAGCTTTGACAATCTTTTTGCAGGTGGAATTCCTAAAAGTTTAGGTAATCTTACATATTTGGAGATGTTAAGCTTAAAAGGTAGTACCCTAACAGGTCAAATTTTGCACTCACTCTTCAACATGTCCAACTTAAAGCAACTCGATCTTGGGAACAACAGCCTTTCTGGAAGCCTGCCATCCACAAGCTGTCAATGTAATCTTCCTCTTCTTGAAGGGCTCTTTCTCAACTCAAATCAGATAACCTGTGAAATCCCCGCAAACATATTCAGATGTAAACAGCTTCATGTCTTACAATTAACAGCTAATATGCTTATAGGCAGCATTTCTAAAGATATTAGGAACCTTACTTTCCTTCAATATTTGGCTTTAAGGGACGACAACTTTACAAGTACGCAATGCCAAATTATTATTGCCCTTGTTTTCGATATTCGTTCATCAGCATAAGAGATCAAGAACCTTGTAGCTTCTAGTTACATGACATCACAGTCCTAACTTTACCACATTAGATATATATCAATCCTGTTGTAAGTTATTTAAGAGGTCTAAAATTAATAAGAATGAAATAATTCTAACTCATACCTTAATGATACTATTCATCTTGTCTCGATGCATATGTATTACATATATGGTATCAGCTAGTGTATATATTGGCTCCTCCACTCTCCTCCCCCATCCTTTTTACTTTTTTCTGGAGAGGTCGATATTCGATTTTCTTTGCTTACATGGACAGACATATAGAAACTGATTCACATATCGGATAGCAAAGTAGAATCCTTTCAATAATTTGATATTAACATACAGATGATTTTTTATACTGTAAACTACTCCCTCAGTTTCAATTTGTTCGTCTAGTTTTGACTTGGCACAGAGTTTAAAAAGTAAAGAAGATTTTTGAATCTTGTGATCTTAAATATGTCACGTTGAAAGTTAAAATTGAGGAGTTTCCAAATAAGGAATGAGGCATTCTTTAAAAACAGACTAAAAGTGAAAGTAAGACAAACAAATTGAAGAGACTAAAAAAGAAATTAAGACAAAAAAATTGAAACGGAGGGGAGTACTATTTTACATTCCTAATATATGATACATTTGATACTTTGTCAGGGAAATTACATGCTGAGATAGGGAGCATAAATCTGAAGCAACTTTCCATCCACGAAAATCACTTATCAGGTGTCATTCCATCTAAAGTATTCAACATATCGACTTTGCAGAGTCTGGACCTAAATAGGAACTGGCTCACAGGAACTCTTCCCCCAGGCTTGGGACTTCAGTTTCTAACTCTGGAAGAGCTTTATTTAGGTGAGAATAAACTTACAGGATCGATCTCGAGCTCTATCTCTAATGCTTCACATCTTGCTATTATATGCATGTCCAACAACTCATTCACTGGCATGATACCCGACCTTGGCAATTTAAGACTTTTGAAGAGGCTATTACTAGCAGAGAATAACCTTACAGGAGAAACCTCCAAAGGAGAATTGATTTTCTCGTCCTCTTTAACTAATTGTAGATATTTGGAATACATAGAAGTGCCTTTAAATCAGTTAAATGGTGTCCTTCCATCTTCATTAGGGAATCTCTCTGCTAGCCTTCAAATGTTCAGAGCATTTGGATGCAAAATCTAAAGGACTATACCTGTCGAAATTGGAAACTTGATAAGCTTGACCAGTATATACTTGGATCGCAATGAGCTGACTGGAGTTATCCCTTATACAATTGGAAAGTTAAGAAATCTCGAACACATATATCTGGAACACAATAGGCTGGAAGGGTATATCCAAAATGATATTTTCCAATTTAAGTAAGCTAGGGGATATCTACGTAAGTGATAACATGATTTGTGGAGCCATACCAGCTTGTTTTGGTGGAATCAAATCACTACAGAGAGTTTACTTGGATTTGAACAATTTGACATCTACCATACTGTTGAACTTTTGGAACCTGAATGGCCTCGTAGGTTTGAACTTATCCACCAACTCTTTCAAAGGCTATTTACCATCAGAGATCTCTAATCTGAAGGCTGCAACAGATGTGTACTTATCATGGAATCAATTTTCAGGAGATATCCCGAGCTCAATAGGCAGTGCTCAATCAATAGTTTACCTTTTTATGGCACACAATAAATTGTGAGGTCCTGTTCCTGAATCATTGAGCAACTTGATAAGCGTAGAGACATTAGATCTATCGTCTAACATATTGTCAGGAATAATTCCCAAGTCTCTCGAGGCACTGAGGTGTCTCCGACACTTCAATGTCTCCATGAAAGAATTGGAAGGAGAAATTCCCTCAGGTGGATGTTTTTCAAATTTCAGTGCTGAATCTTTTAGGCAAAATCACGAGCTATGTGGAGTAGCTCAGCTGCAAGTTCCACCCTGCAGGACAAAACATTCTAAGTCAAAAAGTGCTTCATCTTTGATCATATGTTGTGCCTCCTCTTTTGTCAACAATTCTCATAGTGACCATTCTACTTTTATTGATAAGGAAACAGAACCAATATGTAAAGATGAAAATAGAGGAATCACAACGTGCTGCGATTCTTTCACCTATAGCATTCTTGAGAAATGTTTCATGATCTTGAACTTGTACGAGCAACAAATTATTTTTCTGAAGCAAATCTACTAGGTAAGGGAAGTTTTGGTTCAGTTTATCGAGGGGAACTTGATGATGGAATAGATGTAGCAGTAAAAGTTTTTAACTCGCTATCAGAAGGAGAAACAAAGAGTTTCTATGCTGAATGCAAGATATTGAGCAACATTCGTCATCGGAACCTCACAAAAATCCTCAGCTGTTGTAGTACCACAGACTTCAAAGCCATTGTATAAGATTACATTATATGCCAAATGGGAATCTGGAGAGGTGATTATGTTCCCAAGATTGTTGTTTAAGTATGCTTCAGAGATTGAACATAGCAATAGATATCGCCTCGGCTTTAGAGTATCTTCATTGTGATCTAACAACACCTATTGTACACTATGACCTGAAGCCTAACAACATCCTACTAGATGAAGATATGACTGCACATCTTTGCAATTTTGGAATCGCAAAGATTTTTTAGCAAGGCATGCATATCGCTCAAACCAAGACATTAGCCACCATTGGATATATGGAACCAGGTGAAACTAAACTCAAATACTCTTTATTCTACTTTCTTTAGTAGTATAAACCTGCTAAGTAAATTACCTAAAATCGTTTGTACCCTACATTGCTTGAATCTGCTAGGAGCAAAAACTCCATTTCATTGATCAAATCTTCCCATATCACCAAGTCTTCTTCATGTTTGTGACCTTCATTTGCTACAAACCTGCACATTTGTTTGCCTCTCTCCAGATAAGAATAATAGTAAAGCCTCGTTGACTTCCACCAAGTATTTGCAATCTTCAATAATCGTGCTAAGAGGGTGAAACTGTATGTTTTCCTCTTGGATGAGCTTGACAACAAGAAGGCAGTCTATTTCTACATCTAATGTTGTATATCCCCTATATTTTTGCTATTATGAGCCCTTGATTGATGCTACATAGTCTGTAGTAAGCCTTTCCTGGATATTTCAGTATACACTTTCCTCGTTTATCTCTAAAAATTCCTCCGAAGGTAACATCTCCGGTTTGGAATATCTTTACACTATCATCAGTATACAACTTAATTTTTCTTGCACAGGGAGGAAACCAGGCAACTAGTTCGATTTTTTTTGATATAGAGGTTTGCATATAGAATACTTGAACAATTTCCATAGGGTAATCTATAATGTGTTTACATATAAGTTTTGTAGGTGTACTCTCTTTGTTTTAATTTGTTTGTCTACTTTCCTTTTTAGTCTGTTTTGAAAAGAATGTTTCTTTTCATATTTGACAACTCTTTAATTGTAACTTTCCACATGACATGTTTAAGCCCAAAGATTAAAGACATTTTGGCATATTCCACTTACCTTTAGTTTAGCATCACAAGATTCAAAAGTATTTCTTTACTTTCTTAAACTCCGTGCAAAATCAAAACCAGTCAAACAAATTGAAATGGAGGGAGTCTAATATTAACTAGACCTTATGCTATATATGTTTGCACATTGTAATGTTATTGCAGAGTATGGAACTCATGGGATAGTTTCAACAAGTGAGGATATCTATAGCTATGGCATTATATTGTTGGAAATGTTTATGGGGAAAAAATCGACTGATGATATGTTCGGGGAAGCAATGAATTTAAAATGTTTTGTGAGTGAAAGCTTACGTAGAAAATCCTTAATGAAAGTCCTGGATTCTGATTTAATGAGAGATGTAGATCAATTCTCTGAAGTACTATAACAGTTTGTGTCATCTATGTTTTGTTTGGCATTGGAATGTTTGAAAGAATCTCCTGAGGATAGAATGAGCATAAGTAATATTGTGGATGGCCTTAGAAAAGCTAAAATTGAGTATTTAGCAATTAGAGGAAAGGTAGAAAAGACAGTGTAGATTTTTTGATTGTGAACAAAGTTTGTAAATATTTTGTTTTGCTTTTTTATGAACGGTTTACAATCTCTGGGAGTTTTGTGCTTGTGTGAAACTACAACAACAACAAAATAGTCAGTGTTTCGATAAACAATTGAGTATAGTTCAGGCAGAAAGGGTGGTATTATAGATTTTTTGATTGTGAACAAAGTTGTAGATATTTCGTTTTGCTTTTTTATGAACGGTTTACAATCACTGGGAGTTTTTTGCTTGTGCGAAACTACAACAACATAGGCAGTGTTTTGATAAACAGTTGATAGTTCAGGTAGAAACTTGCACCATGATAGTTCAGATATGAAATTCCCAAATATGTGATACTTCAAGTGTGTTTCTAACCCTTCACTCCTAAATTTACATAATTAGTGATTTTGAGTGTCTTTTTGGTTATAAAATAAGACGTTATAGATTCAATAATCTAGTAATCTTATATGATACTTTAACAAAATTGAATTACTATAGAATAGAGAAAACTTCATGACAATTAAGAGTTCTTATTTCCTTATTTCTCGGTTCGTGCATGCATTTCCCAGTCTGAGAATATGCTTTAAAATTCAGCTAACCTGGATACGTGCAAGAAAGTTTCACTTAAAAGCAGTCCCTAACAAGGGGAGTTCTTCCAAGGCTCAAGAACCGAGAACTTAAAGAATGAGAGTTCTTCCATCGAACAAGAAACTTGCTAGTACAACACTTCTACATGAAGAGATTATTATCTTCCTGGGCTCTCATTTTTTTCGACTTTTGCTGTAGAATTCATGTAATGAGAATCCTATATAAATCACAAGCACACCTTTTCTGATAATCGAAAAGGTAAAGCCATTTAGATTTTAAAGAAATCTATAGCCATAATTTCTTAAAGAATATAACCTTCCACAAAATTACTTTCTATATACATTAATAGCAATGATTAAAATCATTTCCTTTCCTTGCAAGTTAAAAGACAATTCGGATCAAGTATTTGATAGCTTACACCAAGTGTGCATGTATAGACAGTTTCCAATCAATGGAGAATTGTTACCCCCACCCCAACAAAAAAAAATGAGTGTGTTGTATTTACTTGATGCTCCCCCCGTCAGTTTTCAGCTCCTACGAACAGTTTCTTTAATGATTCGTCGTAACATGCTGACATGCACTACCGGGGAAGAATCAGTTGAAACCTGCCTAGACCTTTGTTGATGTTCAATTTCTTTTTTTGAGAGACACATCACAGAAGAATAGCTTGTAGTTACAGTAAAAATCATGCTATCTTCCAAGTTATGCTGGAAGCAAACCAAATGCAGTTTTCTGCGATACTACTGGTGCTCAAACGAGATTACTTTATCGAGCAACTCAGCAGAGTACAAAGAACTGAATGGTCCTCTAGCAGGATAGCTCATGGTAACGTTTGGTTGGCGAGTCCCATTGATATTGCAACTTCTTTAGATGAAAAAGTATCAGCTTGTTCCTGCAATGTCATAGAAGCGATAAAATAAAGCATAATTAGATCATTATTTGTTTCAATGTCTTTACACTGTCATTGAAAATAATAAAAGAAGTGGAGAAATACTAGAGCAGGTAACTCTCTGCTGAGATATTTATATTTAGATAGATTGACCACATGAATTCCAAGAATCAGCAAAACATAAAATGGGAATGCGAACGTACATGCACTTGTGCCTATATGAGAATACAGAACATTCATCCACAGATAAAGCAATTTGCTGTATAATTTCAAAACGATCCCTTAAGCCGATAGTCTATCAGAAATATCCTCTCTACCTCTGAGGTAGGGTTAAGGTTTGTGTATATCCTATCCTCCCCTGAACCCACTTTATGGGACTATACTGAGTAATGTTGTTTTACATTCAAAACAATAACAAAATATCCAATGTAATCCCAAAAGTGGGTCTGGGGAGGGTTAGAGTACGCAAACCTTACCCCTACCTTGAAGGTAGAGATGTTGTTTCCAATAGTCCCTCGGCTCTGCTGTATATATATATGCTACATATGATGATAGCGTGCAAAATACGATATCGATAATAACGACGAAAACTCGAGGAAACGATAAAAAGATATAAAAATGCGTAAAGTAAAGGATAGATTGAATGACACAAATATAGGAGAATCAAAGAAACCCAAGGGTATTTTAAACCCTAAAACCTCTATTGAAGTAATCCTACAAGCACCAATTCACTTACGTGAACCACGAGGGAATCAATCTCCCACGCAACCAACGTTTCGAAACGATAAATCAATGCAAGCTAATCCTAGCTCTCACACTCTCAAGTGTCTTTCTCATTTTATATTCAACAAAAGTCCCCAAAAATGAAAGACAACTACCTATTTATAGTCCTTGGCATTTAATACATTTAATGGGCTGAAAAGTGGCCCATTTCAGCAAAATTGGGCATCCGCCCCATGCAGACGGGTCACCTGCGCACGCAGGTTAGGACGCAGGTGCCTCTGGGCGACCAAAATGGCCACCTGCGGGCGCAGGTGGATGACCTGCATGCCTGGTTAGGCCGCAGGTGACTTCCGGTCACCATTTGGCTCCTCTTAACTCTCTGAAGACCTCCCCAATGGCTTTCAATCCTTCTTGAATGTATTGGGCTACACACAACACTCCTTAAATGATGTTAAAATGGGTTCAAACACATCTAGCTTCATCAATGATCCTTGGAGTGTTTGTAGTTCTCGGGCTTGCCTTTTAGTAGAGGTCTTGAGATGATTTTGGCTCCCGGCTCCAAGCTATGCTCCACACGTGGTGTTGAACTCTTGGGAGCTTGAAAAAGGGTCCTCCAGACGTATCCTTGAATCTTTGAGATGATCGTGGCTTAGGACCCTTTGTGTCGGCCTAGAATTATAGTCCTTGAAAGGTTAACGCCGATTTGGCTTGTATCATCCTCCCCTTCTTGAAAAGGATTCGACCTCGAATCCAAACCTTGCAAAACATTAGGAAAAACTAGCAAGCGCAATATCCTCATGGCCTGAGGGTTAGTGTTAGCAATAAAAAGCTTAACGCCAAACCAAGGAGGTTCACACTTAACATATAGCCAAGAATCAAAATGATCAATCAAGGGTGTGTAACACCACAAAGTAAAAACTACTTGGACACTCAAGAGACTTTGACAAAGGGAAAGACCACAAGAACCATGGTAATTAGTTAACCACACATAACATTGCACCTTGGTTCTATGTTTCAACAAGCACAAAACCCCTTTTAAGTCAAAAGCCACATGATAATTCCTAAAGCTAAGTGCAAGATCATGAACAAGATCATCGCAAATTAAGACTCCACTCAATGCACTAGCTATCTTCACGAATTGGGTTACTCCCAATTCATCATCGGGGTCAAATACAAAAGTATTCCCCATACAAGTCAACAAAGATATTGCATTTAAGCTTATAATGCTCTTACCTTCAAAACATTCCATGCCCACATAAGATGTAGATTCAATACGACCATGAATGACATCATATGTAAAAAGGTAATAAAGAAAGGTATCACATAAATGGAATTCATTCAAGGTGTTTTCAACACAAGACTCACTCTCTGACCTACAAGCAATAAAGCCTTGGTCAAGAATGGAAACACACAATGGTGAATTCTCTTGGATCTTTTCATTATTCCCCTTCTTCAAAGAGCATTCAACTTTGTTGGAAAACTTTCCCTTACACAACTTGGGTCTCTCAAGTGGATTAAAAATCCTCAAGAAAGACTCTCTATCATAGGGAATAGTACCAACAACACCAACCAAATCTTGCTTGTCGTCTTGACCAAGCACCAAATGGGGTATCTTACAACCACCACATTCCAAATGGTCACCGGGGTCAAATGGATAGATTAGCCATAGACATGGGTCTAGGAAACACTTTTTTTTTCCAAAGGTGCCACCAATACAAAAAGTAATACTCTCCACACTAGCATAAGCATCATCAAAGGCAAATAGAGAGTAAAGAAAGGTGTCACGCAAATTGATTTCCTCTAAGGTGCCCTCAAGAACATGTTCACCATTATGCCCAAGAACATTATCAAGGGTATGCTCAAGAATTGGAACACTCAAAGAAGAAGAAATAATCGAGACACAAAGACCACCTTCTACGTCTTCGCAATCCCTTCCCATAAGAGTACTCTCATCTTCCAAGAAGAGATTTCCATCTTTTGGAGGAAAGTTGTCACACCATAGTGGGTTGTCATAAAAAGTATAGCCCTCAAGATGAGCTACATCAATAACATGATCTACTCCACTAGGTAACTCGATAGAAGTAATTTCATCATCCTCAAATAAGAAATTGTACTTAAAGAGAGAAGGATCAATCCAAGAAGGAGAATTGGAACATGTAGGTTCACTCTCAAAAAGATAATTATCAAATTTTGAAGAAGTTTCAAACACATGATCATCCCTATGAGCCAAACAAGTAATAGAATTGTCATTTAAAGGCATGTTCAAGGGTTCACTCCTATTCAAATAATCAACATTAGCAACATCATCACGAACTTGAGGTTCATTAATCACATCACAAACACCCTCAAGAAGTGGACTAGATTCACGAGCAAGTTGATCAATACAATTTTTACAAGACAATGTACTATCATTCAACACCAAGGCTTCAACACTAGGTGGACTCAAATCGATCTTACAAGAAGAGTCAATTCGGTCATCAATAGGATCAACTAGTGTATCCACACTCTCAACATGTACATTATCAACACAAGGCAAAGAATCAGTAGGCTCACATGTAGATAAGCTATCACTCACACAAATTTGGCTACTAGCCACACAATGATCATTCACGATTACTAAGGTGCGAGAGTTAGCTTTGTTACCTTGAAGCTCATGAGAATATTCTTCTTTTCCTTGATGCAAGGCTCTTACTTTCGAGAGGTAGGAAGCAATCTTGTCCATCACATCCGTAGATGTCGACTCCTTGTTGGAAACTTGTGCTTCTTCATTCTCCTCGATCATACCTACACAAGTGCCCTCACTAAGAGAAGGACAAAATAAAGGGTTAGATTGAAGTTGTGGTAACTCCCTCACTTCGCTCCTCACAACCTCTACTTTTTCCTCTCTTGGGTTACCACATTGCACTCCCTTACTCCTCTCAATCTTTTGTCTCTCTTCATCAAGGGACTTGGAGTAAGTGGTCACATTTCCTTGAGGCTTGGGAAGGAATGGTGGAAAGAGATGATTTCCCCATTGGTCCACTTCAATCTTGGGCCAATCTTGCTCATTTGGAAATCCATGTATTTCAAACCAATTGGTGCCCAAACATAGATGACCAAAATCCAAGGGAAATATATCACACCACACCTCTTCATAGTACTCATCTCGGGTGAAGGAAACCTTCACACTCTCGAAAACCCTATAGCCCTCCAAGAAATATGGGTGATGCTTGGACATTCGAGGAATCCCTAAATAGTCGACCATAGAGGGAGTGATGTAGTTTACATAGCACCAATCATCGAGAACAAGAATGCATCCCGGCACCCCACAAATACTCACCTTTCTAAGGCCAACTTGCCTTGTCGAATCAACATTATAGTGCTTCGTGTATCCCTTTGGCATAAAGTTGGACTTCATGAACCCCTTCAAGGTACTCCATGTTTGATTGGGCCCTTTTGCAAGTTCCCACGACCTCAATGTCGGACCTTGAATGTACTTAAGGGCATATGTGGCTTGTTCAACTTCGCTCATATCATAACTCTTGAAAAAGCTTTCACATTGCCATTCCCAATCTAGATAAATCTCAGGATCACGTTCTCCTTTGAAGATAGGAAGAGGGGTTCTATTGAAAGCATGACTCTTACTATATCCCTCATATATATCTTGGTCTCTACTTCCCAACATTTGTGCGCTAGAATAACAAGGATAGGATGTAGGACCCCT
Source organism: Capsicum rhomboideum (assembly GCA_031232105.1). Lineage (NCBI taxonomy): Eukaryota > Viridiplantae > Streptophyta > Magnoliopsida > Solanales > Solanaceae > Capsicum > Capsicum rhomboideum. The sequence goes on along the minus strand of CP124719.1, from coordinate 109,971,737 downwards.
AGGCATTGGAGATGCACATTCTCTTCTTACTATTGGGCGACTTTTACTCGAAGTAGTGTAACCACTCGTAATGCCATAAGAAGTGCCACAAGACGAGGAACATGAATCTTCGCAATCCTCACGTACATTATAGCTCTTATAAGGTGCAGAGGAGAAAGGATTATACCTCATAACGTCCTCATGCTTAGAGTGGTAAGTGAAAGACTCCTCACATGCTCCATCGTCATCATAAGAACCATCACAAGGTTCTTTATCGTCTTCATACTCTCCATAAGAGCTAATCTCACCATTTGTCTCATATCCTTCTCCGGGATAGTAACTCTCATTCCCACACGTCTCTTGATCACGGCTATATTCATAGCCCTCATAATCTCCATCTTCGTCATAACCATAACCTTCTTCACCACAATCATAGTCGCCTATGTCATAGTCACAGGTATCCGAGGTTACCGAAGACATCCTTCCTTATAACTCCATGTACCTACAAAAATGAGCAAACAAGGTTAGTAGTAAAAGGTCCTCACCAACACTCGTAAGATTCTCACCCTTGTATGCCTCACAATAGGAGTTGCTAGCATTGAAAGATCATTTCTACTCCAATGGGAGACGTGGTGTTAATTGCTACTCGTGGTCGGAATGGATTCTTGTTTTTGAAGAAGAATTAAATGATTCAATCAAACAACCACGGACTTGAATAAAGAAATAATAACGAAACAAAAACAAGAAAAGCACAAAGAAAATGGACTAAGAAAGAATGGATTCAAGAACTAATCGACCAACTAAGTAAGGACAATTACCCGTTGATAGTTAGTTTAGGAATCAAGAAATGAATTAAGGAATTAAGAAATGAAACTAAGATAATGGAACCTGAGCAAAATTGGATTTTGGATTGTTTAGGTGTGCTGGAATGACCTGCGGACGCAGGCCATGACATGCCCTCGCAGGTGGCTGATCGCAGGTGGAAACAGAGACTTGGCAGGTGACTTGCGTTGGTCACCTGCGGCCGCAGATGCCCACCTGCGCGCGCAGGTGGGGTGCAGATGGCCCTGGGCAGTTCACTGGAGACTCCGATTTTTGCTTTTTTGTGGGCCCTTTTTCACTCTCTCTCTTGGATTATTGCTCTTGCAAAGATCAAACAACACCCTTTTGTATCTTCTTCACTTGAATATATGAAGATACCAAGAACATCAAGAACAACAACAATACCAAAATTTTGAGCCTCACTCAAACGATCTCGAAATGCGACGATCTTTCAGATTTGGGTTCCTTTCGATATGAGGAACACCTTTCCACAAGTCTTATCCTTCAAATTCCACACCAAGATCACAAGATCTAGAAACCCATTTTTCTATTTTCTTCAACTTTCAAGAACAATAATGGGGTTTCTCTTTCAATCCCTTCAAAACACATCCAAATCTCAAGATTCCGACTCACATAACACTAGAGAAACAAGTCTAGTGTTGAAACAACAATAAAACTCAAACATAAACTCAAATTTTTGGGAATTTTTTCCGAAAAAGAAAATTCTAGATTTTTTATTTTTTTTTGATTTTTGATTTTCCTTTTGGACAACACACCCAAGATTGAATTGGTGGGAACGAATTCAAGCTCGGATTTGATACCAAATGATAGCATGCAAAATACGATATCGATAATAATGACGAAACATCGAGGAAACGATAAAAAGATATAAAAATGCGTAAAGTAAAGGATAGATTGAATGACACAAATAAAGGAGAATCAAAGAAACCAAAGGGTATTTTAAACCCTAAAACCTCTATTGAAGTAATCCTACAAGCACCAATTTACTTACGTGAACCACGAGGGAATCAATCTCCCACGCAACCAACGTTTCAAAACGATAAATCAATGCAAGCTAATCCTAGCTCTCACACTCTTAAGTGTCTTTCTCATTTTACATTCAACAAAAGTCCCCAAAAATGAAAGACAACTACCTATTTATAGTCCTTGGCATTTAATACATTTAATGGGCTGAAAAGTGGCCCATTTCAGCAAAATTGGGCATCCCCCCCATGCAGACGGGTCACCTGCACACGTAGGTCAGGACGCAGGTGCCTCTGGGCGACCAAAATGGCCACCTGCGGGAGCAGGTGGATGACCTGCATGCCTGGTCAGGCCGCAGGTGACTTTCGGTCACCGTTTGGCTCCTCTTAACTCTCCGAAGACCTCCCCAATGGCTTTCAATCCTTCTTGAATGTATTGGGCTACACACAACACTCCTTAAATGATGTTAAGATGGGTTCAAACACATCTAGCTTCATCAATGATCCTTGAAGTGTTTGTAGTTCTCGGGCTTGCCTTTTAGTAGAGGTCTTGAGATGATTTTGGCTCCCGGCTCCAAGCTATCCTCCACACGTGGTGTTGAACTCTTGGGAGCTTGAAAAAGGGTCCTCCAAACGTATCCTTGCATCTTTGAGATGATCGTGGCTTGGGACCCTTTGTGTCGGCCTTGAATTATAGTCCTTGAAAGGTTAACGCCGATTTGGCTTGTATCAAACGAAAAACAAAGGTGCACACTTTGTCATTGTTAAGACCAAGTAAATGGTAATAGACGTGTCTTTGTCATACAACACCACTAACTATACATCAATCACAAGCAACTGCGGGATTGACTATATTAAAACTCAATATCCATTTTTCTCCATTTGGGACAGTCTCGTTTCAAAACACCAGACGTGACGCAAGTCCAACACGACTACGCCTAAATTCCAACTAGTTGGTATCACATATATGAACTTTTTTCCTATTATTGAGTTCTAATATTTGCTACGTCTGTATGGATTTTTAGAGATTCCAAGTCTTTTAAGGACACTTCCTTCCATGTAATTCTCGGCCTATCTTATTCTTTTTTAACACCTTCAATCAGCTAAGTTTCATCAATTAACACAATATCATCCACAGAAACCCTTTATCAAAAAGAAAAAAAAAATCATCCACAGAAATCATGCACCATGGAATCTCATTAGTTAAACTCTCAACTATCAAACTTGGGCAGAAGCTCAAATAAGCATACCTGAAGGCGATGCAAGCGATACATCAAGAACAAATGGAAAAATACCTGTCAACAGTACCATATACCTCATTAGATAGAAGGTACAATTTTACATCAATTCGCTTCAAAGATTCAACAGACACTAAGTAGGCGTTTGGCCATGAAAACTAAATTTTTTGGGAGTTGGAGTTGAAGTTGGAGTTGGAGTTGGCCATGAAAACAAATTGGAGTTCTTTTTGACTTTTTGTGAGAGAAGTTGAAGTGAAAACAAGTTTACTTGTTTTCACTTTTCCAAATACGGATTGTATTTGGAATTCTTATGGCCAAACACTACAATTTTCATTAAAGTGAAATAATTTTCCAAAAAAAAATTCTCATGGCCAAACGGGCTCTAAGGTTTTTTCAGGGTAAATGATCTGTTCTAACCAGATAAAAAAGCAAGATAACTCGAGCAGTTGGATATCGCCAGAGAAATCGTGTTGCCCTGACAGCCCCAGAATCCAGAAGCTTAGCGGCCTTCTGTAACTGCACAGACAAGTTTAAGTCATATACAAAAATAATATGAATATATGGCTTTCTTCCAGTTAAGTACAAAACTTGCACTCTTTTCTCGTGTTCTTTTTACCCCTAATGAGTGGATGTGGAAAAATAGGAAAGAGCCTACCTGTACTGTCGCCCTTGTCATGTGGCGGTGATGCAAAGGGAGAGGCCTGTAATGTTAAATTGTTACAGGAAAGCATGTCATGCTCAGAGGAACTTAAAAACTGGGAGGCTTACATGTTTTCCAATAAATAAAACCTTGGAGGTTCACTGAACAGCCTAATGAATTCTGATCACTTTTTCAACTGTAGAAGGCTAATAAAGAAATAATTCTGAAGCAACTGAATTCCTTTTTACTAGCTTTTTTACTGATAAAAAAGATTTTGAAGCAAATTAATTACGCATTATTGTAACATATTTTATATATAAAATGACTTTTGCAGTTGTTCTTCATTCTAAATTAAAGCTGGCAATAACTTGAACTTCTTTATTTAATTTTTTGATACTTATTTTTGATAGCAGTGTGTATGACCAACTAACCCACCTCGACTATTCCACTGGATACTTGGATCCTCCCACTGTGCCAATTCTGACATATTTATTTAACAAGTTCTTTCTAATTCTTTGAAAATTCAGATTGCATTAAGAAATTAATAGATTCTTTGCAATCACATGGTTCCTCCCTTCACTCTTTCGTTCAACCAGGCAGGAGATGCAAATTACTTCAACTTACTTTGCACTTAGAAAAGTAAATGCTGAGCTAGAAAAGAAAGTTCAAGAAACAATTTTAATGAACCAAATTCACATTTTCCTAGTGGACAAAGGGTGGCTAATGTTTAATGGGAATCAGGGTCTTATAATAAAGGCAGAGATTCTTTAACGAACCCGAATTCTCAACTCAACAATCAATAAACAGAGGGAACGAAATTAACAAATTTTGATTAATATGGAAAGGAGAAATTACAACATGAAGAACAACAATAGTAGTAGAACGGGATGGGAGGACTTAAAGAGAATTGGGTATGGTAAGCATAGTCTTTTACCTAAGCATAATCACAATTTGCCTAATCTATTTTTCTCCCACAGGTGGTATTTATCAACCCGGATCCCAAGCCGCCAAGCATAGTCTCTAACTTCGGTGTTGGGTTGCTTAGCCCATAATGGTCCTGGCCCATTCATAACAATACCCCCATCATCAATGAGAACCTTGTCCTCAAGGTTCGCTTAAAACAACAATGATATCATAGACGTGGGGGTGTCAAGACGCAAGTATGGATTAGGGACATCTTCAACACATGTGTCAAGAAGCAACATGTTCTCCGTCAACCAATCATTTTGAGAAAACTTTGAAAAAGCAGGATCCATTCCAAAACTTATCATGTAGCCCATATAATTCCCATGGTTGGTTGGAAGATTCTGAAAATTGAAATTGTTTAGTAAGAAGTCAATTCCTTCATGCTGGCCTTGATGAGCAGCAAAATGCAAAGGAGCCCATCCTTGAGAAGTTGAAATGACTAGAGCCCTCCTTAGTGAAACCAGAAAATGCAGTGCTTTGACACACCCATTATTTGTTGCTAAAGGAAGTGCTGAGCTAACGCAAGGAGCCATTGAGTTCAAATCCATGGCGGCATAACCCAAACAAAGAATTTCCCTTAGGTCCATGGCTACTGCATCGTATAGTAACTTAGCAGCATAGTTGTGAATGACAGAAACAGATTAAATCAGAATTTTGACAGAGCCAAGATCTTCATATTTCAAAGCTAGAATGTCTCCATACCAGCCCCTACTATTTACATCACCACCAATCTTAAGGTGAGCTGGGATGTAATTAAAATTTCTATTCGGGGTTGCGCGTCTCAGCAATGAATCTAACTGACAGTCACCACACCGAGGAATCGCTTTCTGGATAAGTACCTGCCATACAAGCACACACTTGTACAAGAGGATCACAAAAACTAGTGCAGTAACCGACTTTACTATCTCTATGACCTCATAAAGTGTGTAACCAGCAGAGGGAACAACCTGAATCTGAACCCGAACCTTCACCTTATATACACCCATTGATACTATTACCTCTCACAGGTGGAAGTTGGCCACCAAAACGTCATGTTTTACCACATAATATTCAGCGAAGACAAGTGAATATGCAATTAAAGGACATGTAAATGTAATGCATTTATAGACAACAGAGAAGCCCTTGGACCAATAGGAATTTACACACCTCGGTTGTCCGGGATCCCACACTCCACTCATAGAGTTTGAATACGCAATTAAGAAAAAATTGTCAGGCCATCCCAACAATAGTATTTCCTCCATGTTTTCTATATAATCTGGAAGAGCCATGAACGTGAAACTTATCCTCGGATCCCATACACAAAGATCCAGTGCAGTTAAACGAATTGGCATAGCAACAAATTTAGCTCCTGTATCAAATGGAATATGATTTAAATTAAGTTGATCATTGAATCTCCCAGTAGGTTGCCCATGTTCAGAGTTAAGAAGTACTTCAACTGAATGTATTTCACTTGTCGGAATGGAAACCTCATTCTGCGGAACAAGTTTATCAAGATAGAGAGCTGTAATAATTTGTTTCCCTTGTAACACTATTGTGAACTCTTTGACCATCGTTTCACCACTAGTTGCCGCTTCACTCTGTACAATAGATGTAGAGTGTGGAAAAGCCCTTAAGGAAACTGTCCTTGACCCCATTATCGTACCCAACCAACTGACACCTCCAATAGAAAAGGCCAGAACTTTGTAGTTATTGCAAGCACATATAGCATACAACAAAAATTCTGGAAGAGTACACTTCTGCCCAATATCAACCCAATTGTTTTTGTATAAGCCAAAGACAAGGTAAAGCAACACTCCAATTTGGTTACCCCAAAAGAATTCTTTAAGAAAATTATGCCAACAGGGAATTGTGCGAAGCCATAAGACATCAACTAATGGGTATTCAACTTCAGCAATTTGGAAATGTGCAGCCTACATCCTAGACTCAATGAAATAATGTCATGCAGTATCTCGATTAGGCGCACCAATTGCTACAAAAATATCTCGAGTCAACATTTCATCGAACACCAGGTGTGCTTATGGGGTGACAGCTTCTGTCACCATTTCAACATTTCATCGATTAGACCCCATTGCCCATTGCCAATAAAATTTGTGACAGCTTTATGATTGTCATTTGGGTATCTGAAATCTATACCAGTCTCAACAAAATATGATGAAGTATGAGAACCCATTGCAATTGCAGGTTTAATGAATATTTGGTCCTCCTTTGTGGGTTCAGTGTCCAAAAACGAGGGTAATGTAAAGGTCAAAATTTTTGTATCTGGAAGCTCGTCTTCAGAAAATGCCTTGGAACAAGCAGATAGGGCTTCAGCATATTGAGCAGCAGAGGAGACTACTTTGTCGATTTTTCGGCCCAGAAGGGAGTGACTCTCTTACAGCACCACCACCGAAGCTAGAAGGGAATTGAATTCGGTATGGATCATGGTAGAAGAGTATAAATCCATGGAGTAAGAACAATGAAAGCACCAATGTAACGAACCCAAATTCTCAACTCAACAATCAATAAACAGAGGGAACGAAATTAACAAACTTTGATTAATATGGAAAGGAGAAATTACAACATGAAGAACAACAATAGTAGTAGACGAGGATGAGAGGACTTAAAGAGAATTGGGGATGGGAAGCATAGTCTTTTACCTAAGCATACAACAACAACAACAACATACCCAGTGTATTCCCACAAAGTGGGATCTGGAGAGGGTAAAGTGTACGCAGTCCATACCACTACCTCAGATGAAGTAGAGAGGTTGTTTTCAATAGACCTCCAGCTCAGGAGAGATAATAGTAAAACCAACAAAAAACATAAAAATAAACAACAAAATGGAATAATATCCGCTAGATAAGAAGAAACAACACCCACAGAGTAATATTATAAACTATCTATTTGAAATTACAAACCTCACTAAAGCACTACGACCAAGAAACTACAAGAAACTAAAGGCCTAGATCCAAACAAAGCACTCCTCCCTATTATTACGTATGCACTCCTACCCACTAACCCTCTACCCTAATTTGTGTCCGCCACACCTTTTTATCAAGGGTCAAATGGGAGATTCTGTGCCACCATCAATATCCTATAACAGTTTGAATCTAAGTCGCGAATGAAATGTAAGAAATATACATATGAAAAGCAAAGAATCAGACTACATTGATACAAAACTTTCATCTATAAGATGGGTTTAAAATTGCACTCACCTGTGAGAAATATAAAAGAGAAAATCTTTTAGCTGCAGCGGTTACATTAACACCAATACTTGTTTTGTAAGAACAATGCGGATCAATCAGCAACATAATCTATTTTGCTCCCACAAGTGGTATTTATCAACCCGGATCCCAAGCATAGTCTCTAACTTCGGTGTTGGGTTGCTTAGCCCATAATGGTCCTGGCCCATTCATAAAAGATTCAAAAGCATCTCCCAGAAGCATAAAGTAAATTATTAATAGAAACATACTCAAGTGCTTTGATGTCAGTGTCTTCCTCCCACGAGGATGATGCTCGACGAGAAGCTCTGTTTCTTTCAGCTTCTAACTGTTGTAGGAGAAATTCTTAAGCAGCTTAAATTACTTTATCAAACTACAACTGTAAATACAAGGAGTAGAATGTAAGGTGATGCCAAAATACTTATAAACTAAAGCACAAACCTGCACTTCCTGAAGACGCTTTGCTTCCTTGTCCAACTGAAATTCAGTCGCAGCTTTTTCACTGGCCATGGCTTCAAGCTGTGTTTGCTTGTAATACTGAACTTGCAGGCAAGAAATACAGCTTATTAAGGTACTAAGAGTAAATAATGGGAATTATATAGAGTATACATGAATTAGTCTAAGTTTACTTACCAATAGATCAGTTAATTCACGATACCGCTTTTCAAGTTCCATATGTTCCTATTACCAGCAACAATAGATTCCAATATCAATATGGATTAAAAGATTGATAAATGAAGATATGCAAATGGGTCAAAGTCATACAAATCCCAAAAAGAAAGAGTCGACAAGCAAGAATGAGAATTCCATCACATTCATGTGTTAATACCTAAAAGCGCAGACTTGGCGACTTGGCATATAGAGGAAAAAAGAACATAAAAGGCACAGCACTACACAATTATTTTAAATGATTACTCAATCATTGACATCTATAAGACTAAAAAAGAAGAGATGGGCACCAAAATTTGTGTAGCTTCTATGTTGCCTTTACTCAAGGAAAGCAGTCTCTTTAAGTAACTTCATGTTGCTAATTCAGAGTTTGTAACAGAAAAGATAATTCGTGAATGACATAGCGATAGGATAATTAATGTCTTGCCACCTGTGAAAATATATCTTCTTACATTTCCATGTTCGACGTATAATTCACGACTTCATGTTATTATATTTACACTGCCCCAAACTTACATCAATCTACAACTGAGTTGAAAGGACGAAGTCTCAATATTTATCTAGCACCAAAGTTAATATAGACTATGTGCCTGAAAAATGCTATAAATTGCAATAGAAGTAGAAAATTTATGCCCATAACCAAATTAGAGCATATGTAATCATCAATAAAGGATCCATCCCTCATTTAGCCATATATATATATATATTAGTGCATTTAAATGCAAATACCAGAAGATGTTATTCCCCCATCAACAGATTCCTGTTGCAATTTGGGATCAAAGTAAGAGGGAATAGGAGTGGAAGTCAATCAAAATTACAGTCGAGTAGTAGCAACTAAGACCTCCTGACAAGAAGTCAAATTCTATCACAACATTGGTTTGGCAGATCTATTTCCCTATGTTGTTTCTGCAGATAAAGGTGAGTATTTCAGATCTGAGCAGGGGCTGCTCAATATACTTGGTGGCCTAAAGCGAAACTTCAAAGTGAGGTCTTAATTTTGTTTTTCAAGGGAAAAAAAAGATTATATAGTATATATTTTTTGTTTGAAGTCTAGTTTTATGTTTTTTTAGGTGTAAAGTAATGACTAAATTTATTTTATAATCGATTTCTCCTAATAATTCCATTTCAATTGATATTATATCGATCCATCCAATTTCTCTTGAAACGTTGTTGATCTTAAGTAAGATTTTATCAATTTTAATTTTAAAAAGCTTTTGTCAATTGAGGCATTGATATAGGAACTCCATAAGCAATGTATGCATTTGAAAAATAATAAAATTGTTTTATCTAATTGAAATATTTCTTCTACTATGTAACACGCCGTGCATTTCCGACCTTACTTGATTTTCTTAACATTTGTGGAATTATTTAAACATGAGATTGTTGGGGTATTACCCATTTAAATTAGATGGGCTGAATTGGTCTTGTGTCATGGGCTCAATTTAAGGCCCAATAATTAAGTATAAGACATGGCCCAAAAAGGGGAATAATGACCCATTCATAAAATGGACCAAGTAAACATGTCCTCTTTGACCAAGAGTGGCTAAGGATGACTTTGTGGGACTATATAAGAGGCAACAAATCCGATTTTTATTCAACAAAACACACTTCCCAAGTCTAGAATTTTCCACAATATTCTCTCTTCTTCCAAACCCTAAGCTACCATTCTCTTTGGACAAGATCACCCCTTTGCAAGTTTTGGTAAGTGTTTACTCTTATGGTTTAGTATATTATATGCATAATATGGTGAATAAATCATGTTGGTTATGTTTAATAAGTGTTGGGCAGTCCACTTATTGTGAAGCAGTCCACTTTTACTTCTTTGTTAAAGGATTTGCCTTTTATGAGGTCTAAACTTGAAAAGGGACTTAAGGTCTTGAAGGAATTGAATTATATGGATGAAATTTTAGTATATTTAATTGTGGTTCTGTACCTAAGTCGTTACTCCTTGTGTATGACTTGTGGAAATATTTATACGTAATTGTGCATGGAACGTTTGGCGTAGTGAAAGGAAAATACTTTCTTGTTATGTTAAAGTGAATTCTGAAATTGTGTGGACTGTTTTTGGTATATTGTTGTGGAAGGTATTTATGTGAATTGATGGAATAAATATGTGGAGTTGCATTAAGGTAAAAATGTGAAGTATGCACTTGGTGGGAAATCTTGTCGGTTTGTGACGTCTATGTTGGTTTGTGGACTATTTTGGCGTTGTTGGTGTTGTGAGGCAGTAAATTGTATTGTAGGGGAGTGAAATGAAGTTATATGGAAGTAGTAAGGAAGGTTGAATGATATACCATGTGTTGGGGATGTTGGATAGTTTTTACTTCCCGTAAAGTAGCTAATTATCGCTTGTGAACTTGTAATGTAGTTAGTTGTTGATGTGAGCTCCATTATGTATTCATATTGTAGAATAACGCTTTAAGGAAGAGCTGAATTGTTGTATTCACTTTTTGGAAAGATAAGGTATGTAAGGTTACTCTTTCCGTATCCTTCTGCAGCACATAGTGTTACATTGTCATTATACTTGTTCCATTCCAAAATGTTTAAAGGTATCCCATTTACGGTTATTAATCCTTGTTACTCACATGTTCCTTATTCATTGATTAATTGTAATTCACATGACTCATGTTCATTGGTTAATGTTCCAAAGTTCCAATAATGTTCAACCACCAATGTACCAATCTCATAACAAAAGAATTGAAATAATGCACTTATTGAGTACGGGTGGCAACTCGAAGGGGCGTAAGCCTAGCTAGAGGCGATCCCGAATGGATATTGAGTACGGGTGGAAACTCGAAGGGGCGAAATCCTAGCTAGAGGCGATCCCTAAAGTTCATTGGTAATGGGTGGCAACTCAAAGGGGCGAAAGCATAGCTAGAGGCGATCCCAATTATTATGTTATTCCCACTGATCAGTTAGGCCCGGGCATTATATGATTGATGATTGATGATGTACAGTAAAGTAAAGTACAATAAAGTAAAGAAAAGTAAAGTAAAGTAAAGAAAGCAAAGTACATGGTTCCACATATACATTATGGTAATTTATCTATATTGTTCATTCACTTGTACTTGATTCCATTAAAGCTCTTATATCTCATACAGTTACTTATAGCCTTACATACTCAGTACATTCTTCGTACTGACCTCCCTTGGGGGGTAACTTACCTTACTTGCTGCAGGCACAGGTACTAATAGACTTCCACAGTAAGTTGCGGGTTATCTGCAAATTATTGGTGAGCTCCAATTCGTTCGGGGCTTTCCGGGTCACATGTGTACAATTGTTTTGGTATTGTATTGCAGTTGTATAAAGCGGGGACTTGTCCCGACTATAGGTTGGTTATGTCTATGTATCTGTAGAGGCTTTGTAGACGTTGTGGGATGAATGAAGGGATGTAAAGAATGTGTGTCCATCCTGACTCAACGGCCCTAACGGCCAAGTTTCATATGTATATATATATATCGCATATTTTCCATGACTTCTACTATTGGTAACTTGTTTCTAAATGAGATAGAGTATTGATCTTTTAATGATATGCATAGGAAGGTACATGAATGAAGGTTGGTTCTCTCGGGGCCTCAACGACTTTGGGTGCCAGTATGACCCAGATGGGATTCGGGTCGTGACAAAAGTGGTATCAGAGCGGGTAGTCCTAAGGGTGTCTACAAAGCCGTGTCTGAGTAGAGTCTTGCTTATGGATGTGTTGCGCGCCACATTTATAAGCAGGAGGCTACGGGACATTTAGGAGTTGTTTCTTTTCTTCATCTCTAGATCGGGCAGTAGAGCCAAAGTTATAGGAGGAATCACATCTGGTCTTGAGAATTGTTTTGTTTTGTCTTGTGTTATAATAGAAATACCAATGGAAAGAAAAGGATGGGAGAAAAAAAGTAAGAATATAGACAGGACTACCGGAAAAGGAACTAGTAAATCACCACCTGACCAAGCTAGTCAGGGTGGGGCTGAAACTGAATTTGCGCCACAAGCTTCTTCTACTTCTCCAGCTCCAGAAGAGTTGAGAAGGAGAGAAGACCCTGTTGAAACACTTGTTAATGCTACTGAGCAGGATATAAGGAATGCGGTGCACCTGTTGACTCAGATAGTCGTTGCACAAAAAATCAAGGACAGGTTGGTCCAGCCTGTGCACAAAAGAAAGGTAATCAAATGCAAGAGAGAATGGCACAAGAACTTGAAAGGGAGCCGTCAAAGAGGGCTAGACTTATGGGACAGTTCATGGCGTCCCAAGGGGAATTTAGGTCTTGGGTGTTTAACAGACTGCCTAGACCATTATTTTCTCATTCTATAGTAAATGCTCTACCTCGATCCCAAGGGGTTAGAGGCAACCAGTCTGGGCAAAGAAGTGGGATTCAGGATTCACGAACAGTGGGGTATCAAGCACAAGGAAGTATGAGCCAATCGAAATCTCCCCGCCAGCCGTGTCAGCGTTGCGGAAGGTATCATTTAGGTAAATGTCGGTTGGGGACAAATATTTGATATTGGTGTGGTATGTTGGGGCACAAAATGAGAAAGTGTCTGTAGAAGGGCACAGGTAGTACGACACGACCTACGGGATTAGCCGTTGCATCTTTCTCGTTAGGTGTACAGCCTACGAGGCATGGCAGAGGTTTTAGAGGAGCGGCTAGCTCTAGTGGAGCCCAGAATTGCACCGATGCTCCAGTAGATCAGTAAAATTCAGAGGCTTTCCCTCATGTAGTGATAGGTACATTATTCGTATTTTCATAAGATATACGCATTGATTGATACGGATTCTACATTAACATATGTTACTCTATTGATTGCGGAAAAATTTGAAAGAACACCAGAATTCCTAGTTAAGCCATTTAAAGTCTCTACACCAGTTGGTGAATCTATTGTAGTTAAAAGAGCATATCGTAACGATATAGTAACTGTTTGTGGTTATGATACACTGGTTGATCATATTGAACGGGAAATACTGGATTTTGATAGTATAATGGGTATAAATTAGTTGGCTTCTTATTATGCCACGGTAGATTGCCAAGCTAGGGAGTACATTTCCGTTTTCCACAAAAGAATGTTTTTTTTATGAAAGGGTAATGTGGGGGCACCAAGAGGAAAATTTATTTCCTATCTTAAAGCAAGGGAAATGATACCCAAATGAGTAAACTTCTTTGCTAAAGGATTTGCCTTTGATGAGGTCTAAACTTGAAAAGAGACTTAAGTTCTTGAAGGAATTGGATTATATGGATGAAATTTTAGTATATTTAATTGTGGTTCTGTACCTAAGTCGTTACTCCTTGTGTATGACTTGTGGAAATATTTATACGTAATTGTGCATGGAAGGTTTGGCGTAGTGAAAGGAAAATACTTTCTTGTTATGTTAAAGTGAATTCTGAAATTGTGTGGACTGTTTTGGTATATTGTTGTGGAAGGTATTTATGTGAATTGATGGAATAAATATGTGGAGTTGCATTAAGGTAAAAATGTGAAGTATGCACTTGGTGGGAAATCTTGTCGGTTTGTGACGTCTATGTTGGTTTGTGGACTGTTTTGGCGTTGTTGGTGTTGTGAGGCAGTAAATTGTATTGTAGGGGAGTGAAATGAAGTTATATGGAAGTATTAAGGAAGGTGGAATGATATACCATGTGTTGGGGATGTTGGATAGTTTTTACTTCCCGTAAAGTAGCTAATTATCGCTTGTGAACTTGTAATGTAGTTAGTTGTTAATGTGAGCTCCATTATGTATTCATATTGTAGAATAAAGATTTAAGGAAGAGATGAATTATTGTAGTCACTTTTTGGAAAGATAAGGTATGTAAGGTTACTCTTTTCGTATCCTTCTGCAGCACATAGTGTTACATTGTCATTATACTTGTTCCATTCCGAAATGTATAAAGGTATCCCATTTACGGTTATTAATCCTTGTTACTCACATGTTCCTTATTCATTGATTAATTGTAATTCACATGACTCATGTTCATTGGTTAATGTTCCAAAGTTCCAATAATGTTCAACCACCAATGTACCAATCTCATAACAAAAGAATTGAAATAATGCACTTGTTGAGTACGGGTGGCAACTCGAAAGGGTGTAAGCCTAGCTAGAGGCGATCCCGAATGGATATTGAGTACGGGTGGCAACTCGAAGGGGCGAAAGCCTAGCTAGAGTCGATCCCTAAAGTTCATTGGGAACGGGTGGCAACTCAAAGGGGCGAAAGCCTAGCTAGAGGCGATCTCGATTATTATGTTATTCCCACTGATCAGTTGGGCCCGGGCATTATATGATTGATGATTTATGATTGATGATGTACAATAAAGTAAAGTATAGTAACGTAAAGCAAAGTAAAGTAAAGTAAAGAAAGAAAAGTACATGGTTCCACATATACATTATGGTAATTTATCTATATTGTTCATTCACTTGTACTTGATTCTATTAAAGCTCTTATATCTCATACAGTTACTTATAGCCTTACATACTCAGTACATTCTTCGTACTGACCTCCCTTGGGGGGTAACTTACCTTACTTGCTGCAGGCACAGGTACTAATAGACTTCCACAGTAAGCTGCGGGTTATCTGCAAATTATTGGTGAGCTCCAATTCGTTCGGGGCTTTCCGGGTCACATGTGTACAATTGTTTTGGTATTACAGTTGTATAATGCAGGGACTTGTCCCGACTATAGTTTGGTTATGTCTATGTATTTGTAGAGGCTTTGTAGACGTTGTGGGATGAATGAAGGGATGTAAAGAATGTGTGTCCATCTTGACTTAACGGCCCTAACGGCCAAGTTTCATATGTATATCTATATATATCTCATGTTTTCCATGACTTCTTCTATTGGTAACTTGTTTCTAAATGAGATAGAGTATTGCTCTTGTAATGATATGCATAGGAAGGTACATGACTGAAGGTTGGTTCTCTCGGGGCCTCAACAGCTTTGGGTGCCAGTCCGACCCGGATGGGATTCGGGTCGTGACATACTACCTCTGTCCCATTTTAACTCTTGTTTTATTTCTTTCACGTTCATTAAGTACTCAATATTAATCATTAATATTAATGAAAAAGTTGAAAACAATTGTCAACTTTTCTCTTGAATTTTTAAAGTGATTATATTTTTTGGGCTAACGGACATTAAATGGAAATGAAGAAAATATTAAAAAGTACTCAATATTTTCTAAAAGAAAAATTCTAACTATAAACCTATAATTGATAAAAAAAAAATGGGGCCCCAAAAAATTGGGGGCCTAAAGCCTTTGCTTGAGAGGCTTCACCTTGAAGCCGGCACTGGATCTAAGCTTCTCATCCTCTTTTGAATAGACAAGGAATACCATGTATTGAAACACACTATGGTGATGCACCTTTGAGACACCAAAGCATGGGAACAATTGTGCAACATAAAATGCTTAAATCATCAAGGGAAAAAAGAACTATTCATGCCTGAAAGAAAGAGCTCGCAGGAAATTCATTTAGGAAAGACAATACAAATGGCTGAGACAATCTGTGATCTTCTGATAGAATCCCATCAGTTTGATTGTACGAGTTATAGACGCCTTACATGATTTTTGGACTATTCTCATCACTTGAGCTAGCTTTTGAGAATGAGTTTATGCCGAAGGTCGATTTTCTTAACATTGTTTCAAAACCAGACCCATCCCTGATATTGGGCCACCCACATTTTGTTTCTTCCAGATGTCTAGCCTTAGGCATGTGTAAGATCATTTATAGTCTCCTTATACGTCTTGTACAATCCTTGCAACCTTATCATAATCTCCTTATGATATTAGAGTAGACAGAGGTCCTAGGTTTAAGTCTCACTAATACCCATTATCAAAGTAAATCACGTGCATAAATTATTTTATTTTTTTAAAAAAGGGAATCACTCCTGCAAATGAGGAGTGTTAAAGACATCAAATATATCCTCTCTAACAGCTTTAGATTCTTGATAAAGTAGTCAAACAATTTAACATGGAATGGTAAGAAAATGGGCTCGGGTCTAACTTCATCCAAAAGCTATCACAATTCTCAAGTTATGACGACTGTCAAAGGCCATACAAGAATACCACAATCAATACACTAAGTTGCTCGGATTCTTCAAAAATACTGTCAAATGTTTCGGATCCTCCAAAAGCTATGCATTTTAGGAGGATCCGACAAAGGTGCGGCAGAATTTTTGGAGGGTCTGAGCAACATAGATTTCAAACAACATGCATGAGTATTTAGATCATGCTACTATTTACCAACTTTGGCACCGCTGAATTCACTAAACACCACAAAAACTATACAAACTCTATATAATTCTTAAATTTTGAATTGAGCATTGGAACCTCCATTTTTTTTTTTTAAGATATCCAAATATTTAATCAAGTATGCTATTAAGGTTCACTTTATATTTCCAGCTTTAGAGACTGATAAATATCAGGAGTGCTAAATAAAACTGAGTGAAAGGTACTATTGCAACCAAAACTGATGGTCCTTATCTGAGTTGCGCGTACTCTTCACCTTCAATGCCGCACCGATGTCGGATTCTCCAAAAATACACTACTTTGGGAGAATCCGACACGCACCCGCTGACATTTTTGAAGAGTTTGAGCAAGACAGGTCATTATTCAAAAAGAGGGAACCAAAACTGATGATGATCTATTTGTATCTAACTGAATAAGTTGATGTCCACTTAAAAGTTGAAAACCCGAGGCTAAACTAAGTAGAAGATGAATGGTGTAGAAGATTGAGGTCCTAAATCTTATTAGTAAGGACAAAAGCGAGAGTTTAATCACCTGGCAAGAGTAATGTTCAGCATCCCTTTTCATGGCAGCTGTTTCAACTCTAAACTTTTCCATTTCATCCTACAGTCAAAAGAAAAACTACCCCTTAATGATCATCAGTAAGGTATCAACTTAGAGATAAAGATCATTGTATTTACGAACAAAAACAAGCAAGTACAATATTATCACACACTAGTTAGTGATTGAACAAAACTATTAGAGCAATAAACTTGCCTCCAAAGAAGCAAGCTTGCTTTCAGCCTCCCTCTATGCGCTCTACTTCTTCTTGCCATGCCTGCTTCTGCATGTTCAGAAAATGAGGTTAAAAGTTAAAACAGACATCTAGCTGACTGTGACGATTCAGTTTCAAACAGTCTCAGGTTGCAACTGAACACTTGAATATGAGGCTTGATGGAAACATCTATGGATATCAAGGATCCAGTTGCACGTGTAAAAATTTTAACTGCAGCAAGCATGGCTGATAATGTCAAACACAAGGTCCCTTGTCTTAGTTAAGAATCGTATTCCAAGACTGTTCTCCAGGCATAATATGTACAATAGGCATGAACTTCAAAAGCAGGGGCATAACAATTTACTTAGTAAGATGAGAATTTCTCTCTTCATAATCTTTTTCTATCTCATGTGTCTTGCAGCCACCAATTTTTTTTAATTTGCTTGTATTCAATTTCTTGGTTCTCTCATGTTACTTAAAATACATTCAGGTGAATAACAATTATAAAACCTGAAGCACTTG
The DNA here is from genome assembly GCA_031232105.1 of Capsicum rhomboideum. Taxonomy (NCBI): domain Eukaryota; kingdom Viridiplantae; phylum Streptophyta; class Magnoliopsida; order Solanales; family Solanaceae; genus Capsicum; species Capsicum rhomboideum. Next base: position 109,953,752 of record CP124719.1, on the reverse strand, counting down.
ATTGGCCTCTTCTGAGGACTTCTTCTGTCCACGGCAAGTACGAGCTTCCATGTGTTGCAGTTCTTGATTTAGAGTTGTACATTCAACCTGCCAGATTTAGATACCTTAGGATAAGTTGAAAAGTTCTGAAGAAATCCTTTCATTCTTCTTTTAGGTATCTTCATTTACAATTAAGCCAAAGAGTCAAATAAAGGATTTTCTTTTTTGATAAGGAAAGGGTTGCTTAAAGAATGACATAAAAAATTATTGTTTACCTCAAGCAGTGCCACCTTCTGCTTAAGCTCTGTTGCCTTTGCAGTCCTTTCATCAGCTGTTCTCTAGTGACAATAGTCATACAAAAATTTAAAGACATATCTTTACTTCATTGAAAAATGACAATCAAGCATGCATTAGTAATGAGAGATTAAGTGCTGCCCAAAAAAAGAAAGAAATAAACTTATGATGTACGAGTAGTCAAGTACAAACAATAAACCAACTGCTAGGTATATACTAGTATAATTAAAGAGAAGTTAATTGGTTCATGTTAGAGTGGGTAAAAGTCCCACATTGGTTGGGGAATGGACTGGTGGTTTGCTTATATGGACTTGGGAAATCCTCCCCTCATGAGCTAGCTTTTGGGGTTGAGTTAGGCCCAGGTGCCATATCTTTACATGGTATTAGATCCTTACCAAAGGTGTGAGATTTGAAGCGGTGGTATGTGAAATTCACCACCGGTGGTTGCCGGAATTAGACTGTCTGATTTCTGATTCGTGCGACTTCAAAATTAGTTGTCACCACCTTCCTAGGGAGACACATCTTTATCTAATTCTCCATTACCCATAATCTGGTGGCTGGAGGAAACACGAGTAAGTCTCACAAGCCGGCGAAGCCACCGGAGTTTGTCCATCTTAAACCGCGTGTGGAGGTGCATGTGTGTACCAATCTTGGTTCGACTTACTGATTTGACGTCTCCTTGAGATATCAAGTCGATTTATGGTGGTTTTCTGATCATTGGACCACATTTTTGAAGAACAAACATCAAGACCCAGGTTCTGCAACCTTTCTTTTGGTGATACTTGAGTTCAAATTTGCTTTGTTTGACCTATTTTTGAGCCATAACATGGTTTAATCTCTGCTGGTTCAGATTTCTTTCTCTTTTGTTAGATTGGTTGTGTCTGGATCCTTTGGCTATTCATATTTTAGCTTCTTGGTACCTCTCAGAACTGCTGGTATTCGACCATTTGAACTTTGTTTTGGGTTATTTGGTGTTCTCTGGTTTTCTTTTTCTCTATTTGAGTTGAAGATTTTTGTTGGAGTTAACTATCTCTATATTTGAGAGTTTCTTTTTGGGTGGTTTCTCTGTTAATTTGCACTGTTATTGTGAGTATTGATAATTGGGAAGATGAATGATAATAAGAGAGGAAAAAGGAAGATTTCAGATAACGGTAACAATAAGGTTGGTGTTTCTCATAGACCATCATCAGTTAAAACAATTTTGGTTTCGGCAGAGGATTATGCTAGATTCATTCGGTATCAGAAATCATTAAAGGAATCTACTTCAGTTACTACTTTTGCTGAGTCAGGAAAAGCATGCCTTATCACCTCTCCAAATAAATGGGTAATTGATTCAGGCGCCACAAATCACATGACAGGTAACCCTAATATTTTTTCTGGCTTTCAGTCACATAAGGCACCATTCTCAGTGACTGTAGCTGATGGATCAACTTGTCAAAGTGTTGGATATGGGACTGTTAAATCGACTTCCACTATTACCCTATCATCTGTATTAAGTCTCCCAAAACTGGCCTTCAATTTGATTTCAGTTAGGAAACTCACTAGAGACCTCAATTGTTATATCTCGTTTTTTCCCGATTATTGTCTGTTTCGTGATCTTGTGACGAATCAGGTTATTGGAAAAGGACATGTATCTGATGATCTCTATATCCTTGATGAATGGGAGTCTCGGTCTGTTGCATATTTAGGTGTTGTGTCTCCATTTGAAGTAAATTGTCGATTGGAACATCCTTCTCTTCCTTTATTATATTTTATCACTTTTGTGGATGATTTTTCTCGGATGCCGTGGATATATTTTATGAAGAATAGATCTGAAGTGTTTTCCCATTTTTGTGCCTTTGTTTCTGAAGTTAAGACTCAATTTAATACTACTGTGCGCATACTGAGGAGTGATAATGCTAAAGAATACATGTCAGAATCATTTCAGTCTTATATGAGACAACATGGGATTCTCCACCAGTCCTCTTGTGTTGATACACCATCTCAGAACAGAGTTGCTGAAAGAAAAAATAGGCATCTACTTGAGACAGCTCGGGCACTATTGTTCCAAACAAAGGTTCCTAAATAGTTTTTGGCCGATGCAGTCTCTACAACTTGTTTTCTTATTAATCGCATGTCATCTACGGTGCTTGCAGGTAATGTACCTTATAGCATTCTTTTTCCAAATAAGTCCTTATTTTCGGTGGAACCTAAGGTGTTTTGAAGCACTTGTTATGTTCGAGATGTTCAACCATCAGTTACCAAACTGGATCCCAAGGCCTTGAAGTGTGTTTTCTTGGGATATTCTCTCCTTCAAAAAGGGTATCGTTGTTACTCTCCTGAACTTGGAAAATATCTATTGTCTACTAATGTGGCCTTTTCAGAGACTACACCATTCTTCTATACGCCTCCCACGTCTATGAGTCAGGGGGAGGAAGATGAGTGGTTAGTGTATCAGGTTACCAAGGTCATACCAGAACGATCAGATGATGTTGTTTCTCATATATTGCCCAGTTCTTCAATTGAGCACCAATCGGCTAGTATACCTTCAGCACCAGTTCCATCTACTCCAGCAAGGCCGCCGATTGTTCAGGTTTACTCTAGGAGGCAAGAGACTAATAATACAAGTTCTGCACCAGTTCCTTTGTCATCAGATGCTTCTCCAGGTGATACTCTAGAAAATCTTAACCTCTCTATTGCTCTTCGCAAAGGTACACGCACTTGCAAATCCATATATTCCGTTGGTAACTTTGTTTCCTATGATCACTTATCTCCCACATCTAGATCTTTGATTGCATCCATAGACTCTATTTTTGTACCCAAAACTGGTAAGGAGGCTTTGAACCATCCTGGATGGTCTAAAGCAATGCTTGAGGAAATACATGCCTTATAAGAAAATCACACTTGGAAATTGGTGGATTTACCTAGTGGAAAGAAAGCAGTGGGATGCAAGTGGGTCTTCGCGGTCAAAGTCAATCCTGGTGGCTCTCTAGCTAGACTTAAGGCCAGACTTGTGGCCAAAGGGTATGCTCAGACTTATGGGGTGGATTATTCAGACACCTTCTCTCCAGTTGCCAAACTCACTTCTGTCCGCTTGTTCATTTCTCTAGCTGCTTTCGAGAATTGGCCTTTACATCAATTAGATATTAAGAATGCATTTCTTCATGGTGATCTCCACGAAGAGGTTTATATGGAGCAACCACCTGGTTTCATTGCTCAAGGGGAGTATCAAAAGGTATGTCATTTGAAGAAGTCCTTGTATGGCTTGAAACATAGTCCTCGAGCTTGGTTTGGAAAATTTAGTGAGGTAGTTCAAGAGTTTGGGCTGTAAAAGAGCAAATGTGATCATTCAGTTTTCTACAGGCAGTCTGCAGCTGGAACTATTCTTCTTGTTGTATACGTCGATGATATTGTCATTACAGGAAGTGATTATGCAGGTATCTCTTCTCTTAATTCTTTCTTACATACTAAGTTTCATACAAAAGACTTGGGACAACTGAAATACTTCTTGGGAGTAGAAGTATCTAGAAGTAAGAAGGGTATTTTTCTATCTCAAAGTAAGTATATTCTCGACCTATTGGCAGAAACTGGAAAGTTAGCTGCCAAACCTTGCAGTACTCCAATGGCTCTTAATGTGCATCTTATGAAGGATGATGACGATCCATTTGAAGATCCAGAGCGGTACAGACGGTTAGTTGGGAAATTAAACTATCTCATTGTGACTCGTCCTGATATCGCCTTTGCAGTAAGTGTGGTTAGTCAGTTCATGGCCGCACCCACAATCAGACATTGGGAAGCTTTAGAACAAATCCTATGTTATTTAAAAGGAGCCCCTGGACTTGGCATATTTTATAGGAATCATGGACATTCTCACATTGAGTGTTTTGCAGATGCAGATTGGGCGGGATCCAAGATTAATCGAAGATCCACTACTGGTTATTGTGTTTTTTTTGGTGGAAACTTGGTATCATGAAGAAGTAAGAAACAAAACATTGTATCTCGATCCAGTGCAGAATCCGAGTATAGAGCAATGGCACATGCAACATGTGAAATCATGTGGATACATCATCTTTTAACTGAAATTGGATTGAAGTATTCTACTACATCAAAACTTTGGTGTGATAATCAGGCTGCGCTTCATATTGCCTCCAATCCGGTATATCATGAAAGAACCAAACATATTGAGGTTGATTGTCATTTTATTCGTTAGAAGATTCAGGAGAACTTGATTTATACAGGCTACGTGAAGACGGGAGAACAACTAGCTGATTTGTTCACAAAAGCGTTGCATGGAACTCGAGTTGATTACCTTTGTAACAAGATGGGCATGATCAATATACATGCTCCAGCTTGAGGGGGAGTGTTACAGAATGTATATAGTCTTATTTCCTTATGTTGTACAAAGTTATAAATAGGTAGCAGATCTTTAGGATTTCTTCTTTATTTCTTTTTTTAGTTAGCTCTTAGTGATATTGTCCTCTTTATTTCTTTCCTTATCTAGCTCCTACTGACATTGTATTTATACATGTTATTCTATTGAATAAGAAGCAAGTTATTCTCTCAAATTTATATAATGGTATCAGAGACAGGTCCATCCCCGTTTGGGCTCCCGGTCATCGCGCCAGTTGGGTCCTGGGCGTGAAGGGGGGTGTTAGAGTGGGTAAAAGTCCCACATTGGTTGGGGAATGGACTGGTGGTTTGCTTATATGGACTTGGGAAATCCTCCCCTCATGATCTAGCTTTTGGGGTTGAGTTAGGCCCAGGTGCCCTATCTTTACAGTTCAGTTCTTTTAGATTTCTAATTAAGCAAGATGACACAAAAGTGGTATGGACCAAAGTGCATCTGTTGGGGAAAAAATGGAAGTAAAATTAATCCCTCTTCTTTTCACTATTGACAGTGTCTTAACAATGGTTGCTAAACTAGAAATGGATATAAGAAATTATTCTATCGAATTACAGCATAGAAAATATGTTAATGTCACAATTCTAGCTCTAAGAGTCAGCTCAAAGTCAACCTCTTATTATCAACTTATCAATACCACAAATTCACTCCTTAGAAAATAAAAATTCTCGAAGAGCAGGATACTGCATGATAGCCCAAGCAAGGCATTACAAGAACACTAGAACTTTTCTGTGAAAGTTCACATCTTATTCTCTTCAGGCTAATACCATTCTGGCTTGTCATTATAAGTCTAAGCAAACAGCTAAAGCCCTATGTTATAAAAGCAATAGCATGAAAGAACCAAAGGACCATCAATGTATACTTTATTACAATTCATGATGTAACAAGATAAAAGATTATATTTACAGATGGAGAATACCTGCGCCTTAGCCAAGGCTGTGGATGCCTCTAAAGCTCGGTGCTCCAGTTCTACCTCCCTTTCCATAAAAGCCTATTCTTACATATGAAATTAATTATTAAATTTCAAACAGCTCATCCCTATTATCCTTCATCAAAAATCAAAATTCCACATGCACAGGGCTTTCCTATAGGTGGGGCGTTGTGGATGCATTTTAGAATCAGAGAGGGAGCAGGGGAGGGGAATTGGAAACACATCTATACAGTTTAAGAAGAAACCCTATATCAGGGAGAAATGATAAGTTCTCTGCTATTTTGACTTAAATGATCCACAGACAGTGTATTAAAGTTGTTAGATTTCAGGATATAAACTTGGTTGTTGCTTAAGACTTTAAATCATTTTTCAAAATCCTTGTACAATATTTAGCTACATATTTTTTAGAATGCTCAGCAAGAAAGTTTTCAGTTATAAACCTTTTTGGTAGCATTATGAGCAGCACGCTCTTCTTCTAATCTTCGCTCTGCAGCACCCAGCTCCTTCCTTAAAACCTGAACACATAAAAGTTTCTCACCAGAATCAGAAAACTTATAGTAATAAGGGTGTTCAGGAGCATAAAAACAAGTAAAGTGATAGTGTCCATACCCATTTAATGGAAAAGGAAAATAAAAATGAATAACAAAATACAAGTAGCTTGTGGGCAACAACACTTGTTTTTGGTAGGTGACAATTTGCCAACTTGTATAAGCTTGTTGTGGGTAGATTTGCAAATTTCCTAGTTACACAACTTGCAACAAATCCAAACAAGATTTGCAAATTGTCAAGTTGCATAACTTGCAACAAATTCAAGCATGATTTGCAAATTGTCAAGTTGCACAACTTGCAACAAATCCAAGCATTTTGATTGGATGATATGTTGGCCATCTTTCCTATAAATAGGAGGCATCATTTACTCATTTGGAACACACCCAAAAACAACAACTAAGAAGTAGTTGTGGAGAGTATCTCATAGAGAGTGTGAGAAAATAGTGTGTGAGGAAAAATAGAGAGTGTGAGCGGTATTATAGTGAGGTGAAAAAATCAAAAGAAGGTTATTTATTTTGAGTGTAGTGGTTCCTAGAGTATTTAACTTGGACCTACAAAGTGTAAAATTCCTCATTATAGTGGATTATTTTGCTCCTCTCGGGGCCCGTGGTTTTTTCCCTTATTCAGAAGGGTTTCCACGTTAAAATCTTTGTGTCCTTATTATTCCTTTTGTTAATTATCGTATCACAGTGCTACATTATTATTCTGTTGTTATTACCGCAAATATTATTTCTGTGGCGGGGTTCATCCCCAATGTAACACCCCGTATACTCCCAACCCTATGTGACGACGTTGAACAATGGTTACTTAGGTGTCAAGATGCCATGAGTAAGTAATTTGTAAAGTTAGTGATGAGAAAATTGAAATTTGGCCTTGTACATGTGATTAACCTTGCGTAGGAGGTTTTTTGCAATTTTCATGGAGCATTTGTGGGGTTCAAAATGAGGCTAAGAGGACCTCCAAACAAAGGATATTAAGGGTAAGAAGTAAGTTAAAGAATAGGACTTGAAGTATCTAACCAAACCCGCGAAGAAAAGTCAAAAATTTAAGGGAGGGGCGCGCCAGAGGGCATGCCACGCCACTCTGGGCTAAAATTTTTAGTCCAGAGGTAGCAAGCTGGCGCGCCCAAGGGTGTGCCACGCTGGTTTTGGCCACTTTTCAAAGTTGGAAATTTTCTTAAGTCCCAATGGTGCCCGGGGACGTACTGAGCCGATTTTTGCCATGTTTCTTCTACAACCATGAGCATATACATGAAATGAGTACAATATTATATTGGTATTATAAAATTACTCGAGAACGAATTTGGCATCAAAATGACGATTTTACCCTTATGGTCAAAATAGGTCATACGTGGTTAGAATTGCTTGTTTTTGGGATTGAGGCCACAAGTATAAATCCCGTGAGTGGGAATATCATCGTAACGCATATTAAATGAGTTAAACATGAGGAATTATTGTTTTTATTGGGTTAAGTGAATTGGGCTCAAAAAGGGCCCAAAATGAGAAAAAGACATGGGCCAAAAAATGGGTCAAAAGACCCATTCTTCCATTGACTAGTAAACACACATGTGAGACTAGATAAGCATGGACACAAGGCTTATATAAAGGGGGGAAAATCAGATTTTTAATTCATTAGACACACACATCACATTCTCTTATTTTCTAGAATTTTCAAGAGACCTCTTTGTGACTCTTCAAACCCTAAGGCATTTTTGGACAAGATCATCATCTTCAAAGCTTGGGTAAGTGATTATTCTTGTACTTTAACATATTATATGCATGGAAGAGTATGTAAATCATGTTGGTTATGCTTGGGAGTGTTGGATATGGCACTTTGTGTTTTTGTGAAAGATGTGAAATCCATGGGATTGTAACTTGAAATATTACTTGTTGTCTTGATGAAAGAGCATGGTATGGATAAAATATGACCATTTATGGCGTGATTATGGTCCTAAACTTGTTATTTTTCTATAAGTGTAAATTATGGGATTTTGGCCGATTTGTTGTTGTGAGGTGTATTGAAGTAGTTTGATGGAATAATTGTGATGTGGTGGTGATGGAGAAGTGTGAAGTATGAACTTGGTGTGACATGCTATTGGTTATCATGTGTTGTTCAATGTATGGAATATTGTGGGATTATTGGTATAATAATTTCAGGAATGGTATTGTCAAGGGGGAAATGACATGTTAAAGCCAAACATGTGACTTATTGTTATTGTATGCCATTGTAAGGTAGTTGGTGGTTAATGTTGGTTCCGTTATGTACTTGTGTTGTAGAGTGAAACATAAGGACGGAGCGGGACTATTGTATGTACACTTAAGATTGTAGAATCGTATTGAAAATACAAGGTATGTAAGGTTACTCTTTCCGTATCCTTCTACAACATATTGTTCCTATTGACATTGGAGTTGTTTCAATTCCGAGAGGGTTGAAGTATATCAATTCAGGGTGACGTATATTGTTATTAATATGTGCCCTATTCTTAGATGAATTATGATTCATTTATCTCTTATTCATTGGTTGAAGTTCCTAAGATGTCATAACGTGGTAATTCCTAAAAGGGACTATCTCAGGAGAGTAATAACATAAGAGAATCTATTTATTCTTGAGAAGCATTTTCCAATCATGTCATGTTCCAAAGTCCTATAGTATTATGCTTATGTTTGTACCAATCTCTCAAGAGTAAAAGTACCAATCTCTAAAAAGAAAGGAAGTAAGTAACGTATATTTGTTGGTTCCAAGTTCTAATAATGTTATGACTATCATTGAATCAATCTCATGAAAGTAAAAGAATGAAGTCATATATTTATGTGTTCCCAATAATGTTTCAATCATCAATGTATCACTCTCCTAATAATGAAAGGGAAAGAAGTATGCCTAGTAGTAATGTATGCATGGTTGCTTTATGTTTCATTGAGTATGAATCTAATCAAAAGGGCATAAGCTCGGATGGAAAAATCCCAATATCATGCTATGGTTTTACTATTCTATTTATTTAGTATGACCCACTGATCAGTTGGATGTCCGGTATTATTATTATTCTATTTATTTAGTATTGCCCACTGATCGGCTGGATGTCCGATTTATATTAGAGCCCACCGATCAGCTGGATGTCCGGTATTATTATTCTATTTATTTCGTGTGGCCACTGATCAGCTGGATGTCCGATTTATATTAGAGCCCACTGATCAGCTAGATATCCGGTATTATATTATGAACCACTAACTAGTTAGATGAACAGTAGTAAAGATAGTTGAAAAAGAAATGAGAGTATATTCCTTGCATGAATATATTATGAAGGTTGTTATAAGAGTGAGGATGATAAGAATGAATGATTAAGAAATCAGAATAATGAAAATAATGAACATGGTTCCAAATATTTCAGAACGGAGGTCTATCCATATTGACTATTCTCTTACGCTCGATTTCATGAAGTATTTATGTATTATTACAGTTTCTTATAGCCTTACATACTCAGTACATTCTTCGTACTGACCCCCGAGGGGGAACTTACCTTACATGTTGCAGGTGCAGGCATTAGTAGACCTCCTCTGTAGACTGGGGATCATTTGCGGAGTTTTGGTGAGCTCCACTTGGTTCGGAGCTTTCTGGGTCATAGTTGTATCTTTGTTTTGATGTTGTAAATCTATTAGAGGCTTTGTAGACATATGTGGGTATATGGATTTAAGATGTATGTTCAGTTCGACGTAGTGTCCCCAACGGCCAAGTTTTATTTATATATATATGACATATGTTACCAGATTCATGTCTTCCGCATAGTCGCATGAGGTATAATAAGAGTCATACGAGGTTACGTATATGAATGTTCATGAGCAACGATTGGTTCTCTCGGGCCATATCGGCTTTGGGTGCCAGTCCGGCCCGAATGGGATTTCGGGTCGTGACACCCAACAACTGGTATCAGAGCACAAGTTCTGCTTATTCAAGGAAATAATTATTTTTTTTACGGTAGCTTATACTATACTCGGAGAAATAAAAATGTCCGGAGTAAAGTATGAGGTAGCAAAGTTTAACGGTGATAGCGGTTTCTCAACATGGCAGAGAAGGATGAGGGATCTGCTCATCCAACAAGGATTACACAAGGCACTAAATGGCATATCCAAAAAGCCCGAATCCATGAAAATGGAGAATTGGGAAGAAATGGATGAAAAGGCTGCTAGTGCAATCAGGTTGCACTTAACAGATGATGTGTTCAATAAAATCATCGACGAAGTAGTGCATGTGACATTTGGACAAAGTTAGAAAATCTATATATGTCCAAAACACTGACAAATAAATTGTACCTAAAGAAGCAATTGTACGCCCTACATATGAGTGAAGGTACGAATTTTTTGTCACATTTAAATGTGCTCAACGGACTAATCATGCAGCTGGCTAACCTCGGGGTAAAGATCGAGGAGGAAGATAAATCCATTGTGCTCTTGAACTCGTTGTCATCTTCTTATGATACTTTGGCAACAACCATCTTGCATGGTAAGGACTCTATTGAGCTGAAGGATGTCACGTCAGCTCTTCTACTTAATGAGAGGATGAGAAAGAAGCCTAAAAATCATGGTCAGGCTCTCATCTCAGAAATTAGAGGCAGGAGTCACCAGAGGAGTTCAAGTAACTATGGCAGATCTGAAGGTCATGGAAAGTCCAAGGTCCGATCTAAGTCAAGAGCCAGAAATTGCTACAATTGCAATCAACCAGGTCACTTCAAAGAGATTGTCCAATTCTAAAAAAGGGCAAAGGTGAAAGTAGTGGCCAGAAGAATGACGATAACACGGCTGCCACAGTGCAAAACAATGATAATGTTGTTCTCTTCATAAACGATGAAGAGGAGTGCATGCACTTGGCAGGTCTAGAGTCGGAATAGGTGGTTGATACAGCATCATCTTACCATGCTACACCGGTAAGGGATCTATTCTGCAGATATATAGCAGGTGATTTTGGAACTGTGAAAATGGGCAACATAAGTTACTCAAAGATTGTGGGGATCGGAGACATTAGTATCAAGACTAATATGGGATGCACATTGGTTTTGAAAGACGTATGCCATGTACCTGATTTGCGGTTGAACTTGATCTCGGGAATTGCTTTAGACCGAGATGGGTACGAGAACTATTTTGCAAATAAAAAATGGAGACTCACCAAGGGAGCATTGGTGATTGCAAAAGGAGTTGCTCATGGCACGTTGTACAGGACAAATGCAAAAATATGCCGAGAAGAATTGAATGCGGCTCGAGAAGAGATTTCTGCTGATTTATGGCACAAAAGAATGGGTCATATGATCTAGAAAGGATTGCAGATTCTTGCTAAGAAATCACTCATCTCTTTTGCCAAAGGTACGATGGCAAAACCATGTGACTACTATTTGTTTGGTAAGCAACACAGAGTCTCATGTCAGACATCGTTTGAAAGAAAGTTGAATATACTTGATTTGGTATATTCGGATGTTTGTTGTCCAATGGAGGTAGAATCGATGGGCGGTAACAAATATTTTGTTACTTTTATTGATGATGCTTCACGAAAATTATGGGTTTATATCTTGAAAACCAAAGATCAGGTGTTTCAAGTATTCCAGAAGTTTCATGCTCTGGTGGAAAAGGAGACTAGTCAAAAGCTAAAGCATCTCCGTACTGACAATGCAGGTGAGTACACTTCAAGGGAATTTGAAGGGTACTATTCAAGTCATGGGATCAGACATGAGAAAACAGTTCCTGGAACCCCACAACACAATGGTGTAGCTGAGCGGATGAGTCGCACCATTGTCGAGAAGGTGAGAAGCATGTTCAGAATGGCTAAACTACCTAAGTCATTTTGGGGTGAAGCAGTTCAGACGGCCTATTACCTGATCAATCACAGTCCATCAGTTCCATTGGAGTTTGATATTCCAGAGAGAGTTTGGACCAATAAAGAGGTGTCCTACTCACATCTGAAGGTGTTCGGTTGCAGAGCTTTTGCACATGTACCAAAGGAGCAGAGAACAAAGCTGGATGATAAATCAGTTCCTGCATATTCATCGTATATGGAGATGAAGAGTTCGGGTACAGATTGTGGGATCTTGTAAAGAAGAAAGTCATCAGAAGCAGAGATGTTGTATTCCGAGAAAGTGAAGTCGGAACTGCTGATGATCTATCAGAGAAGGCCAAGAAACGGAATGGTATAATCCCTAACCTTATTACCATTCCTTCTACTTCTAGCCATCCCAGAAGTGCAGAAAGTACAACCGATGAGGTTGCCGAGCAGGGGGAGCAACCTGATGAGATTGTCGAGCAAGGGGAGCAACTTGGTGATTATACCGAGCAAGTGGAGTACCCTAATTAAGAAGATCAATCTCAACCTTTGAGGAGATCAGAAAGGCAAAGGGTAGAGTCATCCAAGTACCCTTCCTCAGAGTATGTCCTTATCAATGATGAAGGGGAGCCAGAAAGTCTTAAGGAGGTACTGTCCCATCCAGAAAAGAACCAGTCAATGAAAGCCATGCAAGAAGAGATGGAATCTCTACAGAAAAATGGCACGTACAAGCTGGTTGAACTTCCAAAAGGTAAAAGATCACTTAAGTGCAAGTGGGTCTTTAAACTCAAGAAAGATGAAAATGGCAAGCTGGTTAGATACAAAGCTCGATTGGTGGTAAAAGGCTTCGAACAGAAGAAAGGTATTGATTTTGATGAAATTTTTTCTCATATTGTCAAAATGACTTCTATTCGAACCATTTTGATCTTAACAGTTAGCCTGGATATTGAGGTGGAGCAGTTAGATGTGAAAACTACATTTCTTCACAGAGAATTGGAAGAGGAAATTTATATGGAGCAGCCAGAAGGATATGAAGTAGCTGAAAAGAAACACATGGTGTGTAACTGAATAAGAGCCTTTATGGGTTGCAGTAGGCACCGATGCAGTGGTACAAAAAGTTTGACTCATTCATGCAAAGTCAAACTTACACAAAGACCTATTCTGATCCATGTGTATATTTCAAAAGATTTTCTGACAATAATTTATTATTTTGTTGTTGTATGTGGATGACATGCTAATTGTAGGACAGGACAAAGAGCTGATTGTTAAGTTGAAGGGAGATTTGTCCAAGTCATTTGATATGAAGGACTTGGGCTCAGCACAACAAATTCTGGGGATGAAGATTATTTGAGACTGAGTAAACAGAAAGTTGTGGCTATCTCAGGATAAGTACATTGAACGTGTACTCGAACGCTTCAACATGAAAAGTGCTAAAGTTGTTAGCATACCTCTTGCGGGTCATCTGAAGTTGAGTAATAAGATGTGTCCTGCAACAAAGGAGGAGAAAGGGAATATGGCAAAAATTCCTTATTCTTCAGCGGTCGGGAGTTTGATGTATGCAATGGTGTGTACCAGACCAGATATTGCTCATGCAGTTGGTGTTGTTAGTAGGTTTCTTGAAAATCCTGGAAAAGAATACTGGGAAGCAGTCAAGTGGATACTTAGGTACTTGAAAGGTACCTCTGGAGACTGTTTGTGTTTTGGAGGATCTGAACCAATCTTGAAGGGCTTTACCGATGCTGATATGGCAGGTGACCTTAATAATCGAAAATCCACTACTGGACATTTGTTTGTCTTTTCAGGGGGAGCTATATCATGGCAGCCGAGGTTGCAAAAGTATGTTGCACTATCTACAACTAAAGTAGAGTATATTGCAGCTACTGAAGTTGGCAAAGAGATGGTATGGCTGAAACTGTTCCTTCAAGAGCTTGGCTTGCATCGGAAGGAATATGTCATCTATAGTGACAATCAAAGTGCAATAGACTTGAGCAAGAACTCTATGTATCATGCAAGGACGAAACACATAGATGTGAGATATCACTGGATTTGGGAAAAGCTAGAGGATGGATCTATGTAGGTCAAGAAGGTCCCTACAAGTGAAAATCCTTCGGATATGCTGACCAAGGTGGTGCCAAGAGACAAGTTCGAGTTATGCAAGGAACTTGTCGGCATGCACTCAAACTAGAAGCTCGATGCTATCTCCTTCCGGTTAATGGGTCTGGAGGGGGAGATTGATAGTGTCCATACCTATTTAATGGAAAAGAAAAATAAAAATGAATAACAAAATACAAGTAGCTTGTGGGCAACAACACTTGTTTTTGGTAGGTGACAATTTGCCAACTTGTATAAGCTTGTTGTGGGTAGATTTGCAAATTGCCAAGTTGCACAACTTACAACAAATCCAAAAAAGATTTGCAAATTGTCAAGTTGCACAACTTGCAACCAATCCAAGCAAGATTTGCAAATTGTCAAGTTGCACAACTTGCAACAAATCCAAGCATTTTGATTGGATGATATGTTGGCCATCTTTCCTATAAATAGGAAGCATCATTTCCTCATTTGGAACACACCCAAAAACAACAACTAAGAAGTAGTTGTGGAGAGCATCTCATAGAGAGTGTGAGAAAATAGTGTGTGAGAAAAAATAGAGAGTGTGAGCGGTATTCTAGTGAGGTGAAAAAATCAAAAGAGGGTTATTTCTTTTGAGTGTAGTGGTTCCTAGAGTATTTAACTCGGACATACAAAGTGTAAAATTCCTCATTATAGTGGATAATTTTGCTCCTCTCGGGCCCGTGGTTTTTTCCCTTATTCAGAAGGGTTTCCACATTAAAATCTTTGTGTCCTTATTATTCCTTTTGTTGATTATCGTATCACGGTGCTACGTTATTATTCCGCTGTTATTACCGCAAATATTATTTCTGTGGCGGGGTTCATCCCCAACATAAAGAATATCCAAAAGTTGATGTGAATAGAGATCCACATACTTACATCATCCTTTTCTCTGTTAGTTCCCTGTTTCTCATTAAAGACGCCATATTAGCCTGAAAAAAGCAGAAAAAACTCAGTCTTCCTTTCCATTTAAAATAATTGATTTTTCAGCACACAGTGGGTAAAAATGCTGATAAATAAGATCAGAATGGTAAAATTACAGAGTCCTCACGGGAAGTCCTTTTAACTATAGAAATTTCACTTGTATTGGCCCAGGAAATCACCAATAGACACACAATACCAAGTACCAGAATTTTACAGTGAAGTCATAACAATAAATCAGACTGACACAGATGATCCTAGAAACAAAACAGATACAACGAAATGCCATTTCGCAAGTGCGGCAGTACAAGGCTGACAAGTTTTTTGAAATGAACCTGCAATGATGCCAGTTGCCTTCGGAGAGTGCAGCTTGCTTCTTAAGTGCATCCGTAGAACTAACAAGAGCCTCAATTTCAGCATTCTTTGCAGCAAGAGCCTCAGCGATAATGGACTCCGCCTTCGACACCTCTTTTTTTGCTGCTGATAAATCTTTCTGAAGCTGCTTTATCCGAGCCTCACAAGATTTACTCAATTCTCTCTGTCACACCAGAAAAAATGGCATTAATCAAAGACTTGAATGCAGAGATTTTAGAAACTTGGGGTAATCTCCAATCAAATGTCCATATCACCTCTGCAACAAGATGCTCCTCTAGCTGAGCATTTTCAGATTTCTACTCCTGAAGAAGTGATGAAAGTCCAGCACAAACCTGCGCATTTAAGTAAAAGCACGATAAGCTGTGAAATATTACTTTCTGCAGAACAAGAATCTGTTACGCTGCAGCTGATTAAAAGATCAAAAAGGGAAAAATGTTAATTATATTTGACCATGATAATGACTCTATTAAAGCATTTATGTCGTTCACATAATTTGTCAAGCAAAGTAACCTCCCAATTATCCATATCAGGAGTTTTAACTTGTTTTCATCTCTCATGATAGGTAAATTAGGATGTGATGAGATTATTAATGTTCGTAACATATAACCTATTAACACTTCGAAAGACAATCTTACAGCATAACTCAAGTTAGCAAGAATACTGATCTCTATTTTTTTTTTGGAGTCAAAAGGAGGACTTCAACTGATGATATTAACGCTCATTAATCTTTAAAACATTAATATTACACGTACTTTGAACTTATGACAAAGCAACATTGCTGAAATGAAGTCTTCGAGCAAACCGTATTCATCAAAAAGAAAAAATTGGGTTCTTAAAGGTCAGGACAATACTGCATTTACATGTACTAACATACAGCACCATTTTCCAAGTATTTGGTAAAAAACACCAAACCGAAGGTAAATTTCGAAACTAATTCCAGATTAAATTCCCATTTCTCTGAATTAAGAGCAGCTATTGAAAATCAATCTAAACGGCTTCTTCAAAAACATAGCAGCTATTGAAAATCACTCTAAACGGCTTCTTCAAAAAACATAGTTTTTTGGAAATACTTTTTGGGGAAACTTCTTTAAAAACTTAAACAAATATGTTTGTATAATTCCCTTTTCGAATGATTTCAAAAAAAAAATGCACAAATAAAAGCACCTTAGCATTCTAAATCAGAGGATAATGAAGTAATGAACTCTTACACGGGCTACCCGTGCTTCTTTTGACTGACCAGTAGAAGCAGCATTCTTAAGCAATCCCTGAGCCTGAAGAAATAAATGTAGTCCAAGAACTTATCAAAAGACCTGGAAATGCACCAAAAAGTTAACTTAAAAACAGACTCTACCTCTTCAAGTTGCTCTTGTTCTTTCATGGAAGAATTAGCAGTTTTACGTTCTGGAAGCTGCTTCTCGACTGGATTAACAGTTTTATGTTCTAGAAGCTGCTTCTCGCCTGGATTAACAGTTTTATGTTCTGGAAGATGCTTCTGGTCTGAATTAGGTTCAGCATTGGTTTTAGCATCCTTCATCTGCCTGTCAATTTTTCCAGGTTCATCTGCAGTTAAAGATTTAGATCTTTCCTGCTGAAAATTCACAGGAGATCCTGCATCAAGTAGAACTGTGTTTTGACTGGAATCTACTGGAGATTTTTCCTGCACAGTATCAACCACTTCTGCAGTAGGCAACAGAGGAGTCTCTCCAGGAATATCTGAGGTGTTTCCGCTTGTATGCTCACCAGTAGATTCTGAACTCACGACTTTTACATCAACACGTTCTGCTACTTCCATGTGATCAGCTTGATGATTTAACTCATTGTTAGAAGCTGTTTCAGATATAGGAGCATCCAACGAGGCACCATCTTCAGAAACTTTTAGCTTATCTTCTGTGCTAGTTTTGCTGCTAGGACTACCTGGATTTGTCCTACTGTCTTCTGTAAGTACGATAGCTTTATCTTTATCAGAGGCAAAATCTGACTGTGATGTCCCTTGGCTAGATTGTTCCCTTTCAAAATTAACTGATTCTGAAGTTTCATTAGAAGAGAGTCGTTTTTGAGGCTGCAAAGAACCTCATTGTTAATATTCTGACAACTGTCAGTAGATAAAATAGCATTGAGAACGAAAACACTACCTTCTTTTTATGCCTTGACCTTTTTGTTTGAGATCCTTTTTCATTTAGAACTAAAGCCAAAGTAAAAACAAAAAGATGATTTATTCACCATCCGCAGAGGCTACTTTAAAAATAATAATGTAAGAAAAATGAAAAGTTATAGGACGTTCAAATGAACAGTTTCCTTTTCCAATCAGCATGATCACAAATAGAATCTGAAATGTGCATCTTAAAGTATCCTACTGTTTTCAGTTAGTGTGGCATTATCTTGAGATATCCCTTGCATAGCTTGTTGCCTTCTCAGAATTAACAATTTCTAAAGGTTCATGAGGAGAGTTGTTTCTGACGCTAACTACAAGAAGTCTTATTCCTTAAACAAGAAGTTCTAAACCAGTTCCAAAGAAGAAACCAAAAAGGTGCATTTTGAGGTTGAAAAATTTATAATCACCGAAGCAACATTATAAAAGTTATACCTGGACTCCGAACATTGGGCTGTTTATCAGAGTTCTCGCAGTACACACTTTGCCCTAGTATCTACAACTTCAAACAAATCTGATGCAACAAAGTACATTTCACCTTGTTAGGAAATTGTACAAGAACTGGAAAAATCTTTCATGTTGATGAGTCAGAAATTGACATAGTTAAAACATGCTTCATCCATCTATCAAAACATGAACCCGAAGAAGACTTACAAGTCAATAGGGTACATTTCTATTAGCGGAAGCTGGTTGTTAATTGATAATTTCTCATTTTTCTAATCAGATTGGAACAATGGGAAGTAGAAAAACTTTGAAAATTCATAATGGGTGTACTTATAACAACACTTTGGTAGCACCCAAGGGTGTGGCCTAGTGGTTCAATGAAGTTGGGTTGAGCACCGTGAGGTCTCAGGTTCAATTCCCAATAGAGACAAACAGTAGGTGATTTCTTCCCATCTGTTCTAGCCTTGGTGGACAGAGTTACCTGATACCTGTTGCTGGTGGGAGGTGACAGGTATCCCGTGGAATTAGTCGAGGTGCGCGCAAGCTAGCCGGACACCACGGTTATTTAAAAAAAAAAAAAAAACTTTGGTAGTGAGTGGAAACTAACTTTTTGTACAGCATCAAGTTCCATTTATGATTATGAGTAGCATGAACATCAACAAACTTGCAATGCAGTAAAATCTATCAAAATCAAACCAAGGAAAAAGAAAATTTGCCAGCAATTTGTAATTTATCAATATTAAAAGGGAAAGGGTAAAACTTTGCCTCTTTACTACATGAAACTGAGCAACTTTGCCCCATGTTAAGACTTTTCGTTTAACATTAACCCGACATCAGGAAAAGGCCTCAATTTTTCCCTTGATCCCTAACAGAGCTACAACCTAAGGATAATTTTAAACAATAATCAAAAATTAAGGGGAAATCTAGACCTTTTTTCTATAAAAATTTGGACATGTAGCATTCATTTCGAGCTCCGTTAAAGGTAAGGGCAAACATAAGGCAATTTGTTAACAACAAGAGTATGAAAGTGAAATGGAGGGAAAAATGAGCAATTCCGATAGTATATGGGCAAATTTGGACCTTTTCCCGTATTAAGATCGCCAGAGCTGTCTATTCCTATTCCACATCTCATATTTCATTTTCAACACCAACCAATACATAACTCGAACTTTTAGCATCCCAGCTCGAACTCAATACTACTAAGTCTAAAGCAGAAATTGCATTCACTAAAGAAAATAAGCAATACCCAAGGCCTAAGGATGCAACCTAGAGGTCAATGAAGTGAGTTGAGAATTATATGGTCTCAGTTCAAATCCCAGCAAAGAAAAAAAAAACATAAGGTGATTTCTTTCCCATCGGTCCTAGTCTTAGTGGATAGAGTTGCTCGGACTCTTCAAAAACGTCTACCAGGTGCATGTTGGATCCTTCAAAAGCAGTACATTATTGAAGGATTGACACGGGAGCATTTTGAAGGATTGACATGGGTGCGGCAACATTATTGGAGAGTCTAAGCAACATAGGTTTTCGTGACAACTTGCACGCACCTCAACTAAGTCCACAAGATACCTACCACCTACCACCAGCAATAAGTACCAGTTAACTCTATCCATAAGGCTAGGACACGTATGAAGAAATCACCTAATATTTTTCTACTTATTTTTCTCAATGCTGCAATTTAAACCTAAGAATCACCAATTAAATTACACTCGCTAGTCCATGTCATGTAATCACATTTCTACGTAATCTTTCTAAATGTATATATATATATATCATATCATATCATATCATATTATACTAAAAGTGGGAACAAAAAAAAGTTGAAAGTTAGATTATCATTTTACCCTTATACTGTGTCAACATAGATAGAAAGTTAGCCGGACATAGTCACGGCTGAAGAATGGTAGAGTAGAGAGGTGTCACCTTTAGACCGTCTATACACTAATTCTTAGAATCTGGCTTTATTCAAATATGTGAGATATTTTCCTATATAATTCTGACTTGGTTTTTAGATGGAGGTACAGTCATGAATAGTATGTTGGGTCTGGTAAGCCGGTGAAAGGTAAAAGCCAGAAATGATGACAGATAGGGCAAAAATCCTTGTTTCGGTTAGAATCTCCGAAAACAACATGCTATTACTTTGACAGGCCCCATGCTAAACTAATAGGCTAATTTGCCTTCCATACAGTTAAATGATATATAAAAAATCTTTCATATTTCTATTTTTATACTCAGTATAAAGGTGCTACTTTAGCTAGATCTGTCTGGCCGTGCGGATTACCGCCCGCCTTAGAGATCCTGCCAACTTGGTATTAGAGCCATATATTATAAGGTTAGTTTATAGTTGCGGCAGTCTGTAGTCAACATAGACAAGTTTAAAAATGGATATGGGAGAATCTCATATTAAAAATGATAGACTGGAAGAGTTAGAAGTACCTCAAAATCTCGATTTATTAAATCGCTAGACAATTCCAGAAATAAAAATAAAAAAGATTTATGATTATGGCTGGTATGACCGCCTATCTTCCACTCAGCTAATTAAGACTACTGAAAGATCTTCCACTAAAAGAGATATTGATATCTATAAGCATAAGTATAATTATATGCATATTGGCATGATTCAGATCACATTCAAGCCTTTAACCCTTAAAGGGTTACCGGAAACATTTCTGGCAGCACTACGTGATGCTAGAAATTTAGATTTCCGACAAAGCTTAATGGGATCGATCGAATCCACGGTGGCCTATGGTCCAGTATATTTTAATGCTCAACCTAATTTGCAATTATCTTTATCTGATGTCAATATTCTTGATGCTTTAACTTTAAATATTCAAACTCATGGATATAACTATGCTCAGGGTAAGAACTTATTTGTCTATCTTATCACATCTATTATAAATTATTAACAACTCTAAATCCTAGATGCAAACTTTTTGATACGGCAGATCAAACTATTTTGTTTGAAACAAATTTTTTGAAATCGAAAATTACTACTCGTCGACCTATTCGATGGGAAGAAATAAATTTTCCAAATACTTGGATTTTAAATAATGTTATTGCACAGAATCATTTAGCTAATAATGTTATTAATGATGAATTTTCTCATATAACTCAAACCCCCGATGGTCGAATTTGTATGCAATTTGATGACAAAACGTCGGTATATAATCGACAGTCTTTTTCTGGTAGTAGTAGATTAGCATCTACTCCATCTTTGATTGCTCCAGTTGAACCAACATATGGTCCGGCTAGGGTAAATAAATTAGCTTCTTTACATTCTATTCCTACAACCTCCAGAGAGTCAAAAATAAAAATTGACCCAAGAACTAATATAGTTCAAGGTTGTACTGATCATTTGTCTGAAAATATATCTGATAAGGATATTCCTTCTGCATCCGAAATGGATTTTGATTTAAACAAGTTATAATGATCCCTCGAACTATAGATTTTAGTCCAGGATCACTGGCAAGAAAAAATATTCAAAAAGATTTTTTTGAATTAAAATGGAAAAAATTTAGAAATTGGTTTTTTCAAACTTATGGTGAGAAAGATCAATTTAACATTTCTCAAGAATTTTATGAGACTTGTACTCTACATAACAAAATTATTTATTTTGTACCTTGGTTCTTAACCACTTATATGCCTTTATATGTTCAAGTTTTAGAACGAACATATAGAGATACCTCGGGAAAAACTATAACAACTACTTTTCCCCCTCAAACATCTTTTATTATACCTAATAATACTGATATTACTTTCTGTGCTTTTCAGAAATTCATCGATGATGAAGTAGGAAAAATTACTATTGCTGAAATAAATAAATTAATTTCGCAAAATAATTATTTGGGTCTTTTTGTTAAAGTCCTTGGAGAGCATATTATGTCTCTTGACAGAAAATTAGATGAACTTACTACTTCCGTCAAGGTTATCTGTCAAGTCAAGCTAGATAATGCTTGCACTAGTCTCAATAGACTTACCAAAGAACTTCTGAAAAAGAAGACTACAGAAGAAACTGTAGAAATAGGAAGTTCTTCTAATACAGCTTCTGTTATTCCTAAGATAATTACCAGTTCTATTAAAAGACCTACTGAAATCCCAGATTTCGTTATTGGAGCTAATGAGGCTTTAGAAAATCTGCTAGAAAAGAAGTTCGCTGATTTAAAAAATCAAACCTATTGATTTATCGGCAGAATTTGCAGAAAATATAGATCACAATCCTGATCTAATAGAACAAGTGGTATCAGAATTCAATAAGCTGAGGTATCAACATAAACAGCAACCTACGTATGCTAGGAAACCTATAATGCAAACCACTTATTACCCTCGACCAATCCCTCAAGATGTTCTTATAGAAGAATGGGATTGGAATCTCCAAAGTACATCCTTTGAAGGAAATGCTATCTATGAATGGAACATAGATGGTTTAACTGATAGGCAAATATCTATGCAAATTCATAGAATGATGATGTATGCCACTATTTGCAAAGCCACAAAAGGCGCAGATGGTGCTCCGAAAAACTCGGATAAACCGTCTGCAAAATAATAGTTACAGGATTTACAGGGCAACTTCGTGGTTGGTGGGATAATTTTCTCACTAGCGTGGATAAGCAAACCATTATTGACATGGTTAATTTGGAACCAGGCACTGATCAATAAGGTCATAAATTAGATCCAGGTCGAGAAGATGCAGTCTACTCTTTAGTAATGACCATTCTCAAACATTTTGTTGGTAGATTTACCAATAACTATGAATCCGTTAGAACTCTTTTGAATGGGTTACGATGTAAGCATTTAGGAGAATTTATATGGTACAAAGATACCTTCCTAAGCAGAGTCTTAGAATTACCATCCGAAGATCATAATGATCACTGGAAAGCCAAGTTTATAGATGGTCTTCCCCCTTTATTTGCAGAAAGAATAAGACGAACCCTTCGAGGATCTAGTACTACCATTCCGTATAGTAGTCATACCTATGGATCGATAATATCCATTTGTACACAAGAAGGATTAAACTTGTGTAATGATTTAAAATTGAGTTATCAGCTCAAAAGGGAAAGGAAAAATGAAAAAGCTCAATTAGGAGATTTTTTTACCCAATTCGGTATGTCTCAACCTTCTACTAGTAAACCTAGATATAAGTCTCGAAGTCGAGACCATAGAGACCATTCTGATAATATGAAATATAGAAAGCGCCGATCGCGTTATAGGTCCCAAAAATATAGAGAAGATCATAAGGATCGTAGGGCTCAACAGAAAGCCACCAGATTTACAAAAATAGATCCAAACGAGATTTGGCAAAAGTTAAATGCTATCGTTGTGGAAACTTTGGACATATTGCTCCAAATTGTAAATTAGAAAAGCTTAAAGCTTTAGAATTAGAAAATGATCTTCATGACAAGATTTATACTACGTTATACACGTCAGGGTCCGATGTAGACTATGAAGATATTCCTTCCAATAATGAAGTTGAAGATGAATTAGTTGATTTTTCTGATGAAGAATCAGGACCATCAAATCCTGTTTGCAATACTTGCCAGGATGATAATTGCTTATGTGAAAATAATACTTTTTATCAATTGCAGTCTCAATTTCAAGATTTGAATGTGCAAATGATTTCCTCTGACAACGTTATCGAGTTATTAAAAGAAATTTCAGATAACGATGTAAGAGAAAAAATTCTTAAAGCTTCGGTTAGTAGTAGTACTTCTACTTTGACTACTAAACCATTTATTAAACAAAATTCTGACATTAAAAATCTCAGTCCTTATTCCAACACTGAAGTTCGACGGAGAATGTTAAAAAAACAAGCTTCGTCCCGAGAAACTTCTTTAGTTGATTTAAAGATTGAAATTGAAAAGTTGAAAAACGAAATTTGTGATCTTCAACAAAATCAAATGATCTCAGATCATCGAATTACTCAGATTGAGAATCTTTATTCTACAACTGATGAAAAAGAGCAATCTGTTGAACAAATCAATGAGGACAATGATCCCAAACTTTCAGAAATTATTGAAACCTCTTTACCTAAAAACGGTGTTTTCTTAGGTTTAATGCAAATTGTAACTGCACATAAATGGTATGTTAAATGTACCATTTTAATAAATCAACATTATTCTATCACCAATATAGCCATGATAGACAGTGGTGAAGATGTTAGTTGCATACAAGAAGGTTTAGTACCTTCAAAGTATTTTCAAAAAACTACTCACATAGTTAAATCTGCATCTGGACATTCTTTAGACATCGAATATAAATTGTCTAATGCGCATATTTGCCAAAATAAAGTTTGCATTCCGCATTTCTTCTTTTTAGTTAAAAATCAACTTAACCCTCCAATTATATTTGGAACCCCGTTTATTAACGCTATTTATCCCTTCACTTATGTGGATGCAAAAGGGTTTTTTGCTTCTTATAAGAACCAAATAATTACTTTTGAATTCATTACTAATCCTGTTTCTAGGGATGTAAATGCTTTAATTGACATAAAACAGAAGCATTTGGAATTTCTTCAGCTTGAAATATTTAGTATGAATATTCATCATACTTTACAGACTCCTAAGGTCCAGGAAAAAATAAAACTCATTTCTGAGCAATTTGCTGTAGAAATTTGTGCAGATCATCCTAGTGCCTTTTGGAATCGCAAAAAGCATGTAATCACTCTTCCATATGAGGAAGACTTTTCGGAAGATTGCATTTCGACAAAATCACGACCCTGTCAAATGAATGCAGAGTTAGTAGATTATTGCAAAAAGGAGATAGATAATCTCTTACAAAAGGGTTTAATCAAACCTTCAAAATCTCCTTGGTCCTGCACTGCTTTTTACGTAAATAATGCTGCAGAAAAGGAAAGAGGTATGTCCAGATTGGTCATCAATTATAAACCTTTGAATAAAGTTTTGAAATGGATTCGATATCCAATTCCAAATAAAAAGGATCTTTTATCAAGATTATATGACGCCAATATATTTTCAAAATTCGATTTAAAATCAGGCTATTGGCAAATTCAGGTTTCTAAAGAACATACTTATCGTACTGCTTTTAATGTCCCATTTGGACAATATGAATGGAACGTTATGCCTTTTGGTTTGAAAAATGCTCCATCAGAATTCCAAAAAATTATGAATGATATTTTCAACCCATATATGGAATTTATTATTGTCTACATTGACGATATTTTGGTGTTTTCCAAAACTTTTGAAATCCATATTAAACATCTAGACATCTTCAAAAAGATTGTCATACAAAATGGTTTAGTTATTTCAAAACCAAAAATGAGTCTTTTCCAGACAAACGTTCGATTTTTAGGGCACACGATTTGTCAAGGAAAAATTACTCCAATTCAAAGGGCAATTATATTTGCAGACAAGTTTTCGGATATTATTATGGATCGTACTCATCTTAAAAGATTTTTAGGAAGCTTAAATTACATTGCTCCTTTTTACAAAAATCTGTCTCGAGATGCTGCTCCATTGTATGACAGGTTGAAGAAAAATAATAAGGAACCTTGGTCCGATAAGTTAACTACTATAGTTCAAAATATAAAAAAAAAAAAGAGTTAAGGCACTACCGGTGTTAACTCTGGCCAATCCCACTTGGTCAAAAATTGTTGAGACTGATGCATCTAATATTGGTTTCGGAGGAATTCTGAAACAAATTGATCCTAAGGATAAAAGTAAGTATCTTATCAGATACCACTCAGGTAAATGGACAGATGCCCAGAAGAAATATGCTACTGTGGCCCATGAAATGTTAACAATTGTAAAATGTGTAATAAAATTTCAGGATGATTTGTATAATCAAAAATTTTTGATAAAAACCGATGCTCAATCTGTACAATATATGTTTAACAAAGATTTTAAACATGATGCATCCAAAATAATTTTTGCTAGATGGCAAGCCCAATTGGCTCCATTTGATTTCACTATTGAATATAAAAAAGGAATTGATAATTCCCTGCCTGACTTTTTATCTCGTGAATATTTACAGGATGACTGAGTCTTCTTCATGGACTCACATACCAAGAGGCCGAGGCCGTGATAGAGGTCGAGGCAGAGGAAGAGAGAGATTACCCTTTTCTCCAACAAAGGCTTATAGTCAGGAAGGATCTTCCTCCAGTTCTCCAGTAATACAACTGGGAAAAAAGACAATGATAAATGCCAAGATCACACAAGAAAGTTCTTCTGGAACTTCGATCCATCTGAATGATATTCCAGAAGGACACCCACTCTATGAGCAAATGAAGGCATATTTAGCCTCACAAAAGCAAACAGATTTGTTTGCTTCAGTTACAAGGGAAAGAGACGATGAGCTCAGACCCTATGAAAGGGTACCTAAAAAGGAGATGATATTCATCCTTGAAAACTCCGAGATATTGCGGAGTCATATACCCTGGACGATATTCGACAGGTATTTGATACAGGGATTATATTTCCCTGGCGAATCTTATAAGACTCGCTCTTACTATGAAACTATTTTAACCCAAATAGAATGTGCAGAAATTTCTCACTTTCCTGTTGGACAAAAAGAATTTGGATATTCCAAAATAATTATTAAACGGATTATATCTGTTGAATATTGGGGTATTTCCACCATGCGAGAAAGACAAATTATTCTAAATAACGTTTCTATGAACGTTACTTTTTGGGACTATGTCCAAGCATTTTCTAAAGTGCTTTATTACAATAATAAAAACATAAACATACGTGGTTTATAAAAATCTGTACAAAATTCTTTGATGCAGTAATTCCAAATTGGTTTTTAGACTGGTGGTCATACCACGGTCTTACGGTAAAGATTTTACCAGACAACTATTTTCTATTATATCAAAAATGGAAATTGGTTTCTCCTGATCTGGAAAACCTTTTTAAAGCAGACCATTTATGTTATCCTGATCAAATTGATCAAATATATTTCTTCTTGGAATTCTCTATTCCTTGGATCCATAAATGGATTCCTGAATTTGGGTATACTGATAATCAGATACCATGTTTATACCGTACCTTCTACAATAATTTTTGGGAAGGACTTTTAAAATATGATAAAGAAACTCAAGTTCTTAAAGGACAAGCTCTTCTAGACCAGATTCGGACTACTATTGAGACTTATGAGACTCACCAGGAACAAACAAAATTAGACGATCCTACTCTCAAACAGATGGCTCGTAAAATTATGTTCCAAAGTGGAGATAAAGTCACTCTCATCCAAGCCTATGTGGATGAAATGAAGAAAAATTTATTAGACTCTCTCCTGCAAATGGAAACAAATTCCTCCGTTCATAGTGGGAGTATTAAAGATGATGATGAAAGTTTTACCGATGCTCAACCACCGGAACCTGAACGGGAAATGACCGAATAGGAACTAGAAAGCATCGAAGCGTTTATTGCACGCATCAAAGCAGCTGCAGAAAAAGCCCAAGGGAAAAAGAAAGCATAATTGATGCAGCACTATGGAAGATATTTTCAGCCGCCAGCACAGTACCTAAACAGTAGATTCACTGTTTACACAGTAAATTCACTGTTAGTACAGTAGATTTACTGTACACTACTATTTAGGGACCCACTTTCACTGTGTAAAGATTCTTTTTCTTTTCTTTAAATAGGTCATTCTTTTGTTTTAGAAAGGTAGAGTTTTTAAACTCCCCTCTCTCTCTAGTCTTCTCTTCTCCTCCTTCTCTCTAAATATTATCTTTTGTTGTAAAGTTTTATTTTTGTAAATCAATAAAAATTCAGAAAACGTCCATAGTTTTGGACACAAAATAGGCCTTACTTATACGGCTGTTCGTTGATAAGCCCTTGCTCACGGGCAACGACCCTTGCCACCGGGTCTAAAGGTGACACCCCTCTACTCTACCATTCTTCAGCCGTGACTATGTCCGGCTAACTTTCTATCTATGTTGACACAGTAAACCGTCTATACACTAATTCTTAGAATCTGGCTTTATTCAAATATGTGAGATATTTTCCTATATCATTCTAACTTGGTTTTTAGATGGAGGTACAGTCATGAATAGTATGTTGGGTCTGGTAAGCCGGTGAAAGGTAAAAGCCCGAAATGATGACAGATAGGGCGAAAATCCTTGTTTCGGTTAAAATCTCCGGACACAACATACTATTACTTTGACAGGCCCCATGCTAAACTAATAGGCTAATTTGCCTGCCAAACAGTTAAATGATATATCAAAAATCTTTCATATTTCTATTTTTATACTCAGTATAAAGGTGCTACTTTAGCTAAATCTATCTGGCCGTGCGGATTACCGCCCGCCTTAGAGATGTTATAAAATTATATTATTAATTATCCTATCATATTATACTAAAAGTGGGAACAAAAAAAGTTGAAAGTGAGATTGCCATTTTACCCTTATACTATATTAAAATGTTATAAATTATATTATTAATTAAAATAATAAATTATAGCTACATTGAATATGACATCTCACAAGAAATGCTATTACCTTTTCTGTCATTTTTTTTTCCGTTTCCTTTCAATTATCTATCATTCAATGCGTTAAAGTGTTAAGACTTTTAATCTTCCTTCCATCTAATTAACTTATCC
The DNA here is from genome assembly GCA_031232105.1 of Capsicum rhomboideum. Lineage (NCBI taxonomy): Eukaryota > Viridiplantae > Streptophyta > Magnoliopsida > Solanales > Solanaceae > Capsicum > Capsicum rhomboideum. The sequence continues at coordinate 109,925,270 of CP124719.1, read as the reverse complement.
TTTCGGTTGCCTAACATCTTTTCTTATGCAATGTATATGAATTTGAAAGGTCCAAATAAATGTATATTTATATGGGTCATTATTTGAACTATATAACTACCAATTTAATGTAATTTTTGATGAATAATCGGAATTGATAATGCATATAAATGCATATCATCATATATAGGCTGCTTCACATCAGTTGCAACATCATTTTCCTCATTTTTTGCCTCATTTTGGTTTCATTGTCTTAATTCTTACAGTATTTTTTTTTTGTTGCAGGTCTGATGTACTGTAATTCTTTGCCTATAACAGTGCTTTTCTTCCCAATTATTCTCATTTGTAAATCATACGGTAGGTGTGTTCATATTCTCATTCTTCTTGATTTTTAATAACGTATATGCATTCTTAGTTTGAATTATTTTTACTTCTTTTTATTGATCAGATGAATTGAATAATTTTGATCTTCAAAAAAGTTTACTTGCCAAGAAAAGGGATAAGAATCACAGAGTAATATTACCAGTGAAGCAACTTTGATATTACATCACGGATGATCTCAAGCTTAAAGGATTCTATGGTAGTGTGCTTATAGGAGAAACTATTTATAAAAACATAAAAGGTGGTAGTGCTAATAATTCACATCAATCTTTTAAGAAATTTGATTGATCATTATAATTACATTTGACAAGTAAAATCTCCTCTCATATGCCAAAAATATTTTATCTCTCGTCTTTTTAAAATTTAAGCATGTTCTACACTATTTATTGAGTTTCATCATTGTAGTAGTAGTTCCTTCAAATAAATAGTAGTAAAAGGCAATTCAAATGTTATGAAAAAGACAATTTTGGAGTTGATTTATATCGTAGACAGATTGGAATGTTGTAATATGATTATGGTAGTCCTTTCTCATTTTCTATTTCCCTTAATCTTTGTTAGATAAAAATGGTTTCTTACATAATGTAATCACCATTTTCATAGTCGGACCTTCTTTCTCCATATGAAACTGATAGTTGATTCATGATTTTATAGAAAGAACTATAATAGTGAATACGATGAGAGAAATGGGATATACAATTTTGTACATGAAATAGGTAGTTGATGTATGTCGTGTAAAATAGATAGTTGATTTGTAATTTTAGTGATAAAGTTTGATTATTTTTCAATGTGTGTAATTTATTTTCATCATTATAAATTATGTGTTTTAAATATCTTATTCATAGCAATGAATATTACCTTAGTTATTACTAATTATTACTTTTTCCATCTTTCCATGTATTAACTTTTCCTCATAACCTATTTATCTTCTTTCTCCCTAAAAAAAAATACTGTTGCCAAGTATGTACGTCATTGATATTATTTGTTTTCCTTTTGTTATCTACTCTTTATCATACAACAATATCTTATGTGTTAATTTAGCTATCAAATTTTTTCAGGTAAAACATTGATCCGTAAAGCTTACTCTTGACAAGCTTAGTGCCCCTGATGTTGTTTCCCTATCTATATATTTCGCAAGTTATTACCTTAAAGTATCTAATTGAAGCAGACAACTCTTAACATGGATTATTTCACATCTACATTTTTATCTAATTAAATTTGATCTTTCTTAGCAATTGCTTGGTGTTTTATTAAAGTATCTCTCCCATGAGATGTAATTTAAGCATTTTCCCTCGATTTCTGTGGCAGAACAATACAACTATACGATAATACCTTGCATCTTCAAACCATCTAGACTATTATGCAAAATGAACTTGTAATTTTCATAGCTACATTTTCTATTACTCATTACACAATTGTTCGAATGAGTCTACAAAAATTAACATGGGGCACACGTGCAACGCATGTGCCGAAAATTAGTATATATATATATATATATATATATATATATATACCATAAGGTCTCAAGTTCAAATCTCAGCGGAGACAAAAATACTAGGCGGTGGAATGATAAATGTTTGCTAATGTTAAGTGTCTTAGATTTGAGAGTTGAACATAACCGTTATCTAAAAAAAAGGTGTGAATATTCGTTGTAGTGGATTTCTATAGCGCGAACATAAATTCAAGCACCGAACACAACTACAAATTAGTCAAGAAAGGAAAAAAATAAAAAAGTTGTGTGATATTGTTTCGAAAGTCAAATCACTAAAGAGTATGATGGAATGATAAACGTTAAGCGTCTTGAATTTGAGCCTTGAATGTAACAACTTTTTTTAAACAAACTGCCAACATCTATTTGTTATATAATGTATTTCTGTAGCGCGAATATAGATTAATCAGAACATCGAACATATCCACATAGTCAACAAAAGGAAAAAGTTGAACCCCACCCCCCTCTCCCTACACCCCCTCATTTTCACCCTAGCAGTAGCCGTACATAACCACACAGTATTTATATTCCCTTTGGCTGCTCAACTTCACTTCCAAGTTCCAACTCTTGATTTTTTGATGGATAATTCTTGATTCTGTCATTCTTCTTGTATAAAATGGTGATGTTTGTTTTCAAGAATTCATGAGATTATCAAAATTGAATTCTTTTAGAGATGATCCAATTGTTTGTTTGGCTCATAGAACTTGAATTTAAAGGTAAAGATTGTGTATGAGATGATCAAAGTTAAACTCTTTTATTGCTTTAATAACTTTTATGCCCATTTTAGAGATAACCACTTGTTGTTTTGGTTCTTGAATCTTGAATTTGAATCTAAAGATTGTGCTTGATTTGATCGAAATTCGGTTTCTTTATTGAATTTAGTAACTTTTATGCCCATTTTAGAGATGCTCAATTGTTGTTTTGGTTCTTGAATCTTGAATTTGGATCTAATGATTGTGCTTGATTTGATCGAAATTCGGTTGCCTTATTGAATTTAGTAACTTTTATGCCCATTTTGATGAACAGAGTTACCTGATTCAGACACCACGATTATCGAAAAAGAAGAAGAGTATTGGTTAACAATCAACATAAATATAACGGAAAAGGGATAAATATACCCCGAACTATGATAAATGGTACGTATATACCCTCCGTCATACTTTGGGTACACATATGCTCCTACCGTTAGTGTGAGATATGCCCCTCACACTAACGGTAGGATCATATGTGTACCCAAAGTATGACGGAGGGTATATACGTACCATTTATCATAGTTCGAGGGTATATTTGTCCCTTTTCCATTTTAATTTTTTATCCCAAATAATTAACCCAAACCCACTACCCGACCCGATAGTAATAAAACCCAAGAGACGCCTATCTAACAGATGTTTTTTTTCCACCTCTATAACGATACACACACAATACAGTAACACCCACTATTACTAATTTCAAAAAAAAAATCATTAACCCATAACACCCAAAAATAATATCAAATAAATTGAATCCCTCATGTTTCAATTTCCAGCAAAATTTCATCGGAAAAATACTACCCACCACCAATCAACACCACATAGCCACCGTCTCCATCGAATTGAAAACACCCCACCGGCAAACCATCGCCGCACCCCTAGCTTCGGCCACCTCCGGCCTAATCTCCACTCCCTCCAACCAGTAAACACCAACTAGGAGCAATGATCAATCATTGCAATTTGATTGGAGTTCGGGTTTAAGAGAAAAACAGAGGGAGTATCGAATTTGGAAAAAAAAAATAGAGGTCAAGTCGAGTTGGTTTGAAATGGGTGGGTCGGGTAGTGGGTTTGGATTAATTATTTGGGATAAAAAAATAAAATGAAAAAGGGATAAATATATTCCCGAACTATGATAAATGGTACCTATATACTCTCTGTCATACTTTGCATACACATGTGCCCCTACAGTTAGTGTGAGGGGCATATATGTACCATTTCATTAACAGTAGGGGCATATGTATACCCAAAGTATGATAGAGGATATATACATACCATTTATCATAGTTCGAGGATATGTTTATCTTTTTTCTGTAAACATAATAAAACTATGATAAAGGAAATAGGATTACAACTTACAAGTGTAATATAAGCTACCAGAAATGAGACAAACTTCACAGTTGAATCATCAGTTGAGATGTAAACAAAAGAGAGAGAGAGAGAGAGAGAGAGAGAGAGAGAGAGAGAGAGAAGGCCCATTTCTAAAGCTTTAACTCTTGGGCCAAGTGTCACGACCCGAACCAAGGCCCTGGACGTGACGGGCTTCCTGAACCAGTGATGGTCCAAGAAGACCCCTTAGCATTACATCATAAGCATAGTTATAAACAAAGTGCGGAAAATAAATCAATAAGTTATGAAGTTCAAAGGAAATCAATAATCCAGAACTCAAGTCTTGACCATGACATAAAAACATTTAAATAACTTAGTCTACGAAGCCTCTAACACCATAAATAAGAATATCCTACACCGGAACATGGCCCCGACAATACCATAAAATATAATAGCCCAAGTCTAACTGAAAGAAAACATATGCCTTCCGAAAGATGGATGGATCACCACTTGCTAGCTGCTGGCCTGAATGAATCCTAACACTAGCAGAATCATGGATAAATGCTTCTGTAACACCCCGTACATTCCCACCCTACTTGACGACATTAAATAATATGTACGTAGGTATCGAGAGCTATGAGTATGCATTTGGTAAGGCTATTGATGAGATAATTGAATTTGGCTCTTGTTATGTGGTTAAACTTGCATAGAAGGTGTTTTGAAATTTTCACTGCGCAGTTGTGGGGTTCAAAATGAGGCTAAGAAGACCTCTAAACAAATTATAATAAGGTTAAGAAGTGAGTTAAAGAATAGGACTTGAAGTATCTAACCAAACCCGCGAAGAGAAGTCGAAAAATGGAATTTTCAAAAAATTTAAAGAGGGGTGCATTTGGGACCATGCCACACCGCTCTGGGATAAAATATTTAGCCCAGAGGCAGTGGGTTGGAGAGCCCAGGGGCGTGCCACCTTGGGTTTTCCACTTTTTCGAAAGTTGGAAATTTCTAAGTCCCAAGGGTATCCCAGGACGTACCGAGCCGATTTTTGCTACATTTATTCTACAACCAAGAGTATATACATGAAATGAATGACATATTACATTGGTATGATAAAATTACTCGAGAACGAAATTGGGGTCAAAATGACAGTTTTGTCCTTAAGGTCAAAATAAGCCAAAAGTGGCTAGAATCACTTGTTTTTGGGATTGAGGCTACGGATATGAATAGCATGAGTGGGAATATCATTGTAATACGTATAAGATGACTTAAACACGATAAATTAGTGATTTTATCGGGTTAAGTGAATTGGGCCCAAAAAGGGCCCCAAAATGAAAAGAATGCATGGCCCAAAAATGGGTCAAAAGACCCATTCTTGCTTGGACCATCTAGAACCTATCATTAAATGACAAAGAGTGGATAAGGATGGAATTGGGGGCCTATATAAAGGGCAATAATGCTGATTTTTATTCTTCAAAAGTCTCATGCCTTTAATTATATTCTCAAGCATTTTCTCTAGTTCCAAAACCCTAAAGCCAATATTTCCTTTGGACTCTTTGGTGAAGATCATCAATTCCAAGCCTTGGTAAGTATTTATTCTCATGGATTAATATATTATATGCATGAAAGAGTATGTAAATCATGTTGGTTGTGCTTGGAGATGTTGGACATGGTCCTTTGTGCTTTTGTATAAGATTTGTGATCCATGGGATTTGAACTTGAATTAGGACTTGTGCCTTTGATGAAAGATCATGGTATGGATAAAATATGAACATCTATGCTGTTATTTTTGTTGTTAACCTTGTTCTTGTCTATAAGTGTAAATTGTGGGATTTTGGCCGATATGTGCTATGAAGTGTATTAAGGTGAATTGATGGATTATTTGTGATGTGGTGTGGATAAGAAAGTGTAAAGGAGGAGTGTTGTGGTGAAATGCAATGATTATTATGTATTGGTCAATGTTGGGAATATTGGAGGATTTTTGGAATAATGATGCTATCAATGGCTTTGTCAAGGGGAAATGACATGTTTCAAAGCAAACATGTACCCCATTGATGTTATATGCATTTGTGAAGTAGTTGTGGTTAATGTGAATTCCGTTATGTATTTGTGTTGTAGAGTGACACATAAAGAAGGAGCAGGACTATTGTATGCACATCTAGGATTGTATATCCGTATTGAGAGTACAAGGTATGTAAGGTTACTCTGTCCATATCTTTTTGTGGCAAATAGTATCCATATTGCTATTTCACTAGTCCTATCCCAAAATGTGCTAAGGTATCCTATATCCGTTTATCAATAGTCCTTGTCATATATTTCCTACTCATGGATCATTTGTGAGTCTCATGTCTCATAATCATGGTTAATGTTCCAAAAGCTCAAATAAGGTTATGTTCCAATGTTCCACTAGTAATATTATTTATGCCTCTTGTTCATAGATTATTGTTCCATGGTCCCCATAGTGTTATGTTTCGAATAAGGTTATGTTGCCAAGTTATTCACATGTCTCTCACTCATTGGTTAATGGTTCAAAGTTTCCAATAATGTTATGTTCCAAAGTTCAAGTGATGTTATGACTATCAAATATCAATCTCAAAGTAAAGATCAAAGTAATGAAAATGTGGTCAATGATCAAGTATGGGTGGCAAGTCTAGGGGCGCAAGCCTAGCTCGACTCGATCCCGATGTGTTGATTTATGGGTGGCAAGTCTAGGGGCGCAAGCCTAGCTCGACTCGATCCCAATGTATTGATTTATGGGTGGCAAGTCTAGGGGCATAAGCCTAGCTCGACTCGATCCCGATGCAGTGCTTTATGGGTGGCAGGTCTTAGGGGCATAAGCCTAGCTCGACCCGATCCCAACATGACGATAAGTCATGGAAAGACCCACTGATCAGTAAGGGCCCGGGTACATTGTGACATATGTATGACAAGCAAGCATTGAATGTAAGTAAAGTAATGGAAGTAATGAAAGCAATTCACATGGTTCCCAAAATGCAAAATGGTGACTTACTCACATTATCTAGTCATTTGTATTGAGTTCACTAGTATGTTCACGTGTTACAAAGTTTCATTTGAGCCTTACATACTCAGTACTTATTTTGTACTGACCCCTCTCGGGGAATTTACCTTACTTGCTGCAGGCGCAGGTCCCAGTAGGCCTCCTCAGTAGATTGCCAGTGTTAGCGGTTCCTTGGTGAGCTCCAGTTAATTCGGGGTTTCTCTGAGTCAGAGTAGATATATGTTTTGATGATGTACATGTTGTATAAAGCAGGGACTTGTCCCGACTTTTGGTTTGTTTTGGTCAATGCTCTTGTTAGAGGCTTTTGTAGACGGATGTGGGTGTATCAGTGTAGAAGACATATGTTGTTTTGACTGGATGGCCTCAACGGCCAAGTTTCATATGTATGTATAAATATGTCCCATGTTTTCCTTTATTCGTCTTTCATGTTCTTATGAAATGGTGGTTATGATTATGATGTGCATATGATTGAACATAGGAAAAGGTTAGTTCTCTCGGGCCTTATCGGCTACGGGTGCCAATCATGTCTCGATGGGATTCGGGGCTTGACAAAAGTGGTATCAGAGCAGGTCGTTCTAAGGGTATCTACAAAGCCGTTTCTGAGTAGAGTCTTACTTATCGATGTGTTGTGCACCACATTTATAAGTAGGAGGCTATGGGACATTTAGGATGTTGTTTCTGTTCTTCACTTCTAGATCGTGCAATAGAGCCAGTGTTGTCAGTTGAAGTGTGTCTGATCATGGTATTTTGTTTTTCTTTAGTATAGTCAAAATGCCAATCACGAGAGGTAGAGGTAAAGGGAAGCAGGTAGATACGCCTGCTGGAGAAGGAATGAGCAGATTACCACCTGACCAAGCTAGTCAAGGTGGAGCAAATGCTGAAATATCATCGCGGTCTTCATCTACCCTCCCAGTTTTGGAAGAACCAATCGGTAGACAAGTACCTGTAGAGCCACCGATGAATGCCACGGATCAGGATCTTAGGAATGCTGTACATATGTTGACATAGTTAGTGGCGGCACAAAGCCAAGGGTGAGATGGTGTAGTGACACATGATGATGATGCGGCTAGAATGGTGAGTCGCAGGACACAGGATTTCTTGAAACTTGACCCTCCTATTTTCACTGGGTCAGATCCTAAAGCGGATCCACAGGACTTCGTGGATCAAATTCAGAGGGCCTTGGAAGTTATGCATGTGACAGGGGTCGAAACAGTTGAACTTGTTGCATATAGGCTGAAAGGAGAGGCAATATTGTGGTACGAGGATTGGAAGAAATCCCGTGATATTGGTTCAACTCCACCTACGTGGGAAGAGTTTAAAATTGCTTTCCTTGATCATTACTTACCCTATGAGATCCGTGAGGCACGTGCGGATCAGTTCCTAAATCTCCGTCAAGGAAATTTGAGCGTGAGGGAATATAGCTTGCAATTTAATTCCTTGCCTCGATATGCGCCAAATGTTGTGGCCACGATGACAGATAGGGTCCATAGATATGTGGACAGACTAAAGCCATATTTGGTACGGGATTGCACTATTGCTGCCTTGAATAAGGACATGGACATTGGTCGAATACAAGCCTTCGCTCAGAAAATGGAAGACCAACGACAGAGAAGAAGAGTGCATGAATTTGATAGGGGACAGTCCAAAAGGGCTAGACCTATGGGACCACCTATGATGTCTCATGGAGGATCTAGGCCCCGCATGTTTCCTAGACTACCTAGACCGTCGTTCTCTTATTCCACAAGGGGTGTTCATTCACAGTTTCGAGGGTCTAGGGGTGGTCCATCAGGGCAGAGTAGCGGAGTTCATGGGTCACAGGCAGCAGGTTTTCCTCATCAGCAGTGTCAGTACTGCAGGCGTATGCACACAGGTACATATCGGTCAGGGATGAATGTCTGCTTTTGGTGTGGTATGCCGGGGCATATAGCGAGAGGGTGTCCACAGAGGAGCATGGGTGGCATAGCACGACCAGCTGGGTCGGCTGTTGCGTCATTAGCATCGGTTCCTTCACAGGGCCGAGGGGTGCAGCCTATTGGCCGTGGTCGAGGTGCCAGAGGAGCAGCCAGTACTAGCGGGGTCCAGAATCGTACTTATGCTTTAGTGGACCGCCAGAATTCAGAGGCTTCCCCTGATGTTGTCACATGTACCTTATCCATATTCTCACATAATGTATATGCACTAATTGACTCAGGTTCTACATTTTCCTATGTTACCCCATTGATTGCTGCAAAATTTGCAAAGGCACCAGAATTATTAATTAAATCAATTGAAGTGTCTACACCGGTTAGTGAACATATTGTTGCAAAGAGAGTGTATCGTAACTGTGTGGTAACTGTGTGTGGTCATGATACATTGGCAGATCTCATTGAACTAGACATGGTGGATTTTGATGTGATCATGGGAATGGATTGGTTGGCCTCTTGTTATGCTACGGTAGATTGCCGGGCCAAGAAGGTACACTTTGGTTTTCCGCAAGAAAATATTCTAGAATGGCAGGGTAATGTAGGGGCACCACGAGGAAGGTTTATTTCCTATTTGAAAGCCAGAAAAATGATTGCTAAAGGTTATATATGTCATCTAGTACGGCTGAAAGATACCGAAGCAGAACCACTAACTCCGCAGTCGGTCCCAGTCGTCAATGAATTTTTAGATGTATTCCCAGAGGATCTTCCAGGTTTACCCCCAGAACGAGATGTAGAATTTGGCATTGATGTAATTCCAGGCACTCAGCCTATTTCTATTCCTCCGTATAGGATGGCTCCAGCCGAACTGCGTGAATTAAAGGAGAAATTAAAGGATTTGCTAGATAAGGGCTTCATTAGGCCTAGTATGTCCCCGTGGGGTGCACCGGTCTTATTTGTGCGAAAGAAAGATGGCACCTTAAGAATGTGCATTGACTATCGACAATTGAATAAGGTAACGATCAAGAACAAATATCCCCTCCCTTGCATTGATGATTTGTTTGATCAGTTACAGGGTGCCAGGTGTTTTTCAAAAATTGACTTGAGGTCGGGTTACCATCAAGTCAGAGTTAGAGAAGAAGATGTACCCAAGACAGCTTTCCGAACACGGTATGGCCATTATGAATTTTTAGTTATGTCATTTGGACTAAAAAATGCTCCAGCTGTGTTCATGGATTTGATGAATAGGGTGTTTAAGCCATTTTTGGACGTGTTCGTCACGGTATTTATAGATGACATCCTGTTTATTCAAGATCACCGGAGGACCATGCTAATCACTTACGACAAGTGTTACAGATTCTTCGTGAACGAAAGTTGTATGCAAAGTTCTCCAAATGTGAGTTTTGGTTGAAATCAGTCGCGTTCTTGGGTCACATTGTATCAGATGAAGGCATACAGGTTGATACCCAAAAGATTGAAGAAGTGAAAAACTGGCCAAGACCTACGACACCCACAGAGATTCGCAGTTTTCTGGGTTTGGTAGGTTATTATCGGAGATTTGTAGAAGGGCTTGATTCTATTGCAGCACCATTAACAAAGTTAACTCACAAGGCAATTAAGTTTCAATGGAATGATGCATGTGAAAGAGGGTTTCAAAAATTGAAAGATAAGTTGACTTCCACACCAGTGTTAGTACTTCCTGAAGGCACAGAGGGCTATACAGTGTATTGTGATGCTTCCGGGATTGGTCTCGGATGTGTGTTGATGCAGCATGGTAGGGTGATAGCATATGCCTCGCGACAGTTGCGGCCACATGAGAAAAACTATCCTACACATGATCTTGAATTGGCAGCGGTAGTTTTTGCTTTAAAGATATGGCGTCATTATTTGTATGGGGTTCATGTTGACATCTATATGGATCACAAAAGCTTGCAATATCTTTTTAAGCAGAAGGAACTCAATTTGAGGCAACGAAGGTGGATAGAGCTTTTAAAAAATTATGACATTGATATTCTTTATCACCCAGGCAAAGCAAATGTAGTAGCTGATGCATTGAGTCGTAAGGCAGTAGAAAGCACTAGTGGTCAGTTGAATGAAAAGCTTGAGATAATCAAAGATTTGAATCAATTAGATAGCTTGGGAGTTCGCCTTATTGAAACCTCAGATGATAGGGTTATTGTGCAGAATGCAGCAGGATCCTCCTTAATAGCTGAAGTGAAAGAGAAGCAATTTGTGGATTCCATTTTATTGCAGCTAAAGGAAAATGTGCAGCAGAATTTGACCAAGGCATTTGATATTACACCGGAAGGGGTGCTTCAATGTCAAGGAAGACTGTGCGTACCAGATGTAGATGAGCTGAGGACACGAATTATGACAGAGGCACATCATTCGCGCTATTCTATTCATCCAGGTGCTACTAAAATGTACCATGAATTGAAAGAAGTGTATTGGTGGGCCAACATGAAAAAGAACATTGCAGAGTTTGTCGCTCAATGCCCGAATTGTCAACAAGTGAAAGTAGAGCATCAGAAACTGGGAGGTTACATGCAATGTATCAATCTTCCAGTCTGTAAATGGGATATGATTAACATGAATTTCATTACGGGTTTGCCTCGTACATTGCGGAAGTTTGATTCTATATGGGTTATAGTGGACAGGCTTACCAAGTCAGTGCATTTTCTACCGGTCAAGACGACCTACACAGCTGAGGATTATACGAAGTTGTATGTGAAAGAGATAGTACGATTGCATGGTATTCCTATTTCCATTATATCAGACAGAGGAGCACAGTTCACAGCACATTTTTGGAGGTTTTTCCAGCAGAGTTTGGGTACACGGGTGAATTTGAGTACAACTTTCCATCCTCAGACTGATGGACAAGCAGAACGTACTATTCAGACACTTGAAGATATGCTACGAGCTTGTACGTTAGATTTTCAAGGCAGTTGGGACGACCATTTGCCTCTTATTGAATTTGCATATAACAATAGCTATCATTCAAGTATTAAAATGGCACATTATAAAGCTTTGTACGGAAGGAAATGTAAATCACCAATAGGATGGTTTGAAGCAGGTGAAACTGCTTTACTTGGGCCAGATATCGTTTATCAGGCTATGGAAAAGGTTAAGGTGATCCAACAGCGGTTACAAACGGCTCAAAGTCGTCATAATTCATATGCGGATGTTAGAAGAAGAGGTCTTGAATTCGCCATAGGTGATTGGGTGTTTTTAAAGGTATCACCAATGAAAGGGGTAATGCGGTTTGGAAAGAAAGGTAAATTGAGTCCACGTTACATAGGCCCATATGAAGTTATTAGAAGATTTGGGCAAGTTGCTTATAAATTAGCACTACCTCAAGAACTTTCTTCAGTCCATCTGGTATTTCATGTTTCCATGCTTCAAAAATGCATAGGAGATCCAACTCGTATTGTTCACATTGAAGATGTTCAAGTTACAAAGGATCTTACTTATGAAGAGGTACCCATTGTTATCCTAGATCGACAAGTGAAAAGATTGAGGAATAAAGACGTAGCTTCCGTGAAAGTCCTTTGGCGAAATCAACAAGTAGAGAAGGTCACATGGGAAGCGGAAGAGATGATGAAATCCAAATATCCCCATCTATTTCACATGGATCAAGAAGTTCAAAGTGCGGGAGTGGAGCAATAACAAGTAAGTCTCCATGAGCCTTAAAAGTTTATGTATATGTATGCTAATGTAGAGATGCATTGATTGTAATGGCAATGATATTGTTAACATTCGAGGAAGAATATTCCTAAGGGGGGAAGAATGTAACACCCCGTACGTTCCCAACCCTACTTGACGACATTAAATAATATGTACGTAGGTATCGAGAGCTATGAGTATGCATTTGGTAAGGCTATTGATGAGATAATTGAATTTGGCTCTTGTTATGTGGTTAAACTTGCATAGAAGGTGTTTTGAAATTTTCATTGCGCAGTTGTGGGGTTCAAAATGAGGCTAAGAAGACCTCTAAACAAATTATAATAAGGTTAAGAAGTGAGTTAAAGAATAGGACTTGAAGTATCTAACCAAACCCGCGAAGAGAAGTCGAAAAATGGAATTTTCAAAAAATTTAAAGAGGGGTGCATTTGGGACCGTGCCACGCCGCTCTGGGCTAAAATATTTAGCCCATAGGCATTGTTTTGGCGCGCCCAGGGGCGTGCCACCTTGGGTTTTCCACTTTTTCGAAAGTTGGAAATTTCTAAGTCCCAAGGGTATCCCAGGACGTACCGAGCCGATTTTTGCTATGTTTCTTCTACAACCAAGAGTATATACATGAAATGAATGACATATTACATTGGTATGATAAAATTACTCGAGAACGAAATTGGGGTCAAAATGACAGTTTTGCCATTAAGGTCAAAATAAGCCAAAAGTGGCTAGAATCACTTGTTTTTGGGATTGAGGCTACGGATATGAATAGCATGAGTGGGAATATCATTGTAATACGTATAAGACGAATTAAACACGAGAAATTATTGATTTTATCGGGTTAAGTGAATTGGGCCCAAAAAGGGCCTAAAAATGAAAAGAATGCATGGCCCAAAAATAGGTCAAAAGACCCATTCTTGCTTGGACCATCTAGAACCTATCATTAAATGACAAAGAGTGGATAAGGATGGAATTGGGGGCCTATATAAAGGGCAATAATGCTGATTTTTATTCTTCAAAAGTCTCATGCCTTTTAATTATATTCTCAAGCATTTTCTCTAGTTCCAAAACCCTAAAGCCAATATTTCCTTTGGACTCTTTGGTGAAGATCATCAATTCCAAGCCTTGGTAAGTATTTATTCTCATGGATTAATATATTATATGCATGAAAGAGTATGTAAATCATGTTGGTTGTACTTGGAAATGTTGGACATGGTCCTTTGTGCTTTTGTATAAGATTTGTGATCCATAGGATTTGAACTTGAATTAGGACTTGTGCCTTTGATGAGAGATCATGGTATGGATAAAATATGAACATATATGGTGTTATTTTTGTTGTTAACCTTGTTCTTGTCTATAAGTGTAAATTGTGGGATTTTGGCCGATATGTGCTATGAAGTGTATTAAGGTGAATTGATGGATTATTTGTGATGTGGTGTGGATAAGAAAGTGTAAAGGAGGAGTGTTGTGGTGAAATGCAATGATTATTATGTATTGGTCAATGTTGGGAATATTGGAGGATTTTTGGAATAATGATGCTATCAATGGCTTTGTCAAGGGGAAATGACATGTTTCAAAGCAAACATGTACCCCATTGATGTTATATGCATTTGTGAAGTAGTTGTGGTTAATGTGAATTCCGTTATGTATTTGTGTTGTAGAGTGACACATAAAGAAGGAGCAGGACTATTGTATGCACATCTAGGATTGTATATCCGTATTGAGAGTACAAGGTATGTAAGGTTACTCTGTCCGTATCTTTTTGCGGCAAATAGTATCCACATTGCTATTTCACTAGTCCTATCCCAAAATATGCTAAGGTATCCTATATCCGTTTATCAATAGTCCTTGTCATATATTTCCTACTCATGGATCATTTGTGAGTCTCATGTCTCATAATCATGGTTAATGTTCCAAAAGCTCAAATAAGGTTATGTTCCAATGTTCCACTAGTAATATTATTTATGCCTCTTGTTCATAGATTATTGTTCCATGGTCCCCATAGTGTTATGTTTCGAATAAGGTTATGTTGCCAAGTTATTCACATGTCTCTCACTCATTGGTTAATGGTTCAAAGTTTCCAATAATGTTATGTTCCAAAGTTCAAGTGATGTTATGACTATCAAATATCAATCTCAAAGTAAAGATCAAAGTAATGAAAATGTGGTCAATGATCAAGTATGGGTGGCAAGTCTAGGGGCGCAAGCCTAGCTCGACTCGATCCCGATATGTTAATTTATGGGTGGCAAGTCTAGGGGCGCAAGCCTAGCTCGACTCGATCCCAATGTATTGATTTATGGGTGGCAAGTCTAGGGGCATAAGCCTAGCTCGACTCGATCCCGATGCAGTGCTTTATGGGTGGCAGGTCTTAGGGGCATAAGCCTAGCTCGACCCGATCCCAACATGACGATAAGTCATGGAAAGACCCACTGATCAGTAGGGGCCCGGGTACATTGTGACACTTGTATGACAAGAAAGCATTGAATGTAAGGAAAGTAATGGAAGTAATGAAAGCAATTCACATGGTTCCCAAAATGCAAAATGGTGACTTACTCACATTATCTAGTCATTTGTATTGAGTTCACTAGTATGTTCACGTGTTACAAAGTTTCATTTGAGCCTTACATACTCAGTACTTATTTCGTACTGACCCCTCTCGGGGAATTTACCTTACTTGCTGCAGGTGCAGGTCCTAGTAGGCCTCCTCAGTAGATTTCCAGTGTTAACGGTTCCTTGGTGAGCTCCAGTTAATTCAGGGTTTCTCCGAGTTAGAGTAGATATATGTTTTGATGATGTACATGTTGTATAAAGCGGGGACTTGTCCCGACTTTTGGTTTGTTTTGGTCAATGCTCTTGTTAGAGGCTTTTGTAGATGGATGTGGGTGTATCAGTATAGAAGACATATGTTGTTTTGACTGGATGGCCTCAATGGCCAAGTTTCATATGTATGTATAAATATGTCCCATGTTTTCCTTTATTCGTCTTTCATGTTCTTATGAAATGGTGGTTATGATTATGATGTGCATATGATTGAACATAGGCAAAGGTTGGTTCTCTCGGGCCTTATCGGCTACGGGTTCCAATCATGTCTCGATGGGATTCGGGGCGTGACAGCTTCGAAACCTACATCATGAAAAGATGTAGCATTCTGGGACGGTCAGTACGATGAGTACTGGCATGCAACCCGAGGGAAGAGGATCCAAAACCGTTCATATAATATAATTATAATAAAAATTTTGAAAATTTCATAACATAAGTCTGTCATAACTGAGGTATGAAATAAAGAACATTTGAAAGTATAAAATAAAACAATCATTTGAAATTCTTTGCTTCTGAACTATGTAGTTACACCGACATTAAGTAACCCACGGGCAATATGGGTCCAGTACTCCCCAACTGGCGGGGCCTCAGCACATGTTAGGCGTATGAACTGAGATAACATAGTTGGCCAAACCATAACATAATCATAGCTGCATACAACTGCTCAAGGCAAGCATACAGTGGTCATCCATATTTCAGGACAAGACCTCCCAACGTCGGCAAACGCGGTTTCCAGTGTTGGTCACAGGGACTACACCTTCTCGGTTTCAAGCCCAATTAAAATATTTTCATTACATTCAATGATGGTGTCTTTCATTAAGGCATTAACATGTTGGTATCGTCATACCAAGAACCTTGCAAGTCACTCTTATCATGCCAAATAATTTTCATTAAACATTTTGACTCCAAAATCCCGCCTTTAAAATCATAAACATAATCATAACTGAAATTCTCATAACAATTTTCAAACGATTTGAATAACATAATACCTTCAATGATATAAAGGACGGGGAAAATATTTATATTCCTTATGAAGTTTTCAAAGCTTTCAAGAGACTAGAATTCATGGCTAAAACATATATCAATAATAGTTCATTAATTTCAAATAGCCAATTCAGTCTCAATAACCCCAATTAAAGATTAAAAATCCATTCTTAAAGAAAAGGGGAAAAACAGTTATCAAGCTTTTCATAAGTTAAACATTAAACCCAATTTTCAAACATCAACAAAATATACATAATATTAATCTTAACCATATATTAAGATAATAGTTGAAAAAGAAAAAATTCATATCAAGCTTTAATAACAAAATCCTTAACCCTAGTTTCAAAATCACCATCATAATATACATAATAAATGATATTCATAAATTTAGAATAGTAATTGAAACAGGGAGTGTTCAAACATGCTTTTTGATGGAAGAATTTGAGAAAGCTTGATATTTGGGTCTTGAATCTTAAACCCTAGTTGATTTTGCTTCTTTGAATGTTTTGGGGAAGGAGAAAGGGTTTATAATTGTCTCCCTCTTCAAAATAAGCGTATCTGATCGCTAAAAGGGTTTTAAGTATGCAAGGGTAGAATCTCATAAGGAAAAATGACCAAAATAGCCCTAGGATGACTTAAAATATTTTTCTCGAAATCAGGTCACGGAACCCACCTACGGGCCGTGGAATGGTTCCGTGAAAATCAGGAAATTTTCCTAGCTTGCAAAATCTGATTCACGGAAGGGACCTACGGTTTCGTGGAAGCCAACCCACGTCATGTGGGTTGGGGTCGTGACTCGATTTTTTTTTTTTTAAAACCTAATTTATATAAATATATGGGTTCTTGAAGGTTCTAAAATTTTGGGGTGTTACAATATCCCCCCACACCCCTTGGGATCATTCGTCCCCGAATGATGATTAGGGAACATTTAGCTTGAATAAAGAGATTGCAAGAAACTTGAAGGACATTAACTTATAGGATAAAATATGAAACTTCACATTAGGAATTCTCCCTCAACGAAACATATACACATGCATCAAAAGAAGCTTTATGACAACACCAAGCAAATCGTACAAGCACGAATTATGAGATAATGAGACTTGACATAGTCATGACCTTGGACATGAGTTCTATAGAACATGATCATAAAAACATAAGACATGAATTTTTTTCGAAAATCATCGTCCTGATTAAGATTGACACAAGACATGAAATAGGATTTTTACAGGATATAAGGATAGAAGCATTCTCCACCTTAAATTGTATGTCTAATAGCCCATAAATTTAGTAACACTCCTCAACTATGTTTTTTACTATGGATACCACACTTCATCATTTCAAACATACAATTCCCTTGCAAAACACATAACTACTAGAGCCTGAGTTTAAATGAGTAGCGCTTCCATGTTAAAGCCTAACCCGAAGTTAAAATACTAGCCTAAGCTTCAGGACTTTATACTTTATATCCATCTAAGAATACTACTCCATATTGTTCACTATAATCAAACAACCTCAAATCTTAATCAAGGAGTATTAGCCCCACAGCACAATGGTCTGCATATCTATCAATCATAATATTCAGGCCTATCATTACTACACCCACTTTACAGACCTACACACATAAAATTAGCAGCTTTCATCACTTTCACAAGGCCTTACGCCACATGTCCCCTTTATAAATCAATCATGTCATCCAAGCCTACTAATACATGCATTTTAGGGCCTTCAACACCTAGAATTATCAATTCAGTCACTTCTAATGAAGTCACACCATATATTCCCCATCCAACTATACCTAATGCAACAGGTTGTCTACACTTATAATTTCTTTGGATGGAGAAATTACACCACTAATTTTCACAACTAAGAGCATCTACTTTCTCCCAACAAAATCATTACTCAACTGCTTCAACACCACTATTATACCATAAGCAAAGTCACTGGAGGACTAAAGTGAAAACGGTTCGGAATAAGAGGAATATTATTTGACCATAACTTATACTTGTTTGAGCCCTGACAACCCAAAAGGACCTGCAAGTAAGGTACAATAGGCATGAATATTTCATATATAAAATGCATAGAGAATGGATAGATGATCGTTCTGACTTAGACATAACATGGCATGAGGTCTTAGGACTGGGCATACAGAGAAATATGAGTGCATATCACGAGTTTTATAATATACGGCTCGATTCATAAATTCAAGGAATATGACTAAGATTTCTGCCTGAAGCTATTGCATCTAATTTGGGAACTAAGAATGGTCATGAGTTTGCATAGATAGTATCGCTTTGGGCTTATACATGACATAAAATGAGTCGGTAACATATAGAGAGTATAGTTTCTTAGAACTAAGCATAATGTGAGACATGGGTTTATGGATCATGAGTGTCGTAACATAGAGCTTGAATACTTGGAAGCTTAGATTACTGAGAGACGTTATTGCTTCTAGTTCAGGGGTCGGAGCATGAACATAAGTTTCATAGAGAACTCGGACCTTAGGCATAGGCATGGCGTGAATATATAAAACATTGGTAGAATTTCCTCTTAAACCTAAGTAGGAAGAATTTGCTCGAATAAGAATAGATATCATCACGACTATTCCCTAAAACTAACCACCATGAGAGAAATTCAAGATTTGCCTTAGTTCATCATCTCCCCCTTAGCTCAAGGTCGTTATCCTAGACTTAAAGACATATTCTCTCTTTAGATCTATAAGAACAACATTCTGCGTAATAGGGGATTTACTATACACATGAACGCTAAACTCGCCCTGATAAACTATTACATGAAGACACTAAATTCTTACTAGGACATCCCTTTTTAGAGATACTAATCTTAACTTTCGCTAGCGTCTATAGTCATCACCCTATAACTTACACTCTCATGGGAATACACATCTACATTCTCTAACATATAACAATCCATTCTCCATTCCTTAGCATACTAGCATGCATTAAACCTCTAATCACATAACCTCACAACTTAACAAAAAATTTAATACTATACCAAGGGATCATATCGTTTAACTATAATTCCTTCAATTCAGCTTAAAAACACCATATAACAACTACCTAGGCTTCTCCATACTAAGCAATTCAAGAACATGAGCTAGCTACACATGGCACTCATAACTCAAGACCGAGTACACCATTATAACTTAAGGCTCTTATCCATCTAATGATTTAGCCACAATTTTCTACTACAACACTAGTCGTCATATATATATAATACACACTTACACATTCAAACCTTACATAAGGTATCAACTTAAACTATTCCACACACTAAATTCAGCCTGCCAGATCCATTTTTCATAAAGACAATTTTTCCCTTTTTTTTTCAATCTATCATTCTTTTCACCACACTCAACATCTAAAGTTCAAACTTAGTGACTAATAACAAATATGAATTGCTAATTAAACATCCCACATACTATACTAGCTCATAGCTACCTGATAAAATCAGGAAATACTAGTCCACCAAAATATGCGATAAATTAATCAACCTTAATTTCTAATTCTGCTTAACTGCAGCTTACAAGCACATTCTTCTCTACAACGCTACTACTACACCTTAATATTTATTACATGTCTTCTCACATACTATACTAGTTTACAACTACTAGATAAAAAAAATCGAGGGGTAAAACCACTTAATAAGGATAGTCGATCTAAATCTTAGAATATAACTCATTACGGACTATTAGCACATTCTCCTTCCTCTCATCACATCTACTTACCCAGGCCTACGTTTACACTACCTTCAAAATTCTATAAACATAAAGGAACCTCTCTCTCTCTCTAAGAACCACAATTTGAAGTGTAAATTTATAAATCCTTAACCATTCTATCCTTCCATTCACAACCTATAAATGATTTTTACTACTACAATGACTAGCCATCATGATCTCCTTCCCTATTTCCAATAAATTCTAAATCATCATAACTAGTCACTTCCTCTACTAACTACCATAAAATCTACAAATCTTGCTACAACCTTAGCCGATCACCATAAGGGCATACCACCCCAACATTCACTTAATGGGTAGACTCTAGCTACGTTCTTTGATCAATCACTAGCCCCACTCTATGGCTTCTAAATTTATGAATCCATATTTCTAACTTTAGGATCATCTTACTGGTCGTAGCTTATTATAACACCCTAATTTACACTATCTCTTAGGTGGAAATATTACCACAATATTAAGCTACATGCCTTCCTCTTTTAAGCAAGTCATATGTAACAAGATTCTTGAAAAGGTCTGAATACACATCTCACCTAGAACCAATCGCACGATTCATGAAGATAGGGGCATGCACATAAAATCAATAGACTTGAATGCACTAATGGACTTTTCTCAAGTCCTTGTGCAGTTTTGTAACATTTGATGACTCGATTTGAAAGGATCACATCGTTAGAAATTCAAGCTTTCGTAATTATATCACCTTGATGATGAGACATAACCAACAGAATTGGAGTCAGGGAAGAATCTGGATAACTTTGTTATGGGCAACACAATTGCACAATGTGGAGTATGAAAGAATGGGAAACATATCCTAAATTCCCTATAGCCTCCTGATTATAAGTGTGGTGCACAACACACCCATAAGCAAGACTTACTAGACACAGCTTCGTAAACACCCTGGGACCCTGAACCGTGCTCTGATACCAAGTTTGTCACGACCCAAATCGAGGCCCTTGAAGTGAGAGCTTCCCGAACCAGTGATGGTCCAAGAAAACCCCTTAGCATTACATCATAAGCATAGTTATAAACGAAGTGCGGAAAATAGACCCATAAGTTATAAAGTTCAAAGAAAATCAATAATCAAGAACTCAAGTCTTGAACATGACATAAAAATATTTAACTAACTTAGTCTACAAAGCCTCTAACAACTTGAATAAGAATATCCTACGCCGGAATATGGCCCCGACAATACCATAAATAAAATAGCCCAAGTCTAGCTAAAAGAAAACATATGCCTTCCAAAAGATAGATAACTCACCACTTGCTAGCTGCTGGCCTGAATGAATCCTAACACTAGCCGAATCACGGGTAAATGATTCAAAACCAACATCATGAAAAGATGTAGCATCCGGGGATGGTCAGTACGACTAGTACTGGCATGCAACCCGAGGGAAGAGGATCCAAAACAGTTCATATAATATAATAATGATAAAAATTTGGAAAATTTCATAACATAAGCCTGTCATAACTGAGGTATGAAATAAAGAACATTTGAAAGTATAAAAAAAACACCATCATTTGAAATTCTTTACTTCTGAACTATGTAGTTACACCGATATTAAGTAACCCACGGGCAATATGGGTCCAGTACTCCCCAACTGGCGGGGCCTCAGCCCATTGTCAGGACCCAAAATAGGCACATGATGACACTTGTCACATCCTCCAGACAAGTAAGCCTATCCAAACCCAAACTCAATAATCAAGTAAATAAGAAATGGAAGAAAAAGAATAATCCCTAAAATATATATAAAGAAGAAACAATTAGTTTAAGATATATCCCACGTCTGGTTGTCACTAGTACAAGCCTCTAATATAAAATAGGAATAATAATCTTCTATAATATCTTAGATGCGAATAAAGCATAAGACATAAATAGAGAGATCTGAGAAGTCCTGAAGTCCCTCAACTACTACCTCAATCTCCGCAATGCTAATACTGGAAGAAGATGATCTACAAACTGCTACTCGACCCAATACCTGCACGGGGTGCAGACAAAGCAAGAAAAAAGAAAAAGAAGCAAGAGTGAGTACGAAACCACATGTACTCAGCAAGCATCATCGATAACCGACCCTAATCCAAAGTGATGGTGAGAACCACCACCCCAACTACCCAAGGTTTCCCCAATCATTCTATAACTCGCCAAAATTACAGTACTTTTTCCTACCAAGGTAACCCAAGACAATGGTCAACAGGTAAACCAAATGCAGGGTAGGCACATTAATCCAGGTGAGTCAATCATCATTAACCAATACTGTGGGATAGAAACAAGGAGAGTGTATATATATAAGGATGTATCTCATGCTACCAAAAGGGTGCTATCCATCTATCTTTTGATCAAGTCACAATCATACCTAAGTCTTATCACACCTCTCCCTTTCGACCAATATACGATGAAATAGGATAATAAAATAAAGTGAAATGAATTCTCAAACACAGTATCACAAACAAGGTCATAACACAGAAATACGGTACAATAGTAGACACTAACACAATATGAAAACATACCAAGGATGATAATGCAATGCAAATGATGCAATGCAATGAAGTGATGATGATGGATCTTTGAAAGTTATTGCATAACTTTCTGTATACACCCACCGAGCTCGCAGCTACCAGGTAGGACCCATGGGGGGTTCGCAACCCATATACTACTCAGTCTCAATCTCAATATCTCCTTTCCGCCTCATGGATCACGGTAGAAGGTTTGGTAAAATATCTCATCAATATCGCCTCTCCTCCTCGTGGATCACGGTAGAGGGTTTTACAAAATATCCCGGTGATACCAATGTCTCATGAATATGCATGTGTGATATGAGGATGCAATGCTCATAGTAATCTCAACACAAGGATCTCAAATATATCAATATGCATGATATATGCAAGTGAGCTCAAAATCAACTCAATGTATCAATAACTCATGATATCAGTCTCCACTTGGTACCAACCGAATATATGGTCATGTAATCATCAAAATTACCATTCTCAAGCCCACTCCTAGGCGTCACTATGATGAATATGCAATCACATACTCAGATAAGGCCTATAATGTCAATTCAAGCCCCCACTCGGGCAACACAATAATAAATATGGCCTTAATACAAAATCATGACCAACAATCATCAAGCCAAGCCCTTACTCGGCGACATAGTACATAATATGATAATTAAATGCACACTCATAGCCAATTAACACAATTCAAGCCCCCATTCAGGCATCACCACAAAATATACACTCAAGACCGGTAATAATAATATGCACATAAACCCCCACTAGGGCACGCAATTATAGATATCAACAATCTCAACAATTGTAGAACGTGAGACTACCCAAACTTAGCTTGATCATAACTTAAGCTTTCTTAACTATTACAAGTCAACTCGCTCTAAGTATAGTCTAACCCTAATTATTCCATCAAATCACGATGATCGCATAATTATCCCTTAAGAGGTAACTAAAGCGCCAATCATTATGTCAAAGTCCATTAAACATGAATCTAGCTCCAAATCAGGCATTAATACTAACATTACAGAAACACTAAGTTAGTTATCTATAATCTACTTCTAAGGATAAGCATAAGCAATAATACTAACTAAGGAAAACAATAATCTAATTATTATCCACCAAAGACTCCGGTACCCGCGGAGATGCTCGTCATTTTACCTAAGCGGGACCCCCAATCCTAAATGAATCATGAAAATACCACAACCAAGCATACAAACACATAAACACTTTGGAAAGAGTCAAAGTATAGCTCAACTTGCCTTAAATGAAGACCCGCAAGCTCAAACGCAGTCCAAGACCTCAACAGGAAGCACAAATCTTTTGAATCAACACCAAATGCATCCAATCACATCAAATATAGCATCTACAAGTCAAAAGGAAGCCATTGATACCCATATTGACCATATTTGAAACGGGTCAAAAAAGGACCTCGAAAATGGGTTTTGAAAATGAAGGGGTAAAACTGGAATTTTATTTTAAAAACACATTCTCCAAGGTTAAAGGAACCTACAGCTGAAAACCCACGCGAAAATGAGTTAAAAACGCGGTCTAAATCGAAGAAAAATCATCTTTATGTTTTACCGGTAAAACCCCAAAAATCCCTCGAAAATAAAAAAAGGGTAAAAATGGAATTTTTGTTTGAAAATCATAATCCTCAAGTAAAAAGGACTCTATGAGGGAAAACCCAAACAAAAACGAGGAAGAATCTAAGCTCAAATCAAAGAAATACCAAATTTTCAGTTTGGGGGAAAAACTCCCAAAACCCTCTTTTGAAATCTTTGATTTAGAAGAATTTAGATGATAAAGTTGGTAGAAAATGATTTAAAATTGAGTTAGGAACTTATCCGCACGAACTTATGCAAGAAATCTCCCCCAAAATCTTCTTCCCAAGCTCCCAATATGATAAAAATGGTGAAAATGAGTAAAAATGGGCAAATCCCGAAATTGGGCACTTTTCAGCAAGGAAAGTTGACCTGTTGACCGTTGACTGCGCGTTGACTGCGGTCAACTGTTGACCAACCATCAACAATTTTAAAAACTTATTTTTAACCCTCGAAACTCATCCGAAACCCTATGAACATGAACCAATAGTGCAAATTGATCATAAAACATATTCCGGATCCAATGGCATCATCGGATTTATGAAAAAAGATCGTTTACAATAAATTAACCCCTAAAAACCATTTAGGCCAAAATACATTATTTTCAAACGGAGGGTTGAAATACAATAAAAGGTTCCGAACCCACACGAACCATGCTGACAACTAAAATCGATGCTCCGGATCTAATGGAACATTCAGAAGCCTCATCCGAGACTAGAATCACAAAATATTGAACGAAGTCAAATCTATCATTTTAAGGATACTCAAAACCACGAACTCAGATAAAACACTCCCGAATGTATCGGGGACCACGCTAACCATCCCCACTACTCATGAACAAGATAATTCAACTATAGGGAGGAGCAAAATGGTCAAAATACAGAAAATTCTCAAATTCAAAAATGAGGATCATTACAGTATCCACCACTAAGATTCACGTTCGTCCTCGAACGTACAAACAAGAAAAACTAGCACAGGTAAAGATGGAAGATACCCTCGAGAGACATCAAACAAGCACCCCAACGCGGGTCACAACTAATGAACTACCAGTCTCATCATAGAACTAGAATAAATCACATAAGACCTCACCAGGTCACAACACAAGTTTCAAAAGGCCAGAATTCTCGATGAAACAGAATTTCTATATCAATGAACTTCCTCTAAACTCATAAACTGAGTCAAACACAATAGAGGTACTGAGCATTCTCGGCTAATCTAAACCTGAACAAGGCACCACAAGGCACAGGCCACAACCACAAGATCACAAATCACTCTCTGACCCATAAAACAAAGGGACTCACCAATCACATAACCACCTACCAAAACACTGAATCCACCTGCCTAAGGCCGATACTATCACTATCAAAACAACTCACACTATAGCCCCAGGCTAAAGCTACTAGGCCAGAAACCAGTTTCAAAACTATACAAAACACCTAAAAGCCACACTCAGCACACTAAAACTCTACTCTACCATCACACTCTCATACTCCGCCCCTTTGAAGCAATCAACGAGCACCATCAAACCCTATATACCCTAGACATGAACATAGAAATGGCATCAAACCCTCACGTGGCACATCACAATGACCCAACAAACCTCGATACCCAAAAGCCATCACACAACCTAAAATCCTCAACAACCAGGTAGAAAAAAGAGTCTTTCCAATCCCGCACACATAAGTGACCTGTCATATCAGAAATAATCAACCCATAGAAGAAGCGCAACAATCATGATATCTCACTGACTAACGCCCAAGTCACAAATCAAATATCGGGAGAGACACTGCTAGACTCTACACAAACTACAGGTGAACCACACTATCAAGGCCTCAAATCTCTAACTCAACCCATAGATCAATTCTGAATGAATCAAATATCCTTATGCACAAGAAGGGATCCTTATCTCTTTTTCCTAACTCTATTTCCATTCAAAATTCTTTAACACATGAGTCGTGGACTAATAAAGTACAACTCGAACTAGCTCAATCCTTATTCGACATTCCCTAACAAAAGGTCCACGAAGAGTAGCACATACTCCAATCGAAGCTTATGAGCTGAATGTTCCACCAAGCCACTTAGCTACACAAGTAACAATGCCACAACTAGGCACCACTTTCTATTTGAACTCTTTCCAAATTGAAAGCAAACATTCTCATGAGCTGAAATCTTCCACTATGATCGAGGAGTGTCTCAATACCAAGTAGTGTATTCACGCAAACAAAAGCCAAATACTAAGGAAGTAACGAATCGCGAGGCCCGAATGCCTAAAGTCTTTCCTTATCCAACTAGAATCTCTTACTCGCAATCCCCTTCGAATTAATCACACCACAAGTCTAGGCTATCACAGGGTCTACCACTAAGAAGTACCACTAGGTATGTTATAACCCGAAACGCCAAACCACGAGACCAATCCATTTAATCAATCAACAGATGCTGAAACCTAGAATCAATCCACCACTATTCCACAACATAATCATCAAGAGAACCATACTCAGAACACCAAAATCCACAATACTCAAAAGAGATTAAAGTAAATACAGCGACATACAATGAACGAGTCTCAACATAGGATCGGTACACCCGATCCACCACTAAAGAAACATCTAGGGGGTAGCAAATAACATCAGTACCAACAAAACTCATGAAATCATATCAAGTCTCAATGCTGAATAGACGACCACATAGGAAAATATAGAATCATAGTCGAACACCCCTAAGGTATAACAAAGACATACCAAGGATCGTACCTGTGGCTACAGTACCAGAAGCTCCTACCTCGAGTCCATCCTGTGAGACATGATACTGAAATATGTACACTCCTAGAGTAACTAGTGAAGCATCTCCCTGTCCAACACGTAGGCAACTCCTCCTATATCACCCCAAATCTCCATATAAGAAGCAACCCAACAAAGTAGGAGTCCACAAAACTGGGCCTAAGAAGCCTGGACGACTACCATGATCTAACCCCATTTAAGCATAACCACGAATATCCTGACCTCCATCATGCATATAGCTATGAGCATCAAAACCTCAGGCCCTCTGACCCGTAAGCCTCTCCTATCTCCACACTAACTTCTCCAGAAACACTCGAGCAAACTGACCCTATGAAAGAGGGGGTGATCCAACTGGTTTACTCTCTACAAAGGTCCTCCACCACTACCTAGCTGGCCCAAAGAACAAAAAGGAAGTGAAATCTACTCCATTCCAATCCACTAAGCCAAACCTGTGCAACCTCTCACGGTAACCCAGCAAGAATATTTAAGCATCAATCCTAGGATCTCTATTGAATCAAGGAGGATCTGTCCTCATAAACTCTATAAATCTAATCTGTACTTCAATGGACATGAAGGGTAAGGTCACTGGATGTGAAGCAATCTTTGGCAATATCTCATCAACACTAGGAGAATCAGTAGGAGTAGCAGATACGTCTAAAGTCTGAAGCCCTAACGTAGCATGCTGAATCAAAATAGGAGCCACCCTCTGAAGAAAACCCAATACTCGAACCTGACAATCCTCAAGCATAGGTACGGTTACGGCTGGTGTCTGCACTGGCCTCAACCCATAAACTCACTAGACCTACCACCACTTTCCACCCAAGAACCTGTAGAGGCAACTCTATCTTGACCTCTAGCTATCTCCAACATTCCAATCCGACCTCTACTCCAAACTATACTCCTACCGTGCACCTAAGGCACGATATCTGAATCTCTAGCCACAGAAGAACGCATGCTCACCATCTGTGAGAAAGTGAATAAGAGATTTTTGAGTTATACGAAGCTACGAAGGAACGAGAAGAATGAAGAAATAGAAATCTCCTAAAGTCATGTAGCCTCTCAAAGATAGATAACGGACATCTCCGCATCGATCCGCAAGACTCTACTAAACTCGGCTTGTACTAATGAGACCAATGAACCTGGGGCTTTGATACCAATTTTTCCCGACCCAAAATAGGCACGTGATGACACTTGTCATATCCTCCATACAAGTAAGCCTATCCAAACCCAAACTCAATAATCAAGTAAATGAGATACGAAAGAAAAAGAATAATCCCTAAAATATATATAAAGAAGAAACAATTAGTTTAAGATATATCCCAGGTCTGGTTGTCACTAGTACAAGCCTCTAATATAAAATAGGAATAATAATCTTCTATAATATCTTAGATGCGAATAAAGCATAAGACATAAATAGAGAGATCTGAGAAGTCCTAAAGTCCCTCAGCTACTACCTCAATCTCCGCAATGCTAATACTGGAAGAAGATGATCTACAAACTGCTACTCGACCCAATACCTGCACGGGGTGCAGACAAAGCAAGAAAAATAAAAAGGAAGCAAGAGTGAGTACGAAACCACATGTACTCAACAAGCATCGTCGATAACCGACCCTAATCCAAAGTGATGGCGAGAACCATCACCCCAACTACCCAAGGTTTCCCCAATCATTCTATAACTCGCAAAAATCACAGTACTTTTTCCTACCAAGGTAACCCAAGACAATGGTCAACAGTTAAACCAAATGCAGGGTAGGCACATTAATCTAGGTGAGTCAATCATCATTAACCAATACTGTGGGATAGCAACAAGGAGAGTGTATATATATAAGGATGTATCTCATGCTACCAAAAGGGTGCTATCCATCTATCTTTTGATCAAGTCACAATCATACCCAAGTCTCACAATCATACCCAAGTCTTATCACACCTCTCCCTTTCGACCAATATACGATGAAATAGGATAATAAAATAAAGTGAAATGAATTCTCAAACACAGTATCACAAACAAGGTCATAACACAGAAATACGGTACAATAGTAGACACTAACACAATATGAAAACATACCAAGGATGATAATGCAATGCAAATGATGCAATGCAACGAAGTGATGATGATGGATCTTTGAAAGTTATTGCATAACTTTCTGTATACACCCACCGAGCTCACAGCTACCAGGTAGGACCCATGGGGGGTTCGCAACCTATATACTACTCAGTCTCAATCTCAATATCTCCTTTCCGCCTCGTGGATCACGGTAGAGGGTTTGGTAAAATGTCTCATCAATATCCCTCTCCGCCTCGTGGATCACAGTAGAGGGTTTTACAAAATATCCTGGTGATACCAATGTCTCATGAATATGCATGTGTGATATGAGGATGCAATGCTCATAGTAATCTCAACACAAGGATCTCAAATCCATCAATACGCGTGATATATGCAAGTGAGCTCAAAATCAACTCAATGTATCAATAACTCATGATATTAGTCTCCACTTGGTACCAACCGAATATATGGTCATGTAATCATTAAAATTACCATTCTCAAGCCCACTCCTAGGCGTCACTATGACGAATATGCAATCACATACTCAGATAAGGCCTATAATTTCAAGTCAAGCCCCCACTCGAGCAACACAATAATAAATATGGCCTTAATGCAAAATCATGACCAACAATCATCAAGCCAAGCCCTTACTCGGCGACATAGTACATAATATGATAATTAAATGCACGCTCATAGCCAATTAACACAATTCAAGCCCCCATTCAGGCATCACCACACAATTCAAGACCGGTAATAATAATATGCACATAAACCCCTACTCGGGCACGCAATGATAGATATCAACAATCTCAATAATTGTAGAACGTGAGACTACCCAAACTTAGCTTGATCATAACTTAAGCTTTCTTAACTATTACAAGTCAACTCTCTCTAAGTATATTCTAACCCCAATTATTCCATCAAATCACGATGATCGCATAATTATCCCTTAAGAGGTAACTAAAGCGCCAATCATTATGTCAAAGCCCATTAAACATGAATCTAGCTCCAAATCAGGCATTAATACTAACATTACAGAAACACTAAGTTATTTATCTATAATCTACTTCTAAGGATAAGCATAAGCAATAATACTAACTAAGGAAAACAATAATCTAATTATGATCCACCAAAGACTCCGGTACCCGCGGAGATGCTCGTCATTTCACCTAAGCGGGACCCCCAATCCTAAATGAATCATGAAAATACCACAACCAAGCATATAAACACATAAACACTTTGGAAAAAGTCAAGGTATAGCTCAACTTGCCTTAAATGAAGACCCGAAAGCTCAAACACAGTCCAAGACCTCAATTGGAAGCCCAAATCTTTCGAATCAACACCAAATGCATCCAATCACATCAAATATAGCATCTACAAGTCAAAAGGAAGCTATTGATACCCTTATTGACCATACTTGAAACGGGTCAAAAACGGACCTCGAAAATGGGTTTTGAAAACGAAGGGGTAAAACTGGAATTTTATTTTAAAAACACATTCCCCAAGGTTAAAGGAACCTACAGCTGAAAACCCACACGAAAATGAGTTAAAAACGAGGTCTAAATCGAAGAAAAACCATCTTTATGTTTTACCGGTAAAACCCCCCAAATCCCTCGAAAATCAAAAAAGGGTAAAAATGGAATTTTTGTTTGAAAATCATAATCCTCAAGTGAAAAGGACTCTATGGGTGAAAACCCAAGCAAAAACAAGGAATAATCTAAGCTCAAATCAAAGAAATACCAAATTTTCAATTTGGGGGAAAAACTCCAAAAACCCTCTTTTGAAATCTTTGATTTAGAAGAATTTAGATGATAAAATTGGTAGAAAATGATTTAAAATTGAGTTAGGAACTTACCCGCACGAACTTATGCAAGAAATCTCTCCAAAATCTTCTTCCCAAGCTCCCAATATGATAAAAATGGTGAAAATGAGTAAAAATGGGGCAAATCCCGAAATTGGGCACTTTTCAGCAAGGAAAGTTGACTTGTTGACCGTTGACCGCGCGTTGACTGCGGTCAACTGTTGACCACCCATCAACAATTATAAAAATTTATTTTTAACTCTCGAAACTCATCCGAAACCCTATGAACATGAACCAATAGTGCAAATTGATCATAAAACATGTTCCGGATCCAATGGCTTCATCGGATTTATGAAAAAAGATCGTTTACAATAAATTAACCCCTAAAACCCCTTTAGGCTAAAATACATTATTTTCAAACGGAGGGTTGAAATACAATAAAAGGTTCTGAACCCACACCAACCATGTTGCCAACTAAAATCGACGCTCCGAATCTAATGGAATAGTCAGAAGCCTCATCCGAGACTCGAATCACAAAATATTGAACGAAGTCAAATCTATCATTTTAAGGATACTCAAAACCACGAACTCAGATAAAACACTCCCGAATGTATCAGGGACCACGCTAACCATCCCCACTACTCATGAACAAGATAATTCAACTACAGGGAGGAGCAAAATGGTCAAAATACAGAAAATTCTCAAATTCAAAAATGAGGATCATTACACCCATGTTAGCCGCATGGACTGAGATAACATAGTTGGCCAAATCATAACATAATCATAGCTGCATACAACTGCTCAAGGCAAACATACAATGGTCATCCATATTTCAGGACAAGACCTCCCAAAGTCGGCAAATGCGGTTTCCAGTGTTTGTCACAAGGACTACACCTTCTCGGTAAACTACATAATTCTCTTCAGGCCCAATTAAAATATTTTCATTACATTCAATCAAGAAGTCTTTCATTAAGGCATTAACATGTTGGTATCGCCATACCAAGAACCTTGCAAGTCACTCTTATCTTGCCAAATAATTTTCATTAAACATTTTGACTCCAAAATCCCGCCTTTAAAATCATAAACATAATCATAATTGAAATTCTCATAACAATTTTCAAACGATTTGAATAACATAATACCTTCAATGATATAAATGATGGGGAAAACATTTATATTCCTTATGAAGTTTTCAAAGCTTTCAAGAGACTAGAATTCATGACTAAAACATATATCAATAATAGTTCATTAATTTCAAATAGTCAATTCAGTCTCAAAAACCCCCAATTAAAGATTAAAAATCCATTCTTAAAGAAAAGGGGGAAAATAGTTATCAAGATTTTCATAAGTTAAACATTAAACCCAATTTTCAAACATCAACAAAATATACATATTATTAATCTTAATCATATATTAAGATAATAGTTGAAAAAGAAAAGATTCATATCAAGCTTTAATAACAAAAGTAATCCTAGTTTCAAAATCACCATCATAATAGACATAATAAATAATATTCATAAATTTAGAATATTAATTGAAAGAGGGAGTGTTCAAACATGCTTTTTGATGGAAGAATTTGAGAAAGCTTGAGATTTGGGTCTTGAATCTTAAGCCCTAGTTGATTTTGCTTCTTTGAATGTTTTGGGGAAGGAGAAAGGGTTTATAATTGCCTCCCTCTTCAAAATAAGGGTATCTGATCGCTAAAAGGGTTTTAAGTATGCAATGGTCGGATCTCATAAGGAAAAATGACCAAAATACCCCTAGGACGACTTAAAATATTTTTCTCGAAATCAGGTCACGGAACCCACCTACGGGCCGTAAGTCATCCCACGGGCCGTGGAATGGTTCCGTGAAAATCAGGGAATTTTCCTAGCTTGCGGAATCTGATTCACGGAAGGGACCTACGGTTCCGCGGAAGCCCACCCACGTCACATGGGTTGGAGTCGTGACTCAATTTTTTTAATTTTTTTTTTTAAACCTAATTTATATAAATATATGGGTTCTTGAAGGTTCTAAAATTTTGGGGTGTTACACCAAGTGTACAAATAGCCCATGTATGGACTTTGAAGTTACTCCATTTTTCGGAAAGTCTCTCTACCTATCCGAGGTAGTGATAATGTCTGCGTACAATCTATCCTCCCAGAGATGTTGTTTGTTGTTGTTGTCTTTGTAGTTATTCCCTCACTTTTACTTGTCACGTTTACTTTTCGAAAGACAAATTGTATGAACTTTAACCAATATTTTAAGATATATTGTTTCATCATTTTAATATGAGAAGGATTGCAACTTATAGTATTTCGTGTAGCTTTTGAATATCTAATTTAAGATTTAAAATATTAAATTTACTCTAATTCAATTTTTTTCTTAAAAATTAGTCAAATTGGCGAAATATGAGAACGGAGGAAATATTTTCTAAGCAGATAAACATTAAAAAAAATTTAAAAATGAGCATAATAAATTAAATAACGATTCCTAAAAAATGTGGAATTGTGCATTTAGCCCTACTAATTCGAAGATTTTAAAGTTTTTAGAGTTTAGCCTCTTCCAAATTAAACTTTTAAATATTTGGGTTTTAAATTTTAATTGCAATTTACTTTAGACCGTTGGATTTGAAGTTTGAACGATTAAAGCTAAAGGTATAAAGATCAAATGTAGTTTTAAGATCTTCAATTAGACTCTTCATATTTGAAGATTTAAAATTTTCATTTTCAAATTACAAAGTTAGACTTTGATAGTTTAGAACATCAAACATAAAAGTATGGGAAAAAAAAAAGAATAGATAGAATTATCTAAAGCTTGTCATAAGTGATTAACTTTAAACAAGTTTGAAGAAGTGAAAATAAGGTGTCATTTGACTAGACTCACTTCAGTTGCTTGTTGAATATATGGGCTTGAAATCTAAACAAACTTGTGCACAACTTTTTATGTTAAAAGAGAAAGTTCACACTCCCGGATGAACAAAATTAACTATTCTATCCGCTTCAATTAATGTGAGGGTGTTAAATTTAACACGAAATTTAAGGGGAAAAAAATAAAGAATTTTGAAATTTGTGGTTTAAAGTGAGTTACAGAAATTATGTAGCTAATGGGAATTTTGAAGATAAATTGTTACTCCCTCCGTTTCATTTCACTTGACCGTTATACCAAAAATAAAATTTTCTTTTTTACTTTTCCAAATCAACAACATACCTAGTGTATTCTCATACAGTGGGGTTTGGGTCTCTTTTACTTATCCATTTTAGCAAATCAAGAAAACATTAACATTATTTTTTAATATTATCGTTATTATTAAATAACTACATAAGGTATTAGTAGTCAAATTAAGATTTTTAAAGCATAATAAATTGGATTAATTTAGTAAAATAAATCACTAATAAATATTTTGTGAACACATCTTCTTCTTTTGAAAAGTGGTTTAGTGGGGAGGGGGATGGGTGGGGGGCATTTGAGTTAATTTGAATAAACAAAAAAACAAAACTGAGTTTGTATTGGACTGCAAAGTTTGCTTATATGATCTAATAAACAAAAAATAAAAGAACAGTTAAAATGATATTCCTAAGAAAAGTGATAAAATCGTAAAAAATTTAATCCAATTAAAATAAAAGGGATAACATAGTAAAATTTTTAGTCGAACTAAAAATATTTAATAAGTTGAAAAACACAAGGTGGAAATGACCAATTTATGTTTCTTGATTAACTTGAGTTTACAAATACTTTAAATATTAACTAGATACGTAAATAACATAGAAATGAAAGGCCAAATTTGAATATATTAGAACGGAATCATGGGCAAAAAAGTAATAGACTTGCACTTCTGGTATTGATATTGAACTTGCTTCTTCTTGTTCCCATTCATTTCTGTTACATACTTAATCTACTAAATCATGTCACTTCAATGACTGACTTTCTGATGGCATTGCCTAACTGAGACGCCACTTTCTATTCACTGACAGAATTCATATCCCCATACTCAGGTTGGTCCTCAATCTCAGTAGGAGGACCTCAAAATTTTCATCCTTTACGTTGTTCCACATGGAATCGATTTGATGCGTCACTCTTGCAGCTTCAAAACTGCAAGCACGCAGAGTACACTTAGTTACTAGACAATATAAAAATAGGAAGACAGTGGCAGCAGGCAAACACATGATACCAATTCACAAGCTTCCAAAAAGTACCTCATTTTTACTTTCCATTTGATCATCTTTCCCGAAAGAAAAAAAAAATAACGAGGAAAAAAGAAAAATTACTGAAATAAGGAAAAACAATCCAGGAAGACAAGACAAAAGAGAACACTCACTCTGAGTTTTTCTCCCCAAATTGAATAAGGAGCCAGTTTATCGAAAGAGAATTGTAGGGAGGTCCTTGCCTGTATACATACATATCAAACCTGTGAGGGGGGAAGAGGCGAAGAAATTTAAAAAAGAAATTTAGAGGACACAAATACTTACAGGTGTGGCACCATTAAGTCAGTAAACTTAATAGCATGACTGAAATATGCAACACAAATTTCCTCAAGACGACCCGGAGTGTCAGTTGGATACCTTTCCAGTTCAAGAAACTAATCATCAAGAATTTGCTGCAAATACAAAAATATTAGTTTCCATTTTGAATAAGAAAAACTCATTTTAGTGGTTTTTAGCTCGTGTACGCTCTTTAAGAAAAATAAGCTTGCCTAGTAAGAAGTTTTTACTAAGTTGTCCATTAATCAAATATTTAAGAAAAAGTAACTCTTTAATAATTTTTTGGTTATGTAACACTCCATTATCAAAATAAGGGTAAAACTGAAAGAAAAAAATCAATGCCTTATTGATTAATTTTTTGATAACCATAGTGTCCAGGCCAGATTGCATGTACCTCGATTAATTCAAGGGGATACCTGCCACATTCCACCAGCAACAGGTACCAAGTAACTCTATCCACTAATTAAGGTTAGGATAGATAGGAAGAATGCCTTATTATTTATTTTGTGATAAACTACACATTTAGAATCAAAATGAAATGGTAAAACCTCAACGAATAATGATTGCCTCAAATTGGCAACGTATTGAGCAAATTGGTTTGCCATCCTTCGTATAGAGTTTCTTCAATTCTAGCAGATAGGATGTGAAGGAAGAAAACTCAATGCAGAAATGTATTGAACCCATTATGCATTTATATAGGGTTGATGATCCAGGGTAATATGCATGATACTTGTACAAACACGTGAAAGGACGCAAAAAAATAAATTGAGTTATTAGCAACTGAATGACAACTATTTGCTTGTTCTGGGTAGATTTACCATATCTAATCCTGTACGCACGTGAAAAAAAAATTAAGAATCTAGAAATCCATAATGAAACACTTTAAGATTCTCCAATTATTTTTCTTTAAATTAGTAAAATTCATTGAATGCACAAACCTGGTGCGCAATAAGTTTTTCAATAATTTCAAGGCATCATGCCTGAGTTAATTAAATAAGACAATTTGAAAGTTTTCCATTTCTACAAAAAATCTTTTAGACCCTTGGATAATTTCTTATGTCTTTAGAAGCCCCTTTATTTGAATGTATCAACAGATTGTAGGCTGTGTAATTACAAAAATTGAGTGACCACAAATTTTAAATATATTAAATTGATAAGTGATGAGAGCGTAATACGAGTACTTTGCTACGTTTCTAACTTTCTATTTCTAACTGAATATTGTACTTCTAATTCTCTGATAGTAATGCATAGTTGTGTGTGAAACTTTTATCGATTCTTAAAAGAACTAAAATTCTGAATTTTGACCACCTATTAACTCTATCATTATGGACAAATGAACATGACATCTGAAAAGGTGTTTCTCAAAGAAACAAAAATAGAAAAGAACAGAAAAAGGAAATTAAGTACTTCTTTCACTTTATTTAAAAGACATTGTGAGAATGGATGTTGAAATAAAGAAACTAAAGTGACGTGAATGCCTTGGAATAACTGGTGAAGTTATTGCCATGTGACATGGAGGTTACGAGTTTAAGCCTTACAAACAACCTCTTTTAGAAATGCGAGGTAATACTGCGTACAATAGGCCCTTCCCCAGACCTTACGTATAGTAGGAGCATAGTGTAACGAGCTGCCCTTATGATCATATACAATGTACAAAGGGAAAGTCGGTGCACTATAGCTCCTGCTATGTTAGGATAATATTGAACCTAGTTTGTAATTATCTGTATTTAGTTGTTTTGATCTGTTAGCTACAATATGTACATCAAACAATATATAAGTCTATGTATGTAATGACCCTCCAGGTCATTTCCCTCATTTTCGCGCGTTCTCGGCATTTAGAACTTGGTAAAGAAAATATATAGTTAATTACCTTTCTAAAATATTTTTGATATTTAAAAAAGGTCTATAGTTTATTATTTTATGAGGTAGGCTCATTATTTTGAAATTTAGCATATTATTTAAGTTATATATATATATGGATATATTTGGTCAAAAGTTGGCTGAAGTTACTTTAATTGTATTAATTTATGTGTATATATATATAACCTTTCTTTGTCTTCTAAAACACTCTCAACACTTCTACATATATATTGAACCATTTTTAATCAATTTAAGCTCAACTTTGGGTATTTCTAGAGAGATTCAAGGTTAGGGATTGATAGATTTGAGTTCGTGGACTCGTTCTCGACGTTTCTACGGTACGTTTTCTTATTTTTAAGGTAGTTTTAATTACAGTGGTTGTTGGGATTGGTGTTGATGTTTGAGCTATATATTGAGATCAAATTGAGTGATGTTAGTTGTGACTATTGGTCACGGGGTGATTTGGGACGCTGTGACGATTTCGGTTTTGCGATTCCGCAAGTGGGCCCTACATGAACCGTTCAGATATTTTTTTTGAACTAATGCAATATGGGTATCAATATTCATGTTTTTACATGTAGTTTATTGTTTTGCTAGCGTGTCAGAAATCTGAGGTCTCGCGGAAGGAGAAGACTCCTATTTAGCAAGCTTTGGCAGGCGTTTAGCGGCGTCCAAGTAGGCTAGGCTTACAATATACCTAGACTAAGTTTATTTATAGTGAGTTGCTTCCACGCCACGTGACTTGTGGCGTGAGTGGCTCTTTTATGCAGCCTCTTGTTCTTTCTTCGTTCGACACTTCATTCTCGGGCTTGATTCTTCCTCTTTTGCTCATTTTTCCTTTAAAGCCTGTTTTCCTGCAAATTAGGACAG
Source organism: Capsicum rhomboideum (assembly GCA_031232105.1). NCBI lineage: Eukaryota > Viridiplantae > Streptophyta > Magnoliopsida > Solanales > Solanaceae > Capsicum > Capsicum rhomboideum. The sequence continues at coordinate 109,887,296 of CP124719.1, read as the reverse complement.
AAACCACATCATACCAGCAAAACACACCCAAGTTATTGCATATTTTCCTTGTTTTAAGCATCAACAGTGCCATGTAACCATGTCACATCAACACCCTTAACTTAGAACGTTTGCATGTCCTCAGGCGAACAAAATAAAAGTACACAAACACAATGCTTAACTAAGAGCAATCTAAGGGACCTATGGCAGTCAACTTGTTGCTTTTGACACAAAACCTTTTTGACCCTCCTATTTTCAAAGTAAAACCAATGTGTGTATGTAAGCAGCATAGGATCATGACACAAAAGGGATCAAGTGATGACACCAAATTATGCACAAACAACTAAGCGGATATGCAATTGGCAGTTCTCGAACAACTAGCAGCTAATTATGCAACCCATGTGCTCTCATAATCAAAGAAGTCCCATGCACTCTCAGTATACTAATGAATATCAACATAGGGACGAGGTCAAAACACTCACACTCACAAAGAAGTTAAGACAGTGTGCATAGAATACCATAGGCTTGCCCTTATTTTCTACGCCTTCGTTTTCGGACAGTTGGACTAAGATCACTATAGGACTTTACGCGGCTTGTAATGTAGGCTTAGGTACGGGTATGGTGCATATGGGTATAGTGACTCAACCCTCCTTGACACTACACTATTTTTGGCTCCAACTTCCAACTTTTATCATTTTTATTCTCCCTTTTTCTCCATTCTTTTATTTTCAGATTTTGGGTGTGATTTTTCTTCTCAAACTTTAAACACATATACATTTTTTTTTTCTTTTTTTTTTTTCTTCTTCACACCCAAATCTGTTTTCTCTTTTTTTTTTCATTTATTAACCCTTCTTCATACCCAACTCAATCTACGTACCCCTATAATAGCCACCCTCAACTTAGGCGATTTGCCTGAGTTGAAGTACACAATGTCCAAGGAGGGACCAGGGCCAAGACAGGTTCATTGTGATTAAAATGGGAAGGTGAATAGGCTAAAAGAAAGAAAGAGGACAATTATGTCTCAAAGTCGAGATCAAGGGATACTTCTTCCTTTGGTTTGGTATTTAGTCTAAAATTGGACTTTATTCAAAAATGGCCTATGATCCTTTCCTAATCCCTATCCTTTAACTTAGGCAAGACTAACCGGGCAAGTTCTGGATCGCACACACACAGCTAACTAAGTAGTGACCTCACACACACATAGCACAGGGTTGTATTACCAACTACTACCTATCCGTTCATGCAATGCTAGCTATGGTTATTTGCCTATAATTCTAGTGCTATAACAAGATCCAACAGCTGTCACACACAAGCATGCTATTCACACAATTCAAAAACCAAAATTTCAGGAGGGGTATCCTTAATAGTCAAAACACATATAAATCATCCACAACTGGACTGCACTACAGTTCCCTCATTTTTCGCCTAATTTAGCAAAAAACATAAAAACATCAACATAACATCCTAAACATGACGATTCTACTATGATAGCACACTCGGGGGAAAAGAAACACGGCAACAAAAACCCCCAAGTGGTGGTACACCCCCACCCCCAACTAAACATGGTGCAATGCTCTCAATGCACTGATATCAACTAAATACAAGGGAGTGAAGACATAACTATGGAGCTCTAAGTTCCAGCAGTGGGCCCGCCAGCAGCGGGATTATCAGACTGTTTAGTAGTCGCATCCAGTGGGGGGATAGACAGACTGGCAGATGCACCACGCGCCCTCTGCTCTGCCTTAATTTGGCTCGCATGGTACTCTACCCGGGAGGCTTTAACAGCTCTCCTCAGATCACTCTCGTACTCAGCATCACTTGCACCCCCATCCGTCGGACTGTGGGGTCTTTTTCCTCTATCCATCGGAGGCTCCTCATCAGCAAACAAGTCAACCTCAAATGCTAGTCGCACGGAGGTCGGGACAGGCATAGGTGGTATAATGGGAGTGCTACTCGATGCCAGTGCGCGAACCTCCTCTCTCAATGCAGCTACCTCCTGGGTCAAGCCGGCCATATCAGGGCTCGGTGCAGCACTCAAGCAGGAGGCCATACGTGCCTCAAAACTATCAATCCGCCCATGCAAGCCCCGCATAAACTGGTCCATAGCTGCATTCATCCGAGCCTCCACCCTAGTCTCCACAGCCTCTACTGTAGATCGAACCCAAGGCTTAAGCTGGGATACCAACTTAGCCATCTGAGTCTCAGTGTGAGCCTGGCGCTCAAACATCTCTGTCTGCCTGTCAATCAGCTGCTGCAGAAAGTCTCGTGATACTGAAACCATCCCAACAGGAGTTGGAGGGGCACTAGTACTTGGTACCCCCTCATCAATAGGGCCAGCACCCTCGGTCTGTAGAGGTACCCTAACTGGTGCAAGAACAGGCAAAGGTGCACTACTCGGCTCATCCAGGGCTGCACCCGATGACTCAGACGGCTGTAACCCTCGTGGAATAATGGGGTGTGAACCCCTCTGATGCATCAGCCCAATGTCCGCAATGCGGGTCACCTCGATATAATGGTCTAGGGCAGGTATCCTTGCCACCCTTGCCCTATCACACAACCCCTGGATCAAGCATGGAAAGGGGATACTCGTGTGATCTATGAACGCCCGCTCGTGGATCTCCCAGACTATGTATCTAGCAAAAGGAATCTCATAACCAGCTAAGATGTTGGCTACTACTACTGCCCGCTCTAACGTGAGTGAGTTGTCAGCATTGGTTGGACCCAACCGATGCCGAACCACGTACCACCAGAATTTACCAACAAAATAAAGCATGGACTTTTTGATGTCCAGCTTCCCAGTCACCCAACTAGCCGCCACACTATCTTTGGCTATGTACCATGCAATCCATTTAAGAAAATCCAATTTCTGCTCCGCATCTCTCATCTTAACCCTATCTTTGACAGTGTCTATCCTATGATCATATTCAGCAGTCGACGCAGGAAGTGGACGGTTATCCCCAAATAAGAAGCGGTGAATGGTCTGCTCTGAAATATCCACACGGTTACCACGAACCATGACATGGATCAAAAATGGCTGCAATATAAATTTTTGCCCAACAGGAGTGCCCAAATCCACCGACGCAGCGTACGAGGCATAAAACTCTCAGACTAACTCTGAGCTATATCGACCAGAAGGCTGCACCATCCACCCCAGACCGTATCTCTCAAAAACAGGCCATATATCAGTCAAGGTCCTCAACTCATCCACCCGATACCGTGGCTCCTCCATAATGCTACTCTGACACACCCATCTCTCAGTCAATTCAGCATCTCTATCATAGAAGGCACGCATACCCTATACACACCAACGCTGAATCTCAGTACTCTGTGTGGGATTCGGAGCACTCTGGGCACCAGAACCTGAAACAGAAGTCGTAGCCTCCACCGCAGAAGTACCCTGGCCCGTAGCATCATCAGTAGAGACTGACGTAGAACTATCCTCCCCCTCTTCAGATTGGGGGGCGGACTCAGAAGACTCAGTCGGAATAGCTGGCTGAACAGGTGGTGGGGCTGACTGAATTGCTGCCCGGGCAGCCGCTCGAGTTCGTGTCTGTAACCTCGTATCCCGATGAACTAAAGCAGTATCGTTATGGCTAATGTCGAATTCCTCCATAGAACCACTTGGCTCAGACTTAGTTGGTTCATCCCGCAGACTGGTCGGTAAATCCAGATTTTTGGTCCGAATTTGGGATGAGGCATCAAGGTGGTCACTCTTGGGGTTGGATTTTGGAGGCATGGTAATGGGTTATTGATCAAATTGTTGGTATTTAGGTCGGGTTTGGTATATTTGATTCATATTTTTGGACTTATTTGGTAATGGGGTACGGATTTTTAAGCTTTTGGGGGTCTAGGGTTCGGATTTGGTAAGTTCTTGGGAAAGGGTGTTTGGATTTTCGGAGTTTGAGAAGGAGGGGATTTAGATTTAATGGGGAGAAGTAGAGAAAATTGGAATTTTAGGGTTTTAGTTGAAGGATTTAAAAGTGGGGAAAGAAGAAAGTAGTTCGCGTCTATATCGGGTAAAGAAGAGAAGATCCGGATTTATTTTAAAAAAATGGGCTTGGGTCGGGTCGAATTCGGGTTTCTGCAAATGATTAAGTTTCACGACACAGTCCACGTCACATGGGTATGACCTACGTGGCGTGACTGATGTCGTGGGTGGGGTTCTGAGACTGACCTGACAACTCTAATTTTGACGATACCAGTCATGTGGCGTGGATCACATCCACGTCACGTGGAAGGCTTCCATGGAAGAGATTCAGAACCTGGAAATTTTCCTCTGATTTTGATGATACTAGTCACGTGGCGTAGCATATCATCACATGACGTGATTCATGTCGTGGATCAAATTTCACCCCTTCAGGTGAATTTTGTGATTTTCCGCTAACTGTTACTCAATAATCCGATCTCCACATAACAAAATCTTGGGTTGCCTCCCAATCAGCGCCTGATTTAATGTCGCGGCACGACATGGCTAGCTTGGATACTTAGACTTCCCCAACTAGCCTATGGGTTGCCTCCCATGAAGCGCCTGATTTAACGTCGCGGTATGAAATGGCTGACTTGACTACTCAGACTTCATCAAGTTCAAGTTCTTCAATCGTCCTTATCTCTTTCGGAACTCCTACATAATGCTTAACACGCTGTCCATTGACTTTGAATAGGACATTATCTACTCCTTTTAGCTCAATAGCACTATGTGAGAATACCCGAGCTACAGTGAATGGGCCAGACCATTTGGATTTAGTTTTCCAGCAAACAGGCGAAGCTTAGAATTATACAATAAAACCGAGTCGCTCGGGTGAAATTCGCAGTTCTCAATCCGACGATCATGGTACAATTTCATCTTTTATTTATACAATGCTGAACTTTCATAAGCCCGGAGATGAAATTCATCCATCTCATTCATCTGCTCAAGTCGCAATTGGGCCGCTTCACTCCAGTCCAAATTCACCCTTTTCAATCCCCACAAAGCTTTATGTTCTAGTTCAACGGGCAAATGGAAAGACTTCCCAAATACCAACTGATATGGTGATGTACCAATTGGTGTTTTAAAAGACATCCAATATGCCCATAGCACATCATCCAGTCGTCGAGCCCAATCAGTCCTATTTGCATTAACTGTTTTTGCCAGAATGGATTTAATCTCGTGATTTGTCACCTCCACCTGCCCGCTTGTCTGAGGATGGTAAGGTATTACCACCTTATGTTTGACACCATATTTTTCAAGCAGGGCTTTGAACAGTCGGTTGCAAAAGTGGGATCCTCCATCACTAATAATAACTCGGGGTGTCCCAAAATGTGAGAATATGTTCCTTTTCAAGAAAGCTGTGACACTTCTCCCTTCGTCATTAGGAAGCGCAATTGCCTCCACCCACTTAGAAACGTAGTCAATGGCTACCAAGATGTATTTCATTCCATGCGAGCTCACAAACGGACCCATAAAGTCAACTCCCCACACATCGAACAATTCAAGCTCAAGTATAGTTGTCATGGAAAGTTCGTGTCTGCGTGAAATATTACCTTGCCTTTTACATCGGTCACAAGAATGGGCATTGTCATGAGCATCTTTGTAAATACTGGGCCAGTAGTACCCACATTGCAAGATTTTATGGGCGGTTCGTGCACCTCCATGATGAACCCCAACTGGAGATGAGTGACACGCCTCCAGAATACTTATCATTTCGGACTCCAGGACACATCTTCGAATTATGCCATCAGCACACACCCTAAACAAATACGGCTCATCCCAGAAGAACTTTCTTACCTCATGCATGAATTTCTTTCTCTGCTGATATGTCATATCTTTCGGGACTAGATCACTTGCCAAAAAGTTGGCAAAATCAGCAAACCAAGGGATCAAGTCTTGAGATGCTGCCAGTACTTGCTTATCCGGAAAAGTAGCATCTATCTCTAGCTCATCCTTCAATTTAAGCATGGCCTCCTCCTCAAGGCATGAAAGGTGGCCAGACACTTGATTTTCAGTCCCCTTTCGATCTTTGACTTCAAAGTCAAATTCTTGCAACAGAAGTACCCACTGAATTAGTCTTGGCTTAGCATTCCTTTTTTGACATAAGATACCGGAGAGCTGCATGATCGATATGCACAATCACCTTCGTACCAATCAAGTAAGATCTGAATTTCTCAAAAGTGAATACTACGGCCAACAACTCCTGCTCAGTCACAGTGTAATTCTTTTGAGCTGGATTAAGCACTTTGCTAGCATAGTAGATCGGGTGTAATATCTTCTCACGTCTTTGGCCAAGGACTGCACCCAAACCACTCCACTAGCATCGCACATAACCTCAAAAGGCTTAGTCCAATCCGGTGACACAATAATAGGGGCTGACACCAACTTCTCCTTAAGACACTCAAACGCTTTAAGACATGCTTCATCAAACACAAACTTCACCTCTTTCTCTAAAAGTTTGCACAAGGGATGAGCAATCTTGGAGAAATCCTTAATAAATCTTCTATAAAAACCAACATGACCTAAAAACTTTGAATACCTTTCACAGAGATAGGTAGGGGCATCTTCTCAATTACTTCGATTTTTGCCTTATCCACCTCAATGCCGTTCTTCAAAATCTGATGCCCCAATACGATACCTTCATTGACCATAAAGTGACATTTTCCCCAATTCAGCACTAGGTTGCACTCCTCGCATCTTTGTAGCACATTGGCAAGGTGTGCCAAAAAACCTTCAAACGAGTCACCCACCATAGAAAAATCATCCATAAAAACCTCGATTGTGTCTTCCACCATGTCGAAGAAAATGGACATCATACATCGTTGGAAGGTGGCTGGTGCGTTACACAAACCGAAAGGCATCCTCTTGAATGCGAACGTCCCATATGGACAAGTGAAAGTGGTCTTCTCTTGGTCTTCGGGGGCAGTAAAAATCTGATTATACCCCGAGTAACCATCAAGAAAACAATACCATCCTCTACCAGCAAGACGGTCTAACATCTGGTCCATGAAGGGCATAGGAAAATGATCCTTTTCATTCCACGAATTCAGCTTCCGATAGTCCATGTAAACTCTCCATCCCATCACCGGCCTCATTGGAATCAACTCATTTTTGTCATTTGGAACCATCGTGATTCCTCCCTTTTTCGACACACACTGAACTGGGCTCACCCACTTGCTATCTGCAATGGGGTAAACTGCTCCTGCATCAAACCACTTGATGATCTCTTTCTTTACAACCTCCTGCATATGTGGGTTCAGACGACGCTGGTGCTCAATGCTAGGTATGCACTCAAGAACAAGCTGGATCTTATGAGTGCAAATGCCGGGTGGAATACCTATGATATCCGTAATGGACCAACCAATGGCCCTCTTAAATCTTCTCAAAACTGAAACCAAAGCCTCTACTTGTCAATCTACCAGCTTAGCAGAAATAATCACCGGCAAGGTATTGTTGGCTCCCAAGAAAGTGTAGCAAAGGTGGGCCGGAAGAGCCTTAATCTCTAAAACTGGAGGTTCCTTAATAGATGGATGAGCTGGTGGAGTCACCCTATTCTTCAAATCAAGATCGAGTTTCTTGGGGGCATAAGTGTATGCCCCTTTACCAGCTAGTGCACCCACCATCTCATCATAGTCGTCTATACCATCTTCTTCAAAGTTCATGATCACGGCAGCCAGAGGTTCTACTCCCAACCTTTCTTCAATGGACACAGCAACCTCAATATCATCAACCGCATCTATCACTGAAATCACTCGCTTATCTCTTGGCTGCTTCATTGACCGACAGACATTGAAAGTAATCTGTTCATCATTCAATCTAAATTCAGCTGCCCGATTTCCATAACAACCAATGCGCCACCCGTGGGAAGGAATGGTCTTCCCAATATGATGGGAACCTCAAAGTCAACTTCACAATCGAGAATCACAAAATCAGTCGGAAATATGAAATAAGCAACCTTCAACAAAACATCGTACAGAATGCCAACCGGCTTTTTCACAATTCTATCGGCCATGAGAAGTCTCAAGGAGGTTGGTTTTGGTGCTCCCAACCCCAATTACTTGAACACGGCTAATGGCATTAGGTTGATGCTAGCACCCAAATTGCATAGTGTTTTAGCAAAGTCGTAGGACCCAATAGTACACGGGATTGTGAAAGCTCCTGGATCCTCTTTCTTTTCAACTAAGGACCGGGAAGCAACTACACTACAATGATGAATGTTATCTGCTCGCTCAAAACTAACCGTTCTCTTCTTTGTCACCAAGTCTTTCATGAACTTGGCATAACCTGGCATCTGCTCCAATGCCTCTACAAGAGGGATGTTTACTGACAGCTCCTTCAACATGGTGATGAACTTTTGGTACTTTCCTTCCTCCCCCTTCTTCTTCAACCTTTGAGGATAGGGAGGAGGAGGTCTTGGGATGGTTTTGAGCACCTTTGGTACCTCTTTCTCCTTCCTCTTCTCTGATTTTGCATTGTCGCTATCATCATGCTGATTCGGACCCATGTCACCCTTTGCATTATCTGGCTCTAACTCCGCTTCTACATCAACAATCACTGGATCATTAGGCACACTACTGTTGGCAGGCATAGGTGGATTTGTCGTGTACTTCCCACTTCTAGTAGTGATGGCGAGATAATGACTATCATTTTTAGGATTCTGGACGATATTTCTTGGAAGGGTGCCTGGCTGACGTTGATTCAGTGCTAATGAAATCTTCCTGAATTGTTGCTCCAACTGCTTAATGGCAGTTGAATGGGACTCCACTTTCTGACTTATGCCTGAAATGTCAGTCCTAATCTCTTTCAAGCAATTTTCCTAACTTTTCGCACCTTTGACCAATTTATTGAGGAGTGCCTCCATCCTTGAACTTCCAGACTCCTCATCACGCCTTCCAGGTGGTACATATATGTCATTCTTTTCTCGATTATCATCTTTTCGCCTCTAATCACCATCACAGTCCCGTTCTCGATCTCTGTATCCTGATTTGTTATAGCTGTCACCATAATAGTTCCGACCTTGATTCCCTTGCCTTGAGTTCCAAGAGTCTTGATTAGACCCTTGGCCCTTGGCTCGGAAACCCGCTACTTCGCGATCTAGATACTTTGCCTCTTCATCAGACTCACTATCATCATGTCTAGTCGATTTGCTTTGTGCACCAATAACATGCACCTTTTTCGTATCTCTAACAGCTATCTGTTTGGCCAGAAGACCAATCTCTGTCGTCAACTAAGCAACCTCTTGCGCCACATATTCATCCAAAGCCCTTTGAGCTGCTGAATATCCAATAGCATATGTTCCAGCTGGCGTATCTGCCTGTCGAGTATGCCATCCTCGGTTTGTCTTAGTGACACAATCTAATATCTCAGAAGCTTAGTCCCATCTCAAACTCATGAATGCTCCACCAGTGATAGTATCTGCTACTGCTTTTGTGTTGACATTCAAAGCTCTGTAGAAGATTTCAAGTAAGTTTCTGCCACTCATCCTATGATTTGGCACCATCGGCAGCTTCTTTTTAAACCTCAACCAAGTTTCATAAAGTGCCTCCGAATGAAGTTGTCTGAAATTGTAGATCTCATCTTTCAACTACAGTATCTTGGACGGTGGGAAAAATATTTCCAAGAATTGATTTCTCAATTCCTGCCAAGTAGTGATGGAACCTCGTGGCAGCTTAGCCAACCATAACGTGGCTTCTCCTGTAAGAGAGAATGGGAACAACCTCAACCGTCGCCTCTTGGTCAACTCCAGGCAGATTTTATGACGTGCAGACCCCCACAAAATTCATTACATGCATGTTTGGATCATCAGTAGGAATACCCGCAAATACGCCCTTAAAGTTCAGCAGATGGATCATGGCACTAGTGATGTCAAACATAGTGCCCGAAGGTAACTCAGGTGGAACAATGGAACCATTCTCGATTGGCTTAAATAGGCCACATATTCATCTTTAGGATCATCATAAACAGGCACATGTTGTCTCGGTTGTTCTCTTAATCGTCTTTGTCTCTCTTCAGCATCAGTCGAACGTTGTGCTGCTTCTTATATAGCTCGATTATCTCTTTCTGCTTGTCTAAGAGCATCTTGTCTAATATGCTCTTCTCGTGTCAATTGAGCAGTAGTTTGTTCCGCTGTTTCCTGACCAGCCGGATGAATTGGCTAGTTGTGAATGTCTCCCGTAGCTGCGGGATTCTGGACTCCTTCAGTATTCACCATTCTTTGATTAGCTCTCAGAGTCCTTTCGATTTCAAGATCAAGTGGAATCATGGGATTGCCTTGACTCCTAGTATTTGGCATACAACGGCGTATGCCCTCAAAAGAATGTAAAAACACAACCAATCAACTCCACCCAGTAATGTTGGACTTCGTAACCGTATTCCCCGGCAACAGCGCCAAAATTTGATGTCGCTCAAAGTATACCTCCGAAAAAGTACAAAGCGGTCGCTGAATCAAATATAGAACCCAACTAGGTTGGGGTCGATCCCACAGGGAATAGGTTGAAGTATGAGTAGAATAACGGATGGAATAATTGGAACGTAAATAAAACTGGGGTTTTTTGCTAGTGAATAGTAATAATGACGATTGCTGGTTGTATTGAGTTTGTAAACAATAAGAGAAATTCACTAGGACTGTAATCCCCAATGATTCCTTAACTCCACCGATTATTTGTGCTTAGCAAGATTGCCCCGCTGCTCTGCATGCAAAATCTAACAAGTTAGGTTCATCTAACTGTCTCTCGACCTTCATTAGACGAATTTCACTCTTCTCCTCTTGGACTCCGAGTGTCGCAATACTAACCCTTGTCCTGGATTTCAGATAACCTTTCTCGCTAAGGCTCCGATTATTAGATGAAGGTTGATAGCTTCAAATCTCTATTGTTATCTCCTTTTCCCAATCTCTACCTCTCTCTCTCGAGAAAGTCTAGAATACAGACGAGTTTCTAACGTTTGCAACCGTTAGAAAAGCAATCACAACGAAGGAACCAACAATACATGCATACACAGCAGTACAAAGTTGCTTTGTACTTAACCAGTTTCGTTAATTCCTCATGGTTCACACAACCCTAGTTGATGGGTTTAGCTGCTCATAATTGTAAGAACACAAGAATAATTCAAAGATGAAAGCATAACTATGATCTCACAAGAATGAAGGAAAATCGAAATTTCAATTATCAATCAACCTCAAATTAGGGTTTGTGAATACAAAACTAAATATATGTCTAAAACAGTATGAAATAACTCTCAAAGTAGTAAATTGTCCAACTCTTGGACTTAGGACTACATAGTGGTATTTATAGATACAAAACTAGACCTATCCAAAACCAAATAGGAGAACAGAGTGGGTAACTTCCATGGTATCATGACTGGGTGTCGTGGAACCAAGTCACACCACGTAGGTTGATGTCATGGGAATTAGGATCAACTTGTGATCTTCAGAAGTTGGATCACGACAGGCTTCCACGTCACGTGGGTGTCAGTCACGCCACGTGACCCCTGCCATGGAAATCAGGCCCTGTTTCTTCACTCTGATGTTGAGTCAAGATAGCCACTCACGTGGCGTGAGTGGCTCTCTTCTGCAGCCTCTTGTTCTTTCTTTGTCTGACACTTCGTTCTCGGGCTTGATTCTTCCTCTTTTGCTCATTTTTCCTTTAAAGCCTGTTTTTCTGCAAATTAGGACAGAAACCACATCATACCAACAAAACACACCCAAGTTATTGCATATTTTCCTTCTTTTAAGCATTAATAGTGTCATGTAACCATGACACATCAGTGGATCCTGGCACTACGCTGTCACTTGGTTACTGATTATTATGAGTTTTGGTTCAAGTCCGTCCACTGATACAGATATGATGGTTACTGATTATTATGAGTTTCGATTCGAGTCTGGCCACTGATTATTATGAGTTCTAGTTCGAGTCCGGCATCTGGTTATGATATGATTGGAGAGTTTTGGTGTTGGGTACCGTGGTGACGATACTGTTGTTCTTTGAGTTCCGGTTCTAGTCCGGCGGTTATGATATATATGAGGCCTATTGTTATTATCCACTATGTCCGGTTCGATTCCGGTGTCTAGCCTCTAGTTATTACCCATTGGTGCCAGTTCAAGCCCGGTGAACCTTTGTTGGTTATTTTGGTTATTGGATACTGATACAGCTTCGAGACGTTGGTGACTATGCATTTATGATTCTTGTGTGTCCCGCCAATTTATGGGGGCCAGGATGGGTTATTGTTTTCTTCCGTGTACCATCGGGTTTATGGGGGCCCAGATAGGTTATGTTTGAATTGTGTGTTTACTTAGGCATTTATTTACTCGTTACTCTGTATCGCACTTATTCTCTCCTGAGCAAATCTATACGCCTCGACAGTTACTTATATACTTATTATTTGTACCCCGGACCTAGCATGTACCCTCGCATTTTAGCTTGCTTATATTACCTACTGAGTACCCGTTGCCCCGGTACTCTTACTGCACTTCTGCATCTTTTTCCCCGATGCAGATTCGGGCACTAGTCAATGATTTTGATGTGACGCTCTTCTCAGCACTGACTCTGGAGCAGGGTGAGCTTACTGACGTCCGAGGCAGATCCTACTCCATCTTTACTGTATAGTCTTTTGCTCTCGAGACTGTTGTACTTGTTCTATATATTTGGTTTCTGTCTTGTATTTTGGACATGTCTAGTAATGGCTCTTGTACCAACTTCACCAGGTCTTGGGAGGGGTTCTTGACTTTATATATTGTCCTCATCCTTCTCAGTCTTGGTATGAATATATATTTTGATTTTTTTTTAATATTTCTAGCATGTTTATTAGTATGGTTACTTCCACTTCATCTCTGTTTTCTGAGATTTCGCCTGTTAGCCTGTCGCTCCAGGCTAGGGTTTGGGTTGCCTATTGGTGGGTTACGGTAGGCGCCATCATGACTTGAAAAATTGGGTCGTGGCAATGTAATGCTACAAAAGAATACGAGAGCCTTAAAACTTCAACTTAGTATCAAGAGCCATGACAAATTCAACTTCTTCTTCCTCCTCCCTCCCCGCTCCAATCACTCATGTACTTCCAAATCCTCCACCAACTAACTCTAACATCAAGGGTTTCATACCTATTGAACTTACGTATCTAAATTATCAATCAGCCTTGGAAGAAGTTTTTTCTCACAGTCTTGAAAAGCCAATAATCTTATTCCTTTGATCAAAGGTTCAATTCCCTGCCCATCTCCCACACATGAAGAATATCGTTTATGGATTTAGTGTGATACTATCACCCTAATTTGGATCAATGCCACTCTTTCACCATTAGTTCTTAATTTTCTCCTAAACCTTGCATGCGAAACTTTAAAAGAAGCGTGGGATACTTTAGCCTCTCTTTATCTTGATTAAGTATCCTCTTCAATCAAAATTATAGAATTCAAGAGCCTCACATTCCATAGAGGAATATCTTCAAAAGTTGCACTCTATTATCGGTTCTTTGAGAGCTATCAGAAAACCTGTCATAGAGGATGATCTTGTCACATAGTCACTGCAAGGGTTACCTACTTCCGACTCCTTTCTTTCATTGTCTTAAGGCCACTCTTTTTAACCAAATAAGCCCACATAAATACCGAAACACCTGATGATTCCACTACTCAAATGACCTTGTTGGCCTCTTCTAATGTTTATTCTCCCTCCAACTTGTCCTCTTCACCTTCTCAATCTCGAGGATCAAGTAATGGTCGAGGCCATGGACATAATGACAAAGGCTATAATGGTAGAGGTCGTGGCCAATTTAATTTTAAAACTATTAAAACTTATGGGTTAAACTAAGAGAAATTGACGTAAATAACCTCAGATCAATATAATAGCCAACAACTATATATTTTTGTATATTAATGTATGAAAAATATAGATATACATTTTTTATACAAAATGATATATATTTTTATATATTTAGCTAGCGAATGTAAATATTTTTAGCCGATCAGCCAAATATGTAACTTGCCAAAAAAAATAAGTCATAAGTAAAAATTTATGTAGCTAATGAGAATGTAAAACCCCGTACCTACCAAACCCTATTTGATGACGTTGAACAATATTTACTTAAGTGTTGAGATTCAAAGGTATGTATTCTGTAATGTTATTGATGAGTTAATTGATATTGGGCCTAGTAGAATGGATTAGACACTCGAGGGAGGTGTAACACTCCGTATGTTGCCGAACCTATACGACTACATGTACATTATTGGAAATATGAAAACATGAGAGAATTGATAATTTTTGTATTGAAATATGGGCATTTAATAAGTCTTGTATTATTGGGCCCAACTATGAAGCCCAAAATGAACAAGAGGACATGGCCCAATATAACAATTTGACCCATTCTTCCAATCTTCCATTTGACCAAATCAACCATACATTTAATTCCAAGAGATAGATAAGGGTTAGTTGAGGGACATATATATATATATATATATATATATATATATAATGAATTATGTACAAAATTTAGTGGGTTAAAGAAGACTTGAGCCATTGGGCTCAATGGGGGCCCAAATTTACATGGAAGACATGGCCCAAATGGGTAATTGACCCATTCTTGAATGACCAAATCCATGAGGCAATTATTGACCCAATTGTATTGGATAAAGATGACTTTAAAGGGTCTATAAAAGGTGGAAAAAATCAGATTTATTCACCATTTTACACATGCCAAAGTCTAGAAATTTCCACAAGATTCTCTCAACTCAAACCCTAAGCCTTCATCCTTTTGGCCAAAGATCATCACTTGGTGAGTATTGGTAAGTGGATATTATTATGTTTTCATTTATTTTATGCATGGAAAATGATTTATATTATGTTGGTTATGTTGGTGGAGTGTGAGAAGTTCACTATGTGTGAAGTGTATGTGTTTGTTAATTCGGAGGATGGTTTTGCCTTGTAAACTTGAACATGGGCTTGTGGTCTTGAAGAAAATGAATTTAATGGATTCAATATTGTCATATGAGATTTTATTATATTCTCCCCTTGTTTGTTCATGGTGCATAATGTTTGGAATTTCTATTGTGAAATTGGTTATGGTTTTGGTGGCGGATTGGCCGTAAAGTGTAGTTTTGGTGTTGTTATTTGTGTTGTGAGACCATGGATGATTGTTGGAATATAATATGATCAAAATATGTTAAAATAAGTTTGGTTATGATCATGGACCATTCATTGCATAAAAAAGACCTCCAAAAGACCATTTCGGACCAAAACGGGCACCCGCCCTCGCAGACGAAGCACCTGCGGGCGCAGGTGCCAACGCAGGTGCCTCTGGCTACTGAAAATGTTCACCTGTGGATGAAGGTCATCCACTTGCGGGCGCAGGTGGCTTAGCGTATCGGCCCAGAACTCCGAATTGCTTGTTTTTGCATCCCTTTGACCCCCCGAAACCCCTATACCCTTCATGGATGTAATTATCAACTTGTGATGTCGTTTTAATGACCTTAAAGTGTCGTATGAAGACATTTTGGACTGTATTAAATGTGGATGGTTGTTCATATGTTGTTATGAGGCAAATTGATAAGCGTAAATGTGACGGAATGGAAATGAGAAGGCATAAAGGGTAAGTGTGATGCGAAATGATATTGTTGTATGAATCTTGGTCAATGAGTGGAATGTTATGGTAGTGTTGGCATGTTGATGCAATAAATGACATTGTAAGAAGGCGAAATGACGTTCTAAAGTAACTATGAGATTCATGGTCATCTTGTGCACTTGTAAGGTAGTTGGATGCTAATATAAGCTTCGTTATGTACTTGTGATGTAGAGTGAGACGTAAGGAAAGAGCTGGACTATTGTATTTCCATATAATCTTGGGTATTCATAGTGAGACACAAAGGTATGTAAGGTTATTCTTCTATTTCTTTCTGCAACATATGGTGTTCATAGTGTCATGGTAATCATTTGATTCCGAAATACTCTTAAGATATTCCGTATCCGATAGTTAGCTAGAGTTACTCATATGTCCCTTACTCATTGGTCAATGGTGAATCATATGAATCATGTTCATTGATGGACTCATGTCCATTGGTTGACTTATGATCATTGGCTAGTATGTGAAAAGTTCTATAAGGTTCTAAGGTAGCACATTTCTAGTTGGTGACCAGTTGAAATCCACATGTATCGTATTTAGTGATCATTATCCTAAGATTTCAAAAGTGTTCTATTCCGAAGGGGTTCTATAGTATTCCAACTAAGGTTGATATATATTTTTATTCATATGTGTTTTACTCCTAGACGAATCATGACCCACTTAGTTCTTATTTATGGACGGAAGTTCTTAAGTTGTCATATGTTATAAGGTCTAAGAGAACTATCTCAACAAGAGTAATGAGGTTATGTTCCAAGGTTTCAATAGTGGTTATACACATGTATCTTGTTCATTGATCATTGTCCAGTGGTTCCAACAGTGTTATGTTTTTATGAAGGCTATGTTTCCAATAATGCTTATTCACATGTTTCTCACTCATTGATTATTGATCCAAAGCTTCAAAGAAAGTTGTGACTATCATTGTAATAATCTCTAATAAGCGAAAGTACCAATCTCTCACAAGTTAAAGTATCAATCTCAAAAGTAAAGAAATGAAGTAAGAACAAATTAATGATGATGATGATGTTAATTTATCCATGGGGTACAAATACCCGCATGATGATGTTCCTTTATCCATGGGGTGCAAACACCTGCATGATGATGTTCATTTATCCATGAGCAAGAGCACCTGCATGATGACATGATCTTATCCATAGGGTAAAAAGAATACCTGCATGATGATGATATTTTATCCATGGGGTGAAAAGACCACCTGCATGATGAGGGCCCTAACAGCATATGAGCAATGTAAAAGTAAAGTAAAGTAAAGGCAAGGGAAAGAAAGAATGTAATGTACATGGTATCCCACATACATAAAGAGAGTTTATTCACATTTGCTATTTCTCTTATATTGATTTCATGGTTGTTGTTATTATGTACGAATCATTGGAGATGATAATAAAGAAAGAAAGGTACATGGTTCTACATATAGAGTTCCTCTTATAATTATTTCCATTGAAGTTCTTATGTATTGACGCAGTTTTCTTATGGCCTTACATACTCAGTACATTCTTCGTACTGACCCCCTCGGGGGACTTACCTTACATGTTGCAGGTGCAAGCACTAGTAGACCTCCACAGTAGGGTGACAGTAATTGCAGATTTTTGGTGAGCCCAAGTTGGTTCGGGACTTTTCGTGTCATAGTTATGCATTGGATTCGATGTTGTAGATGTTATGAAATGGTCGTGTATGTATTTAGAGGCTTTTGTAGACATGTGTGGGTAAATGGATGTAAGATATATACGTTCAGTTTGACGAAATGGCCCCAACGGCCAAGTTTTATATATATATATATATCTATGGCATTTCATATTCCATCAATTATATGATATAGTATGTTATTCATAAAAGGGACATGCATATAAACGAACGTGAGCAAAGAT
The DNA here is from genome assembly GCA_031232105.1 of Capsicum rhomboideum. NCBI lineage: Eukaryota > Viridiplantae > Streptophyta > Magnoliopsida > Solanales > Solanaceae > Capsicum > Capsicum rhomboideum. Next base: position 109,869,872 of record CP124719.1, on the reverse strand, counting down.
TGGTTCTCTCGGGCCATATCGGCTTCGGGTGCCAATCACGCCTCGTAGGGATTCGGGGTGTGACAAAGTGGTATCAGAGCAGGTCGTTCTAAGGGTGTCTACATAGCCGTGTCTAAGTAGAGTCTTACTTATCAATGTGTTGTGCACCACATTTATAAGTAGGAGGCTACGGGACATTTAGGATGTTGTTTCTTTTCTTTACTTCTAGATCGTGCAATAGAGCCAGTGTTGTAAGTTCAATTGTCTCTGACCATGGTACTTGTGTTTCTTTGGTATAGTAAATTGCCAATCACAAGAAGAAATAAAGGAAAAAGTAAGCAGGTGGATATGCCTGCCGGAGAAGGAATGAGTAGATTACCACCTGACCAAGCTAGTCAAGGTAAAGCAAATGCTGAAATTGTATCGCAGTCTTCCTCTACTTTACCAGCTCCAGAAAATCCAAGAAGTAGAGAAGTACCTGCAAAACCGCCAGTGAATGCCACTGATCAGGATTTAAGAAATGCAATACATATGTTGACTCAGTTAGTGGCTGCACAAGTACAAGGGCGAACTGGTCCAATGGTAAATAAAGATGACGCGGCTAGGGCAGCTAGTCGGCGTACGCAAGATTTTCTAAAATTGGGCCCACCTATATTCACTGGGTCAGACTTAGAAGCAGATCCACAGGACTTCGTGGATCAAATCCAGAGGGCTCTAGAAGTTATGCACGTGACTGGGGTTAAAACGGTGGAACTTGCGGCCTATAGACTGAAAGGCGAAGCAATATTGTGGTATGAGGACTGGAAAAGATCAAGGGGTATTGATGTGCTCCCAGCTAGTTGGGGAGAATTTAAAACAGCGTTCCTTGATCATTACCTCCCTTATGAAATTCGGGAGGCACGTGCCGATCAGTTTCTAAATTTACGTCAAGGGACCATGAGTGTTCGGGAATACAGTCTTCAGTTTAATTCTTTGGCTTGATATGCTCCGAATGTGGTGGCTATAATGACGGATAGGGTCCATCGATACGTGGACAGATTAGAGCCATATTTGGTGAGAGACTGTACCATTGCTGCCTTAAATAAATACATGGATATAGCAAGAATTCAAGCCTCCGCCCAGAAAATGAAAGATCAAAAACAGAGAAGGGGAACACAGGAATCCGAGCAAGGGCCATCAAAAAGGGCTAGATCTTCGGGGTTGTCTATGGTGTCCCCAGAAGTATCTGGATCTCAAATGTTACCGCCTAAACCCTCATTCTCTTATTCCATAGCAGGTGCTCCATCTCACTCCCGGGGATTCAGGGGAAGTCATATTGGGCAGAGTGGTAGGATGCCAGATGCACAGACAGCGGGGTCTCCTCGCCCACTGTGCTAATTTTGCAGACGATTTCATGAAGGTGAATGTTGTAGGGGGACGAATGCTTGTTATTGGTGTGGTATGTCGGGTCATATAATGAGGGACTGCCCACGACGAGGCTTGGGTAGTATGGTACGACCTGCGGGGTCCACTGTGGCATCATCAGCATCGGTTCCATTTTAGATCGAGGTGTGCAGTCTGTTGGTCGTGGCAGATGTGCCGAAGGAGTAGCCAGTATTAGTAGGGTCCAGAATCGTACTTATGCTTTAGTGGACCGGCAGAATCAGGGAACACCTCCTGATGATGATATAGGTATTTAGGTATATTACCATATTGTTACATGATGTATATGTATTGACTGATCTGACCTCTACTCTATCGTATGTTATTCCATCGTCTACTATCACGCGAATACTATAGGCACTAGAGTTATTAGTTAAATCAATGGAAATATCTCCACCTGTCGGTGAATATATTATAGTTAAAAAGAACCTATCATAAGGGTATTGTAGATAGTTTTGATCATGTTATGATGGTTGATCTTATGGAGATAGAAATGAAGGATTTTAATGTTATAATGGATATGAAGTGGTTGGCTTCCTGTATGACACAAAGATTGCCGAGCTAAGAAAATATATTCCTATTTTTTTTGTTTTCATAAAGACTGTCCTTGAGCGGAAAGGTAAATTTGCTTCCCATCCTGAGGTAAGGAAAACAATGTTTAAGGTATACACGTGTCAGCTAGCAAGACTTAGTATGTCCCTAAAGGGTACATCAGTGTTACTTGCACAAAAGAGAAATGACACATTGAGAATGGGTATTGATTATCGTCAATTGAGCGAGGTAACAACCAAAGATACGGAAAGTTTAGATATACAAGTGAAGTTAGGTACAGTTTTTCATCCTTAAACAGGTAGGCAAGAAGAACGTAGCATCCAGATACTTGAACTTGTATTACCATCTTATACATTGTATTATGAAGGTAGTGAGGTGATTATCTACCCCTTACAAAGGTTTATATAGAAGAAAGTTGAAGTCATCTATTGCGTGATTCAGAGCGAGTGGAACTGCCTTACTTGGGCTAGATTTTGTTCACTAAGTTATAGAGATTAAGGTGGTACAATAGTAGCTATAAGTTAACACAAGTTATACGCCAAGATCCATTGCTATTATTGAAAATGTACAAGTTATGAAAGATCCCACTAAGAAGAGATGCCTATGGCTATTCTAGACCGACAGGTGCAAGGGTTAGTAAATAAATGATGAGAAGCTGGAAACAAAGTGATGAGACCAAGGTACCTATATTTGCTCCAAACGAAAGGGAAAAATTTAGAAGTGCGAAAGTGTAGAGGGACTAAGTAAGTATCTATATGAGTATACGTATAGAAATGCATTTGTTACACATGAGACGACATTGTTAACATTCGAGGACGAATGTTCCTAAGAGGGGAAGAATGTAACACCCCTTACCTACCAAACCCTATTTGATGACGTTGAACAATATTTACTTAAGTGTTGAGAGTCAAAGGTATGTATTCTGTAATGTTATTGATGAGTTAATTGATATTGGGCCTAGTACAAGGGATTAGACCCTCGAGGGAGGTGTAACACTCCGTATGTTGCCGAACCTATACGACTACATGTACATTATTGGAAATATGAAAACATGAGAGAATTGATAATTTTTGTATTGAAATGTGGGCATTTAATAAGTCTTGTATTATTGGGCCCAACTATGAAGCCCAAAATGAACAAGAGGACATGGCCCAATATAACAATTTGACCCATTCTTCCAATCTTCCATTTGACCAAATCAACCATACATTTAATGCCAAGAGATAGATAAGGGTTACTTGAGGGACATATATATATATATATATATATATATATATATATATATATATATATAATGAATTATATACAAAATTTAGTGGGCTAAAGAAGACTTGAGCCATTGGGCTCAATGGGGGCCCAAATTTACATGGAAGACATGGCCCAAATGGGTAATTGACCCATTCTTGAATGACCAAATCCATGAGGCAATTATTGACCCAATTGTATTGGATAAAGATGACTTTAAAGGGTCTATAAAAGGTGGAAAAAATCAGATTTATTCACCATGTTACACATGCCAAAGTCTAGAAATTTCCACAAGATTCTCTCAACTCAAACCCTAAGCCTTCATCCTTTTGGCCAAAGATCATCACTTGGTGAGTATTGGTAAGTGGATATTATTATGGTTTCATATATTTTATGCATGGAAAATGATTTATATTATGTTGGTTATGTTGGTGGAGTGTGAGAAGTTCACTATGTGTGAAGTGTATGTGTTTGTTAATTCGGAGGATGGTTTTGCCTTGTAAACTTGAACATGGGCTTGTGGTCTTGAAGAAAATGAATTTAATGGATTCAATATTTTCATATGATATTTTATTATAGTCTCCCCTTGTTTGGTCATGGTGCATAATGTTTGGAATTTCTATTGTGAAATTGGTTATGGTTTTGGTGGCGGATTGGTCGTAAAGTGTAGTTTTGGTGTTGTTATTTGTGTTGTGAGACCATGGCTGATTGTTGGAATATAATATGATCAAAATATGTTAAAATAAGTTTGGTTATGATCATGGACCATTCATTACATAAAAAAGACCCCAAAAAGACCATTTCGGACCAAAACGGGCACCTGCCCTCGCAGACGAAGCACCTGCGGACGCAGGTGCCAACGCAGGTGCCTCTGGCTACTGAAAATGTTCACCTGTGGATGAAGGTCATCCACTTGCGGGCGCAGGTGGCTTAGCGTATCGGCCCAGAACTCCGAATTGCTTGTTTTTGCATCCCTTTGACCCCCCGAAACCCCTATACCCTTCATGGATGTAATTATCAACTTGTGATGTCGTTTTAATGACCTTAAAGTGTCGTATGAAGACATTTTGGACTGTATTAAATGTGTATGGTTGTTCATATGTTGTTATGAGGCAAATTGATAAGCGTAAATGTGACGGAATGGAAATGAGAAGGCATAAAGGGTAAGTGTGATGCGAAATGATATTGTTGTATGAATCTTGGTCAATGAGTGGAATGTTATGGTAGTGTTGGCATGTTGATGCAATAAATGACATTGTAAGAAGGCGAAATGACGTTCTAAAGTAACTATGAGATTCATGGTCATCTTGTGCACTTGTAAGGTAGTTGGATGCTAATATAAGCTTCGTTATGTACTTGTGATGTAGAGTGAGACGTAAGGAAAGAGCTGGACTATTGTATTTCCATATAATCTTGGGTATTCATAGTGAGACACAAAGGTATGTAAGGTTATTCTTCTATTTCTTTCTGCAACATATGGTGTTCATATTGTCATGGTAATCATTTGATTCCGAAATACTCTTAAGATATTCCGTATCCGATAGTTAGCTAGAGTTACTCATATGTCCCTTACTCATTGGTCAATGGTGAATCATATGAATCATGTTCATTGATGGACTCATGTCCATTGGTTGACTTATGATCATTGGCTAGTATGTGAAAAGTTCTATAAGGTTCTAAGGTAGCACATTTCTAGTTGGTGACCAGTTGAAATCCACATGTATCGTATTTAGTGATCATTATCCTAAGATTTCAAAAGTGTTCTATTCCGAAGGGGTTCTATAGTATTCCAACTAAGGTTGATATATATTTTTATTCATATGTGTTTTACTCCTAGACGAATCATGACCCACTTAGTTCTTATTTATGGACGGAAGTTCTTAAGTTGTCATATGTTATAAGGTCTAAGAGAACTATCTCAACAAGAGTAATGAGGTTATGTTCCAAGGTTTCAATAGTGGTTATACACATGTATCTTGTTCATTGATCATTGTCCAGTGGTTCCAACAGTGTTATGTTTTTATGAAGGCTATGTTTCCAATAATGCTTATTCACATGTTTCTCACTCATTGATTATTGATCCAAAGCTTCAAAGAAAGTTGTGACTATCATTGTAATAATCTCTAATAAGCGAAAGTACCAATCTCTCACAAGTTAAAGTATCAATCTCAAAAGTAAAGAAATGAAGTAAGAACAAATTAATGATGATGATGATGTTAATTTATCCATGGGGTACAAATACCCGCATGATGATGTTCCTTTATCCATGGGGTGCAAACACTTGCATGATGATGTTCATTTATCCATGGGGTGTAAGAGCACCTGCATGATGACATGATCTTATCCATGGGGTAAAAATAATACCTGCATGATGATGATATTTTATCCATGGGGTGAAAAGACCACCTGCATGATGAGGGCCCTAACAGCATATGAGCAATGTAAAAGTAAAGTAAAGTAAAGGCAAGGGAAAGAAAGAACGTAATGTACATGGTATCCCACATACAGAAAGAGAGTTTATTCACATTTGCTATTTCTCTTATATTGATTCCATGGTTGTTGTTATTATGTACAAATCATTGGAGATGATAATAAAGAAAGAAAGGTACATGGTTCTACATATAGAGTTCCTCTTATAATTATTTCCATTGAAGTTCTTATGTATTGACGCAATTTTCTTATGGCCTTACATACTCAGTACATTCTTCATACTGACCCTCTCAGGGGACTTACCTTACATGTTGCAGGTGCAGGCACTAGTAGACCTCCACAGTAGGGTGACAGTAATTGCAGATTTTTGGTGAGCCCAAGTTGGTTCGGGACTTTTCGTGTCATAGTTATGCATTGGATTCGATGTTGTATATGTTATGAAATGGTCGTGTATGTATTTAGAGGCTTTTGTAGACATGTGTGGGTAAATGAATGTAAGATATATACGTTCAGTTTGACAAAATGGCCCCAACGGCCAAGTTTTATATATATATATATATATATATATATATATATATGGCATTTCATATTCCATCAATTATATGATATAGTATGTTATTCATAAAAGGGACATGCATATAAACGAACGTGAGCAAAAATTGGTTCTCTCGGGCCATATCGGCTTCGGGTGCCAATCACGCCTCGTAGGGATTCGGGGTGTGACAGAGAAGTCTTAAGTTAAATTGTTACTTACTAAATATGAAAAATGGTCAGCTTTTTAGATTGATTAAAAAGAAACGACTGTTACATAAGGAGAATCTTAATAGCTTAGGTTGTTGACTACGTGAATTTTCAGTTGGTGAGGATTCGATTTTTGATTTTGTAATTCACTCTCTCATTTCTCCTACTACCATTTTTTTTAAAAAGAATGTCACATAAATTGAGACGAAGAGAATGTAAAAGGAAGAAAGAAAGAAAATGACAACCAAACATGAACCGCATTAGATTTATGTCACGACCCGCAATCCCATTTGGGCCGGACTGGCACCCGAAGCTGATATGGCCCGAGAGAAACAATCTTTGCTCCTATTCACTTGCAAGCATATTTCAGTATGCATATTATTATACTTCGTACAACTAGGCGGAAGTCATGGAAAACTTAACAATATATGAAACTTGGCCGTTAGGGCCGTTAAGTCAAACAGAATACACATCTCTTACATTAACCTTCCCACATATGTCTACAAAGACTCTAACCGATACATGAACACAACAACCTGTAGTCGGGACAAGTCCCCGCTTTATACAATAATTACGAAACCAAAACAATATACACATGTGACTCGGAAAGCCTCGAACCAACTGGGTGCTCACCAATGATCTGCAGATAACCCGTAGCCTATTATGGAGGTGTACTAACACCTGTGCCTGCAGTAAATAAAGTAAGTCCCCCAAAGGGTACGAAGAATGTACTGAGTATGCAAGGCTATAACAAACTTCATGAAACTTAAAAACCTCAATGAACTCGATTTCAAGAGAATAGTCAATGTGGATCAATCATCATTTAGTATATGTGGAAATAGGTACTTTATGTTCATTACTCCATTTGCCTTTATGCCCGTTACCGTTAACAGTTAGAACCGTCAATAATGTATAACCGTTAATATGCAACCGTCAATATGCAATGCATCCGTCAATATGCAACCGTCAATATGCAACCGTCTCAAGTTCGGCATCAAGCTAGGCTTTTGCCCCACTGAGCTTCCCCCCTGCTACCACCTGGAAAACAAGGAAGCAGGTTCGGCATCAAGTTTGGCTTTTACCTCACTTAGCTTCCCCCTTGATCCAGTGAATATAATAAAGTTCAGCGTCAAGCTTGGCTTCTGCCCCACTGAGCTTTCCCCCTGCTACCACCCGGAAAACAAGGAAGCAGGTTCGGCATCAAGTTTGGCTTTTTCCCCCAAAGCTATCACCCGCACTCAAAGAACCATAAAGTAATTATAAAGTAGTGATAAAGTAATATGAAAATAATGTTAAAGTAACCATAAGGAAATTTATAAAGTAACCATGAGGGAAAGTATATAAAGTAACCATGAGCGAATATATATAAAGTAACCATGAGGGAATCTATATAAAGTAACTATGAGGGAATTACTTCTTCCATTACTTCATTGCATTACTTCTCTCTTTTACTTTTATGAGATTGCTACATTGGGGGAAATCATAACCCTTTTTGGGAAGCACATAAGTGCATTACTTCAATCTTTTATGTTCATTAGATTGATACTTTGGAAGTTGTAACATTATTGGAAGCCTTGGAACATAATATTATTGGAACTTGCGATCATGTCCATAATTATGTGATACATGAGAATAATAATATATGGCAACTTGAAATGAGATAACTTTTAACATTTTGGAATGGAACAAGGACAATGACAACATGAACAATATGTGCTGCAGAAGAATACGGACAGAGTAACCTTACATACCTTAGCGTCTCAATATGAACACTCAATTATATACGTGAATACAATAGTCCCGCTCCTTCCTTATGTTTCACTCTACAACACAAATATACAATGGAGTTTACATTAACCACCAACTACCTTACAAATGCATACAACGACAATGAGTTACATGTTTGGCTTTAACATGTCATTTCCCTCTTGATTATACCATGTGTGAAGCTATCACACCAACAATACCATTTACAAAACTATCATACCAATAATCCCACAATATTCTCAACATTGACCAATTTCATAAACCACTAGCATGTCACACCAAATTCATACTTTACACTTCTACATCACCACCACATCACAATGGTTCCATCAATTCACTTCAATACACCTTACAACAACAAATCGGCCAAAATCCCATAATTTACACTTATGGAAAAATAAAAAATGTAAGACCATAATCACACCATACATGTTGATATTTTATCCATATCATGCTCTTTTATCAAAACCACAAATCATATTCCAAGTTTAAATTCCATAGATGACACATCTTTTACAAAAACACAAAGTGCCATGTTAAACACTTCCAAGCATAACCAACATGATATACATACTCTCCCATGCTTATAATATGTTAATCCATAAGAATAAATACTTACCTAATACTTACCTAAGCTTGGAAGATGATGATCTTGATCCAAAGGTGATTTAGGGTTTGAGAGCCCAAAAGAGAGCTTTCTTGAGAATTCTAGAAAAAGAGATAAAAAACATGTGTGTTTGTGGTAGTAAAATCTGATTTTTTTCCTCCCTTTTATAAACCCTTGAAGTCCTTTCTCAATTATTGTTTGGTCAAAAGAAGAATGGGTCATTTGACCCATTCTTGGCCCATGTTTTTTCTTCTTCATTTTTGGGCTTTCTTAAGCCCAAATTCCTTAATCCAATAAAATCAATAATTTCTCATGGTTAATTCATTTCATACGCATTAAGACGATATTACCACTCACAAAATTCATATTCGTAGCCTCAATCCCAAAAACAAGCAATTCTAGCCACGTATGGCTTATTTTTACCATAAGGGCAAAATCGTCATTTTAACGCCAAATTCGTTCACGAGTAATTTTACCACACCAATATAATACTTCACTCATTTCATGTATATTCTCATGGTTGTAGGAGAAACGTGGCAAAAATCGGCTCGATACGTCCCCGGGCACCCTTGGGACTTAAGAAAAATTCCAACTTTTGAAAAATGGGCAAAACCACCTTGGCACGCCCTTGGGCGCGCTCCAACACTGCCCGTGGACTGAAAATTTTGGCCAGAAGAGGCCCGGCACGCCCCCGGGCGCGCCTTTTTTTTTTTTTTTTTTTTTTTTTTGCTCTCAAAACTAAGGTAAACATGTATGGGGTGTTACAATTTACTTTTATTAGAACCAAGAATTAATATAGTTTAATCAATTTGTAAGTTTAGATTACTTAGTCTATTTGTATCGTCACCTGTCAAATTGTACTTAAATTATTCAAATATTTTCACCTAGCTTCAAATCATTCATTGACTTATTATACCAAAAGTTATTGCCCCAATAATATTCTAATCTAATCTAATTAATTAATTGTTGTTACACTTGTGACCTTATTATACTATTTCAATGTTCTAAAAGATTTTATATCTACGCAATATAGTCTTAAACCAGATCTCACCTGTGAAGATTCACTAAATATATTGCTGTTATTGGTCAAATAGTGACAGTGCGACAAGAAAATAAAAATGTTACCTCTCTTTTATACACGAATAATAAACTCAAAATTTCTTCACATTGTAAATATATATATATAACTTAAACTCTTAGATATAAACTCAATAACTTTTTCTTTCCTTACATATATTAATATTAACTTTCCCAAACTACTTTTTTTAAAATAATGTTTCTTGGTCAACAGAACGTTGATTCTTTCAACGCAATTGTACACACTCTTTAAGGGTATACAGTAAAATATCTCTAAGTTAATACTCGATAAATTAATAAACTCTCTAAGATAATATTTTTCTTTGGTCTTGACTTGGGCCAGTGGAAAAAATTACCGATTTCGATAAGATAATAAGATAATATATTTTTGAAAGACCCCTATATAAATATATGGTCTCATTAATATCTAAGACAATTTATTGAAATATGATTATAGTGTTTTTGTTTTTTGTTAAATTTTAAATCTAGTTGAAACTCATCTCTAACTTTTCTTATTGCATTCAAAAGTTCCAGTGTTGTCTTCTCGAGCTGCACCAAAAAATTGTGACGAGTTCTAGACGCGATAAGCGCTTTCTTATGCATAAATGGTTCCAAAGTTATTGTATCGTCTTCAACCTCATCATCAACATTGTTTTCTCCAATGGTACACACAATTTCTTCTAAGCTCTGGACCTCTGAACATGTATCATTTTCACCCGGATAATCCAACAAGCTATTGACACCCATTTTATTTTTGTAACCGAGATCATTAATCGTGACATCAAGTCATGAATGTCATTTTCACAAGTGGGTTTATTTAAATTCCTTGAGGCTTCATCTCCAAATGAATTTTGCAATATCGATACAATATATTTTATGTATAATGAATTTATTTTTTATATTAATTCAATAAATATAATACATAAATTACTAAGATACAATCAAAATTAACCTTCATTGAATCTTGAAAACACTCTTTAAATTAATAAATATTAATTTATCGATTAAATAATAACTCTACAAAATATTAATATTTCATGGTCCCGACAATATTAATTTAGAGAGGTTTTACTGTATATATAATTTTTTTTTGTCTATGTAAAATTAAAAAACCAAATTCATGGCATTTAATATGGGTTGTTATCCAACCCCCACCCACGTTGTGTAGCATAAGGTTTGAATTTTTTCATCTATATATATTCAACTATATATCTAATCAGCCATCACAAATTACATATTTTCATTCTCTATGGATAAATATTTCGATCTTGATTTAGTGTTAACGGCGATCAGGATTTCAGGCGGTGACACGGCTGAACCACCGCGATGTTATACGTTCCGATGATCATGATGAGAGTAGTCAAGTTCAAGTATTGCCGATGGTTAATTGTTAAGATGACCTTTGTATAGTATGTATGGAAGGTTTTCAAAGAGGTCATGTTGATGATCATGGCAAAAAAGTCCCTTCTTGTTATGTTTTTCATGCAAATTGTCTTATCAAATGGCTCTCCGTTTGTAATTCTTGCCCTCTTTGTCATTTTAAAGTCATCGAAAACAGTCTTTCTACCTTAACAAGGTAGGAGTAAGGTTGAGTATGCGTTGCCCTCCCCAGACCATAATTATAGGACTACACTAGGTAGTCGTTGTTGTTGTTTGTTGTGTCAAAGTCTCCGGCATTTTAGACGGAGCGGTAGAATTTAATTTTGATTGGCTCGACTTTCAAGGTTTTTAACATTAAATTTATTTATTTTAAGAATAATGGGTTCATATATATATATATATATATATATTTCTGTGAATCTCAATTTATGTGAACTTATTTCTAATTTAGTTCATCTAGAAGAATGAATGATCCTTCTCTAAATTTAGAACCTTTTAACTTCACTTTCCATTTCATGCAAATTTAGGAATAAGACGTTTTTATAGCCATAAAAATGTTTTGACATTGTTTAAGATGACAAATTCAAAAGTTCTTATTTTCTTTCATCCATTTTATGCCCAATCAAATGGATTCACATAAACAGAGACAGAAGGAGTAGCAATTATTGAAAGTTAAGTAAATTTTTACATATATACCTATGTTTCACGTTGAAAAATATTGAAACGAGATAATCCGTCCTCGAATATAAAGAGCTACATCCGCAACACCTTGTTGTTTTCAGTAACAAAGTGACTCAAGGTTCGCTGAGCTGACTCATATGACGGTCAATAGATAAGAAGGACGGACTACAAGGATCTATTTTACGCTGTCTTACCCTGCATTTTTGCAATAGGCTATTTCAGCAGCTCGAACCTGTGACCTCCTGGTCACATGACAACAACTTTACCAGTTACATCAAGGCTCCCCTTCACCCAACATTCATGCCTTACAATTTCAGTCTTGTTACTTCTCATCTCATAATTTGGACACATGACTACATTTTAACAATCCATGAAAGTAAACAACATACCCAATATAATCACACAAGTGGAGTCTGGGGAGGGTAGTATGTACACAGACCTTACCCTTGCCTTGGAGATATATAGACCCTCGGCATCCATAAAAGTAAAACAAGTAAAACCAAAAAGGCACGAAATATAGGCCTAACTGATACGTACCTCAACAGAACTTGCATAGTTGTCTTCAATGTCATGTTGAATCTGCTTCGCGGAATTCCCAGCAGATTGAGCACAACCCCTTATATCAATTAGCTCGAGTGTAATTATGTCTGCAAAATCTTGAGGTATTGAATCCAAGTACCAACAAGCCTTGATGAACAGTCGTTCAAGGAAAGTGAGTACTACTAGATCTCCAATATCGTATGACCAAACGTTTGAGTATCAAGTACTTTAAGCAAGGAAACCCCTCCTCAACTACTTGAAGACAAAAATGCAATTGTTATTATTACTGTTATGACTAGAACAAAATGTTACTAAATTGTCTCAATAACCTGGAAAATGTAGCTCTTCTTGAGATTTCAAGCAAATATTCTAATTTTTGTCTACTTTCCTTAGGGCACTTTGATGAAAGGAGATTTTTTAACTAGACAAGACTCACTAAGTTGGAGTTAAGACGACGATTGGTATTTATCTGCCAATTTGCTGTGAATGGTCGCCCATCAAGAGGGAATGTCAAGCAAGTCTTTAATTATCTCTGTGGAGAAAATATCGCCACAACTTCTTGAGGGAACTTATCCTGGGATTGAAGAATGAGCAGCTTAAAAAGGAAATGGCAAGCAGGAAGGAGAGTAGTAATTTCGTATTATCCATCTGAAGCAATACCAGGACTTCAATGTCTATGATTCAAAACACAATCATCATATTCATACAGGGTAGCAGAGGTCGATATGCCTTGAATGAGAGCCCCAGATGAAGGTTTTATAAATTAAATGAGCCCCAAATGCTCAGGTGTATCTCTTTCGATAGTGAACTTCTAAAGTATATTTCATGTAAAACAATATTTTTACAATGTGTATGTCTACAATTTTCATTCGTTGTTCTGCATGCAAAGAATTGATGGAGGATATAAGTGCAATGGACATATGTAGAAGCTCGTAGAGACAAATGCATTTTCGTTGAAGCTTTTTAGAATTTAAAGTGGACTTTTGTTATTTTGGCGTTTGAGAACCATTGCAGATATATTACTGTTAGAAAGGAGGCAAATTGTCAAGTATAGTAAAAAAGTCTGTGTTTATCAGTTTTGCACATCCTAAACCCAATTTATGAGAAAAGGAAGTCTGGTGCACTAAGCTTCCGCTATGCATTGTGTTCGGCGAAGATTCAGACAACAATGGTCTATTGTACACAATCTTCGCTTGCATTTCTGCAAGAGGTTGTTTTTGTTAGGGTTTTTTGCCCTGATTTTCTTACCAAATTTAATTTTTACTTTTCTTGAAAGGAAAATAAAAGTAATACCATAATTACTTTTACTTTTTCTAAAACAAAAATATAAAACTCTTCCATATTTGGCTAACCTCTTTATTGTAGGAAAGGTTTTGAAACTCTATAAATAGAATACCCCTCTTCTCGTACCATAACACAATAACATCCACAATGTAATCATTAAAGAGTCTTGTTTAGAGGGAGATTTCTCCCAATAGATTTTTATGTTTTTTTCAATATTAGGTTTTCATATGTAGGCCAATTGGCCAAATCATATTCAATAATATTATTTTAGTATATTTTTGTGTCATCTGATTTATCGCTATCATGGTTTGTAACTATAAGCTTCTGCATGACGCCCTACCGATTTCAAACCTAACAAGTGGTATCAGAGCCTACGGTTCAAAGGCTCAATGGTTTGGTGAAACAAGATTATAAACAGGTTCAAAGCAGTTTCAAATCAAGCTGCAGACAATTTGATGATAATGAAGATTTTTGTCCAACTACATGTGTAGAAGAAGTTTCAACCATATTTTCAACATACCTGCTGCTGCATTTTTTAAAAATAAAAACAAAATATTAATTTTTAACCTATTTTTAACCATGATATTTTAAACCTTATTTTTAACCATGGCAAGCAACAGTGATGAAGATTATGTGAAGAACAAAGATCATATATGCAAGTAAAGAAGGCGGATCAAATTTTGTCAAGAAAATCAAGCCAAAAAGGGGAGATTTGTTAGGGTTTTTTGCCCTGATTTTCTTACCAAATTTAAGTTTCACTTTTCTTGAAAGGAAAATAAAAGTAATACCATAATTACTCTTTCTTTTTCTGAAAGGAAAATATAATACTCTTCCATATTTGGCTAACCTCTTTATTGTAGGAAAGGTTTTGAAACTCTATAAATAAAAGACCCCTCTTCTCATACCATAACACAATAGCATCCACAATGTAGTCATTAAAGAGTCTTGTTTAGGGGGAGATTTCTCCCAATAGATTTTTATGCTTTTTTCAATATTAGGTTTTCATATGTAGGCCAATTGGCCAAATCATATTCAATAGTATGTTTTTAGGATATTCTTGTGTCATCTGATTTATCGCTGTCCTGGTTTGCAACTATAAGCTTCCGCATGACGCCCTGCCGTTTCGAACCCAACAGTTTTCACAATAGATATGACACATCTCTATTTGTTGCCTAATTTTTCTATCAGTTCCTGTGTGGAGCATTTAGTCTTCCTTCACAAAGTATATTGAAGATTTCCAAGAAAGTGAAAACCACATTTTACATAAATATATTCAGGTGAATTAAGGTGCAACATTCATGCCATACAAATTACAATGATAGTCTTGTTACTTCTCATCTCATAATTTGGACACATGACTACATTCTAACAATCCATAAAAGTAAACAACAATATACCCAGTGTAATCACACAAGTGGGGTCTGGGGAGGGTAGTATGTACGCAGACCTTGCCCTTACTTTTGGGAGATAGAGAGGTTGTTTCTGATGTACCCTCGGCATCCATATAAGTAAATCAATTAAAAATAAAAAGGCATGCCATACAGGCCTAACTAATATGAACCTCAACAGAACTTGCATATTTGTCTTCAATGTCATGTAGAATCTGCTTTACGGAATTCACAACAGATTGTGCACATCCGCTTATATCAATTAGCTCGAATGTAGTTATTTCTACAAAATCTTGAGGTATTGCATCCAAGTACCAACAAGCCTTGATGAATAGTCGTTCAAGGCATGGAAAGTGAGTATCACTAGCTCTCCAGTACGGTATGCCCAAACGTTTGAGTAGCAAGTACTTCAAGCAAGGAAACCCTTCCTCAACTACTTGCCACACCGGGCCTACACAAGCATCATATGCTAGTTTGAGGGACTCGAGTTTAGGAAACTTACCAACAACGTTCAAATCCTTCCTCGACAAACAAGTCCCACTAAAAGATAACTTCTCAAGTTGTGTGGAAAAGCACCCGGAGAAGGTAGGATCAAAGGTGAAAAATGATTTTTAGGAGGAAAATCTTGTGGAATAGCCATATGAAATTCTAATTCATCAAGATGATCTAAGTAGTGAATATAGAGGATGTCCCGGCTATCACGAAAGTCTTCTCTGATGCCATATATTTGAAACTTCTTTAAATTGGGAAGTAGTCTAAAGACGGACCTAGTATAGAGCAGCAGATTCCATTCAGACAGTATGCAAATTTTTCAAAACCAAACTTTTCTCTGTAGGCTCGTGATAACGCAAGTAATTCCAATCCAAACAGAGGTGGCTCAATTACGGGATTGTCAATATATCTGATGGTAATATGAAAGGACATCGAGACCTCGTGATATGAAACCTTAAGTATAAAAGTCTGCAGATAATGTAGGCTAGATATTGATTGAGGAATGGTTAGTGATAATGGTATATAGCTCTGCAAGCCAGGGAAAGAGTCAAAGCTAGGTATCTTAAGTGAATTAAGTCAAGAGTCAAAGCTAGGTATCTTAAGTGAATTAAGTCTAAGTATCCAACTAGGAAAAGTTGAACACCTCAATAAAGAAAGATCTAGTACTCTTGCTAACTTGAATTGCGATAACTCTGGATTGAACCCTCGATATCTAATAAAAAAAAAAGGAAAATACCGTGGGCCTTACTATTACCACACCTTGCTAACACTTCCTCACTATTGATTAATTTGAGTTTATAAATACTTTAAATATTAACTAGATACATAATGAAAGGCCAAATTCGACTATATTAGAACGGAATCATGGGCAAAAAAGTAATAGACTTGCACTTCTGGTACTGATATAGAACTTGATTCTTCTTATTCCCATTCATTTCTATTACATACTTACTCTACTAAATCATGTCACTTCAATGACTGACTTTTTGATGGCATTGCCTAACTGCGAAGCCACTTTCTATTCACTGTCAGAATCAATATCCCCATGCTCAGGTCGGTCCTCAATCTCAGTAGGTGGACCTTGACTCTTCACATAAAAAGACCAAAAGGAGCATGAGACATAGAGACGGGGTAGTTACAACAGTGACAAAATAGATGCAAAAGATAAGAAACTATTATACGATCTTGAAGAGAGAACCTTGAGGTAATTCTCCAATATAACCCGCAAAACCTCACTTTCCCATTTGATATGCTCAAAGGTAATTTTGCACATGTTAACATTTCTGAAGTTAATACAATCATCAACAAATAATAAAGATGTACATTTTCTCCTTAGATCTTACGCTTCAAAATTTTCATCCTTCACGTTGTTCCTTATGCAATCGATTTAATATGTCACTCTTGTAGTTCAAAAACTGCAAGCACACAGAGTACACTTGGTTACTAGTCAATAAAAAGGACGACTTTGGCAGTAGACCAACAAACAACTTAGGAGCAGTGAAAAGATAAAAGAGAACACTCACACTGAGCCAGTCTATCGAAAAAGAATTATAGGGAGGTCCTTGTCTGTATACATACATACCAGACCTATGAGAGCGAATGAGGATAATTGAAAAATGAAATTTAAAAGACACAAGTACTTACAGTTCTAGCACTATGAAGTGAGTAAACTTAGCAGCATGTCCGAATAATGCTACACAAATTTCCTCAAGACTGCCCGGAATGTCGGCTGCATATCTTTCCAGTTCAAGAAATTTCACATCATTAAGAATTTGCTACAAATACACAACATATTAGTTTCCATTTTGAATAGAAAAACTCATTCTAGAAGTAATGGTTCTGATAAAAAAAGGCATGTACAACCATCCCCCAACAAGACTAGGATAGATGGGAAAAATGAATTATTGATTTTGTGAAATACTACTAATTTTGAATAAAAATGAAAAGGTAAAAACTCATAGAATAATGATTGCCGCAAATTGGCAACGTATTGAGCGAATTGGTTTGCCATCTTCTTTCGTATCGAGTTTCTTCAAATGTAGCAGATAGGATGTGAAGGAAGGAAACTCAGTGCAGAAATGCATTGAACCCATTATGCATTTATATAGGGTTGATGATCCAGGGTGATATGCATGACACTTGTACAAACGCGTAAAAGGACACAAAAACTCAAATGTTGTTATTTACAGCTGATTGTCAACCATTTGCTTGTCATTACTTCTACATAATCTGGGTAGATTTACCGTATCTACTCCTATACTCACATGAAAAAAAATAAGAGCAAGGTCTATAAATTCATAATGAAATGGTTTAGGATTCTCAAATTATTTTTCTTTAAATTAGTAAAATTCAATTGAATGCACAAACATGGCACGCACCAAGTTTTCCAATAATTTCAAGGCATCAAGTCTAAGATTATTAAATAAGACAATATTGAAAACCTTCCATTCATGCAAAATATATTTTCTACCCTTGGATAACTTCTTATGTCTCCAGAAGCCTCTTTATTTGAATGTATCAACATATTGTAGGCTGTGCAATTAAAAAAATTAAACGATCAAGAATTTCAGATATCTTAAGCTGATAAGTGATGAGAACATAACACATGTACTTTGCTATGTTTCTAACTTTCTATTTGTAACTGTCTATTGTACTTCTAATTCTCCAATAGTAATGCATAGTTTTGTATGAAACTTTTATCAATTTCTTAAAAGGAATTAAAAGTGAGAGGCAAGCTAAAACTGAATTTGGAATTTAATTCTTGAGAAATAATTGAATGAATAACCAAACACATAGCATGTTTTTGGTGGTTAACTAAATGAGATGATCAACAGAAGTTTCCACATATACACAAAGTGTCCAACATTTTATTTTGTTTGAATGAAGCTTTCTTTGATTTTTAACACAAAACATGCTAAAATTTTTGTTTCATATTCTGTTGAATGCTTTCCTTCCTATGATAATCAAAAGTTTCCTAATACATCCCTAGAACTATGTTTCTCAGACTCTTCAAAAATATCGATAGATGTATGTCAGATCCTCCAAAAGTAGTACATTTTTAGAGGATCCAACACGGGTTGCGATAATATTTTTGGAGAGTCCAAGCAATATTGCTCTAGACAACATTGAAAAAATACCAATTGAAGTGGAGGATTTCTTCAAACAACAAGGGGTTGGGTCAACTATTCAATCAAATGATATTAAGCATGTTTCTTATCTCTTTTTGAGAAACAAGTGGGCTATTTGCTTTCGAACTTCAAAAATACAATTAAGAATTTATTTGATGACTCAATGTAGAGAAATGAGTTAAAATTAACATCTCTTAATAAAAAAACAAAACTAAGAATGTTTCTCCAAAAATATCTCTCTGTGGTTGTCTTTTAACAGTGCATAGATTGATACTAAGCTTCCCTAAGGAATTTGTATAAGTAATTTATGAATTCAAAAGTATTACAAACAATGATGAAGGAAATCGAAGAAAGATACCATCAAATGCTCGACATATAAGGGGGAAAAAGAGTAGTCCAGTGCATTAAAACTCCCGTTATGCGTGGGGTTCAGAGAAGGGCCGGACCACAATGGTCTATTGTACGCAGCTTTACCCTACATTTTTGCAAGAGGCTGTTTCCACGGTTCAATATGTAAGAACAATAAAAATAAAATTGAAAACCAACTTTTACATCCAAGCACTGAATATTTCATGACAGTCAAGAACTGAGCAGTAGAAAGTTTTATATGGTTGCTGAAAATATTGCCATACATTGGATATCTAGTGATATGTTGAACTCGTGCATACATATACTAACAATGTTCGGCACATTTTCCCTTTAGGGATGCCGTAAACTATTTGAGGAGGAGGCAAATAAAAGACTAGCATCATGCCTCTCCCACAAAAAGTATGACAACACTCGGCTACCGGCTAACCTTCTTGTGTAATCCTCGTCCGCCACATCTCCCTATCAACGGTTATGTCCTCAGTAAGATGAAGCTTCACCATATTAGATAGGTCAACCATATCTCTAAAAAGCTTTAAACAAAAGTGTGACTTAAAACATTGAACTATCAAAATAAGCATCTCTCACTTTATCAACAAAAAACAATAGGAAAAAGGCAGAGCTAACTAATGCATAAATCACCAAAAGACCAACTTAAGTTACTAGAACATTAACTTCCTTCCAACATCTTTATTATAGCCGCGATGTATGGGCAAGCTTGCGTACACCTCGACTAATTCCACATGATACCTGTTGCCTCCCAAACTAGCGCATGGTTCAAAACTCACAGGATAAAAGGCTCATCTTTTTATTTTTCTCCACATATACACCAGGCTTTTTTCCACCCAGTAGGGTTCGAACACGTGACGTACGGCTAACCCACACATACCTACCACTAGACTAATGCCTTGGGGACAAATAAATCATCAACATTTAAATATCTGAAATACAAGTAGCGGAAGAACTAAGTTTTCAAATAGGTAAACTGGATCAGTCATGTTTGTTTTATAAGGAGGACAAAATCATATTGCTTTTCCAGTAATAACTTAAATTCCAACTAAGACTAGAGAGAGTACTTAATCTGTCACGACTCAATTTTTGAGTCATGATGGCGCCTATCGTAACCCACCAATAGGCAAGCCAAACCCTAGCCCAGAGCAAAAAGCGATGGGCTAACGGACGAAACTCAAAACAACAGAGATGAGATGGGAGTAACCATACTAATAAACATACTAGAAATATAAAAACAGAATCAAAATATATATACATACCAAGATTGAGAAGGAAGAGGACAATATAAAAAGTCAAGAACCCCTTCCAAGACCTGGTAAGGTCGGTACAAGAGCCACTACTAGACATACCCAAAATACAAGACATAAACCAAATATATAACAAGTACAACAGTCTCGGAAGCAAAAGACTATATAGTAGAAGATGGAGTAGGATCTTCCTCGGACGTCACTAAGCTCACCCTGCTCCGAAATCAGTGCTGAGAAGAGAGTCACGTCAAAATCATCGGCTAGTGCCCGAATCTGCATCGGAGAAAAAGATGCAGAAGTATAGTATGAGTACCGAGCAGTAGGTACTCAGTAGGCATCATTGGCCTACTGAGCTCAATGTAATATAAGTAGGCTAAAATGCGAAGGGGCATGCTAATTTCGGGGTGTAATTAATAAACACATAAGTACCTGCCGAGGCGTATCGATATGCTCAGGAGATAAATAAATATGATACCCAATAATGAGTAAATAAAAGCGTAAGTAAACACACAAGTCAAACATAACCTATCTGGACCCCATAAACCCGATAGGCACACTGAAGAAAATAATAACCTAGCCTGGCCCCCATAAACCGGCGGGACACACAAGAATAGTAAATGCATAGTCACCAGCGTCTTGAAGCTGTACCAGTATCCAGTAATCACAATAACCAATAGGGCGTACCGGGCTTGGACCGACACCAATGGATAATAACAAGAGGCTAGACGCCAGAATCGAACTGGTAATAATGGATAATAACAAGAGGCCATCCGCCAGATTCGAACCAAACATAGTGAGTAATAACGAGAGGCCATATACATATTATATAACAGATCTCGTAGCCAGATGCCTGACTCAAACCAGAACTCAGGGAACAACAATATCATAACCACGGTACCCATTACGAGAACTCTCAAATCATGTCACAATCAGTAGCCGGACTCAAACCAGAACTTATAATAATCAGTAACCATCATATTTGAATCAGTGGCCAGACTCAAACCAAAACTCATAATAGTCAGTAACTATCATATCTAAATCAGTGGCCGGACTAGAGCTGAAACTCATAATAGTCAGTATCGTAGAGTCATCATAACCAAGTGCCAGATTTGTCCCCAATATCCACACAAATACAAGTAAACGGGGACATACCGACCCCAGAACGAATCCAAAACATAAATAAAAGAGCTAAGCCGTAATGTACTACAAGGACAATCCCTGGGTCCTCTGAGGTCTATTGCCTATTACTAGGCTATATATATGCCAAATCGAGTATCTAAAGTATACCAAAGCAAGGCTGGTCCCAATACTAGGTCAAGGCTAACAATCCCGGTCAAGTGTTATGCTATCTGGGGTCAATACGGCCAAATGGATTAAAGGATCATAACCAGGGTAAACCAACCCAAAGAATATCCTAAAAGAGTATCTAAGGTCTTAACTAAGCCCAATAATGTCTAAGGATAACTATGCCAATTGTGAAGAGTAGCGGGGCCCACTACGGGGTCCCAAAACTAAGTCTAGGCTAAATCTATCCGAATCTGGACTAAGATTCCCCAACCCCCTACTAATAGTAGTACAACATTAACCAACTCTATAAAGGTCATCTTTGGCACACCATGAGGATAACGGGCCTGGACCATACCCAAACAAGGCCCTAACCAACCCAAAAGGCCTAATCATAGCAAACCAATGCCAATCTACAACTACCAGCTCAAACACTAGCACAATATCATGAAAATACTATAAATAAACTTAGTCTAAGTATAAGGTAAGCCTAGCCTACCTGGACGCTGACGCAAGCCTGCCAAAAGAACCAGAAATACAGGAGCCTTCCCCTTCCGAGAGGCCTCTGACTGCTGCCAAGCTACCAAATTAATAAACTACATGTCAAGACATGACTATTGATACCCATATTGTATTAGTTCATAAAATGTCTGCATAGTCCACGTGGAGCCTGCTTGCGAAATCGCAAAACCAAAATCGTCACAACATCCAAAATCACCCCGTGAGCAATAGTCACAACTAGCACTACTCAATTTGAGCTCAAAATATAGCTCAAACATCAATACCAATCCCAACAGTACCACCATGAGCGAAAACTATCTTAAAAATAAGAAATTGTATCGTAGAAAAGACGAGAACGAGTCCACAGACTCAAATATATAAACCCCTAAGCTCAAACCTCAATGGATTAGCCCAGTATTGAGCTTAAATGATCAATAATGGTCTATGAAAATAAGACCAATTATCCAGGATATAAGTTGATTTTGGAATACCACTTTGTTTACATATATACCTCTATGTTAGGAAAATTGGTTCTTCATGTTAATTAATGACACTTAGGTGTCATTCAAGGGCTTATTGCCATTGACTAGTGGCAAAGCTGCCAACCTTCCCCACCTCCACGTGGAAATGGGGTGGAATCCCAATTTATTACTATCCCATTTTATGTATTCGGGTATTGCATAGTTTTGTGATAAATAAATAATATATTTTGAATATACCATAATTAATAGAAAATTATTTCTAACAAAGCCTCTAATATATAATAACAATAGGTTAACATATCTAGGTTCACTATCTCCGCTTAAAAATTAATATGTTATAAAACTATTATAAAGTAGTGTAGATATATCATAACTAAAGAATTTTATAAATATCAAAAACATTCTTGAAAGGTAACTAATTATATCTGTTTACCAAATTCTAATTTAATTTAAATATTTCGCAACATGCTCGATGTAAATAATATTCTCAAAACTACCCAAAAACCGAACTGTCAGTCCCAGCATGTCATAATTAACTTGGGGCAATTATAAAAAAGCTCTAAATGCAGAGAACACACGAAGACGAGAGAAATGACCGGGAGGGTCATTACAACATCCACTATTAAAAGGACTTTCGTCCGAGAAAGTCAAGAGTAACTACATACCCGAAGACGTGAACAAATAGGGCTATTGGGCTCGCACATCATGTCCAAGTTTCCAAGTGTCCTACTCAACCGGACGGTGACACCACTGTACCTTAATCACTGGAATGTCCTGAGAGCATAAAAGTCTGACATCTCTGGCTAAAATGGACATAGGCTCCTCCACATATGCTAACTTCTCATCTAACTGAACTGAGTCCTACTGAAGCACATACGACTCATGAGAATGTATTGTCGCAATATAGAAACATGAAACAGTGGATGGATAGCTTAAAATGCTGGATGTAAAGCTAGAACATAAGCCACCTCTCCAACTGTCCGCAGAATCTCAAAGGGTCTAACATATCTAGGGCTAAGCTTGCCCCTCCTACTAAACCGCATCACACCCTTCATGGACGATACTCGTAAGAAGACCCTATCACCAACTCTGAATCTCAACGGATGACGTCTATGGTCAGCATAACTCCTCTGTCTACTCTGAGCTGTCCGCAGCCTATCTTGAATCTCTTGAACTCGGTCCAAAGACTCTTGGAGCAAATCTGTGCCATGAGGACTGACCTCTGACATTTCAAACCAACCAACTAGAGACTGACACCGTCTACCATACAAAGCCTTAAATGGATCTATCTGAATACTGGAGTGGAAGCTATTATTATACGCGAACTCTACTAAAGTCATGAACTGATCCCACTGACCCCCAAAGTCTAACACACAAGCGAGGGACATAGCCTTTAACACTTTAATCGTCCGCTCCCACTGCCCGTCGGTTTGAGGATGAAATCCAGTACTGAGGTCCACCTGAGTACCCAAATCCTCCTAGAAAGTCTGCTAGAAACTGAAGGTAAACTAAGACCCTCGGTCTGAGATAATAGGTACTGGCTCTCTATGTAGGCGAACCACCTCTTGAATATATACACGAGCAGCACTGTAGGAAACTCAAACAGGGATAAAATGCACTGACTTAGTCAACCGATCCACAACGACTCATATACTATCAAAATCACGGGAAGTGCGAGGTAACCTTCCAATGAAATCCATCATGACCCGCTCCCACTTTCACTAGGGAATGGGTAACGGCTGAACCATCGGGTCTCTGGTACTCGGCCTTTACCTGCTAACAACACAGGCATCGAGCCACCAACTCTGAGATATCTCTCCGCATACTGCTCCACCAATAGTACTGCCTTGGATCTCGATACATCTTAGCTGTCTCAAGGTGAATAGAATATCTGAAACTATGTGCCTCATGCAAAATCAACTGAATCAAATCTCCAACCCTCAGAACACAAATATGGCCATCCAACCTCAGAACACCATTATAACCCAAGGTAGTTCTCTCAGACTCACCCCTCAATACCTGATACTCGAATGCTATGGAGACCGCTATCCTCAAACTGACTACTGTGAATCTGCTCCATCAACGTAGATCTCTCACCAACACAAGCGATAATCTTCCCGGGGTCTGGAATATCCAAACACACCATCGAATTAGCTAGGGACTGAATGTCCAAAGCCAACGGCTGCTGAGAGGCTAGAATAAAGTCTAAGCTACCCATACTCACTGTCTTCCTGCTCAAGGTGTCCGCTATCACATTCGCCTTTCCCGGATGATAGAGAATAGAGATATCATAGTCCTCCAGCAACTCAATCCACCTGCGCTGCCTCGAATTAAGATCCCTCTGAGTCATAATATGCTGAAGATTGCAGTGGTATGTAAAGATCTCACAATGAACACCGTAGAGATAATGTATCCAAAGCCGCAGTGCAAACACAACTGCTGCTAACTCCAAATCATGAGTGGGGTAGTTATGCTCATACACCTTCAGCTGCCTCGATGCGTAAGCAATGACACCACCCCACTGCATTAGAACATATCTCAAACCAATACCATACTCATCACAATAAAAAGTGAAACCCTCGCACTCAATTGGAAGACTCAACACAAAGGCAGAAATAAGTCAATCCTTGAGCTTCAGAAAGCTCACCTCACAATCCTCAGACCACTAAAAGAACCTCCTTCCTAGTCAGTCTGGTCATAGGAGATGCAACAGATGAGATGCCCTCAATAAACCGCCTGTAGTACCCTGCCAACCCAATGAAACTGCGAACCTCAGTAGGCGACGTGGGCCTAGCACAACCTTGAATAGCCTCAATCTTCATGGGGTTTACTATGATACCGTGTCTAGATACAATATGCCTCAAGAAAGCTACAGACTCAAGCCAGAACTCACACTTTGAGAACTTGGCATAAAATAGATGATCTCTCAAATGTGGAGCACAATCCTCAAATGTTGCTCATGCTCCTCGCTACTCCTTGAATAAATCAAGATGCCGTCGATTAACACAATCACAAAGGAGTCCATGTATGGCCTGAATACACAATTCATCAAGTTCATAAAAGTTGTTGGGGCATTAGTCAACCCAAAAGACATCACCAGGAACTCATAATGGTCGTACCAATTTCTGAAGGTTGCCTTTGGGATGTCCTCATCCCAAACTCTCACCTGATGATATCCAAATCTCAAGTCTATCTTTGAGAATACCGCTGCACCCTGAAGTTGATCAAACAAATTATCAATACCAGGCATAGGATACATATTCTTTACCGTCACAATATTTAGCTTCCTGTAATCGATACACATATGTATATATTTATCCTTCTTCTTTATGAACAGAACTAGACCACCCTATGGTGACACACTAGGCCTAATAAAACCCTTCTCCAAAAAGTCCTAAAGCTGGCTACTTAAATCCCTCAAATTGGCAGGATCCATATGATATGGAGCCATAGAAATAGGTTGGGTACCCGGCACGAGGTCAATAATAAACTCTATATCCCGCTCAAGAGGTAGTCCAGGTAGGTCGATAGGGAAAACATCAGGAAACTCACGAACAATGAGGATGGAGACAAGCAATGAACTCTTAATACTAGCATCCCGAACATAAGCAAGGAATGAATCACATCCCCTCGACATCAATCTACGACCCCGAATATATGAAATAATCCCCGTCGGTGTACAACTAACAAAACCCTACCACACCACTGGGGGTACACCAGGCATGGATAAGGTAACGGTCTTGGCAAAGCAATCCAAGACTGCATGATGAAAAGATAACCACTCTATGCCAAGAATCATATCAAAGTCTACCATGGCCAATATAATAAAATCAACCCGAGTCTCAAACTCCCGAACAGTCACCAGACAAGATCTATGTACCTGATCCACTACTAAAAAATCACCAACGGTGGTAGATACACGTAAGGCATACATAATAACTCAGAACATAAACCCAACCATGGTGCATAATAGGTAGATACATAACAAAATGTAGATTCGAGATTAAATAATGCAGAACCTGGCTGATGGCATATGGAAATCGTATCTGTAATCACCATATCCAAAGCCTCAGCCTTCGGCCTAGCTAGCACAGCATACAACTGATGTTGGTTACCACTAGTCTGAGCACTGACCTCACTACCAGTCCGACCTCCTTATGCTCCACCTCGAAAACCCTGGGACCACTCCAATGACCCTGTGTACCACTTTTGCCTGCTGGTGAAATAGATCTGATGTGCTGTGCCATCTGAACTGAAAACCCTGGGACCACTCCAATCGCCCTGCGCTGAGGACACTCATGTGCAAAATGAATGGCAACCCCACAAGTATAATATGCTCTTGGATTCCTGCTCGGCCTAGAATATCCAACTGATCCAACATGACCAACTCTAGTTAATGAACTGGACTGACCACGTCCCTGAGGCTGACTGCTATAACCACAATAGACAGGCTGACCCCTTTTAGATATCTATAAGGTTGACTGTTTGGGCCTACTAGGCTGACCCTGTTGCTGAAAAACTGTTGCTGCTGCTGAGGGTGCATACCCTGAAATCTGCGTCCTCTGAACTGCGAGATGTTGTTACTACCACTATAACTATCCTAGAATTGGGGTCTCTTATCACTGCCCCCTTGGGCCTCGCTATCCATATCCTCGATTTAATACACATGCTCAGCTATCTCAGAAAAAGACTTCCCCAAAGTCACTAAACTCTGTGTAGCTCTGCAAAGTTATAACCTCAATCCCTTGACAAAACATCTGATCCTCTCATACACGTCAGGTAGGATAATCGTAGTATGTCTGTCTAAGTCATGGAATCTAGCCTCATACTCAGCTACTGTCATAGACACCTACCTCAACCTGGAAAACTCATCTCGAAGATGCTCACGCATGCTACGGGGCATGAACTTCCCCAAGAATACCTCGAATAACTGTGCCAAAGTAACAGGTGGAGATCCAGCTGGCCTGGAATCAAGATAACCTATCCACCATCTTCTCACGACTATTTCAAATTGATAAGCAATAAAATCTACCCCACGCAACTCCACTAATCCAAAATTCCTCAACTTCTCCTCACAGTTGGATAAGAACTCATAAGCGTACTCTCCTGGAATACCCATAAATCTGGGCGAGGTTAATCTCAGAAAATGGATATATCTTCTGCTCCTCGGCAGACATAAATAGCTGGATTGCTACCTGTACAGGCGAAACCTCAACCCTAGGTGTTGCAGCTATAGGCTAAGCCCCAATACCAACTCCCTGTACTGCTGGCTGGATTTCTTGGCTGGCGGACCTACAATAAATCCCAGCAACCACACCAAAGTATCTCGGAGCACTGAAGCATCAATAAATTTGAGTGGAGCCTGGGCTACTCCCTGACCCACCTAGTGCTGTGGCGGCGGAGCGTCTAGAACTATAACTGGATCGGGTGACTGGTCCTTAGCATGATCTCAGCCCGAGGTTGCTACTCTGCCCTACCTCTGACCTCTAGGTTGACCTCAACCCCTAACTGGAGCCCTCGCTGCAGTCTCGGGGTCCCAACCCTCGGCTTTCGCACCACGCGTCCTAGCCATCTGCGTAAAGAGTGAACCAAATAAAGATCAGAAACTAACATAGACTCGACACACAGACATGAGTTAAGAAAATGAGAGACTCCCCTAAAAATTCTCTGTAGCCTCCCGAGGATAGGATACAGGCATCCCCGCGCTGATCCACACTTACCACACATTGGCTCATGTATTGAAAATACCTATACAACCTAGGATCTGATACCAAGCTGCCACGATCTAATTTTTGAGACATGATAGCGCCTGTCGTAACCCACCAATAGGAAAGCCAAACCCTAGCCCAGAGCGACAAACGATAGGCTAACGGGCGAAATCTCAGAAGAACAGAGATGAGTTAGAAGTAACCATACTAATAAATATGCTAGAAATATAAAAATAGAATTAAAATATATATATACATACCAAGATTGAGAAGGAAGAGGACAATATATAAAGTTAAGAACTCCTCCTAAGACCTGGTGAGGTCGGTACAAGAGTCACTACTAGACATACCCAAAATACAAGACAAAACCAAATATATATAACAAGTACAACAGTCTCTAGAGCAAAAGACTATACAGTAGATGATGGAGTAGGATTAGCCTCCAACGTCAGTAAGCCCACCCTGCTCCGAAATTAGTGCAGAGAAGAGAGTCATGTAAAAATCGTCGGCTAGTACCCGAATCTGCATCTGAGAAAAAGGTGCAAAATCACAATATGAGTACCGGGCAACGGGTACTCAGTAGGCATCATCGGCCGACTGAGCTCAATGTAATATAAGTAGGCTAAAATGCGAGGGAGCATGCTAAGTCTGGGGTGTAAGTAATAAATGCATAAGTAACTGCCAAGACGTTTAGATATGCTCAGGAGATAAATAAATGTGATACCGAATAACGAGTAAATAAAAGCGTAAGTAAACACATAAGTCAAACATAACCTATCTGGGCCCCCATAAACCCGATAGGCACACTGAAAAAAGCAATAACCCAGCCTAGCCCCCATCAATCGGCGGGACACACAAGAATAGTAAATGTATAGTCACCAGTATCTTGAAGCTGTAGCAGTATACAATAATCACAATAACCAACCGGGAGCACCAGGCTTGAACCGGCACCAATGGATAATAATAAGATGCCAGATACCAAAATTGAATCGATAATAATAGATAATAACAAAAGTCCATCCGCGCAGATTTGAACAGGACATAGTGGCTAATAATGAGAGGCCACATATATAATATACAACAAATCTCATAGCCAGATGCCAGACTTGAACTGAAACTCAGGGAACCACAATATTAGAACCATGGTACCCATTGCCAGAACTCTCAGATCATATCACAATTGGTAGCCGAAACTAAATCGAACCTTATAATAATCAGTAACCATCATATCTGAATAAGTGGCTGGACTCAAAGCGAAACTCATAATAGTCAGTAACCATCATATCTAAATCAGTGGATGATTCGAACCAGAACTCATAATAGTCAGTCTCCCGGAATCATCATGACCAAGTGCCAGAATAATGCCAGTATCCACACAAATATAAGTAAATTGGCCCCAGAATGAACCCAAAACATAAATAAAAGAGCTAACCCACAATGTACTACAAAGCCAATCCATGGGTTCTACGAGGTCAAATGCCTATTACAAGGTTATATATATGCCAAATAAGGTATCTCGAGTGTACCATAGCAAGGCGGGTCCCAATACTAGGTCAAGGTTAACAATTTCGGTCAAGTGTTATGCTATCTGGGGTCGATAAGGCCAAATGGGTTAAAGGCTCATAACCAGGGTAAACCAACCTAAAGGTTATCCTAAAAGAGTATCTCAGGTCTTAACTAAGCCCAATAATATCTAAGGTTAACTATGCCAATTGTGAAGAGTAGTGGGGCCTACTATGGGGTCCCGAAACTTAGTCTAAGCTAAACCTATCCGAGTCTGGACTAAGGTTCCCCAACCCCCTACTAATAGTAGTACAACATTAACTAAACCTATAAAGTTATCTTTGGCACACCACGAGGATAACGGGCCTAGAACATACCCAAACAAGGCCCTAATCGACCCAAAAGGCCTAATCATAGCAAGCCAATGCCAATCTAAAACTACCAGCCCAAACACTAGCACAATAGCATGAAAATACTATAAATAAACTCAGTCTAAGTATAAGGTAATCCTAGCCTACCTGGACGTCGCTGCAAGCCTGCCAAAAGAACCAACAATACAGGAGTCCTCCCCTTCCGAGAGGCCTCTGACTGCTGTCAAGCTACCAAATTAATAAATACATGTAAAAACATGACTATTGATACCCATATTGCATTAGTTTAAAAAATGTCTGAACAGTCCACGTGGGGCCTGCTTGCGGAATCGCAAAACCAAAATCGTCACAGCATCCAAAATCACCCCGTGAGCAATAGTCACAACTAGAACCACTCAATTTGAGCTCAAAACATAGCTCAAACATCAATACTAATCCCAACAATACCACCGTGAATGAAAACTATTGTAAAAATAAGAAAATGTACCGTAGAAATGACGAAAACGAGTCCGCGGACTCAAAAATATAAACCCTTAAGCTCAAACCTCAATGAATTAGCTTAATATTGAGCTTAAATGATCAATAATGGTCTATGGAAATAAGACCAATTATCCAGGGAATAAGTTGATTTTGGAATACCACTTTGTTTACATATATACCTATATGTTAGGCAAATTGGTTGTTCACATTAATTAATGACACTTAGGTTTCATTCAAGGGCTTATTGCCATTGACTAGTGGCAAGGCTGCCAACCTTCCCCCCCCCCCCCCCCCCCTCCACGTGGAAATGGGGTGGAATCCCAATTCATTATTATCCCATTTTATATATTTGGGTATTGCGAAGTTTCGTGGTAAAATAAATACAATATTTTGAATATACCATAATTAAAAGAAAATTATTTCTAACAAAGCCTCTAACATATAATAATAATATTTTAACATATCTGGGTTCACTATCTCCGCTTAAAAATTAATAGGTTATAAAACTATTATAAAGTAGTGTAGATATATCATAAGTAAAGTTTTTTATAAATATCAAAAACATTCTCGAAAGATAACTAACTTTATTTTTTTACTAAATTTTAATTTAATTTAAATATTTCGCAACACGTTCGATATAAATAATATTCACAAACGAACTGCTCGAAAACCGAACTGTTAGTCCCAACAAGTCATAATTAACTTGGGGCAGTTATAGAAAAGCTCTAAACGCCGAAAACACACCAAGATGAGAGAAATGACCTGGAGGGTCATTACATAATCAAAATTCTTTTCGTTTCCTTTTGATGAGATTAAGTGGTTATTCCAAAAAAGAAAACTTCCCAAATATATATTTTACAAGTCTGATTATGTTTATTGATGTGCAGTTCCATTACCAAGTATTGGTTAACACAACATTAGCTGATTCTTCTTATTTGTCTTAGCCTACGTGGGCAAAACTATCTGATACCTGTTGCAGGTGGGAGATGATACGTGCCCCATGAAATTAGTCGAGTTGCCCGCAAGCTAGTCTTGACACCATAATTATCGGGAAAAAAGAGACCAGTATAGGTCAACATTGCATTAGGTGATTTCTTCCAGACATCACAATTATCTGGAAAAAAAAAGAGACCAATGTATGTTTAACTTAACATTTGGTGCTTTCTTCTCATTTGTGATGGCCTTGGTGGATAGAGTTACCTGTTTCGAACCACGGCTATCAAAAAAGATGAAAATTCAACTTAAACACAATGATTAATGATAAAGGCAATAGGATTACAAGAGCAATATATGCTTTACTATAAATGGCAGGGGAGAAATAGCAGAATCTGCAGGAACTTCACAACAATGTAGATTTTCTAAGCTTCAACTCTTGGGCTTTTGAAGTTGCTGCCTCGTTACACTTTTACTTGTCACAAATTGCTTTTTGGGAGTGGTGAATTTGGATCGCTATTTTGAGTAATATGAGAAATATTAAAACTTATAGTATTTTTCATAAAGTTTTTGGATATCTAATTTAAAATAATAAACTAATCTAATTTAATTTAGTTATTAAAAATTAGTTAAATTGATTCTCATAAAATAAAACATGACATGAAAAGTATGCAGATGGGGTATTTTCAAAGTTGGGAAACTTAAAAAAAGCTTTAAAAAACAAGCACAAATTATAAATAATGTTTCGAGAAAAAGAGGAATTGTGCATTTAGGCCTATCTAATTCGAAAGTGGAAGTTCGTAAAGTGTTTAGAGTTTAGCCTCTTCCAAATTAAATTTTAAATATTTGGGTTTAAAATTTAAATTGCAATTTACTTTAGACTGTTGGATTTAAAGTTTGAACAACTAAAGCTAAAGGTATAAAGTTTGAATGTAGTTTTAAGATCTTATATTAGACTCTTCTTATCCGAAGATTTGAAATTTTCATTGTGACAATTCAATTTTCAGACTTTCAATCATGAAGTTAGACTTTAATAGTTCAAAACATCAAACATTAAGGTATGAAATAAAAGAAAAAAGAATAAATAGTTAGAATTATCTAAAATTTGTCCTAAGTGACTAAACTTTAGATAATTTTGAAGAAGTGAATATATTTTAAATAAGGTGTCATTTGACTAGACTCTTTGGGTTGGAACTTCAGTTGCTTGTTGAATATATGGGTTTGGGATCTAAACAAACTTGTTCATAAAACCCACAATCTTGGATGGACAAAATCAACTATTCTATTCGTTTCAATCTATGTGAAGGTGGCTAATTTGGCATCCAATTGGAAAAAAATAAAGACTTTAGAAATTTACAATTCAAAATACTCGCAATCGATACAGAGTTGAGGGGGTCGATCACGAATGCTACATGTGTGAGAGTGATCGTGGTCAGGAAGGCTAAAACTGTGCTTCGCATATGGATAGTAAGAGGGCACTTATGCCCCGATGATGGGGGCCTTATGGGGAAGGATCCAATCCAATAGGTACAACCCACCCCCCCACTTCAAGGGCACCTCTATATCGACTGAATCACCCTTTTAGTCTAGTCGGTCGAACCGATGAATCGTGTGAGCGCAAAAAGCTACTTCTCATAATCTTGTGGTTTTGAACTAAAGATATGTAGAGTAAACCAAAGTGTCCGTTTAATCTTTTGGTATTAAATATGCTATGTGAAAAGTTAAAATTTAAAAGTTATCAAAGAGGAAAGAGACATTCTTTTTAAACGGACAAAAGAAGAAAGTAAGATGAACAAATTGAAAGAGGGATTAGGGGAGTATCAAATTCTCATAATCTAACACTCCTCCTAGGCACAAACATATACAAAACAACAAAGTAATTGGAGAAAAAGAACATAAAAAGAGACAAATTCCAGACACTCTCATTAAGCAATAACATGAAAATAGATTACAAAGTCACATGACCATAATTAGAACTCAAGATCAATGACTCCATTTTATAATACTATAATTAGGGATACAAAGAAAAAGAAAGATTGAATTTGCTTCCTCTTGTTTCCATTTATTTTCATGACATACTTAATCTACTAAATTCAGTTCCTTCACTAACTGATCACTTTCTGATGGCATAGTATAACCAAAGATGTCACATTCACTCGCTATCAGAATTCATATCCCCGTAGTCAGATTGGTCCTCAATCTCTATAGGTGGACCTTGGTTCTTCACCTGAAAATACCAGTATGAGAATGAGACATAGAGACGAAGTGATTACAAAAGTGACAAAATTGATGCAAAAGACAAAAAAATATTATATGATCTTGAAGAGAACCTTAAGGTAATTCTCCAGTTTGAGCTGCAGAACCTCACTTTCCCGTTTGATATGCTCAAACACAATTTTGCACCTGTTAACATTTTTGAAGTTA
Organism: Capsicum rhomboideum; assembly: GCA_031232105.1. Classification (NCBI taxonomy): domain Eukaryota; kingdom Viridiplantae; phylum Streptophyta; class Magnoliopsida; order Solanales; family Solanaceae; genus Capsicum; species Capsicum rhomboideum. Next base: position 109,835,848 of record CP124719.1, on the reverse strand, counting down.
ATACAGTCATCAACAAATAACAAAGATGTAAATTTCCTCCTTAGATCTTACGCTTCAAAATTTCCATCTTTCACGTTGTTTTTCATGCAATCGATTTGATGTGTCACTCTTGCAGCTCCAAAACTGCAAGCTCACAGAGAACCCTTGGTTACTAGGCAATATAAAAACAAGATGACATTGGCAGCAGACAAACAAACAAACTAGGAGTAGTGAAAAGAGAAAAGAGAGCACTCACACTGAGGTTTTTACCCTGTATTGATCAAGGAGCCTGTCTATCGAAAGAGAATTGTAGGGAGGTCCTTGCCTATATACATACATATCAGACCTGTGAAGGTAAAACAAGAGAAGAAGTTGAAAAATAAAATTTAGAGGACACAAGTACTTACAGGTGTGGCACCATTAAGTCAGTAAACTTAATAGCAAGTTTGAAATATGCAACACATATTTCCTCAAGACGGCCCAGGGTGTTGGCTACATGCCTTTCCAGTTCAAGAAAATTCCCATTAAGAATTTGCTGCAAATACACAAAATATTAATTTTCATTTTGAATATAAAAACTCATTCTAGTGGGTTTTAGCTCGCATACGCCCTTTAAGAAAAATATTCATGCCTAGAAAGTAAGAAGTTTTTACGAACTTGCTCATTAATCAAATGTTCGGAAAAAAATAAAGTAGCTCTATAATGGTTTTTTGGTTATGTAACACACCATTAATCAAAATAAGGGTAAAATTGGAAGAAAAAAATCAATGCCTTATTAATTTTTTTTAATAACAGTGGTGTCAAGGACAACTTGCATGCATCTCGATTAATTACACAGGATACCAACAATAGGTATCAAGTAACTCTATCCACTAATTAAGGTTAGGATAGATAGGAAGAATGCCTTATTATTAATTTTGTGAAATACTACACATTTAGAATGAGGATGAAAAGGTAAAACCTCATCGAATAATGATTGCCGCAGATTGGCAACGTATTGAGCGAATTGGTTTGCCATCTGTTTTTGTATCAAGTTTCTTCAAATCTAGAAAATAGGATGTGAAGGAAGGAAACTCAGTGATGAAATGCATTGAACCCATTAAGCGTTTATATAGAGTTGATGATCCAGGCTAATATGCATGACACTTGTACAAACGCGTGAAAGGATGCAAACAAACAAATGCAGTTATTTGCAACTGAATGACAGCTATTTGCTTGTCATTACTTCTGTATAATCTGGATAGATTTACCGTATCTACTTCTGTACTAGCGTGAAACAAAATAAGAGTCTAGAAATCCATAATGAAATGGTTTAAGATTCTCCAATAATTTTTTTTTAAATTAGTAAAATTCATTGAATGCACAAACCTGGCACGCACCCAGGTTTTCAATAATTTCAAGGCATCAAGCCTGAGGTAATTAAATAAGACAATATTGAAAACCTTCCATTTCTGCAAACTGTCGTTTCGACCCTTGGATAACTTCTTATGTCTCCAGAAGCCCCTTTATTTGAATGTATCAACAGATTGTAGGCTATGTAATTACAAAAATCAAGTGACCAAGAATTTCGGATATCTTAAGCTGATAAGTGATGAGAATATAACACGAGTACTTTGCTATGTTTCTAACTTTCTATTTCTAACTGAATATTGCACTTCTAATTCTCTGATAGTAATGCATAGTTTTGTATTAAACTTTTATCAATTCTTAAACGAACTAAAACTCTGAATTTTGACCACCTATTAACTCTATCATTATGGAGAAATGAACACGACATCCAAAAAAGTGTTTCTCAAAGAAACAAAAATAGAAAAGAACAAAAAAAGGAAATTAAGTTCTCCTATCACTCTATTTAAAGACATTGTGAGAATGAATGTTGAAATAAAGAAACTAAAGTGATTTGAATGCCTTAGAATAACTATTTCAAATTAGGCCCTATACGTTTTATTTTACTATGCCCCTATACTAAAAATAGCTTCAATTTTTTTTTTCTTTGGTAAATAAAGATTTTATTGCCCAAAAGTGACATTACATTGCATAAGCATAAAAAACAAACAAACAGAGACTTGGACATGAAGTCCCAAGTCAACTGCGTATCATATCAAGCTACGAAATCCCAGGACCCGCATATTTCTCCATAGTCTACATCCTTACACATACTGATTCAACTCATCCAGTCTCCTCTTCAGTCTTTTATGCACCCCTACAGTGAATTTCCTGTATAATTAATTTCGTGTATAGTTGTTTCAAATTATTTGTACAATTATGATATAAAGAGGATTTTATTATATTGTTCCCTTTTTATCCTTAGTATTTAATGACAATATAAAATAGTAATAGTTAAATTTAGAGTTTCAAAACTTCATTAATAAGGTTAATTTAGTAAATACAATCCAAATTAAAATTTTCTTAAGAGGTGTGACAAGTAAACAAGGGTCAAGTAAAATAAAATAAAGGGAGTGAATAGAAAAGAGAGAGAGAAGACCCATTTGTAACCTTTTAACTCTTGGGCCACGTGTACAAATAGTTTGCTAATACCACCATTAACTTTTACTTATAACATTTACTTTTCATTTTTCAAAAGTCAAACGACATGAACTTGTTTAGCTCTTGAAAATTAGTTAAGTTGACTCTCACAAAGTAAAACCATATGAAATTAGGTTTAAAATTTCAATTGCAAATTAATTTACATCATTGGATGGAAGTTTGAACGGCTAAAGTTAAAGGTATAAAGTTTGAATGTAGTTCAAGTTAAGATCTTCTACTAGACTTCATATTTGAAGATTTAAAATTTTCATTTTGACAATTCAAATTATGAAGTTAGACTATAGTTTAAAACATCAAATATGAAGGTACAAAAAAAAAATTAGAATTGTCTAAAATTTATTATAATTGACTAAACTTTAAATAATTTGGAAGAAGTATATGTTTTAAATAAGAGTGCTAAAATGACTACTTAGGTGTCACTTTTACTTGACTCTTTGAGCTTTGACAATTTCTCAACAAACTTGTTGACATAGTGTGTAGAAGAGAAAGCCCACAATCCTGGAGGGACATATTACGCCTAGTGTCCTTTAAAGTGGACGGTCTTGAATTTTTATCTTCCAAAGTGTGTGGTCTTGAATTTTTGTATCCACTAAATAAGTTATAACGCTTGCCTATAAGGCAAAACTTATGATCAATTGTGCAGGTTCATTGTCTTGAAATGTCATGAACGTCTGCCTTATGGGCAAGAGTTAGAACGTCTGTCTTATGGACAAAATTTATTAAGCATGTCCGAAAAATCAAGACCACCCATTATGTAGGCCATTTTTGTAAGAGTTTTTCTATGAGGAACAAAATGTCAAAACCAGACCATTTTAGGGTCATTTCTGAACTTAACCCGACAAAATTAGTTATTCTATCAGTTTCTATTTATGTAAAAGTGCTTAAATTCACATATAATTAAATTTAAATTTTTTTTAAACTTATGGTTTAAACTAAGAGAAATTTACATAAATAACCTCACATCAAAATAATAGCCAACAAATATATATTTTTGTATATTAATGTATGAAAAATATAGATATTCATGTTTGATATAAAATAATATATACTTTTACATATTTGGCTAGTGAATGTAAATGCTTTTAGCCGACCGGCCAAATGGGTAACTTGCCAATAAAATAGTTCATAAGTAGAAATTTATGTGGCTAGTGAGAAGTCGTAAGTTAAATTGTTACTTACTAAATATAAAAAAAATACGATTTTTTAAACTAACTAAAAAGAAACAAGTGTCACATAAGATGAATCCTAATCACTTAGTTGGTTGACTATCTGTCATGACCCAATTTTTAGTCATGATGGCGCCTACCGTAACCCACCAATAGGCAAGTCAAACCCTAGCCCGGAGTGACAAGCGACGGACTAACGGGCGGAATCTCAGAAGAACAGAGATGAAGTGAAAGTAACCATACTAATAAACGTGCTAGAAATGTAAAAACAGAACCAAAATATATATATCATACCAAGACTGAGAAGGAAGAGGATAGCATATAAAGTCAAGAACCCCTCCCAAGACCTGTGAGGTCGTTACAAGAGCCACTACTAGATATACCCAAAGTACAAGACAGAAACCAAATATATACAACAAGTACTACAGTCTCGAGTGCAAAAGACTATATAGTAGAGATGGAGTAGGATCTACCTCTCAAACATCAGTAAGCTTACCCTGCTCCAGAGTCAGTGCTGAGGATAGAGTCATGTCAAACTCGTCAGCTAGTGCCCGGATCTGCATCAGGGAAAAAGATGCAGAAGTGTAGTATGAGTACCGGGCAACAGGTACTCAGTAGGCATCATCGGTCGACTGAGCTCAATAAGCATAAACATAACTAAAGTGAGAAGGTGCATGCTAAGTCCGGTGTAGGCAAAATAAATATATAAGTAACTGCCGAGCTGAGTAGACATGATCAAGAGATAAATAAATAATTACGAGGCTGTATAACAGGTAAATAAATGAATAAGTAAACACACAAGACAAACATATCCAATCTGGTCACCATAAACCCGATAAGCACACGAAAGAAGACAATAACCCGGTCTGGCCCCCATAATAGGTGGGAAACACAAGAAAAGTAAATGTAGAACCATCTATAATATGTGGTTGAACCAGTATCCAGCAACCATCGTAACCATCCGGGGGTGTACAGGGCTTGAACTGGCACCAATGGATAATAACAAGAGGCCAGACGCCGGACTCGAACCGTACATAGTAGGTAATAATGAGAGGCCACATGTGTAATATGTCTAAGAACTCATAGCCAGATGTCGGACTTGAACCAAAATTCATAATAATCAGTAGAATTAGTGGCCGGACTCGAATCGAAACTCATAATAATCAGTAACCATCATATCTGAATCAGTGGCTAGACTCGAATCGAAACTTATAGTAATCGGTAATCAGTTTTCTGGAGTCATCATAATCAAGTACAAGAATAGTGCCAGAATCCATACAAATAGAGGTAAACGGGGACATACCGGCCCCATACTGAACCCAAAATAGAAGTAAAGGAGCTAACCCATAATGTACTACAATGCCAATCCCTGGGTCCACCGAGGTTAATAGCCTACTACAAGGCAACATACATACCAAATCGGGTATCTCGAAGGTATTATGGCAAGGTCCCAATGATAGGCCAAGGCTACCAATCCCAGCCAAGTACTCAGCTATCAGTGACTAATGACTACTAAGGCCAAACAGGCTAAAAGAGCATAACTGGGGTAAACCAAATCAAATGTTATCCTAAAAGGTCATCTTAGGGCTTATTTGAGCCTAACAATGTTTAAAGCTAACTATACCAACTGTGAAGGGTAGCGGGACCGACTATGAGGTCCCAAAACCAAGTCTAGGCTAAATCTATCCGATTATGGACTAAGGTTCCCCGATCCCAAACTAATAGAAGTCACAACTTTAACCAATTCAGAAAGGCATTTATGGAATACCACAAGGATAACTGGCCCGGAACATACCCAGACATAGCCATAACCAGCCCAAAAGGCCTAATCATAGCACGCCCACGAAAAACTACAACTATCAGCCCAAACACTGGCACAATAGTATGTATATACTACATATATACTTAGTCTAAGTAAAAAGTAAGCCTAGCCTACTTGGACGCCGTCAAATGCCTGTAGAAGCCTTTCTAAACTGCAGCCTTCCCCTTTCGAAAGGCCTCTGACTGTTACCACACTATCAAAACAATAAACTAACAGTCAAAACAAGACTATTGATACCTATATTCTTAGGTCAAAAAATGATCGAGAATCCCACATGGGGCCCGCTTGCGAAATCGCAAAAATTGAAACCGTCACAGTGTCCCAAACAAACCCGTAACTAATAGCCACAACTGCTACCACCAAATTTGAGTTCAAAATTGACTCCAAAACAACACTAATAATACAAACTATACAAAATAAATCATAAAAACGATGAAACTTACCGTAGAATGACGACCACGCGTCCACGAACCTATTCCCAACTAAACCCAACTTTAGTCCACACTAAATGCTCTGATTTGAGCTTAAAATTGATCAAAGATGGTGAAGGAATGAAATGACAGTGGTGGGGAAGTGTAATACTTATGTATTTGTTCATAATATCCAACATATTCACACAATTATTCCACTACTTTATTAATTTGCACACATTGATATGTGGCAGCCACCTCTTAGTAAATGTTATGGTGTGCACCTCCTCCCTTTCCACGTGGTGGTGGAGGTGGCACATCAATACAATTCTTATCTCAATATATATATATATATATATTCGGGTATTGCATAGGTCCGTAGTAAAATACATACAATATTTTAAATATACCACAATTAATAGAAAATTATTTTGAATAAAACCTCTAGAAATAAAAATATTATTTTAACATATTGAGATTTACTATCTCCGTTTAAAAAGATTAATAAATTATAGAACTTTTATAAAGTAGTATAGATATATCATAACTAGAGAATTTTATAAATTTCAAAAACATTTTCGAAAGGTAATTAGCTTTATCATTTTATCAAATTCTAATTTAATTTAAATATTTTACAACATGCTCGATATAAATAATATTCTCAAACGAACTGCCCGAAAACTGAACTGTCAGTCCCAGCAAGTCATAAATAACTTGGGGCAGTTATAGAAAAGCTCTAAATGTCAAGAACAAACGAAGACGATGGAAATGACTGGGAGGGTTATTATAATATCCACTACTAAAAAAGCTTTCGTCCATGAAAGTCAAGAGTAAGCGCATACCTAAAAATGTGAACAAGTAGGGATACTGGGCTCCCATATCATGCTCAAGCTCCCAAGTGACCTCCTCAACCGGACGGTGATGCCAATATACCTTAACCACCAGAATGTCCCGAGAGCGTAACCGTCTGACATCTCTGGCTAGAATAGACACAGACTCCTCCATAAATGCTAACTTCTCGTCTAACTGAACTGAGTCCCACTGAAGAACATGCGATTCATCTAGAATATACTATCGCAAAATAGAAACATGAAACACTGGATGGATAGTTGAAAATGCCGGAGGTAAATCTAGCACATAAGCCACCTCTCCAACTGTCCGTAGAATCTCAAGGGGTCCAATATATCTGGGGCTAAGCTTGCCCCTCCTACCAAACCGTATCACACCCTTCATGGGTGATACTCGTAAGAAGACCCTATCACCAATTCTGAATTTCAACAGACGACGTCTACGATCAGCATAACTCCTCTGTCTACTCTGAGCTATCTGCAGTCTGTCCTGAATCACCCGAACTTGGTCCAAAGACTCTAGGAGCAAATCTGTGCCACGAGGAATAACCTCTGAAGTCTTGAACCAACCAACTGGAGAACGACACCGTCTACCATACAAAGCCTCGAACGGAGCCATTTGAATGCTGGAGTGAAAGCTATTATTATACGTGAACTCTGCTAAAGGAAAGAACTGATCCCGTTGTCCCCCAAAGTCTAACACATAAGTGCGGAGCATATACTCCAATACCTGAATAGTCCGCTCCCACTGCCCATTGGTCTGAGGATGAAATGCAGTACTGAGGTCCACATAAGTACCCAACTCCTCCTGGAAAGTCTGCCAGAAATTAAAGGTAAACTGAGACCCTTGGTTTGAGATAATAGATACTGGCACTTCATGTAAGCGAACCACCTCTTGAATATATACACAAGCTAACCTCTCAGCACTGTAGGAAACTCGAATAGGGATAAAATATGCTGACTTAATCAACCAATCAACAACGACCCATATACTATCAAAACCGCTGGAAGTGTGAGGTAACCTGCCAATGAAATCCATCATGACCCACTCCCACTTTCATTCGAGAATAGGTAATGGCTGAAGTAAACCACTGGGTCTCTGGTTCTCGGACTTTACGTACTGAAAATATAAGTATTGAGCCACCAACTCTAAGATATCTCTCTGTATACCACTGTACCAATAGTGTTACCTTAGATCTCGATACATCTTAGCTGTCCTGGGGTGAATAGAATATCTAGAACTGTGCACCTCATGCAAAATCAATTGAATCAAATCTTCAACCCTCGGAACACAAATACGACAGTCCAATCTCAAAATACCATCAAAACCCAAGGTAGCTCTCTCAGACTCACCCCTCAATACCTGATCTTGAATGCTACGGAGATTGCTATCCTCAAACTGACAACTCTGAATCTGCTCCAGCAAAGTAGATCTTGCACCAACACAAGAGATAACCCTCCCGAGGTCAGAAATATCTAAATACACCATCGAATTAGCTAGGGACTGAATGTCCAAAGCCAACGGCCACTGAGAGATTGGAATAAAGGTTAAGCTACCCATAATTACTGCCTTCCGGCTCAAGGCGTCTGCTACCATATTCGCCTTGCCTGGATGATAGAGAATAGAAATATCATAGTCCTTCAGCAACTCAATCCACCTATGCTACCTCGAATTAATATCCCTCTGAGTCATAAAATACTGAAGACTACGGTGGTCTGTAAATATCTCACAATGAAAACCGTAGAGATAATGCCTCTAAAGCCGCAATTTAAACACAACCGCTGCTAACTCCAAATTATGAGTGGGGTTGTTACGTTCGTGCACCTTCATCTACCTCGATGCATAAGCAATTCCACGACTCCGCTACATCAGAATATATCCCAAACCAATACCAGATACATCACAATACACGGTGAAACCCTCGCCCTCAACTGGAAGAGTCAACACAGGGGCAGAAGTAAGTCGATCTTTGAGCTTCAGAAAACTCGCCTCACAATCCTCATAACACTAAAATGGAACCTCCTTCTTGGTCAGTCTGGTCATAAAAGTGCAATAGACGAGAAGCTCTCAACAAACTGTCTATAGTAACCTGCCAACCCAATGAAACTGCGAACCTTAATAGGCGGCATGGGCCTAGCCCAACCTCGAATAGCCTCAATATTCACTGGGTCTACCATGATACCGTGTCTGGATACAACATGCCCCAATAAAGCTAGAGATTTAATCTAGAACTCACATTTTGAGAACTTGGCATAAAATTGATGATCTCTCAAAGTGTGGATCACAATCCTGAATTGTTGCTCGTTCTCCTAGCTACGCATCGAATAAACCAAGATGTCGTCGATGAACACAATCACAAAAGAGTACAAGTATGGCCTGAATACACGATTCATTAAGTCCATAAAAGTTATTGGGGCATTAGTCAACCCAAAAGACATCACCAGAAACTCATATTGGCCATACCAAGCCCTGAAGGCTATCTTTGGGATGTCCTCAGCCCTAACTCTCAACTGATGATATCCTGATCTCAAGTCTATCTTCAAGAATACCACTGTACCCTGAAGTTGATCAAATAAATCATCGATATGAGGCATAGGATACTTATTCTTTACAATCACCCTATTTAGCTGTCTGTAATCAATACACATACGCATAGATTCGTCCTTCTTCTTTATAAATAGAACTGGTGCACCCCACGACGACACACTCAGCCTGATAAAACCCTTCCTCAAAAGGTCTTGAAGCTAAGTACTTAACTTCCTCAATTCAACAGGGGCCATATGGAAAGGAGCCATAGAAATAGGTTGGGTGCCCGGCTCGAGGTCAATGATAAACTCTATATCACACTCAGGAGGAAGGCCAAGTAGGTCAGTCAGGAAAATATCAGGAAACTCATGGACAATGGGGATGAAGTCAAGTGAAGAACTCTCAACACTAGCATCATGAACATAAGCAAAGAATGGATCACATTCCCTCGACATCAATCTACGATCCCAAACATATGAAATAATCCCCATCGGTGTGCAGCTAATAGAACCGTACCACACCACTGGGGGTACACCGGGCATGGCTAAGGTAACTATCTTGGCAAAAAAATCCAAGATCGTGTGATAAAAAACAACAAGCCCATGCCCAGAATCATATCAAAGTCTACCATGGCCAATATAATAAAACCAACCCGAGTCTTAAACTCCCAAACATTACCCAGACAAGATCTATATACCCAATCTACTACTAAAAAATCACTAATGGGGGTAGATACACATAATGGCACAGATAATAACTCAGAACATAAACCCAATCGTGGTGCATAATAAGTAGATACATATGAAAATGTGGATTCGGGATCAAATAATACAAAAGCTGGTTGATGGCATATGGAAATCATACCTGTAATTATCGCATCCGAAGCCTCATCCTCAAGCCAAGCATGCACGACATACAACTGGCGCTGGCTACTACTAGTCTGAGCACTGACCTGACCACCAGTCCAACCTTCTTGCGCTCCACCTCAAAAACCCTAGGGACCACCCTGATGTCCCTGTGCACCACCTCTACTTGCTGGCGGTATAGATCTTATGGGTTGTGTCCTTTGAACTGAAGTCTCAATCGCCCTGCGCTGAGGACACTCATGCGTAAAATGACCGATAACCCCACAAGTATAACATGCTCCTAGCTGGGAGCTCGGCTTAGAAGATTCGACTGATACAGTATGACCACCTCTAGTCGATGAACTGGACTGACCATGTCCCTGAGACTGACTACCAGAACTACTCTAGGCGGGCTGACCCCTATCAGAAATCTGTAAGGCTGACTGTACGGGCCTACTAGGATGACCCTGTTATTAAAAAGACTGCTACTGCTGCTGAGGGTACCTACCCTGAAACCCATTGCCTCTGAACTGCGAGCTGCTGTGACTGCCACTGTAACTACCCTAGAATCGGGGTCTCTTATCGCTTCCCTCTTGGGCCTTACGATCTATATCCTCAATAGAGTACACATGCTCAACAATCTCAGCAAAAGGCTTTCTTGAAGTCACTAAACTCTATGTGGCTCTGCAAAGTGCCAATCGCAAACCTCTGATAAAACATCTGATCCTCTCATACACATTAGGTAAAATCATAGTAGCGTGTCTGGCTAAATCATGGAATCTACCGTCTCATACTTAGCTACTGACATAAACCCCTGTCTCAACCGAAAAAACTCATCTCAAAGTCGCTCGTACAAACTGCGAGGCATATACTTCCCTAAGAAAGCCTCGGAGAATCGAGCCCAAGCCAAGGGTGGAGATCCAGCTGGCCTGGAATCAAGATAACCTCTCAACCATCGCCTCACTGCTATGTTGAATTGATATGCAACAAAATCTACACTGCGAGCCTTAACTAATCCCAAATTCCTCAGCTTCTCCTCATAACTAGACAAGAACTCATAAGCGTCCTCCCCTATAGTACCGGTAAATCTGGGTGGAGCTAATATCAGAAAATAGCTCAATATTTTCTGCTCCTTGGCAGACATAAGTGGTTGGACTGCTACCGACTATGGAACTATCAGTACAGGCGGAACCTCAACTCTAGGTTCCGCAGCTGCAGGCTACACCCAATACCAACTCCCTGTACTGCTGGTTGGGGTCTCTTGACTGACGGACCTCCAACTAATTCCAGAAACAATACCAAAGTATCTGAGAGCACTGAAGAATCAATAAATCTGGGTGGAGCCTGGGCTGCTCCCTGGCCTACCAACTGCTGTGGCAGCGGAGCGTCTGGAGCTATAACGGGATCGGGTGACTGATCTCTAGCATGATCTCGGCCTGCGGCTGCTGCTCTACCCTGCCTCCGACCTCTAGGTCCACCTCGGACCCTACCAGGAGTCCTCGCTCTGGGCTTGGGGTCCCAACCTCTGACTCTCGCACCACACGTCCTATCCATCTACATAAAGAGTGAACCAAATGAAGATCATAAACCAACATAGACTCAATGCATGGACAAGAGTCAAAAAAATGAGAAACTCCCCTAAGAATGCTCCTTAGCCTCTCGAGGATAGGATACAGGCATCCCTGCACGAATTCGCAGGACTCTACCACACATTGGCTCATGTACCGACACTATCCATACAACCTACGCTCTGATACCAGCTGCCATGACCTAATTCTTTAGTCATGATGGCACCTACCGTAGCCCACTAACAGGCAAGCCAAACTTTAGCCCAGAGCGATAAGCGATGGGCTAACGGGTGGAATCTCTGAAGAACAGAGATGAAGTAGAAGTAACCATACTAATAAACATGCTAGAAATGTAAAAACATAACCAAAATATATATATCATACCAAGAATGAGAAGGAAGAGTACAATATATAAAGTCAAAAATCCCTCCCAAGACCTGGTGAGGTCTGTACAAGAGCCACTACAAGACATACCCAAAGTACAATACATAAACAAAATATATACAACAAGTACTACAGTCTCGAGTGCAAAAGAATATACAGTAGAGATGGAGTAGGATTTGCCTCGAATGTCAGTAAGCTCACCCTGCTTGAGAGTTAGTGTTGAGAATAGAGTCACGTCAAACTCGTCGGCTAGTGCCCAAATTTGCATCAGGAAAAATGATGTAGAAGTATAGTATAAGTACCGGTGAATGGGTACTCAGTAGGCATTATCAACCGACTGAGCTCAATATAGTATAAACATAACTAAAGTACGAGGGTGCATGCTAAGTCCAGGGTAGGCAAAATAAATATATAAGTAACTGCCGAGCTGAATAGACATGATCAGGAGATAAACAAATAAATACGAGACTCAATAACGGGTAAATAAATGCATAAGTAAACACACAAGAAATATAACTTATTTGGATCTCCATAAACCCAATAGGCACACGAAAGAAGACAATAACCCAGCTTGGCCCCCATAAACCAGAGGGACACGCAAGAAAAGTAAATGTAGAACTGTCTATAATCTGTGGTTGAACCAGTATCCAGTAACCATTGTAACCATCTGGGGGAGTACCAGGCTTGAACAGGCACCAATGGGTAATAACAAGAGGCCAGAAGCCGGAGTCGAACCGGACATAATATGTAATAACAAGAGTCCACATATGTAATATGTCTTAGAACTCATAGCTAGATGCCGGACTCAAATCGAAACTCATAATAATCAGTAGAATCAGTGGCTGGACTCGAACCGAAACTCATAATAATCAGCAACCATCATATCTTAATCAGTGGCCGAACTCGAACTGGAACTCATAGTAATCAGTAATCTGTAACCAATTTTTTGGAGTTATCATAATCAAGTACCAGAATAGGGCCAGAATCCACACAAATACTGATAAACGGGGACATACCGGCCCCAGACTAAACCCGAAATATAAGTAAAGGAGCTAACCTATAATGTACTACAACGCCAATCCATAAGTCCACCAAGGTCAACAGCCTACTATTAGGCGACATACATACCAAATTGGGTATCACGAAGGTATTATGGCAAGACGGATCCCGATGCTAGGCCAAGGCTACCAATCTGGTCAAGTACTAAACTATCAGGGACTAATGACTACTAAGGCTAAACAGGTGAAAAAAGCATAACTGGGGTAACCCAAATCAAATGTTATCCTAAAAGGTCATCTCAGGGTTTAACTGATCCTAACAATGTTTAAAGCTAACTATACCGACTGTGAAGGGTAGCGGGGCTCGCTACAAGGGCCCGAAACTAAGTCTAGGCTAAATCTATACTATTCTAGACTAAGGTTTCCCAATACCCATCTAATAGTAGTCGCAACATTAACCAATTCAGAAATGCATTTATGGCATACCACAAGGATAACGGGCCCGAAACATACCAAAACATGGCCCTAACTAGCCCAATAGGCCTAATCATAGAAAGCCCGCGACAAACTACAACTATCAGCCCAAACACTAGCACAATAGCATGCATATACTACATATATAATCAGTCTACGTAAAAAGTAAGCCTAGCCTACCTGGACGCCGTCGAATGCATGTCGAAGCCTTGCTAAACAGGAGCCTTCCACTTTCGAGAGGACTCCGAATGTTGCCACGCTATCAAAATAATAAACTACCAGTCAAAACAAGACTATTGATACCCATATTTCTTAGGTTGAGAAATGATCGAAAATTCCATGTGGGGTCCGCTTGAGGAATCGCAAAAACCGAAATCGTCACAGCATCCCAATAGTGACAACTGCTGCCACCAAATTTGAGTTTAAAATTGACTCCAAAACAGCACCAATAATACAAACTATCAAAAATATATCATAAAAACGACGAAACTTACCGTAGAGCGACGACCACGCGTCTCCAAACCTATTCCCAACTAAACCCAACTTCAGTCCACACTAAATTATCTGATTTGAGCTTAAAATTTATCAAAGATGGTGAAGGAATGAAATGGCAGTGGTGGGGAAGTGTAATACTTATGTATTTGTTCATAATATCCAACATATTCATGCAATTATTCCATTATTTTATTAATTTGCACACATTGATATGTGGTAGCAACCTCTTAGTAAATGTAGTGGTGTGCATCTCCTCCCTTTCCACGTGGTGGTGGAGGTGGCACATCAATACAATTCTTATCTCCCTCCCTCCCCTCTCTCTCTCTCTCTCTCTCTCTCTCTCTCTCTCTATCTATCTATCTATCTATCTATCTATCTATATATATATATATATATATATATATATATATATATATATATATTATATTCGGGTACTACATAGGTCCGTGGTAAAATAAATATAATTTTTTAAATATACCACAATTAATAGAAAATTATTTCGAATAAAACCTCTATAAAATAAAAATATTATTTTAACATATTTAAATTTACTATCTCCGTTTAAAAAGATTACTAAATTATAAAACTTTTATAAAGTAGTATAGATATATCATAACTAGAGAATTTTATAAATTTCAAAAATATTTTCGAAAGGTAATTAACTATATCCTTTTACCAAATTCTAATTTAATTTAAATGTTTTGCAACACGCTCGATATAAATAATATTCTCAAACGAACTGCCCAGAAATCAAACTGTCAGTCCCAACAAGTCATAAATAACTTGGAGCAGTTATAGAAAAGTTCTAAACGCCGAGAACACACAAAGAAGAGGGAAATGACCGGAAGGGTCATTACACTATCTGAACTTTCAGTTGGTGAGAATTCGATTTCCGGCTTTGTAAGTCCTCTCCCATTTCCTCTACCCCGCCTTTTTTAAAAAAAATGTCACAGAAATTGAGACGAAAAGAGTATAAAAGGAAAAAAGAAAGAAAATGACAACCAAATGTTACGATCGTTTTCGAAAATAGTTCAAAAACTTCATAACTTCGTGGCAAAAGTCTGTTTAACTTTATTTTGAAAAATAACTTAGAGTCGCCACTTAATTTTAGGGAAATTAAGAAACCATTTAAAAAAAAAGATAATTTTTAAAGAAAACCTTTAAAAAAAACCAGAGTCTGGGTAAGGGTTCAAGTAAATTCGAAAGAAGGTGTTAGGCACTTTCGAAAATCCACAAAGTATGGTTCCCGACAGATTAAACTTATTTAGCTAATTTTTAAAAATTCCGAGTTTGTAAAAATCTTATACATATAACTTATTTGAAAAATTTATTTAAAAGAATAGAACTTACTCAATACTCGTCCATTTACTTATTCCGAATTGTGAAATAAATAAGAAATGTCAAAGTTTAAAAATCATTCTAACTTAACAATCTTATCCGAGTCAAGTTTTTGAGTTAAATAGTTAACCCAATTACTAAACATGGATTTAAGCTACTTAATAACTATGAAGGGATATAGAAAATTCCCCAAGTTATTCTACGAGCTTAAGTTTGCCTAAATAGAGTGAGTTAAAAAAGAATATTAAATGATCAAAATAAAATGAATAATTTCAACATAAACTTGCTTGCGAGGATTCATCTAGATTAATTAAATTAAATTACAAACAAATAATCAAATTAAGTACAAGGAAATAAAGAAAGAAAAAAAAGTTGTGTTTTGGGCCCCTTTCTGGCCCATTTTCAAAGCAGTCCAAGTTTGGACTTTGGTCCATTTTCCTGCATGTATACTGACTGTATATTGACCTCTTTTTCTCTGCATTTTGGCTGTATACGCTGTATACTAGCGTGCAAACCTGTATATTAGCTTCCAAAATCTGCATGCTTGCTTCCTTTTCCTATCTTTCTCTGTATATAACTGGCATACTGCTGTATCATCTACGTATACAGCCTTGTGCTTCATGGTTTTTGTCCACTTTGGGACTTGGGCTTGAAGTTTTGACTCGAATTCGGGGCTTGGCCCCATTGGAAGGTGCGAAGGGAAATGGGAGTCCAAATGGACTCGCGACGGAGATGGGTTCACATGCACGACAAAATAAAAATCAAGGATTAGCAATATAACTAGTCGTCATGGAACAAATTAAGAAACTGAGTGTCAATAGTAATCCAAGCAAACAATCTCTAACTAAATGACTGATTCGTTAAGCAAACAAATGTTAATTTATCGAAAACTTAAACTGAAATCGAGCATATAATTGAAAAGACTATAGTTAGCGATTAGATTGGCATTCCAAAGACACTAATATATCAGGGAGAGAAGAAGGATTAAATAAAACATTACTTAGTGACCATACTAAATCTCATTTACTGGAAAATGCCTTTTAAAACTCAATACTTCAAGAATAAGTGCACATAATAAGCTCAAATGAAGCACTCATAAATCAGATAACATATTTAAAAAGACTCTTGGGAAATTAGAGATAGATTCATGACTTAGTCTCCTTTTTAATAGAAAAATCGAGGAAGAGAAGGACAAGTTATGCGGTAGCATCTCAACGAGTTGAAAGTAATACTTTAGATTTATACTTCAAAACTGATCAGTCCACAAATCTCAAAAGAAAATCATACTTTAGATTAAGAAAATAACTCTAAAAGGATAATGCTAAACCGTCATTGATTCTAACAAATTATTGAATTGAGATGGGAGGGCAGTAACTTCATGCAAGCTGAAAAAAAAAAATGACTTTAAAACTAATGTTCAACGTACATGATTTATATTATAGTACATTCTAGCAACCAAATGAATATACAAACCTCTCGATTGTTTAATGCTAAAGAGCGTAAACTGGATTTTCAAAATGATTCGAATACTTCATATCGCGGCCCAAATTTAAACCAGTGAACCAAACATGACTAACCCTTTGGACTTCAACTAATCAAAATTTGGAAGTATGACTATTGAACAGGTATGAAATGAGTGTATCACACGACATAAAGGAGTTGAATCAGGCTACCCAACAACATCGAAATGGTTTTACTTGCTATTCTTGATAACTTAGGCACGAAATGAAACAAACACCAAACTCATAATAACAATTTTTTGACGAAACATAATCTACTAAAACATGGTGGTTATGTCTACCTCAACCCATCTAAAGGTAGCAGCTAAGCTAAAAGTAATGGCTTAAGGCAACGACAATTCGACCCTAATAGCAGGCAAGGAAATGAACTAATTTTTCTCGACAGTGAAAGGAAAAAGCAAAATCAGACAAAGACTGCTCCTAAATCATACAAATAATAAAAATAAGCTTGTACAGATTTTAACACCAAATACTTTAACAAAGAGAGCATGACCTTAACACCCTCGTCTTAAACTCGACACCTTATGATTACACAAAGCAACACAAAACTAAATAGAAAGCTGAAAACAACATTTATCCTATGATTTTCAGATTTAAGTCTCAGCCTAAAGTTTCCCCAAACAGATCACAAGATGCAGAACTAAAGAAAATCAAGACTAGAAGAAAAGTTATCAAACTTGTGACTTAAATTACGATACCAATAACATGACGAGTAAACTTGAAGGGGACATTAATGCTCAAACGCACTTCACACGTAGAGTCACATATCAAACAATGAATTTCAATTATTCAAAATACACAAACAATATGTGGTAAAAATACTAAAGAGTACGAAATCACCTCTTTCTGGGCAGCAAACGGGACTACGAACTTTTGTCGGAATTCTTGCCGCCACCGAAAAAAAGCCAGCCTATTTCTAAACCGGAATCCAAAGCTCAAACCAGTCTTATATGGACTCTAGCCTAGAAACTTTTAATTCAGCGAAATCCCTTTCAATTGGGGTTCTCAGCTAATTCGTCTCCAACCTCCTTCTTTTCTAGACCTCTCGCCTCCGACTTCTCAAAACAGTGGAGTAATGGGGTTTATATAGGAAATTTCGGAATGGGAATTTGAGGGAATTTTCGATGTGGGCTTTGGGGAAAACCCAAGTCAAACGGTTGAAATCAAATCAATGAAAATGAATGGCGATTGACCCTCCTTCGTCCTTGTTCGTACGGTGAACGAATAGGAATTGAGGGAGTGGCAATTTCTAGAAGCTTTGAGGGTTCCTTTGGGATTTTCAGTTGAGAAAAATCCAAATCCTCTTTGAGGATAAGGGACGAGCTGGAATTGTACCATCTCAGTACGATTTTGAGAATTCAAAAAAAATTTGAATTTGAAAAATGGTAACCTGAGGAGCGAATGAGGGGTCACCGCGTCACCTATTCTAGAAGCTACGAGGTACAATCCTCGTTCTAGGCACGCGAGGATCATACGGGAAACGAAGAGATAAGGGAAATTGATTGAAAGAGGGAGAAATTGAATTGGGGCTTCGGGTTTTGCAGGTTTGGCTGTTGCTATTGTCGATATTGTTGTTCTGTTGTGTTGATCGGGTTAGGGAAGAAGGGTTATAATGGGGTGTTGGGCCGGTTCGGGTTGTGGTTAAAGAAATGGGCCAACTGAGGGTAGATTAGGTTGTTTATCAAATAGCCTAACTGATTAGGAATTCAGCCCATTGCATTTAGATTTTGACCAAATTGATAAATCAATTGGCCAATTGCATTGCACTTATGGCCAAATTGTTTTCAATTACGACCAAATTCAATAAATTGGCTAAATTGAATCAATATTCGAAACAAATTAATAACCAATTTAACCCCGAGCTTCTTGATTTAATAAAATCAAATAGATATTTTCCAAATAAAATATTTTAAGAACAATCATTTTTAAATCAAGACTTTATCCAATTGAATTTATTCTTACGATAGTTCTTGATCAAAATTTGATTTTTGACACAATAGTTATTTAAACAACCAAAACTATACAATCTCGTATACATTTGTACGAAAATGTATAATTCATCACTTAAATAACAAATTTAACTCAAATAAATATTTTATAAAGCATTTATCCGAAATAAATAAACACTTTGATTTTATTTAAAATCGAAGAAACTCAGGATTAAATTTAATCAGGGAGGGCAAAAATTAGGTGTCAACAACTGCCCCCTTCCTTTGGGTAGGGTGAATGCAAGTAACCCTGGGCAAAGGGAGTTTGACGTTCCTAATTTTGTCCGACCAGAAATTCGTTTCTCAAAGAGGTTGGGTTTCGCACGAATTTCAAGGAGTTATGGCCGGACCCCGGTGTCGGGTTTCCTACATATCTCAGGTTACATGAGAATTCAGGCCACTTGTAGTTCATAAAGCTTGATTTTTAAGCACGATTTTGAAAGAATTCACAAGTGATCCCGATTTTAAATTTTTAGTGAGACCAGAATGTTGGGGAATAAAAGGATATTGGGGGGAGTTGGAATGCAGTCGAGTTTTCAACGCAGAGCCCATCCTACATATCCCAATACTTAGGGAATCAGACTGCTTGTAGTTCGACTCGATAGGTAGAAAAGGTAGTCTTTTATTTTTTAGACGACCTTTGGCTTGGGATTAGTGACAAAATGAAACGAGCTACGAAAAAAAAGGCTTGTAATTATCTCAATTATGAATGTAGGGCCCCCTTACACCCATGACTAAGATCTACATTAGCATAATTTCTGAAGCTCTTGGCTTGTTGTCACCAGGATTTGAAAGAAGAGGAAAGTTACCTCCGGTGCGTGTTTAGAAATGCCCCGGAGGTGAAACTGAAACTAAAATTGTCCCAAAAATACTCACATGTCTTCTAATAGGGGTGTGGTTTGATGGCGGTGGAAGTCATCCTTCAGCTCACGTCCAAAGAGTTTGATATTCCTCTTCAGACTACGTCCCAGTTTGCTGCTAAGAAAAAGTTCCACGTTGTGCTGCGTCCTTTTTGGAGTTGTCCACATCTGTGGTTTTGATTTGAGAATTTCATCCTTTCGGATGCTCTCGACGACATCTCAAGTAAAATGGTTAGTTGTAAATGCAACATGACACAAACATAATTTAGTGTAAACCTGTTTGAACATGTAACGCTAAGAGAGCTGACGATCCAATTTGCACAACTTGTTTTGAAAATATCATGCCACTTTGAATGGGGTGACAGCCCAACGTGTCTCATTGAAAGGCGGACAACCTATCTTGAATGTATAATGCCACTTTGAATGGGGTGACGGCCCAACGTGTCTCATAGAAAGGCGGTCAACCTATCTTGAATGTATTATGCCACTTTGAACGGGGTGACGGCCCAACGTGTCTCATTGAAAGGCGGATGACCCATTTTTAATGTATTATGCCACTTTGAACGGGGTGACGGCCCAACATGTCTCATTGAAAGGCGGACGACCTACCTTGAATGTATTATGCCACTTTGAACGGGGTGACAGCCCAACATGTCTCATTGAAAGGTGGACGACCTATCTTGAATGTATAATGCCACTTTGAATGGGGTGACAACCCAACGTATCTCATTGAAAGGCGGACGACCTATTTTGAATGTTTTGTGCCACTTTGAACGGGGTGACGGTCCAACGTGTCTTATAATCACCTGCACTAAACTTATTAGTAGCAAATGCAACATAAGGGAATTATGAATATTGCATACCTTACGCAACATGTCTCTTTGAACGGGGTAACTTCCCAACGTGTCTCATTGAACGACGAATGACCTTATTTTAATATGTCATTCTGAAGGAGGTGACGATCCATAATATAACACATTACGTTGAAGGATGTGACGGTCGTCAATATAATAACATGCCACTCTGAAGGAGGTGACGATCCATAATATAACACATCTCGTTGAAGGAGGTGACGGTTGTTAATATAATAACATGCCACTCTGAAGGAGGTGACGGTACATAACGTAATATAGTGTCACTCTGAAGGAGGTGACGGTCCATAACGTAATAACATGTCACTCTGAAGGAGGTGACAGTCCATAACGTAATAACGTGTCACTCTGAAGGAGGTGACAATCAATAATAACATATCACCTTAAATAAAGTGACGGTCTGATGTATCTTCTGAAATGGCGGAAAACCCAAATATAATAAGATATGTCACCTCGAACGAGGTGATGGTCCGGTATGTCCTTTTGAAAAGGTGGATGACCCAAATATAATAAGATTATTTCACCTCAAACAATATGACAATCTGGCATATCCTCTTAAAAGGGCGGATGACCCAAATATAATAAAATTTATCACCAAAATAGGGTGACGATCTGGTAGGTTTTCTTGGAGGGTGAAAAACCCTAATAAAATAAGATTCGCCAATTTCAAACGAAGCGACAATCCGACTCGTCTCTTTGCAAGGTGAGCGAACCTACCTCAGTTTCCTCTGAGGGTCTGTAGTTTGGAACAGTGGAAAGACCTAATCCTTATGTAGGATTGCCTACATATCTTGCTGGAACAAGAATCAGGTCAGACGTAGTTCGGGATCAAAATTTTTCCTTGGCGTCGGGAATTCTTGAAAGGACTTATGCATGTCCTGATCTTCTAGATTGAATCCTCAAACTTTGAGAGGATCCATTAGCATTTGCGTTATTTCGTGGAGGTGGTCTTGTATTACGTCACCTGTATAACTTAAATATAATCATAATAATCTTATTGCAAAAGATAAAATTGGAGATCAAGTTAAATGACTTGGAGATAGTGATTTGGACAATATCTCCACATCTTAGTCATTATACCCGACCATTTCCCTACAAAAATCAAAGGAAGTGTTAGAGATCAAAATGAAGTAATAGAGATATAAATCAAATGAAAAAGGGAGAAGAGAAGTTGTCTGGATTATTATGGCAAGGCCATGGTGGGTCTGGTAATGCCCTTTGTCGTGCTTAACATTGTCAACTTTGTAACTTCATTATTCCTGCATCCAAAGAAAAATTCTTAGTTTCGAGAGACTGATTGTGTTGGATTTGCCTTGCTCTACTGATGCTTCTCCTTGTTCTTGGATTTGCTAACTCGCTTGGTCTTGAGATGCCATCTTGATGGAATTTTTGAGGACCTTCCTCAAAAATTCTGCCCCAGTAGAACACATAAGACCTCTTATAATTTTGATGTTATTTCTCGTGGAATTTTGAGGTCCCTCCTCAAAATTCTGCCCCAGTTTCATACTTTGATGAAATCTTTAGGCTTGATCTGTAAGAGAGATATTATCTCGTAGAATTTTTGAGATCCTTTTCAAAAATTCTGCCCCAGTTTCCATTTCCTGGGGTGATATGACCGAGCCGTTGTGGCGCCTACGTATCCCATTGGATTAGGAATCAGGTCAAACGTAGTTCCAACAAAGTAAAAGGATAACGATATGTTTGATAACGTGACCGAAGCCAATATAGGCCGCCTACGTATTCCACAAGGGAAATCAGGTCGAACGTAGTTCATTACAACTAAAAGTGCAATTACAAGGAAATCAAATCATAAAGTGCGATTACAAAGAAATAAAGTGACAAAGTGCGACTACAAAGAAATAAAAACGATAAAGTACGATTACAAGGAAAGAAAACGACAACTTTAAAATGCAAGATAGAAGGACGCCAAAAGTGCGCCTTTGAGAAAACTTCACTCTTCTTTGAAACTGATGATGCCCATGACTACTTCTTGTGATTGGGTAATGGATTGTTGTTCACATTTGCTGGAGCTTCTGCAAGTGTAATCACCTTGTTGTCGATTAGATCTTGGATTTTGTGCTTGAGAGTGATACACTTCTCAGTATCATGACCAACAACTCCAGAGTGGTAAGCGCAACGCTTGTTTGGATCATACCAATTAGCAGAAATGTTTACAGGCTTTGCCTCTACTGGACGAAGAATCCCTGCTTCTTTCAACCTTTCATAGAGTTGAGTCAATGGTTCAGCAAGCGGCGTGAAGACCCTAGGTGGTTTTCTTTCATGGTTGGCACAAGGTGCATTATTTTGGTAGTTTCGTGGTGGAGGTTGAGCATGATATGTTGCCTGCACATTGTAGACCGGATATGGAGCATGCTGAGCATTGGGATGGTATCGTGGAGATCGCTTGTAGTGAGAGGTACCTTCTTGAGTCATTACTCCCATAACTTCTTTCTCTTTTTTCTTTGCATTTCCGAAAGAGCTGGTATGAAAGCCCTTATGTGTGGATTGCAGCTCTGTCAAATTTATTATCCTCCCTGTCTTGAGGCCATCCTCAATCATTTCTCCAGTCTTGACAATTTCAGCAAATATTTTTCCAGCCATTGTCACCATACGATCAAAATATTCTGGATTTAGGGCATGAATGAAGTAACTAATCATTTCAGCTTCCTCCATAGGAGGATGTACCCTAGTTGCCTCTTCTCTCCATCGTATGGCGTATTCACGAAAACTCTCATTTGATTTCTGCTTTAGCTTTGTGATAGAGATTCTGTCAGGAATAATCTCGACATGAAACTTGTAGTGATCCACAAAAGCATTTGCCAAGTCATCCCAAGTGCGCCATTTGGTCACATCCTGTTTAGCATACCATTCTAAAGCCTTTCCACTCAAGCTTTGACTAAATAGTTTAACCCTTATTCCTTCGTTTTTGCCCACACCAATCAACTTTTCACAATAAGTTTTCAGATGAAAGAAGGGATTCCCGGATCCATTGAATTTCTCAAACTTTGGGATTTTGTAACCAAAAGGCAACTCAATTTCAGGAAATGCACACAACTCTTCATACTTCACACTTTGGTTACTTCCGAGCCCCCGGAGGTTTCTCATAGCATCCTCTAAGATTTTGAGCTTTCTATTCACCGTATCATCATTGTATATCTTTGGATCATTCTCAGTTTCAACATAATGATCAACATCTAGGCGGTAGAGACCTTGAGTCTGTGTCACTGGCGGGGCGGTGGTGTAAGTGTACACTGGCGGAGCATGGTGTGACAGTGATATGTTCTGAACCTTTGGAGGTGCAAACGTGTACACAAAAGGAGCATTCTGGGAAGCATGAGCATTTTGAGAAGTGGTGAAATGATCTCCCTGATCAACTCCTTCTGATGTTGGAAACATAGGCCCTTTTTGTCGAGCATCAGGTGGCAGGGTCATGTTTGGGGGAGTCTGAGAAGGTGTTCTGTTCTGCATCACCATGAGCCTTAGTTCGGCAATTTGTTGTTCTAGACCAGCAATGAACTCTGGGGTTATTTCTCTTTCTATCGAGGCACTAGGGTCTATTGCGACAGACAAAGTGGGAACTGATTCAGATGAAGTATTTGTGATGATCAAATTAGGATCCATAGTTGAACGAGTCTTTCTGTTAGCCCAAGTAAGAACTGATGAGCCTGTAGTTTCTTTCTTGACCTTAGACCGTGTGAAATACTGATGTTCTGCCAGCGATTTTCTTTTAGTCTTTGTGAAGCGAGCAAGTTTGATTACCAACACAAATCAGCCTTTCTCTAAAAGGAAAGAAAAACACTCAAAAGGTGAAAGAGTTAGTTCATGACTCGTAATAATTAATCAAAGTAATATATGAAACAAATAACATATGTTTGACTCGAAACAGACTAGCCCAGAATTTGAGGAATAGAACACTTTTTGAAAGTGACTGAATGATCAGAAATTTGACCATTTGATGGACTTTGAATTTTGATGGAGAAACAGAATTTCGAACAAAGTGAACTAAGTGATTTGAAGAAATCGAGTGTTTGCAAATAAACATCCTAAAAGACTTATTGGGAAAGTTTGTTTGAAAATAACAGAGTCTTACCATTAATAGAATATTTGGGTAACCCTAGCTATTATTAACTGCGAAAAAAGCGATTTATAAGAGCAACATGATCAATGTGAATTGGACAATGACCTAATTGATTTTGAATAAAACTTTGGCAAATTGGAAAGGAATTTTGTCGATGGACTTTGAAGAGGACTTTAGGAAGAGTTGGATTTTAATTTTGTATGCCTAATGACGCTCTAAGACTTCGAAATAGAATAATGGACTAGTCTTGTTTAAAGCTAAACATATGTTAGTTAAACACACAAATCAAACAAACACGGACAAAGCAAATAATGGAACACTTAGCACATAAATGAACTTTAACGCGTACTAGCATACATGTGACCTTTTAAGCCAAAGGTAAGCCTAGCGTTTGAAGGATATACATGCCGTTTGTAAGACGTTCCATTGCCCCCAAAATATATTATACAAACTTTATGGATAGATCAAATGGGGATACAAAATTAGGGAAAGGGGAAATAAATAAAATCAATCCCACGCAGGGGAACAAACCTAAACTAAACTGCCTTGGAGGTACTTCGATCTTGAACTTCTTGAAATTTCCGAACACCTTTCGAATGAAGATCTTCTTTTGATTACAATAACAAAAACTATCTAAATAAAACCCTCAACCCCAAGGGACAATGGTCCGTACAATCCGACATTATATCCTTCAAATTAAACACGTAAGAGATGATCGTCTGTTATTGACTCGTGGCCAATAGACGCAAGGTGGTCTCCTAATAGGCCCGATACCCCTGGGGTACCGGGTCTCATAGGTCAAAATGCCTATTCATAGGATTTGGTTTCGCTCTAACCTAGTTGACTAGAGTGGTTTGTTCAAATTGACTGGGAACCCGAAATGGACTTTTCGGGGTAACACACCAAGTGACTGTTGACCGACTCGAATCAACTACTCACTTGGTTGTTCAAAGAAAGTTCAAGGTTTTATACGGAAGGGCGGGTGCAGATACCCACATAACCGCCCTTTTTTCCTAATGCCTAATGTTTTGCCAAGAGAGGCGGAAAATGCCATGAAATGCAACAGTTTATAATTGCAGAAATTTAAACATATAATCGCAAAAAGTAACAATTAATACAAATATTAGCCAAACAAATAAAAATCTTTATGGTTAGAACCTAGATGAATCCCCAGCAGAGTCGCCATTCTGTTACGATCGTTTTCGAAAATAGTTCAAAAACTTCATAACTTCGTGGCAAAAGTCTGTTTAACTTTATTTTGAAAAATAACTTAGAGTCGCCACTTAATTTTAGGGAAATTAAGAAACCATTTAAAAAAAAAGATAATTTTTAAAGAAAACCTTTAAAAAAAACCAGAGTCTGGGTAAGGGTTCAAGTAAATTTGAAAGAAGGTGTTAGGCACTTTCGAAAATCCACAAAGTATGGTTCCCGACAGATTAAACTTATTTAGCTAATTTTTAAAAATTCCGAGTTTGTAAAAATCTTATACATATAACTTATTTGAAAAATTTATTTAAAAGAATAGAACTTACTCAATACTCGTCCATTTACTTATTCCGAATTGTGAAATAAATAAGAAATGTCAAAGTTTAAAAATCATTCTAACTTAACAATCTTATCCGAGTCAAGTTTTTGAGTTAAATAGTTAACCCAATTACTAAACATGGATTTAAGCTACTTAATAACTATGAAGGGATATAGAAAATTCCCCAAGTTATTCTACGAGCTTAAGTTTGCCTAAATAGAGTGAGTTAAAAAAGAATATTAAATGATCAAAATAAAATGAATAATTTCAACATAAACTTGCTTGCGAGGATTCATCTAGATTAATTAAATTAAATTACAAACAAATAATCAAATTAAGTACAAGGAAATAAAGAAAGAAAAAAAAGTTGTGTTTTGGGCCCCTTTCTGGCCCATTTTCAAAGCAGTCCAAGTTTGGACTTTGGTCCATTTTCCTGCATGTATACTGACTGTATATTGACCTCTTTTTCTCTGCATTTTGGCTGTATACGCTGTATACTAGCGTGCAAACCTGTATATTAGCTTCCAAAATCTGCATACTTGCTTCCTTTTCCTATCTTTCTCTGTATATAACTGGCATACTGCTGTATCATCTACGTATACAGCCTTGTGCTTCATGGTTTTTGTCCACTTTGGGACTTGGGCTTGAAGTTTTGACTCGAATTCGGGGCTTGGCCCCATTGGAAGGTGCGAAGGGAAATGGGAGTCCAAATGGACTCGCGACGGAGATGGGTTCACATGCACGACAAAATAAAAATCAAGGATTAGCAATATAACTAGTCGTCATGGAACAAATTAAGAAACTGAGTGTCAATAGTAATCCAAGCAAACAATCTCTAACTAAATGACTGATTCGTTAAGCAAACAAATGTTAATTTATCGAAAACTTAAACTGAAATCGAGCATATAATTGAAAAGACTATAGTTAGCGATTAGATTGGCATTCCAAAGACACTAATATATCAGGGAGAGAAGAAGGATTAAATAAAACATTACTTAGTGACCATACTAAATCTCATTTACTGGAAAATGCCTTTTAAAACTCAATACTTCAAGAATAAGTGCACATAATAAGCTCAAATGAAGCACTCATAAATCAGATAACATATTTAAAAAGACTCTTGGGAAATTAGAGATAGATTCATGACTTAGTCTCCTTTTTAATAGAAAAATCGAGGAAGAGAAGGACAAGTTATGCGGTAGCATCTCAACGAGTTGAAAGTAATACTTTAGATTTATACTTCAAAACTGATCAGTCCACAAATCTCAAAAGAAAATCATACTTTAGATTAAGAAAATAACTCTAAAAGGATAATGCTAAACCGTCATTGATTCTAACAAATTATTGAATTGAGATGGGAGGGCAGTAACTTCATGCAAGCTGGAAAAAAAAAATGACTTTAAAACTAATGTTCAACGTACATGATTTATATTATAGTACATTCTAGCAACCAAATGAATATACAAACCTCTCGATTGTTTAATGCTAAAGAGCGTAAACTGGATTTTCAAAATGATTCGAATACTTCATATCGCGGCCCAAATTTAAACCAGTGAACCAAACATGACTAACCCTTTGGACTTCAACTAATCAAAATTTGGAAGTATGACTATTGAACAGGTATGAAATGAGTGTATCACACGACATAAAGGAGTTGAATCAGGCTACCCAACAACATCGAAATGGTTTTACTTGCTATTCTTGATAACTTAGGCACGAAATGAAACAAACACCAAACTCATAATAACAATTTTTTGACGAAACATAATCTACTAAAACATGGTGGTTATGTCTACCTCAACCCATCTAAAGGTAGCAGCTAAGCTAAAAGTAATGGCTTAAGGCAACGACAATTCGACCCTAATAGCAGGCAAGGAAATGAACTAATTTTTCTCGACAGTGAAAGGAAAAAGCAAAATCAGACAAAGACTGCTCCTAAATCATACAAATAATAAAAATAAGCTTGTACAGATTTTAACACCAAATACTTTAACAAAGAGAGCATGACCTTAACACCCTCGTCTTAAACTCGACACCTTATGATTACACAAAGCAACACAAAACTAAATAGAAAGCTGAAAACAACATTTATCCTATGATTTTCAGATTTAAGTCTCAGCCTAAAGTTTCCCCAAACAGATCACAAGATGCAGAACTAAAGAAAATCAAGACTAGAAGAAAAGTTATCAAACTTGTGACTTAAATTACGATACCAATAACATGACGAGTAAACTTGAAGGGGACATTAATGCTCAAACGCACTTCACACGTAGAGTCACATATCAAACAATGAATTTCAATTATTCAAAATACACAAACAATATGTGGTAAAAATACTAAAGAGTACGAAATCACCTCTTTCTGGGCAGCAAACGGGACTACGAACTTTTGTCGGAATTCTTGCCGCCACCGAAAAAAAGCCAGCCTATTTCTAAACCGGAATCCAAAGCTCAAACCAGTCTTATATGGACTCTAGCCTAGAAACTTTTAATTCAGCGAAATCCCTTTCAATTGGGGTTCTCAGCTAATTCGTCTCCAACCTCCTTCTTTTCTAGACCTCTCGCCTCCGACTTCTCAAAACAGTGGAGTAATGGGGTTTATATAGGAAATTTCGGAATGGGAATTTGAGGGAATTTTCGATGTGGGCTTTGGGGAAAACCCAAATCAAACGGTTGAAATCAAATCAATGAAAATGAATGGCGATTGACCCTCCTTCGTCCTTGTTCGTACGGTGAACGAATAGGAATTGAGGGAGTGGCAATTTCTAGAAGCTTTGAGGGTTCCTTTGGGATTTTCAGTTGAGAAAAATCCAAATCCTCTTTGAGGATAAGGGACGAGCTGGAATTGTACCATCTCAGTACGATTTTGAGAATTCAAAAAAAATTTGAATTTGAAAAATGGTAACCTGAGGAGCGAATGAGGGGTCACCGCGTCACCTATTCTAGAAGCTACGAGGTACAATCCTCGTTCTAGGCACGCGAGGATCATACGGGAAATGAAGAGATAAGGGAAATCGATTGAAAGAGGGAGAAATTGAATTGGGGCTTCGGGTTTTGCAGGTTTGGCTGTTGCTATTGTCGATATTGTTGTTCTGTTGTGTTGATCGGGTTAGGGAAGAAGGGTTATAATGGGGTGTTGGGCCGGTTCGGGTTGTGGTTAAAGAAATGGGCCAACTGAGGGTAGATTAGGTTGTTTATCAAATAGCCTAACTGATTAGGAATTCAGCCCATTGCATTTAGATTTTGACCAAATTGATAAATCAATTGGCCAATTGCACTGCACTTATGGCCAAATTGTTTTCAATTACGACCAAATTCAATAAATTGGCTAAATTGAATCAATATTCGAAACAAATTAATAACCAATTTAACCCCGAGCTTCTTGATTTAATAAAATCAAATAGATATTTTCCAAATAAAATATTTTAAGAACAATCATTTTTAAATCAAGACTTTATCCAATTGAATTTATTCTTACGATAGTTCTTGATCAAAATTTGATTTTTGACACAATAGTTATTTAAACAACCAAAACTATACAATCTCGTATACATTTGTACGAAAATGTATAATTCATCACTTAAATAACAAATTTAACTCAAATAAATATTTTATAAAGCATTTATCCGAAATAAATAAACACTTTGATTTTATTTAAAATCGAAGAAACTCAGGATTAAATTTAATCAGGGAGGGCAAAAATTAGGTGTCAACACCAAACATGAACCACATTATATTTGACTTATAGTAGAACCAAGAATCAATATAGTACTTATTATCAAATTGTAAGTTTAGATGACTTGGTAGATTTGTATCGTCACTTGCCAAATTGTACTTAAATTTTGTATACTTGTTCACCTAATTTCAAATCATTCATTGACTTATTATACCAAAATATATGCCCAATAATCTAATTAATTACTAATTGTCCATGACGCAATATCTTCTTAAACTAAATTTCACTAGATATGCTATTATTGTTGCAATATCATCTTCAAAATACTGAAAAAATTGGTCAATAATGCGATGAAATAGTTGACTTATTTATACCATGAATATATATAACTTGAACTCTTAGATATAATAAACACAATTGACTTTTTTTTTCCTTATGTATATTAATAAACTTACCAATTTTTTCTTTTTAAAATCAAAAATTTCTTGGTCAACATAAACTCCATTTGATTCTTTCTAGTTTCTACCTAATTATATACACACCATTTGACATATATATACATATTTTTATTTTTTTTGTATATAAATATAGTAAAACTAGAAAACCAAATTCATGGCACTTGGGTTGGACACAACCCCCACCCAAGTAGTATAGCATAAGGTTTGAATATTTTTTATCTATATATATTCAACTATATATCTAATCAATCACCACAAATTACATATTTTCATTCTACATGGATAAAGATTTTGATCTCGATTTGGCATTAACAGTGATCAGAATTATATACGGAGACACATCTGAGCGACCACCACGGTGTTCAACGCCTTCCGATGATCCTGATGAGAGCAGTCAAGCTCAACTACTGCCTATGGTTACTTGTGAAGATGGCCTCTGTATAGTTTGTATGGAAGGTTTACAAAGGGGTCATGTTGATGATCATGGCAAAAAAGTCCCTTGTGGTCATGTTTTTCATGCAAATTGTCTTACCAAATGGCTCTCCGTTTGTAATTCTTTCCCTTTTTGTTGTTTTAAAGTCATCGGAAACAGTCTTTCTACCTTCACAAGGTAGGACTAAAGTTGAGTATGCATTACCCTCCCCAGACCATAGTTATGGGACTACACTAGGTAGTCGTTGTTGTTGTTTGTCATTTCAAAGTCTCCGGCATTTTAGACCGAGTGGTAGAATTTAAATTTGATTGACTCGACTTTCAAGGGTTTTAACAGTAAATTTATTTATTTTTGGAATAATGGGTTCATATATATATTTCTGTGAATCTCAATTTATGTGAATTTATTGCTAATTTTGTTCATCTAGAAGAATGAATGATCCTTCTCTAAGTTTAGAACAATTTAACTTCACTTTCCTTTTTACCCTTAATAAAATATTTTTATAGCCATAAAAATGTTTTGACATTGTTTAAGATCACAAATTTCAAAAGTTCTTATTTTCTTTCAACCTTTGTATGCCCAATCAAATGGATTCACATAAACAGAGATGGAAGGAGTAGCATTTATTGAAAGTTTAGTAAATTTTTACATATATACCTATATTTCATGTTGAAAAATATTGAAACGGGATAATCCGTCCTCGAATATGAAGAGCTACATCTGCCACACCTAGTCGTTTTCAGTAACAAATTGACTCGAGGTTTGCTGAGCTGACTCATATGACGATCAATAGATATGAAAAGGGCAGCTCAATGGGCTAAGTTCCCGTTCTGCGAGGGATCCAAGAAAGGACGGACTACAAGGGTCTATTTTATGTGGTCTTACCCTGCATTTTTGCAATAGCCTATTTCCGCAGCTCAAACCTGTGACTTCCTGGTCACTTGACAACAACTTTACCAGTTACGTCAAGGCTCCCCTTCACTCAACAGATATGACATATCTCAATTTGTGGCCGAATCTTTCTGTCAGTTTCTATTTTAAGCATTTCTCTTCTTTCACAAGGTATATTGAAGACTTCCAAGAAAGAGAAAAAACAAATTACATAAATATAGGCAGGTCAATTCAGGTGCAACATTCATGCTTAAAAAATGCCATACAGGCCTAACTGATATGGACCTCAACAGAACTTGCATAGTTATCTTCAATATCTTGTTGAATCTGCTTCGCGGAATTCCCAACAGATTGAGCACAACCGCTTATATCAATTAACTCAAGTGTAGTTATTTCTGCAAAATCTTCAGGTATCGAATCCAAGTACCAACAAGCCTTGATGAACAGTCGTTCAAGGCATGGGAAGTGAGTACTACTAGCTCTCCAGTATCATATGCCCAAACGTTTTAAGTATCAAGTACTTCAAGCGATGAAAGCCTTTCTCAACTACTTGCCACTCCACGCCTACACAAGCATCATATGCTAGTTTGAGGGACTCCAGTTTAGGAAACTTACCAACAACGTTCAAATCCTTCCACGACAAAGAAGTCCCACTAAAAGCTAACTTCTTAAGGTTTTGTGGAAAAGCACCCGGAGAAAGTAGGAGGAGCAATGATGGAAAATGATTTCTAGGAGGAAAGTCTTGTGGAGTAGCGAAAATAGAGGATGTCCCTGTTATTATGAAAGTCTTCTCTGATGGCACATATTTGCAACTTCTTTAAATTAGGAAGTAGTCTAAAGACGGACCAAGTACAGAACAACGGATTCCATCCAGACAGAGTATGCAAATTTTTCAAAACCAAACTTTTCTCTGTAAGCTCGTGATAACACAAATAATTCCAGTCCAGACAGAGGTGACTCAATTTCGGCATTGTCAATATATTTGATGGTAATATGAAAGGACATCGCGAGACCTCGTGATGTGAAACCTCAAATATAAAATTCTACAAATAATGTAGGCTAGATATTGATTGAGAAGTGGTTGGTAATGACGGAATATAGCTCTTCAAGCCAGGGGAAAGAGTCAAATCTAGGTATCTCAAGTGAATTAAGACAAGTATCCAACTAGGAAAAGTAGAACATCTCAATAAAGCAAGAGCTAGTACTCTTACTAGCTTGAAACGCGATAATTCTGGATTGAACCCTCGATATCTATAAAAAAAAAGGAAAATACCGCGGGCCTTACTATTACCACACCTTTATAACTCTTCCCCATTTTGAATACTGATCCGACCATGACTCTTAGGGGATATATGCATGGATTGTGCATATGGAGTAGTTTGATCATTCTTCTCTCCATCATCTTTCAAAAACTTCATGTTTCGATCTTCTTTCAAGCAGAATTCATGGGTCACATCATGAATTCTACAACTTTTGAGTTTTCCATATAAATTCAAATGGTGTACAAAAATTAAACTTCTATCTATAAGATCTTTTAGATATTTCTCCACCACTTCTTTAATGCTTCTCGTCTTTTCTACCTTCAAAAATCCTTCTACAACCCATAATTCCAAAAGTTTATCAACAAAAATCACTTTATCCTCTGGGAAGATATCAAAATATAAAAAAAACGATTTTAAGTGATATGGCAAGTGATGGTAACTCAAGCTACACTCTCAAACAATGAGCATCAAGATCCATGCTTACCATTGAACTTACATTTTCAGCAACACGTTCCCAATTTTGGAAAGGAGTCCACCAATCACAACAATTGCTATAGGCAATCCTTTGCACTCTAATGCAATTTGTTTCCCAAGTTGCTCAAATTCAGAGGGAAAGAGGCCTTTTGCATAGACCTTTCCATACAATAAACTCCAACTTTCATAAAACTAATGAGGCACATGCGATAAGGAGGCTTACCTGTGCTAGCATATTCAGCCACATACATATCCCGAGTAGTCAGGAGTATCCGGCTCCCACAGTTAGAGTCTGAGAGACATGGTTTTATATCTTCCCAAGCTCGTTTAGTCCATATATCATAAATTACTACCAAGTAGCTCTTGCCTTTTAGACCATCATCTTGCTGCTCATGAGATTCATCAGTTTTCCCACTTATACAAGAAAGAAGACCTATAAGTACAACTCTCGCACAATACCCTTGTGAAACAGTAACTTTTGTACGAATATCAAAGTGAGACATAATGAACAGATCACTATAAATCTTGTTAGCCAGAGTTTTCTTACCTATACCTCCCATCCCTACAATTGACAGAACTACTAGTTCACTTCCTCCTCTAGCAAGTTGTTCCTGCATCATCTTGAATTTATTTTTATTGATAGGGTCCATACCCATTTAATGAAAAAGGAAAATAAAAATGAATAACAAAATACAAGTAGCTTGTGGGCAACAACACTTGTTTTTGGTAGGTGACAATTTGCCAACTTGTTGTGGGTAGATTTGCAAATTGCCAAGCTACACAACTTGCAACAAATCCAAACAAGATTTGCAAATTGTCAAGTTGCACAACTTGCAACCAATCCAAGAAAGATTTGCAAATTGTCAAGTTGCACAACTTGCAACAAATCCAAGCATTTTGATTGGATGATATGTTGACCATCTTTCCTATAAATAGGAGGCATCATTTCCTCATTTGTAACACACCCAAAAAACAACAACTAAGAAGTAGTTGTGGAGAGCATCTCATAGAGAGTGTGAGAAAATAGTGTGTGAGGAAAAATAGAGAGTGTGAGCGGTATTATAGTGAGGTAGAAAAAATCAAAAGAGGGTTATTTCTTTTGAGTGTGTAGTGGTTCCTGAAGTATTTACTCGAACCTACAAAGTGTCCTCATTATAGTGGATTATTTTGCTCCTCTCGGGCCTGTGGTTTTTTCCCTTATTCAGAAGGGTTTCCACGTTAAAATCTTTGTGTCCTTGTTATTCCTTTTGTTGATTATCGTATCACGGTGCTACATTATTATTCCGCTGTTATTACCTCAAATAGTATTTCTGTGGTGGGTTTTATCCCCAACAACTGGTATCAGAGCCTAGGTTCTGCTTATTCATGAAAATAATTTTTTGCGGAGGGTCGTACTATACTCGGAGAAATAAAAATGTCCGGAGTAAAGTATGAGGTAGCAAAATTTATTGGTGATAGCGGTTTCTCAACATGGCAGAGAAGGATGAGGGATCTACTCATCCAAGGATTACACAAGGCACTAAGTGGCAAATCCAAAAAGCCAGAATCCATGAAAATGGAGGATTGGGAAGAAATGGATGAAAAGGCTACTAGTACAATCAGGTTGCACTTAACAGATGATGTGGTCAATAACATCATCGACGAATATAGTGCATGTGACATTTGGACAAAGTTAGAAAATCTATATATGTCCAAAACACTGACAAATAGATTGTACCTAAAGAAGCAATTGTACGCCCTACATATGGGTGAAGGTATGAATTTTTTGTCACATTTAAATGTGCTCAACGGACTAATAAAGCAGCTGGCTAACCTCGGGGTAAAGATCGAGGAGGAAGATAAAGCCATTGTGCTCTTGAACTCGTTGCCATCTTCTTACGTTACTTTGGCAACAACCATATTGCATGGTAAGGACTCTATTGAGCTGAAGGATGTCACGTCAGCTCTTCTACTTAATGAGAAGATGAGAAAGAAGCCTGAAAATCATGGTCAGGCTCTCATCTCAGAAAGTAGAGGCAGGAGTCACCAGAGAAGTTCAAGTAACTATGGCAGATCCGAAGGTCGTGGAAAGTCCAAGGTGCGATCTAAATCAAGAGTCAGAAATTGCTACAATTGTAATCAACCAGGTCACATCAAAAGAGATTGTCCAATTCTAAAAAAGGGCAAAGGCGAAAGTAGTGGCCAGAAGAATGACGACAACACGGCTGCCACAGTGCAAAACAATGATAATGTTGTTATCTTCATAAACGATGAAGAGGAGTGTGTGAACTTGGAAGGTCTAGAGTCAGAATGGGTGGTTGATACAGCACCATCTTACCATGCTACGTCTGTAAGGGATCTATTCTGCAGATATGTAGCAGGTGATTTTGGCACTATGAAAATGGGTAACACAAGTTACTCAAAGATTGTGGGGATCGGAGATATTAGTATCAAGACTAATATGGGATGCACATTGGTTCTGAAAGACGTGCGCCATGTACCTGATTTGGGGTTGAACTTGATCTCGGGAATTGCTTTAGACCGAGATGGGTACAAGAACTATTTTGCAAATAAAAAATGGAGACTCACAAAGGGAGCATTGGTGATTGCAAAAGGAGTTGCTCGTGGCATGTTGTACAGGAAAAATGCAGAAATATGCTGAGGTGAATTGAATGCGGCTCGAAAAGAGATTTCTGCTGATTTGTGGCATAAAAGAATGGGTCATATGAGCGAGAAAGGATTGCAGATTCTCACCAAGAAATCATTCATCTCTTTTGCCAAAGGTACGATGGCAAAACCATGTGACTAATGTTTGTTTGGTAAGCAACACAGATTCTCATTTCAGACATTGTCTGAAAGAAAGTTGAATATACTTGATTTGGTATATTCGGATGTTTGTGGTCCAATGGAGGTAGAATCGATGGGCGGTAAGAAATATTTTGTTACTTTTATTGATGATGCTTCACGAAAATTATGGGTTTATATCTTGAAAATCAAAGATTAGGTGTTTCAAGTATTCTAGAAGTTTCATGCTCTGGTGGAAAGGGAAACGAGTCGAAAGCTAAATCATCTCCGCACTGACAATGAAGGTGAGTACGCTTCAAGGGAATTTGAAGGGTACTGTTCAAGTTATGGAATCAGACATGAGAAAACAGTTCCTGAAACCCCACAACACAATGGTGTAGCTGAGCGGATGAATCGTACCATTGTTGAGAAGGTGAGAAGCATGCTCAGAATGGCTAAACTGTCTAAGTCATTTTGCGGTGAAGCAGTTCAGACGGCTTGTTACTTGATCAATCGCAGTCCATCAGTTCCATTGGAGTTTGATATTTCAGAGAGAGTTTGGACCAATAAAGAGGTGTCCTACTCACATCTAAAGGTGTTCGGTTGCAGAGATTTTGCACATGTACCTAAGGAGCAGAGAACAAAACTGGATGATAAATAGGCTCCCTGCATATTCATCGGATATGGAGATGAAGAGTTCGGATATAGATTGTAGGATCTTCTAAAGAAGAAGATCATCAGAAGCAGAGATGTAGTCTTCCGAGAAAGTGAAGTCGGAACTGCTGATGATCTGAAGGACAAGAAACAGAATGGTATAGTCCCTAACCTTATTACCATTCTTTCTACTTCTAGCCATCCCAGAAGTACAGAAAGTACAACCAATAAGGTTGCCGAGCAGGGGGAGAAACCTAATGAGATTGTCGAGTAGGGGGAGTAACTAGGTGATTATACCGAGCAAGTGGAGTACCCTAATCAAGAAGATCAATCTCAACCTCTGAGGATATCAGAAAGGCAAAGTGTAGAGTCATCCAAGTACCCTTCCTCAAAGTATGTCCTTATCAATGATGAAGGGGAGCCAGAAAGTCTTAAGGAGGTGTTGTCCCATCCAGAAAAGAACCAGTGGATGAAAGCCATGAAAGAAGAGATGGAATCTCTACAGAAAAATGGCACGTACAAGCTGGTTGAACTTCCAAAAGGTAAAAGATCGCTTAAGTGCAAGTGGGTCTTTAAACTCAAGAAAGATGGAAATGGCAAGCTGGTCAGATACAAAGCTCGATTGGTGGCAAAAGGTTTCAAACAGAAGAAAGGTATTGATTTTGATGTAATTTTTTCACCTGTTGTCAAAATGACTTCTATTCAAACCATTTTGAGCTTAACAACTAGCCTAGATCTTGAGGTGGAATAGTTAGATGTGAAAACTGCATTTCTTCACAGAGATTTGGAAGAGAAAATTTATATGGAGCAGCCAGAAGGATTTGAAGTAGCTGAAAAGAAACACATGGTGTGTAAACTGAATAAGAGTCTTTATGGGTTGAAGCAGGCATCGAGGCAGTGGTATAAAATTTTTAACTCATTCATGCAAAGTCAAACTTACACAAAGACCTATTCTGATCCATGTGTATACTTCAAAAGATTTTTTGACAACAACTTTATTATTTTGTTGTTTTATGTGGATGACATGCTAGTTGTAGGACAGGACAAAGAGCTAATTGTCAAGTTGAAGGGAGATTTGTCCAAGTCATTTGATATGAAGGACTTGGGCCCAGCACAAAAAATTCTGGGGATGGAGATTGTTCGAGAACGAGTAAATAGAAAGTTGTGGCTATCTCAGGAAAAGTACATTGAACGTGTACTCGAACGCTTCAACATGAAAAGTGCTAAAGCTGTTAGCACACCTCTTGCGGTCATCTGAATTTGAGCAAGAAGATGTGTCCTACAACAAATAAGGATTAAGGGAATATGGCAAAAATTCCTTATTCTTCAGCAGTCGGGAGTTTGATGTATGCAATGGTGTGTAGCAGACTAGATATTGCTCATGCAGTTGGTGTTGTTAGTAGGTTCCTTGAAAATACTGGAAAAGAACAGGTTCCTTGAAAATCCTGGAAAAGAACACTGGAAAGCAGTCAAGTGGATACTCAGGTACCTAAAAGGTACCTCTGCAGACTGTTTGTGTTTTGGAGGATC
Organism: Capsicum rhomboideum; assembly: GCA_031232105.1. Classification (NCBI taxonomy): domain Eukaryota; kingdom Viridiplantae; phylum Streptophyta; class Magnoliopsida; order Solanales; family Solanaceae; genus Capsicum; species Capsicum rhomboideum. The sequence continues at coordinate 109,797,464 of CP124719.1, read as the reverse complement.
TGAACCAATCTTGAAGGGCTATACCAATGCTGATATGGCAGGTGACCTTGATAATCAAAAATCCACTATTGGATATTTGTTTGTCTTTTCAGGGGGAGCTACATCATGGCAGTCGAGGTTGCAGAAGTGTGTTGCACTATCTACAACTGAAGCGGAGTATATTGCAGCTATTGAAGCTTGCAAAGAGATGGTATGGCTGAAACGGTTCCTTCAAGAGCTTGGCTTGCATCAGAAGGAGTATGTCATCTATTGTGACAGTCAAAGTACAATAGACTTGAGCAAGGACGAAACATATAGACGTGAGATATCACTGGATTCGGGAAAAGCTAGAGGATGGATCTATGCAGTTCAAGAAGCTCTCTACAAGTGAGAATCCTTCGGATATGATGACCAAGGTGGTGCCAAGAGACAAGTTCGAGTTATGCAAGGAACTTGTTGGTATGCACTCAAACTAGAAGCTCGATACTATCTCCTTCCGATTAATGAGTCTGGAGGGGGAGATTGATAGGGTGCATACCCATTTAATGGAAAAGGAAAATAAAAATGAATAAAAAATACAAGTAGCTTGTGGGCAACAACACTTGTTTTTGGTAGGTGACAATTTGCCAACTTGTTGTGGGTAGATTTGTAAATTGCCAAGTTACACAACTTGCAACAAATCCAAACAAGATTTGCAAATTGTCAAGTTGCACAACTTGCAACCAATCCAAGCAAGATTTGCAAATTGTCAAGTTGCACAACTTGCAACAAATCCAAGCATTTTGATTGGATGATATGGTGGTCATCTTTCCTATAAATAGGAGACATCATTTCCTCATTTGTAACACACCCAAAAAATAACAACTAAGAAGTAGTTATGGAGAGCATCTCATAGAGAGTGTGAGAAAATAGTGTGTGAGGAAAAATAGAGAGTGTGAGCGGTATTATAGTGAGGTTAAAAAATCAAAAGAGGGTTATTTCTTTTGAGTGTGTAGTGGTTCCTGGAGTATTTACTCGAGCCTACAAAGTGTAAAATTCCTCATTATAGTGGATTATTTTGCTCCTCTCGGGCCCGTGTTTTTTTCCCTTATTCAGAAGGGTTTCCACGTTAAAATTTTTGTGTCCTTGTTATTCCTTTTGTTGATTATCGTATCACGGTGCTACGTTATTATTCCACTGTTATTGCCTCAATTATTATTTCTGTGGTGGGGTTTATCCCCAACATTTATGACCAACCATCATATTCATATCATGTTCAAAGACATATTCAGATACATCTGATAGAGGCAAGTCTCGTGGTTTCATATTGTCCACGTCCAACCTAGTTGCCATCCACTTGTTCATTGCGCAAACAATGTCCCCTGATGATTGTTTCAATGTGTAACGAAGTTCCAAACATTCCATATTTCGCATGATTTCATCTTCGGCTAAGAAAATTTTTCTTGATACTATTTCAACGAAATATTCTGTGTTACATGATAGCTCTATTATTTCAGCTTCTAAGCTTGTCACTGCCTCTACATGACATGTTGTTTCACAATTTTTCTCGAAAATACCTCTCAAAGATTCAAACTTTACATAAATAGATTGCAAATTATAGCCAGTAAATTGTATTGATTGATATATGGTTCTCATAAGAGAAGTAATAGCAACATAAACCATCTCTCTTTTTTGTGTGTGTGTAGTTTCTCACTTCTTCAATGTGTGATGTTGGATTTTTATAAGAAAACTGAATAAAAAGCTAGTCACCATTATACATAAATAAAAGGCCAAATTCGACCATTTGTGAAATTCGTTTTTCCTACTTTCACTAGTCATTTTCATCATTTTTAAGGAACTTGTTTTCATAGAGAATACATTTTTCAAAAAATTTCACTAACTGAACATGAAAAAATCAAAATTTTCTGAAAAATGTTTTCCTCCATGCCGGAAACACCCTTATATATCACGTTATAATGAACCAATAACATATCCAGTATATCATCCCACAAGTGGGGTATGTGGATGTTATAATACAACACTCCTCCATTTTAATTTGTTTGTCTAATTTTGATTTGGCATGAAATCTAAAAAGTAAAAAGACTTTTGAATCTTATATTTTAAAACTAAAAATATGTAGAATGAACCAAAATATCTTTTAATCTTATTGTCTTAAATACGTCGTGTGAAAATTTAAAATTTAAAATTTGCTAAAAATGAAAAGAAACATTCTTTTTGGAACTTACAAAAGAAGAAAGTAAAACAAACAAATTGAAACAGAGACAATTCCAAACACTTGCATTAAGCAACAACATGAAAATAGATTACAAAGTCACATGACCAAAAGTAGAACTCAAGATCAATGACTCCATTTTTTTAACACTACAATTAGGGATGCAAAGAAAAAGAAAGATTAAATTTGCTCCCTCTTGTTCCCATTTATTTCCATTGCATACTTAATCTACCAAGTCATGTCACTTCACCGATTGACTTTCAGATGGCATTACCTAACTGCGACGCTGCTTTCTACTCACTATCGGAATCCATATATCCATGCTCAAATCGGTCCTCAATCTCAGTAGGTGGACCTTGATTATTCACCTGAAAAGACCAAAAGGAGAACGAGACATAGAGACGGGGTGATTACAACAGTGACAAAATAGATGCAAAAGATAAGAAACTATTATACAATCTTGAAGAGAGAACCTTGAATTAATTCTCTAGTTTAAGCCGCAAACCTCACTTTCTCGTTTGATATGCTCAAACAATTTTTCACCTGTTAACATTTCTGAAGTTAATACAATCATCAACAAATAATAAAGATGTACATTTCCTACTTAGATCTTACGCTACAAAGTTTCCATCCTCCATGTTGTTCTCATGCAATCGATTTATGTGTCACTCTTGTAGTTCCAAAACTGCAAGCAGACAGAGTACACTTGGTTACTAGGCAATAAACAGAATGACATTGGCAACAGACAAACAAATAAACTAGAAGCAGTGAAAGGATAAAAGAGAACACTCACATTGAGGTTTCTTCCCTGAATTGATCAAGGAACCAGTCTATCGAAAAAGAATTGTAGGGAGGTCCTTCTTGGTATACAAACATAACAGACCTGTGAGAGTGAATGAGGAGAATTGAAAATGAAATTTAGAAGGCACAAGTACTTACAGTTCTAGCACCATGAAGTCAGTAAACTTAGAAGCATGTACGAATAATGCTACACAAATTTCCTCAAGATGGCCCGAAGTGTCGGCTGCATACCTTTCCAGTTCAATAAATTGCACATCATTAAGTATTTGCTGCAAATACACAACATATTAGTTTCCATTTTGAATAGAAAAACTCATTCTAGAAGTAATGGTTCTAATAATAAAAAAAAGGGCATGTACAACCATCCCCAACAAGTCTAGGATAGATGGGAAAAATGTCTTATTGGTTTTGTGAAATATTACTAAATTTGAATAAAAATGATAAGGTAAAACCTCATCGAATAATGATTGCCTCAAATTGGCAACATATTGAGCGAATTGGTTTGCCATCCTCTTTCTTATTGAGTTTCTTTAAATTTAGCAGATAGGATGTGAAGAAAGGAAACTCATCGAAGAAATGCATTGAACCCATTATAACTTTATATAGGATTGATGATCCAGGGTGATGTGCATGACATTTGTACAAACATGTGAAAAGGCACAAAAAACTAAATGTTGTTATTTGCAACTGAATAACAACCATTTGCTTGTCGTTACTTCTACTTAATCTGGGTATATTTATCGTATCTACTCCTGTACTCACATGAAACAAAATAAGAGCAAGGTCCATAAATTCATAATGACTCCAATTGTTTTTCTTTAAATTAGTAAAATTCAATTGAATGCACAAACGTGGTGCGCACCAAGTTTTCCAATAATTTCAAGGCATCAAGCCTAAGATTATTAAATCAGACATATATTGAAAACCTTCCATTTATGCGAAATATCTTTTTGACCCTTGGATAACTTCTTATGTTTCCAGAAGCTTCTTTATTTGAATGTATCAACAGATTGTAGGTTGTGTAATTAGAAAGAACAAGTGATCAAGGATTTCAGATATTTTAAGCTGATAAGTTATGAGAACATAACACGTATACTTTGCAATGTTTCTAACTTTCTATTTGTAACTGTCTATTGTAGTTCTAATTCTTCAATACTAATGCATAGTTTTGTATGAAACTTTTATCAATTTTTTAAAAGGAATTAAAAGAGAGAGGCAAGCTAAAACTGAATTTGGAATTTAATTCTTGAGAAATAATTGAAAGAATAACCCAACACATAGCATGTTTTTGGTGGTTAACTAAATGTAATGATCAACAGAAGTTTCCACATATACACAAATTGTCCAACATTTTATTTTGTTTGAATGAAGCCTTCTTTGATTTTTTACACAAAACATGCTAAAATTTTTGTTTCATAGTATGTTGAATGCTTTCCTTCCTATGATAATCAAAAGTTTCCTAATGCATCCCTAGACCTATGTTTCTCGGACTCTTCAAAAATGTCGACGGATGCATGTCGGATCCTTCAAAAGTAGTACATTTTTAGAGGATCCAACACGGGTGCGAAAATATTTTTAGAGAGTCCGAGCAATATAGCCCTAGACAACATTGAAAAAATACCAATTGAAGTGGAGGATTTCTTCAAACAACAAGGGGTTGGGTCAACTATTCAATCAAATGATATCGAGCATGTTTCGCATCTCTTTTTTGAGAAAAAGTGGGCTATTTCTTTACAAAACTGTGCTCAATTTCATATGTAACATTAAACTATCAATTGTATTCACAAGATTCTATTTTTCCAAAAATGTTCAATTGTCATTTTCACAAAATAGAATTTTATTTCGAACTTCAAAAATATGGTTAAGAAATTATTTGATGACTCAATGTAGAGAAATGAGTCAAAATTAAGAGCTCTTAATAACAAAACAGAACAAAGAAATATTTCTCCAAAAATATCTCTATGTGGTTTTCTTTTAATAGGGCATAGATTGATACTAAGCTTCCCTAAGGAATTTGCATAAGTAATTTATGAATTCAAAAGTAATGAAAACAATGATGAAGGAAATCGAAGAAAGTTACCATCAAATTCTCGACAGATAAGGAAAAAAAAGGGTAGTCCAGTGCACTAAAGCTTTCGTTACGCATGGGGTTCAGAGTGTTAGGATTTTTTCTCTGATTTTTTTATCAAATTTAAGTTTTATTTTTCTTAGAAGGAAAGTCATAGTATTACCATAATTACTTTTAATTTTCCTAAAAGGAAAATATAATTCTCTTTCATATTTAGCTAACCTCTTTCTTGGAGGAAATGTTTTGGACCTCTATAAATCGAAGACCCCTCTTCTCATATCACAACATAATAACATCCACAATGTAGTCCTTAAAGAGTATTGTTTAGGGGAGATTTCTCCCATAGTTTTATGCTTTTTCAATAATATCAATTTTTAATATGTAGGTCAATTGGTCAAACCATATTCAATAATAAATTATTAGTATATTTTTTTGTGTCATCTGATTTCTCCCAAAAAATTTTATGTTTTTTTTTTTATATTAGTTTTAATATGTAGGTCGTTTGACCAAATCATATTAATAATATGCCTTTTTAGTGTGTTTTTCTTTGTCGTCTGAATTATCACTTCAATGATTTGCAAATTATTAGCTTCCGCATGACGCCCAACCAATTTCGAAAAGGCCGGACCACAATGGTCTATTGTATATAGCCTTAACCTACATTTTTACAAGAGGCTGTTTCCACGGTTCATGTCACGATCCAAAAACCGGGTTGGGATGGCACTTATCGCAGCCCAGACTTGATAAGTTAGCCCAAATCCCAAATAGAAAGAAATGCGAAATAAAGCAAATATAAGCAGATGACGAGACTTCTAGAACAAAGTCAAGTCCATATCATAGATAAGCCAATAAGATAATCAAGGAAGGTACATAAACCAATCCCAAGACTTTGTGTCACAACTGTAGAGCATCTAAATATACAACTGAGTACTGAATAGTACATGACATGTTTCTGAATCAAAGTAAAGACAAGAATAAAGGAAAGATGAGATCTGGGTCCGTCTCGAACACTAAGACGATCCAGTACCTCAAAAATCTGCTAATCACCGCTCGAACTCAACTGCCGCAAACAACACTCGAGCTAGGATTTAAACTAAAAGGGCACAGTAGGAATAAGTACGGGTCTACTTGTACTCAGTAGGTATCATAAGCCAACTGAGCAAAGTAGATAATAATATAGATAAAACTAACTATGAACACGTCACCTACATAAAGAGAATGTCCCAAACGGTAGCTCACACTGTCTCCACTAACAATTCTAATATACGAATAATAGGGAAAAATAGACACGGATCCATCACACATTAATAAGGATAGGTAATGCACATAAATTGAGAAACACAAGTAAACACTGAAGATACATATGTGTAAAATGTAATGATGATGGGATGATGTGAATAATTGAGGGTTATCGCACAAACCTTTGTATACATCTATCGAGCCTCAGTGCTCCCAAGATATGACCCATGGGGTGGGGGGGTGCAACCCATATACTAGCTTAATCTCAATCTCAACACCAAGTCTCAATCTCAATATCACCTCTCTGGCCCATGATCACGGATTTAAGGTTTTGTAAGATGTCTCATTTTCCATTAAAAATAGCATTTCCACAATGGTACCAATATCTCATGAATGTACATGCGAATAAGGATGTAATGCTCACAATAAATCAATAAGAGGATGTCCAATCCATCAACAAGCCAAATATATGCATAAGTGAGCTCATAATCAACTCATCAAGTCCACACTTCATGATATTTTCAACTCAACAAGGCATCAATGGAAAAATTATAAAGCAAGACATCATTTAAATCATATTAACCCCTAACTCGGGCATCTCAATGTGGATAAAGGCAATTCATGCTCAAAGAGGCCTATTTGTACAAGTTAAGCTCCTGCACGGGCATCATATTCATAAAAGAAGGTATTTCAATGCTCAAACAAGGCCAAAATACATCAAATAAGGCCCCACAAGGCCAACACATAATAACAAGTATATCAACAAAATATCAAAACCACATAATCCCCACCACGGGCACGAAATCACATATATAAGCTCGAAATATAAATCCTATTGTCATTTTCCCCGACCCATAGCATACTTTACCTAAATATTAGCTACCCAACTCAATCTGAAAGAATGCAAACCATAACCTACCTCATGATGTCAAACTCGATCCAAAAATCCTTGCTTACAGAGCCTCCCCCTTCCAAACGGCCTTAGAATCAGCCAAGTTCAAAAAGTGGAGAAATAGATCAAAAACCCTCACACCCGAAGCTCCAATCGTAAAAAATGGTGAAAATTGTGAAGTTGAGGTTTATTTACTGTCCAAGTGGATAGTACCTCATGATAGTGAGGGTCAACGTTAACCTAGGTTAAGTTTCTACATCGCGATCGCGAGAGATGTCACTCGCAACTACGATGTGGAACCCGACTTGGTCCACCAATACTAACCCATCACGATCGCAGTAGGTCCACCAAGCGATCGCGATGAAATACTTGGTTTAGCCTCACGATCACGACACACTACCTCGCGACCGCGATGAAAGACATGGGCTGCAACAGATACTAGCAATTTGCTGGTTTTTGGCAAGTTTCAAAGTCTCCAAACGGACCCTCGAAATTCATTCGGGAACTGACAGAAAAAAATCAGATATATTACTAGGCTAAATTCAATGTTCCAGACTCACTGGTGATGTCAGATTTTCGAAAAAAGATTGTTTTTAACAAAATGGCCTCCGAGACCATATTTTTAAGTTTTTCGAACCAAGGGTCGATTTGAGATTTAAAAGCCATGAAGCCCAACTAACCTCGCTTCTAGAACAAAATCAATGTTCCGGATCTGCTGACGTAGTCCATTTTTCCATTCGACACTCAGATCAAGAAATATTGACCAAAGTCAACTATTGGGTCTTAAAGCCTCCAAAAGAACTCAAATCCAACCAAAAATCCTCTCGAAGGCCTTGGGAACCGTGTCAGCCACTCCTAAGACTCAAAATAATACATAGCATATACGTAGAAGGGTAAAATGGTCAAAACACAATAGGGAGGAAAAATGCACAAAAACAGGGCATTACAATATCCACCACTAAGAATATAGTTCGTCTTCAAACTAAGGCAAGAAATACCTGAATCGAAAAAACCCTGAGGATGACTTTTACGCATATCTTACTCAACCTAACAAGTAGCCTTCTCTACAGGTAGATGTATCCACTGAACCTTAACTATCGGGATATCTCTAGAGCATAACAACCTAACATCTCTAGCCAAAATGGAGACTGGCTTCTCTACAAAGGACAAACTCTCATCTAATTGTACCGTGTCCCAACGAATGACATAAGACTCATCCAAACTGTAACTCCGTAGCATGGAAACATGAAAAAATGGATGAACGGCTGAAAAATTAGAGGGCAATGCCAACTCGTAGGCCACATCCCCTATAGTCCGAAGAGTCTCAAATGGTCCGACATACCTAGGGCTAAGCTTGCCCCTCTTACCAAACCTCATCACACCCTTCATGGTGACACATGAAGTGTAATGACCCTCCCATTCATTTCCCTCATTTTCATGTATTTTCAGTGTTTAGAGCTTTTCTATAACTGCCCCAAGTTATTTATGACTTACTGGGATCGACGGTTCAATTTTCGGGTAGTTCGTTTGAGAATATTATTTATCTCGAGCGTGTTGCAAAGAATTTGTGGAGGAGCCTGTATCTATTTTATCCAGAGATGTCAGACAGTTACGCATCTGAGATATTCCAATAGTTAAGGTTCAGTGGCGTCACCGTTCAGTTGAGGAGGCCACTTGGGAACTTGAGCGTGATATGAGAGCCCAGTATCCCTACTTGTTCATGTCTTCAGGTATGCACTTATTGTTGACTTTCGCAAACGAAAGTCCTTTTAGTAGTGGATATTGTAATGACCCTCCCAGTCATTTCCCTCGTTTTCATGTGTTTTCAGCATTTAGAGCTTTTTTATAACTGCCCCAAGTTATTTATGACTTGTCGGGATCGACAGTTCAATTTTCGGGCAGTTCGTTTGAGAATATTATTTATATCGAGCGTGTTGCAAAATATTTAAATTAAATTAGAATTTGGTAGAATGATATATCTATACTACTTTATAAAAGTTCTATAATTTATTAATAGTTTTAAACGGAGATAGTAAATCTAAATGTGTTAAAATAATATTTTTATTTTATAGAGGTTTTGTTCGAAATAATTTTCTATTAATTATGGTATATTTAAAATATTGTATCGCACTTCTTTTTTTTCTCCTGAGCATATCTATATGCCTCGACAGTTACTTATGTATTTATTATTTATACCCCGGACCTAGCATGCTCCCTCACATTTTAGCTTGCTTATATTATATTGACCTCAGTCGGCCGATGATGCCTATTGAGTACCCGTTGCCCCAGTACTCATACTGCACTTCTGCATCTTTTCCCCGATGCAGATCAGGGCACTAGTCGATGGTTTTGACGTGACACTCTTCTCAGCACTGACTCCGGAGTAGGGTGAGCTTACTGACGTCCGAGGCAGATCCTATTCCATCTTACTGTATAGTCTTTTGCTCTCGAGATTGTAGTACTTGTTGTATATATTTGATTTCTGTCTTGTATTTTGGGTATGTCTAGTAGTGGATCTTGTACCAACCTCACCAGGTCTTGAGAGGGGTTCTTGACTTTATATATTGTCCTCCTTCTTCTCAATCTTGGTATGATTATATATTTTGATTATGTTTTTATATTTCTAGCATGTTTATTAGTATGGCTACTTCCACTTCATCTCTATTTTCTGAGATTCCGCCCGTTAGCCTGTCGCTCCGGGCTAGGGTTTGGATTGCCTACTAGTGGGTTACGATAGGCCCCATCATGACTCAAAAAATTAGGTCGTGACACGAAGGAAGACTCAATATCCAACACTAAACTTCAAGGCACGAAGTCTACAATCCGTATAATTCTTTTGCCTACTCGGGGCCACTCGAAGCCTATCCTGAATCACACGAACTCTATCCAATGACTCATGAAGAAAGTCCGTACTTCGAGGCCTAATATCAAGAGTCTCAAACCAACCAATCTGAGAGTGACAACGCCTACATATAATGGCTCAAAAGGTTCCATCTCAATACTTGAATGGCAGCTATTATTATACGCAAACTCTGCCAAGGCTAGATGCTGCTCCCACTGACCTCCAAAATCCATGATACATGCACTGAGAATATCCTCCAAAACCTGAATAGTTCGCTTTGACAGACCATCGGTCTGGGGATGGAATGTTGTGCTAAGGTCAAATCGAGTACCCAACTCCTCCTGAAAGGTCCTCCAAAAGGTAGAAGTGAACACAGAACCTCTATTAGAAATAATAGACACGGGCACCTTATAAAGATGAATAATCTCACGAACATAGATCTGACCCAACCTCACGGCACTGAAGGACACCTACATAGGGATGAAATAGGATGATTTGGTCAATCAATCTATGATGACCCAAACACTACCAGAACTACGGGAGGTACAAGGCAACCCAGTCACGAAATCCATAGTGATCCTCTCCCACTTCTACTCGGGAATGAGTAAATTCTGAAGCAAACCACCCGGTCTCAAATGCTCGGCCTTCACCTGCTGACAGTACAAACAACGAGCCACAAAATCCTCTATATCATTCTTCATAACACCCCACCAGAAATGTTGTCTCAAGTCATGGTATCTTGGTTACCCCGGCTGAAAGGCATTTCAATGCTCAAACAAGGATAAAATACATCAAATAAGGCCCCACATGGCCATCACATAATAACAAGTCTCTCAATTCAATATCAACACCACATAAGCCCCCATACGGGCACAAAATCACATATATAAGCTCAAAATGTAAATCCCATTGCCATTTTCCCCGACCCATAGCATACTTTACCTAAATATTAGATACCCAGCTCAATATGAAACAAGGCAAACCATAACTTACCTCGTGATGTCAAACCCAATCCAAAAATCCTCGCGATCGCGGGAGATGTCCCTCGTAACCGCGATGCGGAACCCGACTTGGTCCACCAATACTAACCCATTGCATTTGCAATAGGCTCACCAAATGATCGCGATACACTACTTGGTCCAACCTCGTGATCGCGACACATGGCCTCGTGACCACGATAAAGGGCCTGTGCTGCACCAGATACCAGTAATTTGCTGGTTTTTGGCAAGTCTTCGAACGGACCCTCGAGATTCATTTGGGATCCGATAGAAATAAACCAGATATGCTACTAGGCTAATTCAATGTTCTGAACTTAATGGAGACGTCGAATTTTTGAAAAAAGATTGCTTTCAACAAAATGGCCCTCGAGACCCTCTTTTCAAGTTTTTTGAACCAAGGGTCAAAATGACATTTAAAAGCCATGAAACCCAACCAACCTTGCTACTAGACCAAAATCGACATTTCATATTTACTAGCGTAGTCTGTTTTGCCATCCGGCACTCGAATCAAGAAATATTGATCGAAGTCAACTATAGGCTCTCAAAGCCTCCAAAAGAACTCAAATCCAACCAAAAACCCTCTCAAAGGCCTTGGGAACCGTGCCAACCACTCCTAAGCCTCAAAACAATACATAACACATATGGGGAAGGGTAAAATGGTTAAAACACAATAGAAAATGCACAGAATCAGGTCATTACAGTTTGACATGTAAGAACAATAAAAAAAATTGGAAACCAACTTTTACATCCAAGCAATAAATATTTCATGATAGTCAAGAATTGAGCAGTAGAAAGATTTTATGGTTGTTGAAAATATTTCCATACATTGGATATCTTGTGATATGTTGAACTCGTGCATACATATACTAACAATGTTTGGCATATTTTCCCTTTGGGGATGCCGTAAACTATTTGAGGAGGAGGCAAAAAGGAGACTATCCTCATGCCTCTCCCACATAATGTACAACAACACTCGGTTACCTACTAACCTTCTTGTATAATCCTCATCCTCCACATCTCCCTATCAACGATTATGTCCTCAGTAAGATGAAGTTTCACCATATTAGATAGCTCACGATATCTCTAAATCCCTTTAAACAAAAGTATGACTTAAAACATTGAACTATCAAAATAAGCATCTCACTTTATCAACAAACAACAATAGGAAAAAGGCATAGCTAACTAATGCATAAGTCACCAAAAAATCAACTAAGTTACAAAAACATTACCTTCCTTTCAACATCTTTTTTATAGCCCTAAGCTTTTTTCCACCCAGTGGGGTTCGGATATGTGACGTGTAGCTAACCCACGTACACCTACCACTAGACTAATGCCTTGGGGATAGACAAATCATCAATATTTGAATATCTGAAATAAAGTAGTGGAAGAACTAAGTTTTCAAATAGGTAAATTGGATCATTCATGTCTGTTTTATAAGGAGGTCAAAATCATATTACCTTGGTGCCTACTATAGGTGGGAGATGACACATGCCCCAAGGAATTAGTCAAATTGCCCGCAAGCTAGTCTAGATACCACAACAAATTATCAGGAAAAAAAAGACCAATATAGGTTAGCATAATATTAAGTGATTTCTTCCTATTTTTCCTAGCCTCATTGGGTAGAGTTACCTGGTACTTACTAAAGGTGGAAGATGACACGTGCCCCATGAAATTATCGAGGTGCTCGCAAGCTGGTCAAGATACCACAATTAGCTGGAAAAAAAGGAGGCCAGTATAGGTTAATAGAGCATTAGGTGATTTCTTCCTATATATCCTGGTATTGGTGGGCAGAGTTATTGTTTCCTATTGCAAGTGGGAGATGACACATGCCAATTAGTCAAGTTGTCGACAAACTGGTCTAGATACCATAATTATCGGGAAAAAAATAGACCAGGAAAGGTTAACTAACATTAGGTGATTTCTTATAATCTATCGTGGCCTTGATGAACAAAGTTACCTGATTTGGAAACCACGATTATTGAAAAAGAAGAAGAATATTGGTTAACAATCAACATAAACATAATGGAAAAGGGACAAATATGCCCCTAAACTATGATAATGGTACATATATACCCTCTGTCATACTTAGGGCACACATATGCCCCTACCATTACTGAAATAGTACGTATATTTCCCTCACACTAATGGTAGGAGCATATGTGTATCCAAAGTATGACGGAGGGTATATACGTACCATTTATCATAGTTTAGGGGTATATTTGTCCCTCTTCCATTTTACTTTTTTTATCCCAAATAATTAATCCAAACCCACTATCCGAACCGATCTCAATTAAAACCCAAGAGACACCTATCTAACGGACGCTTTTTTCCCACCCCTATAACGATATACGCACAATATAGTAACACCCACTACTACTAATTTCAAAATAAAAATCATTAACCTATAACACCCAAAAACAATACCAAATAAATTGAATCCCTCATGTTTCAATTTCCAGCAAAATCTAGTCGAAAAAACAACCCACCACCGGTCAACACCACATAGTCACCATCTCCGTAGAATCAGAAATACCCCACCGGCAAACCATCGCTGCACTCTTAGCTTCAGCCACCTCCGACCTAATCTCCACTCCCTCCAACTAGTAAACTCCAACTAGCAGCAACGATCAATCATTGCAATTTGATTGGGGTTCAAGTTTAAGTGAAAAATAGAGGGAATATCGAATTTAGAATAAAAAATAAAGGTCGGCTCGAGTTGATTTGAAATTGGGTGGGTTGGGTAGTGGGTTTGAGTTAATTATTTGGGACAAAAAATTAAAATGAAAAAGGGAAAAATATATCCCTGAACTATGATAAATGATACGTATATACCCTCTGTCATACTTTGGGTACACATATGCCCCTACAGTTAGTGTGAGGGGCATATACGTACCATTTCATTACGGTAGGGGCATATGTATACCCAAAGTATGATAGAGGGTATATACGTACCATTTATTGTAGTTCGGGGATATGTTTCTCTCTTTTCCGTAAACATAATAAAACTATGATAAAGGAAATAGGATCACAACTTACAAGTGTAATATAAGCTTTACCAGAAATGAGACGAACTTCACGGCTGAATCATTTGAGAAGTAAACAAAAAAGAGAGAGAAGGCCCATTTTTAAGGCTTTAACTCTTGGGCCAAGTGTACAAAAAGCCCATGTATGGTCTTTGAAGTTACCCCATTTTTCGGAAACATTCTCTCTACCTACCCGAGGTAGTGGTATGTCTGTGTACAATCTATCCTCCCAGAGATGTTGGTTTTTGTTGTTGTCTTTGTAGTTATTTCCTCACTTTTACTTGTCACATTTACTTTTCGGAAGACAAATTGAATGAACTTTAGCCAACACTTTAAGATATATTGTTTCATCATTTTAATATGAGAAGGATTGCAACTTATAGTATTTTTCGTGTAGCTTTTGAATATCTAATTTAAGATTTAAAATATTAAATTACTCTAATTCAATTATGTTCTTAAAAATTAGTCAAATTGGCGAAATGTAACATGTAAAAGTGAACGGAGGGAAATATTTTCTAAGTAGATAAACTTAAAAAAAGCTTTAAAAATGAGCATAATAAATTAAATAACGATTCCAAAAAAAAATAATGTGGAATTGTGCATTTAGCCCTACTAATTCGAAGATTTTAAAGTTTTTAGAGTTTAGCCTCTTCCAACATAAACTTTTAAATATTTGGGTTTTTAATTTTAATTGCAATTTACTTTAGACCATTGGATTTGAAGTTTGAACGATTAAAGCTAAAGGTATAAAGTTCGAATGTAGTTTTAAGATCTTCAATTAGACTCTTCATATTTGAAGATTTAAAATTTTCATTTTCAAATTATAAAGTTGTGCTTTGATAGTTTAGAACATCAAACATAAAAGTATGGAAAAAAAGAATAGATAGTTAGAATTATCTAAAATTTGTCAGAAGTGATTAACTGTAAACAATTTTGAAGAAGTGAAACTAAGATGTCATTTGACTAGATTCACTTCAGTTGCTTGTTGAATATATGGGCTTGGAATCTAAACAAACTAGTTCACAACTTTTTATGTTAAAAGAGAAAGCCCACACTCCTGGAGGGACAATTTTAAGGGCAAACAACATAAATATCGATAGTTAATCTCGACATTTTACATAATTACTAAAAATCTCAATTTTGGGTTTGTCGAGATACATAATTAGCTCCTGATACATCTAACGAAGATACAATTTTTTTTTTTGTAAAGATACATAATTAGCTCCCGATTTTTTTTTTGTTTTGGGTCTGTTGAGATACATAATACATCCAACGAAGATACATTTTTTCTTTTGTAAAGATACATAATTAGCTCACAATATATTTTTTCCAATTATGGGTCTGTCGAGAAAAATAATTAGCTCTCGATACATCCAATGAAGATACATAATTAGTTGAGATTTTTGTAATTACTTTGTAAGTGTGGGAATTTATGTAAATATGATAAGTTAAGATGTATGTTTATCCACTTCAATTAATGTGAAGGTGTTAAATTTGACACGAAATTTAAGAAAAAAATAAAGAATTTTGAAATTTGTTGTTTAAAGTGAGTCGCAGAAATTATGTAGCTAATGGGAATTTTGAAGATAAATTGTTACTCCCTCCATTTCATTTTACTTGACCGTTATATCAAGAATAAAAATTTATTTTTTACTTTTCCAAATCAACAACATACCTAGTGTATTCTCATACAGTGGGGTTTGAGTCTCTTTTACTTATCCATTTTAGCAAATCAGAAAACATTATCATTATTTTTTAATATTATCGTTATTATTAAATAACTACATAAGGTATTAGTAGTCAAATTAAGATTTTCAAAGATTAATAAATTAGATTAATTTAATAAAATAAATCACTAATAAATATTTTGTGAACACATGATCTTCTTCTTTTGAAAAGTGGTTTAGTGGGGAGGGGGTAGGTGGGGGGCATATGAGTTAATTTGAATAAACAAAGAACAAAACTGAGTTTGTACTGGACTGCGAAATTTGCTTATATGATCTAATAAACAAAAAATAAAAGAACAGTTATTCTTAAGAAAAGTGATAAAATCGTAAATTTTTTTAATCCAATTAAAATAAAAGTGATAACATAGTAAAATTTTTAGTCGAACTAAAAATGTTTAATAAGTTGAAAAACATAAGGTGGAAATGACCAATTTATGTTTCTTGATTAAATTGAGTTTATAAATACTTCAAATATTAACTAGCTACGTAAATAACATAAAAATGAAAGGCCAAATTCGAATATATTAGAACAGAATCATGGGCAAAAAGTTATAGACTTGCACTTCTGGTACTGATATTGAACTTGCTTCCTCTTGTTCCCATTCATTTCTAATAAATACTTAATCTACTAAATCATGTCACTTCAATGACCGACTTTCTGATGGCATTGCCTAACTGGGACGCCACTTTCTATTCACTGTCAGAATTCATATCCCCATGCTCAGGTCAGTCCTCAATCTCAGTAGGAGGGCCTGGATTCTTCACCTAAAAAGACAAAAATGATAATGGAACTTAGAGATGATGTGATTACAACAATGAAAAAATAGATGCAAATGATAAGAAACAAGTATACGATCTTGATGAGAACCTTGAGGTAATTCAACAGTTTGAGCTGCAGAACCTCACTTTCCTGTTTGATATTCTCAAATACAATCTTGCACCTGTTAATATTTCTGAAGTAAATACCATCATCAACAAATAATAATGTTTTAAATTTCCTTCTTAGATCTTATGCTTCAAAATTTTCATCCTTTACATTGTTCCACATGGAATCGATTTGATGCGTCACTCTTGCAGCTCCAAAACTGCAAGCACATAGAGTACACTTGGTTACTAGACAAAATAAAAACAGGAAGACATTGGCAGCAGGTAAACACATGATACCAATTCATAGGCCGACAAAAAGTACCTCATTTTTACTTTCCATTTGATCACCTTTCCCGAAAGGAAAAAAAAGAACGACGAAAAAAGAAAAAATTACCGAAATAAGGAAAAACGATCCAGGAAGACAAGAGAAAAGAGAACACTCACTCTGAGCTTTTCTCCCCAAATTGAATAAGGAGCCAGTTTATCGAAAGAGAATTGTAGGGAGGTCCTTGCCTGTATACATAAATATCAAACCTGTGAATGGGAAAGAGGCAAAGAAGTTTAAAAAAGAAATTTAGAGGACATAAATACTTACAGTTGTGGAACCATTAAGTCAGTAAACTTAATAGCATGACTGAAATATGCAACACAAATTTCCTCAAGACGGCCCGGAGTGTCAGTTGCATACCTTTCTAGTTCAAGAAACTGATCATCAAGAATTTGCTGCAAAAATAAAAATATTAGTTTCCATTTTGAATAAAAAAATTCATTCTAGTTGTTTTTAGCTGGTGTACTCCCTTTAAGAAAAATACCCATGCCTAGTAAGAAGTTTTTACTAACTTGTCCATTAATCAAACATTTAAAAAAAAGTAACTCTTTAATGATTTTTTGGTTATGTAACACTCCATTATCAAAATAAGGGTAAAACTGAAAGAAAAAATCAATGCCTTATTGATTATTTTTTTGATAAACGTAGTGTACAGGCACGCCAGATTGCATATACCTTGATTATTTTGGGGGGATACCGGCCAGCTCCCACCAGCAATAGGTACCAAGTAACTCTATCCACTAATTAAGGTTAGGATAGATAGGAAGAATCCCTTATTATTGATTTTGTGATAAACTACACATTTTGAATCAAAATGAAAAGGTAAAAACTCATCGAATAAGGATTGCCACAAATTGGCAACGTATTGAGCGAATTGGTTTGCCATTATAGCGAGTTTCTTCAATTCTAGCAGATAGGATGTGAAGGAAGGAAACTCAGTGCAGAAATGCATTGAACCCATTACGCGTTTATATAGGGTTGATGATCTAGGGTAATATGCATGACACTTGTACAAACACGTGAGAGGACGCAAAAAAACAAATGTAGTTATTTGCAACTGAATGACAACTATTTGCTTGTTCTGAGTAGATTTACCGTATCTACTCCTGTACTCGCATGAAACAAAATAAGAGTCTAGAAATTTATAATGAAACGGTTTAAGATTCTCCAATTATTTTTCTTTAAATTAGTAAAATTCATTGAATGCACAAACCTGGCGCGCACCAAGTTTTTCAATAATTTCAAGGCATCATGCCTGAGATAATTAAATAAGACACTATTGAGAGTCTTCTATTTCTGCAAAATATCTTTTAGACCCTTAGATAACTTCTTATGTCTCTAGAAGTCCCCTTTAGTTGAATGTATCAACAGATTGTAGACTATGTAATTACAAAAATTAAGTGACCAAGAATTTTAAATATATTAAGTTGATAAGTGATGAGAACATAATATGAGTACTTTTCTACGTTTCTCACTTCTATTTCTAACTGAATATTGTACTTCTAATTCTTTGATAGTTATGCATAGTTGTGTATGAAACTTTTACCAATTCTTAAAGGAACTAAAATTCTGAATTTTGACCACCTATTAACTCTATCATTATGGACAAATGAACATGACATCCGAAAAGGTGTTTCTCAAAGAAACAAAAATAGAAAAGAATAGAATAAGGAAATTAAGTACTCCTTTCACTCTATTTAAAAAGACATTGTGAGAATGGATGTTGAAATAAAGGAACTAAAGTGATTTGAATGCCTTGGAATAACTGGTAAAGTTGTTGTCATGTGACCTGGAGGTTACGAGTTCAAGCCATGGAAATAGCATCTTGCAGAAATGCAAGGTAATACTGCGTACAATAAGCCCTTGTGGTTGTTAGGCCCTTCCCCATACCTTACGCATAGCAGGAACAATAGTGTAACAAGCTGCCCTTATGATCATAGACAATGTACAAAGGGAAGGTCCGTGCACTATAGCTCCCGCTATGTTAGGATAATATTGAACCTAGTTTGTAATTATCTGTATTTAGTTGTTTTGATCTGTTAGCTACATTATGTACATCAAACAATATATAGGTCTATGTAATACTACTACAAAATACAAGAGCCTCAAAATATCAACTTGGTATCAAGAGCCATGACAAATTCTTATTTTTCTTCCTCCCCCCTCCCCACTCCAATCACTCCTGTACTTCCAAATCCTCCACCAACTATCTCTAACATCAAGGGTTTCATACATATTGAACTTACGTATCTAAAATATCGATCTGACTTGGAAGGAAGTCTTTCTCACAGTCTTGAAAAGCCAATAATCTTCTTCCTTTGATCGAAGGTTCAATTCCCTACCCATCTCCCACACATGAAGAATATCATTTATGGATTTAGTGTGATACTATCACCCTATGTTGGATCAATGCCAATCTTTCACCATTAGTTCTTAATTTTCTCCTAAACTTTGCATGCAAAACTTCTAAAGAAGCGTGGAATACTTTAGCCTCTCTTTATCTTGATTAAGTATCCTCTTCAATCAAAAATTTAGAATTCAAGAGCCTCACATTCCATGGAGGAATATCTTCAAAAGCTGCACTCTATTGCCGGTTCTTTGAGAGCTATCGAAAAATCTGTCACAGAGGATGATCTTGTCACACAGGTGTTGAAAGGGTTACCTACTTCCTACCGTACTTTTGATTCTGGACTCAATGCCACTGAGTCACTCCCTTCATCTTCTTAGGGCCACTCTTTTTAACCGAAGAAGCCCATATAAATGCCGAAACACTGATGATTCCACTAAGAGAAATTGACATAAATAACCTCGGATCAATATAATAGCCAGCAAATATGTATTTTGGTATATCAATGTATGAAAAATATAGATATACATTTTTGATACAAAATAATATATATTTTTATATATTTAGCTAGCGAATGTAAATATTTTGAGGCGATCAGCCAAATATGTAACTTGCCAAAAAAAAATCTTAAGTAAAAATTTATGTAGCTAATTAGAAGTCTTAAGTTAAATTGTTACTTACTAAATATGAAAAACGGTCAGTTTTTTAGATTGATTAAAAAGAAATGAATATTACATAAGGAGAACCTTAATAGCTTAGGTTCCCGATTTTATAATCCCCTCTCTTGTTTCTCTTACTCCCAATTTTTTTTTAAAAAAGAATGTCACATAAATTGAAACGGAGAAAATATAAAAGGAAAAAAGAAAGAAAATGACAACCAAACTTGAACTACATATTGATTTTTAGTAGAATCAAGAATTAATATAGTGTTATCAAATTTGTCACCTTTGATGACTTGGTCGATTTGAATCGCCACTTGCCAAATGGCACTTAAATTATTTGAATATTTTCACCTTATTTCATATCATTCATTGACTTATTATATCAAATAACACTGCCCCATTAGTTGTTGTTACACTTGTGACACGTATTAAATCAGATTCCACGTGTGAGATTTCACTGCATATGTTATTATTATTGTGATATTGTCTTAAAAATATTAAAAAGCTTGGTCAAGCACTGTCAGTGCGACGAGAAAATAAAACATCACCTTTCTTTTATACACGAAATAGTAAATTGATAATTTATTTTTATATAGGGAATATATATAACTTAACACATAAATATAAACAGAATGACTTTTTCTTTCCTTGTGTAGATTAATTAATTTGTCCAAACTTTCAAGTTGGTCAACATAAATTCTAAGTTGATTCTTTCTACGTAATTGTACACACTCTTTAAGGACATAGATGTAATTTTATTGAATATAAATATATTAAAACTTAGAAAACCAAATTCATGGCACTTGGGTTGTTGTCCAACCCCCCACCCACGTAGTGTAGCATAAGGTTTGAGGTTTTTTCATCTATATATATTCAAATCAACCATCACAAATTACCTATTTTCATTCTACATGGATAAAGATTTCGATCTTGATTTGGCATTAACGGTGATTGGAATTTCAGGCGGTGACACAATAGAGCCACCATCGTGGTGTTCACCACCTTCCAATGTTCACGATGAGAGTAGTCAAGTTCAACTATTGCGTATGGATAATTGTGAAAATGGCCTTTGTGTAGTATGTATGGAAGGTTTTCAAAGAGGTCATGTTGATGATCATGGCAAAAAAGTCCCTTGTGGTCATGTTTTTCATGCAAATTGTCTTGCCAAATGGCTCTCCGTTTGTAATTCTTGCCCTCTTTGCCGTTTTAAAGTCATCGCAAACAGTTTCTCTACCTTCACGAGGTAGGAGTACCCTCCCCACACCATAATTGTGGGACTACACTAGGTAGTAGTTGTGGTTTGTTGTTTCAGACTCTCTGCCACTTGACACGGAGCGGTAGAATTTAAATTTGATCGTCTATACTTTCAAGGTTTTTAACATTAAATTTATTTTATATCAGGAATAACAGGTTCATATATATTTCGGTGAGTCTCAGTTTATGTAAACTAATTTTCTTTTTAGTTCGTCTAGAAAAGAATGATCCTTTCTCAACAATTTAACTTCACTTTCTGTTTTACCCTTAATAAAATGATCAAAAATCCTAATTTCTTTCAATAACCTTGTGCCCAATCAAATGAATTCGCAGGAAATTGAGACAGAGAGATCTAGTAAAATTTATTGAAAGTTTAACTAGTAAGTTTTTAGATATATACCTATGTTTCGCATTGAAAATATTGGAACGAGTTAAATCCATCCCAAAACGAAGAGCTACATCCGTGACACCTCATCATATGATGACCAATTAGAAGTAGAAGACTGCTGGCATGAGAGACGGCAGACGGAAGATGGCTCAATTAGATTAGTACATAATTTAATTTAATTTAATTTAATTTATGTCTTCCTCATTGGATGTATCTTGATCCAATTAAAATAAAAGAATAATTAAAATGATGGTCCTAAGAAAAGTGATAAAATCGTAAAAATCTTGATCCAATTAAAATAAAAGTGATAATATAGTAAAAATTTTGATCAAACTAAAAATAATTAATAAGTTGAACAAAATAAGGTGAAAATGATCAACTTATAATTTTGATTAATTTAAGCTTATAAATACTTTAACTATTTATCAAATAAGTAAATACCATAAAAATGAAAGGCCAAGTTCGAATTATTAGAACAGAATCATGGGCAAAAAAAGTAAAATAGACTTGCACTTCTGGTATACTGATATTTTTATTTTTATTTATTTTTTTATTTTTTATTTTTTATTTTTTATTTTTTATTTTTTATTTTTTATTTTTTATTTTTTATTTTTTTTAGAGAGAGAACTCATCACATCACTGGTATACTGATATTGAATCATAGCTAAAATGGTTTGTATTAAGCACAACTGATTGAATGTTTGGTGTGTAAAATGATTCCCATAAAGAAGGGGTATGTAAAGGGAATTATTTGACTCAACCTCAAGAGGTAAAATATGTGTTAGCCTTCTTTTTAACTTTTTTATAATTATAGTGTTTGGGTCAACTTTCGTATACCTTGCCTAAATTCATGGAATACCTACACCTTTCACCAACAACAGATATTAGGTAACTCCGTCCATCAAAGCTAGGACATATAGGAAGAATCACCTAGTGTTTTTAACTTTCCTTTTTGTATGTTTCTTACACACTGTTTCTCTTCTTTATTGAAGGTTTTTAGGAGTACTAAATTAATGTGTCCTATTATTTGTCAAGGATTAGTTACATTTGTTATTTTGTGTATATCATTGTTTCTTATAGCTTGTTTTACCTAGGGTGTGTTCGGTAAGAGGGAAAATATTTTTCATAAAATAAGTGACCTTTTTTTTTTTTTTTTACTTATTTTCTTGTATTCGATAACTAAGTAAAAAATATTTGTATACAAACTAGACATATATTATGGGAGCTAGGTGGGAGGTGCGGGACGGTGGGAGTTGGGACTACGAGGGTGAGGTAAAGATAAGGGGTGTTGGAGGGTAGGGAGGACTCAATTAATGTGAAATATCATTTGTGGAACTACTCGTTTTCTCTACTTCCACCGGGGAAGTCAGTTTCATCATTTTTAAAGAACTTGTTTTCATAGAGAACATATTTTATAAAGTTTTAACTGACCGAACACGAAAAAATAAAAAAAATTCTAAAAAATGTTTTTATGTATACCGAACACACCCTTATATATCACATTATAATGAACCAATACCATACCAGTATATCATCCTACAAGTGGGGTCTGTGGACGTTATAATTTGTTTCAATTTGTTTGTCTGATTTTGACTTGCACAAAGTTTTAAAAAGTAAAAAAGATTTGAATCTTGTTATTTTGAACTAAAGATATGTAGAATAAACCAAAATATCTTTTAATCTTGTGGTCTTAAATATGCTATGTAAAAAGTTAAAATAAAAAAATTGTCAAAAAAAAAAAGAGACATTCTTTTGAAACGGACAAAATAAGAAAGTAAGTCGAATAAATTTAACAGAGCGATTGAGGGAGTACCAAATTCTCATAATTTAACACCCCTCCTAGGCACAACCATATACAAAACAACAAAGAAATCAGAGAAAAGGAACATAAAAAGAGACAGGTTCAATACACTCTCATTAAACAACAACATGAAAATAGACTACACAGTCACATGACCATAGATAGAACTCAGATCAATGACTCTATTTTTTAACACTATAATTAGGGATACAATGAAAAAGAAAGATTGAATTTGCTTCCTCTTGTACTCATTTATTTCCATGACATACTTAATCTACTAAATCCAATTCCTTCACCAACTGATCGGTTTCTGATGGCATTGCCTAACCAGAGAAGTCACGTTCACTCGCTATCAGAATTCATATCCCCGTAGTCTGGCTAGTCTTCTAGGTGGACCTTGAATCTTCACCTGAAAAGACCAAAAGGAGAACGATACATAGATACGGAGTGATTACAATAGTGAAAAAATAGATTCAAAAGATAAGAAACTATTATACGATCTTGACGAGAACCTTGAGGTAATTCTCCAGTTTTAAATGCAGAACCTCACTTTCCCGCTTGATATGCTCAAATGAAATTTTGCACCTGTTAACATTTATGAAGTTAATACAATCATCAACAAATAATAAAGATGTAAATTTCCTCCTTATATCTTACGCTTTAAAATTTTCATCCTTGACATTGTTCCTCATGCAATCGATTTGATGTTGTAATGACCCTCCAGGTCATTCCCAATGTTTACGCATGTTTATGATGTTTAGTGCCTTTCCATGACTTCCCTAGGTCCTGTATGACTTTATGGGACTGGTAGTACAGTTACCTGGCAGTTTGTTTGACTTTTAGAGTTACTTACCTATGTTGAATTTTTTGGTAGTCAGGTATGGCTCCTGGGCCTAAACCCCTGTTAAACGGCCTCGGATACCATTTCTGACCGTCTCATCGGATCCAAAATATTGACTTTAGGTTAGGTAGACCTTTGGTTTGGGTCTTGAGGTTCCCGAACTTGTTTTGGGTGATAGGCCGACTATTGGCTAAGTTGAATTAGCCCTTGGGGCGTGGCCCCAGTTTTAGTTGGAACGACCTCTAATAGAAATTTCAACAGTTCTATTGAGTTCGAAGCATCAAAATTATTTAGTTAGCATAGTTTGTTTGCGTGGACGGGACTCCGGATCGATCCCGGACACATAGTCGAAATTGCCCGGACTTAGCCATTTTTGGCATTGGCCATGCACTTAAGCAGCCATAGGCACGCCTTAGCACTAGGTGCTTTAGCGCCAAGGCACTTTAGTAGCCAAGGGCATGGCTAAAGCGGTCCTAAGCGCTTAAGCGACCTTTGGCTCCTCTTTAGCGGCCAAGCGGTGGAAGCTTTGGAGCGTTTAAGCAGCCATAAAGGTGCTTAAGCGGCCATAAGGGTGCTTTAGCACCACCTGCCTTGGCTATATATAGACAATTCACCTTCTCTCTCATGTTTAAACGAACAAAGTCCATAGAAACACCATTTTTAGAGCTTCAAGCTCTTATATAAGCTTGTATAGCAAGGTCCAAGCTTGGAACTTACATATTTAAGTTCGTGGCTTCGTTCTCGACATTTCTACTATATGTTTTCCCAGTTTTATGGTCATTTACATTTCTGTTGGTATTGTTATTAGTATTTGAGCTGTGTATTGAGCTCAGATGATAAGCTAGATGTTATGAATATTCGTCAAGGTGAGATTTGGGAGGCTGTGATGATTTAGATTTGGCTGGTTCCATAAGCAGGCCCCATGTGAGTTGTCCGGTCATTTTCTGACCTAGTGACATATGGGTATCATTGGTTATATTTTGACGTCTAGTTTTTCATTTTGATAGCTTGACAACAATTGGAGGCCTCTCAGAAGGGGAAGACTCCAGCTTAGCGGGTTCTTTGGCAGGCTTACAGTGGCATCCAGATAGGCTAGGATTACCTTCCCTTGCACATAGATTGGGTTTATATGTGATGTATGTATGTTGTTGAGCTGGTATTAGGATGGTATTGTAGTTATGGTGTTGGCTTGTTGTAACTAGCCTATAGTTAGGCAAGATATACATAAGCCCAATCTCAAGTAACTAGCCTATAGTTACAACAAGCTATAGGGAAGGTACTGCAAAAATTTCCCATCAAGAATTTACTGCAAATACACAAAATATTAATTTCCATTTTGGATATAAAAACTCATTCTAGTGGGTTTTAGCTCGCGTACGTCCTTTAAGAAAAATACTCATGCCTAGAAAGTAAGAAGTTTTTACTAACTTGTCCATTAATCAAATATTTGAAAAACAAAGTAGCTCTTTAATGTTTTTTGGTTATCTAACACTCCATGTATCAAAATAAGGGTAAAATTGGAAGAAAAAAAATCAATGCCTTATTTTTTTTATAACCGTGTGTCCAGGCCAGCTTGCGTGCAGCTCGATTAATTCCATGAGATACCTGCCATCTCCCACCAGCAACAACTACCAAGTAACTCTATCCACTAACTAAGGTTAGGATAGATGGGAAGAATGACTTATTATCAATTTTGTGAAATACTACACATTTAGAATCATAATGAAAAGGTAAAACCTCATCGAATAATGATTGCCGCAAATTGACAACATATTGAATGAATTGGTTTGCCATCCTTTTTCATATCGAGTGTCTTGAAATATAGTAGATAGGATGTGAGGGAAGGAAACTTAGTGCAGAAATGCATTGAGCCTATTGCACGTTTATATAGGGTTGATGATCTAGGGTGATATGCATGACACTTGTACAAACGCATGAAAGGACACAACACAACAAATGTTTTTATTTGCAACTGAATGACAGCCATTTGCTTGTCGTTACTTCTATATAATCTGGGTAGATTTATCATATCTACTCCTATACTCGTGTGAAACAAAATAAAAGAGAGGTTCAGTTATCCATACTGAAACGGTTTAAGATTCTCCAATTATTTTTCTTTAAATTAGTAAAATTCATTGAATGCACAAACTTGGCGCACACCAAGTTTTCCAATAATTTCAAGGTAAGGTTATTAAATAAGAAATTATTAAAAGCCTTCCATTTATGTAAAATATCTTTTCGATCCTCGGATAACTTCTTTTGTCTCTAGAAGGTCCTCTATTTGAGTGTATCAACATATTGTAGGCTGTGTAATTACAAAAATTAAGTGATCAAGAATTTCAGATATCTTAAGTTGATAAGTGATGAGAACATAACTGTAAGGGGTTGATTTCACAATTAGAACTCGTGGCTTTCTGGTCACTTGACAACACCTTTACCATTTGTGTTAAGGCTCTTCTTAACCCAATAGATATGACACATATCAATTTGTGGCCTAATCTTTCTACCAGATTTTGTGTGAAGCATTTCTCTTCTTTCACAAGGTATATTGAAGACTTCCAAGAAAGGGAAAAACACATTTTACATATATATATGCAGGTGAATTGAGGTGCAATATTCATGCCATACAAATTACAATGATAGTTTTGTTACTTCTCATCTCATAATTTGGACATATGACTACATTCTAACAATCCATAAAAGTAAACAACAATATACCCAGTGTAATCACACAAGTGAGGTCTGGGGAGGGTAGTATGCATGCAGACTTTACCTTTACTTTTGGGAGATCGAGAGGTTGTTTCTAGTGTACCCTTAGCATCCATATAAGTAAATCAAGTATGTCATGAATAGTTGTCTTGAATGTCATGTTGAATCGGCTTTGCGGAATTCCCAACAGATTGTTCACATACGCTTATATCAATTAGCTCGAGTGTAGTTATTTCTGCAAAATCTTGAGGTATCGCATCCAAGTACCAACAAGCCTTGATGAATAGTCGTTCAAGGCATGGAAAGTGTGTACTACTGGCTCTCCATTATCTTATGACCAAATGTTTGAGTATCAATTACTTTAAGCATGAAAACCCTTCCTCAACTACTTGAAGACAAAAATGCAATTGTTATTTTTACTGTTATGATTAGAACAAAACATCGCTAAATGGTCTCAATAACCTGGAAAATGTAGCTCTTCTTGAGATTTCAAGCAAATATTCTAATTTTTGTCTACTTTCCTTAAGGCACTTTGATGAAGGGAGATTTTTTAGCGAGACACGAATCATTAAGTTGGAGTTGAGAGAAAGATTGATATTAATTATATGCCAATTTGTCGTGAATGCTCGCCCTTCAAGTGGGAATGTTAAGCAGGTTTTTAATTATCTATATGGAGAAAATGCCACGATAACTTCTTAAGGGAACTTATCCTGTGGTTTGAAGAATGAGCAACTTAAAAATGAAATGGAAAGCGGTAAGGAAAGTAGTAATTTCATATTATCCATCTGAAGAATACCAGGACTTCAATGTCTATGATTCAAAACACGATCATCAAATTCATACAGGGTAGCAGAGGTCGATATGCCTTGAATGAGATCCCCAGATGAAGGTTTTATAAATTAAATGAGCCCCAGATATCTTTTTTGATAGTGAACTTCTAAAGTATATTTTATGTAAAAGAATATTTTTACAATGTGTATGTCCACAATTTTCATTCATTGTTTTGCATGCAAAGAATTGACAGAGGATATATGTGCAATGGACATATGTAGAAGCTTGTAGAGACATGCATATTCGTTGAAGCTTTTAGAATTTTAAGTGGACTTTTGTTATTTTGGCGTTCGAGTACTATTGCAGATATATTACTATTGAAAGGTGGCAAGTAGTTAAGTATAGTAAGAAAGTCTGTGTTTATTAGTTTTGCACATCCTAAACCCAATAGATGAGAAAAGGAAGTCTGATGCACTAAGCTTCTACTATGTACTGTGTTTGGCGAAGGTCCAGACAACAATGGTCTATTGTACACGATCCTCATTGCATTTCTAAAAGAGGTTGCTTTCACAACTCGAACCTATTACTTTCTGGTCACATGGAAACACCTTTACCATTTGCGTCAAGGCTCTTCTTCACCCAATAGATATGACACATCTCTATTTGTTGGCTAATTTTTCTAAAAGTTCCTGTGTGGAGCATTTTCTCTTCTTTCACAAGGTATATTGAAGACTTCCAAGAAAAGGAAAAACACATTACATAAATATATGCAGGTGAATTGAGGTGAAACATTCATGCCATACAAATTACAATGATAGTCTTGTTACTTCTTATCTCATAATTTGGACACATGACTACATTCTAACAATCCATAAAAGTAAACAACAATATACCTAGTGTAATCATACAAGTGGGGTCTGGGGAGGCTAGTATGTACGCAGACCTTACCCTTACTTTTGGGAGATAGGGAGATTTTTTCTAATGGACCCTTGGCATCCATAAAAGTAAATCAAGTAAAAAATAAATAGGCATGCCAAAAATGCCTAACTAATACGAACCTCTACAGAACTTGCTTAGTTATCTTCAATGTCATGTTGAATCTACTTCGCGGAATTCCCAAGATATTGTGTATAACCCGCTTATATTAATCAATTGAGGATTAGTTATTTCTGTAAAATCTCTAGGTATTGAATCCAAGTACTAATAATCCTTGATGGAAAGTCGTTCAAGGCATAGAAAGTGAGGACTACTGGCTCTCTAATACCGTATGACCAAATGTTTAAGTATCAAGTACCTTAAGTAAGAAAACCCTTCATTAACTACTTGCCACTCCACGCCTACACAAGCATTATATGGTAGTCTGCGGGACTCTAGTTTAGGCAACTTACCAACAATGTTCAAATCCTTCCATGACAAAGAAGTCCTACTAAAAGCTAACTTCTTAAGGTTTTTTGGAAAAGCACCCGGAGAAGGTAGGAGGAGCAATGGTGGTAACTGATTTCTAGGAGGAAAATCTTGTAGAGTAGCCATATGAAATTCCAATTTCTCAAGATGATCTAAGTAGAGATTTCCATCCAGACAGTATGCAAATTTTTCAAAACCAAACTTTTCTCTGTAGGCTCGTGATAATGTAAGTAATTCTAGTCCAGATAGAGGTAACTCAATTATGACATTGTCAATATATCTTATGGTAATATGAAAGGATATCGCGAGACCTCGTGATGTGAAACCTCAAGTATAAAAGTCTGCAAATAATGTAGGCTAGCTATTGATTGAAGAATAGTTAGTGATGATGGTATATAGCTCTGCAAGCCTGGGGAAAGAGTCAAAGCTAGGTATCTCAAGTGAATTAAGTCTAAGTATCACACTAGGAAAAGTAGAACACCTCAATAAAGCAAGATCTAGTACTCTTGCTATCTTGAAACGCGATTACTCTGGATTGAACCCTCGATATCTTTAAAAAAGGAAAATACCGCAGGCGTCACTATTACCACACCTTGCTAAATCTTCCTCACTATTGTTTAATTTGAGTTTTTAAATACATTAAATATTAACTAGATACGTAAATAACATAGAAATGAAAGGCAAAATTCGAATATATTAGAAAAGAATCATGGGCAAAAAAGTAATAGACTTGCACTTCTGGTACTGATATTGAACTTGGTTCCTCTTATTCTCATTCATTTCTATTACATACTTAATCTACTAAATCATGTCACTTCAATGAATAACTTTCTGATGGCATTGCCTAACCACTATGCCACTTTCTATTCACTGTCAGGATCAATATCCCCATGCTCAGGTTGGTCCTCAACCTCAGTAGGTGGACCTTGATTCTTCACCTAAAAAGACCAAAAGAAGAATGAGACATAGAGACGGGGTGATTACAACTGTGACAAAATAGATGCAAAAGATAAAAAACTACTATACTATTTAACGAGAGAACCTTGACGTAATTCTCCAGTTTGAACTGCGGAATGTCACTTTCCCATTTGATATGCTCAAACGTAATTTTGGACCTTTTAACATTTCGAAAGTTATGTCACAACCCAATTTCTTGATTCATGATAGCGCCTACCGTAACCCACCAATAGGCAAGTCAATCCATAGTTCGGAGTGACAAGCAACGGGCTAATCAGCAAAAACCAGAGGAACAAGAGATGAAGAGCACAAACAACAAATAATAAGTAAAAATAGGAATATAAAGAGCTAAGTGTAATATACATACCGAAACAAAAGAGGTAGATGACAGTATATAAAGCTAAAACCCCTCCCAAGACCAACTAGGGTCGGTACAAGATCCACTACTAGACATAACCAGAAAACAAGGTAGAAACCAAATATATAAAACATGTACAACAGTCTAGAGAGCAAAAGGCTATACAGTAAAAGATGGAGTGGGGTCTGCCTCAGAAGTTAGTAAGCTCACCCTGCTCCGTAAATCTGTGCTGAGAAAAGAGTCACAATCGTCAGCTGGTGCCTAGATCTATATTAGCAAAGAGATACAGAAGTGCAGTATGAGTATCAGGCAATGGGTACTCAGTAGGCATCATCAGCCGATTGAGCTCAATGTAATATAAGTAGGCTAAAATACGGGGGTGCATGCTAAGTCCGAATATAAATAATAAATAAATAAGTAATTACCGAGGCGTGTAGATATGCTCCAGAGATAAGTAAATACGATCTGGAGTAACAAATAAATAAATGCATAAGTAAACACACAAGTCAAACATAACCTATCTGGGCCCCCATAAACCCGATAGGCACACACAAAAAGACAATAACCTAGCTTGGTCCCCATAAACCTGCGGGACATACAAGAATAGTAAATCCATAGTCATCAATGTCTCAAAGCTATATCAATATGCAGTAACCACAATAACCAGAAAGGGTACATCGGGCTTAAATCGGTACCAATGGGTAATAACAAGAGGCCAGATACCGGGGTCAAATCGGACACAGTAGATATTAATTATAGGCCATATATATATATCATATCTGTCGAACTTGAACCGAAACTCAAAGAACAACAGTATCGTAACCACGGTACCCTATATCAGAATTCATAACGTGCTATAATTGGGGGCTGGATTTGAACCGGGACACCCAGTAGTCCATAAGCAGAATCACCATACCTGTATCAGTGGTTGGACTCAAACCAAAACTCATCATTGCCAGTATATCAGAAAAGACACAAATATCACAACACAACAGATAAATGGGGAACCTGTTAATCCCAGGCCAACATAAGTATGTAAGTAAAGAAGCTAACCCACAATATTCTACAAGTCAATCCCAGGGTCCTCCAGAGTAAACTGCCTACTATCGGGAAATATATATATAAGTCCAGGTATCTAGTGTAAATCATTGCAAGGTAGGTCCCGATTCTAAGTCAAGACTAGCCATCCCAGTCAAGTGCGGTGCTATTAAGGAATAAAAGGCTAAATAGGTCAAAGGGTATAACTAGGGTAATTCAACCCCACTGTTAGTCTAACAGATCATCCCAAGGCTTAACTATGCCCAATGATGTCGAAGTCTAAACATGTCGAGTATAAAGGTAGCACGGCCTACTACCTAGTCCCGAAACTAAGTCTGGCTATTCTTGTCTATGTCTGGGATAAATCTGTCCAAGTCTGGACTAAGGTCTATCAATCCCTAACCAGCAACAATAATAATAC
Source organism: Capsicum rhomboideum (assembly GCA_031232105.1). NCBI lineage: Eukaryota > Viridiplantae > Streptophyta > Magnoliopsida > Solanales > Solanaceae > Capsicum > Capsicum rhomboideum. Next base: position 109,765,537 of record CP124719.1, on the reverse strand, counting down.
TAACCGACCCCAAGTGGGTCATCTATAGCGTACCACAAGGATAACGAGCCTGGAACATCTACGAGTGTCCCTAACCAGCCTAAAAGGCCTAAACAAAGCACGCGAACAACATGTCTATACTACCAGCCCAACCACTAGCATAATAACATACATACACCACATATAAGCCCAATCTAAGTGTAAAGTAAACCTAGCCTACCTGGACGCCGCCCAAAGCCTACCAAAAAAACCAGCTACACAGGAGCCTTCCCCTTCCGAGAGGCCTCCGACTACTGCCAAGCTACCAAAACAACAAACCACAAGTCACAACATGACTATTGATACCTATATTGCACTAGTTTGAGAAATGTCCGAACAATTCACGTGGTGCTCGCTTATAAACTTGTGAAACCAAAAACATCACAGCATCCCAAATCACCTCGTGACCAATAGTCACAACTAGAACCGCTTAATTCGAGCTCAATATATGGCTCAAATAGAATCAACAAAACCAGCAATCCCAATGCAAATGAAAACTACCGTAAAAACAAGAAAATGTATTTGTAGAAATGATGAGAACGAGTCCATGAACTCAAGTCCACCAACCCCTAACCTCAAACCTCAATGGAATTGCTCAAATATGAACTTTTATAATCAAAAATGGAGTTATATATCTATATGCACCATTTGGACATGTGAAAGAGGTTAAATGGCAAGGCAGATGGCGCTAAAGCGCCCATTTGGTCGCTTAAGGGAACATCGCTTAAGCGCCATAAGTGGCCGCTTAAGCGCTCAGGACTGCTCCACCGCTTGGCTGCTTAAGCGCTGCCTAGGGATGCTTAAGCTCTGATGCGCTAAAGCCATGCCCTTGGCCGGTTAAGCGACTTGGCCTAGCTTGCCCATGACCGCTAAAGTGTTCCTAGGCCTGCTTAAGAACCTAGCGCTAAAGCGTACCAATGGTCACTAATGCGTTCCTAGGCTCGCTTAAGCGTGCCCATGGCCGCTTAAGCGCTTGGCCAAGGACAAAAATGGCTAAGTCTAGGCAACTCTGACTATGTGCCCGGGATTGATTTGGAATCCCGTACATATAAGAAAACTATGCTACCTTAGTAATTTCAATGATCTCACCTCAATAGTGCTGTTGGAATATTCATTCGGGATCATTCCAACAAGAACTAGGGCCCACACCCCAAGGGCTAACTTGGCCTGGCCAATAGCCGGCCTGTAGCCCAAACCAAGGGTCCTCCTAGCCTAAAGTCGATGTTGCAGATCTGTTAAGAAGGTCAGAAATGGAATCCAAGGCCGTTTAGCTGGATTTTAGGCTCGAGATCCATATCTGACTATAGAAACTTCAAAATGGGAAAATAATTCTAAAAGCCAAACGAACTGCCTGGTAATCGAACTATCAGTCCCAGCAAGTCACAAAAGACTTGGGGAAGCTATAGGAAAGCTTTAAGTGCTGTAAATATGCGTAAACATAGGAAATGACCTAGAGGGTCATTACAACATCTACTACTAAAAGGACTTTTGTTCGCAAAAGTCAAAAGTAAGTGCATACCTAAAGACGTGAACAAGTAAGGATACTCGACAGTACCACCGAATCACATGCGACTCATCTGAAATATATTGTCATGACATAGAAACATGGAACACTGGGTGAATCACTGAAAAGGCAGGAGGTAAAGCTAACATATATGCTACCTCCCCAACTGTCCGCAAAATCTCAAAAGGTCCAATATACTTGGGGCTAAGCTTGCCCCTCCTCCCAAACTGCATCACGCCCTTAATGAGCGACACTTGTAAGAAGTCCCTATCACCAAACAAAAATCTCAACGGACAACGCCTACAGTCAGCATAACTCCTATATATACTCTGAGCTACCTGTAGCTGTCCTAAATAACCCAAACTCGATCCAAGGACTCATGGAGCAAATTTGTACCACGAGGGATGACCTATGAAGTATCAAACCAACCAACAGGAGATTGACATAGTCTACCATACAAAGCCTTCAATGAAGCCATATAGATGCTAGAGTGAAAGCTGTTATTTTATGCGAACTCTAGTAATGGTAGAAATTGGTCCTACTGACCCCCAAAGTCTAACACACAAGTGTAGAGCATATCTTCCAATAACTGAATAGTCTGCTCTGACTTCTCATCGATCTAGGATGAAACGCAGTACAAAGGTCCACCTGAGTACCCAACTCCTTTTGGAAAGTCTGCCAGAACCTGAAGGTAAACTGAAATCCTCGATCTGATATAATAGATACCAGTACCCCATGTAGATGAACTACCTCCTGAATATATATACAGGCCAACCTCACGGCATAGTAGGAAACTCGAATAGGGATGAAATGTGTAGAGTTAGTCAATTAATCCACAACAACCCAAATGCTATCAAAACCACGGGAAGTGTGAGGTAACCCTCTGATGAAATCCATAGTAACTCACTCCCACTTTCACTTGAGAATGGGTAACTGCTGAAGCAAACTGTCGGGTCTTTGGTGGTTGCCCTTTACCTACTGACAACATAATTGTTGAGCTACAAACCTTGCTATATCTCATTGCATACCACGCCACCAATAGTTCTATCTCAGATCTCTATAAATCATAGTTGTCCTAGGGTGAATAGAATATATGGAACTATGCATCTCGTATAGAATCAACTAAATCAAATCTCTAACGCTCAAAACATAAATATGGCCATCAAATCTCAGAACTCCATCGAAACCTAAGGTAGCCCTCTCGGAATCACCCCTCAGTACCTGATCTCAAAGGCTATGAAGACCACTATCTTTGAACTGATGTCTCTGAATCTGCTCCAGCAAAGTAGATCTCCTACCAACACAAGCAATAATTCTCCAAGGGTCGGAGATATCTAAATGCACCATCGAATTAGCTAAGAACTGAATGTCTAAAGCCAATGGCTGCTGAGAGACTAGAATAAAGGCTAAGCTACCCATACTCACTGCCTTCCGGCTCAAGGCGTCCGCTACCACATTTACCTTGCCCAGATGATAGAGAATAGAGATATCATAGTCCTTCAGTAACTCAATCCATCTGCACTGCCTCGAATTAAAATCCCTCTAAGTCATAATATATTGAAGACTATGATGTTCTGTAAATATCTCACAATAAACACCGTATAGATAATGCCTCCAAATCCTCAGTGCAAACACTGCCACTGCTAACTCCAAGTCATTAGTGGCGCAATTACGCTCACGCAGCTTCAGCTGTCTAGACGCATATGAAATAACACGACCTCGCTGTATCAGTACACATACCAAACCATTACCAAAAGCGTCACAGTAGACAGTGAAATCCTCGCCCTCAACTGAAAGAGTCAACACAGGGGCAGAAGTAAGTCGATCCTTGAGATTCAGAAAGCTCACCTTACAATCCTCTGACCATTGAAATAACATCTTCTTCCTGGTCAATCTGGTTATAACAGATGCAATAGATGAGAAACCCTCAATAAACCACCTGTAATAACCTGCCAACCTAATAAAATTGTGAACCTCGATAGGCAACGTGGGCCTAGCCTAACCTCGAATAGACTCAATCTTCGCTAAGTCTACCATGATACCATGCTTGGACATAACATGTCCCAATAAAGCTACAGACTCAAGCCAAAACTCACACTTTGAGAACTTGGCATAAAATCGATAATCTCTCAAAGTGTGGAGCACAATCCTCAAATGTTGCTCGTGCTCCTCGCTACTCCTCAAATAAACCAAGATGTCATCGATAAACACAATTATAAAAGGGTCTAAGTATGGTCTGAATATATGATTCATCAAATCCATAAAGGCTATCGGGGCATTAGTCAACCCAAAAGACATTACCAAGATCTCATAGTGGTCGTAACAAGTCCTGAAGGCTGTCTTAGGGATGTCCTTAGCCTTAACTCTCAACTGATGATAACCAGATCATAAACTATCTTTGAGAACATCGCTGCACCCTAAAGCTGATCAAACAAATCATCGATATGATGTATCGGATACTTATTGTTCGCTGTCACCCCATTCAGTTACCTATAATCATTACACATATGCATAGACCAATCTTTCGTCTTCACGAACAAAACTTGAGCACCCCACGATGACACACTCGGCCTGATAAAACCTTTCCTAAAAGGTCCTGGAGCTGACTACTCAACACTGTCAAAAAGACAGGAACCATACAATAGGATCCATAGAAATAAGTAGGGTGCTCAGCTCAAGGTCAATAATAAACTCTATATCACACTTAGGAAGAAGGCCAGGTAGATCGATCGGGAAAACATCAGGAAACTCACGGACAACAGGGATGGAGTCAAGTGACAGACTCTCAACACTAACATCCTGAACATAACCAAGGAATGAATCACATCCCCTCGACATCAGTCTACAAGACTAAACATAGAAATAATTCCTGTTGGTGCATGACTAATAGATCTCAGCCACACAATCGGGGATATACCAGGTATGGCTAAGGTAACGGTCTTGGTAAAATAATCCAAGACCACGTAATAAGAGGATAACTAGTCTATGCCTAGAATCACATCAAAATCAACCATGCCAGTGTAATAAGATCCACTTGAGTATCATACCCCTGAACACTCACCAAATAGGATCTATACACTTGATCCACTACTAAAGAATTGCCCACAGGGGTAGATACACACAAAGGCACAGAAAATAACTCAAAACACAAACCTAACTATGGTGGATAATAAATAGATACATAAGAAAACATGGATCCGGGATCAGATAATGGAGAAGCTAACTAACGACATATGGAAATGAGGACCACCCCAATGACCCTGTGCACCACTTTTAACTAATGGTGGTATTGATCTGATAGGTTGCGCGGTCTGAACTGAAGGTTCAATCATCCCATGCTGGGTACACTTACGAGAAAAGTGACCGACAACCCCACATCTATAACATGCTCCTAGTTCCCTACTTGGCCTGTTAGATCCGGCTGATTTGATATGGCCACCTCTGGTCAATGAACTGGACTGACTGCCCCCTTTGAGGCTGGCTAGCAGAACCACTATAAGTGGGCTGAGACCTATTAGAAATCTGTAAGGCTGATTGTACGAGTCTACTAGGCTGACTATGCAGCTAAAAAGACTGTTGTTATTGTTGAGAGTACCTACCTTGAAACCTGCAGCCTCTAAATTGTGAACCGCTGTGACTCTCGCTGTAACTGCCCTGGAATAGGGGTATTTTATCGCTGCCCCCTCGGGCCTCGTAATCCATCTCCTCAATCAAATACACATTCTCAGCTATCTCAGCAAATAACTTCCCCTAAGTCATTAAAATTTATTTAGCCCTGCAGAGTGTCAACCGTAATCCCCTGACAAAATATCTGATCCTCTCATACTCGTCTGGTAGGATTATAGTGGCGTGCCTGGCTAAATCATGGAACCTCACCTCATACTCGGCAACTATCATCAAACCCTGCCTCAATCCTGAGAACTCATCCCTTAGCTGCTCGCACATAGTATGAAGTATATACTTCCCTAAGAAGACCTCAGAGAATTGAGCCCAATTAACTAGTAGAGATCTTGCTGGCCTGGAATAAAGATAACCTCTCAACCATCACCTCACTGCTGTATCAAACTGGTATGCAACAAAGTCCATGCCATGAGTCTCGACTAACCCTAAATTCCTCAATTTCTCCTTGCATCTAGACAAGAACTCATAAGGAACTTCTCCTATAGAACCCGTAAATTCGGGCATCTCAATAAATGCCCCAACATCTTCTGCTTCTTAACAGAAATAACTGGTTGAGCTGCTACTGGCGGTGGAACTATCAAAATAGGTGGAATATCAACTTCAGGTGCCACAACAGCAAGAACCCCAACTCCCTGTGCTGCTGGCTTTACTCCCACAACTGGTGGACCTCCAACTAATCCTAGCAACTATACCAACGTACCACAAAAAATTGAAGTATTAATAAATCTAGGTGGAACCTGGGCTGTCCCTTGGCCTACCGACTGATGTAACGGTGGAGCCTCTAGAGCTACAACTGGATTTTGGGCTATAACGGGATCGGGTGATTGATCCCTAACATGACCTTTGAACAGGGCTGCTACTCTATCAGGCCCATGGCCTCTGCGCCGACCTCGGCCCCTAACTGGAGTCCTAGCAAAGGGCTCGGGGTCCTGCTTCCCAACTTCCATGCCATACGTCCTAGACATCTGCGTAAAGAGTGAACCAAACAAAGATTAGAAAACAACACAGACATGACCTCTAACTAATCCCAGCAACTATACCAACGTACCACAAAGCACTGAAGTATTAATAAATCTAGGTTGAACCTGGACTGCCCCTTGGCCTACCGACTGATGTGACGGTGGAGCCTCTGGAGCTACAACTAGATTTGGGGCTATAGCGGGATCAGGTGATTGATCCCTAACATGACCTTTGAATGGGACATGAGTCAATAAAATGAGACTTTTCTTAAAATATTTTGTATGCTCCGAAAGATAGGATACAAATGTCTCCATACCAATTCGTGAAACTCTACAAAACATCGATTCTTGTACCAACACTACCAGTATGACCTAGGCTCTGATACCAAACTTTCATGACCTGATTTCTCGAGTCATGATGGCATTTATTATAACCCACCAATAGGCAAGCCAAGCCATAGCTTGGAGCGATAAATAACATGCTAATCAGCGAAAACCAAAGGAACAAGAGATGGAGAACACAAATAAAAAATAATAAGTAAAACAAGAAGTAAAAGAGCTAAGTGTAATATACATATCGAGACAAAAGAGGGAGAGGACAGTATGTAAAGCTAAAACCCCTCCAAAGACCTACTAGGGTCGGTACAATAGTCACTAGTAGAAATAACCAGAATACAAGATAGAAACCAAATATACATGTAAAATAGTCTCAAGAGCAAAAATCTATACAATAGAATATGGAGTAGGGTCTACCTCGAACATCAGTAAGCTTACCCTGCTCTTGAAATCTGTGCTGAGAAAAGAGTCATGACTGTCGGCTGGTGCCTGGATCTACATCCGAGAAAAGATGCATAAGTGAAGTATGAGTATCGGGTAATGGGTACTCGGCAGGCATCATCGACCGATTGAGCTCAATGTAATATAAGCAGGCTAAAATGTGGGGGTGCATACTAAGTCCAGGTATAAATAATAAATCAAGAAATAATTGCCAAGGAATTTAGATATGCTTAGGAGATAAGTAAATACGATGCGGAGTAATGAATATATAAATGTGTAAATAAACACACAAGTCAAACATAACCTATCTGGGCCCCTATAAACCCAATAGGCACATGGAATAAGAAAATAATACAGCCTGGTCCCCATAAACTAGCGAGACACCCAAGAATAGTAGATGCATAGTCATCAATCTCTGAAAGTTGTATCAACATCCAGTAACCACAATAATCAACAAGGGTTCACCGAGCTTGAACCGGCACCAATGGGTAATAATAAGAGGCCAGATATCGGGGTCAAATCAGACATTGTGGATAATAAAAATATGCCATATATATATATATATATATATATCACACTTTAACCAGAACTCAGATCATAACCACGGTACCCTGTACCAGAACTCATAACTTGCTATAATCCGGGGTCAGACTCAAATTGGGACACCTAACGGTCCATAACCAGAATCACCATAGCTGTATCAGTGGATGGACTCAAACTAAAACTCATCATAGATAGTATATCATATCAAACCCAAATATAACATCACAACAGATAAATGGGGAACGTCCTAATCCCAGGCTAATATAGGTATATAAGTAAAGGAGATAACTCACAACATGCTACAAGGCAATCCCAGGGTCCTCCAAAGTCAACTGCCTACTCTTGAGTAATATATATATAATTCTGGGTATCTAGTGTAAGTCATGGCAAGGCGGGTCTTGATTCTAAGTCAAGACTAGTAATCTCGGTCAAGTGCGGTGCTATTAGGGACTAAAAGGCTAAATAGGTCAAAGGGTATAACTGGGATAATTCAACCCCACTATAAGCCTAAAAGGTCATCCCAAGGTTTAACTAAGCCTAATGATGTCAAAGTCTAAACATGTCGACTATAAAAGGTAGCAGGGCCCACTATCAAGTCCCAGAACCAAGTCTAGCGATAATTGTTTATGTATGGGCTAAGTCTGTCCAAGTATGGAACAAGGTCTGTCAATCCCCAACCAGCAGCAATAACAATACTAACCGACCCCAAGTGGATAATCTGTGGTGTACCACGAGGATAACGGCCCCGGAACATGTTCGAGTGGCCTTATCTGGCCTAAACACTGCAAGCCAACAACATGTCTATACTACCAGCCCAATAACTAGCACAATAACATGAATACACAACATACAAGCCCAATCTTAGTGTAAAGTAAACCTAGCCTACCTAGACGTCGCCAAAAGCCTGCCAAAAGAACCAATTACACAAGAGTCTTCCCCTTTTGAGAGGCCCCTGACTACTACCAAGCTACCAAAATGATAAACTACAAGTCATAACATGACTATTGATACCCATATTGCACCAGTTTGGAAAATTTTTGAACAATCCGCATGGGGACAACTTACAAAATGACAAAACTGAAATCATCACATTGTCCTAAATCATCTTGTGACCGATAGTCATAACTAGCATCGTTTAATCCAAGCTCAATGTATGGATCAAATAGTATCAACAGCACCAACAATCCCAACATAATGAAAACTGCCATAAAAATGAGAAAACATACTATAAAAACAATGAGAACGAGTCTACAAACTCAAATCCACTAACCCGTAACCTCAAACATCAATGAAATTGCTCAAATATGAGCTTTTATAATCAGAAATGGAGTTATATATCAATATGCACCGTTTGTACATGTGAAAGAGGTGAAATGGCCTTATATAGGCAAGGCAGATGGAGCTAAAATGCCATTTTGGCCACTTAAGCATACATCGCTTAAGTGCCATAAGTGGCCTCTTAAGCGCTCAGCATCGCCCCTCCGCTTGGCCACTTAAGAGGCTTGGCCTAGCCTAACCATGGCCACTAAAGCACTCCTAAGTCTGCTTAAGCACCTAGCGCTAAAGTGTGGCCACGACCGCTTAAATGCATGGCTAAGGCCAAAATTGGCTAAGTCGGGGCAACTCTAACTATGTGCCCAAGATTGATCTGGGATCCGGTGCACATAAACAAACTATACTACCTGACTAATTTCAATGTTCAAAACTCAATAGTGCTTTTGGAATTTCCATTCGGGGTCGTTCCAACAAGAAGTGGGGCCCACACCCTAAGGGCTAACTTGGCCTAGCCAATAGTCGGCCTATAGCCCAAAACAAGTCTGGGGGCCTCAAGACCCAAACCAAGGGGCCTACTAGACTAAATTTGATGTTCCAAATCCATTAAGATGGTCAAAAATGGCATCCGAGGCCGTTTAGCTAGATTTTAGGCCTGAGATCCAAAGCTAACTAAGAAACTTCCAAATGGGAAAATGATTCTAAACGCCAAACGAACTACCTGGTAACCAAAATATCAGTTTCAGTAAGTCAAAAATGACCTGGGGAAGCTATAGGAAAGCTTTAAGCAATACAAATATGTGTAAATACAGGAAAGGACCTGGAGGGTCATTTCAAGTTAATGCAATCATCAACAAATAATAAAGATGTACATTTCCTCCTTAGATCTTACGCTTATAAATTTCCATCCTTCACGTTGTTCCTAATGTAATTGATTTGATATGTCACTATTGTAGCTCAAAAACTGAAAGTACACAGAGTACACTTGGTTAGTAGGCAATAAACAAGTCGACATCGACAGCAGACAAACAAATAAACTAGGAGCAGTGAAAAGATAAAAAAGAACACTCATACTGAGGTTGTTCCCCTGAATTGATCAAGGAGCCAGTCTATTGAATGAGAATTTTAGGTAGGTCCTTGTCTGTATACATACATACCAAACCTGTGAGAGCGAATGAGGAGAATTGAAAATGATATTTGGAAGACACAATTACTTACAGTTCTAGCACCATGAAGTCAGTAAACTTGCAGCATGTTCGAATAATGCTACACAAATTTCCTCAAGATGGCCCAGAGTGTCAGCTGTATACCTTTCTATTTCAAGAAGTTGAACATCATTAAGAATTTACTACAAATACACAACATATTAGTTTCCATTTTGAATAGAAAATCTCATTCTAGAAGTAATGGTTCTAATAAAAAAGAAAGGCATGTACAACCATCCTCCAAAAAGTCTAGGATAGATGGGAAAAATGTCTTACTGATTTTGTTAAATACTACAAATTTTGAATAAAAATGAAAAGGTAAGACCTCGTTGAATAATGATTGCCACAAATTGACAACGTATTGAGCGAATTGGTTTGCCATCCTCTTTCGTATCAAGTTGCTTCAAATCTAGAAGATAGGATGTGAAGGAAAAAAATTTAGTGTAGAAATGAATTGAACCCACTATGCATTAATATAGGGTTGATGATCTACGATGATATGCATTACAATTGTACAAATCAGTGAAAGGACACAAAAAAACAAATGTTGTTATTTTCAATTGAATGACAACCACTTGCTTGTCGTTACTTCTCCATAATCTGGGTAGATTTACAGTATCTACTCCTGTACTCACATGAAACAAAATAAGAGCAAGGTGGTCCGAAAATTCATAATGAAGCGGTTTAGGATTCTTCAATTATTTTTCTTTAAATTAGTAAAATTTAATTGAATGGACAAATATGGCGCGCACCTAGTTTTCCAATAAATTAAGGCATCAAGCCTATGATTATTAAATAAGACAATACTGCAAACCTTCCATTTATGCAAAATATCTTTTCGACCCTTGGATAACTTCTTATGTCTTCAGAAGCCTCTTTATTTGAATGTATCAACAGATTGGAGGTTGTGTAAGTTAAAAAATTATGTGATCAAGCATTTCAGATATCTTAAGCTTATAAGTGATGAGAACATAACATGTGTACTTTGCTATGTTTCTTTCTATTTGCAACTAACTATTGTACTTCTAATTCTCCAACAGTAATGCATAGTTTTGTATGAAACTTTTATCAATTCTTAAAAGGAACTAAAAGAGGGAGGCAAGCTAAAACTGAATTTGGAATTCTAATTCTTGAGAAATAAATGAATGAATAACCAAACACATAGCATTTTTTTGGTGGTTAACTAAATGAGATTATCAACAGAAGTTTCCACATATGCAGAAAGTGTCCAACATTTTATTTTGTTTAAATGAAGCCTTCTTTGATTTTTTACTCAAAACATGCTACAATTAGTGTTCCATATTGTGTTGATGATTTCCTTCCTATGATAATCAAAAGTTTCCTAATGCATCCTTAGACCTATGTTTCTCGGACTCTTAAAAAATGTCGACGGGTGTATGTCGGATCCTTCAAAAGTAGTACATTTTTAGAGGATCCAACACGGGTGCGACAACATTTTTAGAGAGTCCGAGCAATATAGCCCTAGAAAACATTGAAAAAATACCAATTGAAGTGGAGGGTTTCTTCAAACAACAAGAGGATGGGTCAACTACTCAATCAAATGATATTGAGAATGTTTCTCATCTCCTTTTGAGAAACTAGTGGGCTATTTCTTTACAAAACTGTGCTCAATTTCATATATAACATTAAACTATGCATTGTATTCACAAGATTCTATTTTGTCAAAAATGTTCAATTGTCACTTTTACAAAATATAATTTGATTTCGAACTTCAAAAATATAATTAAGAAATTATTTGATGACTCAATGGAGAGAAATGAGTCAAAATTAACATCTCTTATTAACAAAACAAAACTAAGAAATATTTCTCCAAAAATATCTCTCTGTGGTTTTCTTTTAACAGGGCATAGATTGATACGAAGCTTCCCTAAGGAATTTGTATAAGTAATTTATGAATTCAAAAGTAATGAAAACAATGCTGAAGAAAATCGAAGAAAGTTACCATCAAATGCTTGACATAAGGAAAAAAAAAAAGGATAGTCCAATGCAATAAAGCTTCCGTTATGCGTGGGGTTCAGAATATTAGGGTTTTTGCTATGATTTTCTTATCAAATTTGAGTTTTATTTTTCTTAGAAGGAAATTCAAAGTATTATCATAATTAATTTTACTTTTTCTAAAAGGAAAATATTATTCTCTTTCATATTCTTGGACATCTATAAATAGAGGACCCTTCTTCTCATATCACAACACAATAACATCCACAATGTAGTCCTTAAAGAGTCTTGTTTAGGGGAGATTTCTTCCGCAGTTTTATGCTTTTTCAATAATATCAATTTTTAATATGTAGGTCGATTGGTTAAACCATATTTAATAATATATTTTTAGTATATTTTCTTGTGTTATCTGATTTCTCCCAACAGTTTTTATGTTTTTTTTTTATATTAGTTTTAATATGTAGGTCGTTTGACCAAACAATATTAATAATTTTCCCCTTTATTATTTTTTTCTTTGTTGTCTGAATTATCTCTTCTATGATTTGCAAACCATTAGCTTCTGCAAGACGCCAACCAATTTCGAACCTAACACAGAGAAGGGCCGGACCACAATGGTCTATTGTACACAGACTTACTCTACATTTTTGCAAGAGGTTGTTTCCACAGTTCGACATGTAAGAACAATAAAAAAAATTGGAAACCAACTTTTACATCCAAGCTCTAAATATTTCATGACAATCAAAAACTAAGCAATAGAAAGTTTTATATGGTTGCTGAAAATATTGTCATACATTGGATATCTTGTAATATGTTAAACTCGTGCATACATATACTAACAATGTTTGGCACATTTTCCTTTGGGGATGCTGTAAATTATTTGAAGCGGCAGCAAAGAGGAGACTATCCTCATGCCTCTCCCACAAAATGTATGACAACACTTGTTTACCTACTAAACTTCTTGCATAATCCTCATCCTCCACATCTCCCTATCAAGGGTTATGTCCTCAGTGAGATGAAGCTTCACCATATTAGATAGGTTAGCCATATCTCTAAAACACTTTAGACAAAAGTATGACTTAAAACATTGAACTATCAAAAAAAGCATCTCTCACTTTATCAACAAATAACAATAGGAAAAAGGCAGAGCTAACTAATGCATAAATCACCAATAAATAAACTTAAGTTAAAAAAACATTAACTTCCTTTCAACATCTTTTTTATAGCCACTATGTATGAGCCAGCTTACTCACACCTCGACTAATTCCACCGGATACCTGTTGCCTGCCGCACTAGCGCACGGTTCAAAACTCGCTGAATAAAAGGCTCATCTTTTAATTCTTCTCCACATATATACTAGGATTTTTTCACCCAGTGGGTTTCGAACACGTGATGTGCGGCTAACCCCCACACACCTACCCCTATACTAATGCCATGGGGACAAACAAATCATCAACATTTGAATATCCAGAATACAAGTAGCCGAAGAACTAAGTTTTCAAATAGGTAAATTGGATTATTCATGTTTGTTTTATAGGAAGGACAAAATCATATTGCTTTTCCAGTAATAAATTAAAATCCAACTAAGACTAGAGAGAGTACTTAATCAAAATTCTTTTCTTTTCCTTTTGATGAGATTAAGTGGTTATCCTAAAAAGAAAACTTCCCAAATATTTTACAAGTCTGATTATATTTATTGATGTGCAGTTCCATTACCATGTATTGGTTAACATAACATTAGCTGATTTCTTCCTATTTTTCCTAGCCTATATGGGCAAAGTTACCTAGTACATGTTGCAGGTGGGAGATGACACGTGCCCCATAAAATTAGTTGAGTTGCCTGCAAGCTGGTCTAGAAACCACAATTATTGGGAAAAAAGAGACTAGTATAGGTCAACATTGTTGAATTTATGATTTTAATGATGACTTGGTTATTGTGCAAAACAACAGCAAAAAGGAATAATCATTGAAGGTCAAAGATAACGGCTAAAGAATTCAAGAAGGACAAGTACCAAGGAGCAAGGAGCTTGACCTAACTAAGAAGAAAAATTCAAGAAAGATGCGTCTTCCAAGAAAGCTCATTGATTATTGAAAAAATGAATGAAGAAGGAAGAATAAAGAATGAAGAAATAAATGCTCAGGAAAACTAGGAGCATCTATTCAACAAACTCATGTTTCAAGAAGGATGCAACTTTCAAGAAAGCTCATTGAAGATTGGAAAATTGGATGAAGAAGAAAAAATAAAGAATGAAGAAATAAGTACTCCAAAAAACTAGGAGTATCTATTTAACAAATTCAAGTTCAAGATTAAAATTTCAGAGATCAAGAAGAAGTACTTTGAAGACCACAAAGATGCCAACCAAATTCAAGGTGTGACTTTGCCTTATTCTTGGAAAAGAAATAACTTACTTTTTCAAGGATCAAAAATCTCTTGGGTCGCTATCTCTTCAAAATCCTCCAAACGGCTAGCTTCCCTCTCTATATATAGAAGCCTTTGGAAAACTATCTAAACATACAGACAGTTTTAGCCAACTACAAGTCCTTGCTTTATTTTTCTCAAGCATTGTATTACTTAGTGTTTTACTGTGTAACAAAAAAGAGAGGAGAGAAAAATATTGTTGGTGAGGCTTTGTATCAAAGAAAGAAAAGAAAAAGAAAAAGAGAAGAAAAAGATTGAGAAGAGAAAAGAAAAAGACTGAGAGAAAAAGAGAGAAGAAAAAGATTGAGAAGAGAGACATTGAGAGTAGCAGTAGAAGCTCTATTCTCAAAATTGTATCAAACCCAAATATTTGCAAAGACTTAGAAGAGAACACCCTTGCAACCCAAGGGGACTGTACGTAAGATCCACATTTGATCCCAAACAGTATAAAACATTTGGTGTCATTTACTTTCCAGTTATTTACGTTCGAACATTTCTATTCAATGTTTTGTGTCTGTCACTTGACTAACTACCTTGACTAGTCGACTAAGAAAACAAAAATAGCAATTCCCCCCCCCCCCCCCTCCTCTTGAACTTTCAAACATAGCATTAGGTGATTTATTCCTATTTTTTCTAGCCTTAGTAGGCAGAGTTACCTGGTAGTTGTTGCAGGTGGGAAATGACACGTGCCCATAGAATTAGTCGAGTTGCCCCCAAATTGATTCATACATTACAATTATCTGGAAAAAAAAAAAGAGAGAGACCAGTATATGTTTAACTTAACATTAGGTGATTTCTTCTCATTTATGGTGGCCTTGGTGGATAGAGTTACCTATTTCGGACCGCGGTTATCAAAAAAGATAAAAATTCAACATAAACATAATGATTAATGGTAAAGGCAATAGGATTACAAGAGCGATAAATGCTTTACCATAAATAGCAGGGGAGAAATAGCAGAATCTGCAGGAACTTCAAAAGCAACTTCAAAACAATGTAGATTTTCTAAGCTTCAACTCTTGGGCCTTTGAAGTTGCTCCCTCGTTACACTTTTACATGTCACAATTTGCTTTTCGGGATTTATGAATTTTGACCGATATTTTGAGTAATATGAGAAATATTGAAACTTATAATATTTTTCATAAAGTTTTTTGATATCTAATTTAAAATAGTATACTAATATAATTTAATTTAGCTATTAAAAATTAGTTAAATTTATTCTCATAAAATAAAACATGACAAGTAAAAGTATGCAGAGGGAGTATTTTCAAAGTTGGGAAACTTAAAAAAAGCTTTAAAAAATGAGCACAAATTATAAATAATGTTTCAAGAAAAAGAGGAATTGTGCATTTAGGCCTATCTAATTCGAAAGTTGAAGTTCGTAATGTTTTTAGAGTTTAGCCTCTTCCAAAATAAATTTTAAATATTTGGGTTTAAACTTTTAATTGCAATTTACTTTAGACTTTTGGATTTAAAGTTTGAATGACAAACAAATTGATTGAGGGATTCAGGGAGTATCAAATTCTCATAATCTAATACTCCTCCTAGGCACAACCATATACAAAACAACAAAGTAATTGGAGAAAAAGAACATAGAACGAGACAAATTCTAGAAACTCTTATTAAGCAACAACATGAAAATAGATTACAAAGTCACATGACCATAAGTAGAACTCAAGATCAATGACTCCATTATTTAATACTATAATTAGCGTAGGGATACAAAGAAAAAGAAAGATTGAAGTTACTTTATCTTGTTTCCATTTATTTCCATGACATACTTAACTTACTAAATTCAGTTCCTTCACTAACTGATCACTTTCTGATGGCATTGTCTAACCGGAGATGTCACATTCACTCGCTATTAGAATTCACCTCCCCGTAGTCAGATTGGTCCCCAATCTCAGTAGGCGGGCCTTGGTTCTTCACCTGAAAATACCAATATGAGAATGAGACATAGAAACGAAGTGATTACAACAGTGACAAAATTGATGCAAAAGACAAGAAACTATTATACGATCTTGAAGAGAACCTTGAGGTAATTCTCCAGTTTAAGCTGCAGAACCTCACTTTCCCATTTGATATGCTCAAAGACAATTTTGCACTTGTTAACATTCCTTCTTATGATAATCAAAAGTTTCTAATGCATCCCTAGACCTATGTTTCTCAAACTCTTCAAAAATATCGACAGATGCATGTCGGGTCCTCAAAAAGTAGTACATTTTTGGAGGATCCAACATGGGTGTGGCAATATTTTTGGAGAGTCCGAGCAATATAGCCCTAGACAACATTGAAAAAAATACCAATTGAAGAGGAGGGTTTCTTCAAACAACAAGGGTTTGGGTCAACTATTCAATCAAATGATATTGAACATGTTTCTCATCTATTTTTGAGAAACAAGTGGACTATTTATTTACAAAACAATGCTCAATTTAATATGTAACATTAAACTATGCATTGCATTCACAAGATTCTGTTTTGTGAAAAATGCTCAATTGTCATTTTCAAAAAATAAAATTTGATTTCGAACTTCAAAAGATAATTAAGAAATTATTTGATGACTCAATGTAAAGAATTGAGTCAAATTAACATCTCTTAATAACAAAACAAAACCAGGAAATATTTCTCCAAAAATATCTCTCCGTGGTTGTCTTTAAGAGTGCATAGGTTGATACGAAGTTTCCGTAAGAAATTTGTATAAGTAATTTATGAATTTAAAAGTAAATAAAACAATGTTGAAGGAAATCAAAGAAAGTTACCATCAAATCTCGGCATATGAGGGAAAAAAGGGTAATCCAGTACACTAAAGCTCCCGTAATGTGTGGGGTTCAGAGAAGGGCCGGAACAGAATGATCTATTTTACACAACCTTTCCCTACATTTCTGCTAGAGGCTGTATCCACAGCTCAACATGTAAGAACAATCAACAAAATTGGAAACCAACTTTTACATCCAAGCACAGAATATTACATGACAGTCTAGAACTGAGCAGTAGAAAGTTTTATATGGTTGCTGAAAAAATTTCCATACATTGGATATCTTGTGATATGTTGAACTCGTTGATACAAGCGGAATTACCCCAAAGATCCTCACTCAGGGTAATTGGCATTCTTTTAAAGATGAGGAGGAGTATTGCGACCCACCACGATGATTTTGGAGATGAAGATGTCTTGTTGATGAGAGTATTTGGCACTTGGGTCACTTTTGGGCCCACTTGGCATTTAGGGTCACTTTTGGGATCATTATGTAATAAGGCTCATGGCTATAAATAGTTAGCTTTCTTCTCATTTTGAAGGAAGATGATATTGATGATGAATGTTACAGTTGAGAGTGTTTATGTTAGCTTGTTGGGAGCTTTCTAGATTGTGAGAAACGTCGATTGTTAGAGGTTCAATTCCTCTTTCAGTCTTCCTAAGAGATTGGTGCTTGTGGTAATTCAAAGGAACGTCTTTGGTTTGAAATACCTTTGGTTGTCCTTTTCTTATCATATTGTGTGTATCTATCTATCTTTTCCCTTTATTGTCTTTGTTTTCCTTTTGTTCTTCATCTCGTATTTTCGTATTTCCCATTTTACCATTGTCTCTGTTGTTTTCATAGTTTCTTCATTTTCTTTGTATTTTGGTTTGTATCATTTGGTATCAAACTCGAGATTGGATTCATTCCCACGATTCTAGTTTTGGGTGTGGTATTGAAGAAAAATAAAAAAATCACAAAAAAAATAGGATTTCACGTTTTTGGGGTTAGCCCAAATTTTGAGTTTTTGATTTTGGTGTTTTCTTGTATTTTTGGTGTTAGATTCTTGTTCCCTAACACTATTTGAGTCTAAATATCAAATTTGAGCTCAATCGGAGGTGATTTGAAGCATCTACCATTTTGAGCTTTGAGTTTTTGAAGAAAGTGAAGTGGGTCTTCAAATCTGGAATTTTGGGAGTGGAATTAAAGGCTCAAAGCTGTTGTAAGTTGTTACCCGTACCAAAAGGAGCTTGGGTTTCAAATTTAGTGAGATTTGGAGCTAAATTGGGAGAGATATGAATTTTAGAATATTCAAGTTGTTCTTCGTGTTCATCCCAAAATTCATATCTTCAAGAGGAAGATTTGTCAAAAGTTGTTAGATCCAAAAAAGAAGAAAGAGAAAGGTGTTTGGGTGCTTGTACAAAATAATATCCAAAAGAAAAAGGAATATTCAAGAGAGAGAGTGCAAAAAGGCACCTGCACCCTCACTTGATCACACAGGTCAGGCCCTGCGGCCGCAGGTCACCAATGCAGGTGAATCCAGACTCCCTGGAAGGGACCTGCAATGTCCCACCTGCAAGGGAAGGTCCCCAGGTGCGTCCGCACCTCACCAAACGTAGGTGAACAACTCCAAATTCCACCCTTCTCTGGTTCTAACCTTCTAGTTTCATTTTCTTGATTCCTAATCACTTTCATTGATTCCTAAACTAATTAACAACTAGTAATCACTCTACTTAGTTGTGATTAGTTCATAAGTTCATTTTCTTTCTTGTTCTTTTCTTTGTGTACTTTTGTCGTTTTCTTTCTTAGTTAACTTCTTTGAGTCGAGTCCTTTTTCTCTTAATCGAGTCATCCATATGCCTTTCATCTTTTTTTCTCAATTGTACTAAGACAATGGGTGGAGAAACCCTTGATACCATCTTGGACTTACTCATAGAGTTGCAACAATAGATGGATCAAATGATTGGACGAATTTTCCCCATGAATGAGAAGTTGTGAAGTATTAATGGTAGGATGGCAAACGTTGGGGATCATTTAAAGGCCACTAATTTAACTCCTCTACCCCATGCCCAAACAACCATCGCTAAATCGGGGTTCGTCCATCAAAATTGTGCTCCAATACATCAAGAACATGTTCCATTGCATGTTCCATCACCCCAATCCAATATGAACCGAGCTCCACAAAACGTTGTTCGACCACTCCAAATCCAACTATACAAAGTCCCTTTTCATCTTAGGTCCACTAACCACGATACTAGCATTTTACCTAGTATCACTCCTTCTCTTGTGCAGAGTCATGGACAAACATATCCAAAGGAGGATGCAAGGAGAGTGCTTTATGAAGAAAAGCTTGAAGGCCTAACGAAGTTCTTACCAAAGAATTCTGAAATTGAAAAGTGTGATGAAGTAGGTTCAATGTTGAATCCTTTTCAAGAAGGAGAGAATGATGTAAGCACGGTTAGCACCAAGGCAACTCAAATCACCATTGATACAATCCAAACTACATCTTAAAAAGAGCCTTCAAAAGATCAATATCATGTGTGGATGATAGCTTGGAATATGGGAGATGCGTTGCTAAAAGACTCATGTGTTGAGCATATCACCGTACCAAATATGCTTACCAACAAAGTGCCATTCAAAGAAGGTTTGTCTCAAGAAGGAGAGGTTAGCATCCCACTTTACTTGGATAAGCAAGTTATGAATCCTCCCAATTTCAATTCTAAGGACTTCCCTGAGAATCTTGATTTTGCAAATGATGAACACTTGAATTTGAGGACAAATTCTCTTCAAGAAGGAGAGGTTGATACAAGCGGGATTAGCCCAAAGATCCTCACTCAAGGTAATTAGCGTCCTTTTAAAGATGAGGAGGAGTATTGCAACCCACCATGATGATTTTACAGATGAAGAAGTCTTGTTGATGAGAGTATTTGGCACTTGGGTCACTTTTGGGCCCACTGGGCATTTAGGGTCACTTTTGGGCCCATTAAGTAATAAGGCCCATGGCTATAAATAGTTAGCTTTCTTCCTTTTTTAGGGAAGATGATATTGATCATGAATGTTATACTTGAGAGTGTTTATGTTAGCTTATTGGGAGCTTTCTAGATTGTGAGAACCGTTGATTGTTAAAGGTCCAATTCCTCTTTCGATCTTCGTAAGAGATTGGTGCTTGTGCTAATTTAAAGGAAGGTCTTTTCTTTTAAATACCTTTGGTTGTCCTTTTCTTATCATATTGTGTCTATCTATCTATTTTTTCCCTTTATTGTCTTTGTTTTCCTTTTGTTCTTCATCTCGTATTTTCGTATTTTCCATTTTACCCTTGTCTCCGTTATTTTTGTAGTTTCTTTGTTTTCTTTGTATTTTGGTTAGTATCACTCGTGCTTACATATACTAAAAATGTTTGGCAAACTTCCCTTTGGGGATGCCGTAAACTATTTGAGGAGGAGGTAAATAAGAGACTAGCCTCATGCCTCTCCCACATAATGTACAACGTATAACACTCGAATACCTGCTAACCTTCAAGGATAATCCTCGTCCTTCACATCTTCCTATCAATCTAGGGTCATTTCCTCGGTAAGATGAAGTTGCACCATGTTAGATAGGTTAGCGATATATCTAAAACCTTTTAAACAAAAGTGTGACTCCAGACATTGAACTATCAAAATAAGAAACTCACTTAATCAATAAACAACAATCAGAGCTAACTAATGCATAAATCACCAAAAGATCAACTTAAGTTACAAAAACATTAACTTCCTTTCAACATCTTTTTTATAGCTGCGGTATATGGGCCAGCTTGCGCACACCTCGACTAATTTCACGGGATACCTACTGCCTCCCACACTAGCGCATGGTTCAAAACTCAATGGATAAAAGGCTCATCTTTTTATGCTTCTCCACATATATACAAGGATTTTTTCCACCCAGTAGTGTTCAAACACATGGTGTGCAGCTAACCCATACACATCTACCACTAGACTAACGCCTTGGGGACAGATCAATCATCAACATTTGAATATCCGAAATACAAGTAGTGGAAGAACTAAGTTTTCAAATAGGTAAATTGGATCATTCACGTTTGTTTTATTAGGAGGACAAAATCATATTGTTTTTCAAGTTATAACTTAAACTCCAACTAAGACTAGAGAGAGTACTTAATAAAATTCTTTTATTTTCCTTTTGATGAGATTTGAGTGGTTATTCCAAAAAAAACTTCCCAAATATTTTACAAGTCTTGATTTTGTTTAATGATGTGCAAGTCCAAGACCAGTATTGGTTAACAAACATTAGTTGATTTCCTCCAATGTGTTCTTGCCTCGATCGACAGATTTACCTTGGGACCTGCTATAGGTGGGATATGACACATGCCCCATGGAATTAGTCAAATTGCCCGCAAGCTGGTTTAGACACCACAATTGTTAAAAAAAAGAAAAAAAAAAAGAGAAATTTTGTGAACCTAGTCCAGCCCAATATGAATACCAAGGTCACACAAGTAGTTATTGAGCTGAAAAGAGCTATTGGGCCGAGAAAAGCAATGGATCCAGGTTAATTTGGGATTCAGTTGAGTAGTAGGTGTGAGAACGACTCCATCAAAAGGTAGTGTCTGTGATTCAGAGATGATGTGTATTGTTGTGAAGCTTTGGCTTGTCTGTTGTTCTCCGATCATCTCCATTCTATGTATAGTATCTCATCCCTTCTAGTTACCTTCCTTCTATTTTCCTCTAATTTCTAGTTAATTACGATTTAGTATCTGTATTCCAGTGTAATTCATTGAATGATCATAATATACATTTGTGTTTGTGTGTTAAAAATTGGGTTTGTTTCAAGACCAATATAGATTAACGTAGTATTACGTAATTTCTTCTTATTTGTCCTAGCATCAGTGGGTAGAGTTACCTAGTACCTACTAAAAGGTTGGAGATGACCGGTGCCCTATGAAATTGTTGAGGTACTTGCAAGCTGGGAAAGATACCAGAATTATCTGGAAAAAAAAGGAGACCAGTATATGTTAATCGAGTATTAGGTGACTTCTTCCTATAAATCTATAACACCCCAAACTTTCGACTAGGATTCGAACCATTCTTTGTATGCGTATAGGCCACCAAAATCGATGATATACAATTGAATATAAGTGTTAAGATCAATCTCTTAGTGTGGTGAGTTATTTTGATGTGAATCATAGCACAAAGAAAATCTAGCGTAATCTTGAATTAAGAGCTTTTTGATCAATTGAGTTTTAGTATATGTTTTTACATGGGTCATCTTCCAATGAGAATTTCTCCTAGAATATGAGGATTTACGTGGCTCATTACCTATCAAATTAAAGGTCTTTGAGTCCTCTTTCGAACGATGCAAACGGTTTATAAATCGGAGTTCAAAGTGAAAATTTATGAGCTTTCCAGTGATGGTGCATGATATTACCATGCCACAGAGATAGACCTCCGCGATTGCAATGTGTCACGGAGGCTAGCCTCCGCAATATCACGGTGCCACAGAGGTGATGTTCTAGCAGCGCCTCCTTTTCTTTCCTACGCATTTTAAGGTCCTTTTGGTCTTTTCCTTACCCAAAACCGTCCCCCACCCATACAATACAATCAAAACACGTTCTCCTCTCCAAAGTTCTAAGAAACAAGAACACTTAGGGTACAAAGTTCAATGGTCAATCTCAAAGCTTTTCTTGAATTTCTCTCTGTCAAAAGGCATGTTGAACACTCCCCAATTCAATTTCTATTTCAATACATGATTATGATTATTATTATTAATATGTATATTTTGTTGTTGTTTTGAAATTGGGGTTAATGTTTAACTCATGAAAAACTTGATAATTGTTTTCCCTCTTGCTATAAATTATTTTAAAATTACTAATGGAGGGTTTGAGTCTTGAATACACTATTTGAATGGGGGAATCCCGCTACATGGATTTACAAGATTAAATACTATGAATAATGAAAATTGTGACTTTCAATCCCTTTTCAAAAGTTTGTGCTTCAATGGGGAATTATGATGTGCATTCCGTCTTTTAAGTACTAGATGGTATGAAATGATGAAAGGTTTTATGACTATTATGAAAATCCTATTATGGCTATGTTATGAATTTAAAGACGGAAAACAAGGAGTCTATAATGTTTCATGATAATGAGTTGGCATAATATGGATGATTTGCAAGTCTTAGTACGATGGTACTAAAATGTGAATGCCATAATGAAAGACTATATGGATAAAGATTTATGAAAATGGTTTTAATGGGGTGTACGTGGGGGTTATGTGGTTCACTGAGAAGGTGTAGTCCTTGTGACCAATGCTGAAAACCTATGTTTGCTGACGTAGGTATGGTTCGCTCTTAAATGAGATGACCTTGATGCATACCTCCATGAGGGCGGTATGTTATGATGGCCACACTATGTTCATCTCAATTCATGAGGCAAACATGATTGGGGCCCCATCAGTTGGGCGAATACCGAATCCATATCGGCCCGTGGGTTACCTAATGTCAGTTAAACTACATAGTCCATGAAGTAAAGTTTTTAAGAATGATTATGTTTTATTTCTCAATGTTTTATCTCAGGATTCTTACACGTGAGAGTTACATTGTGTATCTTATGGTTCATAAATGTTTACCTCTGATTTTCCTTACTGACATGGTGATATAAATGTTTTGAAATATTATATTATTATTATGTAAACTCCTTTGGTCCCTTTTCTTGGGTCGCATGCCAGTACTCATCATACTGACCATCCTCGGATGCTACATCCTTTCATGATGTAGGTTCCGAAGCCATTACTCGCTACCCGGCTCAACATTAGGATTCACACAGGACAGCAGTTCGCAAGTGGTGAGCCCTCCATTTTTCGAAAGGCATTCTATTTTATTTTCTTAGACCTCTACTTTGATTTTATGGTATTGTCAGGGCCTTTTTCCGGCTTAGGATTTCATTCACATTTGTTAGAGGCTTCGTAGACGTACTTTGGTAAATGTTTTATTATGTTTTCAAGACAATTGCTTAAATTACTATTTCAGAGTTGAATCATTTATTTTATGGGTCTATTTCTGCATCTTGTTATACAATGCTTATGACATAATGTTAAGGGTTTTCCTTGGTCCTGTATAGGTATGGAATGCTCGTTAAGGCTAGGGCCTCAGTTCAGGTCATGAAAAACTTGGTATCAGAGCACGGTTCAGGATCCCTAGGTGTTTTCGAAGCTGTGTCTAGTAGAGTCTTGCTTATGGCTATGTTGTGCACCACACTTATATTCAGGAAGCTACAAGGCATTTAGGAATTGTTTCCCATCTTTCATACTCCAAATCATGCAATAGTGTTGTCCAAAGGAAAGCTATCCAAATTCCTGCTTGGCTCTAATTTCGTTGGCTATGCCTCATTATCGAGGTGATACCAGTACAAAAGCTCACATTTCTAATGATGTGATCCTTTCTAATTGAGTCATCAAAAAGTTATGAAACTGCCCAAGGACTTTAGAAAAGTCCATTAGTGCATCAAGTCTATTGATTTTAAGTGTATACCCCAATCTTTATAACTCGTACGATGATTTAAAGTAAAATGAGTATCATGGCCCTTTCAAAATCTTTGTTGCAGATGTCACGCTTCTGAGGGAAGGTAGGTAGCTAAACGTTGGGGTAATATTATCACCCGCTGAGATAGTGTTAATTAGAGGGCTATAAGTTATGTGCATGTAGAATAATCCCAGAGCTAGGAATATGAAGTAGTGTGTTTAGAAGTTAGAGTGAGGGTTATTTTTGAGTGAAGAAGGTAGTTGTAGTCGTGTGACCTTGAGTGAAAGGGGTGGTATGCCATTATGGTGTTAGCTAAGGTGTAACGACATTTGTAGATTTCATGGTGGTTAGTAGAGAAAAAATATGACTAGTTAAGATGAGCTAAAAAATATTTTGAATTAGGGAAGGAGCTCGTGATGGCTTGTTATTATGGTAGTAAAGAACAATTTTTAGTTATTTATCTAAGGATAGATGATTAAGAATTTATAGGCTTAAGCTTCAATTTAGGGTTTTTACAGAAGAGACTCCTTGATTTTTCTTTTTAGAAATATGAAGATAGTTAAGTGTAGTTTTGGATAAGTAGCTGTGATGTGTGAAAGGAGAATGTGTTAATGAAATATAATTTGATGGATTGCAGGATTAAGATCGACCATTTTGATCATGATGTTTTGGTAGACCCAGTTTTTTCTTGTTTTTCACCTAGCACTGTAAATCAGTCTAGAATGTGAGAGAACGTGTAATGAATATTAAGGTGTAGTAGTAATATTGTGAAGAAAAAGGTGCTTATAAGCTGCAGTTATGTGGAATAAGAAATAAAGGTTGACTAATTTGTCAAATATTTTGATGGACTAGTATAGAATGTGGGATGTTTCATTGGTAGTCCATGATTGGTACTAGACACTAAATTTGAACTTTAGATGCCAACTGTGGTGAAAAGAGTGGTGGCTCGAGGATAGTGATGCAAGCTTTGTGGAAAGTGAGTTTTGTAGGCTTGATATGATATGTGCAAGAGATTAGGTTGATAACTTGTGGAAAATCTGAATGTGAAATTATGATATATATATATATATATATATATATATATATGTATATAAATGAGGACTAGCATTGAAGTAGTGAATTGTGGTTAGGTCATTAGATGAATACGTGCCTTAAGTTTAAAAGAATAAGTTTTACCCTATGTAGTATGTTGTTAGGTGGGGTTTTAAGTTTATGAGTGCTATATGTTCCTAATAAATGTTCTTGAGTTGTTTTGTATGAAGAAGGCTAGGTAAATGTAGTATGATGTTTTGTAAGGCTGAATGAAGGGGAATATTTTTGATAGGTGAGATTAAACCTCTTAATATAGTTTTAAATTTCTTTGATCAAGGCGGATATGAGAATAGACATGTGATGTTAGTATACTAAGGAGTGGAGAATGGATTGTTAAATGCTAAAGAATGTGAGTGTGTATGCCCATGAGAGTGTAAGTTATTGGGTGATGACTATAAAGGCTAGCAAAAGTTAAGATTAGTATCCCGGAAAGGGATGTCCTAGAAAGAATTAAGTGCCTTCATGTTATAGTTTATCAGGGTGAGTTTAGCATTCATGAGTATAGTGATAACCCCATCGTCTGAGTATTGTTCTTATAGATTTAATGAGAGGATATGTCCGCAAGTCTAGGATAGCGACCTGTGAGCTAAGGGGGAGATGATGAACTAAGGCAGATCTTAAATTTTCTCATGGTGGCGAATTTCAGGTAAGAGTCATGGTGAGATCTATTCTTATTCGAGTAAACTCCTCCTACTTAAGTTTAAGAGGACATTCTACCGATGTCTTATGTATCCAAGTCATGCCTATTCCTAAGGTCCGAGTTCTCTACACAACTTATGTCCATGCTCCGACCTTTGAACTAGAATCAATAACGTCTCTCAGTGATCCAAAAATTTTCCTAAGCTTCCAAGTATTCAAGTTCTAAATTACGATGCTCATGATCCATAAACCCATATCTTGCGTTATGCTTAGTTCTAAGAAACTACACCTTTTGTATGTTACCGACTCATTTCGTGGCATGTCTAAGCCCAAAGCCGTACTTTCTATGCAAACTCCTGACCATTCTCAGAACTCGAAATAAGAAAAATAACTTTGGCAACGATCTTAGTCAATTTTCCTCAAATCTATGAATTCCAACTTTATGTTATACAACTCAGGACATATGCACTCTTGTTTCTCAGTATGCCTAGTCCTAAGAATTCATGCTATGTTATGTTTATGACAGAACAACCATTATTCATGGTCTATGTGTTTGAAATATGAAGTATTTTGTGCCTTTGTACCCTATTTTTCTTCGCAAGCGCTATCTTGAGTAGTGTAATATATATGAGTCAAAATTGAGCAGTGCTATCATATTCCTGATTCTCGTACTCTAGTTCCTTAGTGGTATTCCTTATGTTATGATTATAGTGGTGATGGAAGTAGAGTAAAGATTTAGATAACAGAGTAGGCATTCCTTATTGTATAACTTATGGTGTAACTACTCGAGGTAAGGTTGCAGATGAAGAGGTAAGAGTGAGATGAACTTTCGTTATGTGAAATAGTTATAAAGGGGATATATGATGTAAATCTTTATGAAAGTGATTGAAGTTAGTGTTTTTAGGTGTGGAAATTTTTAAAGAGGGTGTAGTAATGATAGGCTTGAATGTTATGACTGATAGATATGCAGGCCATTGTATTATGGGGCTAGCACACCTTGATTAGATCTTGAGGTTGATTGATTTTAATCGTATGAAGGAGTAGTATTCTTGGGGACCATAGCCGATAGAGTGATATAGGGTATATAATTCTTTAACTTAGATCAGAGTCATTACATTATAGGTAGAACCTGGTGCCTCCACAGTAGGCTTGAATATGGTAACAACATATAGTTAGATTTATACCCTACCCTTCTAGTTATTAGTTTTATACCCTACCCTTCTAGTTATGTGTACCCTTGAAGATCATAGGTTGAAAAAGATATGGTATAGTATATTTGAAAGAATGAGTGTTGTTTGAAGTGTTGTTAAGCTTAAAAGAGTATCACTAGTATCGTTGCATGTGAAAGTACTCTTTTTTTATGTCCTTCTTAACCTTATTGCATGTAATGGATGAATCTTAGTTCAAGCTTTACATCGTTATGAACATGTTTCGTAGGGCTCATATCTCAGATCAAGTCTATGCCAATTCTCAAGTGTATCAATACAAATTCTAATCTATGTTTGTTCTTAAATATTTGTCATACATCAATTGAAACAATGTTTTTGGGTACTTATGTTTTAACCCATACCT
This sequence comes from Capsicum rhomboideum, assembly GCA_031232105.1. Taxonomy (NCBI): domain Eukaryota; kingdom Viridiplantae; phylum Streptophyta; class Magnoliopsida; order Solanales; family Solanaceae; genus Capsicum; species Capsicum rhomboideum. The sequence continues at coordinate 109,737,667 of CP124719.1, read as the reverse complement.
ACGTTGAACTTCTAGCACCAAATTATTCGTGCTTGACCGATTCACTTAATGTCGTCATGAAATTATTCTAGAGTGTATGCGAGTTAGAGGTTAAGTTGGCTGATAAGTTCCAACCCATATATCATGTCAGTAGAGTTTCTATAAGTCTCCAACCATCATTCGAGGACGAATGATCCCAAGAGGAGATATTGTAACACCCCAAACTTTTGACTAGGATTCGAACCATTCTTTGTACGCGTATAGGCCCCAAACTCAATGATATACAATTGAATATAAGTGTTAAGATCAATCTCTTGATGTGGTGAGTTATTTTGATGTGAATCATAGTCCAAAGAAAATCTAGAGCAATATTGAATTGAGAGCTTTTTGATCAATTGAGTTTTAGTATAAGTTTTTACATGGGTAAAATTCCAACGAGAATTTCTCCTATAATATGAGGAGTTGTGTTTCCCATTACCTATCAAATCAAAGTTCTTTGAGTCCTCTTTCCAACGATGCAAACGGTTTGTAAATTGGAGTTCATAGTGAAAAGTTAGGAGCTTTCCAGTGAGGGTGCGCGATATTACTGTGCCACGGAGCTAGACCTCCGCGATTTCAAGGGGTCACGGAGGCTAGCCTACGCGATATCACCTTGGAACGGAGGTGATGTTCCAGCGGCGCCTCCTTTTATTTCCTACGCATTTTTAAGGTCCTTTTGGTCTTTTCCTTACCCAAAATTGTCCCTCACCTATACAAAACATTCCTAAATCCCTAAGGCACGATATTTATAATCAAAACACGTTACTCTCCTCTCCAAAATTCCAAGAAAGAAGAACACTTAGGGTTCAAGGTTCAATGGTCAATATCAAATCTTTTCTTGAATTTCTCTCCGTCAAAAGGCATATTGAACACTCCCTAATTCAATTTCTATTTCAATACATGATTATGATTATTATTATGTACATTTTGTTGATGTTTTGAAATTGGGGTTAAGATTTAACTCATGAAAAACTTGATAATTGTTTCCCTCTTGCTATAAATTATTTTTAAATTACTAATGGAGGGTTTGAGTCTTGAATACACTATTTGAAAGGGGGAATCCCGCTACATGGATTTACAAGAGTAAATACTATGAATAATGAAAATTGTGAATTTCAATCCCTTTTCAAAAGTTTGTGTTTCAATGGGGAATTATGATGTGTATTCCGTCTTTTGAGTACTATATGGTATGAAATTATGAAAGTTTTTATGACTATTATGAAAATCCCATTAGGTTATGTTATGAATTTCAAGATGGAAAACAAAGAGTCTATAATGTTTCATGAAAATGAATTGGCATAATATGGATGACTTGCAAGTCTTTGTACGAAGGTACTAAAATGTGAATGCCATAATGAAAGACTATATGGATAAATATTTTTGAAAATGGTTCTAATGGGGCGTACTTGGGGATTATGTGGTTCACCGAGAATGTGTAGTCCTTGTGGCCAACGCCGAAAACCTATGTTTTCCGAAATAGGGATGGTTCAATCTTAAATGAGATGAACTTGACACGCACCTCTATGAGAGTGGTACGTTATAATGGAAACACTGTGTTCATCTCAATTCATGTGACAAACATGGACTAGGGCTCTTCCGGTTGGGCGAATACCAGACCAATATTAGCCCGTGGGTTGCCTAAGGTCGGTGAAACTACATAGTCCATGAAGTAAAGTTTTTAAGAATGATTATGTTTTATTTCTCAATGTTTTATATCAGGATTCTTACACGTGTGAGTTACATTGTGTATCTTATAGTTTATAAATGTCTACCTCTGATTTTCCTTATTGACCTGATGATATAAATGTTTTGGAATATTATATTATTATTATGTAAATTGCTTTAGTCCTTTTACTTTGGTCTCATGACAGTACTCATTGTACTGACCGTCCTCGGACGCTACATCCTTTCATTATGTAGGTTCCGAAGCCTTTACTCGATACCTGGCTCAGCAATAGGATTCACGCAGGACAGCAGTTCGCAATTGGTGAGCCTTCCATCTTTCGGAAGGCATTCGGTTTTATTTTCTTAGACCTCTACTTTGGCCTTATGGTATTGTTGGGGCAATGTTTTGGCTTAGGATATCATTAGTACTTGTTGGAGGCTTCATAGACGTCCTTTGGTAGATGTTTTATCATGTTTGCTGTCTAGGATACCCATCATGGCTAGGGCCTCGGTTCGGGTCATGACAATATCCTAGCATTGGTGGACAGGGTTACTGTTGCCTTTTGCAAGTGGGAGATGATACATGCCAATTAGTCAAGTTGTCTGCAAGCTGGTCTAGACACCACAATTATCGGGAGGTGGGGGGGTGGGGTGATTTCTTATCATCTGTGTGGCTTTAATGGATAGAGTTGCTTGATTCGAACACCACGAATATCTAAAAAATAATATTTGTTAACAATTAACATAAACATAATAAACTATGATAAATGAAATAGGATTACAAGTGTAATATAAGCTTTATCAAAAATGAAACGAACTTCACAGCTGAATCAGTTGGGATGTTTTAACTCTTGGTCCAGGTGTAGAAATAGCCCATGTATGGTCTTTGAAGTTACTCCATTTTTTCAGAAACAGTCTCTCTACCTACCCGAGGTAGTGGTAATGTGTGCGTATAATCAACCCTCCCAAAGATGTTGTTGTTTGTTGTTGTTGTTGACTTTGTAGTTATTCCCTCCGTTCATTTTTACTTGTTACATTTTACTTTTCAAAAGTCAAATTGTATGGACTTTAACTAACATTTTAAGATATATTGTTTCATCATTTTAATATCAGAAGAATGGCAACTAATGGTATTTTTCGTATCGCATGTGAATATCTAATTTAAGAGTTAAAATATTAAATTAATCTAATTCAATTTTGTTCTTAAAAATTAGTCAAATTGGCGAAATATGACAAGTAAAAGTTAACAGAGAAAATATTTTCTAAGAAGATAAACTTAAAAAAAAAGCTTTAAAAACGAGCATAAATTAAATAACAATTCCAAAAAATGTGGAATTGTCCATTTAGCCCGACTAATTTGAAGTATTTAGAGTTTAGCCTCTTCCAAATTAAACTTTTATATATTTGGGTTTTTAATTTCAATTTACTTTAGATTGTTGGATTTAAAGTTTGAACGATTAAAGCTAAAGGTGTAAAGTTCGAATGTAGTTTTAAGATCTTCGATTAGACTTCATATTTGAAGATTTAAAATTTTCATTTTCAAATTATAAATTTAGACTTTGATAGTTTAGAACATCAAACATAAAAGTATGATAGTTAGAATGATCTTAAATTTGTCATAAGTAATTAACTTTAAATAATTTGAAGAAGTGAAAATAAGGTGTCATTTGACTAGAATCTTTGGTTGGAACTTCAGTTGCTTGTTGAATATATGGGCTTGGGATCCAAAAAAAATTTGTTAACAACATTTTAGCCCACACTCCTTGTCATGCCCCGAATCCCATCGGGAAGGATTGGCACCCATAGCCGATAAGGCCCGAGAGAACCAAGCTTTTCTTCTATTCATTCATATGCATGCCATAAGAAACACCATTACCACGTAAGAGCTTAAAATGCTAACAACGGAATTCATGGAACATGTGATATATATATACATATTTGAAACTTGGCCGTCGAGGCCATCAAGTCAAAACGTCATGTATCATCTTACATTCATACACCCACATACGTCTACAAAAGCCTCTAACAAATGCATTTACCAAAACTAACTGAAAGTCGGGACAAGTTCCCGCTTTATACAACATGTACAATACCAAAACATATGTATAACTGTGACTCGGAGAAGCCCCGAACTAATTAGAGCTCACCAATGATCCGCACACAACTGGCAACCTACTGTGGAGGCCTACTAGTACCTGCGCCTGCAGCAAGTAAGGTAAGTCCCACAAGGGACGTCAGTACGAAGAATGTACTGAGTATGTAAGGCTCATAAGAAACTGTATGATATGTAAATATGTCAATGAACTCAAATTCAAATGAATAACCAATATAGATAAGTCACTATTTTGTATGTTAGGAACCATGTGTATTGCTTTCATTACTTTCTTTACTTCTTTACTCCTATGCTTGTTCATCATCACTTGTGTCACAATGTACCCGAGCCCCGACTGATCAGTGGGTCTTTACATAACATAGCATTATGTTGGGATCGGCTCGAGCTAGGCTTATGCCTCTAGAGCTACCACCCATGAATCAATATATCGGGCTTGGCTCGAGCTAGGTTATCACATCTAGAGCTGCCACCCATAAACAAACATAGCAGGTTCGGCTCGAGCTAGGTTCTTACCTCTAGAGCTACCCCCTGTCAGGATAGGTCCGAGCTAGACTTATGCCTCTAGGACTGCCCCCTAATCTAATAATTCCGGGATCGGCTTAAGCTAGGCATTTCACCCCTAAAGCTACCACCCATACTCAATTATTAACCACATATATGCATTACATTGTTCTTTACCTTTGAGATTGATACAATGATAGTCATAATATTATTGTAAACATAACATTGTTTGAACCATTGGAACAATAATCAATGAATAAGATACATGTGCATAACCACTATTGGAACTTTGGAACACAACCTTATTGGGCTTTTGGAACATTAGTCAATGAATATGAGACATGTGAATCACAATTGATCAATGAGTAGGAAACATGTGATAATGATAATTGATAACCGGATATAGGATACCTTAGCACATTTCGGGTTAGTACAAGTGTAATGTCAAAGTGAATACTATGTGTTGCAGAAGGATACGGATAGAATAACCTTACATACCTTGTATTCTCAATACGAATATACAATCTTAGATGTGCATACAATAGTCCCTCTCCTTCCTTATGTTTCACTCTACAACACAAATACATAACGGAGTTTACATTAACCATCAACTACCTTACAAATGCATATGACGTCAATGAGTTACATGTTTGCCTTTAAAATGTGATTCCTTCTTTAAAATACCATTTACGGCATTGCCATACCAACAATACCCCAATCATGCCATACATTGACTACAACATCATATAACCAATAACATTTCACCACAAAGCTTCTCCTTTACACTTTCTCGTTCACACCATATCACAACTAATCCATCAAGTCACCCTAATACACCTCATAGCACATATCAGTCAAAATCCCATAATTTACACTTATAGAAAAATAACAAGTTTAATAAAATAATCACACCATACATTTTGATATTTCATCCATACCATGCTCTTTTATCAAAACCACAAGTCATCTTTCAAGTTTAAATTCCATAGATGACACATCTTTTACAAAAACACAAAGTGACATGTTCAACACTTCCAAGCATAACCAACATGATCTACATGATATCTCATACATATAATATGTTAAACCTTAAGCTTAAACACTTACCCAAGCTTGAAAAATGATGATCTTGCTCCAAAAGATGGCTTAGGGTTCTTAGTTCTTAGGGTTTGAGAGAAATATCTTGTATTTTGGTCTAAAAGGCATGAGAGTTTATAATGAATAAAAAATAAGATTTTTGGCCCTTTATATAAGCCCTCAACTCATCCTTATCCACTCTTTATAGCATTTAATGCTATGTCTAGAAGGTCAATGGAAGAAGGGGTCATTTGACCCATTTGGCCCATGTCTTCTTCCTTATTTTGGGCCTTTATAGAGCCCAATTCAATTAATCCAATAAAATCAATAATTTCTCATGTTTAAATCATTTCATATGTGTTACGTCAATATTCCCACTCACGTGATTCATATTCGTAGCCTCAATCCCAAAAATAAGTGATTCTAGCCACGTATGGCTTATTTTGACCAAAAAGGTAAAAACGTCATTTGGATGCCAAATTCGTCCACGAATAATCTTATCAAAATGGAATGCCAATATTTCAATTATTCCATGTATAGTCTCATGGTTTTAGAAGGAATGTGGCAAAAAGCGGCCCGGTACGCCCCCAAGCACCTTTGGGACTTAGAAAAATTTTCAACATTTGAAAGGTACGCACAAGCAGCCTGGCACGCCCTTGGGCGCGCCACCTTGCTACCTGTGCCCAAAAAAATTGGGCAATTAGCGGCCTGGCACGCCCTCTGGCGTGCCTGGCCCTTATTTTTTTAAAAAAATCCGTTCTTCGACTTTTCTTTGCGGGTTTGGTTAGATACTTCAAGTTCTATTCTTTAACTTACTTCTTACCTTTAATATCCTTTGTTTGGAGGTCCTCCAAGCCTTATTTTTAACCCCACAAATTCTCCACAAAGTCACAAAACACCTCCTACGAAGGTCTAAGCACATATACAGGGGCCAATATCAATTATCTCATCAATAACATTACAAAATCCATACTTATGGCTCCCGACACCTAAGTAAACATTGTTCAATGTCATCAAGTAGGGTTGGGAAGGTACGGGGTGTTACATTCTTCCCCCCTTAGGAACATTCGTCCTCGAATGTTAACAATATCGCTTCAATTACAATAAATGCATCTCTATATTACATACATATACATAAACACTTAAGGCTCATAGATACTTACTTTTTATTGCTCCACTTCAGCACTTTGAAATTTTTCGTCCATTTGAAATAGATGGGGGTACTTGGATTTCATCATTTCCTCAGCTTCCCATGTGATCTCCTCTACTTGTTGATTTCTCCAAAGGACTTTTACGGAAGCTATGTCTTTATTCCTCAACCTCTTTACATGTCGATCTAGAATAGCAATGGGTGCCTCTTCATAAGTAAGATCCTCCGTAACTTGGACATCTTCAATGGGAACAATACGAAATGGATCCCCTATGCATTTTCGAAGCATCGAAACATGAAACACTGGGTGGACTGAGGAGAGTTCTTGGGGTAGTGCCAACTCATACGCAACTTGCCCACATCTTCTAATAATTTCATATGGGCCTATATAACGTGGACTCAATTTTCCTTTCTTTCCAAACTGCATCAGCCCTTTCATCGGTGACACCTTTAAAAATACCCAATCACCTATGACGAATTCAAGCCCTCTCCTTCTAACATCAGCATATGACTTGTGGCGACTTTGGGCCGTTTGTAACCGCCGTTGGATCACTTTAACTTGCTCTAGAGCCTGATGAACGAGATCTGGCCCTAGTAAAGCAGTTTCACCTGCTTCAAACCATCCAATTGGTGGCCTACATTTCCTTCCGTACAAAGCTTCATAAGGTGTCATTTTAATACTTGAATGATAGCTATTGTTGTAAGTAAATTCAATAAGAGGCAAATGGTCATCCCAACTGCCTTAAAAATCTAACGTGCAAGCTCGTAGCATATCTTCAAGTGTTTGAATAGTACGTTCTGCTTGTCCATCAGTCTGAGGATGGAAAGCCGTACTCAGATTCACTTGTGTACCCAAACTCTGCTGAAAAGATCTCCAGAAATGCGCAGTAAACTGAGCTCCCCTATCTGATATAATGGAGATCGGAATCCCATGTAACCGCACTATTTCTTTAACATATAATCTTGCATAATCCTCAGCTGTATAAGTGGTCTTGACTGGTAGAAAATGCGCTGACTTGGTAAGCCTGTCCACTATAACCCATATAGAATCAAATTTTTGTAATGTACGAGGCAAACCTGTGATGAAATCCATATTAATCATATCCCATTTCTAGACTGGAAGATTGATACATTGCATGTAACCCCCTGGTTTCTGATGCTCTACTTTCACTTGTTGACAATTCGGGCATTGAGCGACAAATTCTGCAATGTTCTTCTTCATATTTCCTCACCAATACATCCCATACTTCCGTTTTTGCCCTTTTGGGACTGGGGGAGCTGCGGGCACCTTATTACCCGACCGACATCTCTTGTGAGAGCTAGAGGCTACTACATTAGAATCAGACATAGTACCTATAGCATAGGTCCACAACCAAGTCAATAAAACATGTAACAAATAGCTAACCAACTTGATGCGCAGTGACGTTGAGGGCCACCCCACACCTAGTCGCTTAGCACCAAGTCAAAATAAATATGGGCGGAGGGTACTCAGACTTCCCCTCATCACTTAATGCCCCAAAACCAAGTTCCCACCATAGATAAATGTACATTCTCAATAAAGAAATTCAACAATAATCATATATATTCCACACATATGAGTTATATTCATTGATTTCCACCACAAATTTGCTCAATTTTCACCAATACCAAAATAAGATTATTAACCACAAGTGCACAGGCCTTCCAAGTTCAATGTAATGCCACCCCAGAAACCCCAATCATATGATCAGACGCAAGTCAACAAACCATGAAAATATTATGTTCATAAACAAGATCAAGAGTACCCAAAATCGCATAATTCATGGCAATTTGTAGAAAGAGAAAGTGAAGGAGACATACCTTGAGAGCTTTGATTGGCGACTTGAACACAATCCCAAAGTGAGAAAGCAAAGAGTCGAACTTTGTGTGGGCAAGAAGAGAAAAATAATAAAGAAAATTTTTAAAGGTGTGGGGAGAAAATCTTGAGTTTGGGTGTGGGGTGTTGGAATATTTGTGAAGAATGAAGTAATTTGGGGATTTAAAGGAGAAGGGGTGGGGTGGGTCGGTCCTATTTAAAGTAAAGAACTAAAAAAATTAAAAAAAAATTCATAAGAGGTAGCGGCGTGGCACGCTGCTTAGCGCGCTACCCCACTGCCAACCTGAGCCAAAAATCGTGTACAGGCGGTATGGCACGCTGGCCAGCGCGCCTATGCACTGCCCATGCGTGCTGGATTTTTGGGGAAGGCAGCGTGGCACGCTGGCCAGCGCGCCTCCCCACTGCCTCAACAAATATTTTTTTTAGCTTTTTCATCCTGGCACGCTGGGTAACGCGCCCCACACTTATCCTATTACCTGAGCAATTTTTCACATTCTTTTCCTAATCTTGGGGCTTTTACAAGTCCCAAGACTCGAAGCTTTGCTCCAGAACATGTCCTGCCTGCCCGTCACCTTCAATTAATCATCCATCCTCCAAATTTACCTTTGTCTTGTGGATTCTCATACCAACATACTCCGTGCCTCTGCATGAACACAAGATCCTAGAACTACATTAGAAAACAAAACTGTAAAAGAGATGGGTTGCCTCCTATCAAGCGCCTTAGTTTTGGTCGGGGCACGACTCTTCTTTTTGTATTTTTACTTTATAAATCTAACTATTACAACACATGCATGGGTTGCCTCCCATGTAGTGCCTGGTTTAATGTCGCAGCTCGACCAATTATAAGAGCTCAACTATCATCAAGGCGAAGTACGTCCTTCGTATGCTTCTCTTCCTCACCGAAATAATGCTTCAATCTCTGGCCATTTACCATAAACCTTGTACCATATGCCTTGTTCACAAGTTCCACCGCACCATGAGGTGTCGTGCGACTTACCTCAAAAGGCCCACTCCACTTAGATATTAGCTTGCCCGGAAACAACCTAAGTCTTGAATTAAACAAGAGTACCAATTGACCTGGCTCAAAAGTACGAGGGAGAATATGCTTGTCATGCCATCGCTTCGTTTTCTCCTTGTAGATCTTAGCATTTTCATATGCATGGGCACGAAATTCTTCCAACTCATGGAGTTGTAACAACCTCTTATTACCCGCTAACCCCGGATCTAGATTCAACTTCTTTACTGCCTAATATGCTCGATGCTCAAGCTCAACTGGGAGATGACAAGCTTTCCCAAAGACCAAATGATAGGGAGAAGTTCCTATAGTAGTCTTATACGCCGTTCGATAGGCCCAAAGAGCATCATCCAGCTTAAGTGACCAGTCTTTCCTCTGAGTATTCACCGTCTTTTGCAAGATTTGCTTTATCTCACGATTAGACACTTACACTTGGCCACTTGTTTGGGGATGATACGTTGTTGAGACCTTGTGTTTTACTCCATACTTTGCCAATGCATTCTTCACCAAATAATTTATGAAGTGTGATCCTCCATCGCTAATAATAGCTCTTGGAGTTCCGAACCTAGTGAAGATATGCTTTTGAAGAAACTTTACCACAACTTTGGCGTCATTAGTAGGAAGAGCTGCAGCCTCTACCTATTTGGATACATAATCCACTGCAACGAGTATGTATAGATTGCCATTCGACTGTGGAAAAGGGCCCATGAAATCAATCCCCCATAGATCAAAAATTTCAACTTCTAGGATGTTGTTAAGAGGCATCTCATGTCTCTTGGAAATCCTCCCCATACGTTGACATTGATCACAATTCTTCACAAAGGCATAAGCGTCTTTAAATATCGAAGGCCAGAAGAACCCTGATTGTAATATTTTTTGGGCTGTTCGTTCACCACCATGATGTCCACCATAAGGTGATGCGTGGCATCTCTTTAACACTTGCTTAACTTCCGCATTCGGAATACATCTTCGTACTATTTGATCAGGCCCTTGCTTGAATAAATACGGCTCATCCCATATATAAAAGCGTGCCTCATATGCCAGTTTCTTCCTCTGTTGAGGACTCGAATCAGGAGGAAATAATCCACTTACAAATAGGTTCACAATGTCTGCATACCATGGCAACTCATCGGCCTCTAATACCAACAACTGCTCGTCTAGAAATTCCTCACAAATATGCCCATCATCCTCTATATGTGTCGAGCTCTCAAGTTTAGAAAGATGGTCAGCAATTTGATTTTCTTTCCCCTTTCTATCTTTAACCTCTAAGTCAAACTCCTATAGTAATAGGATCCATCTAATCAAGCGCGGCTTAGCATCCTTTTTATTGAACAAATATCATATCGCTGCATGGTCCGTGTATACAATAACACTTGTGCCGACTAAATACAATCTGAATTTATCAAATGCATATACCAAAGCTAACATCTCTTTTTCAGTCACCGTGTAATTCATTTGGGCTGCATCAAGGGTCTTGCTCGCATAATAAATAGAGTGAAATACCTTATTCTTCCGTTGACCTAGAACCGCACCTACTGCCACATCACTTGCGTCACACATGAGCTCAAATGGCAAAGCCCAGTCAGGAGCAATAAGAATAGGTACCTCTACCAACTTCTTTTTCAACACCTCAAATGCCTTCACACATGATTCACAAAATACAAACTTCACATCTTTCTCCAAGAGTGCACACATGGGACGTGCAATTTTGGAAAAATCTTGAACAAACCTTCTGTAAAATCCCGCATGACCCAAAAAACTTCGCACCCCTTTAACCGATACAGGTGGAGGGAGTTTTTCAATAGCTTCGATCTTTGCCCTATCAACTTCCAGCCCCTGCTTTGACACTTTATGCCCAAGAACTATACCTTCTGTCACAAGGAAATGGCACTTCTCCCAATTGAGAACAAGATTAGTTTCTTCACACCGAGCAAGGACTTTATCCAGGTTTTGCAAACATACCTCGAAAGAGTTACCAAAGAATGAGAAATCATCCATAAAAATCTCTACGAACTCCTCCACCATGTCGTAGAAAATAGCCATCATGCAATGCTGAAAGTTAGCCGGTGCATTACATAATCCAAATGGCATACGCTTGAAAGCATATGTATTGTAAGGACATGTGAATGTAGTCTTCTCTTGATCTTGGGGATCTATAGAAATTTGATTGTATCCGGAATACCCATCAAGAAAGCAATAATACTCCTGCCCGGCTAAACGATCCAGCATCTGATCAATAAAAGGGATTAGATAGTGGTCTTTCCTCGTAGCATCATTAAGTTTTCGGTAATCCATGCAAATATGCCATCCAGTTACAGTTCTTGTACGAATCAATTCATTATTGTCATTTGTGATCACCGTCATACCACCCTTTTTTGGAACACATTGTACAAGACTCACCCACGTACTATCAGAGATAGGGTAAATAATGCCAGAATCTAGCCACTTAATTACCTCCTTCCTTACTACTTCTTTCATCACTGGATTTAAGCGTCGTTGGTGTTGTACACTTGGCTTATGCCCTTCTTCCATGTAAATTTTATGCATGCATAAACCCGGATTAACACCATGGATCTCAGACATCTGCCAACCAATAGCCTTCTTTCTTTGTTTTAAAATCAACAATGCCGCATCAACTTGTTCCTGTGACAAATCTGCTGCCAGAATAATAGGAAGAGTCTTGTTTTCACCTAGGAAAACATATTGAAGGTGAGATGGAAGTTCCTTCAATTCAAGCTTCGGTGCTTCCTCAATTGAGGGCTTAGTGGGAGGACCGAGTGGATGATTTACCCATAAGATCAAGAACTTGCACCATCTCACTAGCTTCTGCATCACCAAACACATCTTGCCCCATCAAAACTTTTTCCAACGGATCAGTAGACAAAGTGTAGATGCTTTCAACAGCCGAATCTATAGTTGTGATAGCCGACAAGTTCTCATAAATTTCTGGAAGCTTCAAAGCCCTATATACATCAAAGACTTCAACCTTATCATGAGCTCGCATAGTAAGTTTCCCGGCTGCTACATCAATGATTACACCTCCTGTGGCTAGGAACGGACGCCCTAAAATAAATGGGACTTCCGGGTCAGGCTCAAAATTCAGCACCACAACATCAACGGGAAAGATCAATGACCCCACTTGTACCATAACATCCTCAACAATACCATCAGGTCTAGTCACAAATCGGTCTGCCAGCTGTAAAATGATAGTAGTAGGCTTCGGACGACCCAAACCCAATTCCTTGAAAACCGAAGTGGGCATCAGATTTATACTAGCCCCCAAATCACACAATCCATGAGCGCAGACACGATCCCCCAGAGTAATCTTCACAGTGAAGCTTCCAGGATCTTTCAGCTTAGTAGGTAACCGGTTCTGAATGCGAGAACTAACCTCCTCAGTCAAAGCCACTGTGGCATACTCTGTCAATCTACTCTTGTTTGCTACAATGCCTTTCACGAACTTGGCATACTTTGGAATACCCTACAAGATATCCACAAGAGGCAAATTAATGTGCACTTGTTTAAGTAATTCAATGAACTTACCAAAGCATTCATCCTCCTTCTTCTTTTTGAACTTTTGAGGGAACGGAGGAGGCAATTTCACACTATGTCTCACTTTATCATCTTTGGAGCTTCTGGTAAACTCCACTTGTTCGTCTTCAATCACCACTACTTTTGGCTCTAATTCTTTCGCTGGTGCAACTGTATCCTCTAACTGCTTACCACTACGGGTAACTATAGCATTCACCTGCTTGGGATTTGGCTCCGTATCTCCTGGAAGACCTCCTTGGGGCCTTGTATTCTGTGCGTTAGCTAACTGGCCAACCTGCTTTTCCAAATTTTGAGTAGCCAACTGATTGTTCCTCACATCTGCTGCCAGCTTCGCTTGTTCAGCCATAATCTGTTTTAACATATCCTCTACACTCATGTCTCCAGGCTTAGCACCCACTTGATTTCCTTGGCCTTGTTGTTGGTTGTACTGAGGGGCATATCCTTGCGGCCTATATTGATTTTGATTTCCTCCCAACGAGAAGTTTGGATGGTTTTTCCACCCGGCATTATAAGTGTTACCGTAGTTCTGAGCTCCACCTCCCCTTTGTGCATTACCAACAAAATTTACTGAATCCGGATTAGCACTACATAAATCGCTGGTATGATCACCATTTCCACATACACTACACATCACAGAAACTTATTGCTGGACTGCATTCCCGGGAGCTGGTTGTTGCCCCAAATTCAAACTACTAAAGTGATTGTTCATCATGTTTTGCATAGCTGAAATTTGGGCAGATAATGCTGTGACTGCATCCACATCTAGTTTCCCAGCAACCTTCTTTGTAGAATTTCTAGAATTATCACTATGCCAGTCTGGATTTCCCTGCGAAATATGATTTAACAGAGCATATAATTCATCATACGTCTTCTCTAAAGCCTGTCCACCTGCAGCTGAATTAAGTAGAATTTTAGTGTTGGGGTCGAGAGCCTCTATAAACGTATGCACCAACACTTCATTAGCTTGGTGGTGGTGAGGACAATCCCTCAGCATGGATTTGAATCTGTTCCAAGCTTGGTACAAATTCTCATCATCTCTCTGTCTGAAACTTAGTATCTCACTCCTCAGCTTTGCTGTCTTTCCAGATGGAAAGAACCTTATCAAGAATTTCTGAGCAAGATCATCCAAAGTAGTGATAGAATTGGTCGGTTCTGCATCTAACCACCTTCTTGCTTCCCCCAGCAGAGAAAAGGGAAACAAAGTGAGTCTCACATAATCTGAAGATACACCCGCAGGAATATATGTGTCACTGATCTCTAGAAAATTTCGAATATGGTTTTGCGGGTCTTCATGAGCGAGACCCGTAAACTGACCACTTGAGTGAAAGAGTTGCACCATGTTCTGTTTAAGCTCAAATCTACCTCCAGCTGCCGGTTTGAGAATACTAGAGGTCACATTAGTGGCAAGTGGGATTGCCACATCGCGAACTGTTCTAGCTGCCATTACTTTTGGTTCACGTCTCTCTGCACCTGGTTCTTCAATTCTTACGGGATTACCCTGTATTCCTTCGCCAGCCAGTTCGACTTGTGGGATTGGGTAGTCTGCAGCCTGTCTCCTCAATCTATTAAAATACCTTTCAGGTTCAGACTGCAGGGCTACCAAATCTTTGTTCCTTGCCAGTATTCCGAGAAGTCAGCTTGCAAACTAGAACAACTAAGATCAAGTTGTCAACACATAGTTGAAAATTAAAGTACAAACGTTAATAGTTGAAATATATCTTTTTGAAAGTCCCCGGCAACGGCGCCAAAAACTTGTTGCGACCCAGCTATACACGCAAGTGTACGTGATCGTGCAAGTAATAAAGTGACTCCTTTTAAAGAGTCGGATATCGAACCCAAGGGACTTTCATCAACAGAAATCAACTCTAGACGAAAAACTATAATTAATAACTAGTGTTGCGAAAACGACAATGGATTTGGTGCTTAAAATTTAATGATTGCGGACTAAGAACTCCTATCTTCGCTACTGTAACTTTGGTTTTCGCAAATTTGCTTGAAAAATCAATGAAAAGTAAATTCCCAGGGCTAAGGCACCCTGAACATCATCTCCTGAGCATAATTGCTGCTGGTTTAAGCATTTTGAGTAGTTTATCATGGTTATCAATCCCAAGGTTAATTTTACAACTATATTCGTCTCCAAATTATAATTGTCTACTAGAACATAGAAGCCTACCTACATCCGCGAGTGGTGATAAGCTTAACCAATTCTAGAGCATTCAAGCTTTCTTCTTGTAATTGACCAAGTATGGGTGGTTAGGTACCTCTCGGTCCTAACCACATGTCAATACCTTAGAATTACTCCTCCGAGACAGACCACACTTCATATATTCAAGTTCTATCTCTCAGTTTCTCTCTCGAGCTCACTTCAAGACAAGAAATATATTCCAATGGTGATCAAACATCAAAATAATGAATTTTAGAATATATGAATAACCACTTTATAATAAACTCCAGCAAAAACCAATACAATTAACCCAAGAGATTCATGTTCTTGGCCTTAACCCCAAGAATGAGGGATTTTAGCCACTCATAATGTTTATCAACATCCACAAGTAATAAATACTCTAAAAATTAATTAAAACTGAAAAAGAGAAGAATGGAACCTAATTGAGATGCCCAAAAATGCCCAAAAAATTCTAAGGATGATGGAATGTGATACAATAACTCAAAAGCCCTATTTATAGACCCAAGTCAAGGCAAAAAGCGGCCAAAAAGAGGCCCGGCACGCCATTGGGCGCGCCTAGCACTTAGGCAGATTTTGCCTCAGCAAAAAGGGTGCTCCCAGGCGGCGTGGCCCCCTTGGCAGCGTGCCTGGGCACTGCCTAGGCAAGTGAAATTTCTGCCAAACGCGGCCTGGCACGCTGCCTAGCGCGCCAGGCCCTTTTTTTGTAATTTTTTTGCTTTCATCGACTTCTCTTCGCGGATTTGGATGGATTCTTTAAGATCAACTCTTTGGCTTGTCTCTTATCTTCAATATTCTTCACTCGCAGCTCCTCCAAGCCTCACTTTCCATGCCAAATATGCTCCAAAAAGTCGCAAATTCCACCTACAAGAGTCTAATCATATTGGTTAGCACACTATCCCATTTTCCATCAAAAACTTATATAATACACAAGTATTGTTATCAAAACTAAGGTAATCATGGGTTAAAGTCGCTACTAAGGCATATAAATACGCCTTAGATTAGTCTTGTTGTCAAAGTCTGAGTAATAAACATAGCCACATCATGCCACGATGTTAAATCAGGCGCTCCATGAGAGGCAACCCATGGGCTTGTTGGCGAAGTCTGAGTAACCAACATAGTCAGGTCATGCCTCGATGTTTAATCAAGCGCTTCTTGGGAGGCAACCCATGTTTTGTACTTTATATATTGTAGTGTAATGTTTTCTATTAGTGCAGGGATCGTGCTGGAAAAAAAAAATGTTGAACTGAACTCTGGACCAAACCCGTGAGAGGATTGTACTATCGTGAGAGAAACATACAGTCGTCGGTTCAGTCGTCTGAGCTCAGTTGATCAAAGTCTTGTAGGATGCAAATTTAGAAGTTGTACTATGATGTGTCACCATGATTTTACCACAATATCATGATCATGGTGCCCATCATTTGATCAAACTCTAGAAGATCATTAGGTTAGATATCAAACCTAAGATTTTAATGAACGATCGTGACTTCATACCACGATAGTCCTTAAGCTTCATAGGTTCCCAGGTAAGTTTCCTTAAATCCTCATCCCACAATATGATGTCATGATGTGGTTTGACACCACTATCATATTAGGCTCCCATCTTAAGATTCCAAATAAAGACTGAGGACCCGATCCGACCTGACCCAACTAGGGTTTTACATATTTAAACCTTAACAAACCCGATCTAATTTTCCTCATCATTTCCAATCATTACAAGCATCTAATCATTGACCCTAAATCCTAAGAGCAAATGCAATTTTGATCACATTACTTGTGCATCCTCTAATTCGTGTTCTTAAGGCTGCTTTGAGAATCAATTTGTGTTTTTCAACCGAAAACTCAAAGACCCATGTTGTAAGTATACTTTTGGGTCTAATTCTTTGTCTCAAACAAATATGGGTAGTATTTAAATTTGATTAGGTTTTTGCTAATATAGAAGTGGGCTTTTGTTTAAATGGGAAGGCATGGGGGAAATTTGAGTACCCGTTTGTGTATAAAACATGGTCAATGATTAGTCTCAAATCTAAGGGCATCAACAATGGGGTAAAAAATTTGTAATTTCATTAAGTGTCAGTGCACTCCACGACACAACCTACGATCGTGGTATCTACCTACGATTGTAGGTTGGATCGTTATGGGGCATGAATGTCTGTATTATAAGAGATCATCATACGAGCATAGCCTGCAATAGTCCTATCTAGGTACGATTGTGGTTTTTACTCATGTGATGTGACAAACTCCCAATACTTTGGGAGTGTTCCTATGATCAGAATGTATGATCGTACTTTCATTGCACAATCATAGGAACCAATCGTCTGATATAGAGTTTCCCCAGTACTTTTGGGGAATCTTTTCTATGATAGGAAGGAACGATCATGTGATGTCCCATCTGTTTACTTTCCTGTAACTATTTTAAATCTTCAAATATTGATTCTAAC
The DNA here is from genome assembly GCA_031232105.1 of Capsicum rhomboideum. Classification (NCBI taxonomy): domain Eukaryota; kingdom Viridiplantae; phylum Streptophyta; class Magnoliopsida; order Solanales; family Solanaceae; genus Capsicum; species Capsicum rhomboideum. The sequence goes on along the minus strand of CP124719.1, from coordinate 109,720,098 downwards.
TATTCTCGATACAGGTACAATAGCACCTAAGCCATAGACAAAGCTGCAAAAATAAATCTCCAAGAAAAGGGGACCCAAGGACACACCTCCGACCTTGGAAAGTGAGTCCAATAAGTCAAGTGGGAAAGAGGTTGAGTACTCCACCAGCCCCTCGACTGAACAACACTCTCCTAGAATCACGAGGAGCAAGGCTAAGGAGATTGAGAAGGCTAAGTCCACCACATCTACGACCTTGGTAGAAGCTACTACATCCATTAACCTTTTCCAGTATGAAGAGGGAAGGGACTATGGGATTGATACTAAGACTGTTGATGAGAGGATAAGCTCCTCAACAGTGGAGGAAAAGTTTAACCCTGAATCCTTTGAGAGAGAACGTGCAGCTCCAATTCTGAGAAGGACAGATTCTAGGAGAGGGAGTGTGCGATATTCCAGAGATTATTATTTGGATGGGGTGTCCTTGAAGGACAATGAAAATCAGAAGAAGAGGGTCTAATAGGAACCCCGATTATTACTTGAGTCACTAAAGAAAATCCCGGAGGTCACCTTGGTGTTTGAGAAATACAACTTGGTTTGGATGACTAAGCCCCTCCGAATCTACGGACCAGAGCTAGTGAGGGGGTTTTATGCTAATTATTCCGCAACACTAAAGAATATAACTTCCTCCGAAAAGGAAAAAGATATGAAAAAGCACCCCCGATTGGATACTGTGATGGTTTGGGGCAAGAAAGTTGTTATCTTCGTCAAAGAAATCTCTAATGTCTTATTCGAAGAAGTGTTTGTACCGTTTAAGAAGACTCCAAAATATAATTTCTGGATGACTGATTTAAAGAGGGTGAAGAAGTTGTCTGTTTACGACAAGGTATTGTACTACAAGTGGTTGGCAAACCATATTGCAAAAGTAGGAGAAAATTCCCCTTGGATCAATGAGGCGACTATTTATAATAACAATCTCAAGCTCACCACAAAAGCGTAGTGGGTCATTGTTAGGCACCGCATCGCAACCACAATAAATGACAACACATTGGGTGCCATAAATATGGGCCTTGTAGCAGCTTTCCTAGTGGAGGTAGATTTGAACATTCCATGAATTATTGTGGAAGAGATTTGGGATAGGTTTTGAAGTTCAGCACAACCCTTCCTTTCCCAAACTTGATCACACAATTGCTATAAAATTCTGAGGTGCCATCCATTCTTGTATTCGACAAGTTTATTCAACCGACAAAGACTGCAGATTTGGTGATGATCAAAGACTTTAGGAACCCGACAGCTCCAGTCCAAATTCCCTTTCCAGAGGCACCAGAGGTAGCAGGACGTACCCCCACTAGTGAGATCCCAGCGACTGAAGCCGATGCTAATTTATCCTCCTCACAGTCGTCTACAACACCATTAGGTGTTCATACACATGCTTCTGTCAGCTACACATTGATACCAACTACTCAGCTGGAGCAGATTTTGAGGATGTAGGTACTGCATGATGCCCGACTTAAGAAGTTAGAGGTAAGGGTTAAACCCTACATGGAGGATGAGATTGAGATTAAGACAATAGTGTGGGAGGTGCAGATCCACTTTGATAGGTTTGAGAGCCTGATTTTAGCAAAGGTGAACTTGATGTAGGCTCTAGACATGAGAGCTATTATAGATTATATGGCTGCCTTGAAAGCAGTCTAGCTTCTCACAGCACGGACCGTTTTGATTGCACCTTTCTCCTCTTGTGAATGAATCATTGGAGTAGTTAGTTGTGGATGTGGACTTTTTAGTCCTATATTTCTATACTCCAGCCCCAGATGTTGAAGAGATAGATAGTGAGAAGATGGACTGAGATCTGGAGCCTCAAAAGAGGAGGAGAGGTAATAACACTGAAAATAAGGGCAAGAAGAGGAAGAAAAAGACTAAGAGAGCGAGAGATGCTTAGACCTCTGAGGGAGTGATATCGGAGTAAGTTGACATACCATCGATAGTTGTGGTGGTGGAGCAGGGTTTGGGGGTCACACAGATGGCCCCCGCAGTTGAGACACTGAGTGCACCGGCCACCATTGGTGCCCACGTAGCTGAGAGTTCCCCGACAACATCCTAGGCCATGAGAGGAGATGAGGATGGAGAGGTCCTATCTCGGGACCCAATCAATTAGAGTATGACAGGCATCTAGAGCACCCTAGGTATGTCCCTTTTCCCATGTTTTTACTTTCTAGGATTTCGTACAATGGAGACATTTCATGATTTGTAAGTTGGGGGCAGGGGTGTACCACAGTTGAGGGTTTTTGTTGCATGTTTATTTTCCCTCGGCTGTACAATCATAGTTAGAACTGACATGTTTGGGTGTTTATTTATGTTTATATGTGTTTTGGTGTTAGTTTTATCGTATGTGTAAGTTTTAGTGCAGTCAAAATAAAAGAAGCATGCAAAGTGGGTTTAAAATGATATCCCTCCGAAAATTCTATTTTGTTTTTGTGCTAAGTTATATGATTACTAGAACTGTAACCACTATTTGGATCTCAATAAGACAATAGTATTAGTGGTATGATAAATCAACCAGACTATGCATAAACCAATTAGGTAGTAATTGAAATGATAGTCCTGAGCTAAGAGTGTGTGAGGATGTACCTAGACGGGGTATGTGTGCGGTCTAAAACTTTCCTGGTTAGTCTCACTGAAAGTTATAGGATAGTCCATTCTTGAAAAAGTCCACTATAGCCTAAATAGCCTGCCAAATGAACATGTTATCCCTTGAACCCGATATTTGAGCCTAATTAGACATTTCCTTGAACTATCCTATTTCACCTTCCCAAATTTTACAATGAACCTGCCCTGGCCCTGGTCCCTCCTTGGACACTGTGTACCTCAACTCAGGTAAATCGCCTAAGTTGAGGGTGGCTACTGAAGGGGTGCGTAAAAAGTTGGGTGTGCCTAATGTGTAGTGAAAAGAAAAGGAGATTCGGGTGCGGTATACAAGAAAAGAAAACAAAACAAAACAAAAAGAGAAAAAGGAAAACAAAGGAAAAAAAGAGAGAAAAAAATGGATTAAAATAAAAATGTGCCCGGGACCCTAGTAAGAAGTTGAAAAATGGAGAAATAAAAGAAGTCAGATAAGAGTGGAAGCCACAACTAGTGTAGCATCAAGGAGGGTTAGTCACTATATTCAAATGTACCATACCTACCCCTGAGCCTATAGTACAAGTCAATAAAATCCTATCGTGATCCTAATCTGACTGTCCAAAAGTTGAGGTGTAGAAAATAAGGGCAAGCCTATGGTACCAACCGCACATGGCCAAACTTCTTTGTGAGAGTGAGAGTTTTGATTTCGTCCCAGTTTTTGCTTTACATTGCATAAACTGAGTGTTGGGACTTCTTTATTGTGAGGGAATAAGGGACAGAGTTTGGGTTACTGCTTGATTAGGTAATGTCATTGGTCTAAAGTTTTGGGTCATCTACTACAAATGTAATTTTCATGTCTTGATCCTATTACGTTATGATGTTTAGGTTGTATATGCACTGCACTTATTGATTTTGAATATCAGTGGAGGGTGTTGAACTATGTTTTGATAAATGTGTCCTGAAAATGTGGTTTGTGTAAAAATTGGACTGCCGTAGTATTCTTAGTTTCTCTAGGTTAAGCGTCTTATCGAATTTATTGTGTTTTATTTGCCTGAGGACATGCAATCATTCTAAGTGGAGGGTGTTGATGTGCCGTGAACTTACGGCACTTGAGACGCTTAAAACAGTGAATAACTGCAAGTACAAGGGTATTTTTCTGTGGATATGATGGGTTTTCTGGTGTTTGCAGGTTAAATTAACTTGGAGAAGAAAAGTGCTGAAAAATGGAGAAAAAGGACATCAGAATATTATTACTACTACCGTGGGATCTGACCACGGTCGTACCAGTACTGCCGTGACTTGAAGTAAAGAAGGGGTCCTCAAGAGTTAATCAGATGAGAGCTCTCATGACTGTATCTTTATGGTACGATCGTACCTTACTGTCATGGGAAGGAGGACCTAGAAAACAAAGCCGCATGAGTTAAGTGTGAGAATCATCAGACAAGGGCCATTCATGATTGTGAAGATACATACGATTGTACCTGGAGATCGTAGGAAGAAGGCCCAGATATGCAAGAACTAAACCACGAGCACCAAGGATGATCGTGGGTTCTAACCACGATCGTACCTTCCCCTCGTTCGAGTCAGCCGACACAAATTTCCTATTTGTAAAAGGATAGGTTTTATTTTATCTATAAATACTCTTTTAGGGATTTTTGTATGAGTTTACACTCTTTCATATTTTACAACATTATATTGTGATATTCTAAGGCATATTCTTGGAATTTTACGAACATATTTTCTAGGGTTTTAATTCAAGTTGAGATTTTTGAGCTTAATTCTTATTCTTCTTGTGTGCTTGTAATTATGAGTAGCAAAATACCTCAACTGGTATTGTGGGAACCATGAGGAACTAACAAAATAGGTTACGCGTGAAGTAATTCTAGACCAGTGTGCTTGTTGTATTGGTATTTTCTTCGTTATGATTGCTTTTCTAATGGTTGCAAACTTTAAAAATTCGCTCGTATTCTAAACTTGCTCGAGAGAGAAGTAGAGATTAGGAAAAGGAAATAACCAAAGATTTGAAGCTATCAGCCTTCATCTAATAACTTGAGCCATAAAAGAGATAGTTAATTTGAGATCAAGAACAAGGGTTAGTAGTGCGACACTCGGAGATCGAGAAGAGAAGTGTGAAATTCATCTAGCCAAGGTCTAGAGACATCTAGATGAACCTATCTTGTTAGATTTTTCATACAACACATCAGGATAGTTTGCTAGAACGAGCAACCTGTATAGTTATGAAATCATGGGGATCACAATCCTAGTGCTTTTCTTATATTGATTACAAATCCAACAACCAACTATTACTATTATTCTTTTGGTTCACAAAACCCCTTTTTTTTACTTATTTGTCAGTTACTTAGACAAACACTTAATAGAATCTTGACCTATTCCTTGTGGGATTGACCCCAACCTTATTGGGTTCTATATTTGGTTCAGCAACATCTTTATACTTTTTGGGAGATGTAATTTGTGCGACATCAAGTGTTTTGTTAGCTTGAATCCCCATAAGTGATATCAAACCACCCAAGTGTCACGACCCAATTTTTGAGCCATGATGGCGCCTACCGTAACCCATCAATAGGAAATCCAAGCCCTAGCCTGGAGCGATACACAACGGGCTCACAGGCAGAATCTCAGAAGAAAAGAGATGAGGTGGAAGTAACCATACTATTAAACATGCTAGAAATATAAAAAAAGAATCAAAATTTATATGCATACCAAGACTGATAAGGAAGAGGATAGTATATAAAGTCAAGAACCCCTCCCAAGACCTGGTGAGGTCGGTACAAGAGCCACTACTAGACATACCCAAAGTACAAGACCGAAATCAAATATATACAACAAGTACCACAGTCTCGAGTGCAAAAGACTATATAGTAGAGACGGAGTAGGATCTGCCTCGAACGTCAGTAAGCTCACCCTGCTCCAGAGTCAGTGCAAAGAAAGGAGGATCATGTCACTGTCGTCGACTGGTGCCCGGATCTGCATTGGGGAAAAAGATGCAGAAGTGTAGTAAAATAAATATCATATTTTGAATATATCATAATTAATAGAAAATTATTTCTAATAAAGCCTCTATCATATAATAATATTATTTTATCATATCTAGATTTAGTATCTCTGCTTAAAATATTAATAAATTATAAAACTATTATAAAGTAGTATAGATATATCATAACTAAAGAATTTTATAAATTTCAAAAACATTTCTGAAAGCTACTTAACTATATCATTTTACCAAAATCTAATTTAATTTAAATATTTCTCAACATGCTCGGTATAAAAAATATTCTCAAACGAAATGTCAGGAAATCAAACTGTCAGTCCTAGCAAGTCATAATTAACTTGGGGCAGTTATAGAAAAGCTTTAAAGTCCGAGAACACACGAGGATGAGGGAAATGACCGGGAGGGTCATTACAACATCCATTACTAAAAGGACTTTTGTCCGCAAAAGTCAAAAGTAAGCGCAAACCTAAAGATGTGAACAAGTAGGGATACTGTACTTGCATATCACGTTCAAGCTCTCAAGTGGCCTACTTAACTGGATGGTGACACCACTGTACCTTAACCACTGGAATGTTGGAGCATAAATGTCTGACATCTCTGGCTAAAATGGACACAGGCTCCTCCACAAATGCTAACTTCTCATCTAACTGAACCGAGTCCCACTGAAGCACATGAGACTCACCCCTCAATACCTGATCTTAAATGCTACAGAGATCGCTATCCTCAAACGGACGACTTTTAATCTGCTCTATCAAAGTAGATCTCGCACCAACACAAGCAATAACCCTCCCGGGGTCAGAAATATCCAAACGCCCCATCGAGTTAGCTAAGGACTGAATGTCTAAAGCCAACGGCCTATATGAGATTGGAATGAAGGCTAAGCTACCCATACTCACTGCCTTCTGGCTGAAGGCGTACGCTACCACATTCGCCTTGCCCGGATGATAGAGAATAGAGATATCATAGTCCTTCAGCAACTCAATCCACCTGCGCTGCCTCGAATTAAGATCCCTTTGAGTCATAATATGTTGAAGACTGAGATGGTCTGTAAAGATCTCACAATGAACACTGTAGAGATAATGCCTCTAAAGCCGCAGTGCAAACACAACCGCAGCTAACTCCAAGTCATGAGCGGGGTAATTACGTTCATGCACCTTCAACTGCCTTAATGTGTAAGCAATAAACGACCCCACTGCATCAAAACACATCCAAAAATGATACCAGACGCATCACAATACACGGTGAAGCCCTCGCCCTCAACTTGAAGAGTCAATACAGGGGCAGAAGTAAGTCGATCCTTGAGCGTCAGAAACCTTGCTTCACAATCCTCAGACTAATAAAATGGAACCTCCTTCCTGGTCAATCTTGTCATAGAAGATGCAATAGATGAGAAGCCCTCAACAAATTGCCTGTAGTACCCTACCAACGCAATGAAACTGCGAACCTTAGTAGGCAACTTGGGCCTAGCCCAATCTCAAATAGCCTTAATCTTCACTGGGTCTACCATGATACATTTTCTGGATACAACATGCCCTAAGAAAGCTATAGACACAAGCCAGAACTCACACTTTGAGAACTTGGGATAAAGCTGATGATCTCTCAAATTAAGGAGGACAATCCTCAAATGTTGCCCGTGCCCCTCGCTACTACTTGAATAAATCAAGATGTCATCGATGAACACAATCATAAAAGAGTCCAAGTATGGACTGAATACATGATTCATCAAGTCCATGAAAGCTGTTGGGGCATTAGTCAACCCAAAAGACATCACCAAGAACTCATAATGGTCGTACCGAGTCCTGAAGGCTGTCTTTGGGATGTCCTCAGCCCTAACTCTCAATTGATGATATCCAGATCTCAAGTATATCTTCGAGAATACTGCTGCGCCCTGAAGTTGATCAAACAAATCATCGATACGAGGCATATGATACTTATTCTTTATCGTCACCCTATTTAGCTCCCTGTAATTGATACACATACGCATAGATCCGTCCTTTTTCTTTACAAACAGAACTGGAGCACCCCACTGTGACACACTCGGCATGATAAAACCCTTCCTCAAAAGGTCGTGGAGCTGAGTACTCAACTCTCTCAACTCAGCAGGAGCCATACGATACAGAGCCATAAAAATAGGTCGGGTGTCTAGATCGAGGTCAATAATAAACTCTATGTCACGCTCAGGAGGAAGGCCAGGTAGATCAGTTGGGAATACATAAGGAAACTCACAAACAACAGGGACAGAGTCAAGTGACGGACTCTCAATGCTAGCATCCCGAACATAAGCAAGGAATGAATCACATCCCCTAGCCATCAATCTACGAGCCCAAACATATGAAATAATCCTCGTCCGTGTACGGCTAACAAAACCCTACCACACCACTAGGGGTACACCGGGTATGGCTAAGGTAATGGTCGTGGCAAAGCATTCCAAGACTGCATGATGAAAAGACAACCAGTCCATTCCCAGAATCACATTAAAGTCTACCTTGGACAATACAATAAAATCAACTTGAGTCTCAAACTCCTGAATAGTCACTAGACAAGATCTATATACCTGATCCACTACTAAGGAATCACCAACGGGGGTAGATACACATAAGGTCATAGATAATAACTTAGAACATAAACCCAACCGTGGTGCATAATAAGTAGATACATAAGAAAACATGGATCTGGGATCAAATAATGCAGAAGATGGCTGATGGCACACGAAAATAGTACCTGTAATCACCGCATTCGAAGCCTCAACCTCTGGCCTAGCCGGCATAGCATACAACTGACGCTGACTATCGCTAGTTTGAGCACCGACCTGACCACCAGTCTTACCTCTCCGCGCTCCACCTTGAGAACCCTGGAGACCACCCCGACGACCTTGTACACCACCTCTACTTTCTGGCGGTATAAATCTGATGAGCTGTGCCATCTGAACTAAAGGTTTAATCTCCCTATGCTGAGGACACTCACGCCCGAAATGATCGACAACCCCACAAGTATAACATGCTCCTGGCTCCCTGCTCAGCCTAGAAAATCCAACTAATCTAGTATGACCACCTCTAGTGGATGAACTAGACTGACCACGTCCCTGAGGCTGACTACCAAAACCACTATAGGCTGGCTGACCCCTATCAGAAATCTGCAAGGATGACTGTATAGGCCTACTAGGCTGACCCTATCACTGGATTTCTACTGTTGTTGTGGGTACCTACTCTAAAACCCACGGTCTCTGAACTGTGAGCTGCTGTGACTGCCACTATAACAACCCTGGAATTGGGGTCTCTTATAGCTGCCCCCTTGGGCCTTGATATACATCTCTTCGATTAAATACACATGCTCAGCTATCTCAGTAAATGACTTCCCCGAAGTCACTAAACTCTGTGTTGCTTTGTGAAGTGATAACCGCAATCCCCTAAAAAAACATCTGATCCTCTCATACTCGTTAGGTAGGATAATAGTAGCATGCCTGGCTAAGTCATGGAATCTAGCCTCATACTCAGCTACTGTCATATGCCCTTGCCTCAACCTGGAAAACTCATCTCAAAGATGCTCACGTATGCTGCGGGGTATATACTTCCCTATGAACACCTTGGAGAGCTGTACCCAAGTAACGGGTGGAGATCCAGCTGGCCTGGAATCAATATAACCTCTCCACCATCTCCTCGCGACTGTATCAAACTGATAAGCAAAAAAATCTACCCCATGCGACTCCACTAATCCCAAATTTCTCTGCTTCTCCTCGCAGCTGGATCAGAATTCATAAGCATCCTCTCCTGGAGTACCAGCAAATCTAGGCAGAGATAATCTCAAAAAATGAGTCTTCATATTCTGCTCCTCAGCAGACATAAGTGGATAGACTGCTATCGGCTATGGAACCACCGATACAGGCGAAACCTCTACTCCGAGTGTCGCAGGTGTAGGCTGTACCCCAATACCAACTCCCTGTACGGCTGGCTATACTTTCGCAAAAGGCGGACCTCCAACTAATACCAGCAACTATACCAAAGTACCTCGGTGCACTGAAGCATCAATAAATTCGTGTGGAGCCTGGCCTGCCCCTGGCCCTTCGACTACTGTGGCAGCGAAGCACCTGGAGCTATAACGGGATCGAGTGACTTGTCACTAGCATGATCTTAACCCGGGGTGGCTGCTCTTCCCTGCCTCTGACCTCGGCCCCTAACAGAAGCTCTCACTGCAGGCTCGGGGTCCCGACCCCCAGCTCTTGCACCACTCGTCCTAGTTATCTGCTTAAAGAGTGAACCAAATGAAGATCAGAAACCAAAATAGACTCGACGCATGTACATGAGTCAAGAAAATGAGACTCCCCTAAGAACGCTCTGTAGCCTCCAGAGGATAGGATACATGCATCCCCACACCTATCCGCAGGACTCTACCATACATTGGCTCATGCACCGACACTACCCACACAACCTAGGCTCTGATACCAAGCTGTCACAACCCAATTTTTTAGCCATGATGGTGCCTACTGTAACCCACCAATAGGCAAGCCAAGCCCTAGCCCGTAGCGATACACGATGGGCTCACAGGCAGAATCTCAGAAGAAAAGAGATGAGGTGGAAGTAACCATACTATTAAACATGCTAGAAATATAAAAACATAATCAAAATTTATATACATACCAAGACTACTAAGGAAGAAGACATTATATAAATTCAAGAACCCCTCCCAAGACCTGGTGAGCTCGGTGCAAGAGCCACTACTAGACATACCCAAAGTATAAAACTGAAATCAAATATATACAATAAGTACCACAGTCTCAGTGCAAAAGACTATATAGTAGAGATGGAGTAGGATCTTCCTTGAACATTAATAAGCTCACCCTGCTCCAGAGTCAGTGCTAAGAAAAGAGGATCACGTCACTGCCATTGGGGAAAAATATGCAGAAGTGCAGTATGAGTACCGGGCAACGGGTACTCAGTAGGCATCATCGGCCGAACGAGCTTAATGTAATATAAGTAAGCTAAAATGCGAGGGTGCATGCTAAGTCCAGGATATGAGTAATAAATACATAAGTAACTGTCGAGGCGTATAGATATTCTCAGGAAATAAATAAATGTGATATCGAATAACGAGTAAATAAATGAGTAAGTAAGCGTACAAGTCAAACATAACCTATCTGGGTCCCTATAAACTCGATAGGCATACAAAAGAAAACAATAACCCTGCCTGGCCCCTATAAACTAGCGGGACACACAAGAATAATAAATGTATGGTCACCAGTGTCTCAAAGATGTACCAGTATCGAGTAACAACAATAGCCAACAGGGGTGCACCGGGCTTGAACCGGCACCAATGGGTAATAACAAGAGGCCAGACGTCAAAATCGAACCAGACACAGTGGGCAATAACAATAGGCCATATATATCATTTCTGCAGGACTCGAACAGGAACTCAGAGAACAACAGTATTATAATCATTATACCTAGTACCAGAACTCATAGTGTACTACAATCCGAGGTCGGACTCAAATCGGGACACCCAATAGTTAATAACCAAAATCATCATACCTGAATCAGTAGCCGGACTCAAACCGAAATTCATCATAGCCAGTAACCAGAATAGAGCCAAATGTCACATCATAACTAATAAACGGGGAACATGCTAGTCCTAGGCCGAAGCCGAAGTATAGGTAAATGAGCTAACCCATCATCTACTAAAAGGTAAGTCCCCGGGTCATCCTAGGTCCATAGTCTACTATCATGCAATATCTAAGTCAGTCCATATATCTAGAGTAGCTCATGGTAAGGCAGGTCCCAATTCTAAGCCAAGGCCAGTAATCCCGATCAAGTGCGATGCTATCAGGGACTAAAAGGATAAACAGGACAATCGGGTATAATCGGGGTGACTCAATCCCGTCACAAGCCTAACAGGTCATACTAGGGCTTAACAAAGCCTAAAGGTGTCAAAGTTCTGACAAGTCAACTAAAAAGGTAACGGGGCCCACAACCGAGTCTTGGATACCAACTCTAGTTATACCTGTCTAAGTCTGGGCTAAGTCTGTCTAAGCCTGGACTAAGGTCCAACAATAACATTCCCCAACTATCAATCAAAAACAACAATACTATACGACCCCAAATAGGTCATCTGTGGTGTACCACGAGGATAACGGGCCTGGAATGTATCCAAATAGCCCTATCAGGCCTAAAAGGCCTAAATAACAGCAAACCACCACCAAGTATATAATACCAACCCACAACACCAGCACAATAACATACATATATCACACATAAGCCCAATCTAAGTGTAAAGGAAACCTAGCCTACTTGGACGCCGTCGGACGCCTGCCAAGTCCCATTAAATAGGAGTTTTCCCCTTCAGAAAGGCCTCTGACTGCTGTCACGCTACCAAAATAATCAACTACATGTCAAACATGACTATTGATAACCATATTGCATTAGTTTAGAAAATGTCCGAACAATCCATATGGGGCCCGCTTGAGGTATCGTGAAACCAAAATTGTCATAGCGTCCCAAATAACTCCATGACCAATAGTCACAATAGATGCTATCCAATCCGATCTCATATTAAGCTCTAAATCAGCACCAACAATAATACCACCAAATAACAATTCAAATACGCGATTTAAGCTAAAAATGATCGAAAAACTTACAATATAAGGATGCTATACTATCAACCACGTGATCCCCGAGATTAAATAACTTGGTGAAAGGAATAAGTGAGAAAAAAGAACCATTACACCGTAGCATATATACATATGTACGTACAAGGAGCAATGAATTTAAAGGTTGTTGTACACTTTCTCCTAGTCAAAAAATGAAATGGAAGTGAATAATATATTTTTATAGTGAATAAAGGATGCTAATCTTAAGCTAGCTGAAGTTATGAAAATGCAATGAAATGATAAGTAAAGAATATTAATTTCTATGAGAAGTGGCCTAATTCCTGTTAGTAGACAACAACAAATGCTTTTCTAATAATCTCTTCATTAGGTGGCATACATAGTTAATGTAATTTTGCCACATACTTTACAAGTACTACACCCATAACTCTTATCCTCCATGTGGTAGTGCTTACACTACCCTCTTTTTTATAATACATTATGTACTCACTCGGATATTGCATAGGTTCGTGGTAAAATAAATATCATATTTTGAATATATCATAATTAATAGAAAATTATTTCTAATAAAGCCTCTATCATATAATAATATTATTTTATCATATCTAGATTAACTATCTCCGCTTAAAATATTAATAAATTATAAAACTATTATAAAGTAGTATAGATATATCATAGCTAAAGAATTTTATAAATTTCAAAAATATTTTCGAAGGTACTTAACTATATCATTTTACCAAATTCTAATTTAATTTAAATATTTTTCAACATGCTCGGTATAATAGGATCTAATATATTTGCCTTTTGAGTTATTTTTATTTTGTCAGGTGATGTGCCATGGTTTCATGGCACTTTCGATGCTTAAAATAAGGAAAAGATACAATAACTTGGGTATGTATGGTAGGTATGATGTGTTTTCTGTCCTATTTTGCAGGAAATAGGTTATGGAGGAAAAATGAAGGAAAAGGGATCAAAAGTGACAAACGGTAAGAAGCATCCACTGGAATGAAGTTTTTGAAGACAAAAGAGCAGAGTTCAAATTTTCACAAAAGTGACCCACGGTACCGAGCTACTAGATGTAGGTAGACCTATGAGACGTAGGTCAAGTGACCCATGGCACACTTCTGAAAGTGTGTATGGAGGCCTGATTTTCATGGAACCTACCCACGTCACGTGGGTTGGACCCACGAAACCAACCCACGGAACCGTGGAAAGTTGCCGACTTTTTTCTCCTACTTTTTTTAGGATAGGATGCACTTTATATATATAAATACCCCTATATTTTCCTATTTTAGGAGGAGTCAATTACATTATTTTGGATTATATTTTCGTTATTTTGAGTTCATAAACACATTATTGATCTTGTAATCTTGGAACAACGATTCTAGGGTTTTCATTCATATTGAGATTTCAGAGTTTTCTTCTTATTGTGAGCTTTCAATTATGTTTTCATCATTGAATTCTTCTTATGGTTTTGCAATCATGAGTAACAAAACCCATAAACTAGGGTTGTGTGAACCATGAGGAATTAACGAAACCGGTTAAGTGCAAAGCAATTTTAAACCTGTGTGAATGCATGTATTGTTATTACCTTCATTATAATTGATCTTCTAATGGTTGCGAATGTTAGAAACTAGCTTGTATTCTAGATTTGCTCGAGAGAGGTAGATATTGGGGAAAAGAAATAACAACAGAGATTTGAAGCTATCAACCTCCATCTAATAACTTGAGCTGTAATAGGGATAGTTATCTGAGATCCAGGACAAGGGTTAGTAGTGCGACACTTGAAGACCGAGAGGAGAAGAGTGAAATTCATCTAACCAAGGTCGACAAATGTTTAGATGAACCTAACTTGTTAGATTTTGCATACAACGCAGCGGGACAGTTTGCCAGCACAAGCAATCGGTGGAGTTGAGGAATCATTGGGGATCACAGTCCTAGTGTATTTCTCATATTGATTACAAATCCAAAAATCAACAATCGTTACTGTTACTATTTGCTTACAAAAAACCCCTTTTTTACTTACTTGCCAAGTACTCGGACAAGCACTCGACCTAATTTTGTCCTATTCCTTGTGGGATCAACCCCAACCTAGTTGGATTCTTTATTTGATTCAGCGACCGCTTTATACTTTCTTGGAGGTGTAGTTTGGACGATATTAAATTTTGGCATCGTTGCGGGGAATACAGTTACGGAGTTGATTAGTTTGCTTGTTAGAGTTGATTGGTTTTATTTTTCTATATTTTTAAAGGCACACACTGGTGTATGGCAAACACTAGGAGTCAAGGCAATCCCCTGATTCCACTTGATACTGAGATAGAAAGAACACTAAGAGTAAATCAAAGAATGGTGAACACCGATGGAGTTCAGGCTCCTGCAGTCGCGGGAGGTATTCATAACCAACCATCAATTCATCTAGCTGGTCGTGAAACTATGGAGCAAATCATTGCTCAATTAACGGTTGAGGAGAATGCGAGACAAGCAGCTCTTAGACAAGCAAATAGAGATCATCAAGGAATGCAAAAGGCAACACAACATTTTTCTGCACTTGAAGAGAGACAAAGAAGATTGACAGTGCAACAAACACCTCAAAGACCATATGTGCTTGTTTATGATGATCCTAAAGAAGAGGATGTGGCTTATTTCGAGCCGATTGAGGCTGGTGCCATTATTCTACTAGAGTTACCTCAGGGCACTAAGTTCAACATTACAAGTGCCATGATCCACCTGCTAAACTTGAAAGGCATATTCGCTGGTCTTCCTACAGATGATCCGAGCATGCATGTGATGAAATTTGTGGGGGTCTGCACTTCATATAATTTACCTGGAGTTGACCAAGAGGCTTTCGATTGAGATTGATTCCATTCTCTCTAACAGGAGAAGCGACTTTTTGGTTGGTCAAATTACCATGAGGTTCCATCACTATGTGGCTAGAATTGAGAAATCAGTTTCTGGAGAGATTTTTCCCACCCTCCAAGATGCTACTGTTGAAGGATGAGATTTACTCTTTCAGACAGCCACATTCTAAATAACTTTATGAGACTTGGCTTTGATTTAAGAAGAAGTCGTAAAATGTTCCAAACCATAGGATGACTGGTCGAAATTTACTTGAGATCTTCTACAGAGCTTTAAATTCCAATACCAAAGCTATAACAGATACTATCACTAGTAGAGCATTTATAAGTATGAGGTGGGAACAAGCTTCAGAGATTTTAGATTGTATCACTATGTCCAACCAAGGATGGCATACTCGGGAGGCAGATATACCTGCTAGTACGTATCCGGCAGCACAACAGGCTTTGGATGAATCTGTAGCTCAAGAAGTAGCATAGTTGAGGACAGAAATTGGCTTTCTAGCCAAACAGATTTTGGCTGGAGGTGCTGAGAAGGTGCATACTGTAGGTGTACAAGGTAAAACACCTAGGCATGACAATATGAATCTGATGAGAAGGCTAAGTACTTGGATCAAAAAGTGGTGGGTTTTGGAGCCAAGGGCCAAGGGTCTAATCAAGATTCTTAGAACTCAAGGCAAGGGAATCAAGGTCAGAACAACTATGGAGACAATTACAATAAGTCAGGATATAGAGACAGAGACCGGGATCATGACGATGATTGGAGGTAAAAGGATGATTACAAAGAGAAGAGTGGTGCATATGTTCCACCGGGGAATCGCGATGCTGATTATGGGAATTCAAGAATGGAAGCCCTTCTTAATAAACTGGTTAAAGGGTCAGAGAGCTAGGAGAGTTTCTTGAAGAAGATTAGGTCAGAAATTTTGAGAATAAGTCAGAAAGTAGAATCTTATTCGACTGCCATAAAATAGTTGGAGCAATAGTTTGGGCAGATATTGGTGGCATTGAACCAGTGTCAACCAGGCACCCTTTCGAGCAACACTATCCAGAATCTGAAGAATGATAGTCAATTTTTGACCATTACTACTAGAAGCGGGAATTGCACGACTGACCCATCTATGCCTGTGGATAGTGGTAGGAAAGATGAACTGGTGGTAGTTGATAAAAAGGCTAAAATAGATCCGGAGAATTTAGAGGTTTATGTCAACATATATCACAAGCCCCAAAATGTTGATAAGAAAATTAAGTCTGAAAAGAGAAAGGAGAAGAAGGCTACTCAAGTGCTGAAACCTATTCCATGACCTCCTCCTCCCTTTCCTTAAAGGTTGAAAAAGAAAGCTGAAGAGCATAAATACCAAAAATTTATTTCAATATTAAAGGATTTATCGATAAATATTCCTCTTGTCGAGGCTTTGGAACAAATGTTGGGATATGCAAAGTTCATGAAAGAGTTGGTAACAAAGAAGAGAACTGTTAGTTATGAGTCTGTCAGTGATTTTCACCATTGTAGTGCAATTGCATCCCATTCTCTTGTGCAATAGAAAGATGATACTGGTGCCTTCACCATTCCATGCACAATTGGGTCAACTAACTTCACCAGAGCTTTGTGTGACCTAGGTGCCAGCATTAACTTGATTCCTCTGGAAGTATTCAAGAAATTAGGCTTGGGAGCCCCCGAGCCAATAAATATGCGATTATTGATGGCGGATCGTATGATCAAGAAGCCTGTGGGCATATTATTTGATGTTTTGGTCAAGGTTGAAAAATTCATCTTTCCTGCTTACTTTGTTGTCTTGGACTGTGAGGTCAATTTTGAGATGGTCATAATTTTGGGAAGACCATTTTTAGCCACCGGCAGAGCATTAGTGGATATAAAGCGGGGTGAACTAAAATTCAGAATGAATAATAAGGAAGTCACATTCAATATTTGCAGAACTATGAAGCAGCCAAAGGACATGAGGGTGGTTTTGCTAATAAATATTTTAGATGACCCTGGACGCCAACCCAAGGGATATCTTGATGAAGGCTGAGTAATCAAGAGACTCGCATCATGTCGCGACGTTAAATCAGGCGCTGCTTGGGAGGTAACCCAAGGTGTCTTTCTATTCCTACATTTGCTTTGATTTTTGTTATTTTGATCGACATTAGACCCACGTACCTACGGTGCCACAGGTATGTTCCTAACTCCCTTGTTTTACTTTGATCTAATGCATTGGGGGAAATACATGCTTATTTGGTGAGGGCGGAGGTACTTCTGGGTCTATACGTCCTCTTGGGGGGATTTTGTTGTCGTGTTTCTTTTTCCTCAAGTGCTATCATACTAGAACTGTCATGTTTTGGTTGCTATTTATATTATTATGTGTGTTTGTGTTTAGTTAGGAGAAAAATAGGGGAACCTTAGTGCAGTCAATTTTGATCAAACTTAGAATGATAATGATGCTTTTTGATTGTTTAAAGGACACCCCTCCTGAAAATTTTGTTTTGGACTGTGTGTGTAGTATGTTAGTTTGTAACAACTATTGGATCTTGTTATGGCATTAGCATTATAGGTATAATGAATGTAGTCTGCAATGCATGAACTGGATAGGTAGTAGTCGATAGTGTAACCCTGTGCTAAGTGTGTGTGAGGTCATTATTGAGTTCACTTTGTGTGTGAAATTCAGAACTTGCCCGGTTAGTCTTGCCTAGGTTAGAGGATACTGGTTAGAAAGGATCATAGATCGTCTTTGAATAAGTCCACTTTTAGCCTAAATGCCTGACCAAATGAAGTAAATATCCCTTGATTCTGATTTTGAGCCTTAATTGACTTATTTCTTTCATTAGCCTATTCATATTTCCATTTTAACTTACAATGAACCTGTCTTAGCCCTAGTCCCTCCTTGGATATTGTGTACCTCAACTTAGGTAAATCGCCTAAGTTGAGGGTGGCTATCATAGGGATGCATAGCTTGATATGGGTATGAACAAGAGGTTAGTAAAAAAAAAAAAGATTTGGGTGTGAAGAAAAAAAAGTGAGTGAAATAAATAAAAAAAATTTAAAAAAAGAGAAAAAGAATTATTTTTGTGTGTGTTTTTTGAAAGTATGAAGAAAACCACACCCAAAAATCTGAAATTAAATGAAAGACAATAAGGGAGAATAAAATGAGAATGGTTGGAAAGTGGAGCCAAAAATAGTGTAGTGTCAAGGAGGGTTGAGTCACCATATCCATATGTACCACACCCGTCCCCAAGACTACATTACAAGCCAATGAAAGTCCTATAGTGATACTAGTCCACCTGTCCAAAAAACTAAGGCATAGAAAGTAAGGGCAAGCCTATGGTATTTCACGCACACTGTTTGAACTTCTTTGTGAGAGAGAGTGTTTTGACCCAGTCCTTACTTTGATATTCATTAGTATACTGAGAGTGTATGGGACTTCTTTGTTGTGAGAGTACATGGGTTGCATTGTTAGCTGCTATTTGTTCAGATAATGTCATTTGTATATATGCTTAGTTGTTTGTTCATAATTTGATGCCATCATTTGATCCCTTCTGTGTCATGATAATATGCTGCATGAATACACACCGTGGTTTTGATTTGCAAATAAGAGAGGTCGAAAAATTTTTGGTGCCAAATGATCTAAGGCGTATTTATATGCCTTGGTATCGACTTTAACCCATGTTTACCGTAGTTTTGATAACAATACGTATGTCTTTTGTATGGTTTTGATGGATTATGTGATGTTGTACTAACCAATGTGATTAGACCCTTGTAGGTGAAATTTACGACTATTTGGAGCATTTTTGGTGTGGAAAGCGAGGCTTGGAGAAGCTACGAGCAAAGGATATTGATGATAAGAGGCAAGCCAAAGAGTTGAACTTAAAGCATCATGTCAAATCCGCAAAGAAAAGTCAACTAAGAAAAAAAATCAAAAATTAAGGGCCTGGCACGCCAAGGGGCGTGCCAGGCCGCTTTAGGGGAGAATTTTGTTCAGCCAGGCAGCACTGGGGCACGATTTAGGGCGTGCCAGGCTGCCTGGGTCGCACCTTCACAGAGGCAAAATTCACCTAAGTGCCAGGCGCGCCCAAGGGTATGCCGGGCCGCTTTTTGGCTAATTTTTGCCTCGAATTCACTCTATAAATAGGGCTTTTGAGTTATTGTATCACATTCCATCTTGACAAGGATACTTTGGGCATTTTGGGGCATTGAAATTAGGTTTCATTCCTCATCTTTTCAGTTTTTATTTATTTTTAAGGTATTTTATTACCTTTGGATGTTAATTAACATTATGAGTGGCTAAAATCCCTCATTCTTGGGGTTAAGGACAAAGAACATGAATCTCTTGGGTTAATTTTAGTGGTTTTTACTGAAGTTTATCATAAATTGGTTATTTATATATTCTTAATTTCATTATTTTGATGCTTGATCACCATTGAAATACATTCCTTGTCTTGAAGTGAGCTCGAGAGAGAAACTACAAGATAGAACGTGGAATATACGAGGTGTGGTCTTTCTCGGGGAAGGAATTCTAAGGGATTGACATGTGGTTAGGACCGAGAGGTACCTAATCCACCACACTTGGTCAATTACGAGAAGAAAGTTTAAATGCACTAGAATTGGTTAAGCTTATCACCGCTCACGGACGTAGTTAGGTTTCCAATTTCTAGTAGAAGATTATATTTTGGAGACGAATATAATTGTAAAATTAACCTCGGGATCAATAACCAAGATAAACAACTCAAATTGCTTAAGCCAATAATAATTATGCTCAAGAGACGACGTTCAGAGTGCCTTAGCCCTGGGAATTCACTTTTTATTGATTTTTCAAGCGTATTTACGAAAACTAAAGTTACGATAGCGAAGATAGGAGTTCATAGTTAGCAAAAAATTAATTTTTAGGGACAAATCCGATTTTTGTTTCGCAACACTAGTTTTTAATTATTGTTTGACGTCTAGAATTGGTTTCTGTTGACGAAAGTCCCTTGGGTTCGATATCTGGCTCTTTCAAAGGAGCCACTTTATTACTTGAACGATCACGTACACTTGCGTGTATAGCTGGGTCGCAACACCAAACGCAATGAGTCGACTGCCATAGGTCTCTTAGGTTTCTCTTAGTTAAGCATCGAATGTGTTCATTTTGTGTTATTCTCCTAAGGACATGCAAACATTCTAAGTTGAGGGTGTTGATGTGCCATGGTTTCATGGCACTTTTGATGCTTAAAACAAGGAAAAGATGCAATAACTTGGGTATTTTTGGTAGGTATGATGTGTTTTCTGTCCTATCTTACAGGGAAATAGGTTATGGAGGCAAAATGAAGGAAAAGGGATCAAAAGTGACAAAAGGGAAGACACATGCACTGGAATGAAGTTTTTAAAGACAAAAGAGTGGAGTTGAAATTTTTACAAAAATGACCCACGGTACCGACCTACGGGACATAGATCAAGTGACCCACTACACACTTCTGAAAGTGTGCATGGAGGCCTGATTTCCATGGAACCTACCCATGTCACGTGGGTTGGACCCACGGAACCAACCCATGAAACTCTGGAAAGTTGCCGACTTTTTTCTCCTACTTTGTTTAGGATAGGATTCACTTTGTTTCTATAAATACCCCTATATTATCCTATGTTTAGGAGGAGTCAATTACATTATTTTGGATTATTTTCATTATTTTGAGTTCATAAACACATTATTGATTTTGTAATCTTGGAACATCGATCTAGGGTTTTCATTCATATTGAGATTTCAGAGTTTTCTTCTTATTGTGAGTTTACAATTATGTTTTTATCACTGAATTCTTCTTGTGTTCTTGCAATCATGAGTAACTAAACCCATCAACTAGGGTTGTGTGAACCATAAGGAACTAACAAAAAGGGTTAAGTGCAAAGCAATTCTGAACTGGTATGAATGCATGTATTGTTATTGCCTTCATTATAATTGATCTTCTAACGGTTGCAAACGTTAGAAACTCACCTGTATTCTAGACTTGCTCGAGAGAGAGGTAGATATTGGGAAAAGGAAATAACAACAGAGATTTGAAGCTATCAACCTTTATCTAATAACTTTAGCGGTAACAGGGATAGTTATCTGAGATCCAGGACAAGGGTTAGTAGTGAGACACTAGGAGACTGAGAAAAGAAAAGTGAAATTTGTCTAACCAAGGTCGAGAGACATTTAGATGAACCTAACTTGTTAGATTTTGCATGCAACGCAACGGGATAATTTGCCATGTACAAGTAAACGGTGGAGTTAAGGAATCATTAGGGATCACAGTCCTAGTGTATTTCTCATATTGATTACAAATCCGAAAATCAACAATTATTACTGTTACTATTTGCTTACAAACTCCCCCCCCCCTTTTTACTTACTTTCCAATTACTCAGACAAACACTCGACCGAATTTTGTCCTATTCCCTGTGGGATCTAGGGTTCTATATTTGATTCAGCAACTGCTTTATACTTTCCTGGAGCTGTAGTTTGGGCGACATCATCAGGTAACAAAATAAATAAGAAATTAATAGGTGTTGACATGAGCTGGATGAACATCCTTACTTTACTAGATCAAAAGCTAATAAAAAATCCTCCCTTGGCCATTGCTCATCTACTAAAAAGGGGAAATGACTGACAGTGATGATGAGAATGCTCTGATTGAAATCACTATCAAAGAATATGTGATAATAGCACTAGGTAATATGATAACAAAATTGACAAAGAAATTAGAGGAGCTTCAGGAAGAAGACCAACAGGCAAAATATATGGCAAGTTTGGCCATTGCAACTAACACTTCGATCTTGGAAGATTGTGTATCTTCATCTCCTCAAAATTCCTGCCTTGTCTTTTATCTCCAAACTAAATATCCAACTTTTACCTAAAAGCACCAAACTCCACCTCCAAATTATAAAATACCTCGACAAGCATACCAAAACTTCCAACCAATTTTTTAGGTACCAACCCCTTTCTAAATTCTACAATCATAACACAAGATGGCTTTACTAATATACCATAATAAATGTCTCATCCAAACCATAAGAGGAAACCTAATTGACTGTTCCCCTTTTTGCAAAAATCCTAACACAAATCATTGAAAAGATGAAAGTAGTCGGGCTGATTCAAATGGTTGATCCAAAAGTTATCAAACCAGGAAGTTTAAGACAAACTTGAGTCTGAAAATCAAACAAGAGGTCACAAATAAAATTCAAGCCAAATTTGTTGAAGTCACAAAGTATTCAACATGGTTATCCAATATTATTTTGATGGAAAAATTAGGATATGTGTTGACTACAGAGATCTGAACAAGCCTAGTCCCAAAGACAATTTCCACTACCCAATATCCACATTCTCATTGATAACTAAAGCATGAAATATAGTCATTTTGTATTTTTTTGCTGGGAACTATCATATCCTAATGGATGTAAAAATAATAGTTTTCATCGCACCTTAGGTTGTTTACCACTATAGGGTAATGCCATCAGACTTAAGATTGGAGGTGCTACATACCTGAGAGCATACTGACCATCTTTTATGATATGATTCACAAAAAAATCAAGGTTTATATGGATGATATGAGTATCAAGTACCGTGAGAGTTTGTATCACTTGGCTCACTTAAAGAAGTTCTTCGATTGGTTACGGGAATATAGTTTAAAGTTAGATCCTACCAAGTACACTTTGAGGTACCTATAGGCAAGATATTTAATAGTGATGATGTAAGGTGACAACTCGTCTAATGACTCGTCACTCTAGGTCGTTACTCAGCGTTTGTTAACTCTTCATTCTGCTTGATGTGCCATGGTTTCACGGCACTTTTGCTTAAAACAAAGAAAATATACAATAAATCGGGTATGTTTTGTTGGTATGATGTGTTTTCTGTTCTATATTGCAGGAGAATAGGTTTTTGGAGGCAAAATGGACAAAAGAAAGGATTATGATCAAGAATGAAGAATCTGAATACAAAAGAGCCAAGTCCTGCACCAGAGAAGTGACTCACGACAGGACCCATGTCACGTGAGTTGACCTATGTGGCGTGGGTCTGTGCCGCAGATCAACTCCTGCAGTTAGTTGGAGCAGACTAATTTCTATGGCAGGGCCCACGTGGCGTGGGTTGGTACCGTAGAAACGTACTGACTCTATTTTCCTGTTTTGTTTAGGATAGGATTCACTTTGTATCTATAAATAACCCTATATTGTCCTATGTTTGGGGGTTAGTCAGTTACATTATTTTTGATTTCTATTATATTGTTTTGGAGTTCATAAACATATTATTGATTTTTTAATCTTGGAGCACCGATTCGAGGGTTTTTATTCATATTGAGATTTCAGAGTTTTCTTCTTATTTTGAGTTTACAATTATGTTTTCATCACTGAATTTTTCTTGTGTTCTTGCAATCATGAGTAACTAAAACCATCAACTATGGTTGTGTAAACCATAAGGAACTAACAAAAAGTGTTAAGTGCAAAGCAATTCTGAACTGGTGTGAATGCATGTATTATTGTTACCTTTATTATACTTGATCTTCTAATGGTTGAAAATGTTAGAAACTAGCTTGTATTCTAGACTTTCTGGAGAGATAGGTAAAGATTGGGAAAAGGGAATAACAACAGAGATTTAAAGCTATCAACCTTCATCTAATAACTTGAGCCGTAATAGGGATAGTTATTTGAGATCCAGGACAAGAGTTAGTAGTGCGACACTTGGAGACCGAGAGGAGAAGAGTGAAATTTGTCTAACCAAGGTCGAGAGACGTTTAGATGAACTTAACTTGTTAGATTTTGCATGCAAAGCAGTGGAACAGTCTTGCCAGCACAAGTAACTGGTAGAGTTAAGGAATCATTGGGGATCACAGTCCTAGTGTATTTCTCATATTGATTACAAATTCAAAAATCAACAATCGTTACTATTATTACTTACTCACAAAAAAAACCCAGTCTTACTTACTTGCCAATTACTAAGACTAGCATTTGACATATTTTCGTCCTATTTCACTGTGGGATCGACCCCAACCTAGTTGGGTTCTATATTTGATACATCGACCGCATTATACTTTTATGAAGGTATATTTTGGGTGACATCAAATTTTGGCACCGTTGCCGGGGAATATGGTTACGAAGTTAATTAGTTTGCTTGTTGGAGTTGATTGGTTTAATTTTTTTGGCTTATTTTGGAGGGCACACGCCGGTGTATGCCCAACACTAGGAGTCAAGGCAATCCCCTGATTCCACTTGATACTGAGATCAAACGAACACTGAGATCAAATCAAAAAATAGTGAATACCGATAAAGTTTAAAATCCCGTAGCTGCGGGAGATATTCATAACCAACCAATTCAGCCAGCTTGTCATGAAACTGCAGAACAAGTCACTGCTCGATTGCTGAGGAAAATGAAAGGCAAGCAACTCTTATACAAGGGGATAAGATCATCAAGGAATGCAAGAGGCAATACAATGTCTAGCTGCACTTGAAGAGAGACAAAGAAGATTAAGGGTTCAACAACCCCTTTAAAGACCATTTGTGTTGGTGTATGATGATGCCAAAGAAGAGGATGTGGCTTATTTCAAGCCGATTGAGACTGGTTCTATTATTCCTCTAGAGTTACCTCAGGGCACTAAGTTTGACATAACAAGTTCCATGGTCCACCTACTAAACTTGAAAGGTGTGTTCGCCTGTCTTCCTTCGGACGATCCAAACATGCATGTGATGAATTTTGTGGGGATCTACACTTCTTATAATTTGCCTGGAGTTGACCAAGAGGCTATTCGGTTGAGATTGTTTCCATTCTCTCTAATAGGGGAAACGACTTTGTAGTTGGCCGAGTTACCACGAGGTTCCATCAGTACTTGGCAAGAGTTGAGAAATTAATTTCTGGAGAGATTTTTCCCACCCTCCAAGATGGTACAGTTGAAGGATGAGATTTATAACTTCAAACAACTACATTCTGAAGCACTTTACGAGATATGGCTAAGGTTCAAGAAGAAGCTGCAGAATGTGCCAGATCATAGGATGAGTGGTAGGAGTTTACTTGAGATCTTATACCGGGCTTTAAATGCCAATACCAAGGTTGTAGCAGATACTATCACTGGCGGAGCATTTATGAATCTGAGGTGGGAATAAGCTTCAGAGATTTTAGATCGTGTCACTAAGACCAACCGAGGATGGCATACTCGAGAGGCAGATTCACTTGCGGGGACGTATGCTATTGGCGCCTCAATAGCACAATGGGCTTTGGATGAGTCTGTAGCTCAATAGGTTGCATAGTTGAGGATAGAAATTAGCTTGATAGACAAACAGATTGTGGTTGGTAGTGATGAAAAGATGCATGTTGTAGGTGCACAAGGCAAAAAACCTAGGCATGATGATTATGAGTCTGATGAGGAAGCTAAGTACTTGGATCGAGAGGCGGTGGGTTTTTGAGCCAAGGGGCAAGGGTCTAATCAAGACTCTTGTAACTCAAGGAAAGGGAATCAAGGTTGGAACTACTATGGAGACAATTACAACAAGTTGGGATATAGAGATAGAGATAGAGATCTTGACAGTGATTGGAGGTGAAAGGATTATTTTAAAGAGAAGAGTGGAATATATGTTCCACCGGGGAACTGCGATGCTGACTATGGAAATTTAAGAATGGAAGCCCTTCTTAACAAATTGGTTAAAGGATCAAAAAACCAAGAAAACTGCTTGAAGGAAATTAGGGCAGACATTTCAGGAATAAGTCAGAGAGTTGAGTCTCACTCAATTGCCATAAAATAGCTGGAAAAACAGTTTGGGAAAATATTGATGACATTAAACCAGCGTCAACCAGGCACCTTTCTTAGCAACACTATCCAGAATCCAAAGAATGATAGTCATTGTCTGGACATTACTACTTGAAACGGGAAATGCACGACTGACCCATCTATACCTATGGATAGTGGTAAGAAAGATGAGCCGATAATAGTTGATATAGAAACTGAGATAGAGCCAGATAATTCTAAGGTTGATGCATTTCCAAAGCCTCATAATGCGAAAAGGCAAAATTGGATAGCAGGAAGGAAAAGGAAATCCCACAAGTATTCAAAAAAATTCCTCGACCTCCTCCACCTTTTTCTCAGAAGTTAAAAAAGAAAGCTGAAGAGCATAAAATTCATAAATTTATATCAATTGTAAAGGAATAATCGATAAATATTCCTCTCGTTGAAGCTTTAGAACAAATTCCAGGTTACGCAAAATTCATGAAAGATTTGGTGACGAAGAAGAGAACTATTAGTTTTGAGCCAGCAGATAATTTACACCATTGTAGTGCAATTACTTCTCATTCACTTGTCGAAAAAAAGAAATATCCAGGGGCCTTCACCATTCCGTGCACTATTGGGGCCTATATTTTGCAAAAGCTCTAAGTGACTTGGGTGCTAGTATTAACTTGATGCCGCTAGCTATTTTCAAGCAATTAGGATTGAGTGCACCGTAAACCAACTTCTATAGGACTTCTTATGGCGGATAGGACTGTGAAAAAGCCGGCGGACATTTTTTATGATATTTTGGTAAAGGTTGCATCGTTCATCTTTTTAGCTGACTTTGTGATTCTAGATTGTGAAGTTGATTTCGAGGTTCCTATCATCCTAGGGAGACCACTCCTTGCCACTGGCCGTGCATTGGTTGATATGGAAACTGGGTAGATGAAATTCAGGTTAAATGATGAACATATTACTTTCAATATTTGTCGTTCCATGAAGCAACTGAGAGCTATACGGGTGATGTCTGTAATTAATACGTTTGATGAGAGTAACATAGTCATTCCGATTAAGGAAAGGTTAGGGATAGAATCTCTTGCTGCTGTGATTATGAATTTTGATAGCGATGGTATTAGGAATACGATGAGATGGTTGGTGCGCTTGCTGGTAGGGGATCATACACTTATACCGAAGAAACTTGATCTCAATTTGAAGAATAAAGTGATCCTACTGAATCATCCTTCTATTGAGGAGCCTCCAGTTTTGGAACTTAAGGATCTTCCGGCTCACCTTTGCTATGCATTTTTTGGAGCCAACAATACCTTGCCTGTGATTATTTCTACTGAGTTGGTGGAGTAGCAAGTAGAGGCTCTGGATTCAGTATTGAAGAAATTAAGAGGGCCATTGGTTGGTCCATTGTTGATATTATCGGGATTCAACCCGGTATTTGTACTTACAAAATCTAGCTTGATACTCAGTGCATACCAAACATCGAGAAGCAACGTTGTCTGAACCCACCTATGTAGGAGGTTGTGAAAAAAGAAATCATCAAGTGGTTAGATGCAGGTGTGGTTTACCCCATTACTGATAGCAAGTGGGTGAGCCCAGTTCAGTATGTGCTAAAGAAGGGAGGAATCACTGTGGTTCCAAATGATAAGAATGAGTTAATCCCAATGAGACCGATTGCTGGTTGGAGACTTTGCATGTACTATCAAAAGTTCAATTCTTGGAACGAAAAAGATCATTTTCCTAAGCCTTTCATGGATCAAATGTTAGACCGTCTTGCTGGTAGAGGATGGTATTGCTTTCTTGACGGCTATTCGGGGTAAAATCAAATTTTCATTGATCCCAAGGACCAAAAGAAAACTATTTTCACTTGTCCATATGGGACGTTCGCGTTCAAAAAGATGCCCTTCGATTTATGTACTGCACCAGCCACTTTCCAGCGTTGTATGGTGTCTATTTTCTCTGACATGGTGGAAGACACTATTGAAGTTTTTTGGAATGATTTATCTGTAGTGGGAGGCTCATTTGACGACTGTTTGGCTCACCTTTCTACTGTATTGAAAAGATGCAAGGAGTACAACTTGGTACTCAATTGGGAGAAATGTCACTTTATGGTGAATGATGGTACTGTATTGGGGCATCAAATCTCAAAGAAAGGTATTGAAGTTGACAAAGCCAAGATTGAGGTGATTGAAAAGTTACCTCCACCTATTTCGGTTAAAGAAATTCGAAGTTTCTTGGGACATGCAGGTTTCTATAGAAGATTCATCAAGGATTTCTCTAAGATTGCATATCCATTATGCAAGCTTTTAGAGAAGGAGTTGAAATTTGTGTTTGATGAGGCGTGTATAAAAGCATTAGAGTGTCTGAAAGAGAAGTTAATTTCAGCCTCTCCCATTGTTTCACCAGATTGGACGATGCCATTTGAAGTTATGTGTGACTCTAGCGGTTTGGCCTTGGGTGCAGTCCTTGGCCAAAGACGTGAGAAGATTCTACATCCAATTTATTAAGCAAGCAAAGTGCTTAATCCAGCTCAAAAAATTACACTGTAACTGAGTAATAATTGTTGGCCGTAGTCTTTACTTTTAAGAAATTTTGATTGTACTTGATTGGTACGAAAGTGATTGTGCACATAGACCACGCAGTACTTAGACATCTTATGTCAAAGAAGGACGCCAAGACAAGACTGATTCGGTGGGTACTTTTATTGCAAGAATATGATTTTGAGGTCAAGGACTGAAAAGGGACTGAGAATCAGGTTGCAGACCACCTATCACGCCTTGAGAAGGAGGTCATGCTTAGATTGAGGGATGATCTTGATATTGATGATACTTTTCCAGACGAACAAGTGTTGGCAGCATCACAAGAATTAATCCCTTGGTTTGCAGATTTTGCAAACTTTTTGGCAAGTGATATAGTTTCGGAAGATATGTCCTGTCAGCAGCTGAAGAGATTCATGGGTGAAGTGAGAAAATTCTTCTGGGATGAGCCTTATCTATTTAGGTTGTGTGCAGATGGCATGATTCCAAGGTGTATTACGTAAGTCGAGATGATCAGTCTATTGGAGGCATGTCATTCATCTCCAGTTGGGGGTCATCATGGAGGTGTACGGACTGCTCAAAAGATCTTACAATGCGGGTATTACTGGACCACCATTTATAAAGATGCTCATGACTATGCTCGAGCTTGTGACCAATGTCAAAGAAAAGGGAACATCTCGCACATACACAAACTTTCTATTACCACTATTCTTGAGCACGAATTTTTTAAAGTATGGGGAATTGATATTATGGGCTCATTTGTGAGCTCACATGGGATGAAATACATTTTGGTAGCTGTTGGCTATGTTTCTAAGTGGGTGGAGGCAATATCGCTTCCCAATAATGAAGGAAGAAGTGTCACGACATTCTTGAAAAAAAATATCTTTTCACGATTCGATACACCCCGAGTTATCATCAGTGATGGAGGATCCCATTTCTGTAATTAGTTGTTCAAAGCCCTACTTGAAAAAGATGGTGTCAAACATGAGGTGGCAACACCTTACCATCCTCAGACGAACGGGTAAGTTGAGGTGTCAAATTGTGAGATAAAGTCCATTTTGGCAAAGACGGTGAATGCCAACCGGACTGATTGGGCAAGAATATTGGATGATGCATTATGGTCATATCGAACTGCATTCAAGACACCGATTGATGCATATCCATATCAACTGGTGTTTGGTAAATTGTGTCATTTGCCTGTCAAACTTGAACATAAGGCATTATAGGCACTGAAAACATTGAATCTGGAATGGAATAATGCGGCTAGATTGAAACTAGAACAGATGAATGAGATGGATGAATTTCGTCTCCGGGCTTATGAAAGTTTAGCACTGTGTAAAGAAAAGATGAAATTATATCATGATCGGAGGATTGAGCGATGAGAATTTCACCTGAGAGATTTGGTACTACTTTATAACTCCAGGATTTGCTTGTTTCCTATAAAGATAAAGTACAAATGGTCCGAACCATTCACGGTGGTTAGGGTGTTCCCATATGAAGCAATCGAGCTGAAAGGAGATGATAATGTTCTATTCAAGGTAAATGGGCAGCGTGTAAAGTACTATATGGGAATCACAGAAGAAATAACGACATGTGAGGATATTAGTCTTGATGAAGTCTGAGTAGTCAAGTAAGTTGGGTTGTGTCGTGATGTTAAATCAGGCGCTTTATGAGAGGCAACCCATGGGCTGGTTGGTGAAGTTTGAGTAACCAATCTAGCTATGCCGTGCCGTGATGTTAAATCAAGCGCTGCTTGGGAGGCAACCCAAGGATGGTTACCAGTCGTAAGTTGAAAAAAAAGAAGTGAACTGAAAAGTGTGCAGCTTAAACCATGGAAGGGACCCACATGACGTAAGTTACCCCACGTGATGTGGGTTGGTCTCGTGGGAATCAGAGGAAAATTTTTGGTTGTGGAATCTAACCTACGATAGGGACTCACGTGACGTAGGTCAAACCACGTGGAGCGGGTCCGTATCATGGGAATCAGATATTATTTGTGGCAGCAGAACCCAACCCATGACAGGGACCCACGTGAAGTGGGTCAACCCACATGGCGTGGGTTGGTACCGTGAGACTCAAACCAGCAAATAAAAGTTAAGATCCGACCCTACCCAACCCTAATTTCAGCCTACCCTCTATAAAATCCGATACTACTCAGTTAAGAATCCAAAAACCCGATTCTCCAAGCCTCCACATACTCGATTTATTTCCCCAATTCATCCAAATTAACACTTTCAATCCTATAATCACTATAAATCCCATGTACCAACCATTCCAATTCGTACCACCACCACTCCAGTTACAAGAAAATTCAAATCCCATTACCCCAATAACCCAAACCTGACCCGACCCTACACCACAGAACCCTAACCCGAATACTCATACCCAACCCAATCAAACCTTACTAAAAACCCAACCATGTTGCCTAAAGAAAACCCCAAACATAGAGAAATGAGTTCCTTTTCACAAATCCGCACCAAGAACCCGAAAGGCATAACACGGTTGTGAGATAAGTCTTCACAGCCGGAGAAAAGTGGGTCCGAAGAGGTTTATGAGATCACTCAGGATAAGTTTACTCTTGTGGCTCGCACCACAATACAATACACTAGGGTACAGGATGTAGCCTGGGCCACCACTTAGCCTATAGTGGTGACTCCTATTCAGTATTCAAAATCTGCCCCTCAGTCTGAAGAGGGGATGGATGCTTCTGCAACCATTGATACTGAAGATGAGGTTGAGGCACCTGGTACCAATGAGATTGCCGAGGGTGCAGATGATTCTGAGTCTATGGGTAGTGGTGAGGCTGGTGTTCAGGATTCCATGACTTTCTCACAGAGATAGGTGGCTGCATAGCGGGCCACATCTGCAGTACGAAGGGAAAATAAAAGGTGGTGTGTTCAGGGTATGAGGGCCATTTATGACAGGGATGCAGAGCCGACTGAGTAGGGTGTGTGTAGATGGAGTATCACTGAGGAGACCCGGTATCATTTAGATGATTTAAAGGTACTACCCGAGATCAAGGCAGTGTTTGATCGCTATGGATTCGGGTGGATGACGGAGCCTTCTGGTAGCTATAGCCCAGAGTTGGTTCATGAGTTTTATTCTTCATATGCTGCGTCTATTGAATTGATCACTCCATTTGAGCAGTGATTTTGGGACCAACCACCATTGACTAACACTTTGGTTTGTGAAACTAGAGTAGACATTTCTGAGCAGACTATCCACCGGTTCTTGTTTGGTGCTGAATGTCCTCTTCTAGTTAGTACTACTGAGTTTGATCACCGTATGGAGATGATGAAATATAGAAATAAAATAAAGGATGCTGATCAGTGTTTGGAGCTACTACGGTAGGTTTCACAGTATATCGCGTAGGATGGCGTAGATGCGAAATGGGTAGCTGAGAAGTTGGATATTAAGAAGTCCTCACTTCACTTTACGAGCAGGTTTTGGTGGTCGGTTGTACGAAATCATCTAAGTCCCACAGGTGCAGATACTTCTCTTACTCTCGACCGAGCTATTCTGGTAGCGAGCATTATCGCCAGATATGACATCAACATCGCCCGCTACATTATTAGGGAGATTCACGAGCGCGCTTTTAGAGAATATACCAGCATCCCTTTCCCATGTCTGATTTAGGGCCTATGTCATAGTGCTACTGTAGTTTGGATGCCTGCAGTAGATCACGCCATTAAGGTGACCCGCATCACTGATGTAGGACTGATGCAGCAGCGAGGTGCTATTTCGATTTCCTAGAGGGGGACTCAGCCCTCTACTTCGTCAGGAACCGCCCTTTTTGAAGGGCAAGTGAATCATGAGGAACCAGTTAGTACTTCAGCACCTGTTATGTAACACCCTGTACCTTCCCAACCCAATGTGAAGATGTTTAACAATGGTTACTTAGGTGTCGAGATGCCATGAGTATGTAATTTGTAATGTTAGTGATGAAAAAAAATTGAAATTTGGCTTTGTACATGTGATTAACCTTGCGAAGGAGGTGTTTTGTGATTTTCATGGAGCATTTGTGGGGTTCAAAATGAGGCTAATAGGACCTCTAAACAAAGGATATTAAGGGTAAAAAGTAAGTTAAAGAATAGAATTTGAAGTATCTAACCAAACCCACGAAGAAAAAAGTCGAAAAATGAAATTTTCAAAAATTTTAAGTGTGGGGAAAGCTAGAGGGTGTGACACGCCACTCTGGACTAAAAATTTTAGTCCAAAGGCAGCAAGCTGGCGCGCCCAAGGGCGTGCCACGCTGGTTTTGGCCACTTTTCAAAGTTGTAATTTTTCTTAAGTCCCAAAGGTGCCCGGGGACCTATTGAGCCAATTTTTACCACGTTTCTTATAAAACCATGAGAATATAATGAAATGAGTGAAGTATTATATTGGTATGATAAAATTACTCGCGAACGAATTCGGCGTCAAAATGACGATTTTGCCCTTATGGTCAAAATAAGCCATACGTGGCTAGAATTGCTTGTTTTGGGGATTGAGGCTACGGATATGAATTCTGTGAGTGGGAATATTGTCGTAACATGTATGAAATGAATTAAACATGAGAAATTATTGATTTTATTGGATTAAGTAATTTGGGCTCAATAAAGCCCAAAAATGAAGAAGAAAAACATGGGCCAAGATGACCTATTCTTCTTTTGACCAAGAAATAATTGAGAAAAGGACTTCAAAGGCCTATAAAAGGGGCATAAAATCTGATTTTTAATACACAAAAACACACATGCTTTTCTTGCATTTTCTAGACTTCTCAAGAACACCTCTTTTGGGCTCTCAAACCCTAAGTCGTCTTTGGAGCAAGATCATCATTTTCCAAGCTTAGGTAAGTGTTTATGCTTATGGATTAACATATTATATGCATGGGAGATTATGTATATCATGTTGGTTATTCTTGGAAGTGTTGAATATGGCACTTTGTGTTTTTGTAAAAGATGTGCCATTTATGGAATTTAAACTTGAAATAGGACTTGTGGTTTTGATAAAAGAGCATCATATGGATAAAATATCAACATGTATGGTGTGATTATGGTCCTAAACTTGTTATTTTTCCATAATTGTAAATTATGGAATTTTGGCCTATTTGTTATTGTGAGGTGTATTGAAGTGAATTGATGGAACCATTGTGATGTTGTGGTGATGTAGAAGTGTAAAGTATGAATTTGGTGTGACATGCTAGTGGTTTATGATATTGGTCAATGTTGAGAATCTTTTGGGCTTATTGGTGTGGTAGTTTTGTAAATGGTATTATTGTTGTGATAGTTTCACACATGGTATAATCAAGAGGGAAATGACATGTTAAAGCCAAACATGTAACTCATTGTCGTTGTATGCATTTGTAAGGTAGTTGGTGGTTAATGTAAACTCCATTGTATATTTGTGTTATAGAGTGAAACATAAGGAAGGAGCGGGACTATTGTATTCACGTATAGAATTGAGTGTTCATATTGAGACGATAAGGTATGTAAGGTTACTCTGTCCGTATTTTTTCTGCAGCACATATTGTTCATGTTGTCATTGTCCTTGTTCCATTCCGAAATGTTACAAGGTATGTCATTTCAAGTTGTCATATATTATTATTCTCATGTATCACATAATTATGGACATGATTACAAGTTCCAATAATATTATGTTCCAAAGCTTCCAATAATGTTACAACTTCAAAAGTATCAATCTCATGAATATAAAAGATTGAAGTAATGCATGTCTGTGTTCCAATAAGGTTATGATCCCCCAATGTATCAATCCCATAAAAGTAAAAGAGAGAAGGAATCCAATGAAGTAATTCCCGCATGGTTACTTTGCATTTCCCATATGGTTACTCTATATTTCCTTATGGATACTTTATATTTTTTTCCTTATGGTTACTTTATATTTTCCCTTATGGTTACTTTATATTTTCTTTATACTTATTGAGAACGGGTGATAGCTTTGTGGGGGCGCAAGCCTAACTCAAGCCGATCCCGATATTGTTGGATTAGGGGGAAAGCTCAGTGAAGCAAAAGCCAAACTTGATGCCGAACCTGCTTCACTGATTTCTGAGTGATGGCAGGGGGAAAGCTCAGTGGGGCAAAAGCCTAACTTGATGCCGAACCTGACAGGGGGTAGCCTAAGGGCCGAACCTGCTATATATATATATAAATTGACGGTTGCATATTGATGGTTGCATTGCATATTGACGGTTGCATTGCATATTGACGATTGCATTGCATATTGACGGTTGCATTGCATGTTGACGGTTGCATTGCATGTTGACGGTTGCATACTAACGGCTACACATTATTGACAAATATCTATTGACGGTTCTAACTGTTAACGGTAACGGGCATAAAGGCAAATGGAGTAATGAACATAAAGTACCTATTTCCACACATACTGAACGATGATTGATCCACATTGACTATTCTCTTGAAATCAAGTTCATTGAGGTGTGTAAGTTTCATGAAGTTTCTTATAGCCTTGCATACTCAGTACATTCTTCGTACTAACCCCTCTGGGGGACTTACTTTTTTTGCTGTAGGGACAGGTGTTAGTATACCTCCACCATAGACTACGGGTTATCCACGGATCATTGTTGAGCTCCCAG
Source organism: Capsicum rhomboideum (assembly GCA_031232105.1). Taxonomy (NCBI): domain Eukaryota; kingdom Viridiplantae; phylum Streptophyta; class Magnoliopsida; order Solanales; family Solanaceae; genus Capsicum; species Capsicum rhomboideum. Next base: position 109,685,228 of record CP124719.1, on the reverse strand, counting down.
TTGGTTCGGGGCTTTTCGAGTCACATGTGTATATTGTTTTGGTTTTGTAATTATTGTATAAAGCGGGGACTTATCCCGACTACAGGTTGTTGGGTTCATGTATCGGTTAGAGGCTTTGTAGACATATGTGGGAAGGTTAAAGTAAGAGATGTGTATTCTGTTTGACTTGACGGCCCTAACGGCCAAGTTTCATATATTGTTAAATTTTCCATGACTTCCGCCTAGTTGTACGAAGTGTAATAAGATTCATTCTAAAATATGCTTGCGAGTGAATAGGAGCAAAAATTGGTTCTCTCGGGCCATATCGGCTTCGGGTGCCAGTCCGGCCCGAATAGGATTTTGGGTCGTGACATGTTAGTGACCCCGAGGCTGGAAGGTTACCTACCGAGGGAACAGGCCCTGTGAATAATGAGGGGGAATTTGGCGCCAAAGCACCATCACCCTCATCTGGCATGGTTGCAGTTTCATGAGAGTTTCTGCAGTAGTTAGTGAATAGACAGATGTAGGTTATTAAGCGACAGGCTCACACAGAGGCACAGATGGCTAAGTTGGTATCACAACTTAAGCCATGGGTTAGGACATCGATAGAGGCGTCTGAGGCGAGAGTGGAGGATTGCATGATTTCTGCTATAGAGAAGTTTATGCGTGAGTGATGTCGCCCAAAATATACCTTCAGAAAAGTATAATGCGATCGTTGTATCAAATATAAAACCCAACTAGGTTGGGGTCGATTCCACAGGGAACAGGATGAAATTATATAGAACGCTAGTCTGAGTAATTGGAAAGTAAGTAAAAATGGGGGGGGGGGGTTGTGAATAAGTGGTGACAGTAACGATTGCTGATTTTAGGATTTGTAGACAATATGAGAAATACACTAGGACTGTGATTCCCAATGATTCCTTAACTCTATCGGTTAGTTGTGCTGGCAAAACTGTCCTGCTGCGTTGCATGGAAAATCTAACAAGATATGTTCATCTAAACGTCTCGCGACCTTGATTAGACAAATTTCACTCTTCTCATCTCGGTCTCTGAGTGTCGCACTACTAACCCTTATCCTGGATCTCAGATAACTATTCCTGCTACGGCTCAAGTTATTAGATGAAGGGTGATAGCTTCAAATCTCTGTTGTTATTCCTTTTTCCCAATCTCTACCTCTCTCTCAAGCAAGTCTAGAATACAGGCAAGCTCCTAATATTTGCAACCGTTAGAAGATCAATTTACAAAGAAGGAAATAACAATACATGCATTCACACCAGTTCAGAATTTGCTTCGCATTTAACCCGTTTTTTAAATTTCTCATGGTTCACATAACCCTAGTTGATGAGTTTAGCTACTCATGTATACAAGCGCATAATAAGAATTAGAGAATGAAAACATAATTGTAAACTCACAATAAAGAAGAAACTCTGAAATCTCAATTATGAATAAAACCCTAAAATCGATATTCCAAGATTACAAAACCAATGATATCTTTATGAACTCAAAATAATGGAAATATAACTCAAAATAATATAATGGCTAACTCCTGAACATAGGAAAACAAAAGGGTATTTATAGATACAAAATGAATCATATCCTAATCAAAACAGGAAAACAGAGTCGGCAACTATCCACGGTACCGTGACTTGGTGTCGTGGAACCAAGTCACGCCACAAAGATCCTGTCGTGGAAATCAAGCACATGGGACATCCTCAGAAGTTGACTCACGGTATCCACTCACGTCACGTGAGTTGACTCACGGCACGTGAGGCCTGTCGTGAGTCATCTCTCTAGTGCAGACCTTGATTCTTTCCTCTTCAGATACTTCGTTCGCGAGCATGATTCTTCCTTTTTGTCCATTTTGCCTCCAAAACCTATTCTCCTGCAATATAGAATAGAAAACACGTCATACCAACTAAACACACCCAAGTTATTGCATATTTTCCTTGTTTTAAGCATTGAAAGTGTCATGAAACCATGACACATCAACACCCTCAACTTAGAACGTTTGTATGTCCTCAGCCAACCAAAACAAAATAAACACAATGATGTTTAACTAAGAGAAACCTAAGAGACCTACGACAGTCGACTCAGTGCTTTTGATCTCAAAATTTTTTTGACCCCTCCAACTTGTAAATCAAAATAATATTGAGTATACATACAGCATAGTATCATGACACAGAAGGGATCAAGTGATGGCATGAGATTATGAACGAACAACTAAGCATATATGCAAATGACATTATCCAAACAAATAGCAGCTAACAATGCAACCTATGTACTCTCACAACAAAGAAGTCCCATATACTCACAGTATACTAATGAATCTCAAAGTGGGACTCGGTCAAAACACTCTCTCTCATAAAGAAGTTCAAACAGTGTGCATGAAATAACATAGGCTTGCCCTTATTTTCTATGCCTTAGTTTTTCGGACAGTTGGACTAGGATCACTAGGACTTTTATCAGCTTGTAATATAGGCTTGGGACGGGTATGGTACCTATGGATATGGTGACTCAACCCTCCTTGACACTATACTTATTTTTTGCTTCATTTTCTAACCATTCTCATTTTTATTTTCCCTTTTTTCTCCTTTATTTATTTTAAGATTTTGGGTGTGATTTCCTTCATACTTTCAAAACACAATTTATTTATATATATTTTTTTCCTCTTCTTCTTCTTTTTTTTCTTCTTTCTTCACACCCAAATCTATTCTCTTTTTTTTTTACTAACCCCTTCTTCATACCCAAATCAATCTACGCACCCCTAAAATAGCCACCCTCAACCTAGGTGCCTAAGTTGAGGTACACAATGTCCAAGGAGGACCAGGGCCAAGACAGATTCATTATAAATCAAAATGGGAAGGTGAATAGGCTATTGAAAGACATAGGTCAATTAAGGCTCAAAATTGCATTCAAGGGATATTCATTGCATATTTGGTCAGGCATTTAGGGTAAAAGTGGACTTATTCAAAAATGGCCTATGATCCTTTCCTAACCATTATCTTATAACCTAGGCAAGACTAACCGGACAAGTTCAGAATTTCACATACAAAGTGAACTAAGTAATGACCTCACACACACATAGCACGGGGTTACACTATCAACTACTATCTATCCAATTCATGCAATGCTAGCTATAATTATGTTGCCTATAATGCTAATGCAATAACAAGATCCAACAGCTGCCACAAGCTAACATACTTCACATACACTTCAAAAACAAAAAATTTCATGAGAGGTATCCTCTAGATAATCTAAAAGCATCCTTATCATTCAAAATACATTCAAAATTGGACTGCACTAAGGTTCCCCTGTTTTTCTCCTAATTAAATCATAAAAACACACAACCTAAACATGTCGGTTCTACTATGATAACACACTCTGGGGAAAAGAAACACAACAACAAAAACCCTAAGTGGTGGTACACCTCCACCCCCAACCAAATAATTGTGCACTGCCCTCAGTGCACAACTATCAATATGGTAAGTGGAAGGGAGTGAAGACATACCTGAGGCGACCTAAGCATTGGATGTGGGCCTACCCATAGCAAGATCATTATCATGCTCTCTGGGCTCTCTGCTAGGTGCATCCTGTGAAGGGGGTGCCTGACTAAAGGATGCACCCTGTGCCCTCTCATTCTGAGCAATATGAATGGCTTGGTATTATACTCTCAAGGCCTTAATCGCTCTCTAAAAATCACCCTCGAACTCATCACCACTATCAATCTAATCTTCCGAACTACGTGGTCTCTTGCCTCTATCAATAGGAGGCTCCTCTTCGACAAACAAATCCACCTCGAACACCGACCTCATCGAGGCTGAAATGGGAATCGGTGGAATAATAGGAGCGCTGCTCAGTGCCAAAGTTCTAACCTCCTCTCTCAATACAGCCACCTCTCGTGATAATTCAGCCATGTTAGGTATCTGTAATGAACTCATTCGGGTGGCCATTCGTGCCTCAAAACTATCAATCCTCCCATGCATCCCTCTCATCAACTGATCCATAACCGGAGTCATACAGGTCTCCACTCTAGTCTCTGTAGCCTCTACCTTGGTCCTAACCCATGGCTTAAGTTAGGATACTAACTTAGCCATCTGGGTCTCAGTATGGGCCTGCCTCTCGACCATCTACGTCTGTCTATCAATCAACTACTTCAGGAAGTCCCTCAAAACTGAAACCATACCAGAGGGGGGCGGTGGTGCGGTAGGGGTTGCTACCTCATCGTCAATCACTGGGCCTGTGCCATCAGTAGGTATACAAACTGTATCAGGTACACTCACCGATGGTGGAGCACTAACCAACTCCTCTCTATCTCCAGGCCCTTCAAAAAAGGTTGCTTCTGATAACCCAAAAGGTTGAGACCTCCACGAAAAAATTAGGTGAGCTCCCCGTTGCTGCATCAACCCTATATCAGTAATGCGGGTCACCTTAATATAATGATCTATAGCAGGCATCGTGAACGTACCAGTACTAACACATAAGCCATGAATCAGACAGGGGAAAAGGATGCTTGTGTAATCTCTAAATGCTCGTTCATGAATTTCCCAAATGATATTGCAGGCGATATTGATGTCATAGCCGATAATAATGCTAGCTACAAGAACAGTCCGGTCAAGAGTAAGTGAATTATCAGTATTTGTGGGACCCAGGCGGTGCCTCATAATAGACCAACAAAATCAGCCCATAAAGTGGAGTGTGGAATTCTTGATGTCCAGATTCCCAGTCACCCAACTAGCATCTACACCATCCTCTGATAAGTACCCCGTGATCCACCATAGTAAATCCAACCACTGATCGGCATCCCTCATTTTAGTCCTATTTCTGACAGTCTCCATACGGTGATCAAATTCTGCAGTGCTAGTAGGAAATGGACATTCAGCACCAAACAAAAACCTGTGGATAGTCTGCTCAGAGATGTCCACTCTGGTCTCCTGAACCAAAGTGTGAGTCAATAGTGGTTGGTCCCTACATCGTTGCTCATTGGGTGTGATCAATGCAATAGAAGAAGCATAGGAAGCATAAAACTCATGGACCAACTCTGAGCTATAGTGCCCAGGAGTCTCCGTCATCCACCTAAACCCATAATGGTCAAATACAGCCCTAATCTCAGGTAGTGCCTTCAATTCATCTAGTCGATACCGGGGCTCCTCAGTGATACTCCTTTTACACATGCCCCGCTCAGTAAGTTCGACATCCCTGTCATAAATGGCCCTCATATCCCAAACTCACCACCGCTTATTTTCCCTTTAAATCATAACTGCAGTCCGCTGTACATCCACCTGTCGCTGTGAGGAAGTCGTGGAGTTTTGACCATCTGTGCCAGAAAAAGATGTTGTAGCATCAACCGCAGAATCATCCAGACCTTCAACATTTTCCCCAGACACAGATACATCAACGTCAGCATCATCCGTATCCTCAGCATTCTCCTCAGACCCAGATACCTCAAACTCCTATTCATCACCAGTTGTAGCATCGTTCGTCCCCTCATCAGACTGGGGGCAAAATCAGAAGACTGAGCAAAGGCAATCGATTGCGAGGGTTGTGAAGTAGGCTAGTGGGCAGCCCAGGCAGTAGCTTGGGCCTAGTTTTTAGCCTCAAAGTATGAGGTACCAGTGTAGAATCAGTGGTGGCAAGCTCGTATACCTCTTCGAACCCACTTTTATTTGACCCCGAAGGTTCATCGCGCAACCTAGTTGTAAATTCAGGATTTTTGGTATGGATTCGTGAGGAAGAACCCGTGTCTCCATATTTGGGATTTGATTTGGGTGGCATGGGTCGAGTTTTGGGTCGGGTAGGGTAGATTTTGGGTCGGGTAGGTCAGCTATGGGTCGGGTTTGTCAAATTTTAGACTGGGTGGATCAGATTTTGGAGATTTTTAGTGTTTAGGGTTTAAGAATTATAGATTTGGTAAGTTGAAATCTGATGTATTTGGACTATATTTGTGGGAATTTGATGAATCTTGGCAACTAGGGTTTATGTTAGGATTTGGATTTGAGAAGGTGTAGTTTGGATTCAAAATTTGGGTCGGATTTGGTGTCTCGATATATATATTTAGGTCGGGTGGGGTAGATTTTGGGTTGGATCGAGTCGGTTCTTGGCTAATTTACTGATTCTGAGTTCCACGATACCACCCACGTGACGTGGGTAAACCTACGTCACATGGGTCACCTAATGTGAGTCGGGTTCTGCAGGTGAAATTTTATTTTCTGATTTCCATGGTACAACCCACGTAATGTGGGTTGACCTACGTCATGTGGGTCACTGGTGTAGGTCAAGTTTTGAAAGCATGTGATTTCCTCTAAATTCTATGATACCAACCCACGTTACGTGGATGAACTTATGTTGTGTAAAATAGTGTCGTGGGTTGTAGTTAACATATTCAGTCTCAATATTGTAAGTTCCCGCTAACTTATCCTCCAATAATCAGATCACAACCAACTCAGACCTTGGGTTGCCTCCCAAACAGCGCCTAATTTACTATTGCGGCACGACATGGCTAGGTTGGCTATTAAGACTTCACCAACCAGCCCATGGGTTGCCCCCCATGAAGCGCCTGATTTAACGTCGCGGCATGACATGGCTAGCTTGACTACTCAGACTTCATCAATACTAAGCTCCTCACAAGTGCTTATCTCTTTTGTGATTCTCACATAATGCTTTACACGCTGCCCGCTGACCTTGAATAGAACATTATCTGCACCTTTCAGTTCAATTGCTCCATGCGTGAATACCCTAACAATCGTGAATGGTCCGGACCATTTGGATTTTAACTTTCCAGTAAACAAGTGAAGCTTGGAGTTATACAGTAGTACCAAATCTCCCTAGTTAAACTCTCATTTCTCAATCCTCCAATCATGATATAATTTCATCTTTTCTTTATACAGCGCTAAACTTTCATAAGCTCGGAGACGAAATTCATCCATCTTATTCATCTAGTCTAGCCTCAATTTAGCCGCTTCACTCCATTCTAGATTCAACCTTTTTAATTCCCATAATGCCTTGTGTTCAAGTTCAACAGGTAAATGACATAATTTACCAAAAACCATCTAATATGGAGATGCACCTATTGGTGTCTTAAAAGCAGTTCGATATGCCCATAATGCATTATCCAATCTTCGAGCCCAATTAGTTCTATTGGCTTTCACCGTCTTTGCCAAAATAAACTTTATCTCACGATTTAACACCTCAACTTGCCCGCTTGTCTGAGGATGGTAAGGTGTTTTCACCTTATGTTTGACACCATATTTTTCAAGCAGGGCTTTGAACAGTCGATTACAGAAGTGGGATCCTGCATCACTAATGATTACTCACGGTGTCCCAAATCATGAAAATATGTTCTTTTTCAAGAATGTTGTGACACTTCTTCCTTCATTGTTGGGAAGTGAAATCTCCTCCACCCATTTAGAAACATAGTCAACAGCTACCAAAATGTATTTCATCCCATGTGAGCTCATAAAGGCGCTCATAAAGTCAATTCCCCATACATCAAACAATTCGAGCTCAAGGATAGTTGTCATAGGAAGCTCATGTCTGCGTGAGATATTCCCTTGTCTTTGACATTGGTCGCAGGCCTGAGCATAGTCATGAGCATCTTTGTAGATGGTGGGCCAATAATAACCGCATTGGAAGATCTTGTGCGCAGTCCGCGTACCACCATGATAACCCCCAATTGGAGATGAATGACATGCTTCCAAGATACTCATCATTTCAGCCTCTGGGATACACCTTCTAATCATACCATCTGCACATACTCTAAGCAGATATGGTTCATCCCAGATGAATTTTCTCACCTCATGCATGAATTTCTTTCTCTGCTAATATGACATATCTTCCGGGATTAGATCACTTGCTAGAAAGTTGGCAAAATCTGCAAACCATGGGATTAAGTCTTGTGATGATGCCAGCACTTGCTCATCTAGAAAAGTATCATCAATATCAAGATTATCCCTTAATTTAAGCATGGCTTCACCCTCAAGGCGTGATATATGGTCAGCAACCTGATTCTTGATTCCTTTTCGCTCCTTGACTTCAAAATCAAATTCTTACAGTAGTAGCACCCACCAAATCAATCTTGGCTTAGCATCCTTCTTTGACATAAGATACCGAAGTGTTGCATGGTCTGTATACACAATCACCTTCGTACCAATCAAGTAAGATCTAAATTTCTCAAAAGCAAAGACCACTGCCAATAATTCATGTTCAGTCACAGTGTAATTCTTGTGAGCTGGATTAAGTACTTTGCTAGCATAGTAAATCGGATGTAAAATCTTCTCACGTCTTTGGCCAAGGACTGCACCCAAAGCCACTTCGCTAGCATCACACATAACCTCAAAAGGCATCATCCAATCTGGTGAAACAATGATAGGGGCTGAAATTAACTTCTCTTTCAGACACTCAAATGCTTTTAGACATGCCTCATTAAACACGAACTTCACCTCCTTCTCTAAAAGCTTGCATAACGAATTTGTAATTTTCGAGAAGTCCTTGATGAATTTTCTATAAAATCCTGCATGTACCAAGAAACTTCGAATTCCTTTCATGGAGATAGGTGGAGGTAACTTTTCATTCACCTCAATATTTTCCTTATCAACTTCAATACCTTTCTTCGAGATTGGATGCCCCAATACGATACCCTCGTTAACTGTAAAGTGGCATTTTTCCCAATTTAGCACTAAGTTGCACTTTTCGCATTTTTGGAACACATTAGCAAGGTGTGACAAGCAATCATCAAATGAGTCTCCCACAACAGAAAAATCATCCATAAAAACCTCAATAGTGTTTTCCACCATGTCGAATAAAATAGACATCATGCAACGCTGGAAAGTGGCCGGTGCATTACATAAACCGAAGGGCATCCTTTAGAATGCGAATGTCCCATACGCACAAGGGAAAGTGGTCTTCTCTTGGTCTTCGAGAGCAATGAAAATCTGATTATACCCCGAATAGCCATCGAGAAAACAATACCATTCTCTATCAGCAAGACGGTCTAACATCTGATCCATGAAGGGCATAGGAAAATGATCTTTTTCTATACAAGAATTCAGCTTTTGATAATCCATGAAAACTCTCCATCCACTAACGGGCCTCATTGGGATTAACTCATTCTTGTCATTTCGAACCACAGTGATTCCTCCCTTCTTTGGTACGCACTAAACTGGGCTCACCCACTTGCTATCAGCAATGGGGTAAACTACACCTGCATCTAACCACTTGATGATCTCTTTGTTCACAACCTCTTGCATAGGTGGGTTTAGACGATGTTGATTCTCAATTCTCGATATGCACTCAAGATCAATTTGAATTTTGTGAGTGGAAATATCGGGTGGAATCCCTATAATATCAGCAATCGCCCTCTTAAATCTTCTCAATACCGAAACCAGAGCCTCTACTTTCCACTCCACCAACTTAGCAGAAAAAATCACAGGCAAGGTATTGTTGGCTCCCAAAAATATCTAACGAAGGTGAGCCAAAAGAGCCTTAAGCTCCAAAACTGGAGGCTCCGCAATAGAAGGACGAGCCAATGGGGTCACCCTATTCTACAAATCAAGATCAATTTTCTTTGGAGAATAAGTGTATGATCCCCTACCAGTAAGTGTACCAACCATATCATCGTATTCCTCAATACCATCGCTATCAAAATTCATAATCATGGTCGTAAGAGCTTCTACCCCCAACCTTTATTCAAGAGGCAAAACAATATCACTCTCCTCAACCGCATCTATTACCGAAATCACCTGCATATCTTTCAGTTGCTTCATGGAAAGACAAACATTGAAAGTGACATGTTTATCACTTAACCTGAATTTCATCTGCCCTGTTTCCATGTCGACCAATACACGAACAGTGGCAAGGAATGGTCTTCCCAATATGTTGGGAACCTCAAAATCAACTTCACAATCTAGAATCACAAAGTCAGCTAGAAATATGAAAGATGCAACTTTTACCAAAACATCATACAAAATGCTCATCAATTTTTTCACAGTCCTATCCGCCATGAGAAGTCTCATAGAGGTTGGTTTTGGTTCTCCCAACCCCAACTATTTGAAAACAGATAGCGACATTAAGTTAATGCTAGCACCCAAATCACAAAGTGCTTTAGCAAAGTTGTAAGACCCGATAGTACAAAGAATTCTGAAAGCTCCTGGATCCTCCTTCTTTTCAACTAGGGAACGCGAAGCAACTGCACTACAATGATGTAAGTTATCTTCAGGCTCAAAATTGACAGTTCTCTTCTTTGTCACCAAGTCTTTCATGAACTTCGCATAACCTGGCATCTGCTCCAATGCCTCAACAAGAGGGATGTTTACCAATAGCTCTTTCAACATTGTAATAAACTTCTGATATTTTCCTTCCTCAACCTTCTTTATCAACCTTTGAGGAAAGAGAGGAGGAGGTCGTGAGATAGTTTTCAGCATTTATGGGACCTCTTTTTCCTGCCTCTTTTTAGATTTTGCCTTTTCGCCAGTATCATGAGGATTTGGAACTGTTTCGACCTTTAAATTATCCGGCTCTTTCTCAGTTTCTACATCAACTATAATCGGCTCATTGGTCTTACTACTATCCATATGTATAGATGAATCAGTTGTGTATTTCCCACTTTTAGTAGTAATGGCCAGACAATGAATATCATTCTTTGGATTTTGGACGGTGTTGCTTGGAAAAGTAACTGGCTGATGTTGATTCAATGCCACCAATATCTGCCCGAACTGTTGCTCCAACTATTTAATAGCTATCAAATGGGATTCTACTTTCTGACTTATTCCCGAGATGTCTGACCTAATCTTCTTTAAGAAATGTTCTTGACTCTCTGACCCTTTAACCAGTTTTTTTGAGAAGGGCTTCCATTCTTGAATTTCCAGATTCAGCATCGCGATTTCCTGGTGGAACATATATGCCACTCTTCTCTTTATAATCATCCTTCCGCCTCCAATTACCATCACGATCTCATTCTTTATCTCTATATCCTTCCTTGTTGTAATTTTCTCCATAAAAGTTTCGGCCTTGATTCCTTTGCCTTGAGTTCCAAGAGTCTTGATTAGACACCTAGCCCTTGGCTCGAAAACCCGCCACTTCTTGATCCAAGTACTTAGCTTCCTTATCAGATTCACTATAATCATGCCTAGGTGTTTTTCCTTGTGCACCTACGGCATGCACCTTCTCAGCATCTCTGGCCGCAATCTGTCTAACTAATAAACCAATTTTTATCCTCAGTTGTGTGACCTCTTGTACTACAGATTCATCTAAAGCCCGTTGGGCTGCTGAGGCTCCAATAGCATACATGCCAGCAGGTATATCTGCATCCCGAGTATGCCATCCTTGGTTGGTCTTAGTGATACGATCTAATATCTCTGAAGCCTGTTCCCACCTCAGACTCATAAATGCTCCGCCAGTGATAGTATCTGCTACATCCTTAGTATTGGCATTTAAATCCCTGTAGAAGATTTCAAGTAAGTTTCTACCACTCATCCTATGATTTGGCACATTCTTCAACTTCTTCTAGAACCTTAACCATGTCTCATAAAGTGCTTCAGAATGTAGTTGTCTGAAGTTGTAAATCTCATCCTTCAATTGTAGCATCCTGGAGGGTGGAAAAAATCTTTTCAAAAATTGATTTCTTAACTCTTGCAAAGGAACCTCGTGGTAACTCTGCCAACCAGAAAGTCGCTTCTCCTGTTAGAGAGAATGAAAACAATCTCAACCGAATAACCTCTTGGTTAACTCCAGGCAAATTATATGAAGTGCAGACCCCTACAAAATTCATCACGTGCATGTTTGGATCATCAGTAGAAAGACCGGCGAACACACCCTTCAAGTTTAGCAGGTGAATCATGGCACTTGTAATGTCAAACGTAGTGCCTTGAGGTAACTCTGGTGGAATAATGGTGCCCGTCTCAACTGGCTCGAAATAATCCACATCCTCTTCTTCGGAATCATCATAAAATGGCACATATGGTCTTTGGGGTGGTTGTTGCATCCTCAGTTTTCTTGTCCTTTCTTCAGCATCAGCCATACGTTGTGTTGCCTCTTGCATTGCTCGATTATCTCTATCTGCTTGCCTAAGAGCAGGATTCCTAGCTTGCTCTTCCCATGTCAATCGAGCAGTAGTTTGGTCTGCTGTTTCATGACAAACCGGCTGAATTGGTTGGTTATGAATGTCTCCCATGGCTGCAGGATCTTGAACTCCGTCGGTATTCACCATTCTTCGATTAGCTCTCAGAGTCCTTTCTATTTCAAGATCAAGTGGAATCAGGGGATTGCCTTGACTCCTAGTATTGGGCATACATTGGTGTGTTCCCTTAAAAATATAGGGAAATAAAACCAATCAACTCCAACAAGCAAAATACTCAACTCCGTAACCGCAGTTCCCCGGTAATGGCGCCAAAATTTGATGTCACCCAAAATATACCTTCAAAAAAGTATAATGCGGTCGTTGTATCAAATATAGAACCCAACTAGGTTGGGGTCGATCCCACAGGGAATAGGACAAAATTATGTAGAACGCTAGTCTGAGTAATTGGCAAGTAAGTAAAAATGGAGGAGGGGGGGGTTGTGAATAAGTGGTGACAGTAACGATTGCTGATTTTAGGATTTGTAGACACTATAAGAAATACACTAGGACTGTGATCCCCAATGATTCCTTAACTCTACCAGTTAGTTGTGATGGCAAAACTGTCCTGCTGCATTGCATGGAAAATCTAACAAGATATGTTCATCTAAACGTCTCGCGACCTTGATTAGACAAATTTCACTCTTCTCATCTCGGTCTCCGAGTGTCGCACTACTAACCCTTATCCTGGATCTCAGATAACTATTCCTGCTCCGACTCAAGTTATTAGATGAAGGGTGATAGCTTCAAATCTCTGCTGTTATTCCCTTTTTCCAATCTCTACCTCTCTCTCGAGCAAGTCTAGAATACAGGCAAGCTCCTAACATTTGCAACCGTTAGAAGATCAATTTTCAACGAAGGAAATAACAATACATGCATTCACACCGGTTCAGAATTTGCTTTGCACTTAACCCATTTTATTAATTTCTCATGGTTCACACATCCCTAGTTGATGAGTTTAGCTACTCATGTATGCAAGAGCACAATAAGAATTAGAGGATGAAAACATAATTGTAAACTCACAATAAAGAAAAAACCTCTAAAATCTCAATTATGAATAAAACCCTAAAATCTATGTTCCAAGATTACAAAACCAATGATATCTTTATGAACTCAAAATAATGGAAATATAACTCAAAACAATGTAATGGCTAACTCCTGAACATAGGACAACATAGCGGTATTTATAGATACAAAACGAATCCTATCCTAATCAAAACAGGAAAACAGAGTCGGCAACTATCCACTATATCGTGACTTGGTATCGTGGAACCAAGTCATGCCATATAGATCCTGTAGTGGAAATCAGGAACATGGGACATCCTCAGAAGTTGACTCACGGAAGCCACTCACTTCACGTGAGTTAAGTCACAACACGTGAGTTGACTCACAACACGTGAGTTGACTCACAACACGTGAGTTGACTCACAACACGTGAGTTGACTCACAACACGTGAGTTGACTTATGGCATGTGAGTCCTGTCGTGAGTCACCTTTCTGTTGCAGAACTTGACTCTTTCATCTTCAGATACTTCATTCTCGAGCATGATTCTTCCTTTTTGTCCATTTTACCTCAAAAAAATTTTCTCCTACAATATAGAACAGAAAACACGTCATACCAACCAAACACACCCAAGTTATTTCATATTTTTCTTGTTTTAAGAATCAAAAGTGTCATGAAACCATGACACATCAGTGAGATGCATAGTCAGATTGATAGTTTTGAGCATCGAATGGGTAGTCGATTGAAACAGACCCATGTTTTGGATTTGATGGGGTTGACTAAGGAGGTGGATGCATTAAGGGTAGAGGTTCGAGATTTAGCAGTTAGCCATACTCCTATCATTCCACCCATACCTACACCAGTATCCTTAGCATAAGTTTTTGAGGTGGATTTGTTTACTGATGAGGAGCCTCCTATTGCTAGAGGCAAGAGGCCACAGAGTCCTGAGGGTCAGACTGATAATGGAGACGAGTTTGAGAGTTATCTTTGAAGGGAGACCAAGGCATCCCGGGCAAAGTACCATCTCAGTCATATTGACCATGAGCAGAGAGCACGGGGAACATCTTCTAGTCAGCAACCCCCTCCACCGAACTCACCTAGCATGGAGCCCAGAGAGCATACAGATGATACTGCTGTGGACGAGCCCACATCCGGTACCTAGCATGCCGCAGGTATATCTTAACTCCCTTACACTTACCATATTGATAGTTGTACACTGAGAGCAGTGCACCATTATTTAGTTGGGGGTGGGGGTATACCACCACTTGTGGGTTTTTGTTGTCGTGTTTCTTTTCCCCCAAGTATGATATCATAGTAGAACCGACATGTTTAGGTTTTTATTTATATTATTTATGTGTTTTCATGTTTAGTTAGGAGAAAAATAGGGGAACCTTAGTGTAGTCAAGTTTTGAACAAGTTTATGGTAATGATGCTTTTTGATTGTTTAAAGGGCACCCCTCCTGAACAGTCTTTCTTTCTTGCTACATTCCATAGTTGCTTAAGTATTGCAGCTCTATTCTAAAGTTTCAACCCAATCACATTAAGACCACCTACAGCAAGAGGTTTACATATGGTTTCCCAGAAAACCAAAGCTTTTTTTTGAGACAGTCACAACCCCTGTCCATAAGAAGAATCTACATATCTGTTCAATGGCTTTGATCACTTTTTTTGGTATGAGAAACACCTGTACCCAATAAGTTTGTACTCCAAAGAGAACAACCCTAATGAGCAGGATTCACCTGCATAGGGCAAAAACTTAGCAGACCAACAAGTAACCTTTTCAGTTATCTTTTCTATCTGGGGCAAAAATTGAGTCATACTAAGCTTCTTGGAAGCCAAAGGCACTCCCAAGTATTTGAATGGCAAGGTCCCCTCTGTGAACCCCTACTCTGCAATCAGTTCCTATTTGGCATGATCAGCAATGAAGCCCTAAAGCCCTAGAGAATCTCATAAATACAGCATGTAACAGCTTAACAGATGTTAAGTTAGCCCTGTAATACAAAAATAAGTCATCAGTAAAACACATGTGAATACTATAAAATTTACCACATCTAGGGTGGAAATTGAAATCTCCATTCTTAGTTAACTGATGCAGCTCCCTTCATATATATTCCATTGACAAAACAAAGAGGTAAGGGGATAATGTATCCTCTTTCCTTAACCCTTTTTTAGCAGGAAAAGGTTTAGTCAATCCTCCATTTTGCAGCAATAAGTAGGTTACTGTGGATACATATGTCATGATCCATGAGATAAACCTGGCAGAAAACCCCATGTCTACCAGTAACTTCTTCAAAAAACTCCACTACAAAGTGTCATATGCTCTCCTCAAATCCACTTTTAGGACACATCTTGGAGATATCCATTTCCTTCCATAACATTTGAAGATTTCATGGATGAATAATACATTATCAATAATACTTTTCCCTTCTACAAATAAAGATTGTGATATATCAATAACTACCCTCTCAGTCTACCAGTTAGCACTTAAGAAATGATTTTTTATAAAGAGGTGCAGCAGGTTATAGGTCTGTAGTCTTTTACTTTAATGGGATTAGGAATTTTGGGTACTAAAGTAATAGAGTAGTATTTATAGCAGGAAAAAGAATACCAGTTTAAAAAAAATTATTGAATTGTTGTCAATACATCATCCTTTACAACCTCCCAGTTCATTGTAAAAAAAACTCAATTGGGAAACTATCCACCCCTGGAGCTTTATCCTTAGGCATTTCCTGTATAGCTACAGTAATTTCCTCATATGTTACTTCTCTGATCAGGGTTTTTTATTGCAACAATGTCAAGCATGCCCCCTGCTTTACAATCTCTGTGTTTAGGCCAAGCACCTCAGATGCACTAGTTCCCATCAAACCAATAAAAACTTTCTTAAATTCAGCTTCCACAGCTTGAGGTTTTGTAAGTTTAACATTGTTCTCAGTGTAGACGGAAGTGATGGTGTTGGCTGGTTCTGATTTCCATTGGGCATGGAAATACTTAGAATTTGCATCTCCATATTTCACCTATATAGCTCTAGCCTTCTTTCTCAGAACCTATTCTTCCACTCTATTCCACTTCACAATATCCATCACTAACTGATTCTCTAGCTCAATCAGTAGAGGGTCTGTTAAGTTCCCTTGGAGTTGCCTCTGGACAATATCAAGTTTTTTCCTTGCTAAGCTCAACTTTTGGGAATAAGATGTCATATAACTATTAATATCTCTTAGCTGGAATTTAAGTTGTTTTAGCTTACACCATACATTCACCATTGCCTGATCAGATTTCTCAACTCTCCAAGCTTGTGACAATATGTTCCTGAACTCAGGGTGCTCCATAATATTTGAGTAGAATCTGAATGGTTTGGGATGCATGTTTATATGCTGACAGCATCTTACTACCACAGGGGAGTGGTCAGATACTGATGGATTCATAAAATCAATATCCATCTGACCAAAAAGTTATATCCATTTGAAATTCCCTAATGCCCAATCAATCTTACTATACACCCTTCTACCACTTTCCTACTTGTTTCACCAGGTAAAATACCATCCTTTACTTCTGAGATGTGTCAGTTACATAGTGTCTAGTAGGTTCTAGGATCCTTGTATTTCATTTGGTGTTACTGGTGAACCCAATCTATCTCCTAAACTTAACACATTGTTGAAGTCACCACATAGGAGCCAAGGAAAGTCTTTGTGCAAATCCACCTGATTTAAACTACTCCACAACCTCTCTCTATGATGCTGCTTATTTAAAGCAAACACCCTAGTAAGATAGAACTAAATCTGTACCCTAGGATCCTCCACAATGCAATAAATATAATAATCCTTAACTGTAAGCACATCAACATTTATGTACTACTTCCATAGTAGCCATATCCTTCTATTAGGTAATTCACTATAGTTGTTACAAAATCGCCAACCTTGAGCCATCTTCGTACAATGCTTTTAGATTTACCTTCCTTTATTTTTATTTCCAAGCAACCAAAAATATCAACCTTATATTTAGCAAGAAAAAGTTTTACCTTCTTTTGCTTGTGGGCCTGATTCAGGCCTCTAATGTTCCATGTAGAGAGAATCATGGAGGAACAAATGGTATAAAGTTGCCAGCACTTTCAAAGTATATTTTTGGTAAAAAAATTGATTTTGTCTTGCATCTATAATGTATCGGGGAGCCAAGACAAGCATTCAAAGATAACATGCATTTGAAGATGACAAGACTGAAGTAGACAACTGGAGAAGGTAAACACAGATCAGTTTCACCAAAATCTAACAATTTTTCTGTGAATGTAGGATTATCCCAGAGCTTGATAAAGGATTAGCGAAAAACATTTTAATTAGTATATTCCTTCATTTAGAGGAATCTAATAAGGAAAGACTGCAATGAATGGTTTAAAGGAGAAGATAATGACATCCCTTTCAAATACACAGCAAGTCATAAATCATAACGAACTTGCAATTGTTTGGAAAGCAGTATTTATTACTATCCCCAAAGACGGGACTTGTTTACTCCTTTATACTCAAAAGGACCTTTCATTTATCCACTCATCTCGAGAAAGTGTGATGTGTACAAACAAAGTCTTTTCTATACATTACAGTTACTTTCTTTAAAAGCTTTTATTTTTATAATCGTCGCTAGCAAAGGCGATGTCTACTAATCATTTATCTAAAAAGCACATACACGCAAAGAAGTTTGAATAGCTACAGACCAATTATACAGATCACCTAATAAGGAATAGCAACGACATCCTCCTCAAATCCCCAACAGAGCATACGATGTACAAAAATGGTATTTGCGATTATCTCTATACCATTCATTTATACTCGAAATGACCTCTTGATTATATATTCTCTTCGAGAAGGGGATGACATATACAGATAAAGTCATCTGATTTACCTTACCAAATTTTAGTATGAAGTCATGTTGTGACCCAGCTATACACGCAAGTGTACGTGATGGTTCAAGTAATAAAGTGGCTCCTTTAAAAGAGCCGGATATTGAACCCAAGGGACTTTCGTCAATAGAAATCAATTCTAGACGTCAAACAATAATTAAAAACTAGTGTTGCAAAAAGGAAAAGGGATTTGTTACTAAAAATTAAATGATTGCGAACTATGAACTCCTGTCTTCGCTACTGTAACCTTAGTTTTCGCAAATATGTTTGAAAAGTCAATAAAAAGTAAATTCCCAGGGTCAAGGCACTCCAAACGCCATCTCTTGAGCATAATTGTTACTGGTTTAAGCAAATTGAGTCGTTTATCTTGGTTATTGATCACGAGGTTAATGTTATAATTATATTCATCTCCAAACTATAACCTTCTACTAGAAATTGAAAACCTAACTATGTCATTGAGCGGTGATAAGTTTAACCAATTCTAATGCCTTTAAGCTATCTTCTCGTAATTGAACAAGCGCGGTGGATTAGGTACCTCTCGTCCTAACCACATATCAATCTCTTGGAATCCCTTCCGCGAGTAGAGATCACGCTCCTTATATTCCACGTTCTATCTCATAGCTTTATATAGAGGTTTCCAAGATCTGGTGGGAAAAAAATATTTACATCACCAATAAAGACTGTGAAAACAATCTGCAAGTAAGGGGGGACGAATATTCACTGTACAGCGCACAAGTTTTGTGAGTTTTACAAAATATAATGGATAACTCACTTAAATTGTGAGTTATCCATTTTATTTTGTAAGACTCACAAAACTTGTGCGCTTTATAAATTTAATTTTGAAAAGCGCACAACTTATGTGTGTTTTACAAAAATAAAATTAATAACTCACTTAAATTGTGAGCTTTACAGATTTTACAAAAAATAAAAAGGATAACACACATATTTTGTGAGCTTTAGAGGGTGTATGAATTGGCTTATTTTTAAGTACTTTTGGCTTTTAAACACTTTTTTATTTTTGGAGGTGTTTGACAAAGTCAAAAGTATTTTTAAGCACTTTTCTTTAGGCTTAAAAAGTAAAAAAAAAAAAAAAAAAAAAAAAAGCCAAAAGCCAAAAGTTGGTTGCTACCTACTTTTGGTTTTTAGCTTTTGGCTTATAAGTCACTTAAAAAAAGCTCATCCAAACACCCCCTTATACTTTTTACAAAAGTTCACGTCGTTGCTCACCGTTAAGGTATAAAGCTCACAAAAAATGTGAGCCTAGCCTATTTTGGTACTACTTTAGTTACATGGCATATATGTGTATTTTATATAATTAGGCAGCCAATTATGGTCATGGACTCTATTTCCACACATGGATGTTTGTTTTAATAATTCTAGTAATGAATACATAATTATTATCCTATACTATACGTGTTACACTAGTCAGGTGGTAGCTAGCAGCTTATAGTAGTGTTTTGGACAGGTCAGGAATGAAATACAAAATAGGAGAAAACACGGCAGGGATTCTGCCCAGGTCCCTCCCGCTATAGCAGCCTGCATGTCACTACCACTGCACCGTCATAGCAGGAATATTTCCACTATAGCGGGCCCTTGGTAGAGGGGCAGTACCTACCATAGCAGCCCACTGGCAGTGGCCCAAAAGATTTTCCCAGTTCCTGCAGTTCCCTTACCCCCATTCCCTTCCACAACACTTTAATTCTAATTTGTACGGCAGATAAACCTTAAATCCAAGATCGAAACCCAGTAGTTTTTAAAAAGGTTAACAATTAATAGAAACTCCATTCTTACACCATGGTTATAGATTATGAATTCAACATCAATGCACATACTAGGCTCTTACCAAACATTTTAGCACTCATCATGCCCATGCTTTTTACATAACAACCACTCAAAGCAAGGAAAATTGTAACAATTTAGCAATTTCATCCATTACCTTACCTGTATCATCCGTAATGATTAGCATTCAAGCATCATTTTCATTTAATCACTCATCATACAAGTTCTCAATCAACAACACACAGTCAACTTACCACCACTTAACTCATCACAAATTTCCAAACATCAAATCAGTTGCAACTCATATAAATATCAGTTCGTATAATTTCATTAAGTACTTAATTAGCCATCACTCTTGCATCTCTAACAGAACATTCAATTCACGTTCTCGACAACCAGTAATTGATCATCTAATAATTTAAACATAACCCTTATGGCCAGATACCAATTGGAATCTTCTAAGTTCTAATTCTGTTGCTTGTGTTATCCCAAATGGGGCCAGATGACCTCTATTCGCTTTGGTTAAGATACCAATTGGAATCAAGAGATACCAATTGGACTCAACCTATAAAAACAATCATCTCAGACAGCATGAAAGGGAATAACAAAGGGAAATAGTTCCTAGAATGCCTCGTAGCTTTTCAAAGATTAGATGTGGACTTCACACACCAATCTGTGGAACTCTACCCTACATTTGCTTTTGTACCAGGAGACTGGTAACCTAGGCTCTAATACCAACTGTCACAACCCAACTAGCCAGATCGTGTGGGCACCTACTCTAACCTACCTAGATAGAAGAACCCTTATACCCTCCTTTAGAAAACATGTGGAAATCATAAAATCATAACATAAACTCTTAGTACTACAAAAATTATTACATTTTCATAAATAAAATACAGCCTGAAAACCAAGTCTAAACAGGTACAAGAGCTACTAAAAGATAAGGACACTATATAGACTCGACTTCTACCATAGGAATAAGAAGATAAAAGTTGTTGAAGATATCTAAGCGCACCAAGCAATGAAATCTGAATTGATCCTGCAACAGGATATACCATAAAAAAGGTATAGTAAGAGTAGCATCAGTATAACCACACCTACTGGTAAGCATCATCGTCCGACTAAGTTAAATCGCATTAACATAACATAAATATCCAAAATTGAACATGCACTTGTAAAAATTACATCACTTTATATCCTTGACCACTTCCCAGGCACCACTCTTTTCTTTACTCTTCTCTCTCTCGACTACACATACATTAAGTACACCAGTTATTATCCACTATCACATATTTATTCATGAGCATCCAGATAATTATTAACCAATCTAGGATTAACTCATTCATAATGCTACGGTTTCAAGCACTACCTGAATCCAGGACAACCCATGAGTTACTTTACACATGCTTATTACATAACCCACCATTACCACTACTACTTGACTCATAAGACCATGTAAGCACTTCACTTATTATCAATATTCAACTAACATAGGGTAAACAAGCACAACCAGACAACACTTAATAATTATACCTTCACTTGATCTTTCCTTAACCATCAATAAAATAAGACATAAATCATAGAGCAGATAAGGTTATGAAACCAGCCAACAACTACAACTGATAAATTGTTAGCTTAATCTTGCCACGATTACCTTTTATTACAGTTCAATAATATAATTATTCACTTCAAGTATGTCAATAGCCAAGAGGTAATGACCCTTTAGGTCATTTCATTTCCATGTGTTTTCAGTATTTCAAGCCTTCCTATAGTGGCTACAGGTCATTTATGACTTTCTGGAACTGTCGGTTTGATTATCAGCTAGTTCATTTGAATTTTAGGCTCATTTCTCTATGTTGGAGCTTTCGCTGTGAAGGAATTGATCTCAGACCAAAACTCCTAGTGAATAATCTCAGACAAGAATTTTGATAGTGCCATCAGCTCTGGAACATTGATTTTAGGCTAGGGAGACCTTGGTTCAGGTCTCAAGGCTTTCGTACTCATTTTGGGCTATTGGATAGATTTAATTAAAAATGAAACTAGGTGTGGGACCCATATTTAATCGAAACGATCTAGGATGAAAGTTTTGATGGCTTTGTTGAGTTTGAAGTGTTGTTGGATTTCCACCGTGATAGGTACACCTTTGATTTTCTATCCTTTAGTTTCTATTTGAGTTAAGTTGGGGGTTTCCATACCCATCAGTGTTTACATGCCTTGACATTTCTATATTGATTGTTTTATATCTTGGTGTAGATTTATGCTTATATGACTACCCCCAATAGATGATTTCTTTTAGTAGTGGATGAGTGGTTTACTATTGTGGGTCCGTTAGGGGTGTAGCATTTGGGTTCGAGTATTGGCTTTGTTATCGCCCTAGAGTGGTACCTTTGTTGATTTTCATTTTTGGTACCACCTTCATCTTATATTGTTGATATTATAGTCATTGTTTTGATATTTATTGACTTTTATTTGATAGATGGCTAGACTAGTATTATCTAGTTAGCATTTTTCTCTCCTTGCCATTCTTGCCCATTTGGCTTAGAACCTGGATTGGTTGTTTTTCCCTCTTTTTAGTGAGGTTAGATCAGTTATGGAAAGAAACTGAAGGTAAATTTGGCCTTCCATGGATTTGTGGTGATTTTAGCATTAGCAATCTTCTTTCATAACCCGTTCCTATTGGTGGTACATTTGGGATTTGATTCTTCCAATCTGGATAGTTCATCACCTAGTAATGGTTTTGATCTTGATGTTAATATTAAGTTGGAGTTGGTAATTATGTTCTACTGCCTATTTCTGATGTTAAAAAGTCTGAGGCTTACTTTCTGATT
Organism: Capsicum rhomboideum; assembly: GCA_031232105.1. Taxonomy (NCBI): domain Eukaryota; kingdom Viridiplantae; phylum Streptophyta; class Magnoliopsida; order Solanales; family Solanaceae; genus Capsicum; species Capsicum rhomboideum. The sequence goes on along the minus strand of CP124719.1, from coordinate 109,662,648 downwards.
TGTTGGGTTCATCTTCTGGTAATCATTTTGATCTTGGTATTGGTGTGGAGTTGGATACTCCATTTTTGTTGTGATGTGGTTCACGGTTCAGCCGGGTTAAAGTTGGTGTAAATGAGTGGATTCAAAAATTTCTCATTTTGGTATTTGTTTGGCCTAATATGACTCGTGGTATGCTTCTAACTGGTGGTAAGTTACTGGGAATCAAAGCGGGTTTCCTTTAGGATTAAGTATTTATTGCCATGGATTGAGTAATTGTTTGGCTAAATTCAGGCCTAGATCACATTTTTTGAGTTGCCCGAGATTCGGCTATCATAAGCACTATTTGCAGCCTTGGTGAGTTCTTTATATGCCTTGATCTGATATACCCTCAGCGAATGTAGATTTGGTTGCTTATATCTTTTGCCAGTGGTTTCCTCAGTTGTGATTTCATTCTTCAGAAATGTCTCAGTTTCAACCATAGCAGGGATCATCATTTAGATACTTGATTGCTGATAGTAAGACTGATTTGGGCATTCAACCTTAGTGAAGGATTTTGGGCTCAAGTGTTGAGATCTCAGCTCTGGGGTGTACAGCTTGGTTGCAGTCTCCAGTTTTTGAAATTTGGCTCAGTTGAGACTTCATCTATAGGCCAACTAAGCCTACTCCTTACATATCGATTCGATTATCTTCAGCACAGATAGGTTATTCTTGATAAATGCTCAAGGGATGGTCTTTTGGCACATGGTATTGGTTTCTACTACTCTTAACCTTAATTCTCAATTGTCATCAGAAATTTTGAATGCATAATCAGCAGAAGAAGTGTGTTCAAATTGAACTTAGAATGGTTTTACCCACAGTTGGTGGGGCATTCTGGAGTAGATCATTTAGTTTTATGGGTTTGTACTTCGGACTCCTGACTATCCGATTCGAGGGTCATCCAGACCAGTTGTAGCTTTGGCTAGAGATCGCAGGCTTTTGGTCATCTCCATTTGTGTGTCCAGGTAGCACCTTATGGGCTTATTCTTATACTTGCCATTATGGATTTTTAGTAGATCAGATTCAATTTTTCAAGGACAGTGTGATGGGTTTGAGCTGATAGGACTTGGATGATATTTTGTGTGGTTCAAAGTATATAGCAAGTGCGGAAAGGCAAAGGAAGGTTATATTTGGAAATTAGAGTTGGTTGCATGATTCATGCCTTAGATTGCTTTTAGCTTGGTTGAGTTTTCACTTGGTTGTGCTTGTATTGGTGTGTTATCAGTGTGCTGTGGTTTGGATTCGTATGCATCAGTCGTCCTCGGTTTAGTTGGAGGCCAGTTGGTTGCTGAGGATGAGTTTTGTCTTTTTGGAAAGTGAAGTAAGAAAGTTGGTTGAAAAAGGAATACTTATAGCAAAATCTCTTGGAAGCATTATGTCTGCTTAGAGGTTATCTGGGGAGACATGCTTAGGGTATGCGGGCCCAATACCTCATCCTTTCGAGCTTTCGAGCTTTTTTATCCATTGACTTTTGAGGACGAAAGTCCTTTAGTAGTGGATACTATAATGATCCTTCATGTCATTTTCTCGATTTCCATGTGTTTATGGCATTTTAAGCCTTCCCACAGAGGCTACAGGTCATTTATGACTTGCTGGAACTGTCAGTTTGGTTATCAGATAGTTCGTTTGAATTTTAGGCTCATTTCCCTGTTTTGGAGCTTTCATTGTTAAGGAATTTATCTCAGAACAAAACTCCTAGTAAAGTAGCTCAGACGAGAATTTTGACAGTGTCATCAGCTTTGAAAGGTTGATTTTAGGCTAGAGGGACCCTTGGTTCAGGTCCCGAGGCTTCTAGACTCATTTTGGGCTATTGGGTAGATTTAACGAAAAATAAAACTAGGTGTGGGACCCATATTTAATCAAAACAATCTCGAATGAAAGTTTTGATGGTTTTGTTAAGTCCAGAATGTTGAATTTGGTACTGTAGCATAGTTTGTTCGCGTGTACGGGGTTCCGAATGAATCTCGAGCACTCGATTGGAGTCCGTTGGGACTTAGGCTTTTGCTGATATGCAGCATCTGGTGCATCCAACCGTTGCCATCATGATCGCGAGGTTGAGACCGCGTTTGCAAAGGGTCAACCTTTTGACCATTGCTATTTTGAGGAATGGCTCTCGCATTCGCAATGAAGGGTTGGTCTGACCCGGTCCATTCTCTTCTTCGCGTTTGGGAATGCCTCATCGTGTTATGGACTTCCTCTGTTTTCCATCACATTCGTGACTCATTCCTCGTGATTGCAATGAACAAAATTCATGTGCGTCGCAATAGAGGCCAGGGGTCCTCGCGATTGCGATGAGTAGCCCCTGGGCTTATATATTGCTGTCTCACCCGATTTTCTCTCATTTTTCAAGTCCCAAATTATCATTAATGGCATTGAGAGCTCAAGAAATTGATGGAGTTGAGTTGAGGGCGCTGAGATGATCATTTCCCACTAATTTCTTTATAAGTTTTCGGCCTAAATCCTCCATTTAATTCTTGTTTTCCCCTCTTTTTCCCTTATCGTTCAGGGCTGATTTGAGCCCCTATTTATGCTCCATTTGTGCTCAACTGTTGAGCACAAATTTCTTGCCTTTCGAGGGACCTCATGACGAATTCCATTTTTAGATTTCGTTAGTGGGCCCTACAGGCCTATTTTTTACCTGAATTTCGGCCAGAGTATTTATATTGCAATATGGGTATCGTTTTACTCCTATTAACATGTAGATTATTATTTTGATAGTTTGACGTTGCTTAAGGGTCATGGAACAAAGACGAGGGACTTGTGCATGGTTCAAGAATGCGGTTCAGCTTTGAGGTAGGCTTCGGTCTACTTTTCTCTATGAGATGGTGTTACGTATAGATTGCATGCTAGGTAGGGATTATAGGACGTGATTATGACTAGGGTATCATGACTTAGCTTATTTAGGGAAGTTGGGATAGGAATGTGACATGTACCTTAGCGTGAAATAACCGTTATGGCCCTAGAATCCTATTACCCTTAATTATAAGCATGTTAACCATAGTTTGATATTAAAGATCCTTTAGTATAAGGTTTACCTTTTGACTTAGTGATTTGGGTGGTATTTCCCCAATTAGACACTTGTAGTGGGTTCATGCCCTTGATTACCGTAGTTTCCCGAGTTATGAGGCTAAATTATGTATTGTTAGGCCCGAGGTCATGGTTACGGTATCAGTTGGACTCCAGGTGAGTATTTTATCCCTAAAAGGGAACATGATTCTAGTTTATAGATGCTTAGGCGCTTATAGTGGTATTGTTTGGATGCTGGTGATGGCATGCATACTTTTAGGCACATTCATGCTCACTTAGTAGTACGATTCCAACCAAAACACTGATTTTACTCATGTTTTCTAAAAAGGGAATTATTCCCACTTTTCACTTTTAAAATGGATTCTTTTATAATGGGAATCGTACCCCCTTATTTATTGGATTATGATCTCTTGGAAATAAAAATGATATTTTGGAAATTAAACCGAGGTTGATTCCGGTCCGTGTTCTATCCACTGTTTTACCACTACTATTTACTTCGATCGACGGAGATTCTGACCCTTTCTACATTATTATGATGATTTAGTCCCGAACTTGATCTCGAGCAATCGCTTACAATGTACACTCTTTTAGTCAAGGTTCGAGTCTGTGTACTTATTATACAATGTACACTCTTTTAGTCACGGTTCGAGTTTGTGCACTTATTATACAATGTACACCATTTTAGTCATGGTTCGAGTCCGTGCACTCATTACATATGTACATATATATATATATATCTCTGGTACTGGATGGAGTAGATGGATTGTGATGATTATTGGAAGTCCTGCTTTGGTACCAGGCAGTGTATACAGATATCCCGAATCCCCTATGGGCCCCTTCATCCGTGAGCCGCAGTGCCAGAGAAGAGTGGTCACAGTAGATTCTACCTTTGCGAGCTATTGAGCTGGAGGAGGCGTATACACTTGTTATGTTATGTCACTTGGATCGGTTATGGTATTTTGATTTATATTGCATTCATTCACATGCATTTACTATCACCAGTATAATTGTTTTGTGCCTGTATCTATCGGTCTTATGGGGGGCCATATAGGTGCAGGTTATGATTGTTGTTTGTTGAGTGCTTTTGTGAACCTTCCGGGCTTATAGGGGCCCGATTAGGGATTGTTTGTCCGGACTAGATAGTTACTTTACTGTTGGTTATTATGGTTGGTTTGTGGCATGATGGTTATGGACTGGTACCCGAGATTGGCGGTATATTTCTTATTCACTTTCTTTATCATGATAGAATATGTTATTGGTAGGTTGTCTCATGTTTAGTCACCCGTTGGTTGGAGGCCCTAATCGTGGTAGTATTAGCTCCTTTACTTGGCTATGGACCTCGAGATGTTAGGTTGACTCCCTTAGGGCACTTCCTTTGAGTTAGTCCTATATATATATATATATATGGCATTACCGTATATCCCCCCTCTTTCTTGTCCATTCAAATTGTATATGTATTCTTTGGCCTGGTATACTACCATATATATATATATATATATACTTCTTTCACTCTTCATTGGTATATTGACTAATGATATACGGTATTGTACTTTAGCTCCTGAGCACTGTTAGAATAGGGTATTTTACCCTTATTGATTCATTAGCCTCATTATGCTTAGTTTTCCTAGATAGTTGCCTGTAGTTATATTCATGCCTTACATGTTATTTATGCTTGCATTATTTTTGGAGCTCAGTCGGTCGATGCCTACTGTGTACCACATGTTTGGTACTTATACTACATTTTTGCAGCCTGTATATCATAGTACGAGTTATCTCCATTGATGTGTGCATCGTGCAGAGCAGCTATGGATCGGAGATGTAGGGTGAGATCCTGACGCTCGGAGTTTCTCCTACTCTTTCTCTTTTATTATTAGACTGATCTCTATGTTGTATTCAGAGACACCTTTGTTTATACATTTATCCTGTATTTCACTTGTACTCCTGATGTATTAGAATCTCTTGTACTGGCTCCGCCAAGTTTGGGGATTATAGTAGCCTTTTTATTATATTTATTGCACAGTTCTTCTTTTCTCTTGGTAGTCCGTTACTAGTTGTTTCGGACTACGGGTTGGCTTACCTACTGGCGGGTTAGAGTAGGTGCCATCATGACCTAAGAAATCGGGCCGTGACACCAGAACACTCATGGATCCAACTAACAACAGTATTATCAATCAGTTCACTCAAGGAATCCCAAATAACAACAATGCAACCCCGTCCACTCATGAAATAGTCAAACTAACCAATATCTTTTACACACATGCTATGGGTCTTATAAATGCCCACTTAATGTGACCTACAGGGGACGATCTCACTCCTTATACCAAATAACCCAGACATCTAGTATTTGCCACTCTTATGCCAAAACAGTGTTATATCACCCTTATTCTAGCGTCCCCACCCTTATACTCCCTAAATTCCACCAATTCTGTGATGATGATCTTTACCAGTTCATCTCACAATATAAATCCATGCCACAGCATATACAATTATAATATGAGATAACAAAACCATAATTACATTTAATAAGCCTTTTCACAATCTTATTTTATGTGATTTAACAACTCGCAAAATCACCCAACACGTTAACATACACATCATGAATTGCAACAAGTAGACAAAGAGGCAGTTAACATGCACACATAAACTAAAGTAAGTCTTTAACTACAATTCAACCATCACCTACCTCTTTCTACTAATAATAATATCTGGGACTGAATAACACATAGGATGAACAATACACATTACTTAGAATAAACTTTGGACTACCAGTATTCAGAATCCACACACACACAACCTTTCTAATCTACACTTTGTTACTCCAAACCTTCTATCTCAACTCTAGATCCTCTCCCAATCACACAATCCACCCATTAAGCAGTAAACAAGGCATTCACTTCCAATACACTGACATCGATCAACTTAACCACCCCACCCCACCGTAACTAAATGCGTTTGTTCACTAACCGATCAATTTTGCATCAAGAATAATGGGGAAGCATTAATAACATCACAATACTTATTCCAGAAAGTCCATCTCATTTATATAACCCTAATCTACCAGTTTTATCCATCCAAACACCTTACCTACATGCCTACACATGTAACTCCCATCAATCTATGTTATGCATATGTTTTCTAACACCGGTCTTTGCTACTCAATTAAACCTAGACTACCTGGGCACCAAGCAGCTGATATAGAGATATGAACTTGAACTTCTGGATTCGTCCTAAGTGATTTTTGTCATGGAATCCATAAGAATTCGTCAGGTTTTACCTTGTCTAAGCACACTTCCTTTTCTCCATTGCTCTAGAGCCTTGAGGTAACCCTAAGAGGTTTTTGGGATAAATCCTCATTTTGGTTTACAACTGAAAAGAAAAGGGTAATTAAAAACTAAGGTGGACTATTTCCCGGTGCCCCACTATAGGGCCTGTCTGCCGCTACCACAGTGCTGCTATAGTGGGCTAATTCCTGCTATAGCGGGATGACATCATCCCACACTCAAAATTTCTACTCCAAATTTATTTAAATAAGTCTTTTACGCACATACTTCAAAGGTAATAATGAAATTCTCATACCCCGGGCCCCTACGGATGCAATGATTTTAGTAACGACGGAATGGATCATTATTTTTCTTCTTGATATTTGATACTATTCCTGGCCCTTGTATGGATAGAAGCATAAATATGATTAAATATATTAACCAAAAAATTTTGGATTCTCGTTTTTTTCCTTATGCTAAGTTGAAATATCCAAATTTTTACTACTATAATACTTACATAAAATTCGAAGTTGAATTCTGTATTAGGTTTTTGTGAAATAGAGTAGAAGTAAACATGAATAGTAATCATAGGCATTTGCTTTTTGTGAATAATGCACTTGTACTTGATAACTAACTATACTTTGATTTGTTTCTCCATTTATAGGCCATTGTTGATTTTCCAGGCTGTGAGTTTTGTTTTGGCCTACTGCAAGAGAGGCGTGTCACGGAAGGGAAGAAGCCATAGTTATTTAAATTTTTGCTCCAAGATGAGAGTTTTATTTTGGCGTGCTTCCAGAGAGGCATGTCATGGAAGAAAAGGAACCATAGTTATTTAAAGTTCTACTCCAAGCTGGTGGTTTCATTTTGACCTGCTATCAAAGAGGTGTGTCATGGGAGGAAAGGAACTATAGTTATTTAAATTCCTACTGTTTGAGATTTCATCCTTTAGTTTAAGTTACTTTAATATTTGATCTTAGTAGGGATTCTATATTTTGTAAATTAAGTGCTTTAGTTTGATATTTATTCCGACCTCTCTATTAAGTTAAGTATGTTATCATATATTATCATCTGGATTTTAGTTTTCTAAAAAGCTTAGTACTTTTTGAAACTATTTCAATATCGCTACTATAAGCCCTTTATCTTGAGGAGTGATCAGAGGGATATTTATTATTTGAAGCATCTGATAATTTAAATATCACTACCCTATTGTGGCATTTGCATGACACTAATCCATATAGCTTCTTCAAATATATCTTCACCTTGATCAGCTTGTAGGTTGGGGATTGTACTAGTGTAGTTGCTTATTAGTATTGATTGTAACAAGTGAATAGACTTCATGATTTTTGATAAGGATTCGACTGCTTTTGCTTCACTTCACTATACAATTTACTAAACAAATGCTAGATTTTAAATGATAGAAGCCAATGTGTGTACAAGCACTGCGGTAATAAGTAGATGTGTGAACAAGTCGTGCTTTCAATTTTATTTTATTTTTGTAAATTTACCTATTTCACACATTTTCAAACATACTGGACTTAAGTTAGAAAAAAATGGTGTCTTTAAGTTACATATTTCATTACAAGTTGGTAGGTCTGTCAAATGCATGACTGGGCTTCATACACAAAACACATATGGCTACCATTTTTGTTTACACTTCAGACACACATGACTCTGAAGTTTAATGTAATATTTGTACATGTTTAAGTCACTTTAGCTTGCATGCATATATTTCTGAAGTGCAATCAGTTTTGTCACTTCTATCACATTATTTTTTTTGTCCCTTGTTGTGAACTCACAATTTTCTTTAATAACTTGAATCCACAAACTTAGAGTTAGAAGTCTCATATCATATATTTAATGTCTGGATTTCAGCTAAACAAGTTTTGGTTAAAAATAACTTTTTGATCCCAAAAGTTTCTACAATAAATTGGATAGGTTGCTAGTATAGTTCTGCGAATTTCAACAATCTAATATAATTTAATGGTCAAATCTACTCTGAATGAACTTACATTCAAAACAAAAGTTCTAAATATCATAAAAACAAACTTGAATCATCAATTTATAAAAATAACAAATCACCAAATAAGAAAAGAAGAAAGAAAAAGACAAACAAGCGGAAATAGACCTGTCAATCGGGTCGAGTTGACCTAGAATCGGACCGGTAGAGCCCGATAAATAAACCGGTCTGGCCCAACCCAAATTTAAGGGGTTGGGTTGGATAGGGTTCATTAGACTAGTCAAAACCGACTGGGTTAAATTTTTAACCCATAACTCGAAACCCGATTGGCTTGATACAGTCATATTGAGAACAACACCGGGTAATTGACCTGGGTTGGCTCGTACCGGTTAGCCCAGTTTTTTTAAGAAAAAATTGAATGTTGGATGTTTGTAGTTTAAGTTTGTATTTTAATAGTAGATTAAAAAAATAATATTTTATTCAAACCCGGCTCGACTCAACCAAATTAGGTCATAACCTGAAGAGGTTACTTTAAATTCGGTTAGGACCAGCTAGGCCCAGAATAGTAAAACCCAGTAAACAAACCAGATTTCAGATCAGCCAATTCACAATTTTTCCAGCCTGGCCCGATCCGACCCCTTGACAGCTCTAAGCGGAAGCTTTTGTTTGAAGTGCACAAGTAATGATTACAAATTAAATAAGTTCCCCAAAAAAATGAATATCGGTTAAATGGAATTGCCCCCAATAAAGTAGGTTGAGAATAAAATTTGGATAAGTATCAAAACTAATATTTCCATACAACTTCAGATAAAGAACATACTTGAAAAAAATAAGATTTTTACAAGTCATTTGCATCTATCCAAAAACTACACCTCCATTTCTAATAAATTGGTGGCACCTTATTCACCATCGGACTGGAATAACTCTAAAATGACCTAGAAATCTAAAATAATATAATAGATGGGCTGCAATGCGAGCGTATCCATTGACACACCATTCAATCCCCACTAGTTCTTTATGATAAAAAAAGCTTTTTAATTTTTAATGCCAAAGAAAATCACGAATATGGCATGCTACGCTATCTTTCTCTCAGGGCTAATTGTCTCTTCACCGTTTGAAGGGTAATAAACACCCTTGAAACCAAAAGAGAATGAAATCACATTACAATGATTTAATCTATTGGAGAAAGTATCTAAGTTACCCCTTAAACTATAACAAAAATTGAGTTTTAAACTTGTCTGGAAAATTGAGTTTAAGTGTGTAAGTGAGTTTTCTAGACAAGTTTGAGGGGTAACTTATGTATTTTCCCAATGTGTTGCAAAGAAAGTTGCTTAAATCCTACAAACATGTTATCTAAGCTAATAATTAAAACTTGAATCTCATCCAAACTATACACAGAAGCAAATATTCAGATCAACAATTAAAATAGAAACAATAAATTTTATTATTTGTGATTTTCAATTATCAAAGAACGAAAATGATATTTCGATGAGGAACTGACTCTTACTCAAGATAAAGAATTATCATTCTAAATAATTCATTATTTAAACAAATTAATCAAAGAAATGGAGTAATATATTTTGAAAATGTTTCGAACAAGAATAAATATATTTCTAAACAAGATTTTAGCTATTATTTTATTTTAAAATTTAACGGATAAAAATTAATGGTTAACAGACAAAATAATATTTTAAAACATTTATCAAACTAATATTTTATATCATGTTGTTGTAAATAACACCACTGTCATAATCGGCAGCAGCTAAACTTTAATTTTTGACAATAACCTTCTAACATTTTTATTGCTACGAAACCTTTAGCATATTCTCATTTCTATTAAAATTAAAATTAGAAGGTAAACAGAAGACTATGCTCCTTACTCATTTCAATCTCTTTCTTCAATTTAGGTGGCCTATTTGATTAATTAATACTAATTTAAGTCTTAACAAAATTGATTCTTTAACATAAAATATACTTCAATGACAAACAAAATATGAATCCCACAATTGCAGAAAATCAAGCTCAAGAATCTTTGGAATATTAAAAATTAAAATTTTAATATTCTTTTTTTAAAAAAAAAAACAATCTTTCAATCAACAATCAACATTTAAATGGATGTTCGTAGCAACGATAATAACATTTTAATAAACAACATTTAAGACCCTTTGCCAAGCTTTGCAATAGCACTATCAAAACTCAGTAAAACCAACTTTTGTGAAAAATAATTAGGCCAAGTCCCTCCTGTATCTATTCTCTATATAAGAACAAAATTTGGATAAGTATCGAAACTAATATTTCCATACAACTTCAGATAAAGAACAAAGTTGAAAAAATAAGATCTTTACAAGTCATTTGCATCATCAAAAGCTACGCTTCCATTTCTAATAAATTGGTGTTCATCTTCTTCATCGTCGGGTGGGAATAACTATAAAATGACCTGGAAATCCAAAGTAATATGTAGATGGGCTGCAATGCGAGCGTATCCATTGACACCACCCAAACCCCAACCAATTCTTTATGATAAAAAAAATTCATGATTTTCGATGCCAAAGAAAATCACGAGTATGGTATGCTCAGCTATCTTTCTCTCACGCCTAATTGGCCCTTTACCCTTTAAAGGGGAATAAACACTTTGAGACTAAAAGATCATGAAATCACATTATAATAATTAAATCTGTTGGGGAAAGTATCTAAGTTACCCCTTAAACTGTCCCAAAAATTGAGCTTTAAACTTTTCTTGAAAATTGAGTTTAAGTGTGTAAGTTGTCTAGACAATTTTGAGGGGTAACTAATGAATTTTGCCAATGTGTTGCAAAGAATATTGTTTAAATTCTACAAACATGTATCTAAGCTAATAATTATAACTTGAATTTCATCCAAATAATTGTACACAGAAGCAAATATTTAGATCAACAATTAATAACAAAAATAATAAATCTCATTATTTGTTATTTTCAATTATCAAAGAACGAAAATGATACTTCGATGAGGAACCGAATCTTACTCAAGATAAAGAATTATTAATCTAAATAATCCATTATTTAAATGAATTAATCAAAGTAATGGAGTACTATATTTTGAAAATATTTCGAACAAGAAATAACATATTTCTAGATAAGGTTTTAGATATTATTTTATTTTAAAATTTAACGGATAAAAATTAACGGTTAATCGACAAAATAAAAGTTTAAAACGTTAACCAAGCTAACATTTTATATCATGTTGCTGTAAATAACGACACTCTACCATAATCTGCATCAACTAAACTTTAGTTTTTGACAATAACCTTCTAACATATTTATAGCTACGAAACCTTTAACATATTCTCATTCTTATTAAAATTAAAATTAGAAGGTAAACAGAAGATTATGCCCCTTACACATTTCAATCTCTTTCTTCAATTTAGGTGCCCTATTTGATTAATTAATACTAATTTAAGTCTTAATAAAACTGATTCCTTAATATAAAAGCTACTTCAAAGACACATAAAATATTGTCACGACCCAAAATCTCAGGTCATGATGGCACCTACTAACCCACCTGTAGGTATGCCAAATCTCCTAGCCCGGAACAATAAGTAATGGGCTAATAGAACATAAAAACAAATGATGAATATTCAGGCCAAAAGTAAAAGTAAAGCAGATAACTTGGCCCATAAGTAGATACATAAAATGGAGGAAGGAGCAAGATATACAAGTACAATCTCAAACCTGGTATCAGTCGGTACAAGAGCTACTAGCCATAATAGGAGTGTTATATAAATATAGTGTACATAAATGAGTAAAGAACTGTCTCTAAAGAATAAAATAAAGAACAGTCCAGAAATAGAGGGAGAATGAGTAACTCTGAACACCAGAAGCTCACCTCAAGTCTCCGATCCAAGCTAGCTCTGCACAATACACACGTCACTGGCAAGAACTCATACTAGGATCTGCAAGGTACAGAATTATAGTATGTGTACCAGACATGAGGTATTCGATAGGCATCAACCAACTGAGCTCTAAAGATAATGCAAGTATACATAGCATGAAATGAAAATACCTAACTGAGGTTAGTGAAAGAATATACTAAGTAACCAGAAAGAAAGGTACAAATAACATGATAGAATGAGTACATCATACTATAAGTAACATTAAGGGAGATAACTACTGGAGAGAAGTGAAATACTAACTAAGCACCTAAAAGAACAGTGTACACCTGACAAAGCTGACCTAACAGTCTAATATGGCAAGAATTAAACTTAAAGGAATAACAATGCTAACATACCCGACGGCCTACTAAGGTAATAAAGTAGCAGAGTTAACTAGCACTAGAGCCATAAATACTTAAAGAAAGAGTCCATAAAGTGTAGCTCCCAATAACTAACTTTTCACAAGCTATGCAATAATCTGAAGAAGATAAAGAGCAATAAGAAGAATCAATAATAACCTAATGTAATGACCCTTTCCTCATTACGTAAAAGCCTCTCATTTAAAATTTCACGCTAAAATTCTTCTCAAATTTGAAGTTATAAATTTTAGGCTAGGCTAGTTTTGGATGAAATTAGAGTGAGGTGTGGTCTAGGAAAATTTGGGAATTAATTGGATAAGTGTGGCGGTGTCCAACTTGATTTCTAGTTAGCTAAGACGATAAGAAACCCATAGAATTCTATGGAATTGAATTTGGGTAAGTAGAACTTCCAAAATTGATCTTAGCATAAAGGGTATTATTTAGGATGTCTCGAATTTAAGGTGTGTTGTGAAAAAGTGAATTTCTGAGGAAAAGTGGACTTTATGTTCCATTGATGCCACTATAGCAACGCAGTGACATGCTCAAAAGTGGGATAATTCCCGCTATGGCGATCAATCAACGCAGTCAAAGGCCGATATTAGCAACATATGTCGTTAAGGCGATGCCACTATAGCGACATAAATTGTTGTTTTATTTCAAAAAAAAAACCAAAATGGTTTAGATTTCCAATAAACATTTGGGGCTTCAGCAGTGGCAATTTGGGGTGAAAACCATTTATTTTTCATTATATTTCATCCTTAAGGTAAGGAATTCATCCCCATTAACTAGTTAATTGATAATCTAGCCTCAAAATTGCTAGTTTACATAGTTCGAGAGGGTTAAGGGTTGGTTTGAGTTGATTTTCTAATGCAAGGGAGTAATTTAAGTATAAAATCAATGGATTTTGGTTAATGATCATTAAATTACCCTTGCAAATTGTTAATTTCCTAATTTATTGATGAAATTGGTAGTTTAGGGTGGATTATGGTAGAAAACTCCCTAGAACGGGGAGGAAATAATCATAAACTTGACCTTAGGGGTTGGGTATGAGTTATAATCCTTAACGGGTTAGGTCATTTCATTAATTATGTGTTTGTATGTATTTCTAGACCGAGATCAAGTAGAAATTGCACAGAAAGGCAAGGTTTAAGCTAAGTTGAGTTGTGTAAGCTTGGATTGAGATAGGTGATGGTATTGTAGTTTAGTCCAATTTGTACTATATGTGCACGTGAACTACTTCTTAGTATGGATTGTTAATGCATGTTTTTTGGTATAGTCAATTCAATGAATTTACCTTATTGTATGAGTTTGAACTGCCTTATTGTAATGTGGAATGTTTGGTACTTGAACATTCTCTCGGTTTATCGGTGGAATAAGGTTGGCAGACACTTGTATCTAAGCTTTTTGGTACATGGATGGAATTTTTCCCCTGCAGGTCATGACTAGAGGGTGGTTATGATACCCATAGCGTGTATGTAAGAGGTTCACGAGAATTTGACAGTTCCATGAATGAACCGGGGAATATATTTATATGTTTGATAATTGCTTAACTTGTCTTGACTTGTTTTGACTTAGCTTGACTAAACTTGACTTGGTTGTAAATGTCTTGACTTGTTGCTTATAATCCTGATCTACTTATTTGATACTTGTGGTGCTAGGTGTAGGTTAGAATGAGTATGGATTAACTTGTTGTACTATGTTTTGGTTAAGTGTTCATATTCTCACTTGGGTTGGCCAAATGACCCTACCAGTACATTGTTGTTTTCTTATGTGTTGATACTACACCTGCTCTTACTTTTGTTGAGTGCAGTACATATTCTAGCAGCTTCTACAAGACCTCACTTGTGATTCTTTTGTGCTATAACTTGATTCCAATTGATATCTGGCGATCCAAATTAGTATCTAATTTTCTTCACTTTTTTGTTCGCAGATGGTAACTACTAGGTCGAATAGAACCCGAGTAACAACCCCTGCACCGGCCGCTCTAGCTGTGATCTAGCTGTAAAGAAAAGAGGACTGGTGAGAGAAAGAGGTAGGAGAGGAAGGGGAGAACCACACCCATTAGGGGTGGAGCTCAAGCGACTGCTGTCCAGGCATATAAAGGGTCAGTATCACCTCCCCCACTTCTGGATCATTGTGAGGATATGGAAGTAGTAAAGGAGCAGGTAATGGAGCCTAAGGTGGCGGCACCAGCTGGAGGTACAGTTTGCCCCCTCTATCGACTGAGGTTGTTTAATAGGTGGTAGTTTTTCTGATTGGGTTGGCTGGCACTGGATCCCCTCAAGCTGTACCAACTTTTCAGGATCCAGTTGTTTATCCTACTATTTCTATGGCTCCTAGGATGGATGAGGCTTCAGGGGCAGATACTTTTCCTTATTCAGTTTTGGGTTCTGTGATGACTGGTACTGAACATGATCTGCTGACCAAGTTTCTGAAGATGAAACCTCCAACATTCCAGGGTACTGAGTCTGAGGAAAATTTAGAGTTCATCATTGACTATTATGAGAAGTTACATAAGATAGGTATTGTACAGCAACATAGAGTTGAGTTCGTGACCTTTCTGTTGGAGAAAGATGTTTAGCAATATAGAAGGCGTAGGTTGAATGTTGGTCACCGGCCTTACCTTTATTGACTTGGGAACAGTTTTATGCTTTGTTCTTGGAGAATTATGTTCCTCGGGCCCTCCGTGATTGTAAGAAGGATGAGATTTTACAATTGGAGCAGGGTGATATGTCAGTTGCAGCCTACGAGGCTAAGTTCCATGCCTTGTCTCGCTATGCTACTCAGCTATTAGCTATTGAGGAGGAGAGGATTTGACGTTATGTCAAGGTTTTGAACTATAATCTTCAGGTATTAGCTGTCCATATGACTTTTGCAAGGAAGGGATTCAATGATGTTTCGAATTATGTGAAGAAGTTGGAAGGGGTCATGCAAGCGGGTCAGGATAAGATGTTAGCTAAGAAGTACCGCAATGTTGGGAATTTTAGTGGATCTTACTCTAGGGACCACGGTCAGCAGGCCTACCCAGCTTGCCCTATTCAGTAAGCATTGTCAGCTTCTACTATAGGGCCAGCTAAGGTCTCTTCTCAGTCGCAGGTTATTAGGAGCCAAGGGGATTTTTACTCTTCTACCAGTCGGCCTTCTCTCGAGCAGGGATGTTACTATTATGGTGTTGTTGGTTATTTTAAGAGAGAGTGTCCTTTAATTAAAGTGAATGTCTAGGCACAATAGTAGACTCGGGCTATAGTTCCAATGGGTAGAGGAGGAGGAGGTAACGGCAGTGGTCATCCGCAGGGTGGATGGGAAAATCAGAAAAGTGGTCGGGGTGGTCGAGGAAATAGCAGTACGGGGGGAGGAGTGCAGCCAAGAAGAGAGTTAGCTCAGATTGATGATCAGGCTCACTATTATGCCTTTTAGGGAAAGACTAATTTTGAGGCTTCTGATGCAGTGATCACAGGTACCATTTTTGTTTATTACCGGATGGCTTCTATTTTATTTGACTCGATATCTACTTATTCTTATGTATCTTTATAGTTTGTGGTGAGTCTAAAATTGGTTTGGAATGTACTTGACTATCCTATTTATGTGTCTACTCTGGTTGGTGAGTCTGTAATAGTAACCCATGTTTACCATTCTTATTCTGTGTTATTTGTGTATTTTCAGACTTGGGCAGATTTGATTATTCAGGATATGTTGGACTTTGATGTAATTTTGGGTATGACTTGGTTATCTCCATATCACGCTGTCTTAAACTGTAATACTAAGATGGTGACTCTAGCTATGCTTGGGATGGATGAACTAGAGTGGGGGGAGTGTATAAGGCCAAATCGGTAAAGATTATATCTTTTGCCCGGGCTAGAAGGTTAGTGGGGAAGGGGTGTTCAGCATTTTTAGCTCATCTCCGGGATGTGAGTGTGAGGTCCTCTTCTATAGAGTCAGTTCCAGTAGTTTCCAAATTCCAGGAAGTGTTTTCTTCAGATTTATTGGGTATGCCTCCAGATAGGGATATTGATTTATGTATTGACTTAGAGTCAGGTACTCGCCCTATATCTATTTCACCCTATCGAATGGCTCCAGCAGAGTTGAGGGAACTCAAAACTCAATTGTAGGAACTACTTAACAATGGGTGTATTCATCCAAGTGCTTCACCTAGGGGTGCTCTGGTCCTGTTTGTTAAGAAGAAGGATGGTAGTATGAGGATGTGTATTAATTATAGACAGTTGAATAATGTTACCATCAGGAATAAATATTCTTTGCCTCGTATATACAATCTATTTGACCAGTTATAGGGTGCAACAGTATTTTCCAAATTTGACTTGCAGTCGGGTTATCATTAGCTAAAAATTAGGCTAGAGGACATACCAAAGACAAATTTTAGAACTCGGTATGGACATTACGAGTTTCTGGTGATGTCTTTTGGGCTAACTAATGCGCCTGCAGCCTTTATGAGCTTAATGAACGGTATCTTTAAGTTGTTCTTGGATTCTTTTGTTTTTATGTTTATTGATGACATTTTAATTTACTCCAAGAGTAAAGAGGAGCATGCATGACACCTTCACATAGTGTTGGAGATCCTAAGGGAGAAGCAGTTATTTGCCAAATTTTCAAAGTGTAAATTTTGGTTGTCTTCGGTGGCCTTTTTGGGGTACGTTGTTTCTGAAAAGGAGGTGATGGTGGATCCCTAGAAGATTGATGCAGTTAAAAGTTGGATCTGGCCTAGTTCAGTGACCGAGGTAAGGAGCTTTGTAGATCTTTCTAGTTATTACCGCAGTTTTGTCAAGAACTTTGCATCCATTGCAACACACTTGACAAGGCTGACTCAGAAGGAAGTGCCATTTGTTTGGTCAGACTAATGTGAGGATACCTTCAGAAATCTAAAGACACTTTTGACTACAGCTCTTATCCTTTCTTCATCGATTAAAGGTAAAGACTTTATAGTGTTTTTTTATGCTTCACTTTTGGGCTTAGGTACTGTGTTAATACAGGATAGAAATATCATTGCTTATGCTTCGAGGCAGTTGAAGCCTCATGAAAGGAACTACCCAACCAATGACTTAGAGTTGGCAGTGGTGGTGTTTGCATTAAAGATTTGGAGACACTGTCTATATGGTGTCAAGTGTGATGTCTTCATAGACCACCGTAGCATACAACATGTGTTCACTCAAAGGGATTTGAATCTAAGGCAGCGGAGATAGATAGAATTGTTGAAGGATTATGATGTGCCTATTCAGTATCATCCAAGTAAGGCCAGTGTGGTGGAAGACTCATTTAGCCAAAAAGCTGTAAGTATGGGTAGTTTGTCTTTCTTGAGCATGTCCAGGCAACTTTTAGCTAGAGAATTTCAAACTTTAGCATCTCAGAGTATGCAGTTTGGAGTTTTAGACAAGGGTGTAGTGTTAGCTAGTGTTGAGGTGAAGCCAACATTTCTAGATCAGATTAAGGCCAAGCAATTCAAGGACAAGAAGTTGAAGGCGCTCCAGAATAAAGTGGTGCGTGGGAAGTGGCGGACTCCACTCTTGATGCAAAAGGGGTGTTGTGGTTTAAGGGAAGGTTATGTGTTCCTTGGGCTAGTGATTTGATTCATGATGCACTTTTAGAAGCCCATGGTTCGTGTTATTCTATTCATCTGGGTACAACCAAAATATACCGTAACTTGAGACAGCTTTATTAGTGGCCCAGGATGAAGAGGGACATAGTGGATTATGTGTCCAAGTGTCACAATTATCAGCAGGTGAAGTATGAACATCAAAGGCCTGCGGGGTTGCTTCAAAGAATGCCCATACCTGTGTAGAAATGGGAGAACATTGCTATGGATTTTGTGGTCTTCTTAAGACCTTAGGGAAATATGACTCCATTTGGGTGATAGTGGATTGGTTGACAAAATCAGCCCACTTTTTGCCAGTTCAGGTAGACTACAGCTCTCAACAGTTAGCTAAAATCTATGTCAAGGAGGTAGTGAGTGTTCATGGGGTTCCCCTTACCATCATTTTTGATAGCGATTCAAAGTATACTTCTAAACTTTGGGACAGGTTGCATAAGGAGTTGATCACTAAGCTCACCTTTAGATGTCTTTTTATCCTCAAACTGATAGGCAGTTGAAGAGGACAATTCAGGTGCTAGAGGACATGTTGAGAGCTTGTTTTATTGATTTTGGTGGTCATTGGGACCAGTTTCTTCCATTATGTGAGTTTTCATTCAACAATAGCTATCACTCCAGCATTGATATGGCACCATTTGAGGCACTCTATGAAAGAAAGTATAGGTCAACTATTGCGTGATTTGAGACTGGAGATGTTAAACCTTTGGGCACTGACTTGGTGAAGGTGGCTCGATAAAAGTAAGGTTCATTCAAACCAAATTGTTGACTGCTCAAAGTAGAAAGAAAGAGTATGCAGACCGTAAGGTAAGAGACATGGATTTCAAGGTTGATGAATAAGTGTTGCTTAAAGTGTCTCCCAATGAAGAGAGTCATGAGGTTCGATAATAGAGGAAAGTTCAGCCCTCGGTATATTGGTCTCTTCGAGATTCTTGAGGACATGGATCTAATTGCATATAGGTTAGCTTTACCATCGGGGTTGTTGGGAGTCCATTCTGTATTTCATGTCTCCATGCTCAAACGATACCATAGGGATAAATATTACGTCATTAAATAGGACTCGGTTCTATTAGATAAGGATTTGGCTTACGAGGAGGAACTGGTAGTGATTCTACATTGGGATGTTCAGATGTTGAGGACCAAGGAAATTTGTTTGGTTAAGGTTCAATGGAAGCATCGTCTAATTGAAGAATCCATTTGGGAAACCAAGAAGGACATGCGGGACAAGTACCCTCAATTGTTTGAGGATACAAGTACTCTCTTTTTTCCTTATTTCAACCTATTTTTCTAATTCGATCATTTGGGGATGAATGATAGGTAAATTGGTATCTATTGTAATGACCCTTTCCATCGTTATGTATAAACCTCTTATTTAAAATTCCACGCTAAAATTCTTCCTGGGTTTGAAGTTATAAATTTCAAGCTAGGCTAGTTTCGGATTAAATTCGAGCGAGGTGTGGTCTAGGAAAATCCGAGAATGAATTGGGTAAGTGTGGTGGGTTCAACTTAATTTCTAGTTAGCTAATATGATAAGGAACCCATAGTATTTTATGAAATTGAATTTGGCTAAGTAGAACTCACGAAATTGATCTTAGTGTAAAGGGCATTGTTTGGGATGTCTTGAATTTAAGGTGTGTTGTGAAAAAGAGAAGTTATGGGGAAAAGTGGACTTTTTATCCCGTCGACGCCACCATAGTAACGTGCATGTCTCTATAGCGACATGCTCAAAAGCAGGATAATTCCCGCTAAGGTGACCAGTCAATGTGGTCAAGGGCCGCTATAGCGACTATGTCACTATAGCAATGCCGCTATAACGACATAAATCACTGTTTTATTTCAAAAAAACCCAAAAATGGTTTGGTTTTCCAAGAAACGTTTGGGGCTTCAACAGGGGCGATTTGGGGAAAAAAACTATCAGTTTTTCATTATATTTCGTCATTAAGGTAATGAATTCATCCCGGTTAACTAATAAATTGATAATCTAGCCTTAAAATTGCTAGTTTACGTAATTCGGGGAGGGTTAAGGGCTGGTTTAAGTTGATTTTCTGGTGCAAGGGAGTAATTTAAGTATAAAATCAATGGATTTTGGTTAATGATCATTAAATTACCCTTGCAAATCGTTAATTCACTAATTTATCCATGACATTGGTAGTTTAGGGTGGATTATGGTAGAAAAATCCCTAGAACGGGGAGGAAATGATCATGAACTTGACCTTAGAGGTTGGGTATGAGTTATAATCCCCAACGGGTTAGGTCATTTCATTAACTATGTGTTTGTATGTATTTCTAGACCGAGATCAAGTGGAAATTGCATGGAAAGGCAAGGCTCAAGCTTAGTTGAGTTGTGCAAGCTTGGATTGAGGTACATGATGGTACTATAGTTTAATCCAATTTGTAATATATGTGCACGTAAACTACTTCTTAGTATGGCTTGTTAGTGCATGTTGTTTGGTATGGTCAATTCAATGAATTTACCTTGTTGTATGAGTTTGACCTGCCTTATTGTAATGTGGAATGCTTGGTACTTGAACATTCTCTCAGTTTATTGGTGGTATAAGGTTGGTAGACACTTGTGTCTGGGGTTTATGGTACATAGATGAAATTTGTCCCCTGCAGGTCAATGACTAGAGGGTGGTTATGATACCCATAGCTTGTATGTACGAGGTTCAGGTGAGCTTGACGTTCTACGAGTGAACCGGGGAATATATTTATATATTTGATAATTGTTTGACTTGTTTTGACTTAGCTTGACTGAACTTGACTTGGTTGTAAATGTCTTGACTTGTTGCTTTTAATCCTGACCTGCTTATTTGATACTTGTGGTGTTAGGTGTAGGTTAGAATGAGCATGGATTAACTTCTTGTACTATGTTTTGGTTAAGTGTTCATATTCTCATCTTGGGTTGGCCAAATGACCCTACTAGTACACTGTTGTTTTCTTATCTGCTGATACTACACCTGCTCTTACTTTTGTTGAGTACAGCGCATATTCCAGTGGCTCCTACAAGAACTCACTTGTGATTCTAGCATGTGATTTAGATTTCAGGGTGAGCAGCATATTCGGGCTACAATGGAATCTCTCTTTAATGATATTGTCTTTTGTCTAGACTTTTATATACTTCTTAGTTTTAGGATTGCATCTCCATCTTGACATTCTTAGTATGTTTTGGTACACCGACTTTTGGATTCTAAGGAGGTTTTGTTTTAGTATTTATTTCCACGTTTCTTAGTTTGTTAGACTGGATAATCCTTGAACTATTAATGGGATAGTTTTCTTTCTTTCTCTAAGTGATGGTTAATGCTTCCGGGGTTATTGGTTCTCCCACCGGAGAATAGGGTGGGTACCACTCACGTTCATTTGGGTTGTGATACCTAACTAGTCCCCCATTAGCCCAAAAGGCTCATTCAAAGCAAACAAAAACCCAACCAGTCCCTATAAGCACGGGTGCCAACCAACAAATTAACATAACCTAACTCGGCCCCCATAAACTCGGAATGCACAAAAAAGCAAACATACTGGCGATAGAAGATGCATATGAATGAATGAATGCCATGAAAAACTAGGTGATACGAGATGCACTAAGTACCATGTCCAACACAAGTGTATCCATCTCCTCCAGCTCAAAAGCTCGTAAAGGCATGACCTATGACAGCCACCCTCCTCCAACACTATGACTTACAGACGGAGGGGCCTATAGGGGATTCAGGATATCTATATACACTGCCTGGTCCCAAACCAGGACTTCCATATAATAACCACTAATAAGCATAAGCATGAAAGGTGCCCGAGCTTAAGCTGGGACTAAAACAATGGGCCAGAATAGGTCGTAGTCTATATCGGAGAAAATGATAGAAAATCAGGTCCAAACGCCTCCAGAAAAAGGGTATAGAAAACCTACAATAGGGAGTAAATCTAGATAGTGCTCAGGACTCAAACCAGAGCGAATATAATGCACCAAAATATTAAATCCATCATTCAACAGTAAAGGTGGTACAATCTCCATTTTTAAAATGGCAATTTATAGTAGGAAAAACAAGTGTAAAACCCTTTTAAAAATCATAGTGAAAATCAGTGTTTATAATAGTTTATGAATGAAAACGATAAAAGTAAAACCCATTTTTAGGACCATAATACCATACATCCAGCTGCCTTGGGACGACTGCTAGCTGCAAGATTTTGCTCTTATTGCTAGCTTTTCTTTATGCCATAAGAAGAAAGATCAGATGCGCCTTATCCGCTATTTGCGATGTGAATAGAGGTTAGGCCCTTGGAATTGTACCACAATGAAGGAGTTGCCCGTGTGAAGGAATGCATGTCATAACCAGTATTCAAAAAAGAATTTAATCATACAATTATGTATAAATAAGAAATGCTAGCCTTTAGAGATAAGTATACTAACCTGTAATTTCAACCGAGTCATAACCAAGGCCTCAGGCCCAACAATGGGATAAATCATTATAAAATGGGAAAAGAGTAATGACCATCCATGGTAATAGACAACAACCAATTGATAGGTACCATCCCCTATCTAGAGTACCACGATTATGAAAAGAGAGCAACTACAGTAGTGCCAACCCTAACATGAAATACTATTTCTAGTCTACAGTAAGGGTTCCCAACCTAGGACTTATAAGCATTTCTAAGCTTATCCTAACACCAGGGTAAGCATCTTATGCTAAGGTCACGGCTAGGTCCTACTCTAAGTCTACTAAGAAGGGCAGAAATAAGGGAAGAAGGATAAATCAGTCATAAGCCTAATTTATGCAATGTATAATAAACACCATCTCATAGAAAAAAGTAGACTGTAGCCTACCTGGATGCCGAACAGCAGCCTCAGACCGACCACGACCTACTCGTTCCCTCTGCATGATCTCTGAAAATCTATCGTGCTGTCAAAAATATGATCTATGAATCATTACGACCAAAATAACACCCATAATGCAATAATAAACTCTGGGCTGAAAATTGGATCCAAAATAGGCCCATGGGACCGACTAACTAAATTCAAAAATTGAATCCATCACCAGGTCCCTCGAAGGACAACGATAACATGTGCAGAATTTGAGAATAATTGGAGCCTAAATAAGTGCTCTAATTAGTCCCAAAGGGTTTAAGGGATCGAAAATCTAACACTAAGAATTTTTACATGGAATTAGCATGGAATTCGATGGGACAAGTGATAGGAAATGATCAAGGAGAGTTAAACTAACATACCTCAGTCCAATTAGATGATTTTCCAAGCTCCAAGGTCCAAAAATGGTGAAAAGATACTTTGAAAATGGCTGAAAATTATGAAGGAGAAGATTATATATTGCCAGAGGGTTACTCATCACGATTGCAGGATCAATCGGTCGAGATCACGAGACTCCACCAGGTAACCCATCACGAACGCAGGCAGTTCTTTGCGATCGCAAAGAACAAAGTTGAGCCATCTTGACCGACCTTCTTTGTGAATACAAGGATGCACTCACAAACATGATGGTCAAGAACTTGACCCTTTGAGAACACAACCCTTCTTTTGTGAACACATAGGAAAACTATGTCCTGCACCAACTGCTGAAAAACCAGCAAAAAATTAAGTTATAAATGACTCTGAAGGGGTCCTCAGGATTTATTTGGAACCCCGTGAATGCAAAAAAAATATGCTACCCTACTAGAAATGGCATTCCAGACTCAAGGAAACTAATTAAATTCCCAACGGATTTCATTTCAACAAAATGTAGGTCCCACACCCACTGTTCCATTTTAACCAAATTCTACCCAATAGCCCAAAATGAGCCTGAAAGTCTTGGGACTCAAAACAAGGGTCCTTCTATCCTTAAACCCATATTCCAGAGCTAACAGAACTGTCAGAATTCTCATTTGAAGCCATTTACTAGGAGTTTTTTCTAGATACCAATTTCTCAACTCTAAAACAGGAAAGTTGGCATAGAAACCAAACAAGTTGCATGGGAACCGAACCACCAGTCCCAATAAGTCATAAGTTATCTGAGGTAGATAATAGGGAATTTCTAAGCATAGAAAACACATGAAAGAAATAAAATGACCTGGCAGGTCATTACAACATCTATTACTAAAAGGACCTTCATCCTTGAAAGTCGAGGGACAAGAAGGGCTCGAGAGTTTGAAAAGATAAGGGCACTGGGTCCTCATTCCTACAAGGCTCACCAGACACCCCTTTCAGATAGTACAACGCCTTCACAGAACCTAAGCTAGAGAAATCCCCTCGATATCAACTTCTTTACTCCATTGCTTAAAATTAACCACTAACTCCTACTCAAATGCCAACTCTCATCCAACTGCATCGAACTTGACTGGAATGTGCAAGGCCCATTCAGAATATATTGATACCATATAGATACAAGAAAAATTGAGCGGTCACCCTACATGGCTAGATGTGAGCTAACTTATATACTGATTCACCAACCTCCAACTCTAAGTCCAGTGTCCTCTGGTTACTATAAGTCTTCTACCTATCCTGAGCTACACAGAATCTCTCCAGCATCATTTGAATCTTTCCCACATAATCACACCTCTACCAACCTTGAAAGGATAAAACCAACCTACCAGAGATCCACAAGACCTAGCACATGAATAATGTCTCAAAAGGATCCACCCAAAATAATTAGAATGGTAATGGCTAATATATTCAACTCTTCCCAAGCTAATATCTGGACCCAATGACCTCTGAAATCAATAACATAGGTCTGAAGTACAACCTCCAAAACCTAAATAGTCAGCACTAAAGGATCATTGATCCATGGGTAAGAAGTTGCACTATGCTCAACTCGAATACTTGCCTCCCATTGAAAAGAATTTTAAAAACCCGATGCAAACTAAGAATCCAAGTTAAAAGTGGTAGAAACTGGTGTTATGTGCTAATAAACCATCACTCGAGTATAAGTTTCAGCCAACTCCTCTGATCTGAGAAAAACTGAATTGGTAGGTAGTGAGTAGGCCAAGTCAACATACCAATAATGCCCCGAATAGAATCAAACCCCAAAACGCACGATGTAAGAAAGTACCAAAATCTATGGCTATCCAGTAGCACCTGAGCTAAACCACTTGGACCTAAGTGAACGAACTATACCCACTGACAAATTGATATCTGAATAACAGACCAATACACCCTCAGGCTCACATTTAGAAGAGTCCCAACCAAAACTGAAGTCAATAAGGCTTGATCACATTATTAATTTTATCCATACATGTTATGGTGTTATACCCATAAGTTCACTAATTTTATTTTGATAGCTCTCACGTGTTTTGATGCAATTTTAAGGTTGATAAATGATTAAGAATGATAACAGGACCATTAAGAAGTGTTTCAGAATTTTTAAAATGAATTTTAGGGCAAAATGCAACCCCAAAATAGTAGGGGTCCGCGTTAGGGTCATGCCACAGAGGCAAGGCATGACCCAAGTACAAAATCTAGTAGCCTGGCATGAAAAGGGAATGCCACGCCAGTTGTGTGCCGTAACAGATGGGTGCCATGCCAGTGGTGCTCTTGTTTTGGCTGTGCCACGCCAGTGGTCAAGGCAACGTAAAATCTCCATTTTTATTTTGATTTTTTGAGGGTAAACTAGTCATTTTGATACTAAATGACCTTATAACTGATACCATATTGTTTTCCCTTATTACTTAACTCAAATTCATAGTTCATTCTCCTCCCGAACTCTCAAGAACAACCAAAGAAGGGTTTCTCTCAAAATTCAATCTCTAAGGCTCAAAACTCAAGTTTTACTTTAAAAAATCATAAAGAGCAAGTATGTGGGGTTTCAAAAAATATTTCATTTCATCCTTGTACCCAAAATTATCATTTTTAAATGAATTTCACAGTTATCAAACTAGGGTTCAAACCCAATTTTCATGATGTTGGATTTTATACCTTATGTTATTATGTATGTATACTATTGTTGAAATTCATGAACTTTATTGTTTAGTTGTATTCTTATTCATATGATTCACCCATGATTTAAAATATTTATAAGTGATTTGAAATATTACGGCTCAACAAGAAATACATGATTTTAGCATGATTTACACTTATGGACATGGTTGGACCTTATGGTCTCAGTTTTTGCAGGAATGTTAGATTAGCCACCATGATTTCATCAAGATAGTAAAAGATGCATGACTAGTTTTCAGTATGTCAGGACTACGGTCATCAATTTAATTTAAAACTAGTTGATAGCTTACTTTCATGATGGATTATCTACAGTATGACCAAATAGTATGGTTTTGGAAGTATTATCCAGCATCGAGTGGGTGAGGGTTTAGCGTATCCTAGTCCCAGAAACTACATTCCATCATAGGTATTATAATAACCCCAATGGGCTCATGTTTAGTAATCACATCAGTCATGGCTTTATACCCCTGGCAAGGTATATTGCGGCCTTCCAACGAGGTATATGTTGGAATCCATATTGCTCATATTGTTTATGTCGGTTAAGAGAAACTCCCACAGTATATTGGTTTTAGAAATCTAAGTGTAACGACTCACTGGCTTTAGTAAATTATGCTTTAATATCTTATGCTTACGATATTTCAGTTTCCAATTTTACTCATGAAGATAACGAGTCTTTATACACTTAACATGCATGTTTTCACTTCATGATTTATGATACTTTTACATATTTCATGCACCCTTATGTACTCAGTACATTCCAAAAGTACTGACCACATACTCTATGTGCTCTGCATCCTATTATGATGTAGGTTCTGGTGTTTATCCTCAGCAGCACAATTAGCCGCGATCACCTTTGCCTAATCCTGTCAGTTGATGAGTCCTCATGTTTTGAGGACTTGTATTTATGATTTCTTTTTAGTAGTTTAGTTTTATGCTTATTTCAGACTTCATGGTTTTTGGGTCAGTTGGGGCCTGTCCCAGTAACTTTTTACTATGTTTAAAAGCTTGTCTAGACTTGGTAGTTGTTTTTAGTTATCACTATATTTCAGATGATTTTCAGTTGTTAATGACGTTATTGGGATTGTTGGTCTATTCCAGCTTTAAACTTATGAACTTACAGCTTTCGCTTATGCTTTTTTTAAATGTTCATAATGTACATTCAGAGCTATGCCAGATACTATAGGTTAGCTCGGGCTACTTTCAAGCTTGAGCACTATATGACGTCCAGGGGGTAGTCTAAGGTTGTTATATATGGGGTGCTGGAAAAACCAAGAAAATAGTCAAGAGCATGCGGTGACCAAAAAGGGGGTATTGATGGTAGTCAGACCTCAAGTAAACTCAAAAAATAAGTCTGCATCTCGAAGCTGGTCGAATCAACCCCTAATTCATGGAATTAGATATACTCTCCCAATAGTCGATAGGCCAAGCACAAGTACATAAAACCATTTCTCTATTGAACCCAACAGAAACATCCCATGAAGACACACCTGGCCAAGTAACACCATATTCAAAAAAAATCCTAAAACTACCCTTTTTAACTTCCCCCATCTCAACTCAAACCATCTAGCACGATATAACAGAATAAACTAAGTATCTAACTCAATCATCACCACCAGAATCATAATCACGATCGTGCTACAAACCAGGAAAATCGAGAAAACAAACATCAATAACTTACCAACCTTATGAATGGACTAGAGTAAAGGAATGTTAAAACAAGCACCAGAACGCAATCAAGAAAGACTAAAATTATTTCTCACTACCAACCCTTCTTTTCCCTAAATGAACGACAATCGACTATCAATCTCTCACCTCAGAATTTGAGGGGTGCCAACCACACTCTAAGTAGCAGTTTAAACCAAGAAGATAAGAATCACATGAAAAGAGATACTAACCAGGTAACACTAGTCTAGCCATCTATAAACTAAGGATCAATTATAATTAAGGTAATAACAAGTAGCAATAGCATACAATATGAGTGGCATGAAAGGAAAATAACTAGTCCAACTCTAGGATCACATCAAAGCCACTATGCCAAAGATAAAGGGATTTACTTAAGCACTACAACCCAAGGAGAAAAAAACATATGACTAATCCACTACTAAACAAGTCATCTATGGGGGTATTTATACATACATAACCCAGATAAAGATCTCACAATAACAATATAATAAATAGCAACGTAAGCAGTCATGTATTGGTATGAAAACTCCTATTCAAAACAACATAGGAGTTAAAGGATAGCAAAGTGAAATTTCACCTTGTAATGATCCAAATAATTATTACTCTAAAATAAAAAGTAGAACCTTGGCCAAATTTCCTCTCAGACAATTTTTAAAAAATTCAAGGCTGGTCTAGTGTTAGATAAATTTTGAGGGTGTATTATTCTAAGAAAATATGATACTAATGTGAATGTTGGGGGGTATGTTTGAATTTATTTCTAGATAGAATATGAATTTAGGAATGCATAGCAACTTTCGACACATAAAATGGATTTATAGAACTCCAGTTATAGAGTTTATCGTAAAGGGCTTGGTTCGTGATGTCGTATTTCAAGGGGTGTGTTATAAAATAGAACCATTTAGGGAGAGTCCCTGAGTTTCTACCTGAGACTTCTATAGTAGAAAAAAGAAGTATTGCAGTGGTATCGCCACAGCAGAAATGGTACTGCTACAACGGTAGTCTCAGTTCCTGCTGTAGTGGTAACTTTATCGCTGCAGGAGTAAAATGCAGTATATTTTCATTTCCCACTTTTTGAAAAATGAACAAAGGCTCTAGGAAAGGCAATTTTCTACAAATTTTTGGAGGTTATCATCTTTGGGGGTAAGTTCTTTACTTTCTAAACTTGCATTACTTCTTAGAATCATTGAGAATTGTTAGAATATTCATCGTGGAAAATTGGGGTTTAACCCTAATTAATGAACTTAATACAAATTGGTGGGAATGTGTATAAAATCAGTTCATAATGATGCTAGGGTGTTGCAAAACACTACTTGGAGTAGAA
This sequence comes from Capsicum rhomboideum, assembly GCA_031232105.1. Taxonomy (NCBI): domain Eukaryota; kingdom Viridiplantae; phylum Streptophyta; class Magnoliopsida; order Solanales; family Solanaceae; genus Capsicum; species Capsicum rhomboideum. Next base: position 109,633,611 of record CP124719.1, on the reverse strand, counting down.
TCATAGTTGTTCATGCTAAATAAAGTAGAATTCATGAGATTTAAAGGGTAGAAAACCTTAAGATGATGAGCTAGGGAAAATTTATGGATGAAATTATTAATTATTGATCCCTAGTGGTTAGAAGGAATGAAATGATTGAAATAGGTATGTAAACTTGTTGTTATAGATCAAAAATAAATTGAAAGAGAAAGGAAAGACAAGATTGTGGCCTAAAGGTGATTCAATCAGGGAATCAAGTTAGGTTACGATTTATTGTAGCAATTAGACTTGCTTGGCTCCATGCTTATATGTGAATTGAATATCTGGAATTGCTTTTATACACTACTTGTGATTATTGATTGTATTTGCATATTCACACATATTAATGATGATGAATTGATGATAGTGATGTTGATATTGAAATCATGATGTTCATGATGTTGTTGATGATGAGTGGATGATAATGATGTTGATATTGATATTGATCATGATGTTCATGATGTTCATGATGTTGAGAATGAGGTTGATGAGGTTGAAAAGAGAAAGAGATGATGCATACATCTTGCATTCATACATTCATTCATATGCATTAAATGTTTGGTTATAATTATATGTTGCGATACAACTTGATGCTGAAATTGTCTAAGTGTAAACATACATAAATGTGAGTCTGTATTCCCTCTAAAGTGAAGTGTCGTAAATGTGTTATTTATTTCCTCTAGTTATAAGTTATGTGATAATCGACGTTGCATGTATTTGGTTTGCTTATTTGTATGGTGTTGTGTTAAGTTGGCCTATGATGCCTACCAGTACTTGTTGATGGACTGATGCTACCTGTGTTATTTTTTTTGTTGTGTACAGAGCATGTTCCAGCATTTGAGATAAGACCTAGACTCTAGCCAGTAGTTCTGAACTTCAATTTAAGGGTGAGCACCATGATCGGGCAACCATTGAATCTTTAGACTAATGTTTATGTCCCTTATTTTGGGACTAAGAAACTCTCTTATTTTATTCCATATTTTGGATAATCTTTTAGTTACAGACTTGAGTACTCTTACTTGTTCTTGTACAGTGACTTCAGGTCCCCGGGGATATAATAAATAGAGGATTTCCACACTCTATTAGTGATTTGATGATTATGTTGGATTTTATATTCTTATTCTTTATTGAATAATTGAGTTTAGAAATTATTAATGATAAGAATGGTAGAAAGTAATTGTTGACTACTGAACTTAATTAGTGAGGGTTGGGTTAAGCATGGTTCTCTTGCCATAGTTTAGGGCAGGTGCCAATCATGACCATTTGGATCGTGACAAAGATGGTATCAGAGCACTGGGTTCGTAGATCTCGTCGTACAAGAATAAGTCTAGTAGAGTATTGCGGAACGGTATAGAGATGTTTGTACTTTTCTTCGAGAGGCTATAGGGCTTTAGTAAATAAATTCCTTTCTTTCTTTCTATCGTGTTATTACTTGATCCAATTGGTAACTGGTGATCCAAATTGATATATAAATCATTTATTCTTGTTTCACAGATGGTGAACACATATTCTCCTAGAGCAACAGAAGCAACTCCAGTATCGATACCAGCAGCAGTGCCTGCACTATCCGCTGAGGCTACAGTTCGGGGTAGACCTTGCATGAGGGGCAGGACTACGAGAGGAGGAAGAAGGGAAATACCTGCTAAGGGTGGAGCCTGGGCAGTCGGAGGATTGGCTAGGCAGAGATAACCCTCCCCTCCTCATAATAGAATGTTCTAAAATTATCTCAGAATGAAGATGCAGCAACTGAGAAGGAGGAAGTAGTAATCCCTGATGCTGCGGTGCCTAATCAGAATATCGCAGCCCAGGTACTTATGACTACAGAGTTGATTCAACAAGTGTTAGGGTATTTCGACAGTTTGGCTATCATAGATGTTGCTCTTATTTTTTCTATGTTTCCACCCCCGGCCTTATAACATACACCCATTAAGGTACCAAGGATGGATAAGGGATCTGAGATAGGGGTCTATCCCCGAGAGGTACTTGGGCCAGTGATGGCTGATGATGACCATGGACTATTCTGCAAGTTCATGAAGATAAAACCCCAGTATTTCAAGGCACAGAGTCTAAGGATGCATTTGAGCTTTTTATAAATTGCCATGAATGTCTGCATAAAAGGGTTATTATTGAAAGGTACGGTATAGAGTTTGTATCTTTTCAGTTGTAGGCCAAAGCTAAGCAATGGTGGCAGTACTTCATAGAGTGTAGGGTTTCCTTACCTCCACTTACTTGGGTATAATTTCAGAATGTTTTTTAGGAGAAGTATGTTCCTCGCATATATTATGATCAGAAGAAAGATGAATTCTTGAGGTTAGAGTAGGGTGACATGTTTGTGGTAGACTATGGGGCCAAGTTTCATGCCTTCTCTCTCTATGCTCTTCAGTTGATCACTTTAAAGGAGGAGCAGATCAGGTACTTGATGAAGGGTCTGAATTCTTGGATTCAAATGATTATTCTATCAGTAGCGGCAGTGGGCAAGTCCTTCTATGAGGTTGTGGAATTTGCTAAAAAGCCTAAGTCAATTGGGAAGCAAGGAGAAGTGAAAGCAGAATAAAAGAAGGCCAGTTCAGTGGTACTTTTTCTAAGGGTCGTAGGTCACAGGGTCCTTCTTCCCAACCTTATCATTCAACCCTGTCTGTGTTCGTATGAGGCCTATCTAGGTTAATTATCAGCGTTTATGGATAGGTATTTATACACATTCGTTCTCTTCAATTCAAAGGCCTACTTTGGGCATCAGAAACCATGAGTGTGGAGGTTTGGGCCACATCAAAAGGTATTGTCCTAATTTCTTATCTGCAGGTCAGTTAACTTAAACACCGACTTCTAGTACTGTAGTTTTGGCAGGTCATGATGGTGGAAGAAATGGTAGAGGTCATCCCCAAGGTGGGCGTGGTATCTAGGCTGCGGGAAGGGGTGGCTACCAAGCAAATCGAGGTGGAGGATAGGTTGGTAGATGTGGTGCTCAGGTTGGTAGAGGTGGCGGTAGGGTGGTGATAGAGCCCAACTTTATGATGTTTCGGCTCATTCTAAAGTAGAAGTGTCTAATGCTATGATCACGGGTATTATTTTTGTCTGTGATCATATGGCTACGATATTGTTTGATCCCAGGTCCACGTTCTTTTATGTGTCTGTGAAGTTTGCCTTGGGCTGAGACTTAGATTGTGAATATCTTGATACTCTTATATATGTGTCCACACCTATTTGGGTGTCTGTATATGTTGATCAAGTGTATCATACATGCCCTGTGATGTTTATGGAGTTTAAGGCCTTAGCAGATTTAGTGATTCTAGATATAGAGAAATTTGATATTATTTTGGGGATGAGTTGGTTGTTCCCTTATTGTGTTATTCTTGATTGCTATCTAAGACTGTCACTGTATCTATGCCCAGGATGGAAAATTTAGAGTGGGAGGGTACTTTTAAGACTACTTTTGTGAGAATGGTGTCAGCTATTTGTGCCCAGAAACTAGTAAAAAAGGGGCGTAGGGCATTTTTATCCCATCTTTGGGAAGAAAATTCTGTCGTTTCTCCTATAGAGTCTGTTCTAGTTGTGTGTGAATTCCTAGTGTTGTTTCCTGATGACCATTCTGGTATGCCTCCGGATCGTGAAGTTGATTTTTGTATAGACTTAGAGCCAAGAACTCATCCCATCTCTATCCCTCCTTATTGTATGGTACTAGTAGAGTTAAGGGAATTGAAGTCCCAGTTTCAAGAATTGTTAGAGAAGGGATTTATCCACCCAATGGTGACTTGCATTAGGGAAGGTTAACAAAGCGTAAGTATGGGGTAAGTACTAATAGTTAAGCTAAGTGAGTTTCAAGTGGCTTACAAGTGTAATTCAAATGATGGGACAGCTTGGGAGACAACCTAGTGGTAAGGTATGTAGCCGAGTAGGTAATTTGGTAGGGGTCATGGAATAACAAAGGTACGGTTAGTAAGGTCAAGTATGAGAATTTCCAATAGAAGTATTTAGGAAGGACTTTGAGAATGTTGTCAGAAACACGAGTGCGGGTTGTAGATAGAGAAAGTTAGTAATGACATTTAGGCAGAACCACTGTGGTCTCATAGGACATATAGTGTACACAATTACATAATTGTATGTACCTAGGGATATGTACGAAAATAAGATTGTTGTCTCTATAATTACATGTGAACCATGATTGTGATTGTTTTTGGGCACTTCTCGTGATTGTTAACTGCATTGAATATTCATACATATTTATGTTGTTAAGTTATGATGATGATGATGATGATAATGATATGCAACTCATAATGTTCATGGGGTTAATGATGATAATGATGATATACAACTCCTGATATTTATGGGGTTGATGATGATGGTGATGTTGATGAGATGATAATGATGTTGATGAGAATGAGAAGAGAAAGAGGTGATGTGCACACCTTGCATACACACATTTATTCATATGCCTTAAATGTTAAGTTATGCTTATATGATGTTGATATATCATTTAGTTCCTAGTGTGGACTGGCCTATTGGTAGTGTTGATGGACTACGGTAGTAAACGGAAGATACAAAGTATGCCCTAGTTTAAGTTTAATGCCTAGTTGCCCCAAGTGTATATTCATACAGGTGAGCACGTGGGAAAAGTGGATTATGTGCAATTAATATTCTTTTGTGTGTATGGCTAGATCGGGTCAACCGAAGGATACCCCAGAGTCTAAGATAGTAAGGTCCATGCGATTGTCTAAGGAGAGTCATAGTGAATTGTCAAAGGACAAGGATATACGAAAATATTAAATGGCATGTAGGTCACAGAGATGCTAAAAGTGTGGCACTAATAAATTCATAGTTTGGGAATTAGAAACCTGAACTTTACTTAATGCTATGATTTCTTCCTATTTGCTATTACTGTTATTTGTTTCTAACCCTGGACGGCCTATGATGCCTACCAATACGTGTAGTTGTACTGATGCTACACTTACTATATCTCCAATCGGGGATATAGCCATAGTGCAGGTCAGTTGGAGATTCTATAGCAGCGAAGGTAATCACTCTGCAGCAACTTCTACCATCTCTATGTTGCATGGATGTTGTGTCTTGGAGTCTTTTGTTCCTTTTCTAGTGCTCGTGTATCAGTTTAGGCTAGTTTCTGGGGAGTCACTATTGATTATTTTCTGCATTGAAAATCAATTGTATTAAACTAGATTTATATTTATGATGTGAGCTAGATTAATGGGTTGAATAAAGGATTATTTTAATTAGATGACTGAATTATACCATTGAAAATGAATTGTTTTAACTTTCGTATTAAATGAATGGTTGATTAGTAAGGGTTATTCTAGCTGGGGTGGGTGTTAGGTAGGTGCCCACACAATCCGGGGTTTGGGTCATGACAGTTTTCTCACTAACAACCCATCTTTTCCCAGGATGAAAGACAATCGGCTATCGACCACTCACCTCAGAATTCGATAGGTGCTAATCACACTCTAAGTAGCAGTCTAAACCAAGTAGACAAGAATCGCATGGAAAGAAATACTAACCAGCTAGCACTAGTCTAGCCATCTATCAACTAAGCATCAATAACAATTAAGGTAATAACAAATAACAATAGCATACAATATGAGTGGCATGAAAGGAAAATAAAGAGTCCAACACTAGGATCACATCAAAGCCACTATGCCAAAGATAATGATGGGAAAAGATCAAGGAGAGTTGAAATAACATACCTCAGTCCAATTAAACGATTTTCCACTGTTTCCCAAGCTCCAAGGTTCGAAAATGCTGAAAGAATACTTTAAAATGGCTGAAAATCGTACAGGAGAAAATTATATATTGCTAGGAAGTTACTCATCCCGATCGCGGGACCCCTTGGTTGAGATCATGGGACCTCATTACGAACCCATCGCAAATGCAGGGTTTTTTCACAATCGTAAAAAATAAAGTTGACTCGTCCAGACCGGCCTTCTTTGGAATGCGAGAATGGCCTCGCGAGCACTATGGTCAATCACTTGATGCTTCACGAATGCGTCCCTCCCTTCGTGAATGCATAGGGTAACTATGCCCTGCACCAGCTGCTGAAAAACCAGCAAAATGCTAAGTTAGAAATGACTCTGAAGGGGTCCTCGCGATTTGCTTGGGACCCCATAAACACAAACAAATTAATCTACCCTTCTAGAAATGGAAATCTGGACTTAACAGAACTGACAAAATTCCCAACAGAGATTGTTTTTACAAAATGTGGGTCCCGTACCCACTGTTCTATTTTAACCAATTCCACCTAATAGCCCTAAATGAGCTGGAAGGCTTGGGACCCGAACCAAGGGTCTTTCTAGCCTAAAACCCACATTTCAAACTTATGGAACTATCAGAATTCTCATCTGAAACTATTTACTAGGAGACTTTGCAAGATACGAATTTTTCAACTCCAAAATAGGGAATGTGACATAGAAACCAACGAAATGCCCGGAAACCAAACCACCAGTTTGTGCAAGTCATAAATGACCTGCAACAGCTATATAGAAGTTCTAAATGCATAAAACACATGAAATAAAGAAAATAACCTGGCGGGTCATTACAAATATGAATCCCACAACCGCAGAAAATCAAGCTCAAGAATCTTTGCAATATCAAAAATTAAAATTTTAATATTTTTTTAAAAAGAAAGCACAATATTTCAATAGACAATCAATATTTAAATAGAAGTTCATAGCAACAGCAATAACATTTTGGTAACCCACAGAATATTGAACAAAAATCTAACAAAAGCACAGTATATATGTATGAATAATACACGTAAAGGAGATAATTTGAAGAAGAAAAAAATTAAATCAAAACAAGTCTTGTTTGATTTTCCAAGTTTTACATTCTATTGACAACAATCTCCTATCCACACCAAACTTTTTCAAAGCATATCTATTGGATTTTGAGAAAGTAAAAATGGGAGATCATCGTAAATAACTTTTACCTTGGCTGGACTTTCCAAAAGAGAACATATAGTGTGCAACTCCTGAATCCATATGATGTAGAGATTATAGAAATTCCCCTTCTAATCTTAAAATGACGTGGCATAAATGAGCCAAGTTAGGGACCTCTAACAATAGTTACTGACAGTAAGATTAAAAAAAATACTTTTTATTACCGAGACATTAGCAGTTGTTATTTACAGTAACGTATTATACTTAAACAAATTATGAATAAAATTTTAAACTTTCATTTATTTCCTTCGCCCCTAAAATACCATTTTAATTTTAAAATAAAATAATAGCTAAAAGGTTACCACAGAAACTCGTTGATTTTACCGAACAGTAAGCTCCATAAGGCCTTTTAGATTTCATAACTTTTGGACTTCTCACGAGAGTTTTAAAAATTTGGTTAGGCAGAACTGGGATGATGAGGCTACTGCCAACCCTTTTTTAGACTTTAAAAGAAAGACTAAGAAGATCAAAAAGGTTCTTTCTTTGTGGAGCAGACAGACATATGGAGACATATTCCAGCAATTGATTATTAGAGAAGAGATAGCCAGGATTAAAGAGCATCTTTTTGAAGAAAATCCTTCAGGTGAAAATAGAAAAGTCATGTAGAGAGCAAAAGCAGAGTACACTAAATATCTGCACTTTGAACAAAGTTACTGGCAACAAAAAGCAGGGTATGATTGGTTTGTGAATGGAGATAGAAATATAAGATTTTTCCACTGCTTGGTTAAGGGTAGAAGATAGAGGCTTAAAATCCAAAGAATTAATAACTCTGATGAGGATTGGCTAGAGGATCTAGAGGAGATAGCAGAAAAAGTTGTGCAGTTCTATCAGAATCAATTCATGCAAGATAGGGATTCTATAGACCAGTCCTTATTAGATCACATACCCTTAATAATGATGAAGAAAATACAGTTTTAGGGGCAATGCCTAATAGTGATGAGATCAAAAAGGCAATATTCATGCTGAATGGAGACAACTCAGGGGGTCTGGATGGTTTGTCTGGTAAATTTTATCAGGGTTGTTGGGACATAGTGGGACCAGATATTGTCAAAATAGTACATAATTTCTTTGCTGGTAACTCTCGTTCTAAATCTATTACACATACTAATTTGGCCCTCATACCAAAGGACAATGTACAGACCTTCTCTGACATGAGACCAATAAGTTTGAGTAATTTTGTCAATAAGATTTTTTCCAGAATCATTCATGATAGATTAGAAGTGGTGTTGCCAAATCTTATTTTCTCTAACCAATCTAGTTTTGTGAAAGACAGAAGTATTATTGAAAATGTCCTGTTGACTCAGGAATTGGTTACTGATATTGGGAAGAGAGAAAAGCCTTCAAATATTGTCATTAAGCTAGATATGGGAAAAGCTTATGACGGAGTATCTTGGTTCATTTTAATGAAGGTCTTGAGCAAGATGGGTTTTTCCAACAGGGTGGTAGATCTGATTTAGAGGTTGATCACTAATAATTAATATTCAGTGCTTATTAATAGACAACCACATGGTTTTTTCATTCTACTGGGGGAGTGAAATAGGGGGACCCCATATCCCATCCCTGTTTATTTTATCTTCTGAAGTTCTCTCTAGGGCTCTTAATTTTTTACTTACTGATGAGCAATTTGTGGGATATGGGATGTCTAAATGGAGCCCTAGCCTGAATCACCTTGCTTAAGCTGATGATACTATCATTTTCTCCTCTACTCATGAAAACTCTTTGAGAAAAATTATAGGTACTCTTCAGGACTATGAGAGACAATCTGGCAAGAAGGTGAATAAAGAGAAGAGTCTATTCTACTTGCATAGAAACACTGATAGGAACATTGCTGAGATGGTGTAACAGTTCTTAGGGATGACCAAAGGTGTTTTTCCCATGAAGTACTTGGGATGCCCTATCACTCACTTAAGGAAAAGGAAAGAGTACTATGTGGATTTGATTGACAAGGTTAAAGGAAAATTGTATGCATGGAAAGGTAAGATATTATCTTATGGAGGTAAAAAAGTTCTTATCACTAGTGTACTGCAAAGTACCCCTATCTATATTTTGTCAGTTGTTGTTCCTCCTATTTTTTTATAAAAGATCTGCACAGAATTTTTGCTAAATTTTTTTGAAGCAATAAGGAAATAGGAAGGACCAAATATTGGGCTGCATGAGAGAAGGTCCGCTTACCTAAGTAAAAAGCTGGATTGGGTTTTAGATCCTTGTTTGAAGTATCTCAGGATTTATATATTAAATTATGGTAGAGATTCAGAACTCAAAACAATATATGGTCCAATTTCTTGTGGATCAAATATTGTAAGAAACAAATTCCAACACTAGTTGAATAGAAAGGGGGATCTCAAATATGAAAGAATATATTAGAAAATAGAGATAAACTGGAGAAAGCTATGTGGTGGGAACCTAAGGGGGGACCTCTAGTATTTGGTTTGAAAATTGGATAAATTTGGGTCCATTATTCAAACATCAAGTCTGAAGTCCGCACTTTCATGTAATGAGGGAAACAGATACGTTTCTGATTGATAAAGGGTGAAATTTTGATGAAGTACAGAATTATGTTCCTAATTATGTGGTGTCACAAATCAAGAATAATATTAGTCAGATAAAGAGGGTCAATCAAGGTGATAGACCTTGGTAGACAGCTATAAGTTTTGGTATTTTCAATGTAAAGAGTGATTGGGAACTATTGAGATTCAAAGGGAAAGTAAGGGAATATCTGAGGCAATTATGGTGTAAAGGACTCCCTTTCAAGTATTCTTTCTTAGATTGGAGGGTGTGGAAAGGTTTAGTGTCAGTGTATCATATTATGCATGCTTAGAATCCTAATGTTTCTCCTTTGTGTAGGTGTTGTACTATCCTAGAGATAGAATCTATTGAACACCTTTTTCTTAAAGGAGAAATAGCTCAGATTACTTGGCAGTACTTCACTAATGCAACTGGTAATAGTCCTCATAATCACTTCAAACAAAATTGCAGATAGTGGTGGAGTTGGGATGGCAATCACAGACTTAAAGTAGTTTTCCAGGTGACTCCTATCTTTATTCTCTGGTTCCTATAGAAAAAAAGGAATATAGTCTTCCATGGAGGTAAGTATTCAACTGGAAAAATTCTCTGAGAGATTACAAAATCTATCAAAAAGTTCATTGAACTTAGATTCAAAGTTGATTATGAAGGAAAGAGGTGGTCTGATATTATAACTATCTTAGAAAGCTACAGACCTACTTTTAGATTCAAAATAGTAAGGTGGATTCATCCCCCAAAGCATTGGTTTAAATGCAATAGTGATGGAAATTCTAGGGGAAATTCAGGCCCTAGCTCAGTTGCCTTCTGTATTAGAGACTCTGAGGGGAACTCGGTGGTTGCCAGAGGAATAAGAATTGAAGATACTACAAATATAGTGACTGAGGCAAGAGCTATTAGAGAGGGCTTAATGTATCGCAGGGATAGTAACATATCTTGTGTCATTATAGAATCAGATTCTTTGGATTTAGTTCAGATTATAGAGGGTAATTGGGAGATTCCTTGGAGAATTTCAGTTGAGGTGGAGTGTATCAAGGGTTTGAGGTCACAGATTACTCCAAGAGTACAACACTCTCTTAGAGAGGGAAATACTCTTGCAGATTATTTTGCTAACCTTGTGTTTTGTTTTGTAGGTGAATTTCAATTTAATCAATTTTAGGAACTACCAAGCAAAGGAAGGAAGATTCTTAATCTTGGGAAATTGGGAGTTCATAACATCAGAAGAACAACAACAACAAATAATACTTGACAAAGTAAGAATGAAAGCAGTTTTAAACTAGGTTATTATTGCTAATTAACACAGTATAAAAGCTATTAAACACTCAATAATGAATAAATTTCATAAGATTTGGTATCCACACCTGTGAGAATTTTTGGGTGTTTCAAAGATAGCAAATCTGGTATTGAGTGATGATAATTCGCCTACTGTCGTTTAGCGGTACTAATGCCTTGATGGAAACACCTGCGAGAGAGATTACAAATAATTTATCTTTAGTATCATTATTATTCCTGTAATGACCCTTTCGGTCATGTCCCTCGTTCCGTGCATTCTCGGCGTTTAGAGCTTTCCTATAACTGCCCCAAGTTATTTATGACTTGCTGGGACTGACAGTTCGATTTTCGGGCAGTTCATTTGAGAATTTTATTAACACTAAATGTGTTGTGAAACATTTAAATTAAATTAGAATTTGGTAAAAGATATAGTTAATTACCTTTCTAAAATGTTTTTGATATTTATAAAATTCTTTAGTTATGATATATCTATTGTACTTTATAATAGTTTTATAACTTGTTAATATTTTAAGCGGAGATAGTGAATCTAGATAGGTTAAAGTAAAATTATTATAAGATATAGACTTTATTAGAAATAATTTTCTATTAATTATGATATATTCAAAAATTTATATTTATTTTACCACAAATCTATGCACTACCCGAATATATATGTAAATGACAACCCACCCCCACGTGGAAGTGGGGAATGTTGGCGAGCAAGTGTATGAGTTTGCCACTAATCAATTGCAAATTGCCCTTGGTTGACACCTATATTAATTTTCATTAATTGATAAGAGCAAACAACGTGCCTACATACATGATTTTAACTTAAGAAAATGCTAGAGTCATTTTTCCTATAAGCTAATATAGTATGTATATGATTAAACAAATTTAACTTCAATTCAACTTTTTCATTGGACAAATACTCCTATTTCCATACACCATTAGTGATCATTTTTTAAGCTCAAAATCAGAGAGAAAACTATGTGTGGAGGTTGGGTTTGAGGGGAGGAGTGTTCGTGGACGCGTGATTATCATTATTAAGGTAAGTTTCATCATTTTTTGGGTATATTTTTAGATATTGTTGGTTGTTTTTGCTGTTGGTGATGATTTAGAGCTAAGTTTGAGCTCGGTTATGATGATATCTCTTGTGACTATTGTTCACTGAGCTATTTAGGACTCTATGACGATTTCAATTTCTCGATTCTGCAAGCGGTCCCCACATGGAATTTTTGGTCATTTTTTGACCCGGGAAATATGGGTATCAATCTTCATGTTTTGATATTTAATTTATTATTTTGATAGCGTGGCAACAGTCGGAGGCCTCTCGAAAGGGAAAGGCTCCTGTTTAGCAGGCTTCGGCAGACATTCGACGACGTCCAGTTAGGCTAGGCTTACCTTATACCTAGACTTAATTTATTTATAGTATTTGCATGATATAGTGTTGGTGTTTGGTCTGGTAGTTGTAGATTGGTGTTGGCTTACTATAATTAGGCTTGTTGGGCCAATTAGGGCCTTGTTTGTGTATGTTTCGGGCTCGTTATCCTCGTGGTGTGCCAAAGATGACCTTTATAGGGTTGGTTAATATTGTACTACTATTAGTAGGGGGTTGGGGAACCTTAGTACAGACTCGGATAGTTTTAGCCTAGACTTATTTCTGGGACCACATAGTGGGCCCCGCTACTCTTCACAGTCTACATAGTTAACCTTAGACATTACTGGGATTAGTTAAGCCTTGATATACGCTTTTAGGATATCATTTGGGTTGGTTTACCCCAGTTATGACCCTTTTAACCCGTTTGGCCCTGTTGACCTCAGATAGTATAACACCTGACCTGGATTGTTAGCCTTGACCTAGTGTTGGGACCTACCTTCCCACAATACATTCGAGATACCCGATTTGGTATGTATGTCACCTAGTAGTAGGTTGTTGACCTCGGTGGACCTAGGGATTGGCCTTGTAGTACATTGTGTGTTAGCTCTTTTATTTATACCCTAGTTTCGATCTGGGGACAGTACGCCCCTGTTTACTTGTATTTGTGTGTGGATTCTGGCACTTAGTTATGATGACTCTGGGAGACTGACTATTATGAGTTCTGGTTCGAGTTTGGCAACTGATTTAGATATGATGGTTACTGACTATTATGAGTTCTAGTTCGAGTCCAGCCACTGATTCAGATATGATGGTTACTCATTATTATGAGTTTTGATTCGAGTCAGGCTACTGATTGCGACACTATTCGAGAGTTCTGGTCCTAGGTACCATGGTTCTGATATTGTGATTCACTGAGTTTTGGTTTGAGTCCGACATCTAGCTATGAGTTCTGAGACATATTATATATGTGGCCTCTCGTTATTACCCACTATATCCGGTTCGATCCCGGCGTCTTGGCCTCTTGTTATTACCCATTAGTACCAGTTCAATCCTGGTACACCCCTGGATAGTTACTATGGTTCCTGGATACTGGTTCATCCACAGGTTACTGACGGTTCTGCATTTACTTTTCTTATGTGTCCCACCAACTTATGAGGGTATGATTGGGTTAATTGTCTTCTTTAGTGTGTCTGGCGGGCTTATGGGGCCCCAGTTAGGTTATGTTTGACTTGTCTGTTTATTTTCGCATTTAGTTATTATTCTGTATCGCCTTAACTTATCGCATCTATACAGTTCGATAGTTATTTATCCCTTTATTTTTACCCCGGACTTAACATGCACTCTCGCATTTCAGTTATGTTTATGCTATATTGAGCTCAGTTGGCCGATGATGCCTACTGAGTACCCATTTCTCGATACTCATACTGCACTTCTGCATCTTTTTCTCCGATGCAGATCCGATCACCAGTCGACGACAGTGATGTGATCCTCCTTTCTCAGCACTAATTCAGAGCAGGATGAGCTTGTTGTCGTCCGAGGCTGATCCTACTTCATCTACTCCTGTATAGTCTATTGTACTCGAGACTGTTGTATATATTGTGTATATTTGGCTTCTGTCTAGTACTCTGGTTATGTTAGTTGTGGCTGTAATACCGACCTTACCAGATCTTGGGAGGGATTCATCTGTACACACTGTCCTTTTCATCTTCTGTCTCAGTATATATGTTATACTTTAGTTCTTTTGCTTTATATCTTTATTTATTATTGCTATTGTGTCTTCTTCATCTCCTTTCTTCCGATTTCTACCTGTTAGCCCATCGCTTGCCACTTTGAGCTACAGCTTGGCTTGCCTAGTGGTGGGTTACGGTAAGCGTCATTATGACTTGAAAAATCGGGTTGTGACAGCTTGGTATCAGAGCTTAGGTTTCACCGATATTGTTGGTACAGGAGCCAATAATTAGTAAAGTCCCACGGATCGGTATGGAGATATTTGTATCATATCTTTGGGAGGCTACGAAACATTTTTATGGAAAAATCTTATCTTTTTTATTCATCTCCGTGCGTTGGGTCTGAGTTGGTCTCTAAACATTATTTGGGTCACTCTTTCGCAGATTGCTAGGACACGAGGAGCGGCAGTCGGGGATCAGGACCTCAAGCCCACTGCTAGAACTCCAGTTAGGGCATACTATGAGTGTATTGTTGGCTACTTTACCCGTGAGTGTCCCCGACGTGGGTTGATTGAGCCTTCTGTTCAGATTACACAACCGATCAAATCAGTGCCACCGTCAGTTGGGGGGGTGCTTAGGGTCGTAGGGATGGTCTCTAGGGTTTGAGAGGTGGTCCTCAGGGCCTCAGGGAGGTAGGATAGGTGGTCAGGTAGGCACCCAGTCTGGTAGCAGACAGGACCATTTCTATGCGGTACTGGCTAGGCTGGAGACTGAGGCTTTGGATGATGTTATTACATGTATGATTTTTGTATGCCATCAACCAATTTCTTTTTTGTTTGATCCCGGTTCCATATTACATATGTTTCTGCTTATTATGCACCGCTATTGGGTTTGTGTTCGGAGTCTTTATCTGTGACATTGCATGTAGCTACCTACGTGGGTGATTCTTTAATAGTGGATCGGGTATATAGATCTTTTTTGGTGACTGTTCAGGGTTTTGATACTCTAGTTGATCTCATTGTATTAGATATGGTAGATTTTTATGTGATTATGGGCATGGACTTGTTATCCCCTTAACATGCGGTCTTAGATTATTTCGCTAAGACCGTTACCTTAGCCATGCCTGGCATACCCCAGGTTGTGTGGCAGGGTTCTTTTAGCCGAGCACCGACGGGGATTATTTTTTTCATTCAGTATAGGAGACTGATGTTGAGGGATTGTGAGTCATTCTTTGCTTATGTTCGGGATGTTAGTGTTGTGAGTCCTTCGCTTGACTCTGTTCCTGTTGTTCGTGATTTTCCTGATATTTTTCCTACCGACCTACCTGGACTTTCTCCTGAGCGTGATATAGAGTTTGTTATTAACCTCGAGCTGGGCACCTGACCCATTTCTGTGACCCCTTATCACATGGCTCCTGCCGAGCTGAAGGAGCTAAATAATCAGCTTCGAGATCTTCTGGGTAAGGATTCTATTAGACCGGGTATGATATGCGGGCCCAGTATCCCTACCTTTCCGAGCCTTTAGGTACTTTCTTATTCTTTACTTCCACGAACGAAAGTCCTTTTAGTAGTTTGTTATTAACCTCGAGCCGGGCACCTGACCCATTTCTATGGCACCTTATCACATAGCTCCTGCCGAGCTGAAAGAGCTAAATAATCAGCTTCAGGATCTTCTGGGTAAGGATTCTATTAGATCGGGCGTGATATGCGGGCCCAGTATCCCTACATGTTCGAGCCTTTAGGTACTTTCTTATTCTTTACTTTCGCAGACGAAAGTCCTTTTAGTAGAGGATGAAGTAATGACCCTTCCGATCATGTCCCTTGTTTCGTGCGTTATCGGCATTTAGAGCTTTCCTATAACTAGTAATACGTTTATTTCTCTTTGACTCATCAATTTTCATGGATAGTGTCACGTTTCTTATTAAATACAAAGATGAATGGGAGACTGACAATAAATATGCCAATTACGATGTTGATGTTGTTATTAGTTCTGATTGTGATTTAAAGATTTATTTGCTATTGTTTCTACACAAATTGGGGTGAATACAAGTGTAAATTTAATGGAAATAAAATATGTTTTGAGTGATCATTGTCCAGCTATATTAATGCACAATAACATGAGTGTTCATGTGTATACTGAATTAAAAGTAAAAAACTCAGAAGTCAGTGCTTATCCACTTTCTTTCACTGTAACAGAAAAAATTATAAAGGATGGATTTCATTGCTAGTAGCTCAGATCATATATAGAACATAGGCAGTACACATGTCACAGTCCAAAAGTTGAGATCATGATGACACCTACCCTATCTTAACCCTGGGTAGGTAAGCCCAACACCCAAAGAGATAAAGAATGCAGAAAAGATATAATAAATCCAGTACGAGACTTCATAAGGAAGTCAGGACATATACATATATAAACACAATATCCGAAACTGAATGGAATACAACTCCTTATTCCCAAAATATGATGTCATGACTAAAGAGCACCAATACTGATAAAGAGTATGGAAATACATAAGTCTGCCTCTAAATTATAAAATGAAGACATGATAGATAAGATGAAGTCCGAAATCAAGACCCAAATGAGGAGCTCACCCGTCCTCCAAATCAGTCTCGATCTCAACATGATCTCACGCTCTGTGGGTAGCACTCGAACAAGGATCTATACTGAAAGGATACAAAAGTAGGAGTGAGTACGGTCCACTTGTACTCAGTGGTATCATAGGCCGACTGAGCAAAGCAGAAAATAAAACAAGTAAAGAATATTATGATCACGCTTCCACCTACATACAAAAAAGTTTTCAACGGTGGCTCAAATCGTATTTCCTAACAATTCTACAAATATAATATCTATATAAGAATAACTACACACGAATATATATAAAAAGGTTAAATACACGATAACAAACACATAAATAGAAGTACAAATAATGCAATGCAATGTAATACAATGGGATGATGATGAAGTAAGCCATCGCATGGCCTTTGTATACACCTTCCAAGCATAAGCTTCTAGGACAGGACCCATGGGGGATTCACAATCTGTATAATTTCACAATCTCAATATCATATCTCAACCAACCTTGTCGGCAAAAATCCTTGGTCAAGGGTTTTATAAAGTGTTTCGTTTTCTTTCAAAATCAGTATTTCTCTGTGGTACCAATTCCATGTATATGGATGAATGAATGAGGATGCATGCCCATAACCAAAACAATATCATCTAATGAATCAATTCAATGATGGTATCAAATGAGCTCAAATCTTCTCAAATCTCAATAAATCATGATATAATCTATCTGTCACGACCCCAAACGATCGTGAGTAGCACCCACTCTAAATCTACAACAGGAGAACCATCTTACCAAACCCTTTCTAATACAGTTCAATAGTTAGCATTCATATTCTGCTATTTTTATCATTAAACATTTCAAAAATTCCCTTATTGAATTAATATGAAAAATATCAAACCATCATAAGCATCTAACATCTAATAGAGTGCAAAATCCTCTATTTAGTATATTCCCAGGATCTGAAGTCATCATACAAGAACAACTAAGAATGTCTAAATAGAAAACTAATAGAATATCCAAATACGGAAGGAAAATATGAAAAAGTTTTAGTCCCAAAGAAAGGGACATAAACATAAATCAGAAAATTCAATGGTTGTCCGGTTATGGTGCTCACCCTTGAACCTGAGTCTAGAACTGCTAGTTAAAATCAAGGTTTTGTCTCAAATACCAAAAAACGCTCTGTAGTCAACAAAAAGAAGAGCATTGGTAGAATCAGTACAACAACAAGTACTGGTAGGAATCATAGGTCGACTCAACCCAACGTCATACAAATAAATAAACCAAATAAATACAAAGCGATCATCACAGAACTTATAATCAAAGAAAATAACACAATTATGACACTTCATATTAGAGGAATTACAGGCTCACATGACACATAATTACACTCATTCATTCTCAACAAGCTGTATCACAACATATGATTAAAACCAACATTCAATGCACGTGAATGAATATATGGATGTAAGATGTGTGCATCATCTTTTTCTCTTCCAAATCTCTTCAACATCGTGAACATCATGATTTAAATAACATCATCAACATCATCATCTCAACAACATCAATATGTATGAATATGTAATGCAGTCAATAATCACAAGTAATGCTCGAAAGCAATCACAATTACTTAATTCACATATAAGCATAGAGGCAGGCAAGTCTAATTGCTACAAATAAACTGTATCTACCTCAATTCCTTGCTTAAATTCACTTTTAGACCAAAAGCTTGCTTTTCCTTTCCCTTTCAACTTGTTCTTGATCTATAACACACACCTATTTAAATCAATTCACCCCTTTTAACCACTAAGGATTAATAACTAACAACTATCAACCATAAATTTTCCTTAACTCATCATCTTAGGGTTTTCCTACCTTAAAACCTCATGAACCCTACCATATTTAGCATGAACAACTAATTAGAAGATGGACGCTTTCTTTATTGTTATGTTTCACTCGATGCATCCATCAAGAGATGTAAATATTACAGACATATAATTGATTGTGGATGGAAAGAATAATGATAACAAATAGAAAATTAAAAGAAAATTTAATTCAGGCGATGCAAAGGATAAAGATAACAGATTTTGTGATAAACTAAGCTTTTGGATTGTTCATCAACTTCAGTAACAAAACTAAGAGTAGAACACACTACAAACACACTAAAACTATTCAATGATCAAAACACACTAAAAAGCAAGCAAATGAAAGGAGATAATCTAACCTACAATGTATTCCCATCGAAAGAATAAAATATATAAAAATAACCCTAAAAATCAATGAAGAAGAAACAGAATGAAGAATGAGAATGCACAATAAAAAACCCTAAAAATCATATCAATGACAATCGCTATAACTCATAAGAAAAGTAAAAATACACAATAAAAACTATCTTAAGAATTGGTGATTAAGGAACAAACGCGAACAATTAAAATGCACAATAAAAAGTGCAAAAAGTGCAAAAAATGAAGAAACTTACCTACATTGAAGGTCAGAGTTAAAAAAATTTAGAGATCTAAAAGATGAAATCAAAGCTTATAGAGAAAATAGAGCTAAAAAAAAAAAGAAGGAAAAAGGCAAAGGCAAAATTGAATGAAATGAAGTGCGTGTAATATGAATTATAAATGTGTTTAATTACCTGAAATACACAAATTGATCTATTTTGGGCTATTTCGGATAATGTAGAAAAAGTTGAGCCAATTAAGATGTAAATACATTTGATGGGTTGATATTCTGCCAAATTATCCCAAATTAAAAGCACAACCAAATCATCAGACCAGTGTTTTAAAAGGCGGGGGCGTGGGGCGAGGCGTTTTGCATAACATGGGGCGAGGCGTAAGTCTTGAAACACGGGGCGTAAGTCCCATGGATCTACGGGGCGTATCTTAGATATCTTCAATTTTATAATTTTATTACTAAGAAAATAAGCAAAAGTACGATTTTCAATAATTTCTAAATAAAGTATATAGCAATAATTAAAAAAATATCATTACACCAATAATTAAAAAAATATGATTCGTAGCAAAAATACTTTTAAAATAAAAAAAATCAAAATTAACGCCCGGGACTTACGTTTTTACGCCCGGGACTTACGCCCCAAATTCTAGGACTTACGCCCTATGGATCTGCGTTTTTCAATTGCGTCCCAGAGCATTTTTGGTACTCCCTGCCCCGGGACTCGCCCCAAAAACGTTTTTGAAAACACTGCATCAAACGTAGGATGAAATCATAATGATATTTATGGCTAGTCATGATAAGCTTCTCTATATATGCCGATTTTCAAAAAGTTCAAGATTCAACCTAGCAATTACTTACTCACGTACAATAACGACTTTAATGTGCAAATAATTATCATTACTAGGGGCAAAATTAGTTACAAAGATCCCTCGATGCAAAAGAATAAGTAATAATAATGATAGTAACTAGTTATTCTTTAATATAATTTTTTCATATTCCACAAATAAACTTTTTAATAAGGATGCATTTAATGATGGGTTGAGTAGGTAGAATTAAAGTTGGAGTTATTTTTTTAAAAAAAATATAAAAATTGGGGTAAGTTTTAAATTTTTTAAAGAATCCAAAAACTAAATTTTGGCCAAAAAAATCACTTTTTCTAGATTTTAAAATCTTAAAAAATTCTTAATTAAAACTTGACAAGTTTTATGACTAAACAAATTTTGACAATTTATTTTTTCAAAAACTATTGCAGTAAAATGACCAAATTGAGGTTGGAACTTGGTGCTCTCTCCCAATAGGAGCAAAATTGCGGTCCAAAAAGAATTGTGAAAAATAAAAAATATCTCGACGTGGCAAAGTAACGTAAAAGAAAATGCCTACTAAGTCACTTGCTCTGGATCCACGTGTCGTATACACATTCGTTACCTTGATAGCACTTGGATCGCTATCCAAGTAGTCACCTTTTCTCCAATCTCTACCGTAGAACACAAAATCTCAATCAACTTAATCAACGGCGCCAAAACAATTTCAAACTCTTTCCCAAATTTTCAACCTTCCCGCCCCTACATCTCTCTATATAAATTCCCCATCACCCATTTCCCAAATTCACCATTCCACAACTCTAACTTTCTCTCATTCTACACTCAGTAAAATGGCCCGTACTAAGCAAACAGCTCGCAAATCCACCGGAGGTAAGGCTCCAAGGAAGCAGCTAGCTACCAAAGCTGCAAGAAAGTCAGCCCCTGCAACCGGAGGAGTGAAGAAACCTCACCGTTTCCGACCAGGAACTGTTGCTTTGAGGGAAATCAGGAAGTATCAGAAATCGACGGAGTTGTTGATTAGGAAGCTGCCGTTTCAGAGGCTGGTGAGGGAAATTGCTCAGGACTTCAAGACGGATCTGAGGTTTCAGAGTAGTGCTGTTGCTGCTCTACAAGAGGCTGCTGAGGCTTACCTTGTTGGTCTCTTTGAAGATACTAATCTGTGTGCTATTCATGCTAAGAGGGTTACGATTATGCCTAAGGATATTCAACTTGCTAGGAGGATTCGTGGAGAAAGGGCTTAAGAAGATGCTGTCAATTTGTGTTTAATTGTTCAATGCTAGGTTTAGTGGTGTATTCTGGAATCTGATTAACGAACTTTGTACTCTGTTTTGTTCAATCAAAGATCTTGCTATTACATCTGTGTGCTACTCTCTCCGTCTAATTTACTTGTTTATGTTTGATTTGGTATGCTTTTTAAGAAATAACAAATAATAAAGTAATTTTATTATATATCTTTGCTAATTATTAGTTGTCTAAATGTTAGAAATGAATAGTATTTAATAATAAGTTTGAAATAGACACAAATTATAAATCATTTTTTGGTTTTCTAAATTGAACAAGTAAAGTTAAAAACAATTATTTTTAGTTTAATAGATAAATAAAGATAGACGGAGGGAGTATTAACCAACCATTGAAGATTGAAGCTAGTACTTGGTGTGAAAATCGGTTATATTAGTAATTCAACATTTACTTAACAATGCTGTAGTGTAAGCATTGTTTAAACTTTGCATTTCCTTTATCAATTTTTGAAATAGAGATTGATTGTTATCAAATGCTAGCTCGTTTACTATTGATGCAGGAGGTGGGTTGATGTTTCATCAAAGTTGAAATTGGTTGCATTTGACATGGTAGCCATTTAATGAATTTTCTGTTTGACTTTTGCTTCTGGCAAAATGAGTTGTGGTGCCGCTGCTGTTGTATTTAAACTAAGATTGGTTTATTGTGAGACATCTCAACTCCCGCAAGTTTTGAATTTGTACAATTTCTGAATACTAGACTGCTTCGGGCTAATTGTTGGGTTCTAAAGTGTATTGTGAATGAAAAAATGGAGAGAAGAAAAAAGGAGGAAAAGTGAAATGTGAAGTTCACTTTTAAGAAGTCAAATTCTCCTACATTGGTGGGAGAAAGGAGCTTTCTTATGTATTTATTAGAATGCATTCCTTCATGTGTATAGTGAGGCAAGAACAAGACAAGTCTCGCGCCGTCGTCGCTCGCTCGGCTCTGCTTCGGCAAATGATCGAGAGACTATATGATTTTTCTCCATTTATGGACGCACATGGAATGTACGGACGCATGTCACAACGCACCTCGAAGGGACGCGACCCTTCGAGGCAAAAGATACACTGTTTCACGCGAAAAGACGACTTGCGCGCGCAGGTCGTCACCTGCGGACGCAGGTGACATTTCGCAGAAGGCAGCAAACATTCTGGAAGCGACCTGCGGCCGCAGATGGACCACCTGCGCGCGCAGGTGGGTCTACAGGTCGGCACCGGTTCCAGAAAAGTTGTCTCTTTTCATGAACCATTGTTTTTTTTCGGAAGCAACTCTTTATGGCTATAAATATCTGATTTTTCCTCAGGTATTGACACGAAATTATTGAAAGAAAAACATCTTCTTCTTCTTCAAAAACTCAAGTGTGATCAATCAAACCATTGAGCGTGTTCGAAGTTCGGTAGAATTTGAGGTACCACTATTCTACTGAAGTGAATCATTTTATCCGGGGAGGAAAGATTCCATAACCTCGAGTACTTGAGGGGAATAAATTCCTTAAGGACACACCGTGAATTCGGTGGATTTATTCTAATTTTTTCTGTTTCATCTTCTTTCTTACGGTTTTGCTATTTTCCAGAAAATAGTAGAAACTTCATTTTGATATTTCATTATTGTTGAACTTGTGTTTGAAGTTGTTGAACTTCTTTATTGTTCTTGAACTTAAAGTTGAAGTTTTTAGTGATTAAAAATACAGATATTTGTACCCGAAAACAACACTAATTGCATAGTATGCTTATCCAAGTTTAAGACTTTTGCGGTTTCATGATATTATATGGTATTATGGTGTGACATTGCTTGCGTTTATCTTAAGCTTGGTTATTGGATCGATATTCAACTCTTGATAGAGAAATGATTCCTGGCCTGAACAGGTGCATCGCCATTAAGCACAGTGATCTGATTGATGAGAATGCAAATTGGAATTTGATTCGTGGAAGAAGGGATTTACCAGTGTAAATCTGATGACTCATTTCATGGAAGTATATGTGAACTGCGGGTTTATTAGTATTTGAGATCTAATTAATGAAGAGACTTTGTCGATTTACTCAAAATTGAAGGTCTTGACTGTAATTATTGTGTGATAAATTTGCCAACGATTGAAGACTGGAACACTATTTTGTGATTGAGGATTTGGGTACAAATACATAAAGCTGCTCTACCTGGAATTGGGGAATTTAGGTATCTTTCTGAAATGGTGTAAATTTTTCTTACTTTTACCTTGTGATTTTTGGGTATGAAGAAGTTCCATTTATGGTACTTATTCACTGCTTGCTGTTCCATTTATAGGTCCCAAAATACTATGACAAAGAACTACTTGACCTTGACATTTGTTATGGTCGGAAAAATCCAGTTAACAAAATGTATTTTGTATATGTATTGTTTGTATGTTCATTCTAAATCAATCAAAAAGCCTACTTGCTTTCGAATCTTCGTTTTGGACCCATGTTCATTGTAATATCACCAAACTCCTAACACTTTCTTTAATCACCATGTCTAAAACCAAATAAAGCACTTATAGAAGTGTGAAATAATTTTTCTCCCTAATAAATCAGAAACGAAGAAATAGCAAAGGAACCAGATAACAGTAATTCAAAAGTTATAAAATCTAAAGATGTGCATCATGTTGATTGTCATACATTTCCAAGACAAGAAGAAAACTGAACAAATTTTGAAATTTGCAGTCATCAATCAACACGACAACTGATCATATGGAACAGGTTAAGAGCGCATCTCGACTGTTGTATTAGAGCTATCTCCCACCATCTCAAATATGTGCTGAGTAACTCTGAATGTAACAAACTCTTGCTTCGCCAACCAAATGGATAAGGTGCTCATGTTTTGCCCCTGTAAGTCAAGGAGCACTCTTAACTGCTTTTGTAGGAATTCAAGATGAACTGACATGAAACTTTTGAAGGAAGTGAAATGATAGAGCGTTAGAAGAACGCAAATAAATGCAATTCATGATTTCTGGACGTGAAACTTTGCATTTGTTGCTAAATATTGGATGAAGTAGATGGTGTACTCCAAATTCTTCTCTGCTCATTGAAGCTTCCAATTATAGCTGACTGCTTTTTATTCCCAATTCGTTTTGCAAAAATATCGTAATAAACTGATGGATCCAGATTCTCCAACACTCTTACTGCTTTTCTCTGCCTTTCGTCCATAATAATTTCACCATCTTCAGACTCAAGTCCAGTAGCACTCACTATTAACTTCTTCACTCCAAAGGTTGATTTTAGTGCAGAGAGATCTCCAGCTACTCTGCTCCAAGGATCTCACCAGCAAACATATCCTGAAATATTATGAATGTTACTACAGGCAAAATATCAAGAACCGGAATTTGTAAACTACACACTGCAGACAATATATATATATATGAATATCGCACCAAACAAATTACTGGAACATATATGACCAGGTGACAAGGAAACATAATGGAAAAGAACCAGTAGAGGATAGATTTAGATGAGAATTCTATACCACATGCTGGTATACAGGATGCGTCTTTTGCAGGCGATATAACCTTGACATCAAGCGCCTGGTGAAGACGGCTTCTGGTGTCTTTTCCGCGTAGAGTTTTTCAAGAATTTGAGGGAATGCACTGACTTTCCACTGGATTCCAAGTGGAATGAGAGTGATAGTATGTTCAGAACCCAGAACTGTTTTTGCAGCAAAAGGGTCAAGAAACATATTCAGTTCAGCAAATTTGTTGGAAGGGACATTGATGACATTTCCCTTCTTTGTGTTATCATAATTGATGTCTCCCCCAACAATTAATATATCCTGCATCAAAATTCAGAAGATAATACTTTCACGTTAATGAAAATATTGTGAATATTGCAATTGATTCTTAACTGAAGAATATTGTCTTGATTCTTTCCTCAAAGACCACAAGAATAGAGGAACCACTTGCCTGTATAACCTTCCTTGTATTCTTGCCTTCCAGAATGAGTCTTGCTATATTAGTCAATGGGCCATTCGTCAAAATAGTAATTTTCGAACTTGGATCGAGTGATTTCACCACTGATTCCAATACTTCCAATGCTAGAGGTTGTGTGAGTTCAGGATGATCAGTATTTCGAGGAGCTCCAAATTTTGCAGAATTTTCTCCTGTGTATCTGGCATGTGTTATATCAGGAAAATTTCAATGCAATGCTATATTGGATGATAAACAAGTGAAAGTTTATATAACTAAAATAAGCAAAGTGATATGCCAATGTCTGTCAAATTTCATGAATGCACAAAGGAATCTGTTCTTTCCCCTATTGGAGTAAAGAAAATACCTCCTAGGACTTTGAGGTAAAGAACGAGCTAAGCCATACAGAGTGTCCGAGTCTAGATACCCACCGCTACCTTGTGGGATGACCTTGCAGTATCTGCAGTCTCCAATGCCAGAGAAAACAGTATCAGACTGGTTCATTGCTAATCCATCTCCAAGGCCCACAGGAATGTCATCACGACCCATCATATGAAGCAAATCATACAAACAATCAATTGTTGCAGCATTTGCCCAGCCAGTCGGACTCACTAATATAGCCTGAATGAAAGAAGCTATTTCACATTGAATGATGACAAAATTAAACTTCAATTGTAGACTCAACTATGTTTCCGCAATAGGTTGCTAACAAAGTGACACAAAACATTTCTCATGACGACTAACAATTCATCAGTCCAAAACTGAACAGAATGGAATGTAGTTTTGTATATAAGCTACACGTAGAGTAACATTCTGATTGAAGAAATTTACTGCAACTACAACCGATGTCTGTTCAAGAACTAAATTCTTTATATTTTTAGTCGAGGGTCTCATTGACAACAAGGACTATGCATAAACAGATGGAACAAAACTTATGGAAGGCCAATTTACCTTGAGATTGGTATCTTCTACAGGTAATTTGAGGAGATAGAAGAGAGATAGAAAGTCTCCAGCACTCATATCCATATCAAACACAAGATTCTTCCCAAAATTCTTTCCCCTAAGACCCGGTTTGTAAAATACTTCTCTGTAATAAGGAAATTGTGTTGTGAAATTGAATCTTCCAGTGTGTTCTGCTTGGTTTAAGAGCTGCAACCACGAGCAATGTAGCATCAGTTTCTGTGGTCTGCTGACTCTGTTAAAATTGTAATAAAAAATGTCATAAGCAAACTTCAACCAGTCTGATTCAGAAAGAGGCACGTACGACCAATTCAAACTGAGAAATTAGTTTTTAACTTACATCCAGAAAGCTAACAAAGAACTCTCTGTCTAATAAGCTGCTAGCATTTTGATTAGGTTTTGCTCTAACAGCAACAAAAACAGATACTCCTCCTGGCTTGCCAACTTCTTTTGTATAATCATCCTGATAATTACCATCAATTTATAGCAAGTATGAAATACACAAAGGTATAAGAAATGAATAGTAATGCAAGAACACAGAGAAAAAGAAGAACACCATTATTTCACATCTCATACAGTTGATAGAAAACATAAAATATCATACTTATTTTGGTAAGATAAGAACAAAAAAATGACATAATTTACTATGACATATTCATATCTCTGAAGGACAAGAAGGACCAACCTTTTCCAGAGATACAACATATTAACTGTTACTAAGATGAAAGAGGAAATCATATTTCAGATAGAAGCAATCAATCACCTGGCATCTGCCCTTCCCGTTCTTGACTATGCAGAAAGGATCACGAAGTCTCGTCTGAACATGGCTACTGTGAACTCCATCTCTTTCTATGTTGAACCTTGGAGTTTTACTACCATCAAAAAATGGATTTGATCCATCAGATATACCATATGGCTTATTTGAAGTAACTACAGTAACATTGATATACTCCATTTCAGCAAATTCATTTTCTCTTTGGTGGTTGTGTCGTTTATGGATGATTGAAGCAGCTATACCCGACATAAATGAGTCCCAAATAAAATAACTTTCTGTATATCACATTCGCCTCAGTTATCAAACAAATGTCTTTAGTACCACAAAGAATTAAGTTCTATATACCTGGATCAGTTATCAAACAAATGTCTTTAGTACCACAAAGAATTTTAAGTTCTATATACCTGGATCGTTACCTTATAGAATTGGTCATTGAACCATGTATCACGAACCATTTTCATCGACTTGAAACAGTATTGTGCTTCATAGGTGTGCTGATTCTTCTCAAATGTCTCAAAAAAGTTTTTGTTCACAGGAATGGTATTAGTGGCATCCAATGGGACAATAGTAATTGGAATGCCCGAATGAATAACCTGCAAGATAATACAATGGTAACAGCTCCTGTTCATTAAGATTAGCAAGATATATGGCTACAAATATCAAAATAAAGGAGTTCACAACTAAATGCGTATGGATACATGTAATACCTGATATCCAGCAAAAGGATCCATAAATATGTTGAACTCTGCATAAGGATTGCTTGTGTAATCTGTAAACAAATTGCCATGGTCACCACATTGTTGAGTTTGGCAAGAGGGACTGGCATTGTCTGGACAGCAACCTTTAGGGTTCTTTGACCTTATGCCACCCCCCATGATGTAAATGTGCTCAACATTTTTCTTTAAACATGGATTACTTAGAAGAAACAAAGCAAAATTAGTATGTGATCCGATAAGAAAAACTACTGTGGGTTCAGCTGAAATTGTTTCAATCATTACTTTCTGAGCTGTTGGCTGTCGAAGAGGAGAATACGTTCTCTTTCCCTGTTTACAATTCCATAAAAATAATTCTTTTTACCAGAAAGAAAACTATTAAAAAGGTGCACAAGGAAAATAAGTAATGATGAGATTACGCTTCATCAAGTCATGTTATTTTGCGAGGAACAAGAACTAATCTTGTGCTAAGCCATTATCAGTATAAAAGCAAGACTATAATTTACGTTCTTTTTTTTTTCCTTTTCCATCAATTAAATCCCATTTCTTTACCAACAGACAATCCCAGCTAGCCTGGTCCCCTATATGAATCCTCTATATCCATTTCGCCTCCATTTAGACCCATCTCATCGCAATATTCCTCAATCAGATCCCATTACATTACCAACGAGAAAAAAAGTAGTAAACTAGTGCCACAGAATCCCTAATAAGTACCTTATCCCAAATTATCATGACACCAGAAACAGACACATTTGAGTGAGGCATGATCCTTTTGCAGTCAAGAAGTTTCTTTCTCCAGCCTTTCCCCTAATCTCCCATGCACCTGCAGCAAGTGCTAAGCGTACTGAGGAAAGACTAGTCACAGGCACAACTTTGGTGTTTGAGTGAAGCAAGAAGAGGCCAAGAGTACTGAGTGAATGGAGGTGACTTAGTCATGAGGAGCCGAAATATGGCAGTTCTTGCTAAAATGAAGCAAGAAATCTTCTGGAAATGGAAAAGATCTATTTTTATAGAAAATGTAAAAGAAAACGGGAAGTAAACAGGAAGATGTGTGATGCATCATTTCTTGAATAGACAATCAAGAAGAGAATGGAACCCCAACCACAAAGAGTTGGAATCAATATGCGGATTGGTAAGTCTAAAATGTTGCAGTATCTTATAATCGTAGTCAAGACTCAAGACACTTGCATTAGAGAATTGAACATCTGTTTCGCACAAACTAAGTAGGCAGGAGGAAGGAAACTGATTGTTTTACTATATCCTAGTTCAGCACTTTGATGGATATAATAAAAACAGAATTACAAGTTATCCTCTACAAATATGATTTTATTTGCGTTCCAGCATGAATAGCTTGTCTATATCTACAATGCAAGAAAATACCTGTGGAAGGAAGCTCTTCCGAAACCCATAATTTGAGTCAATGTCCAGACGTCCTCCACGACCCACAGGAATAGCTTGACTATATCTACAATATCCAGCTGTACCATTTCCCTGAGGAAAACAGTGAGATGTTAAAGCACAGAAAAAGTAGAAAAAGGAAAAGAAATTGCAAATGCATAACCAAACAGTTTGTTTTACATCACTTTTAACTTGCAGAATTGATTGCAAAGTCGAGAACTCAGAAAACCTTTCTTCACCTGATCTATCATAGGCAGATATCCACCAACATTTGGCAAAATGGTACTATCAGGAAGTATTCCACCTTCGCCTCCCACACCAACAGCAATATCATCGCGCCCCATCATGTAAAGAATGTCATACACTTGATTAACAGCATGCCCTGCATCATTCCATGCATTTGTGCTAATAGTTGCTGCCTGCAGCAAAAACAATTCTCAACTAATTTTCTGTACAATCTTGTTTTACGAAATGGTGATACAATTAGCCCAAATTGTCACAGGGGCCTACTATCCGCAAAGACTACTCCAAGTCCAACTATGACCCATAACATGCTTTCAACAAAATAAGTGAAGGTACAAACCCAGAGTCCTTGCTTCGAACAATTTTTGCATGTGTTTTATGAGTAACAGAAAGACTGATAAATATCTTCACAATGAATAGTATTACTATCTTAGCATGATAAATATTTCAAATCATGCCATTAAAACCAAGATTAGCAATCGACAATTACAAATTTAAAAGATCCGAGTACTCAACTAAAGAAGGGAAGAAAAAGTGACTTCTGTTTAAAGAACTTTTCTGATAGAGAGTAAGCAATTACTTCAGTCCACCTATTAAAAGACAGGTAGAAAGAGTGACTCATGGAAAGAAAGTAATCTCAAATGTTGGGAAGAAGAGAGCATCTACAAACTGAAATACAATACTTCATCCCTATTAGGCTTGGCGCAAAATGCAGAATATACCTCAAATCACAAACCTATGCTTTGGTCGAATAAAATGATTACTTTACTTTTAAAAGAAAATGACTCTTGCTTAAAGAACAATTCTATCTAGAGAATGAGAATAATTTACTTCAGTCTCAAAATATGCTCTTAGCACATACACGACCTTTAGCAAGACATAAGGTTTCCTACAACAAACACATTCTACACATACAAATTATTTGAAGTCGAGGGATCAGTATAGCTGATATCCAATCTCAAGAACAAAGGAACAAGAAAGAAAACCATCATTATACAGACTACAATCCTTTTCCTTTTAATTCTTCTTTTTGAGATAACAGTGGTGGCAGGTTAACTTACATTCACCTCGATTAATCGTTGGTTATCTGTTACCTATTGCCAGGAACTCTGTCAATCAAAAGTTAGGCAGATTGAACAATTCACTTAGCGTCTTGTGGTCCCAAGCCTGGATAAAGGAAGAGGGTTGCAGAGGGTCAATAGGAAACAACCTCTCTACCTCATAAATGTAGGAGTAAGACTGCGTACATCTTACCCTCCTCCTTAGACCCCACTTGTGGGATTACAATTGTCTCCTCTAGTAGGATTCAAACCTCCTCGTTCCAAAGTTGTCATTCCAACTTGCCGACTGCTAAGTCAACATCAATTGGGCATGCAAACAACAACTTACTCCCTCTGCTCAAATTTGAATGATGGTATTGGATTGCACTCCAAGTTTAAAAAAGACTATTCATAGGCTAAAATCTAAACATGCAAGAAGTACCTCAAGTTCCATTAGTATCAAACTATACTTAATCTAGTATTTAGAAGGCATAAAACAGGTCATGTAAATTTCTACTAGAGCAAGTCAAATGGAAATGTAAAAATCAAAAAATTTAGTTCCCATTAACTATACAGGAAAAAAGAAAAAACTTGGGAATGACTGAATGAGAGAATATATATTTAACTAGGTAAGGCAATACTGTATTGGAGTATAAACTAAAGTGAAGTGAGAAAGCAAACCTGCAAGTCCATTTCTGATCTATTAAGCTTCAACAGGTACAATAGAGCAAAGATATCATCAGTACCCATATCTGCATCTAAAAGAATTCTACTTGGGGGATGACCCTTTACTCCATTCCACACAAATATTGAAATTATAGTCATCATCATTAGAGCAGCTCTGCCTAAAAATCCCACAAACAGCATTGTCTGTTTCTCTTTCATCACTACAAAAGGTAACAATTTTGATATAGAGAAAGTCTGATTCTTGATTCACTGCACAAAACTAAATGGATAGCACTTCAAAAAAACTAGTTTTTGTTAAGCTGACTCTATACTCCAGATGAGAAAACAATATCTTACTCTGAATTTTAAATTATTTATTCTAATATTTTAGCTATATAGTTTGACTTCATTTATTTTTATTAAAATTATAATGTTTGAATTTGAATACATATGGAAATATTAAGATGCGCATTACATTTAGATATTTGAATATCCTTTTTTAATATTAAGATATTATATTAAAATATTAAATATTAAAACGGTTTGTTTTTTCAACAATTGAAGGTATAAAATTCGTTTTTGTTTTAAAACTAATAAATATAAAATTTAATAAAATATTAAAACGGTTTGTTTTTTCAACATTTGAAGATATAAAATTCGTTTTTGCTTAAAAACTACTAAATATAAAATTGACAAAATGATCTAATGGACCTTGTACTTGTTTGAGTTTGCATTCTGGACCCTTCTACTCATTCATTTGTCAACTGAACCCTTAAACTCAATAAAATATAATATTTTAAATCCTTTTGACCATTGACCTAACATATGTGGCATTAATGTTATTGAGCTGGAAAAACACATGTTTGCACGCGTTTTAAAGCGAGTAAAACCAATATTTTACATTTAAAAATATTAAAAAAAAAATTTAAAAATAATAAATTTAGAAGAAAGGAAAAAAATAGAAAAAAATACCAAAATCCTAAACTTCTTCTTCGAACCTCCCCCCCCCCCCCCCACACCTAGCCAACCGTCTCCCCCTCCCTCCACTCCTTGTTCTTCTTCAGCCCCCACCCTCCTGCTACTTTTTTCTTCTTTAAGCTCCTTCTTCTTCGAAAATCACCCCCACCCCCCAAACAAAAACCCACTTCTCAGACCCACCCCCTGCCCCACCCCACCCCTCCAAATAAATCCCCAACCCCAATATCTACTCAGATAACACAATCATTTATTTTTCTTTATAAATTGCATCACCTATTTTTTTTTGTAAATTATATTTTTTTCCATAAAAATAGATATACATATAGAAAAATAAATATTTTTGAAAAGAAACGAAAGAGATAAGAATTTTATTATCAATTGTTTTGATTATGAGGTTGTCGTAGCAATTATTTGATCTATTTTTTTGGTTTTGTGGCAGAAAATTATAATGACGGGTGGATCTATAAATTATTTGGTTGAGAAAGTATTGAGAGAGGGGAAAGTGGGTGTTGTTGGGTTGAGGGTGGGGAGTACAAAGAAGAAGAAAAGAAAAGGGTGAAAATCATTTACCCTCCCCAACTTTGGTTTAAAAATCAAACTCCCCTCTCAACTTTGAACAATAGTCATTCTCCCCCCTTTATCCTATTTATCTTTTTTAAATGCCTACTTTACCCTTACTCTATTACTAATATTTATTTTTCTTTACTTCTTTAAAATCATGATTTTTTTTTTTTAAATGTATATAGTAAATTTTGTTTAGATAAAATAAATATTAGTTTTAGACAAAAAAAAGTGAAAAATATTAATTTAGCATATAAGCTAATAACGTTCTAAATAAAATAAATGAGCATAATAATAACAACAACAACATACCCAGTGTATTCCCACACAGTGGGGTCTAGGGAGGGTAGAGTGTACGCAGTCCGTACCACTACCTCCGAGGTGAGATAGAGAAGTTGTTTTCGATAGACTCTCGGCTCAAGACAAAATACAGTCCAGAAATGAATGTAAAAAAGGATAAAAGATAATAAGGAGCAACACAATAATATATAGTAACAAATCAATACTACCACAAGATAATACTACAAGTGATCTATCCGAAACAACATATATCAATAAGAATCCAAGAACAAAAAATTACAAGCATAGCACTACAAGTACTAATAAGGACAACACTCATATCTACTTGCATGAACTCACTCCAACCTCCTAACGTTCTATCCTAATTCGTGTTCGCCACACCTTCCTGATAATCAAATGACAAATAATAATAACTTTATAAATATATTTCGATGCATGCAATATAAAAATAAGTAATAAAAATGGAGATATATTTTATAACAAGTTAATTCCTAAAATTTACTTATATTGTAAGTAAATTTTAATTTATAATTTAGATCATCTCATTAATGTCAATCAAAACTCATTTATCTATATAAAAAATAGAAAATACAGTACAAATAAAACTTAAATATACACACACATACATATATAATACTTAATGCATGTAATAAAATAACATTCATAAAAATACTTTACCTTTTGTGACAAATTTATAAAAGGATTATTCTACTTATAACATTAATGAATTTAAATAAAATAAATAAAGAACTGAGTAAAATAAACAAATAATATATAATATTATTATAAAAATATAGTATATAGATGGAGATTACAAATGTCAAGGGTAATATAGACATTGTATAGGAAAAGGGGGTGGGGGGTGGGGTGGAGAATGTCTACTGTTTATAGTTGAGGGGGGAGTTTGATTTTTAAAATAAGGTAGGGGGGTGTAAACGATTTTCACCCGAAAAGAAAATGAGGGGGTGGAGGGGTGGGGTCCTTCTGTTTTTTCCTATTTTTTTTTTACAAAATGTTATTTATTCTTTATATATATTTATTTTTAATATGTAATTTCTTATGTGTCATTTAAAAATGACGTGGCATTCCACGTGTAGTCGATTGTATTACACTCACGTTAATCAGATGAGAAAAGAGTTTAAAATATTGTGTTTCGATGGGTTTAAAGGTTCAATTGACAAAGAGGTAAGTAAGATGATCCGTAATACAAAAACATACAAGTACAGGGGTCTATTGGACTATTTTGCCTATAAAATTTAATTTAATAGTATATCGATAATATATTTTTAAGAACCTACATGGTGGTTACTAGTTGATCGTGAAGATGGCTAGAGGTGGCGGTTCTCTGTGTTGATTAGGGATGGTGTTGACAGTAGTAATGTTGTCTGTAATAGTTAGTAGTGATGGTGGCCGACATTAGTGTTGATGATGGTAGTTGATGGTGATAACTAATGGTGATGGTGAATGAGAATGATGGTTAGCTATATATAATGGTGACTAATAATAGTCATTAGCAATAATGATTTATGGTTGTTGTCGTAATAATGATTTGCTGTGATGATTGTAAATAGTGACTAGTGTTGGTGATAGCTTATTGTAGTGATTGACAATGATGGTGGTTGTGGATGAGTATGGTGGTGGTGAGTGGTGATAGTTGATAATAATAATAGGTGATAAATGAATGAAATTGGTGAACTGTCATCTTTGTGAAAATCTTTGAATAAACATTTTAATAATATTAGAACTTTATTACAAATATTAATACTCGGGTTTATTCAGTCACCTTAAGTGATTAAAATATAAAAAAAAGAAAAGCACTTAATAATTAAGACCCGAATGCTTAAGATTCAAACCCAAATTAAAAAAATTAATGACTCTGATATAAATGATTAAGATTAAGTCATTTGACAAATAAATGAAACCTAAGTGCAAGTTCTATAGATAATTACTTTAGCTAAGAATGTATTTGCAATCTTCCGAGGATATATCAACATACATATGTGAAGCTTGAATATTTGATAGCTAATGTATTTGCAATCGTCCTCATATACTATTGAGTCACAAGGGCTAAACAAGTTTCTAAAAGGTGATTTATGTATGGATTACCAAGACAAAGCTTAATCTATAACGCAAGAGTACTCGAAAAAAGATAATTAAACAAGGGTAAAACGGTAAATATGCTAAGTTCAAAAGGTTATACGTCATATGTCCTTCCATTTAGGGGTGTTCATCGTTCGGTTTGGGTCGCTTTCTGATTAAAACCAAAACTAAACTAATTAAGTCGGTTTTTAAAATTCTAAAATCAAATCAAACCAAATAAAATAAAATCCATCAGTTTGGTTCGATTTTTCAATTTATGATTAGCTAATGATAAATTGATAATAGTAAAACACCGGGACATGAGACAACTATTTCAAATGAACGTTAGAAATCAATAAATTTCTCTCTACTATGAGTAGATTCATATAAAAGATGAATGTATATGAATCTTCTATTATTTTTCAACACTATTTCGAAGTTTTAGCATGTTTAAGTTGCATAACTATAGAGGTTCTTTCACATCACATGTCTAACATCCATAGAAGCAATATACAACTTTAAATAGAATAGTCAACCCTTAAAAAATCAAAATGGCAAGCCATTGAAGGGTAGACGAATGTCTTAGCAAAGAAAATTAAAACTAACAATACAACACACCACATATATACAATTAGATAATTCGACTTAAGAGTGTTGAGTTTGGACATATTTTTTAAGAAAAGAGATTTAAAAGTGTTGTAGTGCATCTGAAATACGTATACTAAAACCAAATTAATGATTAAAAAGTATAAAATATTTACAATTATTTATGAAAAACTAATATTATATATTCAGATAATTATAAAATTTATATATAATAATTTATCGGTTCGATTTAGTTATTTTTTCAATTTTTCTTAATAGAACCATAACCAAACCAAATATTGTCGGTTTTTAAAATTTAAAACCAAACCAAACCAAATGTCGGGTTTTTTAGTCAGTTTTGTTTGGTTTGCAGTTTGATTTGGTTTTTAACCAAAACATGAACACCCCTACCTCCAAATAGTGATAAACAGCATTGACCTGTGAACGTCTGCTTAGGAAAACAAATGAACAGTTTCTCTAACTAAACTAAAGTTTGTTCTTTGTTTTTCCATTATGGACTTGGATATTTAATAGGATATGGAAAAAATGAATCCAAAAATTGCTATTGCATCTCCAAATCTAAATTCACACACCTAAAAGTAAAGAGGGTGAAATGTAAATGAAACTATTTTCCATAATCTTTCATAAAATTTTCAATAAACACCTGTAATATCAACTCATTAGAATCACAGTACAATACCCCCTTTTCACATAATAGTGAGTATGCCCAACTAGGCAACCATTAGGATTTGAACTCACTGACATTAAATACAGTTCTACCTATTGGCGCCATTGGACTATCCGATGGGGACAACCAGAGTACACGAGCATAGGTGTAACATGTCGATATGCAGAAAGAACATGGACAGGCTTGAGCTTTGCAAATTTCGATCTGTGTACTCCAAAAACATCTTTCTGCATGCTGCTAGCTAGTAGCAAATTAAGATCGCCTATATCGTCTGGCTCGCGGCTTCACTGGCGATGGGCTTGTACCAGTACCAGGAAACTCCCAGTTAGCAATGATACCGTCCCATGCAGAGCTAACGAGCATAGGGTAGTAAGGGTGCCAGTTGCAATCTCTCACAGGCTCCTGATGGTAATCAAGTTTTGCAACCTGAGCTCCACTCACCTACAAATGGATCAACGAATGAAATACATGATGGTATCCAAGATTTTATCAAGTCCCTCGCTTCCAAGACACAATTTAATGCTCCCAAAATACGACATGCGCAAGCTAGCCCAGACACCACACATCATCCAAAAAAAAATTAAAAAAAATGCGGGATGTGCAGCTTGACCTTCATATTATATTATATGAAGCATATACGGCACTGGAAGCGACTATATGAAAGGGCATAGTAGACATACAATTCATGGAAAGAGTGATGTTTTTTCTTCATGCTCAAACTACCTAATCAAATGGAAATTGTCCGAACCCTGACTAGCAAAATTTTTTCTCTCATTGATCATCAAATTAAATACATAACATTTCTTAAGCTAATCTTTGCCTGTTTAATCATCAAGTTAGAAAAAAGGGAGTTCAAGATGCTCCCAAAATACGACATGCGCAAGCTAGCCCAGACACCACACATCATCCAAAAAAAAAATAAAAAAAATGCGGGATGTGCAGCTTGACCTTCATATTATATTATATGAAGCATATACGGCACTGGAAGCGACTATATGAAAGGGCATAGTAGACATACAATTCATGGAAAGAGTGATGTTTTTTCTTCATGCTCAAACTACCTAATCAAATGGAAATTGCCCGAACCCTGACTAGTAAAATTTTCTCTCATTGATCGTCAAATTAAATACATAACATTTCTTAAGCTAATCTTTGCCTGTTTAATCATCAAGTTAGAAAAAAGGGAGTTCAAGACCATAGTTCCTGGTTCCACCAGTCTCTCAGATTATCAAAAAAAAAAGGGCAGCCCGGTACACTAAAGCTCCTGCTATGCGCAGGGTCCGGGGAAGGGCCCACCACAAGGGTGTATTGTACGCAAAAACTAATTGGCCTTGGCAGATTCAATCACTCAAAAGTTGCAGAAACTTCAAGCTACAAGCAGAATGCATGTATCAAAGTCCACAAAGCACTTGGCAGATTGAGACAAACAATTCACTAGCTAATGAAGCTACTATATCAGCTTATGATGTATGCAGCAATAAAGTAGGATATTGAAAAGAAAAAAGAGCAGATCAAATAAGGGTATAAAACTCCAAGCATACCACATCATAGATATAGACAGAAGAATCATTTGAACATAGTTTCTCAGATTATCAAGCCATCACTAATTGGCCTAAACACTAATATATCAGCTTATGATGTATGCAGCAATAAAGTAGGATGTTGAAAAGAAAAAAGAGCAGATCAAATAAGGGAATAAAACTCCAAGCATACCACATCATAGATATAGACAGAAGAATCACTCGATCCAGTGTAGATGAACTTTTGCCCTGTGCTGCAAATTAAAACTTTTGCAGATTAGACGACTGTTCTACAGAAGGCATCAAATACCAGAATCAATCACCGAAGCAACACACTATAAAAACACGACTCACAGGGGGTAATAGAATCATGTATCATGATAAAACTAGTCATTACTAAAAAATGCCGTAATTCCTATTTAACTGTTGATTATACCAAGCAAATATTGGACATTGGTCTTAGGTGAAGATGTCTCACAAAAAACCCATGAAGTTAAGAACATCAATACAAGAAACAAAAATGATGCCAATTACAGGACACTAGACATCAACTGAACACCTCAAAAACTTGAACATTCAAAAATCTGAAATTTCTTGAGCCGCTGCAGAGAAAAAATTATGATATGCAAGGCTATTCCAAAGCTGACAAATTATATTGAACAAAGGCAAGTAAAGTTGGCTAAAATTTTTAATCAGAAACATGTTTAGCAAAGAGAAACTTGTCAGGTATTACGAATACCATGACCACCAACCTATGTGCAGGAGAGAAATAACAGCGTATACGGGTGCGCAAGACTGAGTGGCCTTTATAAGTAGCCAATGACAGGTCATGTGGGTTTCTCTTGTTTCTAACATGCTCCGGGTAGTCCATCCATCTGTAATCCCAGTCATAACTTCTAGGCCTTGGGGAGCTACATAAAAGAAAATAGCCATATTAGCTGTGCCAATGAGATCTTCTTTGGACTCGAGTGGCAATCATTATAGAACAATTCCAAACAACTTAAACCAATAAACCCATGCTCTGCGCAACAATAACAACAACATACCCAGTATGGGGGGTCAGGGGGCGGTAGAATGTACGCAGTCCATACCACTACCTCAGAGGTGAGGTAGAGAGGCTGTTACCGATAGACCCCCGGAAATAGTCATGGAAGGTATTCGCTCATGACTCAAATGCACTGATTAGTCATGCAAAGCACTATTGGATAGGGAAAAAAACCACTTCAAGCACTCATTATGTCTACGGGAAGGGGAAAGGAAGATGTGGCTTGGAAAAAGTAGGAAAGGGGGATGGACAGCACAAAACAAAGAAAAGAAAAAAAAGGAGAAAAAAGGATCAAGTGAGACATACTAATTAATGTTAGAAGACATTTTCCTTATATCCCAGAGTTTGATAGCCTGATCTTTCCCATTTGAGATAAGATACCGTCCATCTCCACGAGTGTCAATATATGTAATGCCTTCTAGATGTCCAATGAGAATCCCAGCTGCTTGCCCTCTGGTACCAAAGCAACGCCTGTCCCACACCTGAATATATGATCAAGAGCCCTTTCTCAATCAAACAGCTATACACTTGCAAATTCTAAGAAAAGAGACACCATCAGCATTTCAGCTGTCCATGAGAATCCTAATGAATCCTCCAAAGCTAGTTAAAATCAAGCATTTTTTAACAACTTACCTGAATCATTAAGGGTTAACAACAATAACAACATATACCCATTGTAATCCCACAAGTGGTGGGTTTGGGGACGGTAGGACGTACGCAGATAGACCCTCAGCTCAAAAGAGAATATAACAAAGCAGGGTTGCACGAAACTATGACAGCAAAACAGCAAAAACAAAGCAAATGTAGCAACAAACAATAATACACATTGGAGAACAAGAAACTACGTGACTACTAAATACTACAATACTACAACTAATAAGGGGGAGACAAGATGAGGCTAGCCCTCTGCCTCTCCCACATAAATGCGACAACACTCGGCTACTGACCTTCTACCCTAATCCTCGACATCCATACCTTCCTATCTAGGGTCATGTCCTAAGTAAGCTGAAGTTGTGTCATTTACTGTCTAACCACCTCCCCTAGTTCTTCTCCGATCCACCTCTACCTCTCCTAACTCCTGCTAGGCTGCTACAACCAACCTCTCACACTTCCTTACTGGCGCATCTGTGCACCTCCTCTGTGCATGTTGAACCATCTTAGTCTCGCTTTCCTCATCCTGTCCACCAGGGAGGTCACTCCTACCTCTCCCGATATAACTTCGTTCCCAATAATATCTCTCTTAATATGTCCACACATATAGCATCCTCATTTGACATCTTCGCTACATTCATCTTCTGAACGTTCTTGATTGACCAATACTGTGCCCCATACAACAATGTTAGTCTAATCACCATTTCATAGAACTTAACTTTAAGCTTTAGCGACACATTCTTATCGTACAAAACCGTAGATGTGAGTCTCAATTTCACCCATCCTGCTCCAATACGATGTGTGACATTATCATTTATCTCCTCGCATCCTTGAATTATGGATCCAAGATACTTGAAGCTTTGTCTCTTGGGTATGATTTGTGCATCAATCTATACTTACACCTCCTCCTCATGTGTTACGTCACTAAACTTGCACTCTAGGTACTCTGTTTTGGTCCTGCTTAACCTAAACTCTTTAGACTCTAGGATTAATCGTCAATCTTATAGCCTATTGTTGACTCCACCGCGCATCTCGTCAAACAATACTACGAATAACACACCACGACACCTCCCCTTAATATGTCGAGTGCATTCATCCATCACCAAGGCAAATAGGAACAGACTAATTGTTGATCCCTAGTGCAATCCCATTATGACCGAAAAGTGTGATAAGTTTCCTCCCATTATTCTAACCCGGGTCTTGTATACATTGTGTATGTTGAGCTGCCAATTATATGGTATTTTGATGATTGATAAACAATATACAAGTGACTATCTATTTACAAGAAATAATGAAGAAAGAAGTACAAGAACAAGGTTCTTAACCAATCTCCAAAAGAAACTGATAAAGCCGCAACATTGAAGAGGAACTAGTCCTTTAGACAACAAACCGAAGAATTGGAGACTATTCAAAGAAGTTATTTGAAGCAGACTTGGAGAATTGGTATTAAGACTTAATTTAACTCTTCAAGGAACTGGAGTTCAAGTTATGGAAACATTACCATAGATTGAACACATGGAATTATCTTGCAATTAGGAGAAGTTAGTCGTATACGCGTGAAGATGAAATCCAAGTCAAACAAGGATTGATTTCTTGGGAAGTCTTTTAACCAAGACTTGGTTGGATTTGGAGAACTACAAGCAGCTACTTACTCATATAAATACAACATGTCAAAAAGCTTTGGAGCTTAACCACAACCAAAGAGAGACGATAGTAAAAGCAGAGTCTACACAAAAACTCTCAAAAGAAGTCAATTGTTACAACAAAAGATCCCATTCCTATAAAGTTACAAGTTATATCTTGTTGTTCTTGAGTTGTAATAGCTAGATTCTTATGGTTACAAAATAAGATCTTGATATTCTTAGTTGATTGTAATAGGTGTTCTTATTTGGAGCATTCCAAATACTTGGAGATCCACTGAGTAGAGTCATTGAAGAGCTAAGAGAAAGAGCCCATTAATTGGGAGAATTGTTGAGGGTAAAGGTTGGGAACAACTACTTAGGTGTACAAAGGAGGTTGTTAGCTTAAATTGCTCGAGTTTAGTGATGAGATTTGGGGAAATCCTACAAGAGGTAGTACATGATTTGTGCCTCCCTTAAGAAAGGAGTTTCCCGCATGAAAATACTTGTATTGATTTACTTTTTCCGCACTTTATCTTCTTGCATAGTTACTCAAAGAACCAGTACATGTCCTTAATTGCCCTAATGTAAGTCGGGACACCTCTAGACTCCAAACATCTCGAAAGGAAATCCCTAGGGGCATTATCGTATATCTTCTCTAGGTTGATGAACACTATGTGTAATTATTACTTCTTATCCCTATAATGCTCCAACAATCTCCTGTAATTGATAGCCACGACATGAGTCCGAATTAGTTTTCACAGATAGATACATCCTTCCTCATCCTCATCTCGTCCATCCTCTCCCAAACTTCAGTATGACTTAGTACCTTGATACTCCTATAGTTGCTACAATTCTGAGTCCCATGCTTGTTCTTGTACAACGACACCATTGTACTCCATGTCTATTTTTTGGCATTTTAGCTGTCCTCAAAATGACATTAAACAAACTAGTCAACCACTCCATATCTGCCTTGCTTGCGTTCTTCTAGAGATCCACTGGCATCTCGCTTAACCTGATCGCTCTTCCCCTCCTCATCTTATGAATAGCTTTTTTAACCTCCGCAGCCTTTATGCATCTACAATACCCAAAATCTCTACGACTCTCGAAATGCTCTAACTTCCCTAACACAATATCCCTATCCCCTTCTTCATTCAAAAACTTATGAAAATACGTCTGCTCTATCTAATGTGCCTCATCTACCAACACTTCGTCATTCTCATCCTTGATGCACTTCACTTGGTCCAGGGCACAGTTCCTCTTGTTTCACACCTTGCTGAGCCTATACAACTTCGTATCTCCGCCTGTGCCCTCTAGCTCTTCATACAAGTGCTCAAAAATTGTCATTTTAGCCGTTGTGACCTCTAGCTTCACTTCTTCCTCGCCGTCTTATACTCTCCCTGCTCCTCTTGTCCTCCTCATCTAAGCTTTCCACTAACGGCGTTAGCCTTCTTGGCTTCCATTTTCCTTGGACCTCTCCATTTCACCACCAATCCCCTCTATGCCCACCTAGGCAACCCCTCGAGACTCCTAACACCTCTCTAGTTACTTCCCTGATGCAGTCAGTCGTCTTTGCCCACATGCTATTTGCATCCCCGATACTCCCCCAAGCAGTGGCGGAGCCAGAATTTTTACTAAGGAGTGTCAAAACATAAAGAAGTAAATTCACGAAAAAATCAAGAGATGTCAATACATAATATATATACATAAAAAAATATTTTTTTCTAGCTGTATAGTGTAATTTTCCGACGAAGGGGTGTCGATCGACACCCCTCAAGCATATGTGGCTTCGCCACTGCCCCCAAGCCCATATAGCCACCAACTTCTCTCCAATCTCCGGAGCTTTGGCTTCAATCAGGCCTCCCCATCTAATCATTAAGCGTACGATATTAGCGATATTACAAACACCATGAGTAAACAGAACTATAAAAGACAAAAGGTTCCATATGACCCATATTTCTAAATTTTAACAGAGAACAACATCTTGAAATATACTTCACTACACAGCCATTTTTCCAGTCCGGGGTCGGTTAACTAACGGAAGAAGTTGGCCAGAAAATGGTCAGAAGAAATGAATAAGTCAATCAAAAAGTTGAATAAAACTTACCTTACACAGGCTATCATCGCTTCCTGAATATATGAGGTGTCCAGTTTCATCAGCAAAGCATACAGCATTAACATCAGACTGCAATGAAAAAGCCAACAGAATTACAATATGCTTGCGCTTCTGAGTTGGGGAAAATCTAAGAACCTGAAAGAGCAGATGCAAGACGTCTATTTTAACACGTGATGCATATAGTATTACGCATAAGACACCCACTTCATAAGTTCTAAGCACCAGAAAGCCAACTTTAGTGGATATTTTGGTCAAACTTGTTAGTAAGAGTTCTTGAGGAGATTAACTTCTTGAAAGTTATTCAGAAACGTAGCACAGCAAGGTAAATTCTCATGCTACCAAACAGTTCTATTCTGATATTCTAGGAACTTCCTTGTTATACTGAGCAAATAAATCAACATTAAATCCGTGAGTCAGAAGTTCCAGGATCATGCTAAAATACTAATGTCCTCTTTCAGGAAAGTGATTGGGTGAAACCTCTCGGATCAGCAAGAAAACAGAAAGAAAAGTAACTTACTAAGAAGAAATGCAACAAAAAAAAGGAAATAGTCATAAAAATATATACAGAGATTCTAAGAAGTAAGAACCATTTCTCAGGTCAGTGGTAATTAACTTTTGTAGGCTCAGTTCTTTCCCTCACCAAAAGAAGAGGGAAAATAAATTATAAATTAGATATAGCATACATATTTTGAGAAGGAAAGCTAGACTAAAAAAAGTAATGACCTTAAATCACCTGATGATGGAAACATTATTTCAAGATACCTAATTCAGGGGCATACCCAAAGAAATTTAGATTTCACGAGAAGACAAACTTATAAAAATACATCATATGAAGATGATATCAAAATGGTTAGTCAGCCATATCTTCTATTACTAGAGAAGAATATTATAATACCATATGAGCTGGAATTTGGAGA
The DNA here is from genome assembly GCA_031232105.1 of Capsicum rhomboideum. Lineage (NCBI taxonomy): Eukaryota > Viridiplantae > Streptophyta > Magnoliopsida > Solanales > Solanaceae > Capsicum > Capsicum rhomboideum. The sequence continues at coordinate 109,589,935 of CP124719.1, read as the reverse complement.
CTTAGCCTTTTTGCTTCAAGATCATAAACATATATTGAAGTGTCGCTGCTGCCAGCAACAAGTTCTCGCCCATCAGTAGAAAATTTCACAGAGAATATTCCAAATGTATAATCGTCATCATCGGTAGGGGAAGAAAATTCCAGGCCTTCATGAATTTCCTGCAGAAAAAGAGGAAATACCAAATAATTAACATACACCAAAGCTCACAAACTATTTTCTCAAAAGTTATGCTTTCATGGTAATGACTTGAACCAAGTCAAGATGGGTGACCATATCATCAAGGACCAGGTAGCCTCCTTAAATTGAACTTCCAGACAAATACAGCTAAAGGCCCAAAGCTCATCTACCAAAGTACTAAACCCTTTTGTAAAGCAGCTATCCATCTATAGGAGATCTAAGGAGGACTACTGGGTCAGATTTCTGTACAACAGCTTCCCATTAGAAGATCTAAAGAGGGGTCAGCTACCCACTAGACCTTCAAAACTAATTTGCTTTTGATCACAAGATTCGGAGAACTAGTAAAAACATTTTTAAGGCACTAAATGAATATTAACTGTGTGGAATTATACTGGTTATGTTGTTGTTACACGAAAATTAACTAGAAATTGATCTAAAGTATTGCTGAACTGCAAGGTATTAGATACTCTCATCATGTGGTTGATGATCACTTTGCCTCTTTTAGAAATAGTGAGAAGAATTGAAGTGCCAAATGAGGCATGGATGTCCACGATACCACAACAAAAAGCAAGAAACTTTTGTTATTTGTCCTACATCCCATCATTGATTTGCCTAGTATGCAACAAAACCAAAAGGGGTGATATACGAGGCTTCAAATTATGCATAACCGAAGTATGAAATCGTAGAATTCAGTTTTCTTGGTGTATTTTTCACTTTACTAGTCTCGCAAATTCAAAAGAAAGTTTAACATTAATACTATCACACATACAAACTCCTTTATTACTACATGAAGTCTTGATATGGCTATCAAAAACCTAGATTGACACTTGAGGTCATTGACGATAGGAGTTCACTATGACAATCATGATATACAACATTTCATACCCAATGAATCCCTTAAATAAGACCTCCAATTGCATGCCCAATGGAAATCATAGTGGCACTACTACTGCCCTAAAACGAGGCACAACATACCACATCTTGCTGAACCAACTAATAGAACAAGATGTACAGGATACATTAAATTGGCATCATCACTTCAGATTTTTTTTTAAATACTGGTAAACTTATTTCCTCTGTATTTGAAATCTATAGTCATTTATCATCAAGAAATTCACAGGAGTACCCATGAATGATTTCTATGATATCAAAAAGTGATAGAATAGTGAAACAAAGATGCAGGATATGTTAACATATTATAGTCTACATGTTTCGACATAACAAGTAAAACATACCGTAACATTTGCAACAGACTGTTTCATACCAGATCCAACATCAACAATATGGACAATGGGTGAAATACTGGAATAGACCTGTGTTCAACACATAAAAACCAACTCAGAAATGTGACAGTGGAAAACCATGGCGGACTTGATCCTGTGTTCACCAAATTCAACAAGTTAAAGTTGCATCGTATATTAAGAGCTTGTGATAATGTCCGTCTGAAAGAATCTTTCGTGATGTAACAAGAAAAACAAAGCTTATTCTCAATGTTACAGACTCTAGTAGTCAATTCTATTGCCTTATGCAAGAAAACCATATTTACAGAGTCAAGAAATACGTAAGTATCTTTTAGCTGATTCTTGGAAACATAAGAACCAACCAAATCCCAGTTATAACCATATGGACAAGGACTAATTATCCACAAAGCCATGTAAAACATCACGAACTTACAACAAAACGCTGGTCGGGAGAAAGCGACGTGTCAGTGATTGTCCATCTTAAATGTTTTGCTCTAATATCCTTCTGGATTTTCCAGCCTTGATCAACATTATATATTCTAATATGACTTTCCTGTTTACAGGAAAAACAATAAGATCATAACATGACAATGGTCACGAAATACAGCTAAGAAGTAGAAAATTCATCTACGTCGATCAAACCTGAAATCCAGCAACAAAAAGAGAACCATCTGTTGAAAACTGTGAAACATAAGCACAGCTCCTCATTTGATCAACTACAGAAGGACCATTTGTTGGAAGATACCGGCTTAGCAGATGACAACAGTCTGATGATGAAAATCTTCCTCTACCACTATAATTCCCTTCTCTAGCAGCCAACATTTTAACAGGTGAAACTGGTTTATTCCCCTTTTCAGGAAGCAGCAGCTGTCTCATTCTGTCATGGGGGTTTGATCTTTTCTTTGTGAGTTGGGAAATTTCATGATCAAGAAAACTTTTTCCCCTATCACCTCTTTGATCATTAAGTTTTATCCCATCTCCCCTTGTACTTTCACAAGCAACCAAGGACCTCCTAGACCTGCTCATGGTATGTCTATTTTTTGTCAATTCCCTCCAAAGTGCATAGCTTACCAAATTCTGAAAAAACAAAATTTTAATAAGAGACCTTAAATGGGCACTCAGATCAAACAAGTGAGGGAAAACAAGACTTATTGTACCAATTTCTTGATAGGACTAATTAAGCCTAAGCCAATTCCAGAAAATGATGATAGAAAGAAATTAGGTACCTTAGAATTGAGAAGGATTTGCGTGCAGAATCCAACAAGTGAACTGAAATGTTTGATTTAGTTGGAGAGTATTTTATTGTAGAAATGTTTGACAAAGGGAGATTGGTGACGGTTTGTGTATACGTGGAAGTAGAAGGTCTACTCCTGTAAGTTGGAAAATCCGCAGCACCTACTCATTCCACTTTTGCGATATATTAGACACAAAATCCTATGTCTAATTTGGATCATCACCATATACTCCCTCCCCAAATCCCTTCACCATTATTCCTAAAATAGATTTTATTTTTACGTATTACAAACTCCATTTTGTTTTACTTTCACTCTTATATTAAAAATAATTATTTTAAATTATTTATCTAATTTATAAAATTAAAAAAAAATATATTATATTTTTTTTATTTCTATTCTTAGTATTAAATATCAATAGAAAAAAATAATAGTCAAATTTAGAATTTTAAAGCATCACTAATAAGATTAATTTAGTACAATATACTCATAATTAAAATCTTATAAAGGGTGTGTCAAGTCAACAAAGACCAAGTAAAATAAAACGGAGGGAGTATTTTTAACATATCAAAAAAAGATAATTATTTCCTCCATTTCAAAAAGAATGACCTATTTTAACTTGGTACAGAGTGTAAGAAAATAAAGATGATTTTTGAATCTTGTAGTACTAAATTAAAATTATATCCAATGTACCAAAATGCCTTTTAATCTTGTTGTTTAAACATGACACTTGAAAAGTTGGAATTAAAATATTGCTAAAAAAAAGGGGTCATTCTTTTTTAAACAGACTAAAAAAGAAAGTATGTCATTCTTTTTAAAATGGAGGAAATATTTTTTTATATTTTACCTTAATATTAATTACATATTCTCTAAATCATTATCCAATACATATTACTCCTTCCGTTTCCTTTTATTTGGTTTTTGTGACACACCCCTTAAAAAATTTAATTAGGAGTATATTTTGTTAAATTAACCTTATTAATGATGCTTTGAACTTTAAATTTGACTATTATTAATTTATGTAGTTATTTAATACTAAGGATAAAAAAAAATAATATAATAAAATTCTTTTGATTTCATAAATTGGACAAGTAAATTGAAAAAACTATTTTTAATACAGAGGCCAAACAAAATAAAACGGCAAAAATACTACACATCATTAATAGAGATAGTGTGACAAAATAATCATATTAATTATTATTTTATTAATGAACGTGTTAAGTCTACATGTGACAAAATAAAAATAAATGGAGGGAGTATTCATTATATTAGCACAAATTTTATATTTTTAATTTAAATTATTAAATTAAAAATTACAATCAACTATTTACATATAAGATCACATACTTTACTTTATGAGGTGTCATTTGATTCATTAACTTTAAATCTTACCAGTTTTTCTTTTAATTTAAACCAGTCTTTTAACAACAACTATCAATATACGATTATTCTTAATATAATATATGTAAAAGTCCATAAAAAAGTAGTAACAAACAATAATCCTAAGTTTAATTACCTTTCGTCAATATTATTTTTCTTTCAAAAGAATTTTACGCTCCTTAAAAAATATATTCATTAAATTTAATTATAATATTTTCATTATCTCAATTTACGTGACATCTTTTTTTTTTAAATCTAAAAAAAAGGCCATTTTTTTATTTAACAACTATTTAATAACACTATCTTCATATATTTTACCATTTTGGGTTCCACTTAGAGGCTTTGTAGACAATGTAAAATTATCAGTCGTAGTTACAGTTCAGTTGTCTATATTAATAGTGTGTCCAGTGGACTAATATTGTTTATATACATAGTCCATTAGTATTGTTTATGATTAGTAATTCTTTCGCTTAGTATAGGTCAGTTGTATAGAACATGCTCATACAGTTCTTATCCATTATGTCCAGGCTTGGCGCTTGACAACATGAGCTACAAAAAATAATGAAATCACTTTCTCTCCTTTATGATTATGCCCACTAATTATCATGCATTTCGATATTTTTATTTTAATATTAAAATATACATATCGACCAATAGTGACCAACATTTGATATGTACACCAAATCTAATAATTTTATTTCAAGAGTTACAGATCAAATGAATATATATATATATATATATATATATATATATCACTTAATCATAATCAACAAGCAATTCTATATACACTACACATGTTTTGTATTAATTGATTTGATATAAATATCAAATGTTGAACCACAACGATAAGGGTCTTCCTATATGTCTTTGGCTTGGACTAAGGAGGCGTATGGTATACTAGAGAAAATACTATGCATATTCATGATATATTATTTAATTCTTTGCTTGATATGATTTTCAACTTATGTATAACTAATACAGATTATACACCTTATTCAGTATTAAAGGGTCTGTAACTAATATATAACAATCATGCTATTAATAGTATGATAATTATTAATACATATATAAACATAATTAAAGATAAAACTGTTCTTAGTACACCAAACTAAACAACAGAATAATCTTAGAATTACTAATACTCCCTATTAGTCTTATCAGACGACCCTAAAGCGCTAAAATAAGCCAATATAGTCCAACAAATGAGTGGATTTTGGATTTGGTAAAGCAGGGTCAAGAAATGTTTTTTTTTCTTCTAAATGCAGTTTTTAAATCCATCTTTCATTCAACAACATATTTTCTTTTGGCTACATTACAACACAGATCTAAGAAAAAAACCATTTGCTACAAAACCTAGAATAAAATCTACACTGTCGAATTCCCTTGTTGGGATATCCCGGGTTTGGTACAAGATGGAAGTTTCCACGGATTCCATTCCTTCTTTTGTTTCTCCATTGTCAAAAAATTTGAACCATTTCTCGATTTATGCGTGTCATCCGTGGTCCTTCTAGTTGGCTAAACTACATTGTGAAATTTCCGGTCAAGAATATGTGCATCTACTTCCATGAATTGATGATGGCCTGAATTTCCTCTAATGTTTTTCCCTTTGTTTCAGGCACTACCTTTGCTACAAATAGTACAGTGAGTACAGAGAATCCAGCATATAGCATAAATGTACCTGAAAATTCCAAAAAATAGTTTAAAAAAATCAGTCAAAAGAAAAGCCTAAAGGGTGTTACAATTTTCATATATGCAAAGCATGTGGAAAATTACCAGTGGCTGTCCAGGCCATGAGGAAACTGAAAGTGTAGGAAACAGCCCACGCGCCCAACCAATTCACTAAGACTACCAGGCTTCCAGCAGCACTTTTTACATGAATTGGGAATATCTGCAATATTAGACCAGAAATTTATAAATTATTTCAAGAATGTTCCAAGTATATTTGATATAACAAATGTATATCGTGCTCAACCTTATGTCAAATAACCTCAGACTAATCGATAGGATGATGAATACTACGTAATAGATAGAGCACTACTTTAGAACGGCTCTTCTACTATAAAGCAACAGATGGAAGACGGGCATTGCTTTTGGTTCGAAAGGAATACAATAGATGAATAGTCATTCGCTATAAAATTATTTATTTGAATATCCTATTTCCTATCAGACTAAGCATAAAAATCTAACCACTAGAATTATTAGTGAGTATTGGAATTACCTCTGACATAATAACCCAAGGAACTGCTCCCATTCCAATTGAAAACGCCGATATGTAAACCTGTGAAAGTAGAAAACAAAATCAGAATTCCGACTCAGACTCTCACAAAATTTTACTGTACAAGGAGTAAGATTATTATATGGAAATTAACGATTTACCAGTACACCAGATACAGCTAAAATTGGAACCCATTCAAGTAAGATGTCATTTCCCTGGTTAACGAAAGGAAAAGATTGTCAAATAAGAAGCAAAACTTTTATTGACTGATTGACAGTTTGTTCTTTCGTTTAGTTACCTTTAGGTAGAAAGAAGCTCCAGTCAGAAAACAACCAACAAATGTCCCTGTTGCTGACACCTTAAAACGATGAAGCAGCTCATATAAACGCCCTATCTTTACAAATTTGTTTAGTTAACCCTATGAGAGAAAAGAAAATGTGAATTTACCATAAGAAGTGGCCTTCTTCCTGATCTGTCCATCAAAAATGCACCGACCACAGTAATGGGAACCTGTCAAAGTAATAAAAGTCTAGAGAGTTAGTGATCCAACACTTTCACACCCTTTCCGGAATTTTATCAGTTTTTAACAAGTTGTCAAGATTTACAAACCTGCACCACAGCATAGGCTATAGTTCCAATATTGCTATTAGAAAGTCCTGCAGTTTTTCATTCACATCATTAGTAACGTTGTTCAGAGCATTTTAGTTCTTCATTGGCGGAGTAAATTAAAGGCGAAGGACAAAAGTTACCTGCAGATTCGAAAGTCTGGCTAGCATAGAAACCTACACCGTTTATTCCTATAAACTGTTGGAATACCATCAATCCAACACCAATCTGGAAAAAAAAGGTTGAAGAATTTCAAGAATATTAGCTCTGTCTAAGCTCTTCTAAATGAGTAATTTCAGGAAATGTTAAAGAAAATTGGCTTACAATCACAGATCGGATGTATTTGCAACCGAACAAATCCAAGATTCGAGTTTTGGGGAGGCTTTGAAGAGTGTCAACATAAGCCTGGATTTCAGCAGCTTCACGAGAAACATCAGCGTTTTTACCTCGAAGCTTTCTCAATGCCACTTCAAATTCTTTATCAAGACCTACTTTTGCCTGCAATTTAGTTACCCTTCTTTTAAAACTTTTTTCCTCATGCTCATGACGATGAAACTTGAAAAGTTTATGTTATGTTGAAAACTCACCAGCCATCTTGGGGATTCTGGGATAAAGAATAGACCTAGTAGCAAGAAAGTGCATGGAAGAATTCCTACAAATAAAACAATCATTCAGTCCTCATCAGTTATGTATTCAAATCAATTTCCTTTTTTTGGCATAATACATAGACAAACACTCAAACTTTAGCCCAAGTTGGCAAGTAAGTACTCAAAACTTTGAGAGAGCATGTCTAGATAGCTCAATTTTGTCTCAATTGACTACTAAACACTCCAACTCGTCCACATTGTGTCTCGTGGAGATCCAACACTGATGTGACACATAAATTTTGGAGGTATCTAGATGATTATTTTGTAAGTTGGAGTGTTCAATTGGCATAGTGGAGACAAGTTAATGTGTCTAGATGTGCATACTTACAGTTGAAGATTTTACTTGTCAGCTGAGGCCAAGTTTGAATGTCTGTTTATTTATTATACCTTTTTTTAGTGTTTCTGAGGCAAATTATCTTTAATTCTTTTTTTTCCCCAGCTAATTGTAGACAATATTTATATGGGATGATCCAAGAATTACCAGTTAAAGCAAGATTTCTCCATGTTATGACTGTTCCCAGTAAGTAAGCAACTGATGAACCACAAACAATCATAAGCTGCAGAGTGAACAAGCCACAAAAAATCAGAACCCCACAACTTATAAAGTGAAAAAAAAAACAAAAAAACCTTCTATATCTTAATATTACCCTTTTTGTAAATTTATTAATCTATAGTATAGGTTTTGTCTTTGTTGACTAAAATATCACAAGAACTCAAGACTTTGGGTTTTCTTACTTGATTAATTGTTGTCAATCCTCCACGTAGATTCTTTGGAGCTATTTCAGCAATAAACACTGGGACCTGGTTAAAATATATACCAAGAAATTAAAATTCTTGAATTTATTTTAATAATCTGAGAGTGAAAAAGAAAAAAGAAAGAAAACTAAGATATTTACCACATAAGAAAATATTCCAATGCCAAATCCTGTGAGGAACCTTCCCATGTCAAGTACCAAAGTTCCCTGAATCATTACCAAACAGAGAAAATAATTATTTCGAAATCAAACTTATTAATCTCCTTTCTACCTGAACCTAAGTTGCGCATACTCTTCATTTTCGATGTCGCACCCGTGTCAGATTCTTCAAGAATATACTAATTTTGGAGAATCCAACACCCACCCACCGACATTTTTAAAGAGTCCGAACAACAAAGCACTGAACTAAAAAAGAGTCAATTCTTTTCAAACATTTAATAGACAAATTGCTTAAATATTCATACCATGGAAAAATATACAGCTAGCCATCCTGTAATACAGAACCCAGCTGACATTCTCATTGCCTGTTCCAAAAACATATCACAATCTCATTAATTTAGCTGTTTAATAATAATCTTCTTCTTTTTTTTTTTTTTAACAATTACATACCCCTTTTCTCCCAATAAAGTCTGCAATTCTTCCACTTGTGATAGCTCCAATCATGGCACCAATAGTTATAATGGAACCAAACATGGAGTACTGCAAAAAAACAGTTATAAAAACCTTTAGTTTATCAAAAAATAAAGGCGAAAAATAAATTAGGAAGTCATCCACAATTAATTTATAACTACTAACCTCAGCAAGAGTTAAATTCAAATCATTCCTAATTTCAGATTGTGTGGGCGCAGAGTAGCCCACCTGCAAAAACACATTAACTTAAGCTAAAATTTTTTTTTTTCTTATGCTTTTTTTGTTTTAAAATTTCATGGTCCTGACCAAAAAAAAAGCAAAAGGACAGAAAGAAAATCAGTTACAGTAATAAACTTGTTTTAGAAAAAGATAGACCCATTTTTTTTAATGCTTAGTTCCCATATTAGAAAAAGAAAATAGGAATACTTACACATGATCCAAATTCAAAAGAACCACAAACAGCAACACAAGTGCTTAATAAAACCATCCCAATGGATCCGAAGTTTTGACCAAAATAAGCCATTTTTAAAATCAATTCACCAAAGTAATATGTTTTTTAAAAACTTTACAAAACTAGTATAAACGTTGTTGGCAGTAACGTTTTAGGTTTTAAAAAATTAACGGATCACAATGAACAATAGACAGCGTTAAAGTAGAAATCGTTACTGATAGTAACGTTTTTGATTTAAAACGTTACCAACAGTAAAGAGACTCTGCAACTCTGTCATCTGATGTGGCAGAGTTGCAGAGTCTCGTTACCATTGGTAACGTTTTAAGCCAAAAACGTTACTGTCAGTAACGATTCCTATTTTAACGCCGTTTTGGTTCGTTAATTTTTTTAAAACCTAATACGTTACTGCCAACAACGTTTATACTAATTTTGTAAAGTTTTCAAAAAATATATTACTTTGATGAATTGATTTAAAAAACGACTTATTTTGGTCAAAAATTCCAATGGATCCATTATCTTCCTTATAACTGACTGTTTCTTCATCTTCATAATCAACAATTTTGGCATTTTCAAGAAAGGGCTGTTCAATATCTTTGCACTCATCAATTGCCATTCTTGACAGAGAAATTAAACAAAAGGGATTTTTTTGTTTCTTCTCTTTTCAAGAACACAAGAGGGGTATTGGTGTTGACTGTTGAGGGAAAAAGGTGAAATTTTGGGAGGTATTTATATGCATGCAGATATGCAGTAGAGGGGCAAAGATGACAGATATTTTGACAACTTTTTTTTTAAAGGCATAATACAGATACTTTTAACTTGCACTCAATCGGTAACTAAACACTTAAACTTTGAGTATGCATAACTAGACACTCATTTTTACTATATCAATTAAAGACTCCACTTACTTAATACTCCCTCCGTCCTATTTTATGTGTCACCTTTTGACCAGGCACGGAGTTTAAGAAATAAATGATGACTTTATAAAGTTTACAAAATTGCCTCTATTAAAGTCACTTTAATGTTTTTCTTTTAGTTGTCTTTTATTATTAAGTGGGATCCAGTGAGGATAAAATGGGGATAATGTCATTAAATTATTGCCAAATAAGAAAAGATGACATTCTTTTTGGGACGGACCAAAAAGGAAATAACGACACATAAAATGGGACGGAGAGAGTAATCATTTAGATACCTCCCAAGTTTATGTGTAATGCCAATGTTGAGTGTTCACGAGACATATTGAGAACGAGTTAGAGTGTTTAGTTGTCAATAAGCGAGATCAAATTGAGATGTTTAGATATACACTTTCAAAATTAATACTTGTCAGTTGAAACCAAATTTAAATGTCTATTTATACATGATATGTTTTTTCTAATATTGGGATAGAGGAAAGATAATTGAAGAAGAGGATTACAAGACAAATAATAAAAGTTCAGCCAGTCAACCAATTAAGTTACTAAACTTCGCCGATATTTTGAGAACTTTATTCAATGATTGGAAAAAAAAAAAAAAAAAGATAAAGGGAAAGATATTTGAGACAAAAAAAAAAGCTGTAAACAATTGGAAAAGATTAGGATTCATGTGGGATTGAAGTGTCACTGACGTGTAATTTGTTTTGGTGTTCATATGCAACTGGAATTGCTCCTTGCTGTTTTTGGTAATTTTGGAAATAAGGACCTTATCTAACCTAATTTTATTACAGCACCCCTCTTCCAAATATACTTTCTCTTTTAAAAGAAAAAACTATGTTTGTCGGTGTAATTAGAGGGTATTTGGATTAGTTTTTAAAAAATATTACTTACTCCTTCAGTTCATTTTTATTTATCATATTTTTACTTTATTAGAGTTAATTTGACTAATTTTTAAAGCTAAATTAGATTAGATTAATTCAGTATTTTCAATTTTCAATTTAGATATTTAAAAATTATACGAAAAATACTATAAGTTGCAAGTCTTCTCATATTAATAAGATTAAAAAAATTATATTTTAAAATGTTGATCAAAATTCATACGATTTGACTCTAGAGAAACAAAACATGCTAAGTAAACACAAACGAATGAAATATAAGTTACAAGCTAAAAGACATAAGTTAATATTTCCAACTTATGACTTTTAGCTTATTTTTATAATTTTTTTTTGTCTAAAAATAAATGATACTTTTTATCTTTACCAAACATTACAAAAAAAAAAAAAGAAAAAAGAAAAAAAGAAGAAGAAGAAGAAGAAGCCAAAAACACTTGATATAAGCTAATTCAAACATCCTCTAATATGAGAAGAAGAAGGGGTAAGTTTAAATTTCAATTAAATTAAAAGATGACTTAAAAGTATTATAATGGGAGCTTAAATTCTTTAATAACGGAAATCACTCTATCAAAGCTTTCAAATTTTCCTGCTTTCCACAACTTTATGTTACCATCTACATTTGGCAAAATTGAATTTGACATTGATTTTCTCCAATCCTGCGCGAGGAAATTTCATTATATTTTTAAATAATTTGCATACTAAATATTTATGTGTAAAAGTTGTACTTAAAATGTTTTTGTTTTCCAAAGAAGGTGCTCACTTAAGTAGGTATCAACGTTACAATTTTAATTTAAAGTAGGAGTAAATCATTCAATTGTTTGAAAGTCATTACACTCTATTTGGATGGTTGTTACTTATTGTTTTGTATAATATATCATATTGTATTGTACTGCGTTATATTTTATCACACTGTATAATTTTTTAAAAAATATAACATTTGAATAAACTGTATCTTGTGTCGTCGTTACATAATGTCACACATTAATAATTTGAAGAATAAACCTACAACAAAAGTAGAGTACGGATAAAATTACTATAAAAGGTAGTGTAAAAAATAAAATAGGATTATTAAATAATAAGTAATGACAAAATTAAAAGAAAAGAAAATAAAAGGTAACAATGTGATTACACTAAATCAGTCATTACACAAATGAGACCTTTTATCATTAGCTAATAATGAATTTAATGATACGATAAAATAAAGTTTAAGTAATAATTAAAATAAACACTGCGTTTAAACGAACAACAAAATACAATATGTAACAACCATCCAAACAAGTATAACTTACCATGTTGTTAGATCTATTTTTTCGGAAAACAGCAGAAGGTTAATGAAATTGATGCCCGCAAGATAATATTGATATCAGATTGAAGTTTTTTTTTTTTTTTTTAAAAATCGAGATAAGTGTTATAAAATATATAATTATGGTGGTTGTCTATAATTCCTCATAAGTTACTCCTATTACTTTTCTCCATAATGTATAGTTAATTATCCACTACATCTCACCATTATGATATTAACTCTCACACCTCTATAACCTTCCCTCTTGAACTCTTCCCATAACCTTCTTGGTTAATGTTATGTTTATGACAATCTTTTGTATGCTTCTATGTAACACTATAAAATGAGGCATAAGAGCTTATATTGTTACTTTAGATTTATTTTACAACACATTATCAACACAAAACTCTAATCTAATTTCGTCATCTCAAAATTGAGATTGATAATCCTCTTGAGCTTGCAACCCATCAGTTTAACATGTGCGGTATTCATCAATTAGGTAGTATCAATTAACCAAAGTCCTCAATAACTCTATAGAACTATAAGCCTTTTTCGGTAATACACATGTAAGCAACCTGTCATAACATGAACAATTCAACCCAGCATGGAAGCAAATTACCCTCATATCACTGATTGTCACCTAGATCAAAATCATATCTTTTAGAAAAATTACTACTAAGCCCTTCATAAGTCTGTGCCAATTCATTCCACCTTCCGCTAACGAATATTCCAACCTTTGTTGTCATTTCTGAGTTTCAAGGCTAAAATCCACATAGATCTTCAATTTTGTACCAAGAATCTATACAAGATGTCTCATTTCTTTATATTTCTCAACTTGTATTGATCATGCAATGCTGCTAGGACTTCGAATTGTTAACTCGTACCCATGACTTAATTTTGAATACTCCAAACTCTTCAATATACAAGTTTCCTATCCCTTTCTTAACTCGTTTACTATTTTGTATTCCCCGACACAAGACCCATGGCGGATTACCTCATAACCTAAACCAAATCTTAGAGTGAAATACTTCATTATGACTTTTTAACGGCCCAAAGTACTAAATTTTGCAACCCATGTGCTTTTCTATGCACAAGTCCTTCCAAGACCTATATATCTGACATGCTCAAACTCTCTTACCTCACTTATCCACACCCTAACATAACTCATTACCACAAATATAACCTAACCACATAAAATCTGAATTCTAATCCAAATCATGAAGACGATTAAACCATAAACCTATGGATGCCATAATATCACACACTTAGCACCCCACCAATCATTTTCCCTTCGATATGATCACGTATGTTACTTGAAATCTGAATTTTACTAGTTATCGAACTCAAAATCACCATAGAACTTATCATAGTACTTGACCCGATTATCTGTAAACTTCTATCTTTAAGCATACTCGATAGTTTGCAACCCCTCTGAAAAACATGTGATAATAACCCCACACTTTAAACAAGACCTACAAAATTATGTTGTTTTGAATTTGGATCTCATTTTCTGGAGATAAACCCTTTACCTTCCCAAATCAAAATAGATACTCTTATCCTTATTTTTCAAATGTCATATTCCTTTTTCCAATCACGTTTACCCTTATAATTTTAAATTCCTTCAAGCCTACTCGAGGAGTGTTTCAAAACACCCTAAGTCTTTCCATATAAACTAAGTCAGTCACCAAAGTAGTAATAAACAATAAATCTTGGACACTTGAAAGCCTTTCCTACCTTACTATAATGTCTTAAACCAAAAATCTTTTCTAAATTAGTCGCATCACAAGTACAACCCATCACATAGTCTTCTCACCAAATTTACTTAGTAATCCTGGTCATCCCACTAAGTTGATCTTATCGTCGAGATGCTACCTCAACCCACTGATATACTGGTTCAATCTTGTAAGACAATCAATCAATGCATGCATATTCCTACTAACACTTTTAGATAATTCCACATAGTATACCAGTTGGAAACTTTCTTTATCCACAAGCTCATCATCCCAATATCGATTCACTCTCTTTGATCTCAATTGATATCACTATCTCTCAAGTAAATCTCTGAAATACACTTCACAACGTGAATATATAAATACCTATTATTGATTCATCACTTTAATTTCCCTTATAGATTGATGGTTCTCCAAGTGTCCGTAGCAAAAATAGTTGGTCCTTCAAATTTGAATGTAGTTTCAAACTCTGTTATTCGAATAGGTGAAGCAACTGATAGCTCCTTAAGTAATTAACCTTTACACCCGCTAACTAATATATTTGTTCTCATTCATCACTTGCGCTACCTTAGTAGTATTATTTCACAAAAGCCTAATAGATCTATAAATTTTCCACAACATAACCTTTGAGAAGATCATATCCAAGTCATATTAAAATCTATCATATCTAATAATCAGATATATCCAAGTGTTATACCTAAAAGAGTCACAACATAGGATCGATATAAATCTGATCCACCATTAAGGAATCATCTATTGGGGTAGAAACACGAATAGACAAAACAAGAAACTCACACATTATATCAAGACTATCACGCCCCAAATCCCATTGAGGCGGACTGGCACCCGAAGCCGATATGGCCCGAGAGAACCAATCTTTGATCATGAATATTCGTATGCATATCCTCGTATGAATCTTATTATACGTCATGTAACTATGCGAAAGTCATGAACATGGAATCATTTGCCATACATATATATATATATATATATATATATATATATGAAACTTGGCCGTTGGGGCCATCAAGTCAAAACGGACAATCATCTCTTAAATTCATATACCCACATAGGTCTACAAAAGCCTCTAACAGATGCATCTACAAGACCAACTTAAAGTCGGGACAAGTCCCCACTTTATACAACATGCACAACATCAAAACAAATGTACAACTGTGACTCGAAAAGCCCCGAACCAACTGGAGCTCACCAAAGATCTGCAAATACCCGGTAATCAACTGCGAAGGTCTACTAGTACCTGCGCCTGTAGCAAGTAAAGTAAATCCCCCAAGAGGGGTCAGTACGAATAATGTACTGAGTATGTAAGTCTCATAAGAACTGTATCATACATAAAAACAACAATGGAGTCAATATAAGAGAAATAGTCAATGTGAATAAACTTGCTTTCTGTATGAGAGGAACCATGTACATTACGTTCTTTACTTCTCTTGTCTTCACATATGTTCATCTTTATTGTTCTACCCATGCTAGGCTGTTCTATCGCCCCTGGGATGAGATTAACCCTGCTAGGTACTTTGACCCCTGGGATGTTATACTAACCCATGCTAGGCTTTCGTGTCGCCCCTAGGATGTTATTAACCCATGCTAGGTACTGTGATCCCTGGGATGTACTGTGATGACCCATGCTAGGCTTTCGTGTCGCCCCTGGGATGTTATTAACCCATGCTAGGTACTTTGACCCCTAGGATGTACTGTGATAACCCATGCTAGGCTTTTCAGTCGCCCCTGGGATGTTCTTATGTTACATTGGTATCGACCCATGCTAGGTATTTCAACCCCTGGGATACCACCCAAGATTACTCATCGATTATACATTACTTCTTTCTCTTATTACTCTTTCTTTCATTACTTTTAGTGATACCTTGTGACTGAAACATTCTTGAAACTTAGAACACATACATACATTACTTCACGACTTTATTCTTGTAAGATTGATACCTTTACTTGTGAGGGATAGATACATTAGCTTGCACATTACTTCCTTTATTACTTTTGTGAGATTGGTACTTTTACTTGTGGAAGAATGATACAAAAATAACCAATACTATTAGACTTTGGAACATGACACGATTGGAAACAAAATGTTATTCAAAATGAATAGAATCTCTTTACCTCATTACTCTCTTGAGATAGTTCTCTTAGAATTTACAACATTATGATAGCTTAGGAATTTCAGTCAATGAATAAAAGATAAGTGAATCATAATTCGTCCAAGAGTAGGACACATGTGAATAACAATAGATATCAACCTGAGTTGGGATACTATAGAACCCTTAGGAATGGAATCAGTATAATGTCAATGTGAATAATATCTGCTGCAGAAGAATATGGGAAAAGTAAACTTACATACCTTCACTTCCAAGCATGAGTACACAAGTCTATATATGAACACAATAGTCCAGCTCCTTCCTTATGTTTCACTCTACAACACAAGTCCATAATGGAACTCTCGTTAACAACTATTTACCATACAAGTGTACAAAATGACAATGAGCTATATGACTGCCATATAACATCATTTCACTCTTTACAATATGACCCACTGCATTATCATACCAACAACACCATAACATTCTACACATTGACCAAGATATCATACATCAATAACATTTCACACCACACTTACCCTTTATGCTTTCTCGTTATCATTCCGTCACACTTACTCCTATCAACTTGCCTCATAACGACTTATGAACAACAATACATACTGAATATAGTCCAACATACTTCCATACGCCCCTTTAACGTCATTAAAACGACATCACAAGTTGATAATTACATCCAAAAAGGGTATAGGAGCCTTCGGGGGTCAACTATATGCTGAAACATACAAAACCGAACCTGTGGCTGACCTGTGTTGCCACCTGCGCCCGCAGGTGCCCTTGTCTGCGGGGGCGGACGCCCGTTTTGGTCCAAATTGGTATCTTTTGGTTCTTTTTATGCAATGAATGGTCCATGATCATAACTAAACTTCTCTTAACATATTTTTGAACATCTTGAATGCCAACCATCAGCCATGATCTCACAACACACATAAACAACACCCAAAACTATACTTCTCATTCAATACGTCACCCAATGCATAATCAATTTCACAATAACAATTCCAAACATTATACACAAGGATAAAACCAGGTAAGAATATAATCACATCTCACATATCAATATTGAATCCATCAAGTTCACCTCCTTCAAGACCACAAGTCCATGTTCAAGTTTACAAGATAAAACCATTCTCCGATTACAAAAATAGACAGTTTTACACATAGTACACTGTCCAACACTTTGCCAACATAACCAACATGATATACACCATATATCATACATAAAATATGTTAAACCATAGTAATAAACACTTACCAAGTCTTGCAAGATGATGATCTTGGCCAAAGGGATGAAGGCCTAGGGTTTGTGTGAGAGAGAAATGCTTGAGAAAATTCTAGAAAAAGGCATGGGTGTCACAATGAAATAAAATCTGATTTTTCCTCATATATATAGGTCCCTCAAGTCACTCTTATCCAACTCTTGGCATTAAGTGCATGGTTGATTAGTCAAATGGAAGATTGGATCATTTTTGCCCCATTGGCCAAGTCTTTTGATGATGTTTGGGCCTCATTTGGCCCAATGGCTTAAGCCCACAAATTTTAATATATAATTCATCAAATCTCTCATGTTTCAATATTTCCATGAATGTTACGGGAATTAACGAGGTTCGAAAACATACGGGGTGTTACATTCTCCCCCCCTTAGGAACATTCGTCCTCGAATGTTAACAACATCGCCTCATGTACCACAAATGCATCTTTACGTTATACATATACACTCATAGATACTTACATTCTTCTTTATCCACTTTTGCACTTTTGAACTTTTTCCTTCTGTTTGGAACAAATATGGGTACCCTGGTCTCGTCATTTGTTTCAGCTTCTCAGGTTATCTACTCGACTTGTTGATTTCTCCAAAGAACTTTTACGAAAGTTACATATTTATTTACTAACCTTTGTACTTGTCGGTCTAGAATAGCCATAGGTATCTCTTTCTAGTGGGATCCTCCATAACTTGTATATTTCCAATGGGAGCAATATGAAATGAAACTCTTGTGCACTGCCGGCAATTTCACATGGCACGTTGTATAGGGCCAATTTCCCTTTATTTCCAAAATTACCCCTTTCATTAGTAATGCTTGTAAAAGAACTTAATTATTTATGATCACAAATATCTACTATACCATTACGATATGTTCTTTTAACTATACTAAATTCATCGACAGGTGGAGATATTTCCATTGACTTAACTAATAACCCTAGTGTCCCATTAAATTCATGGTAGTCGGATTATTCAATACATATACATCATGTGAAAATATGTTAATATACATGTACCTTCATCAAGAGATGCCTCCTCATTTTGTCGGTTCACTAGAGCATAGGTGCGATTTTGGGCCCCAATGGAACTAGCTGCTCCTCTAACATCTCTATCTCGACCAATAGGCCGAACACCTCAGCTTAGGGAAGGGACCGATGCTGATGATGCAACGGTTGATCTCGTAGGTCGTGCTATACCACTCGCACCCCTTTGTGGGCATTATCTCATTATATGTCCCGCTGTGCCACACCAAAAACAAGCATTTGTCCCCAACCGACATTCACCTAAATGGTACCTCCCGCAACGCTGACACGAAGGATGAGAAAATCCTGCTGTCTGTGAACCTTGCACTTCACTACTCTGTCCAGATTGACTACCCCTCAACCCTCGAAATTGAGGTTGAGTGCCTGCTGTGGAGTAAGAAAATGAGGGTCTGGGCGTTAACATCCGAGGTCTAGATTCTCCTGGGGATACCATAGAGTGCCCATAGGTCTTGCCTTTTTTGATGGCCCTTCCTCAGATTCCTATGTCCTTTTTTTTTGACATTGGTCCTCCATTTTCTGTGCGAAGGCCTGAATTCTGGCGATATCCATATCCCTGTTCAAAGCAGCAATAATGCAGTCTCGTACCAAATATGGCTCCAGTCTATCCACATATCGATGGACTCTATCTTCCATTGTGGCTACTACATTTGGAACATATCGAGCCAAAGAATTAAACTGCAAACTGTATTCTCTGACACTCATACTTCCTTGACGAAGATTTAGAAATTGATCGGCACGTGCCTCCCGGATCTCATATGGCAGGTAATGATCAAGGAAGGCTATTTTAAATTCCTCCCAACCTGCTGGAGGTGCATCAATACCTCTCGATCTTTTCCAGTCTTCATAGCACAATATCGCTTCACCTTTCAATCTATAGGCCACAAGTTTAACTGTTTCTACCCCAGTCACGTGCATCACATCTAAAGCCCTTTGAATTTGATCCATGAAGTCCTGTAGATCTGCTTTAAAGTCTGACCCAGTGAATATAGGAGGGTCCAATTTTAGAAAGTCCTGTGTCCGCCGACTAGCTACTCTAGCCGCGTCATCTTCATTTGCCATTGGACCAGTTCGTCCCTGTGTTTGTGCATCCATAGATAATGGGGGATCAGAGGCAACAAAAAAGGACACAAATATTTGAAGAAGGGTCGTCAGAGAGGGCTAGACATATGGGACAGTTCATGGCGTCCCAAGGAGAATTTAGGTCTCGGGTGTTTAGCAGACCGCCTAGACCATTATTTTCTTAGTCTATAGTAAATGTTCTACCTCGATCCCAAGGGTTTAGGGACAATCGGTTTGGGAAAAGAAGTGAGATTCAGGATTCATGGGTAATGGGGTATCAAGCACAAGAACGTGGAAAGTAGGAACCAACCGAAGTCTCCTCGTCAGCTGTGTTAGTGCTGCGGAAGTTATCATCTAGGTGAATGTCGGTTGGGGCCGAATGTTTGTTATTGGTGTGGTATGTCGGGCCACAAAATGAGGCTTCTCCTGATGTAGCTACTGGTACCGTATACGTATTGATTGACCCATATTCGACACTAGCATATATTATTTCATTAATTGCTGAAAATTCAAAAGGACACTAGAATTACTAGTTATGTCACATGAAGTCTGTACATCAGTTGGTGAATCTATTGTAGTTAAAAGAGTATATCATAAGTGCATAGTAATTGTTTGTGGTCATGAGACACTGGTTGATCTTATTGAGCTGGAAATAGTGGAATTTTGATGTTATAAAGGGATTGTGCCATAGTAGATCGCCGAACTAAGAAGTTATATTGTCGTTTTCGCCAAAAGAATGTTTTTGAATGGCCAGGGAAATGTGGGTGCACCAAGAGGAAAATTTATTCCCCATCTTAAAGCAAAGAAAAGCATACTCTAAGTGATATATATGTCACTTCATAAGAGTGAAAGATACTGATGTGATGCCACCAACTCTTCCATCAGTTCTGGTGGTAAATGAATTCCTCGATGTATGAGCTGGTATTAATATGAGGTCAGGTACTCAACCTATTTTTATTTCTTCATATAGCATGGCCCCTAGATCTTTTCCAGTCTTCATATCATAATATCGCTTCACCTTTCAATCTATAGGCCGCAAGTTTAACTGTTTCTACCCCAGTCACGTGCATCACATCTAAAGCCTTTTGAATTTGATCCACGAAGTCCTGTGGATCTGCTTTCAAGTCTGACCCAGTGAATATAGGAGGGTCCAATTTTAGAAAGTCTTGTGTCCGCCGACTAGCTACTCTAGCCGCATCATCTTCATTTGCCATTGGACCAGTTCGTCCCTGTGTTTGTGCAGCCACTAACTGAGTCAACATATGTACTGCATTTCTTAAATCCTGATCAGTGGCATTCATAGGCGGTTCTGCAGGTACTTCTCTACCTCTTGGCTCTTCTGGAGCTGGAAAAGTAGAGGAAGACTGCAATGCAATTTCAGCGTCAGCACCACCTTGACTAGCTTGGTCAGGTGGTGATTTACTCATTCCTTCACCGGCAGGCATATTTACCTACTTACTTTTGCCTCTACCTCTTCTTGTGATTGGAATTTTACTATTCCAAAGAAAAACAATTACCATGGTCAGATACAATTCAACTTACAACACTGGCTCTATTGCATGATCTAGAAATGAAGAAAAGAAATGACTCCTAAATGTCCCGTAGCCTCCTACTTATAAATGTGGTGCACAACACATCAATAAGTAAGACTCTACTCAGACACGACTTTGTAGACACCTTTAGAACGACCTTCTTTGATACAATTTTTATCACGCCCCAAATCCCATTGAGGCGGATTGGCACCCGAAGCTGATATGGCCCGAGAGAACCAATCTTTGCTCATGAACATTTGTATGCATATCCTCGTATGAATCTTATTATACGTCATGCAACTATGCGGAAGTCATGAACATGGAATCATTTGCCATACATATATATATATATATATATCAAGTCAAAATGGACAATCATCTCTTACATTCATATACCTATATGGGTCTACAAAAGCCTCTAACAGATGCATCTACAAGAACAACTTAAAGTCGGGACAAGTCCCCGCTTTATACAACATGTACAACATGAAAACAAATGTACAACTGTGACTCAGAAAGCCCCAAACCAACTGGAGCTCACCAAAGATCCGCAAATACCCGGTAATCTACTGCGGAGGTCTACTAGCACCTGCGCCTGTAGAAAGTAAAGTAAATCCCCCAAGAGGGGTCAGTACAAATAATGTACTGAGTATGTAAGGCTCATAAGAACTGTATCATACATAATAACAACAATGGAGTCAATATAAGAGAAATAGTCAATGTGAATAAACTCGCTTTCTGTATGAGAGGAACCATGTACATTACGTTCTTTACTTCTCTTGTCTTCACATATGTTCATCTTTATTGTTCTACCCATGCTAGGCTGTTCTGTCGCCCCTGGGATGAGATTAACCCATGCTAGGCTTTCGTGTCTCCCCTGGGATGTTATTAACCCATGCTAGGTACTGTGACCCCTGGGATGTACTGTGATAACCCATGCTAGGCTTTCGTGTCGCCCCTGGGATGTTATTAACCCATGCTAGGTACTTTGACCCCTGGGATTTATTGTGATAACCCATGCTAGGCTTTTTAGTCGCCCCTGGAATGTTCTTACGTTACATTGGGATCGACCCATGCTAGGTATTTCAACCCCTGGGATACCACCCAAGATTACTCATCGATTATACATTACTTCTTTATCTTATTACTCTTTCTTTCATTACTTTTAGTGATACCTTGTGACTGAAACATTCTTGAAACTTAGAACACATACATACATTACTTCACATCTTTATTCTTGTAAGATTGATACCTTTACTTGTGAGGGATAGATACATTAGCTTGCACATTACTTCCTTTATTACTTTTGTGAGATTGGTACTTTTACTTGTGGAAGAATGATATAAAGATAACCAATACTATTAGACTTTGGAACATGACATGATTGGAAACAAAATGCTATTCAAAATAAATAGACTCTCTTTACCTCATTACTCTCTTGAGATAGTTCTCTTAGAATTTACAACATTATGACAGCTTAGGAATTTCAGTCAATGAATAAAAAATAAGTGAATCATAATTCGTCCAAAAGTAGGACACATGTGAATAACAATAGATGTCAACCTGAGTTGGGATACTATAGAACCCTTAGGAATGGAATCAGTATAATGTCAATGTGAATAATATCTGCTGCAGAAGAATATGGGAAAAGTAAACTTACATACCTTCACTTCCAAGGATGAGTACACAGGTCTATATATGAACACAACAGTCCAGCTCCTTCCTTATGTTTCACTCTACAATACAAGTCCATAATGGAACTCTCGTTAACAACTATTTACCGTACAAGTGTACAAAACGACAATGAGCTATATGACTGCCATATAACATCATTTCACTCTTTACAATACGACCCACTGCATTATCATACCAACAACACCATAACATTCCACACATTGCTAAGATATCATACATCAATAACATTTCACACCACACTTACCCTTTATGCTTTCTCGTTATCATTTCGTCACACTTACTTCTATCAACTTGCCTCATAACGACTTATGAACAATAATACATACTGAATATAGTCCAACATACTTCCATACGCCCCTTTAACGTCATTAAAACGACATCACAAGTTGATAATTACATCCAAAAAGGGTATAGGAGCCTTCGGGGGTCAACTATATGCTGAAACATACAAAACCGAACCTGTGGCTGACCTGCGTTGCCACCTGCGCCTGCAGGTGCCCTCGTCTGCGGGGGCGGACGCCCGTTTTTGTCCAAATTGGTATCTTTTGGTTCTTTTTATGCAATGAATGGTCCATGATCATAACTAAACTTCTCTTAACATATTTTTGAACATCTTGAATGCCAACCATCAGCCATGGTCTCACAACACACATAAATAACACCCAAAACTATACTTCTCGTTCAATACGTCACCCAACGCATAATCAATTTCACAATAACAATTCCAAACATTATACACAAGGATAAAACCAGGTAAGAATATAATCACATCTTACATATAAATATTGAATCCATCAAGTTCACCTCCTTCAAGATCACAAGTCCATGTTCAAGTTTACAAGATAAAACCATTCTCCGATTGTAAAAATAGACAGTTTTACACATAGTACATTGTCCAACACTTTGCCAACATAACCAACATGATATACACAATATATAATACATAAAATATGTTAAACCATAGTAATAAACACTTACCAAGTCTTGCAAGATGATGATCTTGGCCAAAGGGATGAAGGCCTAGGGTTTGTGTGAGAGAGAAATGCTTGAGAAAATTCTAGAAAAAGGCATGGGTGTCACAATGAAATAAAACCTGATATTTCCTCATATATATAGGTCCCTCAAGTCACTCTTATCCAACTCTTGGCATTAAATGCATGGTTGATTAGTCAAGTGGAAGATTGGATCATTTTTGCCCCATTGGGCCAAGTCTTTTGATGATGTTTGGGCCTCATTTGGCCCAATGGCTTAAGCCCACAAATTTTAATGTATAATTCATCACGATTCTCATGTTTCAATATTTCCATGAATGTTACGGGAATTAACGAGGTTCGAAAACATACCGAGTGTTACAAAGACCTAATGCAAAATAAGAATACATATAAGAGAATGTAGAACCAGGGTCAAATAATATTAAAATAGGTTGAAAATGAACCAGGGTCAAATAATATTAAAATTGGTTGAGAATATACCAAAACTATACCTGTGACCATTGCATCGGAGGCTCCTACCTTGAGTCTACCCAAAAAAGCATAACATTGAGCCGTGTCACCTCCTCGACCTACTGGTGGTGTACTTCTCTGTCCAAGCTATAGACAGTCCTTCTTATAATGCCCAAGATCCTCATATGTGAAACAACCTGAATGAGTAGAAGTCTGTTGGACTGAATCCAAAAAATTAGGATAGCCACCATTGCCTGACCACCTTTAAGAGAGCCATGAAAGGTATGATCTATACCATACATTTCACTTCCACTACCGATTCTATGGGGATTCTTTTTCGTGCACTCCTTACGCCTACAAACAAACTTCTCTAGAAACTCTTGAGTAAACTGATCCCATAAGAGAGGAGGTAACCCATTTGCCTACCCTCAACAACCGTCCTCCATAGTTGTTTGGCTCGATCAAATAATTGAAAAGCTGTGAAATCCACTCTATTAGAGCCTACCAATCCCAACCTATGAAATCTCTCATGGTAACTAACCAAAAACCCATAAGCGTCAATACTGGGATCCTCATTAAACTGTGCGGGATCCGTCTTCATAAACTCCTCAAACCTTCTTTCTCCCTCCACATAGTGGGTAAGGTCACTAGCTGTGGAGCAATACCCGACAGTAACACACTAACTCTAAGAGAATCAATAGCAGTGACCAACTATGTATCTAGGATCTAAAGCCTCAAAGTAGTGTACTGATCGAAATTCTAAGTCATCCCCTTGAGAAAACCTAGTATCCATACCAAGACATCCTAAGTACATGAATAACAATAAAACTAGGTGGTGCCCGTGCTGAACTCAACCCCTATGTCCCGACCGAACCATCATTTCTTGACCCCAAAGAGACGGCCTTAGCATGACCCCAAGCTAACCCTGATGCTCGAGCATCTGCCTCATCCTCTACCTCTGTTACGCACCAAGGGTACGGGCTTGGAGTTTCTTACCAATGAAGAACATATACTCACCATCTGTGAGAGAATGAATAAAAGATTTAAGTTACATTAGGCTGTGAACGCACAATAAAGAATGAAGAAATAGATTTTTTTTCTTAAAGTCCTATAGCCTCTCAAAAATAGATAATAGACGTCTCTGTACCGATTTGCAAGACTCTACTAGACTCGGATCATACTTGTGAGACCAATTTAATTCATCCTATTTCATTTATTTGGGTGAGAGAGAGGCTAAACCTGGGGTTCTGATACCAACTTGTCACGATTCAAAACTCAGTTGTAATGGCACCTAGTACACCCACCACAATAGGTATGCCTAAACCTAACCTAACACTTATAAAGAAATAATTACGAAAGGGAAGAAGAAAAGATAATACCAAACTCCAAAATAAATGCAAAACATGTCAATAGGAAAGGTACAAAAGTAAAAAAAATATAACATCCTAGGTCTGATAGTCATAAGTCCAAGTCTCTGAGAGAATAAATACAATAAATAGTCCAAAAGTGTCAAAATGCGAAGAAAGGCATAAGACTAAGATAAAAAAGAATATGAAGATGACTGGAAACAACAACCGCCACCTCAGGATCTCTAGGAGGCAATCATCATATAATCCCGAGATCAACGTCAGGGGACCACCGATTCAGTAAATGCACGTAAGGCGTAGAAAAATAACAAGCATGGGTACATAAACCACTTGTACTCAGCAACATTGTTGAACGACCCTATTTCAAAGTGATGATAAGAATCACCAAAGCAACCATCCAATACAACCATATAAATCTGTACTCACAAAAGACCCCACCTATTTACAGATAAAAATGATCACTACAGTTATATATACATATTAAAATACAAGTCAATGAGATTCACCATTAAATAGAATCAGATAATCAGTCACCCTATTCCTCAATAATAAGTGTATATTCATCGAATATAACTTGTATAACATGAGTAGGAGAAATGATGGCAAGCATGTCACTCTGCTCCCAATAATATATATAATGAACAGGTATGCACTCTGATCTATATAATATATAATGTGCAGACGTGCGTACTCCGATTCCAATAAAATGTAATGTATGATGTGAGCGTGCAACTCTGATCCCATAAAAATAAGTACAATTTAACAAGGCATTTAATATCATAAGTCAAATCAAATATCAACTCAAGAATCACCACTTTCAACCCTCACAGTCACATAGGCTTTCTTTTTGTATCTTAAGAAACCCAAAATCTCAATTTTTATCAAATATTATTGTAAACTGGTTTAAATTATCAAATGGGAGTATCATCATGAACTAGAATGTACAAGTGACTTTCAACTGTAAATCACATCGACCAGTCCAGTAACTAGGAAAAGACAGTCCAAACAAGTCAACTAATTATTTTTAACTCCTCAAACAACATCGATACTCACATAGATTCTCATTATCTTACCTATATGGGATACATATTTTCCATTACTTCTAATACATGTAACTAACATATAAACACTAGAATAAGAAGTTGAGTCATATCGTTTTTCACATCAAAATGAATAGAAAGTAATGAAGAGAAGATCAAATGAATACAAAACTGAGATACCATGGAAATTGGAATGGCTAAAAACTCCTCTATTACTACATGAAATCTTTTGATTTGGATGTCAAAATCCTAGATTGATACTTGAGGTAATTGACGATAGTAGTTCACTATGACAATCATGATATACAATATTTCATACCCAATGAATACCTTAAATAAGACCTCCAATTACATGCCTTGTGGAAGTCATAGTGGCACTACTACTGCTCTAAAAATGGCACAACATACCACATCTTGTTGAACTAACAAATATAACGAGATGTATAGGATACATTAAATTGGCATCATCACTTCAGATTTTTTCTAAATACTAGTAAACTTATATCCTCTGTATTTGAAATCTATAGTCATTTATCATCAAGAAATTCACAGGAGTACCAATGAATGATTTCTATGATATCAAAATGTGTTAGAATAGTGTAACCTTTACCTTATCAACAAAAATGTGATAGAATAGTGCATCAAAGATGCAGGATATATGTTATCATATTATAGTCTACATGTTTCGACATAACAAGTAAAACATACCGTAACATTTGCAACAGATTGTTTCATACCAGATCCAACATCAACAATATAGACAATAGGTGAAGTACTGTAATAAACCTGTGTTCAACACATAATGCCTACTAGATCCACCACTTTTCTACAACATAATCATCGAGAAGGTCATATCCAAGTCACACTAAAATCTATTATATCTAGACTAATCAGGTTTATCCAAGTGTCATACCCTAATAGAGTCACAACATAGGATCGATAAACCCAATCCACCATTAAGGAATCATCTATTAGGGTAGAAACACGAATAGGCACAATAAGAGACTCACACATTATATCAAGGCCCAATGCAAAATAAGAATACACATAGGAGAATATAGAGCCAGGATCAAATAATACTAAAACAGGTTGAAAGTATACCAAAACCATGCGGCTGACCATTGCATTGGAGGCTCCTGCACCGACCCTACCCAAAAAAATATAACACTGAGCCTTGTCACCTTCTCAACCTACTAGTGGTGCACCTCTCTGTCTAAGCTATGGGCAGTCCTCCTTATAATGCCCAAGATCCCTATATGTAAAACAACCCAAATGAGTAAAAGTATGTTGGACGAAATTCAAAAACTCAGAAAGGCCACCATGTCCTGAACACCTCTAAGAAAAGCTATTGTCGAGACCCAAAAGTTAAGGTCATGATGGTACCTACCCCAACCTAGGTAAGACCAACACCAAACAAGATAAAGAATGCACAAAGAAAGTAACTAAACCCAGTACGAGACTTCAAAAGGAAGTCAAGCTTTATATATATATATATATATATATATATATATATATAATAAAAACAATATCCAAAAACTAAACAAAATACGAATTAAGTCCTAAAATCTGATGTCATGAGTAAAGAACATTACAACTCATAAAGAGTACAAAAATATACAAGTCTGTCTCCGAAAAGTAAAATAAAGACAATAAAGATAGATGAAGTCCAGAGTCAAGCTCCGAACTAAGAGCTCACCCATACTCCAAAATAAGTCTCGAACATAATATGGACTCATGCTCTACGGGTCACACTCGAACTAGGATTTGCACTGAAAGGGTACATAAATTAGGAGTGAGTACGATCTACTTGTACTCAGTAGGTATCATAGACCGATTGAGAAAAGCAGAATACTAAACAAATAAAGAATACTATGAGCATGCTTCCAACTACATACAAAAACATTTCCAATGGTTGGCTCAAATCGTATCTCCTTACAATTCTACAAGTATAATATCAGTACAGAACTACACACGAATATATATACATAAAAGAATGCTAAATGTACAGAAAAAAATACATAAAAGGGATACAGGTGATACAATGCAATGCAATGGTCATGTGGTAATATCTCAATATCACTTTGTATACACCTTCTGAGCGAAAGTTTCAAGGATAGGACAACATAGGGGGTTCACTGTCACGCCCCGAATCCGATCGAGACATGATTGGCACCCGTAGCCGATAAGGCCCGAGAGAACCAACCTTTGCCTATCTTTTGTGCCTTGCGCCACTGCTGAAAAACAAGGCAGTGGCGCAAGAATCCACTGCCCTCTGAATCTTCAGCCTGCAGGTGGCTTGCGCCACACCCCTGAAACAGGGTAGTGACGCAAGTTTCAGCACTTTGCTGAAATTTTCGGCCACTTATCCAATGTTTACGTATCGTTCAATCCCTTATCAAAACACTACAAAATAATTACTTAGTGAACTTAACCATCAAGTAAACATGACTTAAAGTCACCAAATGAGGTTAGAATGTGTACGGGTTCTTACCCAAATGCTCCACGAAATCACAACACACCTCCTACGAAGATCTAATCGCACATGTTAAGTCCGATATCAAATGTTTCACCAATGACACTATAAAACACATATGCATGACATCTCAACACCTATGTAGATATGATCCCAAGGTATCAAGTGAGGTTATAAAAGTACGGGGTGTGACATTCACAACCCGTATACTATCACAATCTCAATCTCATATCTCATCTAAACCTTGGCGGTATGTCCTTCTACCAAAGGGTTTTATAAATATCTCATTTTCTTTCAAAATCAATATTTTTCTGTGGTACCAATTCCATATATAAGGATGAATGAAATGAGGATTAATGCTCATAACCAATACAATATCATGTAATGAATTTAATTCAATGATGGTATTAAATGAGTTCACATCTCCTCAAATCTCAATAAATCATGATACAAGTCATCGCATAGCACCACAGTAATGAATAGTCATGTAAGACATCAAATATATCATTTCAAGCCTCCATTTGGGCATCACAATATTTAATTAAGGCAAATAATGATCAAACAAGACCAAAACCAACCCCTACTCGGGTATTACAATAATAATCATTTCTCAAGTTAAACATAATGCTCACATAAGCACCCACAGGGGCAACACAATAATAATAATAATAATTACATAAGCCCCCACATAGGCAACACGTATAAAATAACTATCTTAAAAATATGAATCTCATGATAACTCCCCAACCCATAGCATACTTTATATGAATGGTTAACTACCCAGCCCAGTCTGAAAAAAATTAAGCCATAACCTACCTCTAAAAGTCGAAACTCTAGCCTGGACCCGTCAACAAGGAGGTTTTCCCTTATGTATAGCCTCAAGAACCCACTCTATCAAAAATATGATATAGAGTCAAGAGGAGTCTAATGATACCCATATTGACCACTTTCATTTCGGGTCCAAAAATAGTTCAAAAATCAACCCCGAAAAAAAAGGGTAGAATTGAAAATTTTATTAAAGAATCATGTTTT
The DNA here is from genome assembly GCA_031232105.1 of Capsicum rhomboideum. NCBI lineage: Eukaryota > Viridiplantae > Streptophyta > Magnoliopsida > Solanales > Solanaceae > Capsicum > Capsicum rhomboideum. Next base: position 109,559,718 of record CP124719.1, on the reverse strand, counting down.
CCATATTCTGAGGAGTCTAAATATGAAAATCCATTAAAAAAATAAGTTAAAATTGATCTTGAAATTGAAGAAAATCCACTTTTACACTTTATCGGGTGAAACCCCCAAAATTCAAGTTTAAAATCAAGGTTTTGAAGATGTTTTTGAGATAAAATGGATGAAAAATGATTGAAATCAAGTTTAGAAGCTTACCCAAACACTTTTGATGAAAATCCCTCTTCAAAATCATATTTCCCTGGGTTTCCAAGTCCAAAAATGGTGAAAATTGAGAAAATGAGGAACTTATACTGTTCAGGTGAACAGTACTTTGCATTCGCCGCCTAACCTATGTGATCACAAATTCAACCATTTACTACGATAAAAAATGACTAACCAACCCGAGACTCGCAATTGCGGTGACCCTCCTCACGATCGCCATGAACAAATAGTGACCCTCCTTGTGATCGCTTGAAGGGGAGTTGCGATAGCAATGAAGAAAATACCTGGGGCACCAGAACTATGCACCAACAATGATCTAAGTCTAAAATTATTCCGTACAGACCCTCAAAATTCATTTGAGACCCCACAAAAATAATCTAATAACATTACTAGGCTAATTTCGACGTTCCAGATTTAATAGAACCATCGGATTTATCAAAGGAGGTCGTTTTTAACAAGTTAAAACCCTAGAACCCCTTTAGGCTAAATTTAACTCATTTTCATCTAAAAGGTCAAAACTCAATATAAAGGCCCAAAACCCAAACTAACCATGCCACTAACCCAAAATCGATATTCTAGATTTAATGGATCTAACAGAATCACCATCCGATGCTCGGATCATAAAATATTGACCAAAGTTAAACTAATCACTTATAAGGCCACTCAAAATCTCAAACTCACTCAAATCACTTCCGAATGCTTCGGGGACCGTTCCAACCATCTTCAAAACTTATAAATAACATAGAGCAACTACAGAATAGGGAAAAATGGTTAAAATATAGAAAAATCTAAAAATCACAATAAGGATTATCACAACCATGAGAAGTCTAACCTATACTATACATTTCACTACCACTACCGATTCTATGGGGATTCTTGTCCATGCTCTCTGTATGACTCCAAACAAAAAACTCTTGAGTAAATCAATCCCATAAGAGAGGAGGTAGCCCATCTGGACTACCTTCAATAGCAATTCTCTATCGTTGTTTGGCTAGATCAAACAACTGAAAGCCAGTGAAATCTACTTCATTAGAGCATACCAATCCCAACCCATGAAATCTCTCGTGGTAACCAACTAAAAACCCATAAGCATCAATACTGGGATCCCCATTGAACTGTGGGAGATCCATTCTCATGAACTCCTAAAACCTCCTATGTCCCTCCACATAGTGGGTAAGATCACTTGTTGTAGAGAAATACCCGATAGTAACACATTAACACTGGGAGAATCAATGGCGGTGACCAGCTGTGTATCAGGGGTCTAAAGCCTTAAATTAGTATGCTGACCAGAAGTCTGATTCATCCCCTCTAGAAAACCTAGCATCTATACCAAGACATCCTGAAGTACATGAATAACAATAAAACTAGGTGGTGCACGAGCTGAACTTAACCCCTATGTCCTGACCGAACCATCATCTCTTGACCCCAAAGAGACAACCTTAGCATGACTCCTAGCTAACCCTAATATCGAGCATCTGCCTCATCCTCTACCTCTGTCATGCACCAAGGGTTTAGGCTCGGAGTCTCTAGCCAATGCAGAACATATACTCACCATCTATGAGAGAATGAATAAGAGATTTAGAGTTACGTTAGGCTCCAAAAACACAATAAGGAATGAAGAAATAGATTTTTTTCTTAAAGTCCTATAGCCTCTCTAAGATAGATAACATACCTCTCTGCACCGATTTGCAAGACTCTACTAGACTCAGCTCATACTTGTGAGACCAATTTCATACATCCTATTTTATTATTTGTAAGAGAGAGAGGTTGAACCAGGGGTTCTCATAACAACTTGTCACAATCCAAAACTTAGTCATGATGACACCTATCACACTCACAATAATAGGTAAGCCTAAACCCAACTCAACACTTATAAGGAAATAATTACAAAACGGAAGAAGAAAAGATAATACCAAACTCCAAAATAAATGCAAAATAGGTTAATAGGAAAGGTACAAAAGTCAACAATATAACATCCCAGGTCTGGTAGTCATAAGTCCAAGCCTCTAAGAGAATAAAAACAACTAATTGTCCAAAAGTATCAAAATACGGAGAAAGGCATAAGACTAAGATAAAAATAATCTGAAGATGACTGAAAATGACAGCCCCTACCTCAGGATCTCTAGGAGGTAATCACCACATAATTTCGAGATCAATGTAAGGAGACCACCGGCTCAGAAAATTCATTTAAGGTGTAGAAAAATAACAAACGTGGGTATATAAATCACTTATACTTGGCAACAGTATCACACGACTAAAGTGAGATACCATAGACATTGGAATGGTTAAAATATTAATTAAACAACTACTTTAGCATTCTTAACCACTTGAAATGGATTTCTAATTTTGATAAATCAATTGTCAATTATGTTGTATCAGAAGAACTCAGTTTGTGAAACACACTTACCACATTATCTACTTGACGTATTTATTTTTTGTGATTATAGCATCTGCAGTATATGCTTGATTCTAAACCATTCGATGGCCAAAGGCCATGGATAGAAAACCCTTTTTGAAGAGTAGATTTGCATATATTTTTCTAACCAAAGGTGGGAGTCCACTACAATACATGATGCATAACTTGATATCGTAGAGTAATACTTCTGAAATATAAAATAATTATCATTAAAATAAATATTAAATTATGATATATGTACTCCATGTTAACTGTGATTATTTGAGATTACCCGAGAAATGAGATATGAACAAGAACAAATAAAGAAGGAATAAGAAGATCAGAACTTAATTTTATATATATGACTTATGTTACATTTACAGAATGATAATAGATTATTTACTAATAGTTAGTATTGTTGTCATGTAGAGATTATAAACATATCAATCTTATCCGACATAACTAATAGGTGTTATATAAGATTCAACATATTATTAGGGGTGTCAAAACGATATGAAAAATTGACAGAATCTAATCATATCCAACCGAGTTGTAAGATTTTTTTAATATAACCGTGGATTTTTATTTAAGCTTTTTACCATTCCGAACAATTAGGATGATCTTTTTAATTTATTAAATAATCAAAAAAAATCTAAAATCTAATAGCCACTACTAGAAATTGGTCTATGGTATCGATTTTTTTACAATGATTTGACAGCCATTGCTATAGCACCTGTACTGCGATGGTTAAAAGCGTTGCATAAACTCCATAATGGTAATGCTACACATTATCGATTAAACTATAGCAACTATATATAACCCATCACGATTGAGTGGCTTATTGCTACAGCTTTACTAATATGTTATAATAGATAGTTTGTGGTAATGGTTCTTTTTTTATTGCTACAATTTATTTTCCCCTTTATTTTTTCATAAAAAATTTTCAATCCTTCAAACATGTTACGCGTGTTTTTCTTTCCTCCCTTCTACCTTTTTTTCCCCCAAAATTAATAATACCTAAAATATTCTAGTACTCGCAACTCTAATCTCATTGATATTTCTCACAAAACCCTACTTTCATATTTATTATTCTTGTACTCAAAGATCAAGATAGCAAAATCTCAACTACCATTGTTTCAGTACTTAGTGCTTCTCTTATATTCTCATTCAAGATGACCTAATTGCTCATAGCTCAAAATTGTGTAGAGCTTTAAACCGGTCAAGATAACAAAATTGCTCAAGATAACCAAAGCTCCAAGAAGATTAGTGTAGGTTATCTTCTCTATTTCTAATATGTGTTTTGGATTTATTTTTCATGTTCTTCTCCCTCTTTTTTGTACCCTACAAACGAGAAATTTTTCAATAACCCTTTTGATTCAACTTTTAATTTTCTCTTTTATTTCTCAGTTGTTTAAGAGGCTATATTTTTTTTAGTTTTTGAACTTAGTTTCCTTTTAACTTTCAAATTGTTTTTGCTTATTTGCAACTCAGAGCATGTTGTAATGAGCCTTCAGGTCATTTTCTCAATTTCTACATGTTTCTGGTATTTTGAGACTTCTTATAGTGGCCATACGTCATTTATAAATTATCAGAACTGTCAGTTTGGTTATCGAACAGTCCGAGTGGATTTTACGCTCAATTTTCTGTTTTGGAGCTTTTACTGTTAAGGAATTGGTCTCAGACCAAAACTTCTATTAAATGGCCTTGGATGAGAATTTTGACAGTGCCATCAACTTTGAAACGTTGATTTTAGGCTAGGGGGACCCTTGGTTCGGGTCCCGAGGCTTCCAAACTCATTTTGAGCTATTGGGTAGAATTTGATGAAAAATGAAACTAGGTGTAGGATTCACATTTAATTAAAAAGATCTCAGATAAAAGTTTTGATGGTTCTGTTGAGTCCAAAATATTGAATTTGGTGTGGTAGCATAGTTCGTTTGCTCGGATGGGGTTCTGAATGAATCCCGAGCACCCGGTTATAGTCTATTTTGACCTAGCAAAATCTGATGCCTGATATCTGATGTGACCATTAAAGCAGTCAAGGAGCTGCTTTAGTGAACTTGATCCACTTTAACAACCTTGTCTACTCAGTTGATGCCTGCTTTAGCGGTCAAGGTCTGCTTAAGTGGATGTCGCTTAGTGGTCAAGGTTTGCTTAAGCGGACGTTGCTTTAGCAGTCAAGGATGCTGCTTTAGCAATCCCCACATTTACATACCCTTTGCTTTAGTGGTCAGTAGCCACTTTAGTGGTAGCCGCTCTAGTGGCCAAGTGACTACTTTAGCGGCGACTGTTGGTGATAAATCTCTCTCCTTCACCCGATTTTCCTTTTTTTTCTCTAGGGTGTTTTCCTCCATTTTGAGAGATTTGGGACATGTAAAAGTATGAAAAATCATCCATTGAATCCAAAGTACTCTATTTCAACACTCATTGGTCATTTTCCATTATGTTCCCCGTCAAATTCCATCCCTTTTCATTGTAAATTCCTAGAATTTAGGCCTTAAATTCTCAAACTTTAGGGGTTGATTTGAGCCCCAATTTTCACTCCATTTGAGCTCAATTTTTGTGCACACATTCCTTATCCTTATAGGGACCTCGTGGTGGATTCAGTTTTGGAATCCCATTTGCGGGCCCCATAGGTCCGTTCTTGACCCAAATTTTGGCCCAGATTATTATATAGCAACATGGTTATTGTTTTACTCATATTAACATGTAGATTATGATTTTGATAGTGCGACATTATTTTCGAGAATATGGAACAAAGATGAGCTATTTATGGACTATTTGAGACTAGCTTCGAGGTAGGCTGCGATCTACTTTTCTTTATGAGATTGTGTATTGTATAGACTGCATACTAGATAGGGATTATAGGATGGTTTTACGGCTAGTATAGAATGACTTAACCTATTTAGGGGATTTAGAATAGAAATGTGACCCAAATCTTAGTCTAGGATACCCGTTAGGGTCGTAGAATCCTATTACACCTAGTTATACACTTGTTGCCCTTAGATTAACATAAATGATCCCTCAGTATAAATTATATTGCGACACTTAGTGTATTGAGTGATATTTCCCAGATTAGACCCTTCTAGTGGCTTTATGCCCTTATTTACCATAGTTTTCTGAATTATAATATTGTTATCCTGGTATATTTATATTGTTGGGCCCGAGACCATGGTTACGAGACCAGTCGGACACCAGGTTAGTATTCTATCCTTTGAAAGGACGTGACACTAGTTTATAGATGTGTAGGCGCTTATGATTGTATTGTTCGGATACTGGTGATGGCATGCATTTTTTTTAGGCGCATTTATGCTTATTTTGTGGTACGATTCCAATCAAAACCTTTATTTTACTACTATTTTATAAAAAGGTATTTATTCCCACTTTTCACTTTAAAATTAATTATTTTACAATGGAAGTCGTACCACCCCTATTAATGCTTTATGAGCTTTTAAAACTAAACGTATCACTTTGGAAAATTAGATCGAGGCTGATTCTGATCCGTTATTAATCCACTCTTTTCACTACTGCTATTTACTTCAGTCGAGGGAGATTTCGACCCTTTCCACACTATTATTTTGATTTAATCCCAAACTCGATCTTGGGCAATGAATTTATAGATTTATACTCTTTTAGTCTCGGTTTGAGTCCGAGCACTTATTATACCTATATATCTCTCCGATACTAAATGGAGTAGATTAATTATGATGGTTATTGAAAGTCCTGGTTCGGGACCAAGCAGTGTTATACGGATATCTCGAGTCCCCTATTGGCCTCTTCGTCCATGAGCCACAGTGTCGGAGAAGGATGGTCACCGTAGGTACTACCTCTGTGAGCTACTGAGATGGAGGAGATGTATGTACTTGGTATGTTATGGGACTCGAATTGGATATGGTTTTATCGAGTTATGTTGCATTTATTTATTTATATGCATCACCTATCACCAGTATAATTGTTTGGTGCTTATATATATCAGTCTTATGTGGGGCTGTATAGGTATAAGTTATGGCTACTGTTTGCTGAGTGCTTTCTTGAACCTTTCAGGCTTATGGGGGCCCAGTTAGGTTATTGTTTGTTCGAACTAGCCGGTTACTTTATTGTTAGTTATTATGGTTAATTTATGGCAGGATGGATATGGACTGGTACCTGAGATTGTTGGTACATTTCTGATTCCTTTTCTCTATTATACTAAGATACGTGTTTGTTAGATTATCTCATGATTAGTCTCATTTTGGTTAGAGACATTGTTTATTCTAGTATTGGCTTTCCTTTTTGGTTATGACCCTCGAGATGTTAGGTTGGCTCCCTCAGGATATCATCTTTGAGTTTAGCCTTATATATATATATATATATATATATATATATATATATGGTATTACCGTATATCCCTCTCTTTCCTTATCTATTCATATTGTATATATATCTTTTTGCCTTATATTAGTACTATATATCCTTCTTTCACTCTTCATTTGTGTATTAGGTAGTGATATACGATATTGCACTTTAGTTCCTGAATACTATTAGAATAGGATAGTTTATCCTTATTTCTCTATTAGTGTTATTATGTTTAGTTCTTGGCTAGTTGTCTATAGTTTATATTTCTGCTTTACATGTTATTTATGCTTATATTATCTCTGGAGCTCAGTTGGCCGAGGCCTATTGAGTACCACGTGTTTGGTACTCATAATACACTTCTGCAGCCTGTAGATCATAGTACGAGTTCTTTCCGTTGATGTGTACATCGTGTGGAGCAGCCATTGATCAGAGATTTGGGGTGTGCTCCTTCATTTGGAGTATTCCTGCTCTCCCTCGTATTGTTAGTTTCATCTCCCTCATATATATATATATATATATATATATATATATATATATATTGACTCTGTATTCTACTTTGTACTCCTGTTGTATAAGAAGCTCTTATACTGACTTCACCAGGTCTTGGGGTTGTAATCTATATTATTCTCTTTATTGAATTCCTTTCCATTATTTTCTTCATTTCTATTGGTAGTCCATTACGAGCTGTTTCAGACTATGGGTTGGCCTACTTACTGGTGGGTTATAGTAGGTGTCATCATGACCTGAGAAATTAGATCGTGAAAAATTGGTATCAGAGCCTAGGTTCACTGGTGTTGTTGGTACAAGAGCTAAGTGCCTAGTAGAGTCCTGCGGATCGGTACAGAAATGTTTGTATTTTATCTTTGGGAGGATATAGGGCATTCTTAGAAAATTCTCTTCTTGACTCCTTGTCGTGTGTACGTACTTCTATGAACCTCTAAGTACTTCCTTTGACTCCACTCTTTCCCAGATGGATAGCACGAGGTTGTCGATAGATGTTTTTGCTTCCAATTGCACATGCAAGTATACGAGGATGTGCAAGTAATAAAGTGGCTTTTATGAGCCGGATGTTGAATCCATAGGGACTTGTCATTTGACTATTTACTTAGACTAAACTAGTTCTTGTCATTTATTCAAGCGATAGAACCAAAGATGCATGAAGTTTAGATGATAAAACTAAGCAGTAAACTATACTAAAAATGATAAACTTGGGTTTGAAATAATATCAAGGAGGATTCTAGGGTTAAGACATACTCACAATCATGCATAACTATGATTTTTAGCCGTTAAGTTGTTTATCGTGATTATTGATTTACGAGGTTGATATTTTAACTCGAATATGGTAACCCTCTAATTCATCTACCCAAATTAGTCTCACAATTACATCATTGAGAAGGGATGTGAGTCTCTAATTCGAATGCACTAAGTTATCTTCTCGTTTCGTTAACCAAGTGGGGCATTTAGGTATATTTCTATCCTAACCGCAAATCATCCTTTAACAATTAGGCCCTAATCCGATTAAAGATATGATACATACTCCCTATGCTCTTCGTTCTTCCCCTCAAATCCTGTGGTCAATTCGTTTTGAGACTAGGATTTATCCTAAAGTTTGCAATTCTTTAGAATAGTTAAACAAGAACGCAAGAACAACCACATGACTTGATAAACATATAAACCAACTATAAAACCATAATTAAGCAATCATGTTGTAGCCTCAAGCCTATAAATAGGGTGTTTAGCTACTCATATTCATACAAAGAATCACCATAGATGAGTTCATAAAGTAAAACTATAAGAAAGTAAAGTTAAAGAACAAAGAACCCTAGTTTTAGCTCTTTGATGTCTTGTCTCCTCTCCCAATCGTGTATGCAGCCCAAGAATGTGAGTAAATTGTATAATTAATCCTTTTATAGCCCAAAAGTTCGTTCATAAGCATCCCCATACATAAATATACACATTGACCCCTTTGCCCTCACTTAAAATAGGCAGAAAACCAAATCCTAGTCGATTTAGGAGTGTGTGTGTGTGTGTGTGTGTTAATATCGTGCTGTGGACTTCCCTCACGTATTCCCTACTCCTTTTCAGACTTTTAAAATTTTTATATATCCCCCAAGTCGTCCAAACCAAGTCCCATAATGATTAGAAACATGTCCCACACGTTTCCAACTCAAAATAAAACTTTAAGGCCGAATTTGCCCGCTTCTAGGAGTTATGTGTCGTATGGACATCGTACGCTCATTCCAGTAGCCATAGGGGATTGGGGGTGTGAGGAAGTAATTCTCTTGTTCCTTGTGATGTGCGGCGTATGTCCCCCTCCCTTGATTTGGGAGGTGCGGCACATGGCCCCCTCCAAAGTGAGAAGGTGCACTCTTTTCTTCTTCGTCTTTTCTCGTGCACTTGTCCCTTATTTCCATACTTATTATGGCTTGTTTGTAGGCTTCATTTAGCCTCCATATATCCTTCATAGGTCTCCTACAACATATCATTACAAACATAAGTCCATATAACACAATAGAACTCATCAAAGTACATTAGAACAAGCATCGCTCAAGCTAGCGACACTAGTTTTCTCTTCTAAGTTCTATTTGATCCTTTTTACTCTAGACTCATTTAAAATTTACCTTAAACACCATAAACACATACTTTAACACATAAATACATATATACACACTTAATACTCAATAATCACATCAAGTCATCCTCAAAACTAAGCTAAACGCGTATAGATAATGACATTTAGGAGTATAAATACACCTAAGATCAAATGAGGATGGGAATTTAGAGCGTGTTACCAGAGTTTTAGCTCAGTGTTGGGCTGAGGAGTTATAGATTGATATCAAGGATCTTTATTAGCCGCTAGAGGGTCTGGGACCAGCCCACGCCCCGGCAGAGTTTGTGACTAGTTTAGCTTTTCAAGACATCGTGTTAGGGATTCTGAGTTTTTTATGGATACTTCACAATCAGTAGTGGTGCCCAACATATTAAGTGGGTCTAAGGCCAATGTTGGGTTTTTTGGTGTTCAGCAGGACTCATTATCAATTTTAGGGTATGATATTGGGTTTCTCGAGTGGGCCACACATACTCTTATGTTATTTTCTACAGAGTAGGAGAAGGTGCATGGATTTATCATAGGATTGGATTTACCACTCCGCTTGGCATCAGAGCAATTGGTAGCGATCGAAGCTACTTTTTCTAGGGTTGTTGATCATGTGAGGAATATGGAGAGGGCCTGTATTGAGACTTATGGAGGCGACACTAAGAGGTCATGTCAGCAACACAATGTTAGTGGTATTTCATCTGGAGGTCGGGATCCTCCTAGTCGAGGTCAGCATCAGCTTCAGCCTACCAGGTCTGTATAGGTAGCACCTCAGAGTATAGGTGGCTCTCAGATATATCATAGTGATCACAGTGGATATAGTTCTGGTTAGGCATTTTGGGGTATTCAGTCTAGGTCTCCAGGCACTGGAGGCCATTCTGGGTTAGTAGGTATAGTATATCAGAGAGTCCCAGAGGTATATTTTGATTATGGTGAGATTGGTCATTAGTCTAGTGAGTGCCCCAGGTGTGAGTTGGTCAGCCAGTTGGAGAAAACTAATATTTCTCGCTTGTTTAGAGCTTCAGGGGTTTCTTATAACTGTAGAGACACCATTCATTGGTCCAGATAGTGTCCGTGATATGGTATTATTGAGCATTCAATATAGCCAATGAAGTTTCTTAGAGATGTGGTATCGTTGGGTAGAGGTAATGTGCTTAGTATTTCAGTTGGTCGTTCAGATGCTCAGTCTGGATTCAGATGCATTCAGATTCACACTTCTTCGAGCACGTCAGGACTATGACTTTGGATTCCATCGTATAGGTGCACTTTTATTTTCTATCTTTTGGTTTCTATTTGAATTGAGTTGGGATTTCCATACCTATCGGTGGTTTTGTGCCTTGGAAATTTTAAATTGATTATTGTGAGTCTTTGAGTAGACTTGTGTACATAATGACTATCCCCATAGATGATTTATTTTAGTAGTAGGTTGAGTGGATTGGTTTCATGATTTCCTTGGAGGTAGTATTTGGGTTTAAATTCCTTTTCTTTGGCCTTTTGGCCTTGATGTGATCTTAGAGCGGTACTGACTGTATTTTTATTTGTGCCACATGCGCCTAATACTATTGATATTATTTTCATTGTTTTGACATTGACTGATCCTTACTTCGTAGATGGCTAGACTAGCGTTATTTAGTTAGAATCCCCTTCCTTGCGATTCTTATTCGTTGGCTTAGATGGCTAACTCGGTTGGTTGGTTCTCTCTACTTTAGTAAAGTGAGGTTGGTTGTCTTCCTTTTCTATTGGCAAGTTAGATTGATTTTGAGAGGTATTAAAGAAAGGTTTGGCCTTTCATGGTTTGGCGGTGATTCTAGCTTTGGCGATCTTTTTCTATAGATTGTTGTTATTGTTAATAATTCTGAGGTTTGTTGTTTTGATTTGTTTGGTTTGTTTCTCGATAGTAGTTTTGATCTTGGTATTGGTGTTGAGATGGGTACTCCATTCTTTCTTCAATTTGGTTCATGGTTCAGTTGAGTTAAGGTTAGTTAAAATGGGTGGATTCAGAAATTCTCATTTCAATAAATTACGCGGCCTAATATGACTACGTGGGATACTTCATCTTAGCAGTATATGCTTATGCATCTGTTATTGGTAACCAAAGTGTGTGTCTTTGGAAGTTAGTATTCATTGTGATGGATTTGGTATTGATTGGACCAGATTCAGGCTAAGATCATATTTTCTGAGTTGCTCGAGATTTGGCTATTATTAGTAACCTTCACAGCCTTAGTGAGTTCATGGTTATGCCTTGATGTGTTATGCCTTTAGTGGATGTGGTTTTGATTGCTCGTATCTTCAGCCTGTGGTTTTCCTCTATTGTGATTATGTTTTTTGGCAACATTTCAGTTTCATCCATTACGAGGATCGTTAGGTAAGTGCTTGAATTCTGATAGTGAGATTGGTTTGAGTATTTGATATTCGTAAAGACCTGTGGGCTTTAGTTTTAGATTTTGACTCTCTTGAATGGCGGCTTGAAAGTTATGATAGCTTTTGGAATAATGATACTTGTTCATCGACAAAATTAGTTTGGATGATTGAAATCGAGTGGTTCAGCTTCGGTGTTAAATTTTAGCTATGGATTCTGTAATGCAGTTACAACCCTCGTCTCGAGTTTTATTTTAGTTGAACATTCGAGGATAGGCTGACCAGGCCTACTCTTTACCTACCGGCTCAGTTTCTTTAGTTTAGATGGATTATGCTTGATAAATGCTTGAGGTATAGTCTGTTGGCATATGATATTGAATTTTACTGCTTTTGGCCATTCTCAATTGTCATTAGAATTCTAAATGTCTACTCAGAGGAAGAAGTGTACTCGAGCTCGAGTTACCACGGTTTCACCAACAGTTGGTGGGGTATTCTGGAGAAAATCATTTAGTTTTGAGAGTTTGTGCTTTGGACTCCTAACTATTAGTTTCGAGGGTTATCCGTACCAGTTATAGCTTTGACAAGAGATCGCAGGCTTTGATTATCTCCATTTGTGTATCCAGGAAGCACCTTATGGACTTATTTTTATGCTCACCAGTTTAGATTTTTAGTAGATCAGCTTCAGTATTTCGGGGTTAGTGTGATGTACTTACGTGGGCAGGACTCAAATGATGTTGGAGAGCTTCGGTGCAGTTCAGAGTAGACATCAGGTTTGGAAAGGCAAGAACATATTAGATTTGGAATTTAGAGTTGGCTGTACGGTTCATGCATTGAGTTGCTTTTAGTTTGGTTGAGTTTTTGCTTGGTTTTGCCTGTATCGGTGTGATGTCAGTGTGTTGTGGTTTGGGTTTGTGCGCTTCAGCCGTGCTCAGGTCACTTGGAGGCCAGTTGGTTGTTGAGGTTGAGTTTTTGGTTATTTGGGAAGTGAAGTAAGGTTTTGGAGAAAAAGGGATACCTTTGGTGAAATCCCTTAAAAGCATTGGTTTGCCTTAAAGTTTATCTAGGGAGTCTTTCTCGGAGTATGCAGGCCCAGTACCTTATCCCTTCGAGCTTTCGGTCTCTTCTTATCCATTGACTTTTGCGGATGAAAGTCCTTTTAGTAGTGGAAATTGTAATGACCCTCTAGGTCATTTTCTCAATTTTCGCATGTTTTCAGCTTTTTGATTATTCCCATAGTGGCCACAGGTTATTTATGACTTGCCGAAACTGTTGGTTCGATTATTGGACAGTCTGTGTGGATTTTAGGCTCAATTTTTTATTTTGGAGCTTTTGCTGTTAAAGAATTGGTCTCGGACCAAAAATCCTAGAAAATGGCCTCGGATGAGAATTTCGACAGCGCCATCAGTTCTAGAACGTTGATTTTAGGCTAGAGGGACCCTTGGTTCGGGTCCCGAGGCTTCCGAACTCATTTTGGGCTATTGGGTAGAATTTGGTGAAAAATGAACTAGGTGTGAGACCCACATTTAATCGAAACAATCTCGGATGAAAGTTTTGATGGTTCCGTTGAGTCCAAAAAAGTGGTCTAGGAGTTTCTTTAGTGGTGGTCGCCTTAGCGACCTTGGCTACTTGATTGAGGTCCGCTTTAGTGGTCAAGGTTTGCTTAAGGGGACGTCAGTTTTTTGGTCAAGGATGCCGCTTTAGCGATCCCTTCCTTTCCTTACCCTTCGATTTTGGCGGTCAGTGGCCACTTTAGCGGTAGCTACTTGAGCGGCCAAGTGACAGCTTTAGCAGCGACTATTGGTGATAATTCTCTCTCCTTCACCCTATTTTTTCTCATTTCTCTATGGTTTTTTCCTCCATTTTGACATCTTGGGACGTGGGAAAGTGTGGAAAATCATCTATTGAAGCCAAGGTAAGCTAGTTCAACACTCCTTGGTCATTTTCCATTATTTTATCCATCAAATTTCATCCTTTTTCATTGTAAATTTCTAGAATTTAGGCCTTAAATTCTCAAATTTAGGGGTTGATTTGATCTCCGATTTGCATTCCAATTGTGCTCAATTTTTCAGCACACATTCCTTGTCCTTCATGGGACCTCGTGACGGATTCAATTTTAAAATCCCATTTACGGGCCCCGGGCCCCACAAGCCCGTTCTTTTCCCGAATTTCGGCCCAGAGTATTATATAGCAATATGGGTATTATGTTACTCTTATTAATGTGTAGATTATGATTTTGATAGTGCGACATTATTTTCGAGATCGTGGAACAAAGATGAGCTATTTATGGATAGTTCAAGATTGCGGTTTGATTTCAAGCTAGGCTTCGGTTTACTTTTCTCTATGAGATTGTATATTGTATAGACTGCAAGCTATGTAGGGATTATAGGATGGATTTATAGCTAGTATTTAATGACTTGACCTATTTAGGGGATTTAGAATAGAAATATGTCACGCCCCGAATCCCATCGAGACATGATTGGCACCCGTAGCCGATAAGGCCCGAGAGAACCAACCTTAGCCTATGTTTACTCATATGCATAACATAAGCATCACCACCATTACGTAAGACGAATAACAGAAAACATGGGACATATATATACATGTGAAACTTGGCCGTTGAGGCCATCCAGTCAAAACAACATATGCCTTTTACACTGATACACCCACATCCGTCTACAAAAGCCTCTAACAAGAGCATTGACCAAAATTAACTATAAGTCGGGACAAGTTCCCGCTTTACACAATATGTAAATCACCAAAACATATATACACTCTGACTCGGAGAAGCCCTGAATTAGCTGGAGCTCACCAATGATCTGCAACGACTGGCAACCTACTGTAGAGGCCTACTAGAACCTGCGCCTGCAACAAGTAAGGTAAATTCCCCAAGAGAGGTCAGTACGGAATAAGCACTGAGTATGTAAGGCTCAAATGAGACTATATAACACATGAACATATCAACGAACTCAATACAAATGACTAATCAATGTGAGTAAGTCACCACGCTGCATTTTGGAAACCATGTGTATTGCTTTCATTACTTTCATTACTTTCTTTGCATTCAACGCTTGCTTGTCAATACATATGTCACAATGTACCTGGGCCCCGACTGATCAGTGGGTCTTTACATAACATATCATCATGTTGGGATCGGGTCGAGCTAGGCTTATGCCCCTAAACCTGCCACCCATAAATCAATGCATCGGGATCGGGTCGAGCTAGGCTTATGCCCCTAGACCTGCCACCCATAAATCAACATATCAGGTTCGGCTTGAGCTAGGTTTTCACCCCTAGAGCTGCCCCCTGTCAGGTTCGGCGTGAGCTAGGCTTTCGCCCCCAAAGTTGCCCCCTGATCCAATAGTCTCGGGATCGGCTTGAGCTAGGCATTTCGCCCCCAAAGCTGCCACCCGTACTCAAACATCAACCACATTTGCATTACTTTATTCATTACTTTGAGATTGATACTAGGATAGTCATAACTTTACCTGAAACTTTGGATCATGAATCAATGAGTGAGAGACATGTGAATAACTTGGCAATATAACATTATTAGAATCATAACACCATGGGAACCATTGGACAACAATCTATGAACAAGAGGCACAATCATAATCACTATTGGAATATTGGAACATAACCTTATTTGAGCTTTTGGAACATTAACCATGAATATGAGACATGAGACTCACAAATGATCCATGAGTAGGAAATGTATGACAATGACTATATAGGATACCTAAGCACATTTCGGGATAGGACTAGTGAAATGTCAATGTGGATACTAGTTGCCGCAGAAAGATACGGACAGAGTAACCTTACATACCTTGTATTATTAATACGAATATACAACCTAGATGCGTATACAATAGTCCCGATCCTTCTTTATGTGTCACTCTACAGCATAAATGCATAATGAAATTCACATTAACCACCAATTACGTTACAAATACATACAATGTCAATGAATTACATGTTTTCCTTTAAACATGCCATTTCTCCTTGACAAAACCATTGATAAAATTATTATTCCAAAAATTCCATAATATTCCCAACATTGAGCAATACATGATAATTGACACATTTCCCCACAACACTTCTCCTTTACACTTTCTTATCCATACCACATCACAAATAATCCATCAAATTATCTTAATACAACTCATAACACATATCGGCCAAAATCCCACAATTTCCACTTATAGAAAATAACAAGTTTAATACCCAAAAACAACACCATACATGTTCATATTTTGTCTATACCATGCTCTTTCATCAAAGGCACAAGTCCTAATTCAAGTTCAAATCACCAAGATAGCACATCTTTCACGAAAAGCAAAATACACTATTCACCACCTTGCCAACACAACTATCATAATATACATAATCTCTCATGCATATAATATGTTAATCCATGAGAATAAATACTTACCAAGGCTTGGAATAGGATGATCTTGTCCAAAGAGTCCCAAGGAATTATTTTGCTTTAGGGTTTGGAACTAGAGATATGTTTGAGAAAATATCTTAAAGGCATGAGAGCTTTGGATAATTAAAATCTGATTTTGGGGCCTTTATATAGACCCCAAGTCATACTTAGCCATTCCTTTGGCATTAAATGTGGTCAAAGTGGAAGAATGGGTCATTTTGCCCTTTGGGCCTTGTCTTTTAATTCCATTTTGGGCCTAAATTTGGGCCCAATAACACATATCCATTTAACCCATCAAATTTCATGTATTATTAACCATGTATCTCATGTTTACATAATTCCACAATGTCACGACAATATTCTCTTACGAGATACTCATTCGTCGTCTCGATCGCAAAAGTAGGAATTCTAGTCGCCCATGGCTTCATTAGACATTTTGGATAACTATTCATGTTTCATGATTTGATCATGTAGGAGTGTGTAGGAGTGTATTGAAGTATTTGAAGCTTTAAAAATGCTCAAAGAACTCCAAATAATCAAAAGAAACCATATAAGAATCGACGTAGAATTGTGTTGCGAAACGAGCGCGAGAAGGGCACATTTTTTGTGCCTTGCACCACTGCTGCAAAGCAAGGCAGTGGCGAAATAAATACAACCTCTATGAATTCAGGGGCTTGCGCCACACCCCCTGAAACAGGGTAGTGGCGCAAGTTTCAGCACCTTGCTGAATTTTTCGGCCACTTCTCCAATGTTTGCATATCGTCCGATACCTTATAAAAACACTACAAAATACTTACTTAGTGATATTAATCATCAAGTAAACATGACTCCAAGTCACCAAATGAGGTTATAAGGTGTCACACCCCGAGTCCCAACGAGGCGTGATTGGCACCCGAAGCCGATATGGCCCGAGAGAACCAATCTTTGCTCATGAATCCTCGTATGCATAACCTCGAATGAATAACATATTGTCTCATGTAATGGATGAAATGTAAAATGCCATACATATACATATATAAAACTTGGCCGTTGGGGCCATTAAGTCAACACGGACATTTTCTCTTACATTCATAACCCACACATGTCTACAAAAGCCTCTAACAGATGCATTTACAAGACCAACTAACAGTTGGGACACATCCCCGCTTTGGACAATAGTTACATCAAAACAATTATACAACTATGACTCAAGAGGCTCCGAACCAACTGGAGCTCACCAAAACTCTGCAAATGATCCCCAGTCTATAGAGGAGGTCTACTAATACCTGCACCTGCAACATGTAAGGTAAGTCCCCAAGAGGGGTCAGTACGAAGAATGTACTGAGTATGTAAGGCCATAAGAAAACTGCATCAATACATGAGAATTTCAATGGAAATAGTTATAAGCGAAACTCTGCAGGTGGAACCATGTACCTTTCTTTCACTGTTATCATCTCCAATGATTTATACATAATAACAACAACTATGGAATCAATATTAGAGAAATAGCAATTGTGAATAAACTCTCTTTCTAGATGTAATGAACCATGCACTTCTTCTATCATTACCACTTATGAGTATTCTCACATGTCCTTATTATTCATATATTATCCTTTGCATACCCGTTTAGTCCAAAGAACCACCTCCACTCAAAAGACTTGCTTCTTAGAGACTCTTTTATGCAAGGAATTCTTCTACTTAAGAGATTCTAGAGATTTGGGTGAATAATATAACATACCTCCACTCTATTGGTGGGGTAAATACATATGAACATCAATGGAAAACAACTGTAACAAATAGTAAATATGGATAAACCATCAATCTGTACTTTTGGAGTCATGTCTATTGCTTTCATTACTTTCTTTGCTTCTTTGCTTCTGTGATTAATCATCTTTATTGTTCTACCCATGCTAGGCTGTTTTGTAGACCCTGGGATGAGATGATTAGATGAACCCATGCTAGGTACTTGGACCCCTGGGATGTCATATGAACCCATTCTAGGCTTTCATGTCGCCCCTGGGATGTCATGTGATAACCCATGCTAGGCTTATTGCCCCTGGGATGTATCAATGTATCAATGTATCGGGATCGACCCATGCTAGGCTTATCGCCCCTGGGATGCCACCCGTATTATTGGGATCGACCCATGCTAGGTATTTAACCCCTGGGATGCCACCCATGATAGTCATCAATTGTACATTGCTTCTTTCTTTGATTACTCTTTCTTCCGTTCAATGAATGATACTTTGATGATGGAAACATTATTGAAACTTGTAACATAATCATACAATACTTCACATCTTTGCTCTTGTAAGATTGACATCTTCACTTGTGAGGGAAAGGTACATTAACTTGCACATTACTTCTTTCATTACTTTTGAGAGATTGGTACATTTACTTTTGAGAGATTGATTCATTCACTTGTGAGAGATTGGTACATTTGCTTATGAGAGATTTATGCATTTGTAGTCATAACATTGTTAGAAACATTGGACAATAATCGATGAATAAGATACATGAGTATAACTACTATTGAAACCTTGAAACATAACCTCATTGGACTTTTGGGACATTACCAATGAATATGAGACATGTGTATAACTCTATTGGAACTTGGACTCATAACATAATTAGAACAATGCTATTTAACTAAACAAGCTCTCTTTACCTCATTGCTCTTGTTGGGATAATTCTCTTAGGATCTACGACATATGACAACTTAAGAACTTCCACTCATAAGTAAGAACTAAGTGGGGCATAATTCGTCTAGGAGTAAAACACATATGAATAACAATATATCAACCTTAGTTGGAATACTATAGAACCCCTTCGAAATAGAGCACTTTTGAAATCTTAGGATAATGATCACTAAATACGATACATGTGGATTTCAACAGGTCACCAACTAGAAATGTGCTACCTTAGAACCTTATAAAACTTTTAACATACTAGACAATGATCATAAGTCAACCAATGGACATGAGTCATATGATACACCATTGACCAATGAGTAAGGGACATATGAGTAACTCTAGCCAACTATCGGATACGGAAGACCTTAGAGTATTTTGGAATCGAATGAGTACCATGACAATATGAACACCATATGTTGTAGAAGGAAATAGAAGAATAACCTTACATACCTTTGCGTCTCACTATGAATACCCAAGCTTATATTAAAATACAATAGTCCAGCTCTTTCCTTACGTCTCACTTTACATCACAAGTACATAACGAAGCTAATATTAGCAACCAACTACCTTACAAGTGCACAAGATGACCATGAATCACATAGTTACTTTAGAACGTCATTTCATCTTATTACAATGTCATTTATAATATCAACATGCCAACACTACCATAACATTCCACTCATCGACCAAGAGTTCATACGACAATAGTATTTCGCATCACAATTACCCTTTATGCCTTCTCATTATCATTTCGTCATATTTACGCTTCTCCATTTGCCTCATAACAACATATGAAAAACCATACATACTTCACATAGTCCAACATGACTCCATACGACACTTTAAAGTCATTAAAATGACATCACAAGTTGATAATTACATCTATGAAGGGTATAGGGGTTTCGGGGGGCCAAAGGGATGCAAAAACAAGCAATTCGGAGTTCTGGGCCAATACGCTTAGCCACCTGCGCCCGCAGGTGGATGAACTGCGTCCGCAGGTGACCTTTGGCAGTATCCAGAGGCACCTGCGTTGGCACCTGCGCCCGCAGGTGCTTCGTCTGCGAGGGCGGGTGCCCATTTTGGTCCGAAATGGTCTTTTTGGGGTCTTTTTATGCAATGAATGGTCCATGATCATAACCAAACTTATTTTAACATATTTTTGATCATATAACATGCCAACAACCAGCTATGGTCTCACAACACACATAACATCACCAAAACGACACTTTACGGCCAATCCGCCACCAAAACCATAACCAATTTCACAATAGAAATTCCAAATATTATACACCATGACCAAACAAGGGGAGACTATAATCACATCTCACATGACAATATTGAACCCATCAAATTCATTTTTTCTTCAAAACCACAAGTCCATAGGCAAGTTTATAAGACAAAACACCCTTTGATTTAGCAAATATGTACACTTCACTTATTGTGAACTTCTCAATGTTCCTCCAACATAACCAACATAATATACAGCATATGTTATGCATAAAATACCTTAATCCATCATAATAAACACTTACCAAGTCTTACCAATTGATGATCTTGGCCAAAGGAGTGATTAGGGTTTTTGAGAGCAAATGAGATATTGTTGGAAAATTCTAGAAATGAGATGAGAGCCCAAATGAATAAAATCTGATTTTATTTCTCTTTATATAGTCCCTCATTCCTTCCTTATATTTTACTTAGCATTTAATGCTATTTTGATTTGGTCAAATGGATATGAATGGAAGAATGGGTCAAAAATAACCCTTTTGGGCCATGTCTTCTTTGTTATTTTGGGCTTCATTTAAGGGCCCAATTGTATTAAACTCTTAAATGCCCACAATTCAACATAAAAATTATCATTTCTCTCATGTTGTCATATTTCCATAAATGTACATGTAGTCGTATAGGTTCGGTAACATACGGAGTGTTACACCTCCCACGAGGGTCTAATCCCTTGTGCTAGGCCTAATGTTAATTAACTCATCAATAACATTACATAATACATACCTTTGGCTCTCGATACTTAGGTAAACAATGTTCAACGTCGTCAAATAGGGTTTGGTAGGTACGGGGTGTTACATTCTTCCCCCCTTAGAAACATTCGTCCTCGAATGTTAACAATGTCGTCTCATATGTAACAAATGCATTTGTATACGTATACTCATATAGATACGTATAGATACTTAGTATCTCTCCACCCTTTGCATTTCTGAACTTTTCCCTTTCGTTTGGAGCAAATATAGGTATCTTAATCTCGATGTGAAAGAAAACTCTTATGCACTTCTGGAAAATTGTACATAGCATGTTATATAGGGTCCATCTTTTCTTTTCACTAACAAGTGGAACTATTGCCATTAATATAACTCATAACCCCAATGTATTATTAAATTCACGATAGTCGATGAAGTAACATACGATAGGGTAAAGTTCGAATCAATCACTACATGTACATCATGTGAAAAAAAATGTGATAAGATACTTGTACCTTCATTAGGAGGTGCCTCTTTATTCTGCCGGTCCACTAGAGCATAGGTGCGATTTTGTACCCCACCGGAACTAGCTGCTCCTCTCATATCTCTACCACGACCAATAGGTTGAACACCTCTGATCGGGGAAGGAGCTGATGCTTATGACACAACAGTTGATCCCATAGGTCGTGCTATACCACTTGCACCCCTTTGTGGGCATTCTCTCATTAGGTGCCCCACTGTGCCACACCAAAAACAAGCATTTGTTCCCAACCGACATTCACCCAAATGGTACCTTCCACAATGCTGACACGGAGGACGAGAAGATCCTACTGTCTGTGAGCTTCGTCCTCCACTACTTTGTCCAGATGGACCACCTCTAGACCCTCGAAATTGAGAGTCAGCACCTGCTGTGGAATAAGAGAATGTAGGTCTAGGCGGTAGCATCCGAGATCTAGATTCTCCTGGAAACACCCTAGACTGTCCCATAGGTCTCGTCCTTTTTGATGGACCTCCCTCAGATTCCTATATTCTTTTTCTTTGCCTTTGGTTCTCCATTTTCTGTGCGAAGGCTTGAATTCTAGCAATGTCCATATCTTTGTTCAAAGCGGCAATAGTACAGTCTCGTACCAAGTATGGCTCCAGTCTATCCACATATCTATGGACTCTATCTTCCATCGTGGCCACCACATTTGGAGTATACCGAGCCAAGGAATTAAACTGCAAACTGTATTCTCGAACACTCATATTGCCTTGACGCAAATTTAAAAACTGATCCGCATGAGCCTTACGGATCTCATAAGGAAGATAGTGATCTAGAAATGTTGTTTTAAATTCTTCCCAACCAGCTGGGAGCGCATCAGTGCCTCTTGGTCTTTTCCAGTCCTCATACCACAATATGGCCTCACCCTTCAATCTGTAAGCTGCCAACTCAACTGTTTCTACACCTGTTACATACATCACCTCTAGTGCTCTTTGAACTTGGTCCACAAAATCCTGTGGATCCGCTTTCAGGTCTGACAGTGAATATAGGAGGGTCCAATTTTAAAAAGTCCTGTGTACGCCGACTAACTGCTCTAGCCGCGTCATCTTCAGTTCGACCTTGTGCTTGTACCGCCACTAACTGAGTCAACATATGTACTGCATTTCTCAAATCCTGATCAGTGGCATTCGTAGGTGGTTCTGCAGGTACTTCTCTACCTCTTGGCTCTCCTGGAGCTGGAAAAGTAGAGGAAGATCGAGATAAACTTTCAGCATTTGCCCCACCTTGACTAGCTTGGTCAGGTGGTAGTCTACTCATTCCTTCGTCAGCAGGCACATTTACCTGCTTCCTTTTACCTCTACCTCTTCTCGTGATCGGCATGGTTACTATATCAAAGAGAAACATGTACCATGGTCAGATTTCAATTCAACTTACAACACCGGCTCTATTGCACGATCTAAAATTGAAGAAGAGAAACAACATCCTAAATGCCCCATAGCCTCCTGCTCATAAATGTGGTGCACAACACATTCATGAACAAGACTCTACTCGGACACGGCTTTGTAGACACCCTTAGAACGACCTGCTCTGATACCACTTTGTCACACCCCGAGTCCCAACGAGGCGTGATTGGCACCCGAAGCCGATATGGCCCGAGAGAACCAATCTTTGCTCATGAACCCTCGTATGCATAACCTCGAATGAATAACATATTGTCTCATGTAATGGATGAAATGTAAAATGCTATACATATACATATATAAAACTTGGCCGTTGGGGCCATTAAGTCAACACGGAAATTTTCTCTTACATTCATAACCCACACATGTCTACAAAAGCCTCTAACAGATGCATTTACAAGACCAACTAACAGTTGGGACACATCCCCACTTTGGACAATAGTTATATCAAAACAATTATACAACTATGACTCAAGAGGCTCCGAACCAACTGGAGCTCGCCAAAACTCTACAAATGATCCCCAGTCTATAGAGGAGGTCTACTAATGCCTGCACCTGCAACATGTAAGGTAAGTCCCCAAGAGGGGTCAGTACAAAGAATGTACTGAGTATGTAAGGCCATAAGAAAACTGCATCAATACATGAAAATTTCAATGGAAATAATTATAAGCGAAACTCTGCAGGTGGAACCATGTACCTTTCTTTCACTGTTATCATCTCCAATGATTTATACATAATAACAACAACTATGGAATCAATATTAGAGAAATAGCAATTGTGAATAAACTCTCTTTCTAGATGTAATGAACCATGCACTTCTTCTATCATTACCACTTATGAGTATTCTCACATGTCCTTATTATTCATATATTATCCTTTGCATACCCGTTTAGTCCAAAGAACCACCTCCACTCAAAAGACTTGCTTCTTAGAGACTCTTTTATGCAAGGAATTCTTCTACTTAAGAGATTCTAGAGATTTGGGTGAATAATATAACATACCTCCACTCTATTGGTGGGGTAAATACATATGAACATCAATGGAAAACAACTGTAACAAATAGTAAATATGGATAAACCATCAATCTGTACTTTTGGAGTCATGTCTATTGCTTTCATTACTTTCTTTGCTTTTTTGCTTCTGTGATTAATCATCTTTATTGTTCTACCTATGCTAGGCTGTTTTGTAGCTCCTGGGATGAGATGATTAGATGAACCCATGCTAGGTACTTGGACCCCTGGGATGTCATGTGATAACCCATGCTAGGCTTATTGCCCCTGGGATGTATCAATGTATCAATGTATCGGGATCGACCCATGCTAGGCTTATCGCCCCTGGTATACCACCCGTATTATTGGGATCGACCCATGCTAGGTATTTAACCCCTGGGATGCCACCCATGATAGTCATCAATTGTACATTGCTTCTTTCTTTGATTACTATTTCTTCCGTTCAATGAATGATACTTTGATGATGGAAACATTATTGAAACTTGTAACATAATCATACAATACTTCACATCTTTGCTCTTGTAAGATTGACATCTTCACTTGTGAGGGATAGGTACATTAACTTGCACATTACTTCTTTCATTACTTTTGAGAGATTGGTACATTTACTTTTGAGAGATTGATTCATTCACTTGTGAGAGATTGGTACATTTGCTTATGAGAGAAAGATGCATTTGTAGTCATAACATTATTAGAAACATTGGACAATAATCGATGAATAAGATACATGAGTATAACTACTATTGAAACCTTGGAACATAACCTCATTGAACTTTTGAGACATTACCAATGAATATGAGACATGTGTATAACTCTATTGGAATTTGGACTCATAACATGATTAGAACAATGCTATTTAACTAAACAAGCTCTCTTTACCTCATTGCAGTTGTTGGGATAATTCTCTTAGGATCTACGACATATGACAACTTAAGAACTTCCACTCATAAGTAAGAACTAAGTGGGGCATAATTCGTCTAGGAGTAAAACACATATGAATAACAATATATCAACCTTAGTTGGAATACTATAGAACCCTTTCGAAATAGAACACTTTTGAAATCTTAAGATAATGATCACTAAATACGATACATGTGGATTTCAACTGGTCACCAACTAGAAATGTGCTACCTTAGAACCTTATAGAACTTTTAACATACTAGACAATGATCATAAGTCAACCAATAGACATGAGTGATATGATTCACCATTGCCCAATGAGTAAGGGACATATGAGTAACTCTAGCCAACTATCGGATACAGAAGACCTTAGAGTATTTCGAAATCGAATGAGTACCATGACAATATGAACACCATATGTTGGAGAAGGAAATAGAAGAATAACCTTACATACCTTTGCGTCTCACTATGAATACCCAAGCTTATATGAAAATACAATAGTCCAGCTCTTTCCTTATGTCTCACTCTACATCACAAGTACATAACAAAGCTTATATTAGCAACCAACTACCTTACAAGTGCACAAGATGACCATGAATCACATAGTTACTTTAGAACGTCATTTCATCTTATTACAATGTCATTTATCATATAAACATGCCAACACTACCATAACATTCCACTCATCGACCAAGAGTTCATACGACAATAGTATTTCGCATCACAATTACCCTTTATGCCTTCTCATTATCATTTTGTCATATTTACGCTTCTCCATTTGCCTCATAACAACATATGAAAAACCATACATACTTCACATAGTCCAACATGACTCCATACGACACTTTAAAGTCATTAAAACGACATCACAAGTTGATAATTACATCCATGAAGGGTATAGGGGTTTCGGGGGGCCAAAGGGATGCAAAAACAAGCAATTCGGAGTTCTGGGCCGATCCGCTAAGCCACCTGCACCCGCAGGTGGATGACCTGCATCTGCAGGTGACCTTTGGCAGTATCCAGAGGCACCTGCGTTGGCACCTGCGCCCGCAGGTGCTTCGTCTGCGAGGGCGGGTGCCCATTTTGGTCCGAAATGGTCTTTTTGGGGTCTTTTTTTGCAATGAATGGTCCATGATCATAACCAAACTTATTGTAACATATTTTTGATCATATAACATTCCAAAAACCAGCCATGGTCTCACAACACACATAACATCACCAAAATGACACTTTACGACCAATCCGCCACCAAAACCATAACCAATTTCACAATAGAAATTCCAAATATTATACACCATGACCAAACAAGGGGAGACTATAATCACATCTCACATGACAATATTGAACCCATCAAATTCATTTTCTTCAAAACCACAAGTCCATAGGCAAGTTTATAAGACAAAACACCCTTTGATTTAGTAAATATGTACACTTCATTTATTGTGAACTTCTCAATGTTCCTCCAACATAACCAACATAATATACACCATATGTTATGTATAAAATACCTTAATCCATCATAATAAACACTTACCAAGTCTTACCAATTGATGATCTTGGCCAAAGGAGTGATTAGGGTTCTTGAGAGCAAATGAGATATTGTTGGAAAATTCTAGAAATGAGATGAGAGCCCAAATGAATAAAATCTGATTTTCTTTCTCTTTATATAGTCCCTCATTCCTTCCTTATATTTTACTTAGCATTTAATGCTATTTTGATTTGGTCAAATGGATATGAATGGAAGAATGGGTCAAAAATAACCCTTTTGGGCCATGTCTTCTTTGTTATTTTGGGCTTCATTTAAGGGCCCAATTGTATTAAACTCTTAAATGCCCACAATTCAACATAAAAATTATCATTTCTCTCATGTTGTCATATTTCCATAAATGTACATGTAGTCGTATAGGTTCGGTAACATACGGAGTGTTACACCTCCCACGAGGGTCTAATCCCTTGTGCTAGGCCCAATGTTAATTAACTCATCAATAACATTACATAATACCTACCTTTGGCTCTCTATACTTAGGTAAACAATGTTCAACTTTGTCAAATAGGGTTTGGTAGGTACGGGGTGTTACATAAGGTGTACGGGGTATTGCCCAAATGCTCCACGAAATCACAAAACACCTCCTACGAAGGTCTAATTGCACATATTAGGTCTGATGTCAAATGTTTCACCAATGGCACTATAAAACACATACTCATGGCATCTCAACACCTAGGTAGATATGAACCCAAGGTATCAAGTGAGGTTAGAAAAAAAATATGGGGTGTTACAAAATATGACCCGAATCTTAGTCTAGGATACCCGTTAGGGTCGTAGAATCCCATTACATCTAGTTATATACTTGTTACCCTTATATTAACATGAATGATCCCTCAGTATAAATCGTATTGCGACACTTGTTGTATTGAATGATATTTCCCCAATTAGACCCTTCTAGTGGCTTTATGCCCTTATTTACCGTAGTTTTCCAAATTATAATATTGTTAGCCTGGTATATTTATATTGTTGGGCCCGAGGCCATGGTTAGGAGATCAGTTGAACACCAAGTTAGTATTCTATCCTTTGAAAGGATGTGGCTCTAGTTTATAGAGGCATAAGCGCTTATGATTGTACTGTTTGGATACTGGTGATGACATTCATTCTTTTAGGCACATTTATGCTCATTTAGTGGTACGATTCCAATCAAAACCTTGATTTTACTACTATTTTCTAGAAAGGGATATATTCCCACTTTTCACTTTAAAATAGATTTTTTTTACAACGGAAGTCGTACCACCCCTATTAATGGTTTATGAGATTTTAAACTAAACGTATCACTTTGGAAAATTAGACCGAGGTTGATTTCGGTCCGTTATTAATGCACTCTTTTCACTACTACTATTTACTTCGATCGAGGGAGATTCTGATCTTTTTCACACTATTATGCCGATTTAGTTCCAAACTCGTTCTCGGGCAATGGATTTACAGATTTATACTTTTTTAGACTCGGTTCGAGTTCGAGCACTTATTATACTTATATATATCTCCAGTACTAGATGGAGTAGATTGATTATGATGGTTACTGGAAGTCCTGGTTTGGGACCAGGCAGTGTATATGGATATCCCGAGTCTCCTATGGTCCCCTTCATCCATGAGCCACAGTATCGGAGAAGGATGGTCACCGTAGGTTCTGCCTTTGCGAGCTACTGAGCTGGAGAAGGTATATACATTTGGTATGTTATGGCACTCGGATTGGATATGGTATTATCGAGTTATGTTGCATTTATATATTCATATGCATCACTTATCACCAGTATAATTGTTTGGCGCTTATATCTATCAGTCTTATGGGGGGTTGTATAGGTATAAGTTATGGTTACTGTTTGCCTAGTGCTTGCTTGAACCTTTCGAGCTTATAGGGGCCTGGTTAGGTTATTGTTTGTTCGGACTAGACGGTTACTTTATTGTTGGTTATTATAGTTAGTTAGTGGCAGGATGGATATGGACTGGTACCTGAGATTGTCGGTACATTTTTTATTCCTTTTCTTTATTGTAGTAAGATACGTGTTTGTTAGATTATCTCATGATTAGTCTCATTTCAGTTAGAGGCCCCGTTTATGCTAGTATTACCTTTCCTTCTTGGTTATGACCCTCGAGATGTTAGGTTGGCTCCCTTGGGATATTACCTTTGAGTTTAGCCCTATGTATATATATATATATATATATATATATATATATATATGGTATTACCGTATATCCCTCTCTTTCCTTATCTATTCATATTGCATGTGTATTCTTTGACATTGTATTACTACTATATATCCTTATTTCACTCTTTATTTGTGTATTGGCTAGTAATGTACGGTATTGCACTTTAGTTCCTGAATATTGTTAGAATAGGATAGTTTATCCTTATTGCTCCATTAGCATTATTATGTTTAGTTCTTGGGTAGTTGCCTGTAGTTTATATTCCTGCTTTATATTTTATTTATGCTTGCATTGTCTTTTGAGCTCAGTTGGTCGGTACCTACTGAGTACCACATATTTGGTACTCATTCTACACTTTGTAGCCTGCAGATTATAGTATGAGTTCTCGCTGTTGATGTGTGCATCGTACGGAGAAGCCATGGATCGGAGATTTGGGGTGAACTCCTGACGTTTGGAGTATTCTTGCTCTTCCTCATATTGTTAGTTTGATCTCTATTTTATATTTCGAAGATGGTTATATATATATATATATATATATATATATATATATTGACTCTGTATTCCACTTTATACTCCTGTTGTATTACTCCTGTTGTATTAGAAGCTCTTATACTGACTTCACCAGGTCTTGGGGTTGTAATCTATATTAGTCTCTTTATTGAATTCCTTTTCGCTGTTTTCTTCATTTTTATTAGTATTCTATTACTAGTTGTTCTGGACTACGGGCTAACTTACTTACTGGTGGGTTATGGTATGTGCCATCATGACCTGAGAAATCGGGTCGTGACACCTGTATATCTGTGGTTTTCTATTGTGGATTTTCGTTCTTCCATGTTTGCATCTGCTTAGGGGAAATTGTGTGTTTGTATTATGAAAATTTTGATGTTCTTCTTTGTCCTTAATATTCTTTGGATATCTTAAGAAAAGGTCACCTTGAACTTTCCACTGATTCATATTATTTGCTCATATTTTTTATTAGTTTAGTTCAATATGCCAACTGTGTATCTCAAATGAGCTTTTATGTAATTTTTATTTAGCTTATTTTATCACATGTTTGTGATAAAATTATCACAAAAGATTTAAATATGTATAGGTCACGTCATTACATGTAGCTTCACCTATTAACAACAGGGAAAGATCAAGTGCTTACCAATCATAACTGAGTTTCATATTTTGCACCTGTTTGCAGATTTCAGCAGCATAACTTTGAGCTACTCTATAATTATCTAAAGCATTGTATGACTATATCAAGATATTAATCACTTCTTCTATTGATTTCCTCCAACTTGGACTGTCACGCCCCGAGTTCCAACGAGGCGGACTGGCACCCGAAGCCGTTGAGGCCCCGAGAGAACCAACTATCACCCTGTACATTCATACACACGTCATTCATTGACCATCACTACCATGTATAGACGCAAGACACCAATGGTGGAAATCATGGCAAAACAGGTAATTTATATATACATATGTGAAACTTGGCTTTTAGGGCCATCATGACATGACATACATTTTTCATTTGTCCAACATCGTCTACAAAGCCTCTATACATACATGAACATAACCATCCTAAAGTCGGGACAAGTCCCCGCTTTAGACAACTGTGATACATTATCAAAACCAATATGTGCATAGGACTCGGGAAGCCCCGAAGCAAACTGGAGCTTACCAACAAAACCGCAGATAAATCCAAGTACTAATGTAGGTGCCTATTGGTACCTGTGCCTGCAGCAAGTAAGGGAAGTCCCACAAGGGACGTCAGTACGAAGAATGTACTGCGTATGTAAGGCTATAAGTAAATGTATGAGATATAGAAACTTTGATAAAATTAAGTACAAGTGAACACATCATATGAATAAATTACCATAGGTATACATGTGGAATCATGTGCATTAATTTCTTTACTTTTATTTCACTTTACTTTACTTCGTCGTCAATCAAGTGATCATCAATCATGTAATGCCCGGGCCCAACTGATCAGTGGGAAATAACATTGGGATCGTCTCTAGCTAGGCTTATGCCCCTTTGAGCTGCCACCCATAAATCAATAAAGCAGGTTCGTCTCTAGCTAGGCTTATGCCCCTTTGAGCTGCCCCCTGTATCCAATAATCATTTGGGATCGCCCCTAGCTAGGCTTATGCCCCTTTGTGTTGCCACCCGTTCTCAACAAGTGTTTATTACTTCAATGCTTTTGTTATGAGATTGGTACATTAGTGGTTACAATGTTATGGAAACTTTGGAACATTATTGGAACATTAATCAATGAACATGGGTCATATGAATTACATTTGATCAATGTATAAGGAACATGTGTGTAACAATGATTAACAATCGGGAATGGAATACCTTTGGACATTTCGAAATGGAACATGTATAATGACAATATGATACGATGTGCTGCAGAAGGATACGGAAAGAGTAACCTTACATACCTTAATTCCCCAATATGGATACACAATCTTATTCGTGAATATAACACGCCAGCTTTCTCCTTACGTGTTACTCTACATAAGCACATAACGGAACTCACATTAACCACTAACTACATTACAAGTTCACAAGACGGTAAGTAGGTGCTTAACGGAAAGTAAAAACCGTCCAACCTCCAAAACACATGGTGCATCACCCCCCCCCCCTTCATTATACTACCAAATCGCATTATTCCACCACATTACACTATAACTTACTGCTTTAGCAAAACAACAACACCAAATCAGTCCACACACCACCAAAACAGTCCACACATCACCGCAGACATCACAAACCGATAAGATTTTACACCAAGTTTCTACTTTACATTTCCGCCTCAATACAACTCCACATATTTATCCCATCAAGTCACATAAATACCTTCCACAACAATATACCAAAAACAGCCCACACAAGTTTATAATTCACTTTAACATAACAAGAAAGTATTCTCTTGTCACTACGCCAAACGTTCCATCCACAATTACGTAAAAACATTTCCATCAAGCCATACACAAAATTAACGAATTAGGGACAGCACCATACTTAAATATACTGAAATTACATCCATATAATTCAATTCCTTCAAGACCTTAAGTCCGCTTTCAAGTTTAAATCACATAGAAGGCAGATCCTTTACCGATTTAGCAAAAGTGGACTGTTTTACACATAGTGGACTGCTCAACACTTTGTCAACATAACCAACATGATTTACTCACCCTCTTATGCATATAATATAGTAATCTACAAGAGGAAACACTTACCACACACATAAACATCACCAAAATCACATTTTCCTTCCAATACGTCACCAATTCCACACACTTTTTCCATAGCAACAAATTTCCAAAAATGACATACAAAGAGAAATTAAATTAGGGACATAACCACATCATACATGTTGATGTTAAATCCATAAACTCACTTCCTTCAAGACCACAAGGCCACTTTCAAGTTCAAAACTACCAAGATGACACATCTTGTATCACATAAGCAAAAGTGCACCAACCAACACTTTTAGCCATAACCATCAAAATCCATACAATCTCCCATGCACATAATATATTAAATCACAAGAATAAACACTTACCAATACTTACAAGATGATGATCTTGGCCAAAACAAGTGAAGTTTCCTTAGGGTTTATGTTGGTTTCTTATGCTTCTTGGAAATGTCTAGAAAATACAAGAAATGGCAAGGTGTAAGATATGATTAAAATATGATTTTGGCCCCTTATTTATATCATCCTTTGCCACTCTTAAGTCAAAGATGAGGTGTCCAAGTGGTCATTAATTCTTGGGTCAAGAATGGGTCATTTTATTCCCTTTTTGGGCCATGTCTTTCTTGGAATTTTGGGCCAATTTTTGAGCCCAACAATCCAAAGAAATAAAGTCCAACACTTGGCATACATAATATATACTTTATTACATGTTCAATTAATTCCGTCACTTATTTGCATACGTTCGGAAATTTACGGGGTGTTACATGGACCTTCTTCAATGTCCTCTTATTCATAACCAAATCTTTCATTTAAGTATTGCATCCTGCAAACCCATTTCTTGCATAGTTATGTATGGTATTTGTTTTTTTTCTGATTTTGGCATGAAATTCAGGAGTTAGTTTAATAGAGTAGTATATGTCTTCTTTTACAGTGAGTATTGCCATTAGAGTATCTTGTTTCTAAAGAGATCTAAATTTACTAGTTTTTTAACATTTTAATTTGAATAAAGCTAGTGGAAAAGAGAGTAGCAATTGCCCTGTTGATAGATTTTTAGAGCACACGAAGTATGAATTAAAAGATTAGGGGCTAACAGAATCTTAGTTAATTTGTTGACTAACATCTATTTTGTTTGGACTAACATCTATTTTGTTGAACTTGATAGAGTTTTTAATAGTCATGAATCAAGAAAGACGTCCAACAAAAAATAAAAAAGTAACAAGCTCAAGATATGTTTCAGCTGGATCACTTACATCATTAAAGAATTCACTACAAGAAATTAGAAAAACTATTTAGACTGCTAGTTCAAAATATGAAAAACAACCATGTTCATCGGAAGGATCTCAAGTACGAGAACCAGTGCAGCAAGTGCTATTGTATTTTATCCCTCATGTTGTACAAGAACTACTAGAACAAGTGAAGCAAGTGCCATAAAATTATTCCTCTCCTGCAGCACAAGAAGTACAAAAATAAATGCAGCAAGTGCTTCTTGGTTCTACCTTTCCTATAGCACAAGAAGTGGAAAAATAAGTACAAAAAATGTCATTGTATTCTACCTCTTGTGCAACACAAGCAATTCCACAAAATGAACAGCAAATGTCACTGTGTTCTACCTCTTCTGCAAAACAAACAGTTTCAAAAAATGGGCAGCAAGTGTCACTGCGTTCTACCTCTTCTGCAACACAAACAGTTCTGAAAAATAGATAGCAAGTGTTACTGCATTCTACCTCTTCTGCAACAAAAATAGTTCTAAGAAATAGACAGTAACATCACTGCGTTCTATCTCTTTTGCAACATAGAAGTACCAAAAAATAGGCAGCAACTGTCACTGGATACTACCACTCATGAAACAAATTAACAATCTGCGGAACAAGGCAAGAATATGTATATTTTAATTAATAATTAAATTAAATTAATGTTAGTGAAATACTGATTATCTCTAATTTATAATTATTGCAGGTTCTTCTGTTGAAATGAAAAAAAGAAATAGAATACAAATTCAAGGTGTACATGAGGACTGAACGTAAATTGATCGTGTTAAAGGAGCACAACCAATCAATTGATCCTATTGCAGGAGGTGCACAAGAGTTGAGTACTTCTTTGACACACTAGCTAGGAATTCAACCTTCTGTCCTCTCACTGTAAAGACTTGGAAGAAAGTGAACTCAAAAAAGAAAGAAATAGAATACAAATTCAAGGTGTACATGAGGACTGAACGTAAATTGATCGTGTTAAAGGAGCACAACCAATCAATTGATCCTATTGCAGGAGGTGCACAAGAGTTGAGTACTTCTTTGACACACTAGCTAGGAATTCAACCTTCTGTCCTCTCACTGTAAAGACTTGGAAGAAAGTGAACTCAAAAAAGAATATGTGGAAATATATCAAGATTTGAAGTTTTAATGTTTCAATTTTTAGTTGAAAATATTTTATATTTTTTGTACTAACCCAATTGAACCAATTTTTAGGAGAAATATGACATTTCTAGAGTCGTATAAAAATAGCAAAAACAATTCAAAATGCTTGGAGAACGTAAAAAATTCGATTGAAGAGATGATGTTATAAACGATATTCCAATAACAAAGATCGAACCAAAACAAACCCAAATTATGCTTCAGAAGTTGAATTTAAGATTCTCCTTGATTATTGAAACTCCGATGAAGCTCAAGTAAGATATAATTGTTGCTATATTTTATTGTCTTTAAGCTAAGCTCAAGTAAACTAGTACATTTTCCTTTTTGATTGATTACAAAAGAAAATAAATGGTACGTAACAATAGAGTGCCATTTATCCCTATGGTTATCAGTTTGTTACAACTACATAATGCTAGCTTGAGTACACGGCCTTTTTATTGGTTGGTAGCTTAACATTCTAATAAAGTATTGGTGTTATTATTTATATATATATAATGAGGACATAATATTACAGAAAATAGCCCGTACTAATACTGAGAATCAGAAAAAATTGAGGTATCCGCACACTGTTGGCAAGAAAAGTTTTGCTTTAATACATGAGGTTTAACATTTTCTCTAATTTTTTATTAAATATGAAATTGCTAACTTATTCGAAAAGATCATTACGTTAAGTTTCATGTAATTAGAAAAAATAAAAGAAATTATCAGTGTCGTGTCAAGCAAGGACATCTTTGTAGCTACACTATCAAGAAAACCTAATTAAATCTACAAGGAATCATATGAAGATATGATTTGTAAAATTGTATGACATTTTTTTAATGAAATGTTTACTGAGATCATTTGTTTTCTCTTGATTATTAACTCAGTTATATTTAATTGAATCATCTTCTCTTGAATTTTACTTGTAGGCGAAAAATAGAGGATACAAACTCAAGAAAGTGAAGATATCGTACGTATGCATTTGCATCAGTCATGGGATCTGTGCATGGATACCATGTAAGATTGTATGGATGTGGAGTTATCAAGACAACATTGAAAGAGAAAGTAGGAGATTTTGCATCCTCTTAGGATCAGCTGCTGCAACAAAAATGGAGGAAATAGAAGATACGATGAAACAAAGTACGCTTGAAAAATTCGAGAAACAAAAAGGTACTATGCAACAAGAAATTACAATTAACATTATCGCACGACTTCAACACCTTAACCCTGAATTATAACTTAACCCCGACATGCTAGCATTTTGTGTTCGTTCTCGTTCTTGTTCATTAAGAAAAACTGAAGGTCAGTACTTTTACTATTACTCTTTTTCTTCTTCTTCTTCTTTCACAACTGATTTTTTGGTTCTGTCTTTTATTTTTTCACAGATTTTATTCTGACTCTTGCATTTTCTTGTTTGGATGGCCATATGCTTGTATTCTTTCTTGTTTTTATTAAAACTGGACAGGTCCTTTATTGTACGAGACAGATTCTTTTTTGATTTTTTAAATAGTAAACTGTGGATGTACAGCTAGTTCTTAAAAAAATTAAATAACTTTGTACTATTGATACTTTTTTAGTGAAATGCTACTTGAACCATTGATGAACCTGATTCTTGAAACTTTGTACTATTGGTTTCTACCTCTCCTCCTGTGAGAACATAAGATCAATAATAATTTTTCATGTACAAGAATGGGAAGGATGACATTAAGTATAAGTACATTCTGGTATACTAATTACTAAGGCTGCATTTGTTGTTATTAAGATTCTGACATCTGAATCTGAATACACATCTGAATGATTCAGATGTTGTCTCTAGATCTGAAAACTAAATGATTAAGACTGTTTGTTTTTCAACATCTGAATGTGCAAAATTTATTTATTTGTAAATATAATAAAACTACAACTCAAATTAAAAATTAATTATATATTAAAAAATATTTAATTTAATACAATAAAATTATTATTTGATTAAAAAAAGAAACTTTTATGTTTTTTAGTGATAGTAGAGATGGTTTGTAATGGTGGTGGTGGTAATGATTAATGTTAGTGACTAGTAATGTTGGCAGTAATAGTTGTGATGGTTGTTATTGTAGTGACTGTTATGATGGTGGCGATCGGTAGTGATTGTGATAGTTGTGATGTGAAGTTGGTTGATGTTAGTAGTTGGAGGTTGTAACACCCCGTAAGTTACTGAGTCTAATTAATTCCGATAAGCATTTATGAAAATAATGAAACATGAGAACTTTGATGATTTTTGCATTTAAAATTGTGGGCTTAAGTCATTGGGCTTTAAATAAAGCCCAAAAATGATAAAAAGACATGGCCCAATGCAAGATTTTGACCCATTCTTCCATAATTGGTCCATTTGACCCATTCAACATGGTCATTAATGATAATTAAAGGATAAAGGAAGACTTGGGGGCCTATATAAGAGAGAAAATCAGATTTTTCTCTCATTTGGACACCCATGCCAATTCTAGAAATTTCTCCAACATTTTTGCTCTCAACTCAAACCCTAACTTTTCATCTTTTGGCCAAAGGCATCATCTTGCACACTTTGGTAAGTGTTCATACTTATGATTTAATATGTTATGTGCATGAGAGAATACTTATATCATGTTGGTTATGTTGGTGAAGAGGGAGAAGTTCCCTATGTGCAAAATAATTTGTATTTGCTAAATCGGAGGATGATTTATGGCTTGAAAACTTGAACATAGGTTTGTGATCTTGATGAAAATGAACTTGATGGATTCAATATTGATATATGGGATGTGATTATATTCCTCACTTGTTTGGTCATGGTGTATAATATTTGGAATTTTTATTGAGAAATTGGTTATGGTTTTGGTGGCATGTTGGCCGTAAAGTGTCGTTTTGATGATGTTCTGTGTGTTATGAAATCATGGCTGGTGGTTGGCATGTTAAATGATCAAAAATATGTTAAAATAAAGTTGTTTATGATCATGGACCATTCATGGCATTAAAAGACCCAAAACGGAGCCATTTCGGACCAAACGGGCATCCGCCCGCGCAGACGAGGGCATCTGCGCGCGCAGATGCCAACGCAGATGGCACTGGCTGCTGCCAATGGCCATCTGCGTGCGCATGTGACAGACCTGCGTGCGCAGGTGGCTGCGCAGGTCAGTCCAGAAATGTGTTTTGGTTGCTTTCGTATTCCTTTGATCCCCGAAAGCCCCGATACCCTTTTGGGATGTAATTATCAACTTGTAATGTCATTCTAATGACTTTGAAGTGTCGTATGGAGGTGTTTTGGATTATGTTAAGTATGGATGGTTGTTTGTATGTTGTTATAAAGTCATAATTACGACGGAATGATAAAGGGAAAAAGCATAAAGGGTAAGTATGGTGTGAAATGCTATCGATGTGTGATCTCTTGGTCAATGTGTGTAATGTCTTGGTGTTGTTGGTATGGAAATGCAGTGGATTGTATTGGGAGGGGGTGACATGACATTATATGGTAGCCACATAGTTCATTGTCGTCTTGTACGATTATATAGGGACTAGTTGCTAATGTAAGTCCGGTATGACCTTGTATTGTAGACTAAGAAGTAAAGAAGGAGCTGGACCATTGTATTCATACCTAGATTCGTGTATTCATACTTGGAAGTGCAGGTATGTAAGGTTACTCTTTCCGTGTTCTTCTACATCATATTGTTCCTATTGACGTTGGTCATGTTTCACTTCCGAAAGGCATAAAGCATATCAATTCAGGTTGACGTGTATTATTCTTGATATGTAACCTATTGGCTTGTTCTATTTCTAAAGGTTGTGAAGTACCTCAATTCAGGTTGACATATATTATTATCCATATATGTCCTGTTCTTAGATGAACTATGATTTACTTATCTCATATCTATTGGCTATTCATTGACTGAAATCCCAAGGATGCCATAATGTCGTGAGTCCTAAAAGGACGATCTAAAGAGAGAGTAAGGTATAACGAGAATCTATTAATGCTTGCTTAGCATGTCCAAAATATGTCATGATCCCAAGGTCTCATAGTTTGATGATTGTTGTTCTTGTACCAATTTGTCATAAGTAGAAGTGTCAATCTTATAAGAGTAATGAAGGAAGTAGTAGGTGGGTTAGTTTAATCATCCCTCATAAGTTAAGGTATCAATCTCATGACGTAGAAAAGTGAGGTAATAGATATAGGTGTGTTTCGAATAGTGTCTTGATCCTTAGTGTATAAATTCTCAATAGATGAAGTATGTATCTCTCTCATAAGAAGATGTGTGCTAGTAATCTCATGAAGTGAAGGAGTGAAGTGAAACGTGTATATTCTCATAGACTAGTGAAGGGTAAAAGATTGTAAGGAGTAAGGTGCATGGTTATTATATGCTTCATTAAGTAGGGATTACATTCAAGAGAGGTTCAAGTTCTATATAGAAAATCCCAATATTACGCTATGATAGTTATTGTATTCCAAGGGTGGAGGTCCAGTATTATATACTTCCTTATATAAGATCTCATAAGAAGTAGCAAGCGAGTTAATCTCTTGGAAGTAGAGAACCAGTGTGTATATATATTCTAACTCTAAGTTCTGAGAATGTGATGTTCTAAAGTGTAGTAATGTTATGATTATGTTTATACTAATCTGGCAAAAGTTGAGGTATAATTATGATATCATCCATGGGGTGCGATGAACACCTGCATGACGGTCCTCTATTGTATATCATCCATGGGGTACAATGAACACCTGCATGACGGTCCTCTATTGTATATCATCCATGGGGTGCAATGAACACCTGCATGACGGTTCTCTATATATCATCCATGGGGTGACATGAACATCTGCATGACGGTTCTCTATATCATCCATGGGGTGACATGTACACCTGCATGACGGTTCTCTATGAATTTCCCACTGATCAGTTGGGCCCGGGCAGTACATGGTTAATAAGTTATTAAATGAAGTAAGGTAAGGTTGAGAGGCAAGTAGAGTGGACGTATGATACCCCTACCATAGAGTGGTTGTAGGTTATATTTTATTAATCCACCATCCACCAAGAGAGTGGATGTATGTGAATGAATGTTATTCTTTTGTGATTTACTCACCAAGTAGTAGAACCATAGTGGAAATGAACATAGAAGTTAGAAAGAATCTCTTGAGTGTAGATGTATATGAAAGTTATTCTATGATTAGTAAAGAGATAAAATGAATTTCCTAAATTGTTCATAACGAATGTAGTGTACCAGTTTCCAATTAGAAAGATGGTTTACCCATATCGAATAATCTCTTATATTTATTTCATTGACATTCTCATGTATGATGTAAATTCTCTAGCCTTACATACGCAGTACATTCTTCGTACTGACCCCCTTGGGGGACTTACCTTACATGTGCAGGTGCAGACATTAGTAGACCTCATCTGTAGACTGGGGATCATTTGCAGAGTTTTGGTGAGCTCCACTTGGTTCGGGGCTTTCCGAGTCATAGTGTACATTGTTTTGATATTGTAAATATTGTATAGACATGGTCATGTATTTGTTAGAGGCTTTCGTAGACCTATGTGGGTATGTGAATGAAAGAAGTGTACGTTCAGTTCTACGTAATGGCTCCAACGGCCAAGTTTTATATATATGTTTATGGCATAAGTTTCCATGTTTATGATTTCTACATAGTTGCATAAGAAAGAATAAGACGCATATGAGGGCATGCATGTGAAGATTCATGAGCAAAGATTGGTTCTCTCGGGCCATATCGGCTTCGGGTTCAATCACGTCCCGATGGGATTCGGGACGTGACAGAGGTGTTGATCGTGGTGGTTGAAAAATATATGCATGATAGTTGACGATGTATTGGTGGTAGTTGGAGACGTTGTTAGCTTTGATGGTGGAGATGGTTATTAGTAGAGATAGACTGTAGCGATGGTAACGCTTGATAGTGGTGGTAGAGATGGAGACACCGGTGACAATGGTAGTGGTGGTGGCCGAAGAATGTGTGGAGGTTGATGATGTGTAAGTGATAGTTAGCAGTGGTTGTAGCTGTGATAGATGAGTTGGTTAGTAGTAGGGATTGGCCGATAGTGGTTGATGGTGGTGATGGCGTTAGTGTTGGTATTGGCGGTGGTGATGGTGGTGGATATAATTAGAATAATGGAGGTGGTAGGTGTGGTAGTGGCTGACAGTAGTGGTTGGTAGTGATGTTGGTTGTCAATATGGTGGAGGTGGTTGGTGTTGGTTAACAATGGTGGTTAGTGGTGGTGACGGGTGATTGAGGATAGAGTGGTGGTGGTGAATAGTATCTAACACAAGAATACCTCTTAATTATATTAAGACTTGGTTCCCGATCTGAATGATTAAGACCTATTAAGAGCTAAAATCTTAACAAAAATAAATACACTTAATGGTCTGAGGTCTGAACCATTCATATTCAGACCTCCATCAATTGCAAACAAATAAGACCTTAAGTTTTAATATAAGTATGTTGGCTGAACACTTGAAAGTAAATAAACAAAAGAAAAAACGGCTACATAGTTGTTAACAGCAAGGAAAAATTTGGCTAGCATGTGATAACTCAAAATGTTCCTTGCACCATATGTTGTAACATATCTCAGTTTTTTGATTCTGGAAGAAAGATATTTGGTCATAATATTTATATTGTTATCTGTTGTTAATTTTCTCTTTGTGTATCTATCAAGTCTTCATCTTTTGTTAATTTCAACAAAAGAAATGCACCAGAGAATAGGTGTAGAAGTAAATTCACAATTGTGATGTTGATTTTTTACTGCTACGTCTATGCCCAATAAAGCTCTCAAACTGAAAGGGTTTATTCCTGAGGTGTTTTGACATTGAATTATCTTAGCAACTTATTCTTTTGATGGTTTATCTATGCTTTTTCAACAAATGATTATTGTATTATTTTCAGTTATCCCTCATTCATTGTCCTTTTTTAATGGATGCTTAATTATGATTTCATGATTACTAGTTCCTTCTGCAAAATCGGTATGTGTAAACTAATAAATGGGAAGAATCGATTAAGTGATACTTAGGTTAATTATCCAATAAATAGTATATTTGCACATATTATTGTCAAAGATCAATGACATAATTTATTATTTTTATAGGTGGAGAAAACAAAGAAGCGGATAAGTAGAACACTGAAGATCTTAGTTAAGAAGATTTTGGATAGTTTTTGAAATTTGTACTAGGATCTTTTTTTTTATATCGACCGCAATATTATGAAGCTTATGTCTTATTTACTATTTTGCTAGTTTTATGGATATTAATTACTATGGCTAGCTTATTTTGGACATACAATTTTAAATATGAATGTTGATAAAGGGTTTCATTTTGTGATTCAAATTAGTTATCGTGTATTTGAATTTATTAGTATATATTAGTTATTATAATTATGAGGCTATATATATTTGTAGCAAATTAAATTGTTGCAATAGCCACTTGAAACTGTTGTTATAGATAATTCAAATAAATCAATAAAATTGTGTAAACCGTTGTGTTAACTCCATTAAATCGTCGCTATAAGTTTTTATGAGTCCAAAAAAATCGTAGCACTAATCACAAAATTGGTGCAATAGTATAAAGTTAACTGTAGTAATATATCTATCTAACTGTTACAATAAATAAAATAACTGTTACATAAACCCTGTGGCAATGGTTAATTCCGTTGCAATTGATGTCAAATAAATGTTGCAATAGAGATAGGAATAATTGTTGCAATAGCCCTTTCTATAGCAACAATTATCATAACAGTTACAAGAACCGTTACATTAGAGCTATCGCCATGCGACCTAGTGAAACGATTTCGAAATTGTCTCAATACAGCTATAGCTACGGTTTACTTGTCTATTGCAATGGTTCTACCTTTGTTTCCATAGACCTAATTTTCATTCTCAATAAAATTAGTGGCCTAAGCAAACTTTTAATAAGAGGCCTTAAGTTTATACAATACATACAAAAAAATAATTATTTAGAGTTATATCTAGTGTAGTGTTATTAAATGATAGAAAATCTTATATTAATCTCACGTAGAAATATTATTATTTATAAAACTAAGAATTAATTCTAGTTAGTAAGATGTTAGGTATATATTTGTAATATATTACCTTGGATATGTTGTTGTAAAAACTTTAATTATTAATATGAATATTCGAGTTGTTAATTCAAAGTTCTAAAATATTTCTGGTAAAAAGTAGATAGTTTTTGTATTTTTTTTTACAATTAACCATATTATCATCACACACATAAAATTCTGTATTTTTATTAATTTTTTTTACAATTTTTAATATTGTTTAAATAAAAACAAAATCATAAAATCACCATTTAGAAATTTTGGACCTCAACATTTTGAGGGCCTAGAACAGATGCTTTACTGACTTTACTCTTGAACCACCCCTGTGAATAGCTTTACATGTATGCAATATAATCCTTTATATATACCAAGTAATTGAAATACTCATTCATATATATATATATATATATATATAAAGTGTTTAGTTTATTCCTAAACCTTAAAGTAACGATGAATCAATTAAATTTAACCTTCCAATCACATGACGAAAGCAGGAACTATCATTTCCCTCCTGCCCCCACCACGTACGTCTGCAATAATAAATTAAGTGTTTATTTCTCTTGTTTTCTTTATAACATAGTTTTCGTTCTTGTAATAAGAAACGTAGTTAAGTTATGATTTCAAAGGTAAAAATATAGGTTGATTATTGGTATAAGAGTTTCCATTAAAGAAAACAAAAGTTGATCATTCTTCTCATCAATTTGGTTAGGGCTAAAAGGTTTCACTCCCATTTTTATGTTTTTATACAATTCACATGAGTTACTGGTTAAACTTAACAGATTTTTGATTTGCGCCTTTACTATTTAGGTTTAGAAATAAAATGATCACTTTTTTATACATTAAAGATAATTTCGGTTACATAATATATATATATATATATATATATAATCACTTTTTTCTTACATTAAGGACTTTTGATCATGTTCTCGTACATTTTACTTCAAAGCAATTTAAAAATCATTGTATGAATTTCATATACTAACAAATATATTAAATATGTTGTGGACACCATTTTTCTTTTTAAGACGAATGAAGGTATGCTAATATATTAAGCAACGAGGGAGTCTATATCATGGAAAGCAGAGATATACAGCCACATTCATTTTGAAGTAGCCCACTTGATGTTTTGTTTACTTGAAAACATTTTCTTCTTCTTCTTCTTCTTCTTTTTTTTTTTTTAAGAAAACAAATAATATCCACCGTTAATTGAAATTTAAAATACAAAAAACCTCGTATTTTCTAGGAAGCTAAAGAAAAATACAAGAAACATGTGGTGATACAACAGACCTAGATGCGTTCGATCTTCCTAAAGTATACTACTGCTTGTTTTTGTCCAAACCCACAATTGTAATATTTTAATTTGCCACTTGAATTAATATTATAGTAGTGAGATTTGAATTATTGGTGGATGGAAATGTTAATTTCTGCTAAAGTTAGGGATTGGATTTGATTGAGTTCAAAATCCGCCGTACATACGTCAATTCATGGATTAATCGT
Organism: Capsicum rhomboideum; assembly: GCA_031232105.1. Classification (NCBI taxonomy): domain Eukaryota; kingdom Viridiplantae; phylum Streptophyta; class Magnoliopsida; order Solanales; family Solanaceae; genus Capsicum; species Capsicum rhomboideum. The sequence continues at coordinate 109,516,099 of CP124719.1, read as the reverse complement.
ATTATGAAAATCTGCGTACAGCTACTTCACATGTCAAATACTAGGCTAGTGAGTTGCTGCATCCATTTTAATTTTTTAATAAAGTTTGTTTTCGTCGGACACATAAAAGATACTGTATTGTTCTTCGTCTAACAAAATATTAAATATTTTGACAACTATGATCAATTGCAAACTACATGCAAAGTTTGACTAATTTATTGAGGAAAAACAAATATGAAAGACGTAGAAGTTATATGTTAAATTTGATTTCGATCGAATGATTTAACGACAACAAAGATACATGCATCATAGGTTTATTACTTTGTCCGATTCATTTTACTTTTCATGATTACTAAAAATAATTGTACTGATACGTGTCATTTTAAAAAATTAAGATAGAATTAATTATAATTTTTTCTATCTTAATTACCTAGGCAAGTTGATGAGCTAATACGGCTAGCTTACTTTTCATATGTATGTGGAGGGAACCTTACTCTAATAAACGTGGAGAGAAATTAATATAATGAAAAAAAAGTACTATTAAATTGAGATTAAACAATAAATAACGGTAACATGGTCAAACGTAGGGCTGCTTATCGGGCGAATCGGATGGATAATTATGTTTAATGGTTTGACTTATCGGTTATCGATTTTAAAATGTACTAATCCACTAATCAACCAATAAGATATCGATTGATTCGGTAACGGGTAAGCAATTCGGACGGTTATCAAATGATTTATCGGGTAACACTTCTTTTCACCGTGTTAATTATGTAACCAAACTTTCACATAAAATGTACACTGCTCTGCCGCAGAATATTAAATGAGTTTTACTCTTTGGTTTTAAGGTTAATACTTAATAGTTAATAATAATTTAATATGGAAAAATATTTAACAGTTAACAAATTACAGCAGTTGATGAGCTTAAGGCTTTAGCTCAAAGTTTAGGATTTAGGGAAAAGGACACGTCATATCCATTAGACCAAAGAAATTTCATCCAAATGGCCATTTAAAGTTATGCCATGGGGTAGCCACTCGGCCATTTTAATTCCACCCACTAGCCATTTCTAGAAACTGTATAGCATTTGTATAGAAATTGTATAGTTATTGTATAAAATATGTATATGTATAAGATATGTTTAAAAACTGTATAAAATGTGTATAGAAACTGTATAGTTGTTGTATCAAATACGTATCTGAATAATAATTGCAGCTAAAGGTTGTATAGAATGTGTATAAAAACTATATAATTATTGTGTAGAATACGTATATGTATATAATGTGTACAGAAATTATATCATTATTATATAAAATATGTATCTGTACAAGATGTGTATAGAAACTGTATCGATGTTGTTTAATAATGTTACTATTACGATTGTATTGTATTGTATATATGTATTGTATTGTATCAATATGTATCATTTATGTATTATATATTGTATATATGTATCAATACTTTAAAATTTCCAAATATGTATTGTACTGTATCAATGTGTATCAATACGAATGGAGGTTGTCTCAATACATTAAAAGATGAAGAAGAAAAAGATACAATTATCCAAATACATGTATCTAGTAGCAAATATGCACTGCTACATTCTTCTTCTTTTTTTAATTGTATTTGAAAAAGATACAATTTTTAAATATTTGATTGTTAAAAAAAAGTAATTACAATGCTACATAATTCATTTGATTGTTAAAAAAAAAACACAATTGAATGGTAGAATTTTTTTTTAACAAAAAAGAAGTCCAAAAAAAAAAAAGCAACAAAAAAAACAAAGAAAGAACATGACTAAAAAAAAGAAGGAGAATAGCTAAAGGAGACAAATTTTCCGTCCAAAAAGGCTACCAAATGGAAAATTTAATTAAATGGCCATTCACATGGCATTTCTGTAGCCAACTGGACATTTTGGTCCATTCCCCTAGGATTTATATAACATGTATTTTATATGCCTAGGGATAAAAGTGTAAGTATGATAACTCTTAACATGTTAATGGTTTATTCGATAAGAAAATTGAGTAATCTGCCCCCACACCAATAAACCGTTAATTATAAAATTATAATCCATTCACCACCCATTTATTCGATAATCCAATACCAATAAGCCAATTTTGCGGTTGGCTTATCAGTTACGGTTCAATTTTGAACAGCCCTAGTCAAACTATCCTTCTAGTTAAGTCTTGCAAATGACAAACATGACTAGTAAATGTAAACTTAAAATTTTAATACACATCAGAATCTTGAACACGATAATCTTATGGAGAAAATGTTACAAAAGACATACCTGATGCAGAAGGCATTATCACATAGAGAAACGAAAGTGTTAGTAGAAAGTTGGTTTCTACATAGCTCCTTGCCCTATCTTACGTTATCACAGGCATCAATGATGAAAAAGGGTAGAGAGTATGTGGTAACCCTAATGGGTAGAGGGAGGACCAATTTATAGAGGTTAAGACTTAATACGGTACGTCCATCAAGTAATCGGTATACGATCGAGATCTATTCTTTATTAAACATTAATTATGGACATTACTTGTGTCACAAGTAAACTTGGGCCACAAGTAAGAATTATTCTTACATTCTCTACCTAGCCCAATGACCGCATAACATTAATATTTAATGACATAAATATTAGTTGCTCATAAAATAGATCTCTTCTATAATGTCCATCATACATACCACAATATGACAAACTACTAGTGTGAGTTATGACGGTTATACATAATTTTGTGCAACGTACTTCCCTCCATTTACTACTACATTAGCAACTTATCATACTAGGTTCATAAGCGATAAAACATATAATATTATTGTCCACAGTAATGTCTCATTGAGACTTATTCTGTAATATCTCAAAAACAATAACGTGTACTCCTTTATGAAAAATAAAAAATTCATTAATGTATATCAGAAACATATAATTGAGCTCAGAGTGTCAAAACATCACAAATACATCAATCATAAGTACAATCAAAACTCATTCTTTGAATATTTTCTTTAAATGTCTTTGGTTGTAAGCCCTTCGTTAACGGATATGCAATCATAAGATTAATTCTTATATTCTCAAGTGACACTCTTTGTTTCTAAACTTCTTTCTTGATGGTAAAGTAGTTTAATTTCATATGTATGGCACCTTTGGAGTACTTATCGTTCTTGAAGAAGAATACTGCTGCAGTATTATCACAATAAATTTTCAGCGGCTTGGTAATGGTGTCGACAAATCCAAGTCCTGCAATAAAGTTGCGCAATCATAATGTATGAATTATGGTTTCAAAACATGCCACAAATTTTGTTACCATTATGGATATAGCAATAACAGATTGGTTAGCACTTTTTCACGATTCTGCTCCTTCAGCTAATAGGAACAAGTAACCAAATGTGGAATTTCTTGTGTCAGCACATCCAAGTGATTGAATCTCCTATACATGAGCATGTAATCCTTCATTCCTTTCAGGTACTTCAAGACTTTCTGCACAACTTTTTAGTGATCAATTTCAGGGTTACTTTGACGTCTTCTACACATTTCGACTGCAAAACTAATATCCAATCTTGTACAAGTTTGAACATACATCAAACTTCCAATAATAGAAGAGTAAGGAATTGATTCCATTTTTTTTGTTCTACATCATTGTTTGGAGATTGCATGAGACTAAATTTTATCTCCTTTTTGAATTGCAACAATTCCTGCAGAACAATTGTTCGTGTTGAATCTCTCTAGAACTCTTTTGGTATAGCCTTATGAGACAGTCCTAATAATCCTTGTGATCTATCACGGAATATTTCTATACCTATCACATAGGATACCTCACCCATATCTTTCATTAGTCTAGGTTTACTTTCTAAATAAAAATTTCTTTTTATATAAATTGTGTCTCTTCTATCTTCTTACTTATCTGATTTACCTTTATGCATTTTATTATGATATCACTTAGATAATTGCTAAAAATTAAGTTGTATGTTTAGTTTATTAATTATTTATTTTAACACTTAGTTATTATGTAGTTAATAAAATAATCGACCTTTTGCCTATCACATAGAATTTCCACGTAATATACGGATTCGATCGGAACCCACATTTGTGGACCTCAAAAGGTGTCTAACACCTTCCTTTCGAGGTAACCTGAACCCTTACCTGAATTTTTGGTTGACGTAGACTAATTAATTAATTGTAATTAGTTTAGAATGGTGCCCTAACACACCTTAATTCGTTAGGTGGTGACTCTTCACTCTCAATTAATCCCAAAAAGAGTTGTCACGTCGAACCCCGCTTTTTGCGAGAAAAATGGGGCGCGATAGTTTACTCACAATGTAATGCCATGTCATGATCCCGCTATGTTAAAATACTTGTCTTGCACATACACTACGTTGATTGAGTTTGCTGAATCCGAGGGTGTTAAACTTACCTATCTTGGTTGCATGCTAAAAACTGCTTTTATGAAAATGACTGTCTTAGTAATCTTGTTGTTGCTCTAAGTTAAGAGTCATAGTGTGTTTAGTTTATTTTGTTTTGTTTGCATGAGGATATGCAATCGTTCTAAGTTGAGGGTATTGATGTGTCGTGCATTTAGGGCACTTGAGACTGTTAAAATGATGAATATTTACGAGTTTAAGGGTATGTTTATGTGGATATGATGGGTTTTTGGTATGATTGCAGGTAAAACAAGCTCGAAAAAAAAAACTTCCGAAAATAGACGATTATAGGGTCAGACGAAAATAAAGGATGACCATGGGATCTGACCACAATCGTACCAAGGCTATCGTGATTTGAATCAAATACTTCCCTCAGAAGCTGATCAGATGGAAGATTCCCAAGACCATACCAAGATGTCACAACCGTATTTTGTTGTTGTGGAAGGAAGGCTGAAAAACAAGGTTCCAGAACCCAGGTGTGAGGTGATCAGATGAACACAAGTCATGACCGTACCATGAAGTCACGATTATACCATTAGATCGTAGGATGCTGGCTCTGATATGAAGATTGCAGATGTTTAAGTAGAAGAAGATCAGACGAAAAGATCTTACGGTCATAGTAGATACCGAAAAATCTGCCTGAGTATCGTACCATCAAAGAGTTATAGGTGACAAAGTCTAGGAGGATACTACGAGCACCAAGGGATGATCGTGGTATCGAACCACGATCGTACCATCCTGCCGTCTAAGCCAACCGACACAGATTTCCTGTTTTGTTTAGGACAGGATTTATTTTGTCTATAAATACTCTTATAAGGTGTTTTTGAATGAGGTTACACTAATTCATATTCCACAGCATTATATTGTGAGATTCTAAGGCATATTCTTGGAATTTCACGGATATTGGTTTTATGGTTTTAATTAAAGTTGATATTTTGGAGTTCTCTTATTATTGTAAGTCTAGATTTATGCTTTCGTCTAGGAAATCTTCTTTTGTGCTTGCAATTATGAGCAGCTAAACACCACAACTAGGGTTGTGGGAACCATGCCAGATTAGCGAAGTAGTGTTCGAAGTACAAGGTGATTCTCGAAGGGTATTTGGGCATGTATTGTTGGAACAATGTATGGTTGCTTTCTGATGGATGCACAATGTTGGAACTCATCCTTTCTTCACCCTGGATTGTAGCAAGGGTAATCGAATAGGACTAGCGAGTCAAAAACAAGACTTGTAGTTATCTTTATTTAATTAGCCTTGAGCCGGTAAACAGGAAAGACTATATTGGGATCATAGATAGGGGTCAACAATGAAACATCCATGACACATTAACATTTGTACATGGGGATAGTCATCTACAAGGGCGTAACATAGTAGGTTAGATGATACATAACCTGTCGATTCTGCATGCCGAATACCATAAGAGATCACTAAAGTACGGAGAACCTATGGAGTTATGATGTTATTGGGGAACACAGTTCTAGTGCTTTTCTCACATCGATTACAAATCCAACAAATCAACACTTTTTAATATTACTCTTTTGTTTCACAAAACCCCCCTGTTTTACTTTTTGCCAGTTACTTAGACAAACACTTGATAGAATTTTGATTTACTCCCTAAGGGATCGACCGCAACCTTGTTGGGTTCTATCTTTGATTCAATGACCGCTTTATAATTTTTAGGAGGTGTAATTTGGGCAAAATCAGTGGCACCCATACTACTCATCTGATGGGAGAACCATCTACCCCAAATACCAACTCATAATCAACACTTAAAGAAAAAATTAGTAATAACCTATCAATAAATATCCAAGTCTAAAACAGAAACTGAAAGTATAACTAATTGCGGAACATTGTACTTAACAAAATAAAACCATCCCTAGGAACCAAAAGTCGTCCGTACCAAAACATCTAAGATTGTCAAGAAGGGGATGCTACCCAAAACTGAAAGAAAGTGCATAATGTTCAAAACAAAGGACTATGTCATAAAGGAAAGATCTCATGGTAGCCCAGATATGCCGCTCACCCTAAAATCTGAAGTCAACCGCTGGAATCACAAGTGAGGTTTCGTAGGAGCCGTTAAAATATGCACTGCACTCAACAAAGTAAGAGCAGGTGCAGTATCAGCTCACAAAAAAATAACAGTGTACTGGTCGGGTCATTTGGCCAACCCAAGATGAGGATATGAACACTTAAATAAAATATAGTACAACAAATTAATCCATGCTCTACTAACATACACTTAGCACATAAAAAACCAGATAACAGTTTAGGACTAAAAACCAACAATTCAACAAAGTATCACCGAGTCACGTTTAGTCAAGCCAAGTCAAGACATGTCAGACAAGTAAACAATTACCAAGCATATAAATATATTTCCCGATTCACTCATAGAACAGTCAAACTCACCTGACCTTTGTACATACACGCTATGAGTAATATATCCACCCTTTAGCCATGACCTGTAGGGAATAATTTTCATCCATGTACTAATACCCCAGACACAAGTGTCTACCAACCTTGTTTCACTAATAACCTGTGAGAATGTCCCAAATACCGCAACATTCCATATTTAGAAATAAGGTATGTCAAAAACATACAACAATACAAAATCCTTGCATTGACCACACCAAACAACATGCACTAACTAGCCACACTACAAAGTAGTTAACATGCACATATAACACAAATTGGATTAAACTATAATACCATCACCTAGCTCGAACCAAGCTTGCACAACTCCTCTAAGCCGGAGCTTTGCTCTTCCTTGCAATTTCCACTTGCTCTTGGTCTAGAATACGCATATAAACACATAATTAATAAAATGACCTACCATGTTGGGAATTATAACTCACACCCAACCCCTAAGGCCAAGTTCATGATCATTCCCTTCCCATTCTAGGGCTTTTCTACCGTAATTCACCTAAAATTACTAATTCCATGGGTAAATTAGTGAATTAACGGAGTACAAGGTTAAAATAACTGTTAATAATCAAAACCCATTAACTTAATACTTAATTTTTCCCTTGCACCAGAAAACAACCAAAATCATCCCTAAAACCCTCCCTGAACTCCGTAATTTAGCAATTGTAAGGCATAATTATCAATTACTAGTTAACGGGGATGAGTTCCTTACCTTTACGAAGCCGAATGATGAAAAACTAGTGGAAATCGCCCTAAATCTCCCTTCCTTTACCCCCAAAATGAGTTTTAGAAAAATAAACTATTTTGGGGAAATAATTAATTAAATTTGTGACTTTTGCCACTATAGCGGGCGTTGACCAGGTTTGACCGTCGCTATAGCAGAAATTTCTCTACTATAGTGGCGGTCGCTAAAGCAGCGTGTCTGTCGCTATAGCAGCATCGACAAGAAAGAATATCCAGTTTCACCCAAAAATCCCAATTATCACAATACAGCTTTAACCCGGGACATTCCAAACAATGTCCTTTACGCTAAGATCAATTTTAGGAGTTTTACTTACCCAATTTTAATTCTATACAATCCTACGGATTCTTTATTTTCTTAGCTAACTAGAAATCAAAACAAAAACCACCAAACCTTCCCAAATCATTTCCAAATTTCCCTAGACCATACCTCGCTTTGATTTCATTCGAAACTAGCCTAGCCTGAAATTTGTAACTTCAAATCCGGGAAGCATATTAACATAGGACTTTTAATGGAAAGTTTATACATAATGACGAAAATGGTCATTACAGAAAGATAATTCATACTTTGTTTCTTGGTAATTAAGCTTTCGTTGATTATTCAATATTCTAGGATTTCTTCTACTTCTTTCGTAGGTTCATTGTAACACCCCGTACTTTTATAACCTCACTTGATACCTTGGGATCATACCTACATAGGTGTTGAGATTCCATGCATATGTGTTTTATAGTGTCATTGGTGAAACATTTGATATCGGACTTAACATGTGCGATTAGATCTTCGTAGGAGGTGTGTTGTGATTTCGTGGAGCATTTGGGTAAGAACTCGTACACATTATAACCTCATTTGGTGACTTGAAGTCATGTTTACTTGATGGTTAAGATCACTAAGTAAGTATTTTGTAGTGTTTTGATAAGGGATTGGACGATACGTAAACATTGGATAAGTGGCCGGAAATTTCAGCAAAGTGCTGAAACTTGCGCCACTACCCTGTTTCAGAGGTGTGGCGCAAGCCACCTGCATTCTGAAAATTCAGAGAAGGTCTAATTCTAGCGCCACAGGCTGCTTTGCAGCTAGTGGCGCAAGGCACAACACTTATGCCCTTTCCGGAGTCGTTTCGTAACGCAATCCTACGACGATTCTTAAATGGTTTCTTTTGGTTCTTTGGAGTTATTTGAGCATTGTTAAAGATTCAAACACTTCAATATACTCCTAAATACTCCTACATGATCAAATCATGAAATGTGAATAGTGCTCCAAAATGTTCAATGAAGCCAAGGGCGACTAGAATTCCAATTTTTGCGATCGAAAGGACGAATGAGAATTGTTTAAAAGAATATTGTCGTGACATTATGGAATTATGTAAACATGAGAGATATGGTGATTCATACATGAAATTTGATGGGTTACATGGATATGTGTTATTGGGCCCAATTTGAGGCCCAAAATGGAATAAAATACATAGGCCCAAAGGGAGGTGATCCATTCTTCCAATATTTGACCAATTGAACATATCCCTTAATGCCACATGGGGATAAGGATGACCTTGGGTCTATATAAAGTCCCCAACATCAGATTTTATTCCCCAAAGCCTCTCATAACTTTTGGATATTTTTACAAACATTTCTTTCATTTCCAAACCCTAAAACAAATAAACCCTAAGGCATATTTGGACAAGATCATCCTATTCCAAGCTTTGGTAAGTGTTTATTTTCATGGATTAACATATTATATGCATGGGAGATTATGTATATTATGCTAGTTGTGTTGGCAAGGTGATGAATAGTGTATTTTTGCCTTTGGTGAAAGATGTGTCATCTTGGTAATTTGAACTTGAATTAGGCCTTGTGCCTTTGATGAAAAGCATGGTATGGACAAAATATGAACATGTATGGTGTTATTTTTGGTCTTAAACTTGTTCTTGTCTATAAGTGGAAATTGTGGAATTTTGGCCGATATGTGTTATGAGGTGTATTAAGGTCATTTGATGGGTTATTTGTGATGTGTGATGGATAAGAAAGTGTAAAGGAGAAGTGTTGTGGTAAAATATATCAATTATCATGTATTGGTCAACGTTGGGAATATTATGGAATTTTTGAAATAATAGTAGGACCAATGGTTTTGTCAAGGGGAAGTGACATGTTTAAGGACACATGTATGACTCATTGATGTTACATGCATTTGAAGAGTAATTGGTGGTTAATGTGAATTCCGTATTGTATTTATGTTATAGAGTGACACATAAAGAAGGAGCGGGCTTATTGTATACGCATCGAAGGTTGTATATTCGTATTGTGAATCCAAGGTATGCAAGGTTACTTTGTCCGTATCTTTCTACGGCCAATAGTGTTCACATTGACATTTCTCTAGTTCTATTCCGAAATGTACTAAGGTATCCCATATGCACTTATCTATGGTCATTGTCATATATTTCCTACTCATTGATCAATTGTGAATCTCATTTCTCATATTCATGGTTAATGTTCCGAAAGTTCAAATAAGGTTATGTTCCAATATTCCAATAGTGCCTATACTTGTGTCTCTTGTTCATGGATTATTGTCCAATGGTTCCAATGGTATCATGGTGCTAGTTATGTTATATTTCTCATTGATATTTATTCACATGTCCTTCACTTATTGGTCAATGATTCAAAGTTTCCAACAATGTTGTGTTCCAAAGTTCCAAAGTGATGTGATGACTAGCAAAGTATCAATCTCAAAGTAATGAACAAAGTAATGCAAATGTGGTCAATGATCAAGTACGGGTGGCAAGTCTAGGGGCGTAAGCCTAGCTCGACTCGATCCCGAGGTTTGGATTTATGGGTGGCAAGTCTAGGGGCGTAAGCCTAGCTCGACTCGATCCCGATGCATTGATGTACGGGTGGCAAGTCTAGGGGCATAAGCCTAGCTCGACTCGATCCCAACACAATGATATGATATGAAAGACCCACTGATCAGACGGGGCCCGGGTACATTGTGACATATGTGATAACAAGTGAGTATTGAATGTAAAGAAAGTAATGAAAATAATGAAAGCAATCCACATGATTTTCCAAAATGCAACATGGTGACTTATTCACATTGATTAGTCATTTGTATTTGAGTTCATTGAAATATTCATGTATTATACAGTTTCATCTGAGCCTTGCATACTCAGTACTTATTTCGTACTGAACCCTCTCGAGGAATTTACCTTACTTGCTGCAGGCGCAGGTCCCAGTAGGCCTCCTCAGTAGATTGCCAGTGTTAGTGGTTCTTTGGTGAGCTCCAGCTCATTCGGGGCTTCTCCGAGTCAGAGTGTATATATGTTTTGGTATTGTACATGCTGTGTAAAGCGGGGACTTGTCCCGACTTATGGTTTATTTTGGTCAATGCTCTTGTTAGAGGCTTTTGTAGACGGATGTGGGTGTGACAGTGTAAAAGACATATGTTGTTTTGACTGGATGGCCTTAACGGCCAAGTTTCATATGTATGTATAAATATGTCCCATGTTTTCCTTTATTCGTCTTTCACGTTCTTATGCAATGGTGATTATGATATGCATATGATTGAACATAGGCAAAGGTTGGTTCTCTCGGGCCTTATCGGCTACGGGTGCCAATCATGTCTCGATGGGATTCGGGGCGTGACATTCATAATTATGATTTTGTCTATAATATCTAATTGCGATTCTAAAGTCATGAGTAGCTAAATTCCATAACTAGGGTTGTTAGAACCATGATGAATTAACAAAGTATGTTAAAGTACTTAGTGATTCTTGAATGAGATTTATGCATGTATTGTTCTTCCCTTCGTATTGATAGCTTTAACTGTGGCCAACGTTAGAACTCGCCTTAATTTTATAATTTCTGGACCAAAGAGCTAGAGAATAGGAAAAGGAATTATCAACAGAGATTTGAGGCAATAACCCTCATTTAATAGATTGATCCTTGTCTGGGAATAACTAATCAGGGATCAAGGGTAAGGGTTAGTAAAACAAACACTCGTAGATGGACCAAGTTGCATAGTGATATTCACCTAGATAGGGGACCAACCGTAAAGGTAAACTTAACTTATCAATTTTGCATGATAAGCACACGGATAAATCCATAGTCCTTATAGTATCGACTCCAACCTTGGTTGGGTTCTATATTTGATCAACGACTGATTTATACTTCATTGCAGGGTGTAATTTGGGTGACATCAAGATATGCACTCTGATCTCAATAGTGTTTGTGTATGTATGTATGTATGTGTGTGTGTGTGTGTGTGTGTGTGTGTGTGTGTGTGTGTGTGTGTATACACCTTGAAATCCGCTCGTAATTGCCACAGAGTCTCATTCACACGCTCCACATAAATATTTCTTCAATAATGACTTATTCACTAGGGCTGGAAACTGATTTTATAGAAGAAATTAATAGACTTTTTCTCCTTGATCATAAAATCATGAAAAAGTCAATAGTTCGGACATAGATCGAACACTTCATGTCCATAGAAATACAAAGAATCAGCACTGGAAAATTATAACTATTTCTTTTATGGAAGTTTACAAGTCACGTACCCAAATCATAAACCAAAAATTACAAGTTTTTGCCGCCCTTCTTTATGGGTCAAGGCAAAAGTTTTAGCAACCTTTTTTTTTTATATATTTTTGGGAAATGTCACATATCCAAATCGTGAACCAAAAAAGAGGCCAAAGGCAAAAAATTTCAGCGGACATTTTTTTTTGGAAAATTAATTGGAGGAAAAAGGTGAAAAGACTATTTTGTCTATTGCGAAGTGTTTTAATGAAGGGTAAAAAGTTCGAATCACTTTTCTAAGGGTCTTCACACTTTCAATATCATATATATATATATATATATTCCATACTCAAATAGTATAAACTTATTTTTAATACTCAAACAACAAGAATCTCAATCTTTTCCTCAATAATCACCATAATCTGACTCGAATTCTCAAAGAGGGGGAGAATCATCAACTAGCATGCTCAGTAACTCACTTTTAGATAAAATACATACCAATCATGCTAGCAGTTAAGGAAAATAGTTCAAACAAGTCAATTAATTACTTTTAACCCTTCACTTAACATTGGTACTCACATAGATGGTCATCATCTCACCTATACAGGACCTCTATTTTCTATTACTCCCAATAAAAATAACTAACACACAAATACTTTGAAAAAGCATCAAAGAAACTCTCAACTTGCCTTAAAAAAAGTCCTGCAAAATCAAACCAAAGCTTTGCTCTTTAGAATCTCCTCTGATCAAGCCTAATATATTCAAATATGGATTCTTCATGAGAAAATGAAATTAAAGACACCCATATTTCTATACTTCGAATATGAGTAAAAAAAGTCAACCCCGAGCCCACAAGATTAAAACTAGAATTTTATTGAAAAACCATGTTACCCATAAATTAATAAGTTCAAATATGAAATTTCATTAAAAAAAAAGAATTGAAATCAACCTTGAAATCATCAATTTATCAAACTTTAACTTTACGAGGAAAATCCCAAATTTTTAAGTTGGAACACTAAGATTTGAAAGTAAAATCATTAAATAATTAGTGGTAAATGATGAAATATTAGTTTAGAAACTTACCCAATGATGAAATCTTAAAAATTCCCTTTGAAATCTTTTAAAACTGAGCTCTCAAGCTTCAAAAATGAAGTTATAGGATTTTGTTTCGAAATAAATTCTGTCCAAACGATTTTTCTTCTCTATGTTTGTTGTCACGATTATGCTGACCCAACCCACTAACTATCGTGAATGCAAAGAATTAATCACAATCGCGATGAAGCAACTCCGCTCCAAATTCAGTTAGTCTTCATGATCTGGATGGATTTTCCCTTCATCACATCGTGATGAAGGGAGTTCCTGCACCAGCAAACCAGCTGAAATGCACAAGTTCAAAAACTCTGGATTCACGTTTGGGGCCGTATGAACACAATCCAATTATGCTGCTAGGTCAAATTCGGCATTGTGGACTCAACGAAACAGTCAGAATTTTGAACTGAGATCGTTATCATAGAATGTTGACCAAAGTCAATCTATGCCTTAAAATGCCAATTTCCATTCAACTACTGAAAAATACATCTGATCGCCCCGGGACCTGAATCAACTATGCTACTACCCCTAAATTGTTGTTCTAATTTGATGGAACTGACAAAATTCCCATATGATAGTTAAATCTTCAAATGTTGACCAAAGTCAACCCTACCAACTTTAAAATCTTCCTAAATGGAAAATTAATCTCGCATGGAACATAACCAAATGTCTTGGGAACCATGCCACCCATTCCATAGATCACAAATAACAAAATACAACTTCGAAAAGGGATCAAATGGTCAAAAACACAAAAAAATCCAAATTTTACTATACGAATTTTTATGATAATAATGAATAATCAACAATTCAAAAAATATAACTGGAGATCTTATTCAGATATTAAAAACCTACAAATTTTGACATGACTATGTATTCTTCACATGATAATTGCAATAATTACAATAAAAAAGTATAAGCACATGACTAAACAAGCAAAATTTGAGGAGTAATATAAGTAAAATTGTCGGCAATGAATTAATAATGTAGTAGGATAAATGAAATCACTCTACCCTCAACTAAAGATTTTGAATTCTAGCCATGAGAATGGATAAATTCTCGATAAGGATGTTGGAACTAGATATGAATTTGGCACAGAAAATTCAAAGAAGAAGATGTTGATTCAAGGTTCTTAGCGGGAAGTTTTAAAGTGGATCGCAACTATGCTGCTGAAGGTTTGAAATGGAGAAAAGGAACAACTATTGAATTTCTCTCAGTTCTTCAACATGACACCTAGCATACACATGTCACAATTCTAATTGGTGCATCTGGAAGGTTCCTATATATATATATTCCTTTTCTCCTTTATTTGTACAGGAAATTAGTTTGTTACAACATAGCAAATAGGAGAAGGCCAAGTGTACAAATAGGATGCCTTTCTCATTTTTTATTTGTTTTTCATACTTGTATAAAAGGGCATTCTTGGCAGAGAAGCAATCAGAGAAAATTTCTACAAAATTTTCATTTCTGCATTTTTCAATTCTTACATGATATCAGAGCTTTGAGCTCATATCATTCGTTTGCTCAACTCACATTTTCTTCTCCAATGGGAAATGCCAAATCCCTAAAAAATTAGAAGTGGTAGCTCTCTCACTGATGCTTTGAAATTTTTCAATGATTCTTCAAACCCTTTCTATCTCCATCCTTCTGATTCACTAGGCATGATATTGGTGAATACCCCTTTTGCTGGAAAGGGTTATGCTAGATGGAAAAGAGGAATTCTTATTGCCTTATTTGCTAAGAATAAGTTAGGATTTATAAATAGATCTATTGTTGAACCTAAGATCTCATCTGAAAAATACAAACCTTGGAGTCGTTGTAACAATATGGTCACTTTTTGGCTGCTGAATGCTCTCTCAAAGGAAATAACAGAAAGATGGCCACTTCTTGGGGCTGAATGATGCTTATTCTGGGCTTAAGAGCAATTTTCTGATGATCTCTCCACCCCCTTAGTCAATCTTGCCTACTCTTTGTTGATCTGAGATGAGAAATAGAGAGAGGTATAAATCATTGGCCAACCATCATAGGTAGCTTTTTTCTCTGTACAACAACAATTTATTCCTCTACCAATCCTAAGAATAGGTCTTCACTGATCAGGATAAAGGGGGTTTGTTTTGAACTTACTGCAAAAAGCGAAATCATCTTGTGGAAAATTATTATAAAATAATTGGTTTCCTTGAAGATTTTAAATTCACTAAGTCTAAGAAGTTTGTGACAGGTGCTAGAGTAATGCAGCTCATACCAGTAAGGATTATGAGGCCAATGCCAACAACCCAGGGGATAGACCAATAACATAGGATCAATATCACAATCTCTGCCATCTTTTGTAGCATGTGAAAATTGGATCTCCAGGAAACAGGTTCCTACCGACATTACTATTGCCAATTGTTCTGGAATTTCTGATGCTTCACCTCTTAATAAACCTTATGTTTGTGTTTCCATTAATCATGTCTCTTGGATATTGGATTTTAGGGTATCTGAACATATGACCCCAGAATTAACTCTATTATTCAATGTTCAAATCTTTTTAAACCTATCTTTGTCAATCTGCCCAATCTACTCAGAGTACAAGTTTTTCTGCCATGATTAGCACCCGCCCTAATGTATTGCGGGAGAACCATACTACACTCACCCTTACTCGCCTAAGGGTTACTCTCACATTCAAATTTTACTAACTTTATTTATATCAAGTTCCAAAACTCCATTATTGATTAATTTAATAAAGTGTCAAACCAGCGAAATCATTAAGTCACTAATAGAGCATGAAATCCTCTATTTTTTACACCCCCAGGACCTGAAGTCACCGTACAAGAACATTTAAAAGCAACTAAGTCTGGAAATAAATAGAATGTCCCCAAAACATAACAAATAAGAATAGTCTTAGTCCCGAAGCAAGGGACGTCAACATCATAAGAAGATCTGAAGGTTGCCCAGACATGGTGCTCACCCTCAGAATTGGGTCTGAACTGCTAACTGGAGCCGAGGTCGTGTGTCAACCACCAGAAGATGTTCTACACTCAACAAAAAGAAGAGTACATGTAGCATTAGTATATCAACAAGTACTGGTAAGCATCATAAGCTGACTAACTCAACAATGTACAAGTAAGCAAGCCAAACAAGTATAAAAACAATCATAGAACTCATAACCAATGATATCATTCAACTCAACACATCATATATCATCACAAAATTACAACTCACAAGCTTACTTTCACAGGCTTTCACACTTAGTCATTTTCATCGATAACTCATCATCATGTATAATCATCATAAGGCTCCCAATGCATATGTATGAATGCATGTATGGAAGATGTGAGTATCATCTCTTACCCTTCTCAACCTCATTATCAACATCATATAATACCGGCGTGGTACCCGACCCATCATCTCAACATATCATTACACTGCAAATGAAATGCAATGCAGTCATTAAATCACAAGTCATGCTAGAAGGCAATCATAGATGTCTGACTCACAAACAAGCACAAAGCCAAGAAAGTTTAAGTGCGACAAAAAAGCCATAGCCTACCTCAATTCCTTGTTTAAAGTCACCTTTAAGCCATACTTTTGCCCTTTCTTTCCGTTTAATTCGTTCTTGATCTATACAACAACAAGAACATACACCCATTTCAATAATTCATTCTGTTTTAATTGTTAGGGATCACAACCCATTAATTTTAGCCATTCACTTACCCTATTTCATCATCTTAGAATTTTCTTATCATTTAAACTTCATGAACCCTACTTGAATTAGCATAAATAATCATAATTCTAGTCCCATTAGTGTTTTCCAACACCGTAGGATCATCTACTACTAGATTTATACACATTCCCATTACTTTTTATCAATTCTCACAAACTAGGGTTTAACTCTTAAAATCCATCATTAATCCATTTTTTAGTGATTTTCTAAGATTAAATGAAGTAAATTCAAGTCTAGAATATAATTACTTACCTTCAAAGATGAAAAACTCCACAAACCTCTGAAAATCGCCTTCCTTAAAGCCTTATTGCATTTTTTTAAAAAGTGGGGAATGAAAATGTTTTCTGGTTTTTAAAACTGAAATTTTACTGTGTGTTACCACTGCAGTGGAAAAGTAACTGCTGCAGCGGTTAAGGTTTTTGCTGTAACAGTTAGTGCCCTTTTTACGGAAGCCACCACTGCAGTTCTTGTTACCACCGCAACGGTTACTTTTTATGCTGCAATGGTCTGAGGCAAAAACTCGGGACCTCTCTTCAGTTTTCCTCATTTTATAATACGCACCACGAATTTCGACATCGCGAACCAATCATTCTATGATAATCACTCTAACCGGAGTTCTATAACTCCGTTTTAGGTGTTGAAAGTTGTTACAGCCTCCTAAACTCGTTGGCTATCCAACTATCATATCAAACCCCGCTATTACCAATCACATTAATACCAAATTTCTTTCAACTACTACATCCTCAAGAATAAACCAATACTAGACTAGCCCTGTGTTCCTCAAAATTTCACTAAGGGGAGTCTAGGTGCAACTTCTACCTCCTATTTCAGCAACACGACATTGTGGGTTTTTGCATTAGATACTAATTTACCACTCATTCATCCCTGAATGACAACTGGCACCAAAAAAATAACATAACAATTGGAATAAAGTGTACCTGAGTCAATGAACAAGTGTGGATACCGCTTGCGCATATCCGCTTCGGTCTCCCATGTAGCTTCCTTAATGGTACAGTTCCTCTACTAAACCTTCACACAAGGAATAACACATGCCCTCACCTTTCTCACATCTTTACCTAGGAAAGGAATCGATTCCTCTTCATAGGACAGTTCTTTATCAAACAGTTATGGGTCCCAACGAATAATATAGTCAACATCTCCATGGTAATTCTTTAACATTGACACATGGAATACGGGGTGAATCTCGAACATACTAAGGGGTAAGGCTAGCCTGTATGCTACTGACCCCACTTTCTTCAACACCTCAAATGGTCCTATTGTCACTATCCAATTTCTCAGGTCATGATGACACCTACTATAACCCACCAGTTGGTAAGCCAAACCATAATCCAAAATAGCTAGTAACGGACTATCAAGAAAATGAAAGAAAGCAACGGAATGAATATGATAAAGAGACTACTTTATATAAAGCAACCCCAAGACTAGGTGAAGTTAGTACAAGAGTTTCTAATACAACAGGAGTACAAAGCAAAATACAACATAAATATAAGTACAAGCCATCTCTGGAATACAAAATAGAGATCAGTCTAATCAATAAGAGGAAAAGAAGAAATACTCCGAATGTCAGGAGCTCACCCCAAATCTCTAATCCATAGCTGCTCCGCACGATGCACACGTCAACAGAGAGAACTCGTACTATAATCTGCAGGCTACAGAAGTGTAGTATGAGTACCAAACACGTGGTACTCAGCAAGCATCAACCAACTGATCTCCAAAGATAATGCAACATAAATAACATATAAAACAGGAATATAACCTACAGGAAACTATCTAAGGAACTAAACATGATAATGCCAAGGGAGCAACAAGGATAAACTATCCTATTCTAACAATATTCAGGAACTAACGTACAATATTGTATATCACTAAACAATATACCGATAAAGAGTGCAAGAAGGATATAGAGTAGTATGCAAGGCCATTTGTCATGCCCCGAGTTCCAACGGGACGGACATGGCACCCGAAGCCGATAAGGCCTGAGAGAACCAATCTACATCCATAAACACCCATACACATACCACGCAATAGTCATCACCACCACAATTAGAAATAAGAAGCCAATAGCGGAAATTATGAAAAATATATAAGAAATAAGAAACTTGGCCGTCAGGGCCATCAAGACAAAACATACGTTCATCACCTTCCCTTCATCTATCCCACAACATCTACAAAGCCTCTACAGATGCACAACCAAAACCAACCTAGAGTCGGGACACACCCCGCTCTATACATAAGACCAAAACAAATGTACATATTATAAGACTCGGAAAGCCCCGAACCAACTGGAGCTCACCAAATGTCCGCAAACGATCCGCAACCTACAGTGGAGGCCTACTAGTACCTGTGCCTGCAACAAGTAAGGTAAATTCCCCCGAGGGGGTCAATACGAAGAATGTACTGAGTATGTAAGGCTATAAGAAACGGTATCAATAAGTGAGAACATCAAAGTAACTCAAAGATAAGAGAATAGGCAATATAGATAAACCAACATTCCATGCGTGTGGAACCATGTACATTACATTCTTTATTTCCTTTATCATTCATCTTCATATCAACAATAATCATATCATGCTCGGGACCAACTGATCAGTGGGAAAAGAGGATGACCCATGCTAGGCATTTTAACCCCTGGGATACGGTCCTCATCAATATACATATCGGGATCGACCCATGCTAGGCTTTCCTTTCACCCCTGGGATACCACCCGTAATATTGGGATCGACCCATGCTAGGTGTTCCTTCCACCCCTGGGATACCACCCAAGAACACATAACTTCTCTTTACAACATTACTTTAATCTTTAGTTATGAAATTGAAACATTGTTGGTTATCGCATTATTGGAATTTTGGGACAATGTTCAATGTAAAAGAGACACATGAATAAATATATATATAGGTAACCAACTGACATGAGATACTTTGGAACATTTCGACATAGGTACAAGTACAATGGCAAAGGGAGCAATATGTACTGCAGGAAGATACGGACAAAAATAACCTTACATACCTTAGATTCTCAATAAGAATCCACAATCCTATTGCATATAATGATCCAGACCCTTACTCTACAACACAAGCACATAACAGAGTTTACTTCAACATCTAACACCTTACAAGTGCAAAAGACGACAAAAGGTACATAATTGCCTATAACGCCATTTCCCCCTTTACAATGAAATTTCGGCATGACCATTCCAAAAATACTACAACATGCCATACATTGACCAAACATCATAACCAATAGCATTTCGCAACAAAGCTTCTTCTTTACACTTTCTCATTCACACCATATCACAAAGAATCCATTAAGTCACCTTAATACACTTCATAGCACATATCGGCCAAAATCCCATAATTTACACTTATGGAAAATAACAAGTTTAATAACAAAATCACACCATACATATTCATAATTTATCCATACCATGATCTTCCATCAAGACATCATGTCTCTTTTCAAGTTCAAATCACAAAGATGGCACATCTTTCACCAAAAGCACAAATACACTATTCACCACCTTACCAACATAACCATCATGATATACATAATCTCCCATGTATATAATATGTTAATCCATGAAAATAAATACTTACCAAGGCTTGGAAAATGATGATCTTCTCCAAAAGTTGACTTAGGGTTCTTAGGGTTTGAGAGAACCAAAAAGGAAATGTCTAGTAATTTCTCAAAATGTGTTGTGTAAGTTTTAGAATAAAAATCTGATTTTGGCCCCTTATTTATATCATCCTTAGCCACTCTTAAGTCAAAGATGAGGTGTCCAAGTGGTCATTAATTCTTGGGTCAAGAATGGGTCATTTTATTCCCTTTTTGGGCCATGTCTTTCTTGAAATTTTGGGCCAATTTCTGAGCCCAACAATCCAAAGAAATAAAGTCCAACACTTTGCATATATAATATATCCTTTATTACATGTTCAATTAATTCCGTCACTTAGTTGCATACGTTCAGAAATTTACGGGGTGTTACACCAATGAAAACATATACAATATGAATAGAGAAAGAAAGAGAGGGATATACGATAATACCATATACATATTTATATATATACACATATAGGACTAACTCAAGAGTAATAACCTGAGGGAGTCAACCTAATCTCTCAAGGATCATAACCAAGTAGGGAAGCTAATACTAGCATAATTAGGGTCCCTAACCATAATGTCTAAGTATGAAATAATCTAACAGTAACATATCTTACCATGAAAAAGAAAAGGAAACCAGAAATGTACCAACAATCTCGGGTACCAGTCCATAATTATCTTGCCACGAACTAACCATAATAACAAATAGTAAAGTAACCAGCAATCCGGACAAATAATACCTAACCGGGCCCCCATAAGCCAGAAAGGTTCAAGCCAACACTCAGCAAATAGTAATCATAGCTTATACCTATACAACCCCCTATAAGGCCAATAGCTATAAGCACCAAACAATCATACTGGTGATAGGCAACGCATATGAATGAATGAATGCAACATAAACCAATAGTAGCATACCCAATTGTGTGCTATAATGTACCAAGTGCCATAACGTAACAAGTGTATACACCTCCTCCAACTCAGTAGCTCGTAAAGGCAGGACCTACGATGACCATCCTTCTCTGGCATGAGATAAAGAATACAGTAATACCATATATATGATAATATGAATAAAATACATATACAATATGAAAAGACAAAGAAAGAGAGGGAAATACGATAATACCATATATATATATATACACACGTATATAGGACTAACTCAAGGGTAATACCCTTAGGGAGTCAACCTAATCTCTCAAGGATCATAACCAAGTAGGGAAGCTAATACTAGCATAATCAGGGTCCCTAACCATAATCAGGGTCCCTAGCCATAATGTACCAAGTGCCATAACGTAACAAGTTTATACACCTCCTCCAGCTCAATAGCTCGAAAAGGCAGGACCTACGGTGACCATCCTTCTCCGCCATTGCAGTTCACCTACGAAGGGGCCCCTAAGGGACTCGGTATATTGGTATACACTGTCTGGTCCCGAACCAGGACTTTCAATAATCATCATAATCAATATACTCCATCCAGTATCAGAGAGAGATATAAGTATAATAAGTGCACGAACTTGAACCGTGACTAAAAAAGTGTAAGTTTGTAAATCCATTGTCCGAGATCAAGCTCGGGACTAAATCAACATAATAGCATAGAAAAGATCAGAATGTCTCTCGATCGAAGCAAATAGTAGTGGTAAAAGAGTGGATAAATAATGGAGGACCAGAATCAATCTCGATCTAATCTCCAAAATAGCACATTTAGATTCAAAAGCTTATAATGCATTAAGTAAGGTAGTACGATTCCCGTTATAAAAGAATCCATTTTAAAAGTGAAAAGTGTGAATAAATCCCTTTTTGGAAAACAGTAGTAAAATCAAGGTTTTGGTCTAAATCGTACCATTAAGTGAGTATGAATACGCCTAAAAGTATGCATGTCGTCACCAATATCCAAATTATACAACCATAAGCACCTAAACGTCTGTAATTTAGGAATCATATCCCCTTTAGGGATAAAATACTCACCTGGAATCCAACTGGTATCATAACCATGACCTCGGGTCCAACAATATTTAACCAACATAATAAAGCCTCATAACTCAGGCAACTACGGTAATCAAGGGCATGAAATCACTACAAGGATCTAATCAGGGGACTACTTGCCAAATCACTAAGTTAAATGGTAAGTATTATATTAAAGGGTCCGTAATGTCAATTTATGACTAAAAAGTCTATAATTAAGGATAATAGGATTCTAGGGCCATAATGGGTATCCTAGGCTAGGGTTCAGATCACATTTCTATCCCAAGTTCCCTAATAGACTAAGTCGTGACATACTAGTCATAATCCGATCCAATAATCCCTACCTAGAATGAAATCTATGAAATACGCATTCTCATAGAGAAAAGTAGACCGAAGCCTACCTCAAAGCCGAACCGTAATCTCGAACCGCCCACAAATCGCTCACCTTTGCTCCACGATCCCAAAAATGATGTCGTACTATAAAAATCATAATCTACATGTTAATAGGAGTAGAACAAGACCCATATCATAATATAATAGCTCGGGCCAAAATTCGGGTCAAGAACTGTCCTGTGGGGCCTGTAAATGAAATTCAAAAATTGAATTTGTCATGAGGTCCCTCTAAGGACAAGGAATATGAGCTCAATAGTTTATCACAAATCGGGGCCCAAATCAGCTCACAAAGTTAAGGAATTAAAGACCTAATTTTAAAGAATTTTCAATGAAAAAGGGATGGAATTCGACAGGGAAAATAATGGAAAATGACCAAAGAGTGTTGAACTAGCTTACCTTAGCTTTAATGGATGATTTCCCACACTCTCCCACATTTCAAGCTCCAAAAATGGGGAAAAAGCCCTAAAGAAAATGAGGGAAAATTGAGTGAAGAAGAGAATATAACACCAGCAGTTGCCGCTAAAGCGACTACTGGGTTGCTTAATCGACTACCGCTTAAGCGACGATTGATCCCTAAAGCGATGGGTCAGGAGAGGGGGGGGGGGGAGGGGGGTTCGCTTAAGAGACACCCTGGTCGCTAAAGTGGCTATCGCTTAAGCGATAAGATGGTCGCTAAAACGACCATGGCTCAACTGGTCAGCATCGCTAAAGTGATGGCTTTGCCGCTAAAGTGGCTACCGCTTAAGCGACTGCACCAGCAACTTGAGGCATCAGATTTTTCTAAGTCCAAATGAACTCCGATCGGATTCTCGAGATTCATTTGGAATCTCGTGCGCTCAAATAAACTATGTTACCATACAAATTTGATATTTTGGACTCAACAAAACCATCAAAATTTTCAACGGAGGTCGTTTCTACATAATGTGGGCCCCACACCTATAATTCTATTTTAACCAAATTCTACCCAGTAGCCCTAAATGAGTTTAGGAGCCTCGGTACCTGAACTAAGGGTACCCCTAGCCTAAAATCAATACTTCGAAGCTGATGACGGTGTCAGAATTCTCATCCAAGGTCGTTTACTAGGAGTTTTGATCCGAGACCAATTCCTTAATAGTAAAAGCTCCAAAACAGAAAACTGAGACTAAAATCCAAACAAACTATCCGATGACCAAACCGACAGTTCCGACAAGTCATAAATGAACTGTTGCTGCTATGGGGAGGCTCAATACACCAAAAAAGCATGGAAATTGAGAAAATGACCTGAAGGGTCATTACAATATCCACTACTAAAAGGAATGTCGTTCCTGAAAGTCAATGGATAGGAAGATCCCGAAAGCTCGAAAGGACTAGGTATTGTGCCCGCATGCACAGAGCAAGTCTCCCCAGATAACCACTAAGCAGAAACAACGAGTCTAAGGGATTTTTCTATAAGTATCCCTTTTTCAACCAACTTCCTTACTTCACTTTTAAATAGCCAAAACTCATTCTCAGCAACCAACTGGCCTCCAACTAAACTGAGAACGACTGATACACGTAAATCCAAACCACAACACACTGATAACACACCAATACAAGCACAACCAAGAAAAAAACTCAACCAAGCTAAAGGCGATCCAAGGCATGAATTATGCAACCAACTCTAATTTCTAAATCTAACCTTCTTTTGCTTTTCCAAACTTGCTATCTACTTTGAACCGCACAAAATATCATCCGAGTTCTGTCAGCACAAAACCATCACACTGTTCTTGAAAGGCTAAAGATGATCTACTAAAATTCCATAATGGCAAGCATAAGAATAAGCCAATAAGGTGTTACCTGGACACACAAATGGAGATGACCAAATCTTACGATCTCTAGCCAAAGCTATAACTAGTCCAAATGACCCTCAAAATTGACAATCATGAATCCCAAGCATAATCTTTTAAAGCTGAATAATCCGCTCTAGAATGCCCCACCGACTGTAGTTGAAATCACGTTAAGCCCAACTTAAGCACACCTCCTCTATTGGGAAGACATTCAAAATTCTGACACACACACACTAAGAATTAAGGTCAAGAGCAGTAGAAACCAATATCGTGTGCCAACAGACTATCTTTCGAGTATCTATCAAGCACAATCTATCTGGACTAAAGAGAACCAAATCTGTAGGTAAGGAGTAGGCTTAGTCAGCATATGGATGAAGTCTCAGCTGAGCCAAATTTCAAAATAAAGACTGCAACCAAGCACTATAACCTATAGCTGACATCTCAACACCGAAGCTGAATCGCTCGATCTCAACTATCCAAACCAATCTTGTTGACGACTAAGCATCCAAATTCCAAAAGTTATCATAACTTTCAAATCGCCATTCAAAAGAGTCAAGATCCAAAACTGAAGCCCACAAGTCTTCACTATGATCAAATACTCAAATAAATCTCACTATCAGAAATCAAGCATATATCCAATGGTTCCCACAAAGGCGAAAACTAAAGGCTGCCGAAGAACATAATCACAACGGAGGAAAATCAATGGCTAAAGATGCAAGCAATTAACTCCATATCTGTTGAAGGGCATAATGCATCAAGGCATAATAAAGAACTCACTAAGGCTGCAAACAGTGCTAATGATAGCCAAAGCTCAGGCAACTGAGAGAAATACAACCTTAGCCTGAATTTGGTCAAACCAACACTCAATACATGGCAACGAATACCCATAGGCACATATCACCAAGAAGAAGCACTCTACAAAGTCACATTAAGCCGAACAACTGCCAAAATGAATTTTTTTTGAATTCACCCATTTTATACCAACTTTAACTCGGCTGGATCATGAATCACATCATAACAAGAATGAAGTACCCAACTCAATATCAGCATCAAGATCAAGACCACTATCGAGCGATGAACTACCCAAATCAGAAGAATAATTCTTAAATTTATCAACCACGGGAATGGACTATAGAAAAGGATAGCCAATGCTAGAATCTCAACAGACTAGAAATACAAGTCTTAGGCTTTCAACATCAGAAACAGGCAATAAAATTAAATTTCCAACTCTAGGACTACAACAAAACCATGGAAGACATCTACCTTTACTCCCTCTCAACAACCAATCTAACTTTGCTAACAGAGAAGGAAAATAACCAACCTCCTCTTACTAAAAAAGAAAAATCAACCAAATAAGTTAGCCGTCTAAGCCAACGAATAAGAACCACAAAAAAGAGATTCTAACTAGATAACACAAATCTAGCCATCTATAAAGTAGGAATCGATCGACGTCAAAATAATGACAATAATAACAACAATAATAGTGACACCATTATCAGGTGCAGGTGGTACCAAAAATGAAAAACCACAATCATTACCACTCTATAACCATAACAAGGCCAATATGCCAAAGGAAATGGGACTTTAACCCAAGTGCTACACCCCAAAGAAAAACCACAATACTGATCCACTCAATCCACTACTAAAAGAATTCATCTACGGGGGTAGTCACATATGCATGAAATCTACACTAAGACATACAACAACCAATATAAAATACCAAGGCATATAATCATCGATAGGTATGAAAACCCCAATTCAATACCAAGACATATAATCATCGATGGGTATGAAAACCCCAATTCAAACTCAAATAAAAAGTAAAGGACAGTAAGTCGAATTGAACCTATATCGATAGAGTTCAAAGTCATAGTCCTAATGTTCCCGAAAGAGTGTGAATCTGAGCATGTCCAAACCCAGACTAAGCGTCTGAATCACCAACTGAGGCACTAAGACCACTACCTCTAACTGAAGGTGCCACATCTCTGTGAGAGTGATCTGGATTAGCTGAATGACTAATAATCCCACACCAGGGACACTTTATGGACCAGTGATTGGTCTCTCCACAGTCATAACAAACCTCTGAAGATCTAACTCATTGAGAAACACAAGATAAACCCAATTGGGTGACTAATTGATGTCGGGGACACTCTCTACTAAAATAATAATCCTCTCCATACTTACAACATACCTCAAGAGCTCTAGGCTGGCAAGAAATAAGTGTTGACCCTGTCTGAAAAACTAACTCAAGTCTGGGGCACTCTCTAGATCAATGGCCAATCTTTCCATAATCAAAATAGGCTCCTGGAACACTCTAATGTACAGTACCTGCTGACCCAAAATGGCCACCAAGGCCTGAAGATCTATATCGAATACTTCATAATGTCTGATGAGAACTCTGCCCACTGTGACCACTATGATCTACCTGAGAGCTACCCATACTCTGAAGCGCTACCCAAACAGACCTAATAGTCTACAAGTAAGGCTGACCTCTACTGGTAGGATTCTAACCTCCAGATGGAACACCACTAACAGTATACTGCTGACATAGCCTCTTACTGCCACTTCCATATGTATCAATACATGCCATATTTGTAGTGCTCACGTGATCAAAAACTTGAAAAGGAGGTGACCCAGTGGCTATCAAATATTTCGTCGCCAAGCAAAGTGGTAAAGTCAATCCTCTAATAAATCCATCCACCATCTTGTGCTCTGTAGGAAATAATATAGGAGTGTGTCTAGTCCACTCTAGAAACCTACACTACCACTCTGAAATTAATAAAGAACCTTGTTGAATACTAATAAACCCAACTTTGGCATGAGAACCACTCTATGTACCAGGCACTACCACCGACTGAGAAGTATCCACGAAAAGACTCAAAATCCCCAATACTAGATCCTGAATAACTGAGGTAGTCACAAACTCTATCAGAGCCTGCATTGGCCCAGACCTTCTGGCTGACGCAGAAGATCCTCTATATTTATCTCTAACTTCTTAGTCTGATGCTGAGCTGAAACTCTGGAAACACGTGCGAAGGTCCCATTTATACCTATCGAATACCTCGTGCTATTCATCTGGGATAGAGGGAAGTCAAAGAAGTACTTAGAGGTTTATACAAATATGAACACATGAGAAGGAGTCAAGAATAAAATTTTCTAATAATGCCCTATAGCCTCCAAATGATAGGATACAAATGTCTCCGTACCGATATGCAGAACTCTACTAGACACTTAGCTCTTATGCCAACACATCGATAAACCTAGGATCTAATACCAATTTGTTACAACCTAATTTCTCAGGTCATGATGGCATCTACTATAACCCATCAGTAGGTAAGCCAACCCATAATCCAGAACAGCTAGTAACGAACTATCAAGAGAAATGAAATAAAGCAACAAAATGAATATGATAAAGAGACTACTATCTATAAAGCAACTCTAAGACCTGGTGAAGTCAGTACAAGAGTTTTTAATACAACAGGAGTCCAAAAAAAAATACAACATAAATATAAGTATAAGCCGTCTCTAGAATACAAAATAGAGATTAGTTTAACCAATAAGAGGAAGAGAAGGAATACTCAGAATATTAGGAGCTCACCCCAAATCTCTGATCCATAGCTGCTCCACATATGCATGTGTCAACAGTGAGAACTCATACTATGATCTGTAGGCTACAAAAATATAGTATGAGTACCAAATATATGGTACTCTGTAGGTATCGACCGACTGAACTCCAAAGATAATGCAGCATAAATAACATATAAAGCAGGAATATAACCTACATGCAACTATCCAAGGAACTAAACATGATAATTCCAAGGGAGCAACAAGGATAAACTATTCTATTCTAACAGTATTCAGGAACTAACATAAAATAATGTATATTACTAACCAATATACCGATGAAGAGTACAAGAAGGATATAGAGTAGTATACAAGGCCAAAAAATACATATATAATATGAATAGAGAAAGAAAGAGAGGGATATAATACCATATATATATATATATATATATACATATAGGACTAACTCAAGAGTAATAACCTGAAGAAGTCAGCCTAACCTCTCAAGGATCATAACCAAGTAGGAAAGCTAATACTAGCACAATTAGGGTCCCTAATCATAATGTATAAGCATGAGATAATCTAACAGTAATATATCTTACCATGAAAAAGAAAACGGAACCAGAAACGTATCGACAATCTTGGGTACCAGTCCATAATTATTCTGCCATGAACTAACCATAATAACCAACAGTCAATTAACTGAATAATCTGGACAAACAATGCCTAACCGTGCCCCCATAAGCCCGGAAGGTTCAAGACGACACTCAGCAAACAACAATCATAGCTTATACTTATACAACCCTAAAAGGTCGATAAATATAAGCACCAAACAATCATATTTTTGATAGGTAAGGCATATGAATGAATAAATGCAACACAAACCAATAGTACCATACCCAATTTGAGTGCCATAATTTACCAAGTGCCATAATATAACTAGTATATACACCTTCTCCAGCGCAGTAGCTCACAAAGTCAGGACCTATGATGACCATCCTTCTCCGACACTGTGACTCCAGGACGAAAGGGCACCTATGGGACTCAGGATATTTGTATATACTGCCTAGGGGGCTCACGGACAAATGGGCCCCTACTTAGATCTAGATTAATTCCAGTCCATTATTTATCCACTCTTTTACCACTACTATTTACTTCAATCGAGAGAGCTTCTGACCTTTTCTATTCTATTATGTTGATTTAGTCCCGAGCTTGATCTTAGGCAATTGATTTATAGAATTACACTCTTTTAGTCACAATTTGAGTTTGTACACTTATTATACTTATATATATCTCCAGTACTATACGGTATAGATTGATTATGATGATTATTGAAAGTCTTGGTTCCAGAACAGGCAGTGTATATAGATATACCGAGTCCTCTAGAGGCACCTTCATCCGTGAGCCACAGTACCGGAGAAGGATGGTCACTGTAGGTCCTTCCTTTATGAGAAACTGAGTTCGAGGAGGTGCATACACTTGTTACGTTATGGCACTTAGTACATTATGCCACTCAAATTGGGTATGGTACTATTGGTTTATGTTATATTCATTCATTCATTTGCGTTGCCTATCACTAGTATGATTGTTTGGCGCTTATAGTTATCGGCCTTATAGGGGGTTGTATAGGTATAAGCTATGATTAATGTTTGCTTAGTGTTGGCTTGAACCTTCCAGGCTTATGGGGGCTCGGTTAGGTATTATTTGTCCTGATTGTCGGTTACTTTACTATTTGTTATTATGGTTAGTTCGTGGCAGGATGATTATGGATTGGTACCGGAGATTGTCGGTAATTTTTTGGTTTTTTTTTTATTTTTTATGGTAATATATGTTACTGTTAGATTATGTCATGCTTAGAAATTATGGTTAGGGACCCTGATTTTGCTTGTATTAGCTTCCCTACTTGGTTATAATCCTCGATAGATTAGGTTGACTCCCTTAGGTTATTACCCTTGAGTTAGTCCTATATGTATATATATATATATGGTATATATGGTACTATCATATATCCCTCTCTTTCTTTATCTATTCATATTGTATATGTATTCTTTGGCCTTGCGTACTACTCTATATCCTTTTTGCACTCTTCATCAATATATTGGCTAGTGATATATAGTATTGTACGTTAGTTCCTGAATACTGTTAGAATAGGATAGTTTATCCTTGTTTCTCCCTTGGCATTATCATGTCTAGTTGCTTGGATAGTTGCCTGTAGGTTATATTCCTGCTTTATATGTTATTTATGTTGCATTATCTTTGGAGCTTAGTTGGCCAATGCCTACTGAGCACCACGTGTTTGGTACTCATACTACACTTCTGCAGCCTGCAGATCATAGTATGAGTTCTCTTTGTTGACGTGTACATCGTGCAGAGCAGCTATGGATCATAGATTTGGGGTGAGCTCCTAACGTTCAGAGTATTCCTACTCTCCCTCTTATTGATTAGACTAATATCTATTTTGTATTCCGGAGATGGCTTGTACTTATATTTATGTTGTATTTCACTTTGTACTCCTGTTGTATTAAAAGCTCTTGTACTGACTTCACCAGGTCTTGGTGTTGCTTTATATATAGTAGTCTTTTTATCTTATCCATTTCGTTGCTTTATTTCATTTCTCTTGATAGTTCTTTATGAGCTGTTCCGAATTATGGGTTGGCTTACCTACTGGTGGGTTATAGTAGGTGCCATCATGACTTGAGAAATTAGGTCCTGACACCTATGTTCCTTCGGCTCAACTTGCCCTTCTTGCCGAATTGCATCACACCCTTCATGGGTGACACCTTCATTAGTACTTTCTCTCCCTTCTCAAACTTTATGTCTCTCCCTTTTTTATCCGCATATTCCTTCTGTCGGCTTTGAGCTGCTATGAGCTTATCCTGTATGAATCTCACTTTTTCCATAGAGTCCTTGAGCATATCATTTCCCTAAGGATTCACCTCGAATATGTCAAACCACCCAATTGGGGACCTACATCGTCTACCATATTAGGCCTCAAAAGGAGCCATGTAAATACTAGAGTGGTAGCTATTGTTGTAGGCAAATTTACAGAACAATAAGTATTGTCCCACTGGACCCCTAAATCCATAATACAAACCCAAAGCATATACTCAAGCACTTGTATAGTCTGCTTAGATTGACCGTCAGTTTGCGGGTGGAAAGTTGTGCTCAGGTCCAATCTAGAACCCAACTCGGACTGAAATCTCTCCCAGAAATTGGAAGTGAACTTAGACCCCTTGTCAGAGACAATTGACACCGGTACCCCATGTAGCCTTACAATCTCCTTCACATAGATCTTGGCCAATGTAGTCGCATTTTAATCAACTCTTAGCAAATGAAATGAGCCGACTTAGTCAATCGGTCAACAATAACCCAAATGGAGTCACATTTTCTCAAGCTTTTCGGAAGACCAACCACAAAATCCATCGCTATCCATTCCCACATCCACTTCGAAATAGGCATCCACTGAAAAGTGCCACTAGGCCTCCGATGTTCTTATTTGATTTGCTGGCAGTTTTGACACTTAACCACAAAATCTACAATGTCACGCTTCATCCTTCTCCACCAATAGAGTTGTCTCAAGACTCTATAAATCTTATTGGCACCCGGATGTATGGAGTACTTGGAATTATGAGCCTTTGCCAGAATGGTAAGAATCAAGTTGCCTACCCAAGGTACAGATAACTGACCTCGAATTCTCAAGTCCTGCTCGTCATCAAGAATGGCCTCCTTCGCCTCCCCTTGTAACACCTTTTCTCTGAGGTAGTTTAATTTCTTATCTTCAAACTATCTACTCTTAATCTGATCATAGAATGTAGACCTAGCCTACACATGTACCAATACCTTTCCTTTGCTGGTTTCCTGCAATATCAGAAAATCATTAGCCAAAGACTGTACCTCTCTCACCCAATAGGCGCCTGGACACCTCCAGCAATGCTAAATTTCCCATGTTCACTGATTTTTGACTTAGTGCATCTGAAACCAAATTAGTCTTACTTGGGTGATACAAAATTGAGATGTCATAGTCTTTAATCAAATCCATCTATCTCCTCTAACTCAAATTCAACTCCTTCTGGGTTAACACATGTTGCAAGCTGCGGTGGTCCGTGAACACCTCACGCTTCACCCCCATAGAGATAGTGTCTCCAAAATTTTAAAGAAAACACCATAACTGCGAATTCCAAGTCATACGTGGGGTAATTTTTCTCATAGGGATTTAGTTGTCTCAAAGCATAAGCAATCACATTCCGATCCTGTATCAAGACTACACCTAAACCCAAATATGAGGCATCATAAAATATAATAAAATCCTTACCCTCAATGGATAGGGTTAGTACTGGAGCCGAAGTCAATAAAGTTTTGAGCTTTTGAAAGCTCTCTTCACACTTGTCAACCCATTTAAATGGAACTTATTTCTGAGTCAAGTGGGTCATGTGCGAAGTTATAGCAGCAAATCCCTTAACGAACCGACGGTAGTAATTGGCCAACCCCACAAAATTATGGATTTCTATCACGGTCATCGATCTGGCCTAATTTTTAACCGCCTAAACCTTTTACGGGTCCACCATAACCCCTTATTTAGAAACCATATGCCCTAAGAAGGACACCAAAGAAAGTGAGCATTCACAGTTAGAGTACTTAGCATGCAATTACTTCTCCTTCAACGTCTTTAACACAACACTCAAATGAGCTACATGCTCTTCCTCACTCTTAGAATAAACAAGTATATCATCAATAACACAATAACAAATGAATCCAAAAAGGACTTAAACGCTCTATTCATCAAGCTCATGAAGCAGCTGGGCCATTGGTCAGGCTAAAAGACATAACTAGAAACTCATAGTGCCCGTAACGAGTTTGGAAAGAAGTCTTTGGGATGTCCTCTGCCCTAATTTTTAGCTGATGCTAACCCGACCTCAAATTAATCTTAGAGAACACTTTAACTCCTTGTAATGGGTCAAATAGATCATCTATTCTAGGCAAGGGATATTTCTTATGAATGGTCTCCTTATTCAACTGGCTGTAGTCTCTGCACATCCTCATACTACTATCTTTCTTTTTCATAAACAACACCGGTACACCCCAAGGAGAGGCACTTGGCCTAATAAATCCCTTTTCTAACAACTCTTATAATTGGGATTTCAACTCTACAGGTGCCATACGGTATGGAGGAATAGAAATGGGTCTAGTCCCCAACTCTAGGTCTATATGAAAATCAACTTCTCAATCTGGAGACATACCCAGAAGATCATCCAAAACACTTCTAGGAATTCATAAATGTAACACCCCATACCTTCCCAACCCTACTTGACGACGTTGAACAATGTTTACTTAGGTGTCGAGAGCCATAAGTATGTATTTTGTAATGTTATTGATGAGGTAATTGATATTGGGTCTCGTACATGAGATTAGACCTTCGTAGGAGGTGCTTTGTGACTTCGTGCAGCATTAAATGAGGCTTGGAGGACCTCCAAACAAAGGATATTAAAGGTAAGAGGTAAGCTAAAGAATTGAACTTGAAGTATCTAACCGAATCCGCAAAGAAAAGTCGAAGAAATTAAAAATTTTAAAAAAATAAAGGTGGGGCATGCCAGGCCACTCTGGGCTAAAATTTTCAGCCCACAGGCAGCACTGGGGCGCGCCAAGCGGCGTAGCGGGGTGGTTTTCGCCCAAAATGTTTCTTCGACTATTATGAGGCGTATAAGACCTATAAGTCATGGTATCATTACTCCATCATAGTAGGACTATTCTTAAGCGCGTTTAGCATCCGAGTTGGGGTTAATTCTTCATCACAAGTATTTTTAACAAATTATGTTCAAATAGGCCATGAGCGACTAGAATTTCTATTTTTGCGATTGAGGCTACGATCGAGAATCTCGTAAATGAATATTGTCGTGATGATTATGGAATTAATTAAACATGAGATATATAATGGATTACACATTGATTTTAGTGGGCTAAGATAATATGTGTTAATGGGCTAATTTGAGGCCCAAATGGAGCCAAAATACATGGCCCAATGGGTCAAATGACCCATTCTTCCTTTAATTCATCAATTATTGACCCAAGTGGATCAAGATAACCATTAAATGGAGGCTATATAAGGCCAAAAGCAGATTTTTATTCACAAAATCTCTCATGACATTTCTAGACTTTTCTCTCTATTTCCAAACCCTAAAACAATCAACTCTTAGGCAAGATCATCATCTTCCAAGCTTGGGTAAGTGATTATTCTTGTACTTTAATATATCATATGCATGAGAGACTATGTAAATCATGTTGGTTATGCTTGGAAATGTTGGACATGGTACTTTGGCTTTTTGCTAAGAGATGTGCATCCTTGTGAATTAAACTTGAAAAGGGACTTGATGTTTTGATGAAAGTGAATGGTATGGATGATATCTCAACATGTATGGTGTAGTTATGTCCATAACTTGTTATTTTTCTATATGTGTAAATTATGGAATTTTGGTCATGAAATATATTGAAGTGATTTGGTGGATTAAGTGTGATGTAAAGTTAATGAAGAGGCGTAAAAGGTGAACTTGATGTGAAAAGCTATTGGTGTATGATGTATTGGTCAATATATAGAATGTTATGGTATTGTTGGTATGAAAAGGCCATGAATGGTATTGTAAAGGGTGAAATAATGTTATAAGGGAATCATGTAACTCATGGTCGTCTTATACACTTGGAATGTAGCTTGTGGTTAATGTTGGTTCCGTTATGTACTTGTGATGTAGAGTGAAACGTAAGGAAGGAGTGGAATTATTGTTGTCACGACCCGAAATCCCATTCGGGCCGGACTGGCACCCGAAGCCGATAAGGCCCAAGAGAACCAATCTTTACTCATGCCCAATCATATGCATACCGTAAGAATCATCACCACCTCGTAAAGACATAAGATTCTAAGTGAGGAAATCATGGAGCATCATATATATATAAGAGACTTGGCCGTTAGGGCCATCAAGTCAAAATGAACATACATATCTTACATTCTATTCCCACATAAGTCTACAAAGCCTCTATAGATACATAGCTATGACAAACCTAGAGTCGGGACAACACCCTGCTCTATACTCATATACAATACCAAAATGAATGTACTTAGCAACTCAGGAAGCCCCGAACAAACTGGAGCTCACCAAAAGTCCGCAAAAGATCCACAACCTACAGTGGAGGTCTCCTAGTACCTGCGCCTGCAGCAAGGAAGGTAAGCCCACCCCTCCACCCCCAAGGGAGGTCAGTACGAAGAATGTACTAAGTATGTAAGGCCATATGAAACTGTCATAAATACATCAATAGAATCAAAATGTAATAGGATAGTCAATATGAATAACCCATCGATCTACATATGTGGAACCATGTACCTTACATAAATTAAGTTCTTCTCTTTATTGTTTATTCCTCATCGCTCATATCATATCGTACCCGGGCCCCAACTGAACAGTGGGTTTTAACATAACATAACGTTATGCTGGGATCGGCTCGAGCTAGGCTTATGCCCCTAGAACTGCCACCCATGAATTAATATAGATCGGGATCGGCTCGAGCTAGGTTATTACCTCTAGAGCTGCCACCCATACCAACATATCAGGTTCGGCTCGCGCTAGATTATTACCTCTAGAGCTACCCCCTGTCAGGATCGGTCCAAGCTAGGCTTATGCCTCTAGGACTGCCCCCTGATCTAACAATCTCGGGATCGGCTTGAGCTAGACATTTTGCCCCCAAAGCTACCACCCATACTTGATCATTAACCATATATGCATTACTTCATTCATTACTTTGAGATTGATACAATGATAGTCATATCTTTATTTGAAGCCTTGGATCATTAACCAATGAGTGAGAGATATGTGAATAAACATTATTGGAAAACATAGCCTTATTGGAAACATAACACAACCGTTGGACCATAATCAATGAACACGATACATGAGTATAATCACTATTGGAATCGTTGGTCAATAATCAATGAACAAGAGACATGAGTATAACCACTATTGGAACTTTGGAACCTAACCTTATTGGGCTTTTAGAACATTATCAATGAATATGAGACATGTGATTCACAATCGATCAATAAGTAGGAAACATGTGATAATGACCATTGATAACCGGATATAGGATACCTTAGTACATTTCGGGATGGGACAAGTGTGATGTCAATGTGGATACTATTTGCTGCAGAAAAATACGGACAGAGTAACCTTACATACCTTGTATTCTCAATACGATTCTACAATCTTAAGTGTGCATACAACAGTCCCGCTCCGTCCTTATGTTTCACTCTACAACACAAGTATATAACGAAATTTACATTAACCACCAACTACCTTACAATGGCATATAACGACAATGAGATACATGTTTGGCTTTAATATGTCATTTCCCCCTTGACAATAGCATGTATGAAACTATCACACCAACAATACCACAACATACCCAACATTGACTACAATATCATAAACAACTAGCATGTCATACCAAATTCATACTTTACACTTCTCCATCACCACAACATCACAATGATTCCACCAATTCACTTCAATACACCTCACACAACAAATCGGCCAAAATCCCATAAATTACATGTATGGAAAAATAACAAGTTTAGAAATATAATCACACCATACATGTTGATATTTCATCCATACCATGTCTTTTCATCAAAACCACAAGTCATATTTCAAGTTTAAGTTCCATGGATAGCACATCTTTTACAAAAACACAAGGTACCATGTTCAACACTTTCAAGCATAACCAACATGATTTACATACTCTCCCATGCATATAATATATTAATCCATAAGAATAATCACTTACCCAAGCTTAAGAAATGATGATCTTGCTCCAAAAGTTGGCTTAGGGTTCTTAGGGTTTGAGAGCAAAAATAATTGAAAAATATCTAAAAGACATGAGATTTCCAAATGACTAAAAAATCAGATTTTTTGGCCCTTTATATAGGCCCTCAATTCCATCCTTATCAACTCTTATAGCATTTAATGCTAAGTCTAGAAGGTCAAGGCGAGAATGGGTCATTTGACCCATTTTGGCCCATGTCTTCTTCTCATTTTGGGCCTTTTATTGAGCCCAATTCACTTAACCCAATAAAATCCATAATTTATCGTGTTTAAATCATTTCATACATGTTACGAAGATATTCCTACTCATGGGATTTATATTTGTAGCCTCAATCCCAAAAACAAGCGATTCTAGACACGTATGGCCTACTTTGACCAAAAGGGTAAAATCGTCATTTTGATGCCAAATTCGTTCATGAGTAATTTTACCATACCAATATAATACTTTGGTCATTCCATATATATGCTCGTGGTTGTAGAAGAAACGTGGCAAAAATCGGCCCGGTACGTCCCCGGGCACCCTTGGGACTTAAGAAAAATTTCCAACATTGAAAGGTGGACAAAACCAGACTGGCACGCCCTTGGGCACACCACCTTGATTCCTGTGGGATAAAAATTTTAGCCCAGAGCAGCCTGGAATGCCCCTGGGCGCGCCCCACCCTATTATTTTTTTAAAAAAATTCTCGTTTCTTCGACTTTTATTCGCTGATTTGGTTAGATACTTCAAGTTCTATTCTTTAACTTACTTCTTACCTTTAATATAATTTGTTTGGAGGTCCTCTTAGCCTCATTTTGAACCCCACAAATGCTCCATGAAAATCACAAAACACCTCCTACAAAGGGCTAATCACATGTACGAGGCCCAATTTCAATTTTCTCATCATTAACATTACCAAATACATAATTGTGGCTCTCGACACCTAAGTAAACATTATTCAACGTCGTCAAGTAGGGTTGGGAAGGCACGGGGTGTTACAGTTGTATTCACATGTTGGATTATGTGTTCATATTGAGGACATAAGGTATGTAAGTTTACTCTTTCCGTATCTTTTTGCAGCACATATTATTCACATTGACATTGGACCTAACCTTTTCCGAAATGTTCAAAGGTATCCCATTTCCAATTATTAATTATTGTTACTCACATGTCCCTTATTCCTACATCAATTGTGTTTCACATGACTCATGTTCTTTGGTTAATGTTCCAAGTTCCAATAATGTTGCAATTATCAAAAGTATTAATCTCTCATAAGTGAATGTATTAATCTCTCACAAGTAAAGGTATCAATCTCATAAAAGTAAAGGAAATGAAGTAATGTATATATGTGATCCCAATGATATTCCAATCACCAATGTATCACTCTCATGGCAAAAGTAAAGAGAAGAAGCAATGCAAAGAAGTAATGCTTACATGGTTACTTTATGTATTATTGAGAATGGATCACAAATCTAAAGGGCCCAAGATCGGATGGATCAATCCCAATATTATGTTATATTATGAATACTATATATTGTTTATATCCCACCAAGTGTGGATGACGGTTATAGCCCACCAATAGGTGGATGACTCTTATTATTTATAGCCCACCAAGCGTGGATGACGGTTATTATATT
Organism: Capsicum rhomboideum; assembly: GCA_031232105.1. Taxonomy (NCBI): domain Eukaryota; kingdom Viridiplantae; phylum Streptophyta; class Magnoliopsida; order Solanales; family Solanaceae; genus Capsicum; species Capsicum rhomboideum. The sequence continues at coordinate 109,477,439 of CP124719.1, read as the reverse complement.
ATAGCCCACCAAGTGTGGATGACGGTTATAGCCCACCAATAGGTGGATGACTCTTATTATATTATGGACCACTAATAAGTGGATTATTGATAATAAATATGAACGTAAGCCAAGGTAGTATGTCACGTAATTGAAGATATGAAGTAATGTTATTTCACAGATGAAATTGATATGAATGATTGATCAAGCAATGAAAATAATAAAAGTAAGGAAAGTAATGAACATGGTTCCACACATGCAAGACGGTGATTAATCCATAATGTTTATTCACATGTATTGATCCCATTTGAGATCCTATGTTGCCTACAGTTTCTTATAGCCTTACATACTCAGTACATTCTTCGTACTGACCTCCCTTGGGGGGGGTTTACCTTATTTGCTGCAAGCACAGGTACCAATAGACCTCCACAGTAGGTTGCGGATCATTTGCGGATTGTTGGTGAGATCCAGTTGATTCGGGGCTTTCCGAGTTCATATGTACAATTGTTTTAGCATTGTAAATGATTGTGTATAGAGCGGGATGTTGTCCCGACTCTAGGTTGGTCATGGTTATGTATCTGTAGAGGCTTTGTAGACGTATGTGGGAAGATGAATGTAAGATCCCTATGTCCATGTTGACTCGATGGCCCTAACGGCCAAGTTTCTTATATGTATATAGCACATGTTTCCATGACTTCCGCTATTGGCATCTTATATCTCTATGTGTTGGTACTGCTTACTGAGTGACATGCATATGCATAGACATGAACAAAGATTGGTTCTCTCGGGCCTCATCAGCTACGGGTGCCAGTCCGCCTCAATAGGATTTGGGGTGTGACAATAAACCACTGGTACTGATGCTACAGGAGGGACTATGGATTTATCTTCACAAATATGGGCTAGAAACGCCCTACACTCTCTCTTTACAAATTTCTGAGCACGAATTACGGACACAACCATCACAGGATTAGGCTTAAAAGTACCATCATATTCTAACTTCACTTTCTGGGGAATCGCTACAGTGAATATTTTGGCATAACAATCAAGAACAACATAATGAGGGGTCAACCAACTCATCCCCAAAATAATATCAAATTCCTCCATGTCTAGAATGACTAAGTCTGTCAGGGTCTTAAACCACATGAATATTACAGAACACGCACGATAAACCTAATCAACACACACAGACACCCCCGACCAGTATAGAAACATACATGGGAGAATCGAGATATTCACAGTCTAAGTCCCAACCCATAGCAAATTTCATAAACACATAAGAGAAGGTGGGACCAGGAACAAACAATACAGAAGCTATATGATCACAAACAAGAATAGTACATGTGATTATTGCATCAGAAGCTTTTACCTCACGACGAGGCAAAACTTCATAGAGATGCCATCCTGGCCTCTACCTCTACCACCATGAGATCTATTTCTACCAACTTGTCCTCCTCCTTAGTTGTCCTGGTTGCCACCCCTAGCTTGGCCACCACACCCACCTTGTGGATGACCCCTATAGTTCCTTCCTCCATCATGACCTGCTGAAACTAGAGCAGTAGAAGCTGGCTGCTGTGTCAACTGACCTGTAGACAAGAAATTAGGACAATACCTCCTGACATGTCCCAAAACCCTACACTCAAATCATTTGGGTCCAAAAGTAGGCCTCTGAACTAAAAAGGAAGAAGGCGTGTAGCTGCCGGCTCAGGAAGGCTGATAGCTGACCCCAGACAAGCCCTTTACAGATACTAGCATAGCTGAATGCTAGGGCTTAGAAGAACCACGCCCCTTTGATAAGGTACCACCGAATTGGCCCGAGGTTCGAGCCTTCTTCTTCTCTTCCTTTACCTCTCCCCATTTCTCAAGTGCTTCATCCTTCTTAGCAAATTCAACAACATCCTGAAAGGACTTACCAGACTTAAAAGCATCCTTAGATTTTGTACCTTGGAATACCGGGGGCTTTATCTTTATGAACTTACAAAATAGCCCATGCTCATCATTAGTCATCATCGGTCCAAATACCTGTTGGGGATATACCCCTATTTCAGAGCCTGCATCCATCATGGGTGATGCAGCAACGACATATTACAAGGCTGTGAATGGAGCAGCCAGAACCACTAGAGTGTAGCCAGTGCCAGCCAAGCTACCCCAAAGTCCCAACACTTGTTGAATTACCTCTGCAGAAAAAGGCACCTGAGTTGCACTATTTGGTGTTGGCACCACATTCTCTGGAGCTATCATTTCTTCTTCCTCAACTACCTACTTTTATCCTGAGCATGGCCTGGAGCATCCTATTGTGGGGGAGGGGTCGGTGATCTTTCTATTGTCATCTCCCATCTTACTATGCTCTACCCCTAACGGGCGCTACTCCCGGTCCTTCCCTTCTTGCTCTGCCCCTAACTCGAGGCCTGCCCTGGACTGCAACCCCAACCACTAGTGTTGGTATAGGTGCAGGTGCTATTGCTGCTGCTTTGGTGGAATGAGTATTCACCATTTGCAAATAAGAGTGAATGAATCAGATACCAATTTAGATCACCAGATACTAATTGAAATCAAGTAATAGAACGATAGGAAGAAAGAAATGAAATTCTTTTCCTAAAGCCCTGTAGCCTTCTGAAGAAAAGTACAAATGTGTCCATACTATTCTACAGGACTCTAGTAGACCTGTTCTTGTACAACGAGATCTACGAATCCAGTGTTCTGATACCATATTTATTATGACCCAAACGATCATGATTGGCACCTGCCTTAACTTATGGTGGGAGAACCATACTATGCTCACCCTTACTCACCTAAGGGTTACTCTTACATTCATAGTATACTAACTTCATCTTTACCAAGTTCTAAAACTCCATTATTGATTAATTTAATAAAGTGTCAAACCATCAAAATCATTAAGTCACTAATAGAGTACAGAAACCTCTATTTATTACATCCCCGGGACCTGAAGTCACCATACAAGAACATCTAAAAGCAACCAAGTCTGGAAATAAATTGAATGTCCCAAAAACATAACAAAGGGGAATCGTCTTAGTCCCAAAGTAAGGGACGTCGACATCATAAAAAGATCTGAAGGTTGCCCGAATATGGTGCTCACCCTCAGAATCGGGTCTGAACTACTAACTAGATCCAAGTTCGTGTGTCAACTATCGAAAGATGTTCTGCACTCAACAAAAAAAAGAGTACAGGTAGCATCAGTACATCAACAAGTACTGGTAAGCATTATAGGTCGACTAACTCAATAATGTACAAGTAAGCAAGCCAAACAAGTATAAAAGCGATCATAACAGAACTCATAACCAATGATATCATTCAACTCAACACATCATATATCATCACAAAATTACAACTCACAAGTTTACTTTCACAGGCTTTCACACTTAGTCATTTTCATTGACAACTCATCATCATGTATAATTATTATATGGCACCCAATGCATATGTATGAGTGCATGCATGCAAGATGTGCGCATCATCTCTTACCCTTCTCAACCTCATTATCAACATCATATCGTACCGGCGTGGTACCCGATCCATTATCATAACATATCATATTCATATCAACATAGTACCCAACCCTTCATCTCAACATATCATATTCGTACCGGCATGGTACCCGACCTATCATCTCAACATATCATCGCAATGTAAATAAAATTCAATGCAATCATTAAATCATAAGTCATGCTAGAAGGCAATCATATATGTCTGAATCACAGACAAACACAAAGCCAAGAAAGTCTAAGTGCTACAACAAAACCATAGCCTACCTTAATTCCTTGCTCAAAGCCACAATTTTGCCCTTTCCTTCTTGTTTAATTCGTTCTTGATCTATACAACAACAAGAACATACACCCATTTCAATAACTCATTCTGTTTTAATCGTTAGGGATCACAACCTATTAATTTTAGCCATTCACTTACCCTATTTCATCATCTTAGGATTTTCTTATCATTTAAACTTCATGTACCTTACTTGAATTAGCATAAATAATCATAATTCTAGTCCCATTAGTGTTTTCTAATACTTTAGGATCATCTCCTACTGTATTTATATATATTCCCATCATTTTTCATCAATTCCCACAAACTAGGGTTAAACCCCCAAAATCCACCATTAATCTATTTTCTAAAGTCAAATGAAGTAAATTCAAGTCTAGAATGTAATTACTTACCTCCAAAGATGAAAAACTCCACAAACCCTCTGAAAATCACCTTTCTTAGAGCCTTATTGCTTTTTTTGAAAAAGTAGGGAATGAAAACATTTTCTGATTTTTAAAACTAAAATTTTACTGTGCGTTACCGCTACAGCAGAAAAGTAACCGTTGTAGCGGTTAAGGTTCTGTTGCAGCGGTTCACGCCCTTCTTGCAGAAGCCGTTACTGCAGTTCTTGTTACCACCGTAGTGCGCTACAGCAGAAGGTAGAAACTCGGGACCTCTCTTCAGTTTTCCTCATTTTACAACACACACCACGAATTTTGATATCGCGAACCAACCCCTTCATGATAAACGCTACAACTGGAGCTCTATAACTCTGTTTCAGGTGTTGAAAGTTGCTATGGACTCCTATACTCGTTGGCTATCCAACTATCAGATCAAACCCCATTATTATCAGTCACATTAATACCACATTTCATTCAACTATCACATTCTTAAGAATAAGACAGTACTAGACTAGCCCTGAATTCCTCAAAATTTTACTAAGGGGAGTCTAGGAGCAACTTCTACCTACTATTTCAGCGTAATGCATTTTGGGTTGTCATATTTTCAAATAGGTTCTGTGACTATTCTACCTAATCATATTTTGCATCATGTGTTATTTGTACCTAGTCTTAAATATAATTTCCTCTCTGTGCACAGGCTTTGTACACAGTTCGATTCCATTCTGATTTTCTCCTCTGTTTGTGCCATTTTACAGGCCCCTTAAATGAAGAGGCCAGTGGTGCATGGTAGAGTGAGCAAGGGTTTATATCTTCTTCATACTAGTAGTCAACTCAAGCCTAGAGCTCCAGATTCTAGTTCAAATAGGATTTCTGCTTTTTCTCTATGTAATAAGGTCATTAATCAGTGCTCAAATTCTGCTCAATTTTTTACCAATGTGACTTCTAATGTAACACTTTGGCACAACAGATTGGAACATCACCTATTTTGCTCAATTTTTAGCCAATGTGACTTCTAATGTAACACTTTGGCACAACAGATTGGGACATCTCCCATTTCTAATATGAAGTTTACTCTTACTGTTTTATCTATTATTTCAAATTCCTCTCATTTGTGTGATGTATGTGCTAAATCTAGGCGAACTAGGACCTCTTTACCTTCTAGCACTGTTACATCAAAACAAGTTTTTGATCTTATTCATGTTGATACATGGGGGCCATACAAAAAACCTACACATGATGGATTAAAATATTTCTTAACAATAGTAGATGATTTCAGCAGGGCAACATGGATATTTATTTTAAGCACTAAAGCAAATGCATTTACCATTCTCAAATAATTCTTTGCCATAAAAAAATGATAATTTCAAAACCCAGTTAAAATATTGAGATCTGATAATACCTTAGAGCTTGGAAGTAGTAAATAAACTTCCCTATTTCTTGCTGAAAAGGAATTATCCATCAAACCAGTTGCACTTTCTCTCCACAATCAAAAAGTGTTGTAGAGACGAAGCATATGCATTTCTTGAAACCTGTAGAACCTTATTATTTCAATCTCATTTACCTACAAAGTACTAGGGTGAGTGTCTCATGACTACTACTTTTCTCATAAACAATATTCTTCTAAGGTTTTAAAAATGAAAACCCTTTTTATATTGCTATTTGGACATCCTCCTTCCTATGACACTCTTAAAGCTTTTGATTGTCTGTGTTATGTTTCCACTCATTTTCTACATAGATCTAAGCTGGATCCTAGATCTATCAAGTGCGTATTCTTGGGGTACCTTTTTGGGAAGAAAGGTTACAAAGTGCTTGACCTTCACACTATGAATATTTTCATATCTAAGGGATTTTTTTCCATGAAACCATCTTCCCTTTCTCTTCTATTTCGTCATACAAACATCCTAAATCCACACCTTTTCCCTTTATTATTCGTACTCCTCTAGCATCAGATTTTGATCTTAATACCTCCCCTACCCCTCTTCCTCCATCCACCTGAATTGTATCTCCTCCTTCTCACCACAATCAATCTTCTCCATTAATTCCTCCCGGTTTCTCTATTATTAACACTCTAACTTCTTCCTTTTCTTCTCTTTTAGTCCCTACTCCTACTTTTAACATATCTATCCCTCTCAGAAGGTCTACCAGGCCTCATAACACCCCTAAACACCTGGCTGATTTTGTTTGCAACTCTGTCTTTCTTACTGATTTAACTACTTCTTATTTTGCTTTCTCTGTCACACCCTCTACCATTCCTTTTATTGCTCTTTCATACTCTAACCAATCTCTTATCACTTCTTCCTCTTATATTCTTGAACCAATAATATTTTCTCAAGTATCTTTACATCATGGGTGGCAGAATGTAATGGCTGTGGAACTTCTTGCACTGAAATCTAACAACGCATGGGAAATTATGGATTTGCCGAAGGATAGGAAGGCTTTTCCCTGCAAATGGGTCTATAAGGTGAAGTATAAGCATGATGGTTCAGTTGAGAGATTCAAGGCACGTTTAGTTGTAAGGGGTTAGATTCAAAGGGAAGGTATTGACTTTACAGAAACACATTCTCCTATGGTGAAGATGACTAACATCCGGTTTCTTTTGAGCATTACAGTAAAGAAGGATTGGGGTATCTCACAACTTGATGTGAACAATGCATTTTTGCACAGGGAACTTCAAGAAAAATTCTATATGAAGTTTCCTCCTAGCATAACACCCCAGTCTCCTACACATGTCTATAAGCTAAATAAATCACTATATGGTTTACGACAATCTTCTCGCCAATAATGTGCATGCCTCACTGCTGCTCTTCACTTTAAAGGATATGTTCACTCTCTCAACGACTATTCTCTATTCTCGTCACAACACCTCCATCATAACTGTCTATGTAAATGCTATCCTTCTCACTGGTGATGATTAAACATAAATTCAGTCAATAAAATCTTCCTTACATTCATAATTCAAAATCAAAGACTTAGGGCAAGCTCATTACTTTCTAGGTCTTGAAATACTCAGGGAACCTCAGGGGCTTATTATAACTCAGTGCAAGTTCACCTTAGATCTATTACAAGAGTTCCATTATTTGGACTTGACACCTGTTTCTTCCCCTCTTGATCCTTCCTCTCACCTGCTGATGATGGTGTCTTAATCCCTGATCCCATATTATATCGCAGACTCTTAGGAAAATTGAACTATCTCACATATTCTCACCCTGATCTATTCTTTACCGTCCAATACCTTAGCCAATATATGCAAGCTCCTCGCCAACCACACTTTGATGTTGTCCTTGGTTGTCTCTGCTATTTACTTCTTGACCTTGGTTTGGGCATTTTTCTCTCTTCCTCCCTTTTTTTAGATCTAATTGCTTTTTGTTATTCCAATTGGGGTCGTTGCCCCGACTCTCGCAAGTCAATTAGTGGTTTCTTCATCACCTTAGGTGGTTCTCCAATTTCTTAGAAATCCAAGAAATAAATCTTTGGTTTCTCTCTCATCAGCTGAGGCTGAATATTGTTCAATGCGTCGAGTTATTGCCAAAATTACTTGGCTGGTTCGTTTTATCGGTGATCTCTATGTAAAACCATCTCTTCATGTTCCTCTCCACTCCAATAGCCAAGATGCTATTCACATTGCCAAAACCCTCGTCTTTCACGAGCGCACTAAACATGTCAACCTTGATTGCCACTTTGTACGCCAACAGTACCTCGCCAGTATCATTTTTTTTTTTATCTTTTGTCCCTTCTATTTCTTAGCTTGCCGATGTGTTCACCAAACCCCTTTCTGGTCCCGCTCATCTTTCAAATCTGGGCAAGTTGGGGGTTTCTTCTTCAACACCCTCCAACTTGAGGGGGGATGTTGGAACTAGCTCTAAATTTGGCACAAAAAATTCAAAGAAGAAGATGTTGATTCAAGGTTCTTAGCGGGAAATTTCAAAGTGAATCGCAACTATGCTGCTGAAGGTTTGAAATGGAAAAAGCACAACTATTGAATTTCTCTCAGCTCTTCAACATGACACCTAGCATTTATGTGTCACAATTCCAATTGGTGCACTTATCTGTATGGGAAATTAGTTTGTTACAACATAGCAAATAGGAGAAGGCCAAGTGTACAAATAGAATGCCTTTCTCATTTTTTATTTGTTTTTCATACTTGTATAAAAGGGCCATTCTTGGCAGAGAAGTAATCAGAGAAAATTTCCACAAAATTTCTTTTCTGCATTTTTCAATTCTTACAAGGGAGAGGTGTTTTCCCGTTAAATGATTCACATGTCAAGCATTTGGTTTTTTCACCAAAATAGAACTTACATCAAAATAATAATCTGGTCGACTTAATATAAGAATTATAAACATGAAATAACATTACATGAGTATAGTATGACCTATTACCTCTCAAACCTAAAATAAAAAATAAGATGATCTTAGATCTAGACTATATACTACTAGAAATTCACTATTCAATACCAAACAAAATGCATTAGTTGTCATTGATTTCAAATCATATAATATACTAACAAAACTAGTGTTGTCATCTTTGGTAGGTAGAAAAGTTTTTTGGAGTTTGTGGATTAAATATAGCTCTGGCAAAAAAATATACTAACATCAACAATTGACAGGACTATTTCCGAATAGAAAAAAACCATAACTTCACTGACATAGCTTTTTCAACATAATAAAATTGGAAAAGCTTTTGCATAATTAATATTTGACAAATCGTTTAGTTTACAGTTGTAGTTATATTTTTTTACCAACCATTAATGAGACACATAACTTTAAATCGGATTTCATACTAGTGAATCATTCTTCATTATTTTTTTTGCTGGATTCGACCTCAATCTTATTAGGTTACATATTTGATAACGAACTGATTATATAAATCTAAGTTCATATTTGAATGGGATCAATGAATTAGGTCTATTTATATGCCTAAATGCATTTTTATCTTTGCATGTGTTGATTATCAAAATATTGAGTTGCATATTTGATACAGTTTTTTTTACATAATTGATAACTTTTAAGGCTTTATATTACCATTAATAGTAAAACTTTTACTTAATTACGACTCTTAGCTTAACTTTACCTTCAATTACGACTTTTATCAATGATTTGTAAACAACTCGGTTCTATGATTCCGCCTACTGAACCGGATATGGCTTTCATGTATGGTGGAATGGTCTTTTTGGTTCTTGAATTTTCTTCCACCATTGAAATTAATGATGGAGGAAGAGGAGTAGAACGGTGCCGTTTTTGAGGTTTAATATATTTGTATTAAAAATATTTTAGTTATATATATTCACCACTATATATTGAATTCAAAATGTATTAAACGTAAAGGATCGTTGTAATACAATTCGAATTCAATATTATACATTTTTATGAATTCGGAATGTTTGAATACATTTGTATTAAAAGTGTTTTAGTTATATATATTCACCACGCATATTGAAATACGTCTTTAATACATATAATTTATTGAATTCAAATGGTATTAAACGTAAAGGATCGTTGTAATACAATTCGAATTCAATATTATGCATTTTATGAATTCGGAATGTTTGAAATTCACGTATAATACTAATTATAATACATTTGTATTAAAAATATTTTAGTTATATATATTTACCACGCATATTGAAATACGTCTTTAATACGTATAATATATTGAATTCAAAATGCATTAAATTTGTTGTTTATTTTTTTCTTTTATTAATGATGTTAAAAACGTATTATAATTAAAGTTGAAACATTTAAATGCTATTCAAGTTAGTTTATGTGTTACTATATTAAAATTGTGTTTAAAAATGTATTATATATGTATGTTGCTATTTTTGGTAAAAAAAAAGTCATGCTATCAACTCATGTACTATAATTGGTAAATAAGAGTACATATTTATACTATTTATGTAAATGTCCCTTTTGATATTTGAGTCTTAGCGAGTCGCCCTTCTCGACCTTGGTTGTTGGTCAACTTGGGCCTTTGTCTTTTAGTCCTATTTGGGCCTCTTTCTAGTTGTACTCTTTTGGTTTTTATGGGCCATTTTAGGCCATTTGATTATGTTTATTCCTCTTTAAAAGAGAAAAATACAGGGTAAAAAATCTAAATATACATCTAGTATATTGCAAGTCATAACAATACTTCTTAGATTGTAACTAATAGCAACTTTTAATAAAACAAAAAAGAAAAAAATAAATTAAAAGCAAATTTAAAACAGAAAAATAAAGGAAAAAATAATTTTCTATTTTTGTTAAAAAAAATATAGCCTTTAAAAAAGATATCAGTTACTAAAGAATCCCAATTTCACCTAATATCTCTCAAAAGTTTTTTTCCTTATTTCAATCTTCTTTCTCTCAAAAAAGGGTTTTTCCTTTTTCAACCAGAAGGTTGCGTCTTCCTCTTCTTCTTTACTATTCTTCTTCTTCTTAATTCAGCAACAAATCAACAACATATACTAATCTTAACACAAAATCTCTCAATTAAGAGTGGTGATTAAGGCAGAGAATTTGATTAAAATACTGACTACTGTGTTTTAATTGAATGTGTGGTTATTCAAAGGGAAAAAATTGAAAACGATAGTTCAATTGTGTGAAAATATGAACATGTATTTTATTTATTTTCAATGAATACATACTTTTATGTTTTTTGTTATGAAACAAGAAAACATACAATTCATTGAAATACTTAAATTAGGAGAATAAAACAAAATACAAATTATTTTTATACATGATGAATATATTTTCTAATTGTTCATGTAACAATCAGAATCGTTTTTTTTTAAAAGTTTATACTAATGCTTATTTTTCAATTTTTAGATAAATTAATTCATAACTTCATATTTCTTTCAATTACTTAATTCTGAAATATTGTAAATCAATAATTCTTTATAATTTCAACAGGAAAACCTAAAGATTTTGATGTTGAAGAGATTATGTATGATTCAAATACAAAGTTTAATGGATTGGTCAAGAGATTTAGATGTATGAATTGTGTATATAAATTGGTATGGTTACGTTTTTGATATGTCTTTCTTTTTGTGTGTTTAAGGTGAGTAATATCTAATAAATCTTCTTAAAAGATGAACTAATCTACAAACATTCACTACACATACAGTATTCATACATTAATCATACAAATTTTATACAACAATAATTTTTCATTATAGGTAACGAAAGTTCAATAAATTAACAAATATTTATCATCATTGAAAATAATAAAAAGAAACTCAAAATACAAAGTATCACGTTATATTAAAAAAAAAATGAAATACACCCATTTTTATATAAATTTCAGACCCCAAAAATAAAAGCATAACAAACTAGTTAGACGATATCATATCTCATGCACAATCAATACACTAATCTTGTTTGTTTTTAAACTGATATAGAAAAAACAATTAAGTAAAACAATTTATATACACCCATTTCATACATATAAAAAATAAAAAAATATTTTTAATAAATTCAAATACAAATGTATATTACTTGAGAAAGTAAAGAATTGTATTTTTTTCTCAAAAGGTAAGAAACAAATATTTAAGTAATGATAAGTGTAAATCCCTAAATTTAAGCATTGGATAAATATAACATGGTTAATGAGGAGAGAGGAAAGAGATATACACAAAAGATTAGGAGGAATTTTAATTAATATATATGTACTAAATAAATTTAAAAAATGAAAATTCAATAAATCTTTTAAAATCTGCTACAACTTGCGATTATACAAAAGTATTGCTACAACTTGTAATAAACAATCTAGAAATTATATACAAGATAATTTTCTCAAAAATACATAACATAACAAACCTAAGCTCTTAATTATGATCCATAACAACACTTTGAAATAATGTAAAACTTACATAAATCCCAACAAGTTTACTCCTATTTACTTCCTATTCCTACTCTTTGCTAAATTACAAATAATCCATTTTTTTTACAATTTCCTGATACATAATTAGCATCCAGATACATAATTTTGAAGTTGAGATACATAGTTTTGATTACTGAGATACATCCATTTCTGAAACTATTTGGTCGAGATACATAATACATTAACTAGGCCAAAGGGAGATACATAATTCAAATTATGTATCTGAAAATTTATGGGTTTGTGGATATATCCGGCTGTTTTTTTTTAAAAGGAATTTAGGTAATTAATAAAAAGGCTAGGGATTTTATGCAGTTTAGTAAAGATAAGTTGTGGTGTTATGTAATTTTTCCTAAAATAATTATCAAGCATAATAAAAATAACAATATTTTAGTGATTCCTCATCTTATACCTTTGAACACATATAAGAGAATATTCACCCCATTTTTCACTCCCCATATTTTAATCACTTTCTTTTTTATTTTTACCCTCCTCTCTCTTACTTTCTCCTTTCCCCACTTTTCATGCCTCTCCTTTTTATCACTTCTTCACTTCTTTTTCTAAGATTTACCAATCTCCTACTTTACTCTTTTTCCTCCAATTTTTTAGTTTTCAATTTTTTCACAATTTCAATCGGTTTTTTCTCAAAAATTCGAGTGTTCCACAGAATGGAGAAAGCGGTTATGGTGTGGATGGTGGATGGAGATGCGACGGCTTGATGGTTAATGGTGAAGTGGGCGGCTGGCCGAAGTTTGAGGCGGTGGTGATGGTGCATTTTTCGGTCAAATTGAGACGGGAGAAAGTGTATTTGGCCTCTTTTTTGGATGTGGGAATCGTGTTTGAGGGAGGTCTTTCTCTATTAATGAAAAAATAGGTCTGTTAATGGTGGATTTGGGTGATGGTGATAAAGATGAATAAGGATAATAAATGTGATGTTAATGGTTGTCGATTAATTTTCTGTTCAAATGGGTGTTAATGATATTTTTCAGTGAGAATTTTGGAATTGTATTAAATGTTAATAGGTGTGTGTGCATGGGTGTATATGGCATAGAAGGAGGAAGAACGAGACTGTATTTTTTTTGTATTTGTATTTGACTGCATATTGTATTTGTAGTTTAATTTATTTCATTCGTTTATATTTGTATTATATTTTCGTTGATGCACTTGTATTTTAAAGAACTATTTTTTGTTTCTATATGTAATTGACTGCATATTGTATTTTGTATTTGTAGTTTTATTTATTTCATTTTGTATTTATTTTTGTATTAGTAGTTGACTACATCATTTGTATTTTAAAATAATTAAAATAGAACGATTGATTCTCTTTCTATGAACACTTGTATTTGTATTCATTGATACGTATTGTATTTTATTGATACAAATTGAACCACACAAAATATGCACAGTATCATTTGATACAAATCTTTATATACAAATACAAATGATAAATTTAACATACAAATACAAATGATACATTGCATATTTTGTATATGACAGACTCAAGCAAATACAAATAATGCATATACTATACAAATACAAATGAAAGCTTAAAAAACACGAGAAAGAGATAGAAATACAAAATTCAAAAAAAAAAAACGAGAAAGATTATAGAAGAGAAGGAGAGAGATTGAGGAGAGAGAAAAAAGAGAAAATCATCAACATTTAGAAAATCATCAACATTTATCTATGATTTGAATAACCTTTAATGCAACATTATATTTGGTAACATAATTTTCCATTAACGTCTCATAAGTGATTTTAGCAACAATAAAAGATACTCTCTTTATTTAACTGAATCTCTCCTTATTTAACTATTTGGATATGTATTTCAACCAAAAAAGTGAGTTGTATTTGTCATTCGAAAAAATTGCTACCGATTGCAATTACAATAATGTTGCTACCAACTACTTGACTGTCTCTTAAGGTTTGCTATAGCTGAAATTTTCTCTATTTTAAAAAAGAAGATAATCCCTTGTAGTGTACTTTGACTAAGTTCAATGACTATCTTAGATTAAGTTTCGAGGGACATCTAATACATTTCTCTCAGAATTAACAAAAACCTTACCTAGAATCTCATTGATATAGCAGACTAATAGACTTACGCATTTGGAAGATACACAATTCTCTTAATAAATTTTTAGAATTAGGTAACGACTTTGAACCCTGAACAAACTGGAGAAAAGAAGAACAACGTTCTGAACTATTTTAACTAGTTTAAAAAGGTGCAACAATAAAGATAAATAGATACTTTGTAATTAGTAGTAGTATATATTAATGAAGAGATAAATACTCTTGTAGCCATAGTTAGACTATACTAGTTTAGGGTACGTGCAATGCACGTGTATCAAGCGTTAATTAAGAATAAATGTGTATAAAAAAATAAATTACTGTGTGTACATTGTTTTTTAAGTACAGAATTTTAAAAATATTAATGTAGAATTTTGAAGATAAAAAATATAGTTAATTAAAGAGGAACATGATAAATCACCGTCACACAAATAATCAAGGAGCAAAATTAGATGTAGCCAAAATTATATCCCGTTTTAAATTTATATTATTTAGTCTTTTTCTATAAGTTGAGATGGTATTTATCTTTTTACGGATCTACTTATTTTGAAATGAAGTGAGATTTGTTTATTTAAAAACAAAACAATAATGTGGTTTCGAAATACATAACTTTGAAACCTCCAAATATTAGTTCGATGTTTAATAACGGCTGTGTATTAAGTTGATAGCATCCTTATTTCTTCATCTGAGACAATGGTATGAACTGTGTATACTTTACCCTCTCAATACTCCACTTTGTGGGAATACACTGGTTATATTATTGTTGTTGTTGTATCCTTATTTTCCCCTCAATTTGAGATAATCATTGCATGCGCTTTTAGGATTTTGATTCGCTACCTCTTTTAGATCCAATTATTTTGAAATCATTGGAGTATGTATTTTCCAAAAAAAAAAAAACGAAAACAATAATCAAGTGCATAAGTCGGTAGCCTCAGAATCTTCTAATTTCACTTACTTTTCTCCAGTCATGACGGAAGTCATTTCTTGATCTTCATTTCTGGTTCTAAGTAAAAATGAACTTGTTTTAAGTATTTATTATGATAAATAAAATTGCCTATTAATTGAATATTATAAGTGTTAATTTTTTTCTCTTTTAGTTCTATCAGGTTATATTGTTAGTCTTATTATTACTTTTGAAATTTCATGTGAATCCCTGTAGGTGTTCCTTTCTTGAATTGTAATTGATCACCCATGAAATTAAATTGCCTATGTGCTTTGCACGTATGTCTCACGTTAATCAATAAAACTTAATAGTATGAAAGAACAAAATTATTAAAAAAGTATCAATTGGCATTAAAATAACTTATAGCTTATAAAAATACAAAACAATCAAAAGAATTCTAAAGAAAGACTATACAATTCGTTATAAGAGTAGTAAATAACATATCCAGTGTAATTCGACAAATAGGGTCTGTGGAGGTTGGATAGAGTGTGTGTCGGGATCCGACCCCAACGACGACTCCCGACCCCAGACCCGACTCCCAACCCAGGATCCTATCCCGACACTTAATCCGAGTCCCGACCCTGAACCCGACTCTCAGCCCAGGATCCAACTTCGACACTTGACCCCTACTCCCGACATGGGATCCTACCCATCGAGTGTCGGGGTTGGGAGTTGGGTGTCAAATCGAGGTCGGGAGTTGAGTTTCGAGTCGATAATTGGGAGTCAGATCTTGGATCATTGTTGAAAATTGGTACTTGAGACTTGAGTTATAGTTGAAAATCAAGGTCGGGTGTCGGGAGCGAGTCCCGGATCGGGTGTCTGGGTCGGGTCCTTGGTCGGGAGACGGGAGTAGAGGTCGGGAGTAAGGAGCTGGGGTCGGGTTCCCGATCAGGAGTCGGGGTTAGGTCTCGGGTTGGGAGTCCTGGTTAGGTCTCGGGTCGGGAGTTGGGGTTGGATCACGGGTGGGGTGTCAGGAAAGATAAGAAGAACAAAGTAACTTTTGTGAGAAACAATATTTATTTGACCAATAATTTAAAAAATATTTTTGAACAACAATTAGTAGACGTCCTATTATGCAGATAAAAATAAGGAAGCACACTCCACTTTTTCCAAGTCCCGATGGCTATGTGCCTATATAGATCTTATCTTACAATCAAATAAATCTTAATCTAACGTTCTTCCTCGACCATAATTTTTTTTGAATTTTGTTAGCATTCATGTGCAATAAAAATCTCTTAGAAATCAAAATTGATATCAATACTTTGCCATATATTAAACTTTGATAAACATGAGTCATGAGATGACTACTGAATTCCTACGGAATGTCCTAACTTTTAGGAAAAGAAGTCTGAGTTATCATATAATTTCTTTTTCTTAACTTTGATTTTAGTTACCACATAAATAATGAAAAGTCTAAATATCTAACTAACTTTAAAATACAATGATAACTTTTTTCTGTACCACTACACATCAAAATAATTTTTGTTCGTTTTGATCGTACCTGCAAGCTAATATTTTAAAACAACTCAAAAATGATCCTACGTCGCTTTTACTTGTCACTAAAGCTTTTATCCCTCAGGGTTAACTACTGAAAAAATTTAATAAAATACTTTCTTTTTCAAGGAAACTTGTGTTTCCGATTTCCTAAAAACTTCAACCAAATAGCGTTGCTACTCCTATAATATAACTCAATTTCTAATAGAAAAAACTGAAATTTGATTTTTTTTTTTAATCTTTAGAAATTTGTACATAAGAAGATTCGTCTTATAAATCTAAACAATTAATAGCGGCAATGTAAAGTCTAAACAATGACTAATATTAAATTAATATTTTATAATAAATTTCAGCGGCTCAATGTTTACACCATAATAGACTTATTTCATCCAACAACATCCAGTGTAATCCCACAAGTGGAATTTGAGGAAGGTAGAATATACACAGGACTTTATCTTTACCTCGTAGATGTATGGAGACTATTTCCAATAGACCCTTAACTTAACCAATACTTGTCAAGCAGTCATGGAAAAAGGGATACTAATATGAGAGCAATCACAATAACAAATTAATTAAATTGGAAAGCATTACACAACAAACAATAGGAAGAACAATAACAAAAATGAAATAATATATTAATCGGCATACAAAACACCATAGAAAAACTTAAATCAAATATAATAAAAAAAAACTGCAATTATAGTGCTAATAATACTGAAAAGAGGGAAGATCCAAAAATGACCACCAAGATTATCTTGCAGGGAAGCCTTCGATCTGAAGCAATACTGATCCGACTTCAACCTTTTGTATCCGAGAACTTCTCCTTGGCGTCCTTTAACCATTGTTGGCGGCTTTGGAGCTGCAAACTGAAGAAGATGAACAAACCCTAGATTGGTGGTTCAATTTAGTTAAATAAATAAATAACATATACATTCCTAAATTCTTTAAATAAATAAATCACCACTAAGAAAATACATTCCCCAAAGAAGGAATCAAAATACTTTGAAGAGTTGACTTCCAGCAAACAAAAGTTTTCAAAACCTAGAAGAGTTAACTTCAAACAAACAAAAATTTTCAAAATCTAGAAATCCACAATGCAAAATTATATGTCAGGAAGCAAAAGGTGCAAGATTAAAAACGTGAAAAGATAAAAAGAAGAAGAAAAGTTTAGCAGAAATTTAAATTGAAGAACATTAAAAATTCTTAAGAACATAAGAATAACATATATGATTGCAGAAACGAATACAAAGTTAAGTAGAATCTCTAGACTTAGATTTGTGCAAATACCATTAGGAAGTTGGTTAGTCCACCCAAATCGCGTGATGCAGTACGTTGACATCTCTTTATGAATTAGTAGGCCTAATTAGGTTTTATATTCCTTCCAAAAGTCGAAATTACAGCTCCTAATTAATATAAACTAATACTCCTAAGTATGATATACGAAATTACAACTCCTAGTTAATATAAACTAACACTCCTAACTATGATATACTATATTCCTTCCATAAGTTGAAATTACAACTCCTAATTAATATATAATTTGTCAACTTAAAAAATCAAATTTCTTAAGGAAATAGGTGAAAAGACAATTTTGTTTAAAGCAAAGACTTTTAGTGAAGGGCAAAAAGTTCAAACAACATTTCTAAAGCCCTTCACACTTTTAATATATTAGAGATTAGAGATTAGAGATTAGAGATTAGAGATTAGAGATAGAGATAGAGATTAGAGATTAGAGATTAGAGATAGAGATTAGAGATAGAGATTAGAGATTAGAGATTAGAGATAGAGATTAGAGATAGAGCTATGATTTTTTTTCCTCATAATAGATTCTTCCCTTTATTTTATGTCACCTCTCGGATGGGATAAATTAGTCCAAACATTATAATCCCAAAATTGATTATAATCCGGGTAACTTTATCGGTGAACCAAACGAGCCTTTAGATTAGAAGTATCCATCGTAAAGAAATTAGAAAAAATGAAAATAAAATAGGAAATTAGAGTCAATTTTCTTGAGGCCCAAGAGTTGACTTTCTTGACGTGATGCCCAAGATCCTTGTTTAATACATAAGTATTTAACAAAGAATGACTCATAGTTATCTACATCCAGAAATTTGATCTCTGCTTTCATGATGGCATCATCAAACACTAGCAGGGAGGCTTTCAAAAGTCGTGAAATTGAAAGAGCTTTAAATTTGTTAGGCAAGGAAAATCAAGCTCGAGCTAAGATTTATGACAGGTTACAAGAGAGAAAGGTAACTTATGCTTTTCAATTTTATCTCTTTTATTTTTCTTCAATTCTCACGGTACTAACTTAGCTTGTTGGCCTTGTTTATTAAATAGCTTAAAACTTATCCTTACTCGTAAAAAATATATAGGTGTTTTGTAATCTTTAGTTTGCTTCTTCTCGTTGTTACTCCTATTTCCTAAATAGTTTATGTTGTCAGCACCCAAAAGAATTTCTGACATTTTTTGTTCTAGACTCTTGGATAGTTTTAATTTTCATAAACCATTGTATGCAATTTAGACTTTACTGTTTCTTGATGATTTCTTGGTAATTTTTTATATGCAAAATTACTTAGGAAACTTATGAGCATCCCACTTCTCTGAAACTTCTACATGGAAGGAGTACTAATTTTTAGGAGATTTTAGATTTTTCACTTTTGGTGGGAATTGAACCATTGACTTGAGAACAGTGACCTATCACTGAATTACTCCATCAATTCAATTTTACTTGTCCGCTATTTCGAAAATAATTTTCACTTTTACTTATCACTTTTAACATATTAAGAAAGACAACTATTTTTCTTTATGTTTTGCGGTAAAACTTTTCCTCTTAGCATTAATTGCTTATTCGTCTAATCATTTTTCAATACTTAACACTAAACATCAATTAATAGAGATTTTATCGTAAAATAGTCATGTCATTATTTTCTTAATGCGTGTCTCAAGTATAACAAGTAAAAGTCAACGGAGGAAATATCATCTTATTTCTCTAAGTGAGAAATTTTTTTCCCCCACTTATACACATTGATGATTCACTTTAATCAGTAATGTTGTAGACTTGTAGTTACTTTAATAATTTTTGTTAATTAGTACTCATTCTTGTGAGTATTCTATTTATCTGTAGCTGTTACATTATTGTATTTTACCAACTGTTTTATAAAGAAGTTTTGATCAAAATATGCCATAATTTAAATTAATTTACCAAAGTAATATGTTTTTTTTGAAAACTTTACAAAATTAGTATAAACGTTATTGGCAGTAACATATTAGGTTTTAAAAAATTTAAAGGACAAAAAAGAATAGCAGGCAACGTTAAAGCGAGAATCGTTGATGACAGTAACGTTTTTGGCTTAAAACGTTACCAACAGTAATAAAATTCTGCAACTCTGCCACATTAGCCTCTGCAACTCTGCCAAATCAACTCTGCAAAGTTTGATGTGGCAGAGTTGTAGAAGTCTCGTTACTGTGAGTAACGTTTTAAGCCAAAAACGTTACTGTCAGTAACGATTTATATTTTAACGCCGTCTGTTGTTCCGTGTGGTTTGTTAATTTTTTTAAAACCTAATACGTTACTGCCAACAACGTTTATATTAGTTTTGTAAAATTTTCAAAAAACATATTATTTTGGTAAATTGATTTAAAAAATAACTTATTTTGATCAAAATTCATTTTTTCATTTTGGTCTCCCTCTTCCCTATTATGTGCAGCTCGACAAAGACAACTTAGCTGAAAAAATAAGAAGTGAGCTACCCTACCCATATTCATATGAGTCAAGGAGAAGGAAATTTGAATATACGAAACAAATTTTCTTGGATTTCTACAGTACAAGTGAAGCAAAATCGAATGAACCTCTATCGGTAAGCTTTCAAGATTTACTCTTCTTTTGCTTCTAAGGGCGCAATTTCCAATATTTTTCCTATTTTTTATCACAACCTCAAACTTCGACCAAGCACATTGTATGACACCTGATAACTTACTCATGATGATCTTACACAACTTTCTCATGGTCTTACTGCTAAATAAGCCTAAGAGACTTAGGATTGCTAATAAATTGCTAGATACAACACACGAGATTGCCAAAGAAAACTTCGTCTCGAAAGAGCTTGAATTGTTTGCTTGATGATTTATAAGGGAATTTAGTTTAAGAGAGACCTTTAAGAGTTGAATTTTATTTTTAAAAAAAGAACACGAGTTATAATTATGTATTAATAGAGACTCTTTTTGTATTGGCGTTAATAACACATTTTAAAAGCCCAAAAGTTTTCCTAGTTACATAAGGCCTCATCCTCCCCCTTCTTCCACCCCTACCCATTCTGCCTCTCCTTCCCGCCGCTGCTCTTCCTCCTCCTTGAAATTATCCGGAGAAATGTCAAACATCTCTCTAGATGTTTCAAATATTCCAAAAGATATTTCAAACATCTCTCAGAATATTTGTATAATCGTTACTTTATCAAATTTCACCTGTCATAATTCAAAGCACTAGAAGAAAAGAGGAAGAAGAGAAGAATAAACTGAAAAAGAGAAGAATTGCGAAGAAAATGAAGGAAGAAGGAGAAGAAGAGGAGTAAGAAGAAGAGGACGACGGTGAAGAAGCAGCGACAATAGTTGAATGAAAATAAGGGAAGGAAGTAGAAGAGAAAGAGAGAGAATAGGGAAATGAAATTTTTGAAATAATTCGAATGAGTCATTGGTCTTTTAAACTTTTTTGGAATTTTAATATCTACCTCAAATTTTTAATATTATAATCCAACACCAAATAAGTTATTTATCATTAATAACCTTTGACTTGATCAATGTCCCCTTCTCTTTATTCAAGACTTAATCGGTCTTTCTGCCATAATAGTCTTGAGTTACAAATGAATGATCACATTTATGTACTAGTCTCTTAGAGGGTTCGTGTGCAAATACTATTTGTGTACAAGTCCTTCATGTTAATAAGATAAGGGCTTTTTCTCTACAAGTTTAGAACGAAGGGTTGTTTCCCCTAAATATTTATAGAGATCTAGAGTCTTTCGAGATAAATCTCCATGTATTTTTAGAATCTTTCCATAAGTGCTAGCTTTCTTGCACACTAAGTTTCATGCATGACAAAAATAATTATGCCTAAGTGGCATGATATATAATATGGTCACATTTAGCTTCTTATGTCAAGGACTTGGGTGAGAGGTGTTGGAAAGACCAAAATATCTATTTAACCAAATTTACTGAATTAAATTAAGAACGACAACTAACAAGCAATTAAGTTAGAGCCAATTCATTAATGAAGTAAGTGCAAATTTTAGAGATCAAGATTTAAGTTCTAACAAAAACAAAAATTAAGCAATTTCTTTGATCTACTTAAATTTTGATAAACAAACTTATCAATTATCCTATGTTGGGAGATAGCAAAGATGCATAAATACTTGATTTTGATAATATCACAAATATGTAGTTTACTTGAAAATTCCAGTATAAATAAGTATATAATATGTTGCATGTTAGTTCGAATTATCTTATTGAATACTGATCATGAACCATTAAAACACTCAAACAAGAATGTAATTGATTAGGTTTCACCAAATATATACCAATATGTGGGCGTGAACAAACTCTCTTAGCATTCTTTTGTTAACCTACTGTATTAACGTAGTATGATGGAGACTTGATATTATCTTCAATTTTCTTTTCTTCGAAAATGTTCTTTTATCTTATTAATAGTGGAGATTTTGTTATCTGAGCTCTAAACCCAAACTCTCTTCTCCTTCTCCAACCAATGCATGAGCATGAGGATGACTCCTCTCTCTCTCTCTCTCTCTCTCTCTCTCTCTCTCTCTCTCTCTCTCTCTCTCTCTCTCTCTCTCTCTCTCTCTCTCTCTCTCTCTCTCTCTCTCTCTCTCTCTCTCTCTCTCTCTCTCTCTCTCTCTCTTCACATGAGAAGAAAAAAGAAAGTGGAAGGAGGTCGGACGCTTCTTTAGTATATATAAGTTTTAAACTGAACAATTTGGTCTTTAGAACTTTAACTGATAGTTTCATTAAAAGCTGCTTACTTTCTATCATATTAAGCAAGGATGACGAGGACATATCTGAATAATGTTGGCAAATTCAAAGTTTTGCTTTTCCAAACAAACGAAATATTTTCCATACCCGAATTGTTAATAAGATCGTCCATAATGCTTAATAAAATTATGTTTTAAGTTTGTTATGAGGGAGATACGAAACATAGAGGGTGATGGGAAATTGCTTTAGGTTGTTTATAGAAAGACAATAAAGCCCTCATATTAATTTTGTTTGAATCAAGAAAACATTTCCAAATTAAACTATTAAGGTCGAAAAATGAATTATTGTGTTGTAACTGATCATTAATATTTTGTTGATTGTAGATTAAGACTTTATATTGCAAGACAAGACACAAGAATAACTGTTTAGCTGATGAGAAGAAGATTTTTCGGGAGATAACAACAACATTCAAGACAAAAGAAATTGAAAGTGCTAAAGAAGCCAAACTAGTTTATAATAAGGTACCAAAAACTTTACAAATGATCTTTTAATTTTGCAGTGTAAATATTCCCTTTATTTAGATCTGTCACAGATTAATCAAATATGAGTTGAATAAAAAAAAAAATTACTCCTAGTTAATCGGTCTCTTCTTAATTAAACCCTAATTTGAATAAGTGGTTTATTAATTGTTGTGTGGTATGGATATAATTTTGTTGATATAGATAAAAAATAATTAAGTAGTAACATAAGCTAACAATATACATAGCTAACGAGAGAAGTGTTACTAATAGTTTAATTAATGTACATAACTATCTTGGCTTCCGTGATTTTGCAGGTTCTCTACAATCAAACACATTTTACAGGAAGGACGTCCAATGCCAATGTGGAAAGGAGAAAACAAAAAATGCAAGTTATTTCAAAGGACATTAAATCTCTCGAGAACCGTTTAGATAGAATAAACAAAAAGAAAGACCAAATTTATGCACAAATTCTTAAACTCCATAAATCAGATATTTTATGATGGAATAATTACGTGAAAATACAATTGACCGATGTACATTGTCAAAATGAGACCAATTTTTTTTAGTTTTCTTCGTTTGACTCAATTTGTGCATAATTTAAAAGAAAGTTCACTCATTAACCTACTAAATTTTCTCTTTCCTCTCTCTTCCCTACACCCCCCAAAACTCTTAATCTCCCACACACCTCTTTATTCTCTGACCATTTTTATTCATCTCTATCTTCTTTTCTCTCTAAATTCAGATCTATCTTTCATTTTTATTATAAGGCCGAGAATCATAAATGTCTATTGTTGAATCTTGAAACTTCAAACTCTGAAATCAAATTTCTACAAATAAGCTATATTTTGAGTGGATTGTTGTGAAAGATCGAATACATTTTTTTTTTGATTTCTCACTCGGTGTCCGGTATCCACATTGGAGTCCCGACTAATCCGGACCGCGTATTGCAGTGCCCATTCTGGGGGTGATGCTCCCAACAAGATTTTCTCCATACCCAGGGCTCGAACCCGAGACCTTTGGTTAAGGGTGGAGCAGTTCCACCACTGCACCACAACCAGAGGCGGAGCTAGCCTTTGGGAAGGGGGTTCGTCCTAACCCCCTTCGATGAAAAAATATACTATTTATACATGATAAAAATTATTTTTTATGTATATATAGTATGTGTTGAACCCCCTTCGGATAGTTTTTCATTAAATATTGAACCCCCTTAGTTGAAATCCTGTCTTCGCCTCTGACCACAACTCATGTTGGTAGATCGAATACATATTGAGAAGTCTAAATATGAAATTAGAGTATTGGTTTTGAGGTGTTTTGGATGGATCTGATTCTTGAATTTTAAGGAAGAAGACGAAGTTAAATTTGTTATTTAATAGTGTATAACATTGTATAATAGTGTATTTGAGTGTTTATACACCTCTTATAATTTTATATAATATTTGTATATTGCGTGTATTATATTGTATATCATGGTTTTAAACATTGTTGTACAAGCAAAAAACAATGAAGTTTTTGTATAATGTTCTCTATTGAGTGTGGAATATTTGTATACCAAATTTTTTATTACCCTCCTGTAAGAAAATAGTAGGCTTTTATGTGACTGAAAATTTAAAAATTTAGCTACCTAGGTGCAATGTAATGTTGTGGGCATACTGTTTTCGGAATTATCTCTTATGTGATTGCTTTTATGCATTTTGATATAGATATACCTTGTATTTTGAAAAATTGAATGCTTAACATTCTTATGGAATGAAAATCCAGTAAAACTATTATTTGTAGGAGTGGACTTTAGGTTCTTCAATTTTGGTCTTTGAAAAAGTGTGCATCAAACTAATTCAATTCGGGTTTTTCAACTTCGATTTGGTTTGATTTGATACTTCTAAACGAGTTTCTTACTTAATGCAAATGAGTAGAATAGAATGATGACCAAATTAATCGCTAAAAGACTTCAAACATTTAAATGTGCGACAAACATAAATAAAATGATGTACAATAGGCCAATATACATAGCAACAAACGTAGCTACTGCATAGGTCTCACTCTCAGTTTTCACTTGTTCTTCTTAGGTCTGCAGACTGTAGTTACTGCTTTGGAGTCTAAATGTATTGAATAATAAAGGGAAAAGGGTCAAAACTACCCCTGAACTATTCGAAATAGAGCAAAAATACCCTCCGTTTGTTTTTTGGCTCAAAAATACCCCTCCGTTTATTTTTTGGCTAAAAAATGCCCCTCATTTTAACGGAGTGCCAAAAAGGGCCAAAACTACCCCTGAACTATCCGAAATGGATCAAAAATGCCCCTCCATTTATTTTTTGGCTCAAAAATACCCCTCACATTAATGGAGTGCCACTAAGCACACCACGTGAAAAATTGTCACATGGTTAGTCCACGTCAGTGTCCCATTTATTACCCAACCAGCCCAATTAACCATATTCCAACTTAACAGTCATTTAATATCCGTACCCGACCCACCTTAAAAAAAACCCGACCCGTCCTCATAAGTAAATGGTAAAGATAGATATATCCTTCATTTCACGTGAACTCTCCAAAAAAAAAGATCGATGCAGACTAGGGATTCTGAGGGAAAAGAAAGCTCTTAGTACACGGGTTGATTTTTTTCCCTAAGGACATTCTTACTCCTTCTTGTAATCGACATCTCTACTATAATGAGAAAAAAAACAAATTCAAAGGTTAAATATGATTCCACCTACAACTTTGGCTCTATTGCACGATCTAAGATATGAAAAAAAAGAGACAACTCCGATTGTGCTCAATTTAGGGCATGTGATCATTGAGCTATGAGAGACTTTTTGGCGGGTAAAATTTCTGAATTCTATTAGCAGGTCCCATAGGCTTATTTTCAATCTGATGTTTGGCTAGCCCACGTGATTTTTTCCCTAAGGGCTTTCTTTTCCCTCAGAATCCCTAGTCTGCATCGATTTTTTTTTTTTTGGAGAGTTCAAGTGAAATGAAGGGTGGATCTATCTTTACCATTTACTTATGAGGACGGGTCGGGTTTTTTTTAAGATGGGTCGGGTAAGGATATTAAATTGGAATATGGTTAAGTGGGCTAGTTGGATATTAAATGGGACACTGACGTGTAGTAGCCATGTGACAATTTTTTTTCACGTGTTGTGCTTGGTGACACTCCATTAATGTGAGGGGTATTTTTGAGCCAAAAAACAAATAGAGGAGTATTTTTGCTCCATTTCAGATAGTTCAGGAGTAATTTTGGCCCTTTTTGGCACTCCGTTAAAATGAGGGGCATTTTTGAGCCAAAAAATAAATGGAGGGGTATTTTTGAGCCAAAAAACAAACTGAGGGGTATTTTTGAGCCAAAAAACAAATGGAGGGTATTTTTTCTCTATTTCGGATAGTTCAGGGGTAGTTTTGACCCTTTTCCGAATAATAAATAAAGATTAGAATTGGGGTAACTAAAAATATCAGGAAATTATATGGAATGTCCCCCATAATGGGTAGCTTTTTATTTTTGTCCCCCATAAGAAAAGTCTTTAAAGACTAGCCTTCCTTCATTTTTATGTATGCAACAAGTACATTATTACCCCTCTACACCTCAAATGTTTTTACTCTTTCCATGCTCATTTGTCTCTCAACTTCTTTTTTTTTTCTCTTTTTTTACTGTTACTTGATTTTTATTTTTTATTTTTTATTTTCTCTTTTTTTTTCTTGTTTTAATTCATTTGTCTCAACCTTTATTTTTTATTTCTTTTTTTCTTTTATTTCTCAAACATTATTTATTTTTCATTTCTCTTTTTTTAATTCATTGTCTCAACCTTTATTTTTTATTTTTTTTCTCATTTTTTATTTTTCTCAAACTTTATTTTTATTTTATTTTTTCTTCTCATTTTTTTTTCTCAACTTTTATTATTATTATTATTATTATTTTCTCTTTTTTCTATTTTCTTAACCTTTATTTCTTTCTTCTCTTTTTTTCTTTTTTCTCAATCTTTATTTTTATCCTTCTCTTTTTTCTTTTTTCGCAGCTTCTATTATATTTTACTAATGAACAGAAAGTTGGATAATCCGCAAAAAGAATCTTCTTTCTTTGACATCAAAGTCAATTTAAGGGCGTGACTTGTCGTTTGGAAGTCCTTTGGGATAAGTCTTGCCTCTAAGGAAAGAGTTATAGAACATTAACTTGTTGTTTGTAAATCCTTAAACTAAGTCTTCCCTCAAGGGTAAGAGTTATAGAGTATCTCATAAATTAACATAATGAAATAGTGTTAACTCTTGTCCATGGGGACTAATTTGTTTTTTTGGGAGATTCTTGGGCTAACTCTAGTTTTAGAGGCAAGATATATAGAGCATCTCATAAATCAAAGACACAATGTGGTAGTGCTAACTTTTGCCCATGGGGGCGTATAACTTGTTTTTTGAAAGTCTTTGGGCTAAGTCTTGCCTTTAAGGGAAGAGTTATAGAACATTTCATAAATCAAGACACAATGTGGTAGTTTCAACTCTTGCCCATGGGACGTAACTTATTGTTTAAAATCCTTGGGCTAAGTCTTGCCTCTAAGGATAGAGTTATAGAACATCTCATAAATCAAGACACAAGGTAATAACGTCAACTCTTGCCCATGGGGCATAACTTGTTGTTTGAAAGCCCTTGGGTTAAGTTTTGCCTCTAAGGCAAGAGTTATAAAGCATCTCATAAATCAAGACAAAATGTAGTAGTGTCAACTCTTACCCATGGGGCGTAACTTACTGTTTGAAAGTCCTGGGGCTAAGTCTTGCCTCTAAGATAAGAGTTATAGAGCATCTAATAAATCAAGACATAACGTGGTAGTGTCAACTCCTACCCATGGGACATAACTTGTTGTTTGAAAGTGTCACGACTCAATTTCATAGGTCATGATGGCACCTACTATAACCCACCAGTAGGTAAGCCAACCCATAATCCGAAACAACTAGCAACGGACTACCAAAATACATAAAGGAAACAGTGGAATAAATATAATAATAAAGCTAATATAAACCCAAGACCTGGTGGAGCCAGTACAAGAGCTTCTAATACATCATGAGTACAAGTGAAATATAGCAAAAATGTATGTATACTAGCCGTCTCTGACACAACATAGAGAACAGTCTAAGAATAAGAGGGAGAGTAGGAATAATCCAAAACGTCGGGAGCTCACCCCATATCTCCGATCCATAGCTGCTCCGCACGACATACACACATCAACGGCGATAACTCACACTATGACCTGTAGGCTGCAGAAGTGTAGTATGAGTACCAAAAACGTGGTACTCAGTAGGCAACGACCGACTGAGCTCCAGAAATAATATAAGCATAAATAACATGAAGGCATGAAAGTGACTACAGGCAACTATCCACGAAACTAGGCATAACCATGCTAATGTGGCAATAGGGATAACTATCCTATCCTGACATCATTCAGGAACTAAAGTGCAATACCGTATATCAGTGGCCAATATACAAATGAAGAGTGAAAGAAGGAAATATATAATAGTAGTACAAGGCCAAAGGATACATATACAATGTAAATAGATAAGGAAAGAGAGGGATATACGGTGATACCATACATATAAGTAGACATATAGGGCTAACTCAAAGGTAACTACCTGAGGGAGTCAACCTAACATCTCAAGGTCCATAGCCAAGTAAAGGATCCATCACTAGCCTCATCAAGCCTATACCCAAAGGGTGATAAATCCTGTGCTAACCAACCATAATATAATCTACCGAAAGGATAAAGGAATCAGAAACGTACCTCTAATCTCACGTACCAGTCTACAACCAACCTGCCACAAACTAATCATAATAAACAATAATAAAGTAACCGGCTAGTCAGGGCAAACAAGCACCTAACCGGGCCCCCATAAGCCCAGAAGGTTCACATAAACACTCAGCAAACAACAACCATAACCCGTACCTATACAGCCCCCCATAAGACCAATAGATACAGGCGCCAAACAACTATACTGGTGATAGGCAATGCATATGAATGGATGAATGCAACATAAACCGAAATGCTATAACCATGTCGGGGGCACCGGACTCGAACCAGTTCCACAATCTTAAAGTATACCGTGGATACCGGACTCGAAACGGTTCCACAATCTCAAACCATACCATACCAAGTGTATATAACTCCTCCAGCTCACCTAGCTCGCAAATGTAGGACCTACGGCAACTAAGATTCTCCGGCTCAAAGGCTCTCGGACGAAGAGGCCCCTAGGGGATTCGGGAAAATACATGTACACTGTCTGGTCCCGATCCAGGACTTCCAATAACCATCATAATCCATCTACTCCGTCCAGTACCGGAGAGAGAGAGATATAAATACAATCAGTGCACGGACTCGAACCGTGGCTAAAAGGATATAAATCCTTAAATCCATTGCCCGAGATCATGCTCGGGACTAAATCATCATAATCATGTACAAAGGGTTGGAATATCCCTCGATCGAAGTAAATAGTAGTGATAAGATGAGTGGATAAATAATGGACCGGAATCATCCTTGGTCGGAGTTCTAAAACATCATTTTTAGTTCCAAAAGCTCATACTCCAGTTAATAAGGTGGTACGATTTTTGTTATAAAATAACCCTTTTAAAAGTGAAAAGTGGGAATAAATCCCCTTTTTGGAAACAGTAGTAAAATCAAGGCTTTGGTTAGAATCGTACCACTAAATGAGCATGAGTGCACCAAATAGTATGTATGCCAGTATCCAGACAACATAACCATAAGCGTCTATAAATGATAATCTTTCCCTTGCTA
Source organism: Capsicum rhomboideum (assembly GCA_031232105.1). Classification (NCBI taxonomy): domain Eukaryota; kingdom Viridiplantae; phylum Streptophyta; class Magnoliopsida; order Solanales; family Solanaceae; genus Capsicum; species Capsicum rhomboideum. The sequence continues at coordinate 109,447,689 of CP124719.1, read as the reverse complement.
AGGGCAGAATACTCACCAAAGTCCAACTAGCCTCATAATCACGATTTCGGGCCCAATAGTATATAACCACTATAGCAAGGTCTCATAAACCGGGCAACCACAATAATCAAGAGCATAAAGCCACCACAAGGATCTAATTGGGGAAGAACCTCCCGAATCGCTAAGTCAAATGGTAAGTCTCATACAAAAGGTCCTTAATTATCAATTGTGGTTAACATGCTTATATTCAAGGGCGATAGGGCTCTATAGACATAACAAGTACTTATACTAGGGTTTGGGTCACATCTCTACCCCAAATTCCATAAAATAGGCTAAGTCATGCTATATTAGCCATAATCATACCCTATATTCCCTACCTAGCAAGTAGTCTATACTATACACAATCTCATAGAGAAAAGTAGACTGAAGCCTACCTCAATGCCGAACCCCAAATCTTGAAGTCTCCACAAATTGCTCAACCTTTGCTCCACGATCCCGAATCAATGTCACACTATCAAAATAGTAACCTATATGTCATTAAGAGTAAAACGATACCCATATTGCAATATAAAACTCCGGGCCCAAAATCGGGTCAATAATGGGCCCATGGGGCCCGCTAATGAGATCCCAAAACTGAATCCGTCACAAGGTCCCTCGAATGATAAGGAATATGTGCTCAAAATTTTAACACAAATGGAGCGTAAATCGGGGCTCAAATCAGTCCCCAAAGATTAGGATTTTAAAGACCTAATTTCTAAGAATTTACAATGAAATGGGACGGAAATCAACGGGTAAAATTATGGATAATGACCAAGGAGTGATGAGATAACTTACCTTAGCTTCAATGGGTGAATCCCCACTCTTTCTCACTCCACATGCTCTCAACAATAGGGAAATGGGTCTAAAACCTAAACGGACTATCCGATAACCGAACCGACAGTTCCGGCAAGTCATAAATGACATGTCGCCGCTATGGGGAGGCTCAAAATGCTGGAACGCACTAAAATAGAGGAAATGACCTGGAGGGTCATTACATAAAGTCTTTGGACTAAGTCGTGCCTCTAAGGCAAAGTTATAGAGCATCTCATAAATCAAGACTCAATATGATAGTGTCAACTCTTGCCCATTGGGAATAACTTGTTATTTGAAAGTCCTTGGACTAAGTCTTGCCTCTAAGGCAAGAGTTATAGAACATCTCATAAATTAAAACACAATATGGTAGTGTCAACTCTTACCCATTGGGCGTAACTTGTTGTTTGAAAGCCCTTAGTCTAAGTCTTGCCTCTAAGGCAAGAGTTATAAATCATCTCATAAATCAAGACACAATGTGGTAGTGCCAACTCATGCTCATGGGGCATAACTTGTTGTTTGAAAGTCATTGGGCTAAGTCTTGCCTCTAATTCAAGAGTTATAGAGCATTTCATAAGTCAAAACATAATGTGGTAGTGTCAACTCTTGCTCATAAGGCGTAACTTGTTGTTTGAAAGTCTTCAGTCTAAGTCTTGCCTCTAAGGCGAGAGTTATAGAGCATTTCATAAATCAAGACACAACGTGGTAGTGTCAACTTTTGCCCATGGGGAATAACTTGTTGTTTGAAAGTCCTTGGGCTAAGTCTTGCCTCTAAGGCAAAGTTATAGAGCTTCTCATAAATCAAGACTCAATGTGGTAGTGTCAACTCTTGCTCATGGGGCATAACTTGTTATTTGAAAGTCCTTGGGCTAAGTCTTGCCTCTAAGGCAAGAGTTATAGAATATCTCATAAATAAAAACACAATATGGTAGTGTCAACTCTTACCCATGGGGCATTACTTGTTGTTTGAAATCCCTTGGTCTAAGTCTTGCCTCTAAGGCAAGAGTTATAGATCATCTCATAAATCAAGACACAATGTGATTGTGCCAACTCTTGCTCATGGGGCATAACTTGTTATTTGAAAGTCACTTGGCTAAGTCTTGCCTCTAAGGCAAGAGTTATAGAGCTCTTCATAAGTCAAAACATACTGTGGTAGTGACAACTCTTGCCCATGGGGAGTAACTTGTTGTTTGAAAGTATTTGGGCTAAGTCTTGCGTCTAAGGCAAGAGTTATAGAGCATTTCATAAATCAAGACATAACGTGAAAGTGTCAACTCTTGCCCATGGGGCATAACTTGTTGTTTGAAAGTGCTTGGTCTAAGTCTTGCCTTTTAGGCAAAGTTATAGAGCATCTCATAAATCAAGAATCAATGTGGTAGTGTCAACTCTTGTCCATGAGACATAACTTGTTGTTTGAAAGCTTTTGGGCTAAGTCTTGCCTCTAAGGCAAGAGTTATAGAACATCTCATAAATTAAAACACAATATGGTAGTGTCAACTCTTGCCAATGGGGCGTAACGTGTTATTTAAAAGCCCTTGGTTTAAGTCTTGCCTCTAAGACAAAAGTTATAGAGCATCTCATAAATCAAGACACGATGTGGTAGTGCCAACTCTTGCCCATGGGGCATATCTTGTTGTTTGAAAGTCATTGGGCTAAGTTTTGCCTCTAAGGCAATAGTTATAGAGCATTTCATAAGTCAAAACATAATGTGGTGGTTTCAACTCTTGCCAATGGGACGTAAATTGTTGTTTGAATGTACTTAGGTTAAGTCTTGCCTCTAACTTCTAAGGCAAGAGTAATAAAATATCTGATAAATCAAGACACAATGTGGTAGTGTCAACTTTTGCCTATGGGGAGTGACTTGTTGTTTGGAAGGAATCGAAGAAAAGAAAAGAAAAAAAATAAAGGTTACGGAAAAATAAAAATAGAAAAAGAAAAATAAAAGTTGATAAATTAAAAAAGAAATCAAAGAAAATGAAAAAGAAAAAAAGAAAAAAAAAGAAAGGTTGTGAAAAAAAAATAAAGAAAAAAAGACAAAATAAAAAAGAAAAGAAAAATAAAGGTTGAGAAAGAAAATGAAAAACTAAAGAAAAATTAAAAAGAGAAAAAAAAATAGAAGTTGAAAGGAGAAAAGGAAAAAAGGAAAAAAGTAAATGTTGAGATTTTTTTTTTTTTAAAAAAAAATAGAAAATAAAAATAAAAAATCAAAGTAAAATAAAAAAGGGAAAAAAATTGAAGTTGAAAGATAAATGAATATGGAGAGTTGTTTGAAAATATTTGATATATAGAGGGGCAAATATGTATTTGTTCCATACATAAAAAAAGAAGGAAGACTAGTTTTGTAGGACTTTTGTTATGGGGGGCAAAAAAGCAAAGTCACCCACTATGGGGGCTATTTATGTAGTTTACCCTAAAAATAATAGTACTGGGGTTGGACACATTAGGGATATGGGCCCAAATATGAGTATTAGTAATTTAGAATATTTTTAAAAATCTTTTTGATAAAAGTTTGGTTTTTTAGTGTCCTAAAGAATTGTGATCTTTAAATCAAGAACTGATTTTTTGAAAGAAAAAAAAAAAAACTCGATCGAAGAATCGAATTGTTCGGTTAGGTTCAGGTTTTTCTAATTATTTGTATAGGATTGTCATAATATTGGGGTATAAATGTGCAATTTTAAAGTGTAAGGATTGTGTTTATAATTGATTTGTATTTCAAGGATACTTAGCATAATTTACCCACTTTTTCAGGTTTCATATGTAATACTTTTTAAGGTTTTTGCAAGTTAATAGGAAAGATTTGGTAGCGAGCGCTTCTACATTTAATAATCTTACGCTGTAACGACCCTTTCCATTATTACGGTAAAGCTTAATGTACCAAAATTCGGTTAAGATTCTCTTCGGATGAAGTGTTAGAAATTTCAGGCTAGGCTAGTCTTAGATGAATTTCAAGTGTATTGTGGTCTAGTTAAATCCAGTAATGGATAGGTTAATTACTATGTGTTTTGAGACCGTAATGTGATAGCTAAGAGGTTAAGGAGTTCGTAGAAACTTTCGAAAGTGAATTTGAATGAGTAGAACTCCACATATAGTGTTTGAAGTAACGGGGTTAGTTCGGGATGTCAAAATCAGGGATTATGCTGCAAAATTGGCAAAAATCTAGGACTGTCAGACTTTCTTCCTCATCTAGGTCACTATAGCGGGAAGCATATCGCTACCAAAGGTCCGCTATAGCAGAAGTCAAAGATAGTCAGTCCTGCCATATGGGCAGATCTCGCTATAGCGAGGCCGCTATAACGGGAATCGAGCCGCTATAACGGGCTACGTGCAGTTAAATGCATCTTTAGACTTAAAATGTATTTGTCATTCCAAACTCGTTAAAGACTAGGAGAGGACAATTAAGGGCGAAACTCATCAGTTTCCATCCAAATTCCTTTATTGAGGTAAGTTAATCCACCTATTTAAATAGTTTTTTGATGATTAATCCTTAGAATCACTAAGTTTTGATTATGGTAGAGGAATTAACTTGACGTAGGTTGATTTTCTGGTGTAAAGTAGTGAAAAATAAGGTGTAATTCTTGGGTTTTGGTTAAGGGTGGATGAGCTTTGATTACAAGGTTAGAATTTGCTCGTTCAAACATGAATTTGATAGAATTAAAGTGGAATGAAGGTTAAAAAAAATCCTAGAATAAGGGAATGATCATGATTTTGACTTTAGGGTTATGGGATTAGGTTGTAATCCTTGAAATTATGAGAGTATTTTTGATTAGTGATTGCATTGTTGTTTCTAGACCACAATCAAGCGGAAGTTGCAAGAAAAGGCAAGGCTTAAGTTCGTTAGAGCATTGCGGGACTTGAATTGAGGTAGGTGATGGTTGAATTGTAGTTAAAGACTCAATTTGGTTTATGTGTGCATGTTAACCGCCTATATGTCTAATTATTGCAATGCATGCTATTGAATGCTAACTTGTTAGATAAATTTACAAGTTGTTTGATCAACTGAATTGAGATTGTGTAAAAACGCTTGTTTTAAAGTGAAAGTATGATTAAGTTATCTCATATTGTGATTGTACATGTTATGACATGGGTTGATATTGTGAGATGAACCGGTAAAAGTCATCATCACAGAATTGGTCGATATTACGGAGTATAAGGGTGGGGACATTGGAATAAGGATGGTATAGCACTGGTTTAGGATAAGGGTGGCTTACACTAGATGTCTGAGTTATTGGTACATGGACTAAACGCTTCCCCTGCAGATCATGACTAGTGGGCATTTATAAGACCCATAGAATGTGTGTACATGATATTGATGAATTTAACGGTTTCATGAGTGGACCAGGTTATATTGTGGTTGTCATTTGGTTCCTTGAGTGAACCGGATTATATTGTTGTTATTTGGATCCGTGAGTGGTCCAGACTATATACTTGAATTGATTTGATATTGTTGAAGTGTAATAAAAGAGGTAATTGTGGCAAGTTGAATTAGTTGTTATATGGGTCATGGTTGTTGACTTGGTTGAATATTTGTACTTATTCTAAGCATTCCGATTTAATTGATTAATTGTTGAGGAAAGACTAAGTGAAGGTATAAATACTAAGTGTTACATGGTTGCTCTTGTTTATAAATTGTTGGTTATATGTTCATATTTATTGATTTTAGTTGGCCTATGACCTTACCAGTACATAGTGGCTTTGTACTGATACTGTCCCGATCCAAATCACGGACCTACCCAACTCTACCCTAGATAGAAGAACCTTTACCACTCAACCATTCAATTCTTGCTGAAGATATTATCAAACCTTAAGCATAAATAAATCCATGAATAATAACCTTTCTTGTTCAAAACATATTTATCACATAAGAACATTGCGGAAGTAAATCAATAGTTTTTCCTAGAACCTAATCTAAACCGATACAAGAGCACCAAACAAATGGAGAAATTACCTTAGACACAACATCTATGTATGAGTAGGATGACAGGAGCTACCGAAGAATAATCACCGTTGTACCTATAGAAACTCCAACTGACCTGCAACATGGTTATATCTCCAAATGGAGATATAGTAATTGTAGTATCAGTACAACCACACGTACTGGTAGGTATCATCGATCGACCAGGGTTAGAAACATATAACAACATATAAAAAATAAGAAGAAATCACGACAGACACACAAACTTAATATCTGAGCACACTTGACTTGCTTCAACTTCCAATCTTATCGTCTTTCCTTTATTTAAGCAATTGTAATTTACCCTCAAGGCGTGACTATCTAACTATATTCTATGATTCAATCTAACTCATAATTCTTACGCAGTTACCTTATTACAACAACTCTATATACTTCTTTCAACTCTATATACTTCTTTCTCTCTCATTAATTCTCTTTTGTGACAATCCTCGCTCCCTATTACACTACCATTAACTATCAGGATTGCAACAACCAAGATAATTACTAGCTTCAACAACTTTTCAAGAAGGGAAACTACAATATACATCAAGTTTATAACTCTATACACAAGAGAACAATATTTACACATAATTCAGGACGAACCTTATATTCACACTTTGCTACATTGCCAAATCACATCCATTAACAAAACTGGTCCACTCAAGAAATCATAGTATCTCATCAAATAATCGGTCCACACAAGGAACCATGATATATCATCAACATAACTCGGTCCACTCAAGGAACCATTAATCACATATAAATATAAATATACATTCAAATGCATATAAAAAATGTATGTATGCAAGATGTACGTATCATCTTGTTCTCATCTCAACATCATCATCATCTATCATCTCATCATTATCTCAATATCATCATCAATATCTTTTCATCATCATCATCAATATCATTCTCAACATCATCATCAATAGCATTCTCAACATCATCATCAATATCATTCTCAACATCATCATCATCATGATCTCAATATCATCAATGTAAATACAAGATGCAATCAATAATCACAAGTAGTGCGCGAAAGTGAATCACAAACACCCAATTCAAATCAGGTGCAAGTAACAATGATCAAAGCAGAGCTTACAATTAATGAAAACCAAATAAATGCAGTCAATAATCAACAAGTTCATCATTCTAAGTAAACAACGAATATCTACTAACACATGAAATCACAAGTATGTCCGAAGACCAATTCACCACTTACTCAAATGAGTATTATTAAACTCAATCATCAATCACATGCATATCCGAAGACCAATCAATCAAGTATCCATTTTAGGAGTGCACATTCCATCAGGATTGATAGTTATACTCTAATTCATCATCCTATTTCATTCACTAATCTAACTCTCTTTTATTCATATTTGAAATCGATAAATTTAGTTACTAACTAGTAACCCTTACGTTCAAGTCATCACTAAGTTCAAGACACTATCCCTTTTAGTCGATTATTCAACCGTTCAGCTTTATTCAACTTATAATTCTAGCTAAAGTCATACACCTTTACACATCTTACTTTCTAGCACTTATCAAAACTTGACTTTAGGTCCTTAAGTTATATCATCACCTACTCTTATCGCAATCAATCCTCTTAGTTATCTTCTAGCAAGAATATCTCATGCTTCAATTATACACAATATCGGGTTCATCCCTTTTAAGGTATTAAAGACTAGCTCTATAGATTAGATGGTCACCTAATTCTTCTATTATTATTCACATTCACATATTAAACTCTATAAATCATCAAGAAAGTCATACAAATACGAACACCCATCAAGAGATCCACACAAAACACAATGACAAATAACTATATTATTATTACATTATTTCCATATTTTATCCATCCAAACATCGTGCCCGTAAGCCTAGACATGAAATCTCCTGTCAGTTATTACACGCAACTAATCCAGGTCTACTACACATTAAATCATTGTCACGCCCCGAATACCATTGAGACATGATTGGAACCCGTAGCCGATAAGGCCCGAGAGAACCAACCTTTGCCTATGTCTAATCATATGCATAACATAAGCATCACCACCATTACGTAAAAACTTGAAAGACGAATAACAGAGAACATGGGACAATATATATATATGAAACTTGGCCGTTGAGGCCATCCAGTAAAAACAACATATGCCTTTTACACTGATACACACACATCCGTCTACAAAAGCCTCTAACAAGAGCATTGACCAAAAGTAACTGTAAGTCGGGACAAGTTCCCGCTTTACACAATATGTACATCACCAAAACATATATACACTCTGACTCGGAGAAGCCCCAAATTAGCTGGATCTCACCAATGATCTGCAACGACTGGCAACCTACTGTGGAGGCCTACTAGTGCCTACGCCTGCAGCAAGTAAGGTAAATTCCCCAAGAGGGGTCAGTACGTAATAAGTACTGAGTATGTAAGGCTCAAATGAAGCTAGATTACACATGAACATATCAATGAACTCAATACGAATGACTAATCAATGTGAGTAAGTCACCACGCTGCATTTTGGAAACCATATGTATTGCTCTCATTACTTTCTTTACATTCAATGCTTGCTTGTCAATACATGTGTCACAATGTACCCGAGCCCCGACTGATCAGTGGGTCTTTACATAACATATCATCATGTTGGGATCGGGTCGAGCTAGGCTTATGCCCCTAGACCTGCCACCCATAAATCAATGCATCGAGATCGGGTCGAGCTAGGCTTATGCCCCTAGATCTGCCACACATAAATCAACATATCAGGTTCGGCTCGAGCTAGGTTTTCACCCCTAGAGCTGCCCCCTGTCAGGTTTGGCTTGAGCTAGGCTTTCGCCCCCAAAGCTGCCCCCTGATCCAATAGTCTCGGGATCGGCTTGAGCTAGGTATTTTGCCCCTAAAGCTGTCACCCGTACTCAAACATTAACCACATTTGCATTACTTTATTCACTACTTTGAGATTGATACTTTGATAGTCATAACATCATTTTGAACTTTGGAACATAACTTTTTTGGAAGCTTTGAATCATTAACCAATGAGTGAGAGACATGTGAATAAACATCATGAGAAACATAACATTATTAGCACCATGACACCATTGGAACCATTGGACAATAATCCATGAACAAGGGACATGAGTATAATCACTATTTGGAACATTAACCATGAATATGAGACATGAGATTCACAAATGATCAATGAGTAGGAAATATATGACAATGACCGTTGATAACCGGATATGGGATACCTTAGCACATTTCGGGATAGGACTAGTGAAATGTCAATGTGAATACTATTTACCGCGGAAAGATACGGACAAAGTAACCTTACATACCTTGTACTCTCAATACGAATATACAACCTAGATGCGTATACAATAGTCCCGCTCCTTCTTTATGTGTCACTCTACAACATAAATACATAATGAAATTCACATTAACCGCCAATTACATTACAAATGCATACAATGTCAATGAATTACATGTTTGCCTTTAAACATTCCATTTCCCCTTGACAAAACCACTGATAAAATTATTATTCCAAAAATTCCATAATATTCCCAATATTGACCAATACATGATAATTGACACATTTCACCATAACACTTCTCCTTTACACTTTCTTATCCATACCACATCACAAATAATCCATCAACTTACCTTAATACAACTCATAACACATATCGGCCAAAATCCCACAATTTCCACTTATAGATAATAACAAGTTTAATACCAAAAATAACACCATACATGTTCATATGTTGTCCATACCATGCTCTTTCATCAAAGGCACAAGTCCTAATTCAAGTTCAAATCACCAAGATAGCACATCTTTCACCAAAAGCAAAAATACACTATTCACCACCTTGCCAACACAACTAGCATAATATACATAATCTCCCATGCATATAATATGTTAATCCATGAGAATAAATACTTACCAAGGCTTGGAATAGGATGATCTTGTCCAAGGAGTCCAAAGGAATTATTTTGCTTTAGGGTTTGGAACTAGAGAAATGTTTGAGAAAATATCTCAAAGGCATGAGAGTTTTGGATGATTAAAATCTGATTTTGGGGCCTTTATATAGACCCCAAGTCATACTTAGCCATTCCTTTGGCATTAAATGTGGTCAAAGTGGAAGAATGGGTCATTTTTCCCTTTGGGCCATGTCTTTTAATTCCATTTTGGGCCTAAATTTGGGCCCAATAACATATATCTATTTAACCCCCCAACTTCCATGTATAATTCACCATATATCTCATGTTGCAATAATTCCATAATGTCACGACAATATTCTCTTACGAGATTCTCATTCATCGTCTCAATCGCAAAAATAGGAATTCTAGTCTCCCATGGCTTCATTAGACATTTTGGCTAACTATTCATGTTTCATGATTTGATCATGTAGGAGTATGTAGGAGTGTAGGGAAGTGTTTGAAGCTTTAACAATGCTCAAGGAACTCCAAAGAACCAAAAGAAACCATCTGAGAATCGTCGTAGAATTGCGTTTCAAAACGAGTCCGGAAAGGCACATTATTTGTGCCTTGCGCCACTGCTGCAAAGCAAGGCAGTGGCGCAAGAAATACCCCCTCTCTGAATTCAGGGGCTTGCGCCACACCCCCTAAAACAGTTTAGTGGTGCAAGTTTCAGCACCTTGCTGAATTTTTCGGCCATTTCTTCAATACTTGCATATCGTCCAATACCTTATCAAAACACTACAAAATACTTACTTAGTGATCTTAATCATCAAGTAAACATGACTCCAAGTCACCAAATGAGGTTAGAATGTGCACGGGGTATTACCCAAATGCTCCACGAAATCACAAAACACTTCCTATGAAAGGCTAGTCACATGTACAAGGCCAAATTTCAATTTTTCTCATCTTTCACACTACCAAATACATACTTCTAGCCCTCGACACCTAAGTAAGAATTATTCAATGTCATCAAGTAGGGTTGGGAATGTACGGGGTGTTATAATCATAACCTATCTTGACCGAAGATCTTGGAATAAGCAAGCCATATCAGGTTGCTCTTTCTTTTCCTTCATGCCTCCATTAGCCTAATCATCTAGAAATCAAATAATTATAAGAGCAATTAAGCCATTACTCTTCGAATAACTAATTTGACAATTCAACCCACTAATTCTATCTTTATTCATGGTCTAAATCACTACCCAAGGTCAATTAATCCTTAATAGTTCTATCATACTCAATCCATCTTCATTAATGGAATTTCAAAACTAAAGATTCTATTTTTATTAAATTCAAGGTTCCCAAGAATCAAATTTCATGTTTTAAAATCACTAATTCATGCTAGGAATCATTAATTAACAATCTAGCAGTAATTCTAGATGATATTAACCCAACTCATAGGTTTTTCCCAAAATATCATGAACTTAGGGTTCAAATCCCCAAGAATTCCACCATTAAAGATCGTTCTAATGAATCTAAAATGTTAAAGGATTGAAATACGAAGAAGATGACTGAAAAACTTACCTCAACGAAGAATTTTCACCTAAGAAGTTGGAAAATCGCCCCCAGGGCTTTGGCATGAAGTTTCTGAGTTAAAACCCAAAAAACCATCCAAAACTAACTTAAAGGCTGCCCAGTTACGGTTGCAGCGACGGTTAATTTTTCAGCCCAAATAGTATTCAGTAAAATCGCTATACAATTTTACTCTGAAGGAGGATTAACAAACGGTCAGATGTTTTGAAAAGAAGACTCAAGATCTTTCATTTAGTGGGTATTAGGCCCCATAACTTTTTATATTCTAGGAGATATACTCATTTGAACTTGAACTAGTTTAGACTTAGCTTGAAACTCAATCAGGGAGAACACTTCCAACTTACCTTTGTGCTAGGGGTATTGTATGACCTTTGTTCATGTCCAATGCACTCTTATACTAAAGAATTGGTCCTATATCTTATGATGAATGATGTCATTATGCTTTTACCATAGATATTTCAGTAATGATAGAACAGATCGTTACAGACCTGTGCTCTTCTTTTTATCAAGTAGAGAGCATATTCCTGCAGCTAAGTCGAGACCTCAGTTGTAGATCGGGACTGATTCCTACTCAAAGGTGAGCTTCATCTTTCGAGAAGCCATGGGTCCTTTACTTTATGCTCTTGTCCATTTGTTTTGGACATAAACAATTTAGTTGTTCTAGTTTTCTAGGTTGTACCCATGGATTATTTTGTTTAGATGTTTTGGTACAATGATGTCACGATCCAATTAACCGAAACGTGCGGGCACTTACTCTAATCCTTCTAGCTTGGAGAACCCTTACCACTCCTTTCAAAATACATGCGAAAGTCAATTAAGAAGAAGTAATTACTTCATTTATTACAATCAATTTATAAAACCTTAATTACAACTGAAAACATTTCCTATGGAACTAATCTAAACAGGTACAAGAGCTTCTAAGAAAAAATACAAAACCAAAGACATACTTTCTTCCATAGGATCAACAACAGAAGCTGCTGCAGATCTTTACCGTGTCAAACATGAAACACCTATTGATCCTGCAACCAGACTATGCCCCAAAAAGGATATAACAAGAGTTGTATCAGTACAAACATGTACTGGTAAGCATTATCGGTCGACCCGAATTAAATCATGTAAACATCACATAAATATCCCAAAAAAAACATACAACATGAGAGTTATTTAGCCAGAGATCTTTCAATAAACAATTCCTTAACACCTTGGGATATTACCAGCCTTATCATTGAAAAGACTTTCCTTCTTATCATGTTCATCCCTAATCACCAGCTATTCACTATGCCATCAAATCAGACCGTATCTTGTAGTTACCGATTAGTTCTACTATACCCAACCCTCAAGGTCCCTTACCCGTAACCACTCGTAGTTAATACCCTTATATAATACTTAACCTTGTTCCACTAACCCGGTTATGCATTGACACCCTAACACCTTTAGATTTATTTAAGTCCACAAGAATTAATTAATGAACAATAACATCCCTCCTACTCGGTCTCAAATGCAATAACCAATAGACCATCAACCATACACATGCCATAGTCACCAACACAAACACCTACCGGGTGGCCTTATCTTCAGTTCATAACACTTAACCTTTATCTACCCGCTACCGAGTTAACAAAGATAGTATCTCAAGTCAACATGCCACTCATAATAAGGCTCCAAGTCAACAATTATGATTCAAATGATTATATCAGCCATGTCTCAGTTAAGTAAGTAATTAGGCAATACAAAATTATACCACCCTTACAATTAACCCTGACCACTCAAGAATCCATTCTATCAAATATACAAACAATAATCAAAAATCTCGATTTATATCCAGAAACCAAATATACATATTAAGTAAATAGAAAAGCCCAGTTCCACTCATGAAACCCATATAACAGGCCAAAACTTAAATCCTGGTTCTCTCAAGGAACCAACAAATCTAATAAATAAATAGTCAAATCTGGTTCAACTCAAGGAACCAACATACATATCAAGTAAACAGATAAGCCTGGTTCCACTCAAGGAACCAATATATATATATATATATATATATATCATGTAAACAGTTAAGCTCGGTTCAACTCAAGGAACCAACACATATATTCAATAAATAGTTAAGCCCAGTTTGCTCAAGAAACCAATAAAATCAAGAAAACACATAATCCCTAATTCACTCAAGGAATCGTCACACTCACCAAATACCTGTACAAACATGCTAAGGGTATTATGGTCGCCTACTAGCCATGAGCTGTAGGGGACGAGCTCTTGTCCATGTAGAAAATCCCAGACATCAAGTGTCTGCCAACCTTATATCAACCAATCTCGTGAAGATGTCAAAACACTGGTATATCCCACAATAATGACAGATGTCACGAAACTCACAACCACAACGAACATAGGAACAATACTTGTAACAACTAACAATCTTTACATATAAGTTCATTGCATGCGATCAATACTTAAAATATCAAATAGTCATTCACTTTTCTTGAACATGCATTGTACAAGCAATACTAAGTAATAGTTATCATGCACACACAAAACAAGTTGGATTTCAACTACGTTAAACCATCACCTACAATATACACACACATAACCTGTGGGTTATAACCCACCCCCAACCATTCATCCTAATATTTAATACATTTCCAATTTTCCCTTACTCAGGTTACCACCGTAGATTCTTCGAAATTCACCAACATTAACCACATTTAATTTAGGTCTTTAATGGGATTAACCCAATTTTTTGGGTGCAAAACTATCATTAATCATGCAAGGATGAACATAACAAGGTACATACATAAATTCAAGGACAATTCCAATACCACAATATAACAACAATTTCCCACCCAATTAACTGGGTTTTCATCCATTTTATCCATCCAAACACCATGACCGAATGCCTAAGCATGCAATCTCCCATCAATCTACGTCATGCTTATGCTTTCTGACCCAGGTCTAAACTACTCAGTTAAACCTAGCCTACTTGGATTCCAAGCAGCTGATACAGAGGGATAAACACGAGCTTTTGACTCCGTCAAAGTGAATTCAAGGGTGAAATCGGCAGAAAAACCATGGGTTTTACCCCATTAACATGAAATCCCTCCTTTCTATTACTCCCAGGTCATGAGGTAATCTTAGGAGGGTTTTTAGAGCAAACCTCATCCTTTTTACAACTGAAGAGGAGAAAAGAGAATTATTAAAAACGGACCTAAGGTTTTGGTCCCGTAATAGCGGCATGCCGGCCGCTATGGCAATGCCACTATAGCAGGAAAATTCCCTCTATAGCGGGATGATGTTAGCCTGACCCAACATTTTATAATTTTGAAATTTTTAGCTGCATCCTTCCATACTAATTTGAGATCGTATTTTCAAATTTTTCTGTAACCCGTACCCATAATGAGGTGTCTTTTAATAACAACAGAACATGTCAGTACAACATATACTAATTTACCCATCGTTTGTCCCCGAATGATCATGACTCTGAAGAGAATGGTACGAGTCTAAATTGAACCTTAACGCCCTTACCACGATAACATAATTATGGACTTAAGTGAACACCAATTTCTATTTTCCTAGGTGTACTAAAAATTCAAGCCGAATTTTATCACTACTTCTCTCCATGAAGGAATCTTCCTTTCTTTTGAGTCGCACGAGACTAATTAGAGCATAATATTTCTCAAGCATCCAAGGTATCTGGGGCCTCGTTAATATATCAGAGAAAAAAGAGAAAACTCAAAACATAACAGACAAAACTATTTTCGCACTTTGATGGACTGGATCCCGCTATAGTAGAAGAGGGCTGCTATAGCGGGAGCCAATAATTTAATGGGGTGAGAAATGGGTTTCTCACCCATTTCTCCCTCTTCCACTCAAAAAACACCCCTCGCCTCCCCAATCACTCAGCTCCCATCGTCAGAAATAAGGTAATTATCAAAATGCTTTATACCTTTACTTTATTACACGCATTTGTACATATTTTACGCTTGAATTCCTAGAAATAGAATAGGTTTTGGGGTTGTTTTTGAAATTCCATTTTGAAGAATGGGTGCATCCCTTATGTTTACAACGCTTCTATAACATTCTGGGCATAAGAATTATGGAGTTCATTCTCAAAATAGGCTTGAAATAGTAGGAAATATGAAGGGATGTTGTTGATTTGGTTTTTACGATTTGGGCATGTTTTAGGAGTTTTCATTCTCGAATATTTGCATAAAATAGTGTTAGGGCACTTTATAAACACTAATTTGAAGTCAGAAAGCTAAAAATGGAACTTTTCATTAAGAGCACCATTGTTGCACCTCTTGAGCTTTTGGGACGATGAAGGCCACTATAACGGCCTTGTCCCGCTATAGCGACCTCGCTATAGTGAAAAGATTCTCGCTATAGCAATATCACCATAGAGGGATACAGACCACTATAAAGGGAGGCTACGGGCAGTAGCCTTCCAGTCAGGCCAAGGTATTGGCCTTTTATTGAAACTCAATTTTCTTAACACTTTATGAGTACTAACTTGTTCCTTACTATGATTTGCAGATCAAAACAACCCAATGGCTGAAAATCAAGAGAAATCTTTAGTCTATGAGAGATTTCCCAATAAGAAATATCGGGAGAGATTTCAGGAGTATAAGAGGATTAGGTTCTGTTATGAGAGAGCCTTTTCTATGAGAGAGGTGGCGCACAAAGCGCCTGAATTTCACAACCAGCTCTAGGAGTTTGACTGGGGCGCACTAATGGTGGCTCCCCCATCTATCATTTTAGTCTGGTTTAGGCAGTTTTATACCATACTCCTTATCATGCTTTGGGACAACCCCAACCCCACCATTCACATTAGGGGAGTAGATGTCCATATGGACATTCGTACTATAAGTGAGGCACCTAGCTAAGACTGGATAGATGGACATGAGGTGGCGGCGGGACACTCTGGTCAAGAAGAAGTTCAGGGCCCAGGTCTACTAGCCCACTATTGAGGGCATTATGAGCACCTTCTTTACAATCGATGTTAGGAGATGGCTGAATCAGGTTTCCCGGAGGATTCATCCATAGGGTAACCTTTCTGACGTGACCTATCCTGGGGTTTGGTGGTGTCCTATGCTATACAGGGTATTTCACTAAATATGGGGTCACAGATAGTGATGGAGTGGAGGGACTTTTACCGGGGTAGCAAAAAGGGCCCTTACTTTCTCAATCTGGCTTCTGCATTGTGCAGGTGTATTGAGGTGACCGAGAATGATTCTAACACTGAGGTGGAGATGGACATCCCCTTTCACCCCCTCCGAGTAAAGATTATCGCGCTCATGGGGAAGAAGAAGAAGGTAGGTGAGGTCGAGAGTAGCCGACCTACAGAGGATGATGATGATGATGATGATAATACCCCTCCCTCCCAATCCTAGCCCTAACCCCAGATTTCTAGTAGTCTCCTAGAGGCGTACTTGGCTGCAGTTAGGAGATATATGGAGAATGCCCCTCCCATCTTCACAACCTCATCTCCCTCTGCCCAGGACTATGTAGTGCTCCATAAAGAGCTCGATGAGGAGAAGAGGAGTGGTGCTACTAGGACCGCATGCTTGCACAGATATGGAAGACCATAAAGGTCATGTTTAAATGTGCAGTCCCTAACCAGGAGCTTCCCTAGTTGGAGCTGGAGGATATGCGGGAGTTTTCCTTCCTTAGTGATGTGGAAGGAGAGAACCCCACCCCAGTAGCCCGCAATAGTGACAGGGCATCCAGCTAGTGCATATCAGCCCTGCTCCCCCCTTTATACATTATGATTGATTTGGGTTGCCCCCGTTTGGGGCATGTAGCAAACAATATTACTCCTTTCCCTTTCTTTTTTATTTTAGCATATGGATGCTAGTTTTAACTATTTTTATATTGAATGAATGCTTTACCTTTCTATATGCAATCTCTATAATTAATGCAGTAGTTCGTAACTTAAATTAATGGTTAAAACAAGCGGGGAATGAAAAACAAAATAGGGGATAATAGGGCAGGGATTCTACCCCGCCCATGCCGCTATAGCGGTTTGCACGTCGTTATGGCAATGTCGCTATAGCAGAAAAATTCCTGCTATAGTGGGATCGCTATAGCGGGTCAGTATCGCTATGGTGGCCCCAACAACAGTAGCCCAAAATTTACTATTTTCTGTAAATTCCCTCATTCCCCTTCCCTGTTTCCAACATTAACGAATGAAATTGTAATATGGCATTTAATATAATCCCAAGACCGAACCCAACAATGCATAAACAACAACTTATCATCAGATTATTTAAAACCAGTTATGTATCACAACAAGAAACTTTTCATTACAACAAATCCCGCTATTATGCCACAATAGCCCTTTTTTCATGGTCCTTAACTAAAATCAACTATTTGTAACAAGAGTTCCCACAGTCATAAACCATTTCTCCCCTTACTATTTCACCAATGATAAGTCCATTTCTAATATTTAGCATACAATTCCCATTTAAATCACATAGCAATTATTTCTTTTAACCATCAACAAATAACCAAGTTATGACCTTTCACCAACCATGAGTTTCATAGCAATTCAACAATAACATTTCTCATATTCACAGTCACTCAAGCAACATCAATACACATAAGTATCAATCCCAAGTTTCATCATTGAACAAGCCCTTTTTATTATCCTTTATTCGCCTCTTGGATAACCGTTAGTCGATTGTCCATGAATTTACATAGCCTCTATGGCCAGATACCAATTAGAACCTTTCTGGTTCAAACATCCCTTGCTTGTGTCTTTTCAATCAGAGTAAAATGACATTGATAAACCTTGTTGAGATACCAATTGGAACCAGAGATACCAATTGGACTCAACTAATAGAAGCAAGAACACAGACCACATGAAAGGAGAGAAAAAAGTGAAATAATTTCCTAGAATGCCTCATAGCTCCCCGAAGATTAGATGTGGACATCAACAAACAAATCCGCATAACTCTACTCAACATTTGCTCTTGTACTGGGAAACCGGTAACCTAGGCTATGATAGCAACTTGTTATGACCCAACTAACTGGATTATGTGGGCACCTACTCTAATCCACCTAGATAGGAGAACCCTTATAGACCTTTCAAAATACATGCGGAAGTCAATTAAGAAGCAGGAAATACTTCATTTATTACAATGAATTTATAAAACTTTAATTGCAACTGAAAACATTTCCCAAGGAACTAGTCTAAACAAGTACAAGAGCTACTAAGTGAAAATACAAAACCAAAGACACAACTTCTTCCGTAGGATCAATAGCAGAAGTTGTTGGATATCTTTACCTTGTCAAACATGAAACACCTACTGATCCTGCAACCTTACTATACCCTACAAAGGGTATAGCAAGAGTAGTATCAGTACAAACAACACGTATTGGTAAGCATCATCGCTCAATCCAAATTAAATCACGTAAATATAACATAAATATCTAGAAATAAACATACAACTTGAGAGTAATTTAGCCAAAGATCTTTCAATAAACAATTCCTTAACACCGTAGGTTATTACCAGCCTTATCATTGAAAATACGTTCCTTGTTATCACGTTTAGCCGTAATCACCAACAACCCACTACGCCATCAAGTCAGACCGTATCTCATAATAATTGGTGAGTTCTACGATACCCAACTCTCAAGGTCCCATACCCTTAACCACTCATCCACTAACTCGGTTATGCACTGACACCCTAACATCTTTAGGTTCATTTAATTCCACATGGGTTGATTAATAAACAGTAACATCCATCCTACCTGGCCTCAAATACAATAATCGATAGACTATCGACCATACACATGTCATAATCACCAACACGAACACCTACAGGGTGGCCTTTTCTCAAGTTCATAACACTTAGCCTATATCTACCCGCTATCGAGTTAACATAGACAACAGCTCAAGTCAATTTGCCACTCCTAGTAAGACTCATAGTTAACAATCATAATTTAAAAAATTATATTAGGCATGTCTCAGTTATGCAAGTAATTAGGCAATACAGAATTATACCACCCTTACAATTAACCCGAACCACTCAAGGATCCATTCCATCAAATATATAGACAATTATCATGAATCCCAATTTATATTTAGAAACCAAATATACATATTAAGTAAATGGATAAGCTCGGTTCCACTCATGGAACCCACATAACAAGTCAACACTTAATTCTCGGTTCTCCCAAGAAACCAACAAATCTAACAAGTAAATAGTTAAGCCCGTTTCAACTCAAGGAACCAACATACATATCAAGTAAACAAATAAGCTTCCAAGAAACCAACAAATCTAACAATAAATAGTTAAGCTCGATTCAACTCAAGGAACCAACATACATATCAAGTAAACAAATATGCCCAATTCCACCCAAGGAACAAACATATATATCAAGTAAACAGTTAAGCCCGGCTCAACTCAAGGATCCCAACATATATATCTAATAAACAGTTAAGCCCAGTTCGCTTAAGGAACCAATATAATCAAGAAACACATAATCCCCGATTCACTCAAGGAACCGTCACACTCATCAAATACCTGGACACACATGCTAAGGATATTATGGTCTCCCACTAGCCATGACCTGCAGGGGATGAGCTCTTGTCTATTTACCAAATCCCAAACATCAATTATCTGCCAATCTTATATCAACCAATCCCGTAAAAATGTCCAAATACTGGTACATCCCACAATAATGACAAATATCACGACAATCACAACCACAATGAATATAGGAAAAACACATGTAACAACCAATAAGCTTTCTATATAAGTTCATTGCATACAACTAACACTTTGGATATCAAACAGTCATTCACTTTCCTTGAACATGCATTGTACAAGCAATACTAAGAAATAGTTATCATGCACACATAAAACAAATTAGGTTTCAACTATATCAAACCATCACCTACAATATGCATACATAACCTGTGGTTTATAACCCACCGTCAACCATTCATCCTGGCATTTGATACATTACCAATTCTCCATTACTCTAGTTACCACCGTAGATTCTTCGAAATCCACCAATACTAGTCACATTTTATTTAGGCCTTTAATAGGATTAATCCAATTTCCAGGTACAACACCATCATTAATCATGAAAGGATGAACAACAATAAGGTAAACATATAAATTTAGGGAAAATTCCAATACCACAACATAACAACAATTTTCCACCCAATTAACTGGGTTTTCATCCATTTTATCCATCCAAACACCGTGCCCAAAGTACTAACCATTTAATATCCCATTAATATACATCATGCTTATGCTTTCTTACCCAATTCTAAACTACTCTGTTAAACCTAGACTACTTGGACGCCAAGAAGCTGCTTCGGAGGCATACACGCTAGCTTTTGACTCCGTAAAAGTGAATTCGGGCATGAAACTAGCAAAAAAACCATGAGTTTTACCCTATTAATGTGAAATCCCTCCTCTCCATTACTCTCAGGCCATGAGGTAACCCTAGGAGGATTTTTAGAGCAAACCTCGTTCATTTACTACTGAAGAGGAGAAAAGAGAATTATTAAAAACAGACTTGATGTTTTGGGCCTGTCATCCCACTATAGCTGCCTACCGACTACTATAGCAACACTGCTATAGCAGGAAAATTCTTTCTGTAGCGAGATTACATCAACCCAATCCAAAATTTCAAATTTTGAAATTTTTAGTTGCGTCGTCCCATACTAATTTGAGATCATATTTTAAAAAAATTTCATAACCCGTTCCCATAATGAGGTTTCCTTTAATGATGATGGAATAGGTCGTTATAAATGACTTTCAATTTCTGGGGGCATTTTAGACATTTGACTTACTCTGCATCACTTCATTTTAAAACTATTTGAAATATTGTTTTGATTATAGAATTGTTTTGTTTTATTTAAAATTGGTTAAGGTTGGTATTAAGTTATTGGGTTAGATGGTTCTCCCACCAGAGGGTTAGTGTCGGTGATATTTGTGATGGGGTCCGAGTTATGACAAAGTTGGTATTCGAGCCCTAGTTCGTTGATCTCATCGTACCAAAGTGTGTTTATTAGAGCCTTGTAGAATGGTACAGAGAGTTCATACTTTTATTTGAGAGGCTATGGGACTTTAGAAAATATTACATTCTTTCTTCTTTTGTGCTATAACTTGATTACAATTGGTACTGACAATTCAAATTAGTATCTGACCTCTTCACTCTTTTATTCGTAGATGGTGGATATGAGAGCTAATAGAGCTAGAGTTGCAGATCCCACACCAATGGTTCCAACTATAGAATCGATAGTCAGGGGTAGAGGATGAGGTAGACGAAAGGGAGAAGTTGAGCAACACCCGCCAGGAGTGGAGCTCGGACTGAAACTAATTCAATCTGGTAGAGATCTAAGACATCTCCCCTACTTGAGGATCATCATGATGAGATTATGAACGAGGAGGTTCTAGAATAAGAGGAGGTATTACTAGTTTAGGGAGGTGTTGTTCTTTCTCAATTATCATCCAAAATGATTCAGCAGGTGTTTTCTTTTCTTAGTGGGCTGGCAGGTATTAGAGCCACGCCCACTGTGCCTACTTACCAGCATCTTGGGGTGCAACATTCTGTTTTGGTGATCACTAGGATGGATGAGTTTTCTGGGAATAAAGCTTTCCCTCATTTGGTTTTAGGTCCTATTATGATTGGGACTGAGCATGATATGTTGACTAAGCTTCTGAAGATGAAACTATCATCCTTCCTTGGTTCTGAGTATGAGAATGCTTTTGAGTTTTTTGTTAATTGCAATAAGAGACTACATAAGATGGGCATTGTGGAGAAGTATGATTTAGAGTTTGTGACCTTCCAACTGTAGAGTGATGTTAAGCAGTAGTGGTGGGATTATGTGGAATGTCAGTCTCCAGCTTTACCTCAATTGACATGGACTCAGTTCCATACCCCATTCTTAGAGAAGTATGTTACACACACTTTGTGTGAAGAAAAATGATGAGTTTTTAGCCTTTAAGTAGGATAGTATGTCGGTTGCATCCTACAATGCTAAGTTTCATGCTTTGTTCAAATATGCTACTCAACTACTTGGTACTAAAGAGGAGAGAATTTACCTCTTTATGAAAGGTTTGAATACTGACTTGCAGGTTATGGCATTGTAGATGACTTCTGCAAGGAAATTTTTTAATGATGTTTCTGACTTTGTAAAGAAAGTGGAAAGAGTAAAATAGGTTGGGCATGCCAAGATGGTAGCGAAGAAAGCCCAAAATGTGGGCAATTTTAGCAGATCTTACATTAGAGGCCATAGTCATCAGGCCTACCCAGCACGTCTGATACAATCAGCTCTACCAACATCTATAGGAGGTTTTTCAAGGAATACTTAGCAGATTTCAGTTGTGAGAAATTCTCCTTGGGTTTAGACATAGTTTGTGATATGCTTGACTTACCTGTGTATGTATTTACTCTGGTTGGAGACTCTGTGGTAGTTACTAAAGTGTATCGTGCTTTCTCTGAATGTTTATGGGTTTTCATACTTGGGTAGATTTGGTGATTCTAGATATGCTTGATTTTGATATTATCCTAGGTATGACTTGCTTGTCCCCGTATCATGTAGTTCTGAATTGTAATGCTAAGACTGTGACCTTAGACATGTCGAGGATGGATAATTTAGAATGGGAAGGTTTTTATAAGTCTGGTCCTGTGAAAATAATTTCCTTCATTCGAGCTAAAAAGTTAGTGGGGAAGGGGTGTTCGGCCTTTTTGGTACTTCTTTGGGACACCAATGTAGAGGTCCCTTTTATTGAGTCAATTCCCGTAGTGTCTAAATTTTAGGATGTATTTCCTACTAACTTACCTAGTATGCCGCTAGATTGAGACATTGACTTTTGCATTGATTTAGAGATGGGCGCTTGCCCCATATCTATTCCTTCCTATATGATGGCTTCGACTGAGTTAAGAGAGCTTAAGACTCAATTGCATGAGTTGCTGGATAAGGGATTCATTTATCCTAGTGCCTCGCCTTGGGGGGTTCTCCTGTGTTGTTTGTTAAGAAAAATATGGTTTTATGAGAATGTGTATAGAATATCGTCTGTTGAATAAGGTAACCATCCGGTAAAAGTACCTTTTACCCTAAATAGATGATTTATTTGTGTCATGCCCCGAGTCCAATGGGGTGGACTGGCACCCGAAGCCGTTGAGGCTCTAGAGAACCAATCTTTGATCATGTACATTCATAAGCATGCCTCTGTAACAACATCGCTGCATCTCTTATATTTTGCGGAAGTCATAGAAACATGTACTATATGTATATGAAACTTGGCCGGTAGGGCCATCATGTGAAACTGGACATACATCTCTTACATTCCTTATCCCACATATGTCTACAAAGACTCTACAGATACATGTACATAGCCAAACTAGAGTCGGGACAAGTCCCCGCTTTATACAACATCTTCAATACCAAAATCAATGTACACTATGACTCAGAAAGCCCCGAATCAACTGGAGCTCACCAAAAATCTGCAAATAACCTGCACTGTGCTGTGGAGGTTTACTAGTACTTGTGCCTGCAGCAAGTAAGGTAAATTCCCCAAGAGGGGTCAGTACGAAGAATGTACTGAGTATGCAAGGCCATAAGAAACTGGATGATATATAAATACTTCAATGAACTCAAATATAAATGAATAACCAATATGGATAAACAGTCAATTTGTACGTTTGGAACTACGTATATTTCTTTCTTTAATTTATGTACTTTCTTTACTTTTATGCTCATTCATCCATTCATCACTCACTCCTTCATTCATTACTCAACCTTCCGTTCATATAATGCCTGGGCCCCAAGCTAATCAGTGGGAAAATAATACCGTCATAAAGGTGTTCATTTCACCCCATGAATACACCCATAATGTTGGGATGGTCATCATGAAGGTGTGTCCTTTCACCCCATGGATATCATCATGAAGGTGTCTATTTCACCTCATGGATACACTCATAATATTAGGATCGTCATCATGAAGGTGTTTATTTCACCCCATGGATGCACTCACTCATGAAGGATTATTACATTGAGGATCATGACATTTTTGGAAGCACACATATATGCACTACTTTATTCATTACTTTGAGATTGATACAATGATAGTCACAACTTTACTTGAAGCTTTGTATCATTAACCAATGAGTGAGAGACATGTGAATAACTTGGCAACATAACATTATTAGAACCATAACACCATGGGAACCATTGGACAATAATCCATGAACAAGAGACATAATTATAATCACTATTAGAACATTGGAACATAACCTATTTGGAACATTAGTCAATGAACATGAGACATGTGATTTTACAACCAATCAATGAGTAGGAAAAATATGATAGCAACCATTGGAAGCCAAAAATAAGATACCTTAGCACATTTCGGACTAGGACTAGTGTAATGTCAATGTGAATACTAGTTGCTGCAGAAAAATACGGACAGAGTAACCTTACATACCTTGTATTCTCAATACGAATATATAATCTTAGATGTGCATACAATGTCCCGCTCCTTCCTTATGTTTCACTCTACAACATAAATACATAACGGAGTTTACATTAACCACCAACTACCTTACAAATGCATATAACTATAAGGAGTTTCATGTTTGCCTTTAAACATACCATTTCCCCCTTAACAAAACCATTGATGAAATTATCACACCAATAATCTCACAATATTCCATACATTGACCAATACATGATAATCAATAACATTTCACCACAAAACTTCTCTTTTACACTTTCTCATCCACACCATATCACAAATAATCCATCAAGTCACCTTAATACACCTCATAGCACATATCGGCCAAAATCCCATAATTTACACTTATAGAAAAATAATAAGTTTAATAACAAAATCACACCATACATGTTCATATTTTATCCATACCATGCTCTTTCATCAAAGTCACAAGTCATATTTCAAGCTTAAATCCCATGGATCACAAATCTTTTACAAAAACACAAAGTACCATATTCAACACTTCCAAGCATATCCAACATGATTTACATACTATCCCATGCATATAATATATTAATCCATAAGAATAATCACTTACCCAAGCTTGTAGATGATGATCTTGCCCAAGAAGAGGACTTAGGGTTTGAGAGCTTGAGAGAAATATCTCTTGGAAAAATGTTTAGAAAGGCATGTTCCTTTTGAATGAATAAAATCTGTTTTGGTGGCATTTATATAGCCCTTTTTAATCTTATCCTTATTCATGCTTGATCAATAATTGATGGTCAAAGAGAGAATGGGTCATTTGACCCATTGGGCCAAGTATTTTGTCTCATTTTGGGCCTTTATTGAGCCCAATTCATTTAACCCAACAAAATCAATAATCTCTCATGTTTAAATCATTTCTTACGTGTTATGACAATATTTCCACTCACGCTATTCATATCCGTAGCCTCAATCCCAAAAACAAGTGATTCTAGCCACGTATGGCTTATTTTGACTACAAGGGTAAAATAGTCATTTTGATGCCAAATTCGTTCACGAGTAATTTTACCATATCAATATAATACTTCTTTCATTCCATGTATATACTCGTAGTTGTAGAAGAAACGTGGCAAAAATCGGCCCGGTACGCCCCCGGGCACCCTTGAGACTTAGAACAAATTTTGGAAGCTTAATAGTTTGGCTGTTCCAGCAAGCGTCTGGCGCTTCCCAGGGCACTGAGCTTTAGCATCTTGCTGGTTTGGGTGCCAAAACAAGCGCCTGGCCCTTCCTATGGCGCTGAAAATTTTATTTTTAAAATTTTCGTTTCTTCGACTTTTCTTCGCGGATTTGATTAGATACTTCAAATTCTATTCTTTAACTTACTTCTTAACTTTAATATTCTTTGTTTGTAGGTCCTACAACCCTCATTTTTAATCCCACAAATGTTCCACAAAGTCACAAAACACCTCCTACGAAGGTTTAATCACATGTACGAGGGCCAAATTCCATTATCTCATCAATAACATTACCAAATACATACTTGTGGCTTTCGACACCTAAGTAAACATTGTTCAACGTCGTCAAGTAGGGTTGGTAAGGTATGGGGTGTTATAATTTGACCAGTTACAAGGTGCTTTAGTGTTTTCCAAGTTAGATTTGAGGTCAGGGTATCACCAGTTGAAGATAAGGCCTGAGGATATTCCCAAAATAGCTTTCAAAACTTGTTATGGGCAATACAAATGCTTAGTGATGTCCTTTGGGTTGACTAATACACTGGAAAAATTTATTTTTTTGATGAATGGTATATTTAAATCTCTCTTGGATTCATTTGTTATTGTATTTATTGATGATATTTTGGTTTACTCTAAGAGTAAAGAGAAGCATGCAGCACATTTGTGCATAATTTTGGGTATTTTGAAGGAGAAGCAACTTTATGCTAAATTCTATAAGCGTGAATTTTTAGATGTCATCCGTGTTCTTTTTTGGGCATGTGGTTTCTGAAAAAGGGGTGATAATGGATCCCCAAAAGATTGAGGCTGTTAAGAGTTGGGATAGGCCTAGCTATGTGACTGAAGTTCAGAGTTTTATGGGTCTTGCTAGTTATTACTAGAGATTTGTCAAGAACTTTGTTTCCATTGCTACTCATTTGATAAGACGGACACAAAAGAAGGTATTATTGATTGATTTGACAAGTGTGAAGAGAGATTCCAAAAAATCAAGTCTATTTTTACCATAACTCCCATCCTTGCTTTGCCAGTTAAAGGTAAGGATTTTATAGTGTTTTGTGATGCTTCACATTCTGGCTTGGGTGCTGTGTTGATGTAGAATAATAACTTGATAGCCTATGCTTTAAGGCAATTAAAGCCTCATAAGAGGAATTATCCAACTCATGACTTAGAGCTAGTAGCGGGTGTTTTTACACTTAAGATATGGAGACACTACCTTTATGGTGTCAAGTGTAAATTGTTCACAAACCATCGCAACCTGTATCATGTTTTCACTTAGAAGGATTTGAATCTGAAATAGAGGTGGTGGATGGAGTTACTGAAAGATTATGATGTGACCATATAATGTCATTCGATAAAGTCCAATGTGGTGGTAGACGCATTGAGCTAGAGAAGTTTGGTGTTAGGTGAGTTGGCATAAGTTGTATGAGGAGTTAGGCACAAAGCTTGATCTTAGTACTGCATTTCATTCTCAGACCGATGGATAGTCGGAGAGGACCATTCAGGTACTTGAGGACATGCTACAGGCATGTGTTTCTGACTTTGGGGGTCATTGGGATCAGTTCTTACCATTATGTGAATTCTCATATAATAACAATTATCACTATAGCATTGACATAACCCCATTTAAATCCCTTTATAGGATAAAATATAGATTATCCATAGGTTGGTTCGAGGTAGGTGATGTGAAACCTTTGGGCACAAACTTGGTAAAGGAAGCTCAAGAGAAAGTGAGGTTCATTTAGGATAAGTTGTTGGCAGCCTAAAGTAGGCAGAAAGAATACATCGATCGCAAGGTAAGAGACATGTACTTTAATCCAGGTGAGCATGTGTTACTAAAGGCCTCTCCCATAAAGGGAGTAATGCGATTTGGTAAGACGGGCAAGCTTAGCCCTAAGTATATCAGGCCATTTGAGATTCTTGATGATGTGGATCCAGTAGCTTACAGACTTGCATTGCCTCCATTTTTGTCAGGAGTCCATCTAGTGTTTCATGTCTCTATGCTTAGGAAATACCATGGGGATGGTGATTACATAAGTAAGTAGGACTTAGTAGTACTTGACAAGAACCTTTCTTATGAAGAGGAATAAATAGCAATTCTTGATCGAGATGTTTGAAAGTTGAGGACTAAAGAGATTAGATCCGTAAAATTTTAGTGGAAGCACCATCTAGTTAAGGAGGCCCCTTGGGAGACTGAGTCGGATATGCTCAATAAGTACTCTCACTTGTTTGAGGATTCAGGTAATTACCTTGTTCTTTTCCTTATTTTCTTAATTAATTATTCGGAGATGAACAATGGGTAAATTATATTTGTTGTAATGACCCTTTACATCATTACGATATACCTTGGAGTGCCAAAATTTGGTTTAAGATTCTCCCTAGATGAAGTGTTAGAAATTTTACGCTAGGCTAGTCTTGGATGAATTCCAAATGTGTTGTGGTCTAGTTAAATCCAGTAATAGATAGGTTAATGACTATATGTTTTGAGATCATAATGTGATAGCTACGAGGTTAAGGAGTTTGTAGAAATTTTTGAAAGTGAATTTGGTTGAGTAGAACTCTAGATATAGTGTTTGACGTAAAAGGGTTAGTTTGGAATTTCAAAATCTGGGAGTGCTTTGCAAAGTTGGAAAAATTTTTGGACTACCAGACTTTTTGCCTTGCCTAGACCATTATAGTAGGAAGCAGACCGCTATCACAAGCCCACTGAAGCGGAAGTCAAAGATCGTCATTCCCACCATAGTAGGCAGATCTCACTATAGCGAGGCTGCTATAGTGGGAATCAGGCCGCTATAGCGGGTTACACACAGTTTAATGAAGTTTTTAGACTTCAATTGTATTTTTCATTCCAAACTCGCTCAATACCAAGAGAGGACGATTTACGATAAAATTCATCAGTTTCCACCTAAATTCCTTCATTGAGGTAACTTCATCCACCTATTTAACTAGTTTTTTGATATCCTTATAATCACTAGGTTTTGATTATGGTGGAGGAATTAACTCGAACTAGGTTGATTTTATGGTGTAAGGTTGTGAAAAACAAGGTGTAAATTTTTTATTTTGGTTAAGGGTGGATGAGTTTTAATTACAAGGTTAGAATTTGCTCTTTCAAACATGAATTTGATAGAATTAAAGTGGAATTAAGGTAAAAAAAAAAAAAAACTAGAATAAGGGAATGATCATGATTTTGACCTTGGTGTTATGGGATTAGGTTGTAATCCTTGAAATTGTTACAACATTATTTGATTAGTGATTGCATTATTGTTTCTAGACCACAATCAAGCTGAGGTTGCAAGAAAAGGCAAGGTTCAAGTTTGTTAGAGCATTACGGATCTTGGATTGATGTAGGTGATGGTTGAATTGTAGTTAAAGACTTAATTTGATTTATGTGTGCGTGTTAACTGCCTATTTGTCTATTTGTTGTAATGATGCAGTTGAGTACTAATTTATTAGATAAATTTACAAGTTGTTTGATCACCTGAATTGAGATTGTGTAAAAAGGCTTGTTTTAAAGTGCAAGTGTGGTTATGCTATCTCATATTGTGATTGCACATGTTATGACATGGGTTGATATTATGAGATAAACTGGTAAAGGTCATCGTCATGGAATTGGTGGATATTAGGGAGTATAAGGGAGGAGACATTGGAATAAGGGTGGTATAACACTGATTTGGGAGTAGGGTGGCAAGCACTAGATGTCTAGGTTATTATTACATGGACTGAGCTCGTCCCCTGCAGGTCATGGCTAGGGGGCATTTATGAGACTGATAGCATGTGTGTACATGTTATTGGTGAAATTGACAGTTTCATGAGTGGACTAACTTATATTGTGGTTGTCATTTGGTTCCTTGAGTGAACCAAGTTATATTGTTGGTATTATTTGGATCCATGAGTGGTCCAGACTATTGATATACTTGAATTAATTTGATATTGTTAGAGTGCAATAAAAGAGGTAATTGTGGAATGTTGAATTAGTTGTTATGAATCATGGTTGTTGACTTGGTTGAATATTTGTACTTATTCTATACTTTTCAAATTAATTGATTAATTGTTGAGGAAAGACTAAGTGAAGGTATAAATGCTAAGTGTTACATGATTGCTCTTGTTTACAAATTTGTTGTTATGTGTTCATATTTATTAATTTGAGTCGGCCTATGACCCTACCAGTATATAGTGGCTTTGTACTGATACTACATGTTCTATTCTTTTTGTTGAGTGCAGAGCATATTCCAGCGACTCAGTCGAGACCTTAGTTGTAGATCGTGACCGATTCTGACTCAAGGGTGAACTTCGTCTTTCGAGCAGCCATGAATTCTCTTACATTATGCTCTTGTCCATTTGTTTCTTACATAGACAGTTATAGTATTCTGGGTTGTACCGGTGGATTATTTTATTTAGATATTTTGGTAAAACGACTTTCAATTTTCGAGGGCATTTTAGACATTTGACTTATTCCTCATTGTTTCATTTTTAGAACCATTTGAAACATTGTTTTGATTAAAGAATTGTTTCATTTTATTTAAAATTGGTTAAGTGTTGGTATTGAGTAATTGGGTTAGATGATTCTCCCACCGGAGGGTTAGTGTGGGTGCCACTCGCAACGGGGTCTGGGTTTTGACATGCGCAAAATAAATTTAAATTTGTCAGATCAATAAACTCTACATACCAAATGTTATAGAACAAATCATTTTTACAAGCTCCTGTAACTTCTTTTTTTTTTTATATTACAAGTATTCATTTATTTTTTGTATTTACTTAACTGTTATAATATTTGTTTAATTTTAATTATTTGAGAATCATTTAGAGGGATCATAAAATATATTACTTAAAATTGAGAAATACATGCAAAAAATGATTTCATCATATCTAGCTATATTAACATCTTTAATTGTTTAATCTTAGCAAAATACATAGATAAACTAAAAAATTAGCCAAAATGGTCCTTAATATGGTGTTGGCTTATTTTGATTCTTGATATATACCATGCAACACAAATAATCCTTTTTTTTTTAATAAAAGATAACACAAATAATCCTTAATGTTTACTAGAAGTGAAATATTGTTTGTCATAAACTCTAAAAGTATCATTTCCCTCAACTAATCTGTCAAACTTAGCTTTAGAAACAAAATGCATCTCACTTGGTCTATATAATATAAAACGAGAGTGCTTTAGGTAATTGACCCCTTTCTCCTTTTCACTTGGAGACATATGTCACTATGCCAACCTAAAATAATACCAGTTAATGTCATACATTAACTATGTGTTTAGCTATAGTATTTTTTATGGAATATTTATTTATTTATTTATTTTATTCAATAAAGTGTTAAAATGAATATATTATTATTTTGTTGTATATGTGTCATCGGCTTACATAGTAGATTATTTGGCATAAAGAGTTTAAACTTATACACATGTAACGATCCGCATGATTATTTTATACTTTTTGAACCCATTTTCTCAATTTGAATCTTCCTGTAGCTTCATTATATTGTTTATAACTTGTGGGGATGGATGAAATATTTTTCGAGGTGATCAAATGAATATCAGATGAGATTTTTAGTTTTGAAGTTTGACCAAAGTCAATATTATAGGATAATGAGGTCGTATTTGAGCTTTGACAGCTCCGTTAGGTTCAGAGGGTGATTTTTGACTTAGTTTGGTAGTTTGCATGAATCTCAAGACGAGATAGTAATTTGAGTCATTTGTGAATTTTTGAGGTTTGGAAAAAGTTAAGTTTGACCATAGTAAAATTTTGGCCTAGATGACCTCAGATCGGTGATTTAATAATTCCAACATGTTCAGAATACATTTTATGATTAGTTTGCATATTTGGTTTCTATCGAGGAGGTTTTGAATGAGTTTCGAACACTCGAATTGCACTCTAGTAAAATTTAAAGTTAAGAGTTGACCTCGGTCAAATAGTTTACCAAACGAGCTCAGATTTTAAAAGTTTCAACATGTTTGTATGATTATTTCAGACTTGTCCATAAGTTTTGATGAGATTCTGTTGAGTTTTGTATAGGTTTCGATTGTGTCTCATTTGTATTTGAGATTTTGATGTTGTTTCTTTGAAAACTTATGGTACCAAACTAAGCAAATGAGCATCCAAATGGTGTTTTTACTGAACGATTAGATCCGTATTGTGATATCAGAACTATAGAAAAAAGAATCTTCAAATTTTGAGGTCACATGAAAGAGTTATGTATGTTATTCTTAGCGCAACTTATTGTTGCTGGTTTTCTGGTGTAAGAACTGCTCTATGTGAATGTGAATAAGGATTTGAGAGTTGACTAAAAAAAAAAGGTAACCCGGTGCACTAAAGCTCCTGCTATATGTAGGATCCGGGGAAGAACTCCACCACAAGAGTGTATTATACGCAGCCTTACCTTGCATTTCTGCCAGTGGCTGTTTCCAAGGCTTGAACCTATGACCTCCTGGTCACATGGCACCAACTTTACCAGTTACTCCAAGGCTCCCCTTCAGCATTTGAGAGTTGACAGATTAAGGTAAAAAAAATTATTCTTCACGAAGGCTAAGGTCCACCACAAAGGCGAAGAAGAAAAATCACCTGGACAGTATTTTAAATCTTAAACCACTTAATAACTAAAACCTTAAAAGAGGTTAGAGATACACTACTTTGAAAAATGTTCTCTTCTCTCTCTTCGTGCATATCCTATCATGTACACCTAAAACTTAAATAGATGGCCAATGCAGCCACTAGTCAGTCACCGATAGTGGCTGACCAGTCTTCTCAATCGTTGTTAGCATCTATACTAATACCCACAAACCCTATACCTCCTAATAATAGCCTAAATTATGCCAGTCTTCTTAAAAACAAAAATCTAAATATTTAGAATACTAGTGGTATTGAAGTATCCACTCTGATAAATCCTATATCGATGTGTAACGATCCAAAATGTTGTGAGTTGGTAGGTGAAATTACAACGTAAACTTTCCATAGACTAAATTTGTGAAATTCAGGGCTAGCCTAATTTTGAGTGAATTTTGGGTGTTGTGTGGTCTAAGGAAATTTGGTAGTTATTGGTGGGTTAGTTGTGGGATTTTATTTGATTTTGTGTCAGATGATGAGTTTAGGAAGTCATAAAAAATTTCAACGCGTA
This sequence comes from Capsicum rhomboideum, assembly GCA_031232105.1. Lineage (NCBI taxonomy): Eukaryota > Viridiplantae > Streptophyta > Magnoliopsida > Solanales > Solanaceae > Capsicum > Capsicum rhomboideum. The sequence goes on along the minus strand of CP124719.1, from coordinate 109,414,614 downwards.
AAACGGGTTAGTAGAACTCCGATTATAGCAATTTATGTGAAAAGGTTAGTACGTGATATCAAAATCTGGGGAGTGTGTTGTGAAATAGGAATAGTTAGGAACCAATCCTGAGTTACTGTCTAAGTATCAGTATAGTGGTAGATGTACCATTGCAGCAGCGTCACCGTAACGAGGGAGAGGGACACTATGGTGGAGGGGAAGTTTGGCCTAAGCGTTAATGTAGCGAAAGGATTTCTGCTGCAGAAGCATCACTGTAGTGGAAGGATTCCACTGTAGCAATAAATCCATCGCTGTAGTGATGATTAGGCAGTTTTAATACCTGGAATCAGAGACTTAGCATTTTTCATCCTAAAATATTCAGTTTTCGACCTAAGGCTAAGGAAGGGCAATTTTCTTAATTCCTATGGGGTTTTCCATCATTGAGGTAGGGTTTTTCTATCATTCTAACTTGTTATTACTCCATTAAATCCTTATAATTGTACGGATCATAGTAATGGAAGAAAGTATTGGTTTAGCTCTAGGTTGATGAACTGGTGAGAATTGGTTGTGAATGACTTTATTTCACTTGCTATTGACTCTAGGTTGTTAGATTTCACTTCCTGTCATATAATTCTTTCTAGTAATCATGAAATACAGAGAATTCAAAGAGATTAAAGAGTAGAAAATCCTAGAATGATGTACTAGTCTAAGTTAATGTGTTAGAATCAATGGGTTTAGGTTTATAATGACTAGAAGTGGGGAATGATGTATTAAATCGTTCTAATTTGTTATTTATAGATAAAAAATGAGTTGAACTTACGAAAAAGGGCAAAGCTTTGGCTATGTAGTGCATTTGGACGAGGATATGACGTAGGTTATGGTTTGAAAGTAATTGTAGACTTGATTTGACTCTAGGATTATATTTGAGTTAGATGAATGTGATTAGCCTTCGGGCATGCTTGTAATTGTTAATTGAGACGATGTTAAAGTTAAGCAAAATGATTAATTTGACAATTTAAGTGCTAATGAACAAAATATGAATTTGGTTATTGATATTCTTGTGTTTTGAGCATTTTGTTGAGGTTTTTACTTGTTTGATGATATTGGGATCATATGTCATGTAGACACAGATTGATATTGGGATCGGGTACCCTGCCAGTACAGTACATGGACTTAGCTCATCCCCTGGAGGTCATAACTAAGGGTCCCTGTTGACCCAAGTTTCACCATTTTATGTATGTATTTATTAGTTGCATTGCACATATTGTTGGTTATGTTTTGTTGGTGGTGGACTGCCTTAGTGTAAATGGTTGATATGAATTACTTGAAGGGATTGATATGAAGAGGATATTCAGTGGTTTGTAAATTGGTGTGTTTATGAATTTGTATCGAATTATTAGTTTGATCATGAGATATTTCTTGATCGCTTCTTGCTCTTGTTTAATTTCATTTATTTGAATGGTGTTAAGTTAAGTCGTCCAATGATGTCTACCAGTACATAATTTTTGTACTGATACTACCTGTGCTCTTCTTTTTATTGAGTGCAAAGTGTATTCTAGTGTTTGAGACTAGACCTTAGCTTTAGCTTGGGATCAGCAGCTTCAATTCAAGGGTGAGCACCATGTCCGGGTAATCATTAGATCTTTCACTTTTTCATGTCCTTTATTTCAGACAATAACTTTCTATCTTTGATATTCGTTTCTGGACTATTATTTTTAGACCTTGTTTGATTAGCAGTTCTTGTACGGTGATTTTCAGGTCTTGGGGTGATGTAATAATTTAGAGATACTTCTTCACTCTTGTTATCTGATTAGTTTAGGAGATATTAGACTCATATTATGTGTTGGACATGTATTATGTAAATAAATGGTGGTTTGGAAAAGGACTTAGTAATTATTAAGTTTTAGTGTTTAATTGTTTGGCTAAGGGTTGAGTTGATTGGTTCTCCCACTGTAGAGTTAAGGTGGGTGCAACTAACGACCATTTGGGTCATGACAAATATGGTGTAACGGCCTAGCCTACTAGTGATATTGTCTGCTCTGGGCTTAGACCCACATGGTCTTAAAATATATCATGATGGTATAAGATTTGCTTACTTATATACCAAACATCTCTTCTATGTTTTGCCGATGTGAGACTTCTAATCCTAAGCTAGGGTGTCACGAATGGTATCAAAGTACTGGGTTAGTCTATCTCATCATACAAGAATGGATCTAGTAGAGTTTTGCAGAATGGTAGGGTGCATCTGTACTATTCTTCTATAAATACATACCCTAGATTGTATGTACACCATTTTACGTATGTATTCATTGGTTGCATTGCACATATTATTGGTTATCTTTTGTTGTTGGTTGGATTACCTTAGTGTAAGTGATTGATATAGATTGCTTGAAGGGATTAATATGAAGAGGATAGTCAGTGCTTGTAAATTTGTGTGATTATGAATTTGTATCGAATTATTAGTTTGAGCATGAGATATGTCTTGATAGCTACTTGCTTTTGTTTAATTTCATTTACTTGAATGATGTTAAGTCAGCCTATGATGCCTACTAGTACATAGTTTTTGTACTGATACTACCCGTGTTCTTCTTTTTGTTGAGTGCAGAGCATGTTCCAGTGTTTGAGACTAGACCTCAGCTTTAGCTTGGGATAAACAGCGTCGATTCAAGGGTGAGCACCATGTCCGGGTAACCATTAGATCTTCTTTTTTTCTCATGTCCTTTATTTCAGACAATGACTTTCTATCTTTGATATTGGAATCTGTACTATGATTTTTAGACCTTGTTTGACTAGCAGTTCTTGTACGGTGACTCTCAGGTCCCTAGGTGATGTAATAATTTAAAGATACTTCCACTCTCTTATCATCTTATTAGTTTTAGAGATATTAAACTGATATTATGTGTTGGACATGTATTAAGTAAATAAATGGTGGTTTGGAAAAGGACTTGGTAACTATTAAATTTTAGTGATTAATTATTTGGCTAAGGGTTGGGTTGATTGGTTCTCCCACTATTAAGTTAGGGTGGGTGCCACTAACGACCATTTGGGCCGTGACAAAGATGGTGTAACAACCCAGTCCACTAGTGATATTGTCCACTCTGGGCCTAGACTTGCACGACCTTGAAACGCATCACTAAGGTGTAAGATCTGCTTACTTATATACTCAACATCTCTTCTATGTAGGACTTCTAATCCTAAGCTGGGGTGTCACATATGGTACTAGAGCACTGGGTTTGTTGATCTTGTCGTACAAGAATGGGTCTACTAGAGTCTTCTGGAATGGTACAAAGACAACTGCATTTTTGTTTGAGAGACTTCTTTCTTTTCTTCATGCTAGTACTTGATTCTAATTGGTATCTGGTGATCCAAATTGGTGTCTGACATCCTTCATTCTTATTTTGCAGATGGTAAATACTCATTCAGCTAGAGCAGCAGCAGTAACCGTAGCAGTACCACCTAAACTGGCAACTAGAGTCGCAGTTCGAGGTAGAGTTAGGGTGAGATAAAGGGGCAGAATAAAAGGGCGAAGGGCAGAGCCCAGGTAATTAGAAGACCGGCCAGACAAAGATCTTTGTCCCCTCCCTACATGAGGCTGCTCCAGACTTAGTTTAGGATGTGGAAGTGGTAGTTGAAGAGGAGGAGGTCCCAGTTTTAGAAAATATTGTGCCCGTTCGGGGTGGTGTAACTCAGGTGCCTCTGTCCTCAGAGGTGATCCAATAGGTGTTGGGATTTTTGTGTGGTTTAGCTGGCACTGGTGCTACTTAGATAATTCCAGCCCTTCAGCCTCCAATTGTGCAGCATACCACTGCTGTAGCACCTCGGATGGACAAAGGTTCTAAGATAGGAGTCTTTCCTCGACGGGTATTGGGTTCGGTTATTACTGGTGATGAGCAAGATTTATTCTGTAAGTTTCTAAAAATGAAACCTCCAGTGTTTCAAGGTGTTGAGTCAGAGGATGCTTATGAATTTTTGATTGACTTTTATGATCGTCTGTACATGATAGGGATAATGGAGAGATATGGAGTGGAATTTATGACTTTTCAGTTGCAGGGAAGGGCCAAGCAATGGTGGAGATCCTTTGTTGAGTGTAGGGATGCTTTACCTTCACTAACTTGGTCTCAGTTTTAGGCTATGTTTCTTGAGAATTATGTTCCCCGTACTTTGCAGGATAGGAAAAAGGACAAGCTCCTGAGGCTTGAGCACGGTGATATGTCAGTGACGACCTATGAGGCTAAATTTCTTGCCTTATCTTGGTATGCTTTGAAGTTGATATCTACTGAAGAGGAAGAATCAGAGTTTTTGTGAAGGGTCTGAACACAGGTCTTCAAATGTCTGCACTTCAAATGATCTCTTTCGGGAAAACTTTCCAGGAAGTGGTGGAGTTTGTAAAAAAAGTGTAAGGGGTGAAGCAATAAGGTAGTATTAGAGCAGAGGAGAAGAGCTACTCTACTCGACCAATTCATTTAGTAATAACTGTGTCTGCTGGGGCTGTCAGGGGTCAGTTATCAATCCCCATGGGATGATAGTTATATACCTTCAGCATCTACAGTCCAGCAGCTCGCTCTAGACCATAATGTTTTTGAGTGTAGAGGAGTAGGTCACATTTGAAGGTATTGTCCTAACCTTATTCCCACAGGTTAGTTGACTCAGCAACCAACTTTCAGAGCTTTAGTTCCAGCAGGTCGTGGTGAGGGAGGTAATGGTAGAGTTCATCCACAGGGTGGGCAAAGTGGTGGTAGAGGTGGCTACCAAGCCAACCGTGGTAGAGGACAACTTGGTTGGGGTAGCACACAGACTGGTAGAGATGGTGGTTAGGCTGGTGATAAGGCTCATCTGTATGCAATTCCTTGTCATCCTGATGTTGAGGCTTCTGATGCTGTGATAACAAGTACCATTCTTTTCTGTGATCGTATGGCTTCTGTGTTATTTGATTCGGGTTCTACTTTTTCTTATGTGTATGTGAAGTTTGATTTGGTCTGGGATTTAGTTTTTGAAATGCTTGATACGTCCATATATGCATCAACACCGATTGGGGTTTTTGTATATGTTGATCAGGTTTACCTTGCTTGTCCTATAGTTTTTATGTGGTATAAATCTTTGGTAGACTTAGTAATTTTAGACATGAAAGATTTTGATATTATTTTATTGATGAGTTGGTTTTATCCTTACCATACTATCCTTGATTGTTGTGCTAAGACTGTCACAGTAGCTATGACCGGGATGGAAAGGTTAGAGTGGGAGGGTATTTATAAACCTGCTCCCTTAAGAATTATTTATGATATTCGTGCCCAAAAGCTAGTTAAGAGGGGGTGTCGAACATTTTTATCCATCTTTGGGATGATAGTACAGTAGTCCCTCCTATCACTTCATTTTCGGCAGTATGTGAATTTTTAGAGGTGTTCCCTGATGATCCTTCTAGGATGCCACCTGATTGTGACATCAACTATTTTATAGACTTAGAGCTAGGCACTTTCCCTATTTCCATTCCTCCTTATAGGATGGCACCGACAGAGTTAAAGGAACTAAAATCTCAGTTGCCAGAGTTGTTAAAAAGGGTTTTATCGATCGTACTTCTTTTCTGTGGGGTGCTTCTGTACTTTTTGTTCAGAAGAAGGATGGTAGTATGAGGATGTGCATAGACTACCGACAGTTGAACAATGTGACAATTCGTAATAAGTATCCTTTGCCTAGGATAGATGACTTGCTCAACCAGCTGCAGGGTGCCGCAGTGTTTTCTAAAATTGACTTAAGATCAACTTATTATTAGCTTACAATTTTATTAGAATATATCCCGAAGACTGCTTTACGGACTCATATGACCATTACAAGTTCTTGGTAATGTCTTTTGGTTTGACCAATGCCCCAGCTTCCAATATTGGTTTGATGAATGGAGTATTCAAACCTTATTTGGATTCGTTCGTAATTGTCTTCACTGATGATATCTTGGTTTACTCTAAGAGTAATGAGGAGCATGAAGCTCACTTGCATACCGTGTTGGGGTTACTTACGAAGAAGCAACTTTATGCTAAGTATTTCAAGTGTTAATTTTGGTTGTCTTTGGTGACTTTCTTAGGGCACATAGTATCTTAAGAAGGGGTTATGGTAGACAAGCAGAAGATTGAGGCTGATATAAATTGGGCAAGACCGATCAATGTGACAAATATTCATAGTTTTGTGAGGTTGTCCAGCTATTATTTTCGGTCTGTAAAAGGGTTCGCATCCATCGCTTCATATGACCCATTTGACTCAGAAGGAGGTACCTTTTATATGGATTGATGAATGTGAGGAGATCTTTAAAAAGCTAAAAACTTTGCTAACCTCTTCTCCCATTCTTACCTTGCCAGTTGAAGGTAAATATTTTATTGTGTAGTGCGGTGCTTCATGTTTTGGTTTGGGTGCTGTTTTGATTAAAGCTGTCAAAATAGGTCAGCCTTGTCCCGCCCCGCCAAAGCCTCACGGGCTAAGGAATTTGATGGGTTGGAGTGGGTCGGCCTTTTACTTGAAAAGGCCTTAAAATGACTAGCCCAACCCAATCCTGGAAGGATCATAGGTTGGGGGAGAGATAACCCTTCTTTTTTAAAAAAATTTTCTTTTCTATCTAAATCCAAACTTAAAATTCTATCAATATTTTAATATTCTTAAAAGATTATATGAAAGTACATAACAGTTACAATCATAAAAAATGTTACACATATGATTAGTAGTGCTTTAGGTTACAAATTACAATCTCATATCTGAAGTATATAACATTCAAAAAACGAGAAGATTTTCAAATCAAATATAGCAACCAATTATGTTGTTTCAATAATTCTTGTGGTTCGCCCCTTTTTTGGACCTCACGCATAGCGGGAGCTTTAGTACACCAGGCTGTCCCTTTTGTTTTTAATAATTCTAGATAAAAATCTAGCAGAAAATATTAAAAGAAAAACTAATAATCTTTTTTGACAAATAAATAAGGAAATATTCAAAATATTTTGTTAAGTAAAATCATGAAACTAATTAATTGTTCAAGTCATAAAAAGTCCAACCAAATATAAATAGTGTTTACTAACCAAGCATTAAATCCAAAACTAAATAAAAAAGAAATTAATGAAGTAATCTTTTTCAAAAGATTTCACTAGCACTTACTACATATCCAATACTAATATAACGTCTTCTTCAAGAACATTTGAATCCGCCTCTGATAAAGTTGTCTTAACATCTTCAACTTTATCTACAATTCATATGAAATGTTATTTAATTTTATATATGAATAACTTATTTCATATCGAACGTTGTATAAATTATACATGGTTTAATAAATGAATAATTTATTTCGTATCCAGCTACCAAACGATCCCCTAAGTGTATTGTGTGTTACTTTTTTAGTTTTCTTAATAATTTTTTTCTTAATTTTAATATTCATATTAATTTCAATTAAATCATATTTTTGACATACGGGCAGGCCCTGACCCGGCCTTGGTCAAGCCTCAAGGGCTAAGGGCTAACTCGAGTTGGGCTTAAAAGCCCCAGTTTTAAATGGGCTTGAAAAATCCTAACCCAACCCTACCTTAATAGTGGGTTGGGTTGGGTCGGCCCCATGGGCCAGGCCTATTTTAATGACTAGTTTTGATGCAGGACAAGAATGTGATTGCTCATGCTTTGAGACAACTGAAAGTTTATGAAAAGAACTACCCCACCCATAATTTAAAGTTTGTAGCAGTGGTGTTCGCTCTCAAAATTTGGAGGAATTATCTTTATGGGGTTAAGTGAGAGTTGTTCACAGATCACCACAGCTTGCAATATCTTTTTGATAAGAGAGATTTGAATTTGAGGTAGTGAAGGTAGATGGAGTTACTCAAAGACTATAATATTTCAATTCTTTATCATTCGGGCAAGGCCAATATGGTAGTGGATGCCTTGAGTTAGAATTCAGTAAGTATGAGAAGTTTAGCTTGTTTGGAGGTGTCAATATGTTTGTTGGCTAGGGAGGTGCAAACCTTAACTAAAAATTTGACGAGATTGAAGTTCACTAACAAGGGAGGGATTTTAGCCAATGTTGAGGCTACATCCACCTTCCTTCACCATATTAAAGAAAGGCAATTTGAGGATGAGAAATTGAATAAAATCCAGGTTAAAGTATTACAAGGTAAGGCCAAGGAGGCCATTCTTGATGAGGAAGGCATGTTGATAATATGGGGACGTGGGTGTGTAGACCATGTGGGTAACTTGATTTCAACTATCCTTGCATAGGCTTACAGTTTTAAGTACTCTATATGTCCAAGTGAAACCAATATGTATAGAGATTAAGGCAACATTATTGGTGGCGTCGGATGAAGCGGGACATTGTTGATCTTGTGACTAAGTGTCAAAACTGTCAACAAATTAAGTATCAAAAACCTGGTGGCACATTTCAGAGGATGCCCATTCTCGAATGAAAGTGGGAAAGAATAACTATGAATTATGTTGTTGATCTTCCAAAGACCTTAAGGACATGTGATTCCATTTGAGTAATTATTGATCGGTTGACCAAGCCTGCACATTTTATTACGGTGCAAGTGGATTATAATGTAGCCAAGATGGATAAGATTTATGTTAAGGAGATTGTTAGACTTTATAGGGTGAGTATCTCCATCGTGTTGTACAGAGGTACACAGTTTACCTCTAATGTTTGGGAGAAGTTTCAAGAAGAGTTGGGTAATAGGTTGGCCATAAGTATGACCTTTCATCCGCAGACTGATGGGCAATTAGAGTGGACGATTCAGGTTCTAGAAGACATGCTTCAGGCATGTGTAATGGAATTTGGTGGTTATTGAGACTAGTATTGACATGGATCCTTTTGAAGCCTTGTATGGTGCCAATTGGATGGTTTGATACCTTCCAGGTAAGACCTTAGAGCACTAATGAGTTGAAGAAATCAAGGGAGAAAGTGAGATTCATCTAAGAGAGGTTGGTAACGGCTCAATATAGACAGAAGAAGTATGCGGACCACAAGGTGAGACATGTTCATTTTGAGAAGGGTGAGAAGGTTTTGCTTAGAGTATCACTGTCGCTCCCAAGCGCACACGCAAGTGTACGTGGTTGATGTGTCATGGTTTCATGACATTTTCAATGCTTAAAACAAGAAAAATATGATTTAACTTGGGTGTGTTTGGTTGGTATGATGTGTTTTCTGTTCTACATTGCAGGAAAATAGGTTTTGGAGGCAAAATGGACAAAAAGGAAGAATCACGCAAAAAAATGAAGTATCTGAAGATGAAAGAACCAGGATTTGCACCTGAGAGGTGACTCGTGATAGGACCCACATGTCGTGAGTCCACTCACGTGACGTGAGTGGCTGCCGTGAGTTAACTTGAGAGATGTCCAAAGTTGCCTGATTTCCAGGGCACTGACCTACGTGGCGTGACTTGGTTCCACGACACCAAGTCACGAAACCGTGGAAAGTTGTCGACTCTGTTTTCCTGTTTTGTTTAGGATAGGATTCATCATGTATCTATAAATACCCCTGTATTATCTTATGTTCAGGAAGGAGCCATTACATTATTATGAGATAGTTTTTCATTATTTTGAGTTCATAAACACATTATTGGATTTTGTAATCTTGGAACATCGATTCTAGGGTTTTATTCGTAATTGAGATTTTAGAGTTTCTTCTTTATTGTGAGTTTACAACTATGCTTTCATCCTCAAATTCGTATTGTGCTCTTACAAACATGAGTAGCTAAACTCATCAACTAGGTTTGTGTGAACCATGAGGAATTAACAAAATGGGTTAAGTACAAAGCAAATTTTGAACCGGTGTGAATGCATGTATTGTTGTTTCCTTCATTGTGATTGATCTTCTCACTGTTGCAAATGTTAGAAACTAGCCTGTATTCTAGACTTGCTCAAGAAAGAGGTAGAGATTGGGGAAAGGGAATAACAATAGAGATTTGAAGCTATCAACCTTCACCTAATAACTTTAGCCGTAGCAGGAATAGTTATCTGAGATCCAGGACAAGGGTTAATAGTACGACACTCGGAGACCGAGAGGAGAAGAGTGAAATTTGTCTAATCAAGGTCGAGAGACATTTAGATGAACATATCTTGTTAGATTTTGCATGCAATGCAGCGGGATAATTTTGCCAGCACAAGTAACCGGTGGAGTTAAGGAATCATTGGGGATCATAGTCCTAGTGAATTTCTCATATTGTTTATAAATCCAATAATCAACAATCGTTACTAGCACCACTTATTCATACGCACACACTCACACACACACCAGTTTTACTTCCTTGCCAATTACTCAGACTAGCATTCTAAATAACTTTGTCCTATATCCTGTGGGATCCACCCCAACCTAGTTGGGTTCTATATTTGATACAGCGACCGCATTATACTTTTCTGAAGGTATATTTTGGGCGACACCAAATTTTGGAGCCTTTGCCGAGGAACTACGGTTACGGGGTTGAGTATTTTGCTTGTTGGAGTTGATTGGTTTTATTTCCTTATATTTTTAAGGGCACACGCTGGTGTATGCCCAATACTAGGAGTCAAGGCAATCTCCTGATTCCACTTGATCTTAAAATAGAAAGAACTCTGAGAGCTAGTCAAAGAATGGTGAATACTGATGGAGTTCAGGATCCTGTAGCAGCGGAAGACATTCATAACCAACCAATCCAGTCTGTTGGTCATAAAACAGCAGACCAAACTACTACTCGGTTGACACGGGAAAAGCAAGCTAGACAAGCTGCTCTTACACAAGCAGATAGAGATAATTGAGCTATGCAAGAAGCAACACAGCGACTGGCTGAGGCTGAAGAAAGACAAAGAAGACTGATGGCACACCAACCACCTCAAAGACCGCATATGCCAGTTTATGATGATCCTGAGGAAGAAGATGTGGCTTATTTTTAGCCGATAGAGACTGGTGCCATTATTCCACCAGAATTACTTCTGTGCACTAAGTTTGACATTACAAGTGCCATGATCCACCTACTTAACTTGAAAGGTGTATTCTAAAGTCTTCCTACAGATGATCCGAACATGTATGTGATGAACTTTGTGGGGGTTTGTACTTTTTATAATTTGCCTGGAGTTAACCAAGAGGTTATTCGTTTGAGATTGTTTCCATTCTCTCTAACAGGAGAAGCGACTTTGTGGTTGGTAGAGTTACCACGGGGTTCCATCACTACTTCGCAAGAGTTAAGAAATCAATTTCTAGAAAGATTTTTTCTACCCTCCAAGATACTACAGTTGAAGGATGAGATTTACAACTTTAGACAACTACATTCTGAAGCACTTTACGAGACATGGTTAAGGTTCAAGAAAAAGCTGCAGAATGTGCCAAATCATGGGATGAATTGTAGAAACTTACTTGAAATCTTCTACAGGGCTTTAAATGCCAATACTAAGGCTGTAGCAGATACTACCACTGGCGGAGCATTTATGAGTCTGAGGTGGGAACAAGCTTCAGAGATATTAGATCGTATCACTAAGACCAACCGAGGATGGCATACTCGGGAGGCAAATATGCCTGCTGGCACGTATGTTATTGGAGCCTCAGCAACACAATGACCTTTGGACGAATCTGTAGCTCAAGAGGTTGCATAGCTGAGGATAAAAATTGGTTTGTTAGCTAAACAGATTACGGCCAGAGATGCTGAGAAAGTGCATCCCGTAGGTGCATAAGGAAAAACACCTAGGCATGATAATAGTGAATTTGATGAGGAGGCTAAGTACCTGGATCGAGAAGTGGCGGGTTTCCAATCCAAGGGCCATGTTTCTAATCAAGACTCATGGAACTAAAGGTAAGGGAATCAAGGTCGGAACTACTGTGGAGATAATTACAACAAGTCGAGATATAGAGATAGAGAACGAGATCGTGATGGTGATTGGAGGCGAAAGGATGATTATAGAGAGAAGAGTGTCCTATATGTACCACCAGGGAACCGTAATGATGAGTCTGGAAATTCAAGGATTGAAGACCCTCTTAATAAACTGGTCAAGAGGTCAGAGAGCCAAGAAAACTGTCTAAAAGAGATTAGGGCAGATATTTTCGGAATAAGTCAAAAGGTTGAGTCTCACTCAACAGTTATCAATCTAATGGAGCAATAATTCAGGTAGATATCGATGGCATTGAACCAGCGTCAACTAGGTACACTTCCGAGCAACACCATCCCAAACCCAAAAAATGATACTCTTTGTATGGCTATCTCAACAAGAAGTGAAAAAGACTCTCATTGAGGCACCCAAAAAAATTGAGGGTGATCATGATACACTGGAAGAGCAGACGAATGCCACAAAAAAGGTAAAGGAAGCTTTAAAGAAGTATGTTTCATTTCCAAAACTTCCTCCACCTCTCCCTCAACGTCTTAAGAAAAAGGTGGATGAAAATAAAATTATTAGTGGGGAGATCATGAAAGAAGTTGAAAAGCCTCAGACTGATGAAAATAAGATGAATGCAGAAAATGAGAAAAAAAAAAAAAAACCTCCCAAATTCTCAACCCCATTCCTAAGCCACCACCTCCATTCCCTCAGCGCTTGAAAAAGAAAAAAGAGGATGAAAAATTTCATAAGTTCCTATCGATATTGAAGCAACTTTCTATAAACATTACATTGGTGGAGGCACTGAAACAAATGTCGAGATATGCAAAGTTCATGAAAGAGTTGGTCACAAAGAAGAGAACTGTCAATTTTGAGCCGGCAGATAACTTACACCATTGTAGTGCAATTGCATCCCATTCTCTTGTGCAAAAGAAAGATAATCCTGGTGCCTTCATAATTCCATGCACAATTGGGTCAGTTAACTTCGCCAGAGCTTTGTGTGACCTCGGTGCAAACATTAACTTGATGTCGCTGGCAATATTAAAGAAATTAGGCTTGGGAACCCTCAAACCAACAAAGATGCGGTTGTTGATGGCGGATCGTACAATCAAGAAGACTGTAGGCGTATTATTTGATGTTTTGGTCAAGGTTGAAAACTTCATCTTTTCTGCTGACTTTGTTGTCTTGGACTGTGAGGTCGATTTTGAGATGCCCATAATTTTGGGGAGACCATTTTTAGCCACCGACAGAGCATTGGTAGATATGGAGCGGGGTGAGATGAAATTCAAATTGAATAATAAGGAAGTCACGTTTAATGTTTGAAGAACTATGAAGCAACCAAAGGACAGGAGGGTGGTTTTGAAAATAAATATTTTAGATGACCCTGGAGGCAAACCCAAGGGATATCTTGATGAAGTCAGAGTAATCAATACACCCGCGTCGTGCCTCGACATTAAAACAGGCGCTGCTTGGAAGGCAACCCAAGGTCTCTTGCTATTCCCACATTTGCTTTGATTCTTGTTATTTTGATTGACATTAGACCTACGCACTTAGGGTGCCACAGGTATGTTCCTAACTCCCTTGTTTTACTTTGGTCTAGTGCATTGGGGATAATGCATGCTTATAAGTTGAGGGTGTGAATTACTTATGGGTTTTGATGTCCTCTTGGGGGGTTTTGTTGTCGTGTTTCTTTTCCCTCAAGTGATATCATAGTACAACCGGCATGTTTAGGTTGTTGTTGTGTTTTCATGATTTAATTAGGAGAAAAATAGGGGAACCTTTGTGTAGTCCAGTTTTGAACATATTATGAATGATAAGGATGCTTTTTGATTGTGGAAAGGACACCCCTCATGAGAATTTTGTTTTGAATTATGTGTGTAGTATGTTAGTTTTTGACAACTGTTAGATCTTATTATGGTATTAGTATTATAGGCAACATAACTGTAGCTAGCAATGCATGAACTGGATAAGTAGTAGTTGATAGTGTAACCCTGTGCTATGTGTGTGTGAGGTCATTACTTAGTTCACTTTGTGTGTGCAACTAAGAACTTGCCCGATTAGTCTTGCCTAGGTTATAGGATAGTGGTTAGGAAAGGATCATAGGCCGCTTTTGAATAAGTCCACTTTTTGCTTAAATGCCCGACCAAACGAAATAAATATCCTTTGATCCCAATGTTGAGCCTTAATTGACCTATTCCTTTCATTAGCCTATTCACCTTCCCATTTTGACTTATGATCTAAGGCATATTTATATACCTTATTACCGACTTTAGCCCATGTTTACCTTAGTTTTGAGAGCAATAAGTATGTATTTTTTATGGTTTTGATGGAATATGTGATATTGTGCTAACAAATGTGATTAGACCCTTGTAGGTGGAATTTGAGACTATTTGGAGAGTTTTTGGCATGGAAAGCGAGGCTTGAAAGAGCTACGAGCAAAGGATATTGAATATAGAAGGCAAACTAAAGATTTGAAATTGAAGAATCCAACCAAATCCGCAAAGAAAAGTCGACGAAAGGAAGAAAATCTGAGTCTAAGGGCCTGGCGCGCCAAGGGGCGTGTCGGGCCGCTTTTGGCACAATTTCTACTCAAGTGGGCAGCAGGGGGGCGCGCCCAAGGGCGTGCCAGGCCTCTTGGGTAGACCTTTTCAGAGGAAAAAATTTGCCTAAGTCCCGGGCGCGCCCAAGGGCTTGCCGGGCCGCTTTTTGGCAAATTTTTACCCCGAATCTTTGTCTATAAATAGGTATTTTGGGTTATTGTATCATTATTCCATCTTCACTAGACTACTTTGGGCGTTTTTTGGCATTGAAATTAGGTTTCATTCTTCTTCTTTTCAGTTTTTATTTCTTTTTATGGTATTTTATCACTTTATGGTGTTAATGAAAGTTATGAGTGGCTAAAATCCCTCATTCTTGGGGTTGAGGTTATGAACATGAATCTATTGAGTTAAATTTTATTGGTTTTTGCTGAAGTTTATCATTTATTGGTTATTCTTATATTCTTAATTTTACTATTTTAATGCTTGATCACCATTGAAATACATTCCATGTCTTGAGGTGAGCTAGAGAGAGAAACTAAGAGATAGAATGTGGAATATAAGAAGCATGATCTTTTCTCGAGGAAGGGATTCCAAGATATTGATATGCGGTTAGGACCGAGAGGTACCTAATCCGCCGAGCTTGTTCAATTAAGAGAAGATAGCTTAAAGACATTAGAATTGGTTAAATCTATCACCGCTCAATGATGTAGTTAGGTTTCCAATTTCTAGTAGAAGGTTATAGTTTGGAGACGAATATAATTGTAACATTAAACTCGTGATCAATAACCAAGATAAACGACTCAAATTGCTTAAACCAGTAACAATTATGCTCAAGAGATGACGTTCGAAATGCTTTAGCCCTGGGAATTTACTTTTTATTGACTTTTAAATCATATTTGCAAAAACTGAAGTTACGGTAGTGAAAAGAGTAGTTTATAGTCCGCAATCATTTAATTTTTAGTAACAAATCCCTCTTTCTTTTCGCAACACTAGTTTTTAATTACTGTTTGACGTCTAAAATTGATTTCTGTTGACTAAAGTCCCTTGGGTTCGATATCCAGCTCTTTTAAAAGAGCCATTATATTACTTGAATGATCACATACACTTGCGTGTATAGGCCGGTCGCAATAACTTATAATGAACCTATCTTGGCCCTGGTCCCTCCTTGGACATTGTGTACCTCAACTCAGGCAAATCGCCTAAGTTGAGGGTGGCTATTATAGGGGTGCGTAGATTGATTTGGGTATAAAGAAGGGGTTAATAAAAGAAAAAGAACAGATTTGAGTGTGAAAAAGAAGAAAAAAAAAGAAAAAAAATTGTGTGTTTTAAAGAAATGAAGAAAATCACACCCAAAAATCTAAAAATAAATGAAGGATAATAAGGGAGAATTAATAAGCATGGTTGAAAAGTGGAGCAAAAAATAGTGTAGAGCCAAGGAGGGTTGAGTCAGCATATCCATATGTACCATACCCGTCCCCAAGCCTACATTACAAACAGATGAAAGTCCTATAGTGATCCTAGTCCAACTGTCCGAAAAACTAAGGCATAGAAAATAAGGGCAAGCCTATGGTGTTTCATGCACACTGTTTGAACTTCTTTATGAGAGAGAGTGTTTTGACTGAGTCCGTACTTTGAGATTCACTAGTATACTGTGAGTGTATGGGACTTTTTTACCCTGAGAGTACATAGGTTGCATTGTTAGCTGCTATTTGTTCGGATAATGTCATTTGCATATATGCTTAGTTGTTTGTTCATAATCTCATGCCATCATTTGATCCCTTCTGTGTCATGATAATATGCTACATGTATACTCAATACGATTTTGATTTGCAAGTTGGAGGGGTTAGAAAAGTTTTGAGGTCAAAAGCAATGAGTCGACTGCCATAGGTCCCTTAGGTTTCTCTTAGTTAAGCATTATTGTGTTTATTTTGTTTTGTTTGCCTAAGGACATGCAAACGTTCTAAGTTGAGGGTATTGATGTGTCATGGTTTCATGACACTTTTGATTCTTAAAACAAGGAAAATATGCAATAACTTGGGTGTGTTTGGTTGGTATAATGTGTTTTATGTTCTACATCGCAGGAAAATAGGTTTTGGAGGCAAAATGGACAAAAAGGAAGAATCACGCTCGAGAATGAAGTATCTGAAGATGAAAGAACCAGGATCTGTACTGGAGAGGTGACTCAAGATAGGACTCACGTGCCGAGAGTCCACTCACATAACGTGAGTGCATGTTGTGAGTCAACTTCAGAGATGTCCAAAGTTGCATGATTTCCCCTGTACTGACCTACGTGGCGTGACTTGGTTCCACGACTCCAAGTCACGATACCGTGGAAAGTTGCCGACTCTGTTTTCCAATTTCGTTTAGGATAGGATTTAGCTTGTATCTATAAATACCCCTGTATTGTCCTATGTTCAGGGAGGAGCCATTACATTATTTTGAGATAGTTTTTCATTATTTTGAGTTCATAAACATATTATTGGATTTTGAAATCTTGGAACATCGATTCTAGGGTTATATTCATAATTGAGATTTCTGAGTTGCTTCTTTATTGTGAGTTTACAACAATGCTTTCATCCTCAAATTCGTATTGTGCTATTGTAAACATGAGTAGCTAAACTCATCAACTTGGGTTGTGTGAACTATGAGGAATTCACAAAACGGGTTAAGTGCGAAGAAAATTCTGAACCGGTGTGAATGCATGTATTGTTATTTCCTTTATTGTGATTGATCTTCTAACTGTTGCAAACGTTAGAAACTCACCTGTATTCTAGACTTGCTCGAAAGAGAGGTAGAAATTGGGAAAAAGGAATAACAACAGATATTTGAAGTTATCAACCTTCATCTAATAACTTGAGCCGTAGCAGGAATAGTTATCTGAGATCCAGTACAAGGGTTAGTAGTGCGACACTCGGAGACTGAGACGAGAAGAGTGAAATTTGTCTAATCAAGGTCGAGAGAGGTTTAGAAGAACATATCTTGTGAGATTTTGCAAGCAACGCAGCGGGATAATTTTGCCAGTACAAGTAACCGGTGGAGTTAAGGAATCATTTAGGATCACAGTCCTAGTGAACTTCTCATATTGTTTATAAATCCAATAATCAACAATCATTACTAAAACCACTTATTCACAACCCCCCCCCCCCAGTTTTACTTACTTGCCAATTACTCAAACTAGCATTCTACATAACTTCGTCTTATTCTCTATGGGATAGACCCCAACCTAGTTAGGTTGTATATTTGATACAGTGACCGCATTATACTTTTCTGAAGGTATATTTTGGGCGACATTAAGTAATAAAAGTGGCTCTTTGTAAGCCGGATGTTGAACCCACAGGGACTTGTCGTTTAACTATTCACTATACTTAACTAGTTCTTGTTTATTTATTTAAGCGGTGGAATATAGAGATTGATGGTTTAAAAGTATAACCTAACTATGAACTAAAATAACGTGATAAACTTGGGGTATAAACAATAACAAGGAGGATTCTAGGGTCAATACATACTCACAATCATGCATAACTATGATCTCTAGCCAGTTTAGTTGTTTATCGTAATTGTTGATTCACGAGGTTGATATTGTGACTTGGGAATAGTCGTCCTCTAAGTAGACTACCAAATTTAGTATCACAACTACATCATTGAGAGGGGATGTGAGTCTCTAATTCGGATGCAATTACTTATCTTCCCATTTCATTAACCAAATGGGGCGTTTAGGTGTATCTCTATTTTAGCCGCAAATCACACCTTTACAATTAGCCTCTAATCAATAAAGATCGCGATCCATACTCATAATGCCCTTTTTTTGGACCCTCCGATAGCATTTTCAGTTCACTTTGAGATTATAGATTTACTCTAATGATATCTAATCACTAAAGTAGTAAGAGCAAAAACAATAGAACAATCACATGACATGATAAACAATCAAACTAGTGCGAAATTAAGTCATACAATCTTGTTCGTGGCCTCAAACCTAGAATAAGGATTTCTTACCCACTCATAATCTCACTTGAAAATCATCAAACAACATTTAAACAAGATAAAACTAAGAGAAATGGAATTACAAATCAAGAACTCTAGTTCTAGCCTCCTTGAGGTGTTGTTTTGCTCCTCCAAGTCGTATGTTGTGTTGTGAATTTGTCTGGTATGATTCATTCCTTGAAATTAAGGCTATGTAATCCTTTTATAGTGCTTTGTCCATGGGTGTCCCAACACGAAATATATGCATTGACAACATTCCCCTCACTTAAAAGACTTAAAATTGACTTTTGGACGTCCCGGGAGTTGCCTTGCGTCGCAAGGCAAAAGCCAGCCTTTGGGGGTACGGTGCCTACCCAAAGCAAGGATAATGAAGTAATGTGTCTACCTAGGTGTCTCTGTGCACACCCCATATCAATATTTAGGGGGTACGGCGCAAGGCACTCCCACAAAGGGGAGGATTTGTTTCGGTTAAGTTGCTATCTTGTCGTACTCTTGTTCCATGTTTCCCCACTTCTTATGGATTGTTTGTAGGATTAATTTAGCTTGAATGATAACTCAAATGGTATCCTACAACATCATATAACAATAATTACTCCACACAGCACAATAGAGCTCATCAAAGTATACTAGAACAAGCATAGCTCAAGCTAGCATCACTTGTTTCCTCTTCTAAGGTCTATTTGATCGTTTTACCTCTTGACTTGATTCAAATGCACCTTGAACATCATAAACATGTAATTTAACACGCATCTACACATATATACACTTTATACCTCAATAAGCACCTCAAGTTGTCCTCAAAACTAAGCTAAATGTGCATAGATAATGACACTTAGGTGTACAAATACGCCTAAGATCACCACCCCATACTTAAAGCCTTGTTCGTCCTTGAAAAACTCTTTACATTAATCACCATCAAGGAATACTATAAAAACATTACTACAACTAATACACTCAAGATAGAAGCACACAGACCACATAAATAGCAAGTTCTACATTCGGCATGTCATATTAGAACTTTGAAACATATGACTACTACTTCAAAACCTTCTAGCCTCAAGAATTGACTCTAACAAGTTGGAAAAATCATGAATATTACTCAACAAAGAGATGATCTATGTCACCTATATATTATCAAACATGCACCCTCACCACAAGAGAGTAGTCAATATTCACTCACAAGTATGCAAATTGTTACAAGAATGGGTGTACAAATCAAATTTCGCTCACTCTCACAAAGAATTCACATGTGAAATAAGATGAACCATAAGATTTCCCTCAGTGTAGTACTCCACAATATCATAATGTCAAACCTCAAGAACAAGTAGGACTTTAAGGGTTGTAATGTAGGCTAAGGGACGGGTAGGAAATTTTTGGTCAAGAATAGTAACTATCTTCCCTAAGCACTTTAATATACTACAATTTACACTAAGATCACCTCCAACCAACCTAGTTTACACCACTTTTGTCTTCCCAACTCTCTTTTGTTTTTCCCCATCTTTTTAAGCTAGCTTACACATATTAGGCAAGGAGTATTTTCTATCAACACATGATTCACTTCTTTTGGTCAATTTTTCTTTTTACTACATTAATCCCTACCAACAACTCATAAACTTTTACACACACCAAAAGCTATTCACTTGGGGCATCACTTTCACTTTTTTCCTTCTTCAATTTCACACTCCTTAACACTTTAATTTCTCAACTAAAGCACTTAAGAGTTTTGGATCAAATTACGGTCAATTGAAAAAAAGGGAATAAGCTACATATAAGACTACCAAAGAATAGGCTAAAGACTCAACGGGGTTAGCTAAGATTATGCAAAAAGGATAGATAGAGTAGGTATAACACATGCGTATCAAAGAAATGCCTATATCATCTCCTAAACTCAACACTCTTTATTTCGTTTTGTAAACACACCGGGCAAGTTCTAGATATCAATATGCATATAGAATATCACAAAAACCTCACTCACACATGGCACATCTTCAAATCAAGCAATATCCCTAAAGATTCTAAACCAAGCAATAAAAAGAATTCAACATTAAGCCAACATCAAACAAGAGTCAAACAAATAAGCCTAGGTGTCTCACAGTTGTCATTCAATTCACGACACATGCTTCAACATTCAACACCAACTTGCATCACGTAATCATGTGTAGCATCTAGCAAAAGTATCTCTAAGATTTTAACATTACTCCTAAAAATCAAAAAGGATACAGGGTTCAAAGGGCTTCCCCTCAAAAAAGAATTGAAAAGAAAAACCGAGGGGTGGATGAAGTGTGCTCCTGAATAAAACTAAAAATTACTAAAAGAAAATGCTTTTGTATTTTTCAAATTTTAAGCAACATAAACAAAAACAAACAACCAAAATACTCCTATAGCACACTCCACCCTAACCAAATCAAAAGATTCCCCACCCCACACTTAAAATCACACTTTGTCCCCAAAATACAACTTAAAAGTAAGGATAGAAATACTCCCTGAGGCCCTAGGCCTAGCAAGTAACATCATATTCATCAAGAAGGTCCGGGGGACCCCACACTCAGTTTTTGCCATGCTTCTTAGCTAAGATCTCGGGCATTCAGACCTCTTCTAATCTGCAAAACAAAAGAAACAAAAACAAAAACAAAGGTGACACTAAAAAAAAAAACTACTTACTAAACATTGGGTTGCCTCCTACAAGCGCCTAATTTAACATCGCGGCATGACCCATCAACTTTTTCTTCCACCTCGAGGATATAAATTTCACCCCCAACATCGCATCCACCTTTTTGCTTTGCTCATAGGGTAGCGGTATCCAGATAAAGGAACCAAGTGATGGATGGTGCATGTTAAATTGCTTGGCCCAGAGGTGAGGCATGTTATTCTGTTGCTTGTCTAGTGCAAATTTAAGAATATAGGATTCTTGTTCCTCCTCTACACACTCCTCCACTAGTTCAGATGAACAAAAATACATGTCATCATCTAGACATACTGTAGAAAAGTGATTTGAATGAGGCCCGACATATCCCACTTTCAAACTTACACCATCCATAACATGCTCACTCTTATCCACCTTCTCAATGTCAGCATCAATCAAAAAATAGTAGTTGAATGGTTGAAATTCTTTTTTTCCCTCCACTGACTGGCTAATATCCACAACTATAAGTGATTGGACATCAGATATCTCAATATTTTTCATCAATTGAACATTCAAGACACAGATATCTAAGCCAAATTGAGTTATCTCTAAAATAAGATCATCTCTCCCCCCCCCCCCTTTTAATTGGGTTGCCATGGTTGTGAGACCATCCTTGAGACACTCATGAATTTTTAATTACTGTGCTTTCTCCATTAGCCATTCCTGGCTCACTATGTCTTCTTTATCACAACTTTTTTCTACTAGTGCCTCCTTTTCTTCATCAATCTGCGGTTCCTCTTGGGTGTTGGATAAGACTGTAACTTGCTGATCAACACAAGTTTCAGCCATGGACCGTAGCTCTGAGACTTGGGAATTCATCTTCTCTGTGGCTTCCCGCTGTTGTTTCAGTTGGTTCAGTTGTTGTGCTTGTTGCTCCAGTATCTGCTTTAGCATACCTATAAGGTAAGCCTCATGTTCTGTCTCATTAGCTCCATTAGCCCTGCCAACATCACAAACAACAAAATGATCATAATAGGGGTTCGGGGGAGGGGAATGATAGTTTGGATAGTCACTCCAATGGCTATCCTGACCACCATACATCTGACATCTATTCAATTCATAAGATTGGGCAGGTGCGCACAACCCTCTCTCTTGAACATCATGACAATTACCACCCAAGTGTGGTCCCCCATAAAAACAACAAGAATTGTCATCATTCAAAGACCATATATCCCAGACTGACATATCAAGAAGAGTGGTAGAAAAGTAAAATAAAACATTGTACAAAAATAAAATATATATAACTCAAACAAATAAAAAGAACAAGTCTAATTTAGATAAACAATTAAAATCGAAGTCCCCGGCAACGGCGCCAAAAACTTGTTGCTCCCAAGTGCACACGCAAGTGTACGTGGTCATTTCAAATAATAAAAGTGGCTCTTCATGAGCTGGATTTCGAACCCATAGGGACTTGTCGCTTAACTATTCGCTATACTAAACTAGTTCTTGTTTATTTATTTAAGCTGTGAAATATAGAGATATGATGCTTTAAAAGTATAACCTAACTATGAACTAAACTAACGTGATTAACTTGGGGTATAAACAATAACAAGGAGGATTCTAGGGTCAATACATACTCACAATCATGCATAACTATGATCTCTAGCTAGTTTAGTTATTTATCGTAATTGTTGATTCACGAGGTTGATATTGTGACTTAGGAATAGTCATCCTCTAAGTCGTCTACCCAATTTAGTCTCACAAATACATCATTAAGAGGGTATGTGAGTCTCTAATTCGGATGCAATTACTTATCTTCCCATTTCATTAACCAAATGGGGCGTTTAGGTATATCTCTATTCTAGCCGCAAATCACACATTTACAATTAGCCTCTAATCAATAAAGATCACGATCCATACTCCTAATGCACTTTTTTTGGACCCTCCGATAGAATTTTCAATTCAATTTGAGACTATAGATTTACTCTAATGATATCTAATCACTAAAGTAGTAAGAGCAAGAACAATAGAACAATCACATGACATGATAAACAATCAAACTAGTGCGAAATTAAGTCATACAATCTTGTTCGTGGCCTCAAACCTAGAAGAAGGGTTTCTTACCCACTCATAATCTCACTTAAAAATCATCAGACAACAATTAAACAAGATAAAACTAAGGGAGATGGAATTACAAATTAAGAACCCTAGTTCTAGCCTCCTTGAGGTGTTGTTTTGCTCCTCCAAGTCGTATGTTGTGTTGTGAATTCGTATGGTATGATTCATTCCTTGTAATTTTGGATATTTACTCCTTTTATAGTTCTTTATGTAGTCCATGTGTATCCCAACACGAAATATGTGCATTGGTAACACTGCCCCTCACTTAAAAGACTTAAAAATTAACTTTTGGACGTCCCGGGAGTTGCCTCGCGTCGTAAGGCCAAAGGCCAGCCTTTGGGGGTGAGGATACCACCCAAAGAAAGTATAATTCAGTGAGGGGTATACCTAGGGGTATCATCACATACCCCATATCCATATTTAGGGGGTGCGGCGCAAGGAACTCCCACAAAGGGGAGGATTCGCTCCGGTTAAGCTCCTATCTTGTCGTAAGCTTGTTCCTTGTTTACCCACTTCTTATGGCTTATTTTTAGGCTTAATTTATCTTCCATGACACCTAAAATGGTCTCCTACAATATCATATAACAATAATTAGTCTACAAAACACAAAAGAGCTCATCAAAGTATACTAGAACAAGCATAGCTCAAGCTAGCATCACTAGTTTCCTCTTCTAAGTTCTATTTGATCGTTTTACCTCTTGACTTGTTTCAAATTCACCTTGAACATCATAAACATGTACTTTAACATACAACTACACATATATACACTTTATACCTCAATAAGCACCTCAATTTGTCCTCAAAACTAAGCTAAATGCGCATAGATAATGACACTTAGGAGTACAAATAGCCTAAAATCAATCACCCATGAAGGGTGTAATGAATTTCAGAAAGAAGCGTAAGTTAAGTCTGATGTACATCAAACCTATTAAGATCCTGAAGCAAGTAGCGTTTGTGGCTTATAGGTTGGTGCTACCTCCTAGTTTGGCGAGAGTTCTCTCGGTATTCCATGCCTCAATGCTGAAGAAGTATCATGGGATAGTGATTACATCATCCATTGGGAATCAAAACTATTGGATAAAGAACTCTCTTATGAAGAGGAACCTATTGCTATACTAGATAGACATGTGAGGAATATGAGAACCAAGGTGATTCCATCTATAAAAGTTTAGTGGGAAACCCGTCCTATTGAAGAGGCTACTTGGGAGACTGAGGCAGACATGCATAAGCGCTATCCAAATTTGTTCGTCGATTCAAGTAATCTTTGTTTTTCCATCTCTTGTTGCTAGTTGTTATTTAGAGATAATTAGTATTTAATTGGTGTCTAATGTAACAACTCAAAGCATCATTATAGTGAGTTGGTGGGTAAAATTATTGCGTAGCCTTTCCAAAAACTAAATTTGTAAAATTCATGGCTAGCCTAGTTTTGAGAGAATTTTTGGTATTGTGTGGTCTAAGGAAATCTGGTATGATTAGTGGGTTGGTTTTGGGATTTGATTTGATTTTATCTTAGATGACGAGTTTAGAAAGTCATAGAAACTTCCAGTGTATAAAACGGGTTAGTAGAACTCCAATTATAGAAATTTTTGTGAAAGGTTTAGTACCTGATGTCAAAACCTAGGGAATGTGTTGTGAAATAGACATATCTAGGACCCAATACTGAGTTAATATCTAAGTACCATTGTATTGTTAGATATGCCACTACAGCGGCGTTACCACGGTGAGGGAGAGGGCCTCCACAGTGGATGGGAAGTTTGGCCTAAGCTCTGCTATAGTGACAAATTCATCACTGCACTAATGATTAGGCAGTTTTAATACATGGAATCCAAGACTTAGAATTTTTCATCCTAAAAGATTCGATTTTCAACCTAAGGCTAAGAAAGGAAGATTTTCTTCATTCCTAAGGATTTTCCAACATTAAGGTAAAGTTTTTCTTCCATTATAACTTGTGATTACTCCATTAAATCCCTAAAATTGTAAGGATTATCGTAATGGTAGAAAGCATGGGTTTAGCCCTAGGTTAGTGAACTGGTGTGAACTGGTTTTTAATGACTTCAATTCACTTATTATTGACTCTAGGTTGTTAGATTTCACTTCCTAGCATAGAATTCATCTTGATAATTATAATATCCTAAAAGTTACTAAGACTCCATTTCAGACTTAGCACAGAAAACCAGACAAAAACTAGAAAAACTCCCCATATAATGACTCAGGCAACGAGTCGTCGTCAGTGCCAATGACTCAATGGGTGAGCCATCCTGAAGGATATCTCAAAAATCCTAAAAGAAGAAGATCCTCGACGTCGTCTATCCCTATGAGTCGTCATGAGTCCCATCCCAAAGAAGTCCAGTGAAAGTTCTGAAGATTGATTTTTCCTTCCAGTGACCACTAGTCCACATAATGACTTATCATCAGTGACGATGAGTCGTTGTGTCCAGTCATCCCCAGACCCCAATAATTCTACCCAGTAGTAATGAGTCTGACAATGAGTCATTGTCAGACATGACGACTCATCCTAACGATTGTGGCAATTGGTACAACAAAATTAATTCTATTTTAATAGAGGTATTTTCATACTTTTCCTATTTCCTAAACCTATACTACATTGTTTTAAGGATATTTAGGAAGGGGTTAAAGGGACTTAAGTGCTCCTTCATTATCATTATCACCCAAACACTCAGAAACAAAAAACAGAAGCGATTATTCTTCTCTTAAGGTAGAAATAGGGTTTTGCCTCAAACTTTGGAATTCTCTAAAGCTTTAGCAAGAATTCACTTCCAAGTATGTGGGGTTTCATCAATGGTACCCTTCCACCCATTGAGTCCCAAACTTAGAGTTTCTCAGTTTCTTTACAGATTAAAGTTAGGATTTTTAGTCAGTTCATGATTTCCTTATGAATTCAGTTCTCTCATGATTCCCATAGCATAATTAAGTATTTTCCATGACTTTGACATCTTGCACCATGTACTATCTTATAAATAGATACTTGGCTTGATTTCACAGTATTTCTATATGAGTTGCTTTTCGGTCATAAAGCTTAGCGCGTTATAAACACACAATACTAGTAAATTATTGATTTTTAGCATGAATGAAATAATTAGCCTCAGTTTATAGCATAACTCTAGTAAATCAGATTATTAGGATACTTTCAGATAAAGCATATTTTGACCCAGTTTTCTATATATCAGTTATTGAGCTAACAACAGAAACAGTATGTGAGTAGTACTTAACCCCAAGTTGGATTGAGGTTCAGCTCACCCAAGTCCCAGAACTATATGCCACCATAGGTTTATATAGTCCACCCAGTTGGACATCAGTTTAGTATTCACACCAACCATGCCATTATACTGTGACAAGGTATATTAAGCCCTTTTAATGGGGTGTATATATATCAGACTCCACATTTAGCTCATGTGGTTTATGTCAATTAATAGGCTCTCCCACAATTACAGATTCAGACTTAGTATTTGTACATGACCCTTAGCTCAGTCAATTTATTTAAAATTATGAATTTACAGACTTATCACTCTTTATCAGTTTATATGCATTTATAATAGGGTCATTGTTATTTAGTTCAACTTATGCATTCATTCTTGCATTCCAGTTTAGTTATCAGTATTTTTCTAGCATGCTTAGTTATTATAGTTGCATACCCACAAGCTCAGTACATTCAAAGTACTAATCACATACTTTATTTTGTGTTGTATCGTCTTATGATATAGCTTCCCGAATCCAGCATCAGGCTTACAGTTAGTACGATCCAGTGGGGAGTCCTCATCCTCCGAGGATAAGACTTCAATATTATTCTATTTTATTGTTCTTTCAGTTTCAGATAGTTAGAGTTAGCTGGGGACTTATCCCAGTAGCTCATCTTTTAGTACAGGATTTCAGAAAGTTAGTTATTTCAGCTAGTCGTTTACTTTCAGACTCAGTTTTATTTTAGTCTAACTCAGATATTTATTTTTAGTTCAGCTAACTTCTGTATTCAGTATTTTATTTATTTTCAATATTCTTAGTAGTATGTCAGACCATGGGTTAGCTTGGGGTCACTTGTGGTTCTAAACATCGCATTACGACCAGGATATAGTATTAGGTCGTCACAGTAATTATGAAATATGGAGAATTCGAAGAGATTAAAGGGTAGAAAATCCTAGAATGATGAGCTAGTATATGTTCATGTGTTAAAATCAATGAGTTTAGGTTTATAATGCCTAGAAGTGGGGAATGATACATTAATTTGTTGTTTGTAGACCAAGAACAAGCAGAAATTGCGAAAAGGGCAAAGCTTTGGCTATATAGTGCATTTAGATAAAGATACGAGGTAGGTTATGGTTTGAAAGTAGTTGTAGACTTGATTTGACTCTTTCCTTATATTTGAGTTACATAATTGTGATTAGCCTTGGGCATGCTTGTAATTGTTAGTTGAGATAATGTTAAAGTTAAGCAAAATGATTAATTTGACAGTTTAAGTGTTGATGAACGAAATATGAATTTGGTTATTGATATTCTTATGTTTTGAGCATTTTGTTGTGGTTTTTGCTTATTTGATGATGTTGGGATCGGGTGTCACGCTGACACAGATTGATATTAGGATCAGGTACCATGCCAGTACAGTACATGAACTAAGCTCGTTCCCTGCAGGTCATGACTAAGGATCCCTACTGACCCTAGTATGTATGTACACCATTTTTTGTATGCATTCGTTGGTTGCATTGCACATATTGTTGGTTATTTATTGTTGTTGGTTGGACTACCTTAGTGTAAATGATTGATATGAATTACTTGAAGGTATTGATATGAAGAGGATAGTCAGTGGTTTATATATTGGTGTGATTATGAATTTGTAGCAATATATTAGTTTGAGAATGAGATATGTCTTGATCGCTTCTTGCTTTTGTTTGATTCATTTATTTGTATAGTGTTCAGTTAAGTTGGTTGATGATGCCTATAGTACATAGTTTTTGTACTGATACTACCTATGCTCTTCTTTTTATTAAGTGTAGAACGTGTTCCATCATTCGAGAATAGACCTCATCTTTAGCTTGGGATCAACAGATTCGATTCACGGTTAAGCACAATGTCCGGAAAACCATTAGATCTTTCTCTTGTTCTTGTCCTTTATTTTGGACAGTGACTTTCTATCTTTGATATTAGTATATGTACTATGATTTTAGACCTTGTTTGATTAGTAATTCTTGTACGGGGATTTTCGGGTCCCAGGTGATGTAATAATTTAGAGATATTTTTGCATTCTTGTTATTTCATTGGTTTTAGAGATATTAGACTGATATTATGTGTTAGATATGTTTTAAGTAAATAAATGGTGGTTTGGAGAAGGACTGTCATGACCCAAATCACAGATCATATGGGCACCTACCTAACTATATCCTATATAGTAGAACTCTTGCTACCCAACTATTCATTTAATGCGGAAGTTAATCATTTTTAAAACCAAAACGACTTATTCATTTAATTCATAAAAATATCTTATCTAATATAATTGATAAGTAAATACAATACGAAAAATAACCAATAGTGAATCCCCAAAACCTAGTCTAAATCGATACAAGAGCACTAGATAAGGAACAGAAAACTCCAAGACCCAACATCCGTGTAACATCGAGAGGACATGAGCTACTGTAGAATGATCAGCGTAGCTGCTATAGAAACCCCAACTGACCTGCACCATGACTATACCCCTAGGCGGAGATATAGTAAATGTAGTATCAGTGCAACCACAAGTACTAGTAGGCATCATCGGTCGACCAGGGTCAAAATAGATAACAGTAATAGCAAATAGGAAGAAGTCATGACATCAAGCAAATTTCGGTTGCTAACTCCCAATTTTACAAGTATTAGCAAATTACCTTTAGCATCTCTATGACCTACTTATCATCTAACATTTTTGTGTATCTTTGTCCTTTAACAATCCATTCTACCATACATCCTTTAACTCTACCTTATCTCATTCTTCGGATTCCTGTAATCCTAACCCACTCCAGACACCCTACGGACTTTACTAAATTAAGACTTCGAGGGAACTGAACGGTCGGCCCGAGTCTGCTCGTTACTTAACTAATACTATGTAACTACAGAATTTACTACAACCAAGACCATTAATAGCAACAACAACCTTGCAAGAAGGGACACTACACTATACACCACATATGTATCGATATACATAAGAGAATAATATTAATGGGAAAAGGGCCAAATTTACCACTCTACTTTGAAAAATTGGCTAAATATACCCTTCATCATAATTTGGTAATCTCTCGATTTTTGCCAAATCCAAATCCGAAGCTGAAGCCGAGCGGAATGAGCGACGACGATGACGGCGCGAGGCTTGTCTTGTTCTTGCCTCACTATCCACATGAAGGGGAGTGTTCCAATATAAACACTAAGAAGTTTCTTTCTCCCACCAATGTGAGAGAGCTTAACTTTCTTAAAGTGAAATTTCACTCTTTCACTTTCCCTCCATTTTCCATTCACAATACACTTAGAACCCAACAATCCCCCACATGAATGGGGAAAGTCTATTTCAACAAAGAATATACGGACAAGGGTATGATCAATAAACAAAGACTAATTGCATTTGGATACGTAAGTTTCCCTTTGAACTTTCCATAGTAAACTTACATCGGATACACTCGGTCAATCGGTAGATGTGATATCTTTGAACCGTCGAACTTTAATGTACACCTAGACAGCACAAGTCACACAACAAGCCTTTTACTATTTATGATTCTCACGGTTTTGTTATTTTCAGCCATGAACACAACCTGGTTTCATGAGAGCTTAGAGAATAGGCCTTTACTACCATTCTCATTGAAGCGGCTTCCACTTCACTCTCACATAGGTGATTCCTAAACATTTCAATCTTATAGATCAAACTATTTGGTCAAATCTGCCAAACTTAGAAACCATTAAAATACTACCACCCATAAGTCTTATCCTTGTTTCCTGAACATTGTCTTCATTATGAGAATAGGTTGAGTTAATTGACAATGTTGAACCGTCAATTTTGTTTGATCTCCTTGAACCTAGCTCTTGGGATCTGCAGTCTGCTAGATAGAGTTACCACTGTGATGACTTTTCCTAAGCCGTAAACCCATTCCCTTCGATGATTTCTCAACTCCCTCTCTAGATAGGCCTTTCATAAGTGGATCCGACACATTATCCTTTGACTTCACATAGTCAATCGTGATAATTCCACTAGAGAGAAGTTCTCTAACGGTATTATGTCTCCGTCTTATATGAAGAGATTTACCGTTATACATCCTTCTCCCTGCCCTACCTATTGCCGCTTGACTATCACAGTGTATGCATACTGGTGCCAATGGTTTAGGCCAATAAGGAATATCTTTCAAGAAATTCCGGAGTCATTCAGCTTCTTCACCAATTTTATCTGATGCGATAAATTCAGACTCCATAGTAGAGCAGGCAATACAAGTCTGTTTGGATGATTTCCAAGAGACTGCTCCTCCACCTAAAGTAAACACATATTCACTCGTGGATTTTACTTCAGTTGATCCGGTAATCCAATTTGCATCACTATATTCTTCAATTACCACTGGATATTTGTTGTAACGCAAAGTAAAGTCTTGAGTATGTTTTAGATACCCCAAAACTCTTTTCATTGCCATCTAATGAATTTGATTGGGATTACTCGTGTACCGACTTACTTTACTAATAGCGCATGCTATAACCGATCGTGTACAATTCATGATATACATCAAACTTCCCAACACTCTTGCATAATCCAATTGTGAATCACTTTCACCTTCATTCTTTTGAAGTGCAAAGTTCATGTCTAATGGAGTCTTGGCAATATTGAAATCCAAATACTTGAACTTGTCAAGTACCTTTTCAATATAATGAGACTGTGATGATGCTAACCCTTGTGGAGTTCTATGAATTCTTATTCCTAAGATCACATCCTCAACTCCAAGGTCTTTCATATCAAACTTGCTCTCAATCATTCGTTTCGTAGTATTTATGTCAGAAATGTCTCTACTAATGATCAACATGTCATTCACATACAAACAAATAATGACTTTGTGATTTGGAGTGTCTTTAATGTAAACACATTTATCACATTCATTTATTTTGAATCCATTTGCCAACATGGTTTGGTCAAACATTGCATGCCACTGTTTGGGTGCTTGTTTTAGTCCATAAAGTGACTTAACAAGTTTGCACACTTTCCTTTCTTTACCAGGAACAACAAAACCCTCGGGTTGTTCCATGTAAATTTCTTCCTCCAATTATCCATTTAAGAATGTTGTTTTCACATCCATTTGATGGATTTCAAGACCATATACCGCAGCTAATGCAACTAACATCCGAATGGACGTTATCCTTGTTACTGGCGAGTATGTGTCAAAATAGTCAAGACCTTCTTTTTATCTGAAGCCTTTCACTACAAGTCTTAACTTGTATTTGTCAATAGTATCATCAGCTTTCATTTTCCTTTTGAAGATCCATTTAGAACCTAAAGGTTTATTTCCTGGAGGAAGATCAACCAACTCCCAAGTATGGTTGCTCAAGATTGAATCAATCTCACTATTGACAGCCTCTTTCCAAAAGGATGAGTCTGTAGACGACATCGCTTCTTTAAACGTTAGAGGTTCATTTTCAAGAAAAAATGTTACAAAATATAATCCGAAGAAAGTCGACGTTCTTTGTCACTTACTACGCCTTGGATTATCTTCATTAAGTATATTCTCCCTTGGTTCATCCCTAGTCGTTTAGACCCTTCACTCGACAATTCATTTCGAGACTTATACGGA
This sequence comes from Capsicum rhomboideum, assembly GCA_031232105.1. Classification (NCBI taxonomy): domain Eukaryota; kingdom Viridiplantae; phylum Streptophyta; class Magnoliopsida; order Solanales; family Solanaceae; genus Capsicum; species Capsicum rhomboideum. The sequence goes on along the minus strand of CP124719.1, from coordinate 109,382,797 downwards.
TAAATGTGTTCAAAGAACTCAGCGTTATCTGATTCAATTACCGTATTATCATGGATATCTGGATGTTTGGATTTATGAACCAAAAATTGACATGATTTACTATTTGTAGTATATCCGATGAAAACACAGTCCACAGTCTTTGGTCCTATTTTCACCCTTTTGGGTATAGGAACTTGGACTTTCGCTATACACCCCCACACTTTGAAATATTTCAAGTTGGGTTTCCTTCCTTTCCATTTCTCATATGGAATAGATTGTGTCTTTCTATGAAGCACTCTATTGAGTATTCGATTAGTTGTAAGGATAGCTTTCCCCCACAAGTTTTACGGTAAACCTGAACTTATAAGTAAGGCATTCATCATTTCCTTCAAGGTTCAATTTTTCCTTTCCGCAATCCCATTTGATTGAGGTGAATACGGGGCCATAGTTTGATGGATAATTCCATTTTTCAAACATATCTCCACAAAAGGAGATTCATATTCTCCACCCCTATCACTTCTTATCATTTTGATCTTTTGTATCCAACTGATTTTCAACTTCAGTTTTATATTGCCTAATTGCATCTATTGCCTCATCCTTACTATTCAGCAAATAGACATAACAAAATCTAGTTCAATCGTCGATAAAAGTTATGAAATACTTTTTCCTACCACGAGATGGTGTCAACTTCATATCACAAATGTCTGTGTGAATTAAGTCTAAGGGATTGGAATTTCTTTCAACAGACTTATACGGATGCTTAGCATACTTAGATTCAACACATGTTTGACACTTTGATTTACTGCACTCAAAGTTAGGCAAAACTTCTAAGTTAATTAGTTTTTGCAAAGTTTTATAATTGACATGTCCTAAACGTTCATGCCATAAATCATTTGACTCAAGTAAGTAAGAAGAACCAGAACTTTTATTCATATTAATATTCATTACATTGATCTTAAAAAGGCCCTCGGTGAGGTAACCTTTGCCTACATACACTTCATTCTTACTAATTACAACTTTGTCGGAAACAAATACACATTTAAACCCATTCTTAGTCAGAAGTGAAGTAGAAACCAAGTTCTTTCGCAACTCCGGAACATAAAGAACATTGTTTAGTGTCACCACCTTGCCTGATGTCATTTTCAAGCAAACCTTGCCAGTTCCTTCAACCTTTGCCGTAGCGGAGTTAGCCATAAATATCTTCTCATCATCTTGAGCTGGATCAAATGATGCAAATAATTCTTAGTTGGCACACACGTGACCGGTGGCACCTAAATCAATCCACCACTCTCTAGGATTTCTAACAAGATTGCATTCCGAGAGCATAGCACACATATTGTCCATTTCTTGTTTGGATTCAGCCATGTTTGCTTGGTCCTTTTTCTTGCCCTTCTTCAGCGCTCAACAATCAGCAGACTTGTGGCCAACTTTGCCACAATTAAAGCAATTTCCTTTGAATTTCTTCTTAGGAGGATTTCCTTGTTGTGCTTGTGCTTTCTTTCTCTTCTTAGATTTGTTGGGATCATCTTCCACAATATTTGCTCCATTTATTGTAGAGTTCCCAAGAGACCTCTTCTCAGCTGCCTTATTGTCTTCTTCAATCCTCAACCTCACAATGAGGTCTTCAACTGACATCTCTTTACGCTTATGCTTTGAATAGTTTTCAAAGTCCTTCCACAAAGGTGGTAACTTCTCGATTATCTCAGCTACTTGAAAAGCATCGTTCACAATCAAACCTACAAAGAAGGTTGAGTGAACATTAATAACATTCTTAAAATTTTTAACAAAGGCATTATCTAAAATTATACCTTCTGCAAGGAGGTCGTGAATAATGACTTGCAACTCTTGGACTTGGGTAACTACAGCTTTGCTATCTACCATCTTAAAGTCCAAAAATTTGGCAACAATGAATTTCTTCATCCCAGCATCCTCTGTCTTGTACTTCTTTTCCAAAGCATCCCAGAGGTCCTTTGAGGTCTTCATCATGCTATACACATTGTATAGGTCGTCTTGTAGGCCACTCAATATGTAATTCTTACATAAAAAAAATTAAGTGCTTCCAAGCTTCAATTACTACAAAGCGATCCTTTTTCGGAGTATCTTCCGGCAATTCAGGAATGTTTTCTGTGATGAACTTTTGTAGGAATGTTTTCTGTGATGAACTTTTGCAGACTCAAAGTAGTAAGATAAAAGAACATCTTCTGCTGCCAACGTTTGAAATCCACACCAGAAAATTTTCCTGGTTTTTCTGTCGGTATCATGGCATGAACAGCATTCATACGACTTGAAGTAGCAATGTTTGTTGCTGCAACATTCGTCGTTCCATCATTGACTTGAATTTCATTAGTCATGTTGCTGTCACAAAGAGACAACTAATTTAGTAGCTTAAATACTAGCAATAAAGTTTAAAACTTTAAACAACTTGTTTCTAGTTTAACGACGAAGTTTTTATATTCTTCAAATCGTCAACCGAAAGATCTTTGACTAGTGATGAAGGTTTTATATCTTCAAATCACTATCAAGTTCAGACAGAGTAGAAACCAAATGGTTTTAATCTCCAGAAATCAAAAATACAGATTATATTAAATTCCTTAAGATTGTTGTTTCTGGGTATAACTATCTGTATTTAAATAACAAGAACTTCAACTTTAAGTTCAAGAACTAGTTCAAGAATAGCCAATTAAGTTCAACAACTTCAAACACAAGTTCAACAATAGTGAACTATCAAAATGAAGTTTCTACTATTTTCTGAAAAAATAGCAAAACCATAAGAAAGGAGATGAAACAGAAATGTAAAATCAAGTCCACCGAATTCACGGTGTGTCCTTAAGGAATTTATTCCCCTCAAGTACCTGAGGTTATGGAATCTTTCCTCCCAGGATAAAATGATTCACTTCAGTAGAATAGTGGTACCTCAAATTCTACCGAACTTCGAATGCACTCAATGATTTGAAGATCACACTTGAGTTTTTTCAAGAAGAAGAAGATGTTTTTCTTTCACAAATTTCATGCCAAAACCTGAGGAATAAGTCAGGTATTTATAGCCAAAAAGTGGTGCTTCAGAAGAGAATCAAAGGCTCATGAGAAGCAACTTTTTTGGAACGACGTGACCACCTGCGCCCGCAGGTGGCTATTTTGTCGAAACCAGTATTGGCTGCTTTGGCCTGCACTGGCACCTGAGCCCGCAGGTCTCCAGGTGCACGCGCAGGTCGAGTATCTGTTCCAAAACAGTGTGTCGTTTGCCTCGAAGGGTCGCGTCCCTTCGAGGTGCGTTGTGACATGAGTCCGCACCTACCATGTGCGTCCGCAAATGGAGAAGAATCATTTCTTATCAGATTTTTGGATTAACATATCACTATTTTTCAAGCTTTAAATGAATTTTGTCCAAAAAGATAATCTCTCGATCATTTGCCAAAGCCGAAGCCGAGCGAGCGACGACGACAACGGCACGAGGCTTGTCTTATTCTTGTCTCACTATCCACATGAAGGGGAGTGTTCCAATATAATCACTAAGAAGTTTCTTTCTCCCACCAATGTGGGAGAGCTTAACTTTCTTAAAGTGAAATTTCACTCTTTCACTTTCCCTCCATTTTTCTTCTCTCCATTTTCCATTCACAATACACTTAGAACCCAACAAATGGTTCGTGACATTGTTGAGTATGTCAAGGTACTCAACAATGTCATGAACAAATTCACGGTTAACCGCACATGTCCTATGTAAATAAGCAGAGCCGGGATTTAAAGTTTGAGGGTTCTAAATTTTAATACAGGACAACGACCTCAAGTTAATATATATAATCAACAAATTATTGAACGAGTAACAATATTCCATATATATTCAAAAAAAAAAAATGAACCACTTAAACACTAATATATTATTTTTTTTGCATTTTCTAATTATTAATTTTATGTTTTTATTTCTTTTTGAAAATCTGCATATATAGCTAAAGAGAAAAACATATATTGCAAATTGCAGGTCTTATGCTTCCTACATTTTATTTTATTTTTTTTGACTTTTTAAATTGTTAAACTTATGTTAAAAAACAACTGCATATATAGAAGAAAATTCACTTTTAAGAAAAAGATAGGAGAAAGAGGAAAATGTGTACTTGAGGAAAAAGTTGCAGGCAGTAGGATTTTAGCCCAAAAAAATGGAAAAATATCCAAACATCTGAGTTCGAAAACTACAATCTAGACGCAGACAACCTTCCCACCCTCTACTTAGCCACTGTGCCGTTGCATCACTTTTGTTAGGGAGTTCACAAGTTAATATTTATATATATTTATTGTATTTTTTTAATATAAATACATATTCTGCGTAAAAGTTATTGGGTTCGACCAAACCCCCGTATTCTAATATAGCTCAGCCCGTGCCTATGTTCAGAGATTGATTACACACAAACAAATAGCAGTAAATTAATAGCCACATGCGCCCAATGTCTGATTAATTCAAAGTTCATCTTGGCAAACTATTAGTTACGTTACGTTACGTTGCACACAAATATCAAATATCTTTTTCTAAAGAAAACTCTTTATCAATAATCATTTCTTGAATATCTAAGTTTGGGTAGTAAACAACTGGGGATATTTTTAGGTCATTAAATATTTGGCTCACTGGAAAGTCACTTTCGCATATTACCTGATTTGTATGGCTATTGATTTGGTAATGGCTTTTTCTAAGTATAATTGAGAGTATTAATTATAAGGTGATTGCCAGCAAGGGCATGGTTGAGTGGTGGGTCTCCCACATGTGAGACCAGGGATCGAATTCAGCCTCTGTCTGCCACTCAACCCATGAGTTCGTCGCATGGGGCTTGCCTAGTGCTATTCACATCTCGTATGGTTTATGAAGGTTACCGCAAAGTGCTCACTCGAAGGGCAGAGGTTGTGGATTTTCCTGGGGTTTCCAAAAAAAAAAAAAAAGAAGTGATTAAAATTATTGACAAAATAATAAGTTTAATGGTCATTTGAAAAAATAATTACTCCAACGTATCATGTATTTGCATGCCAAAGCTAATAGTAATAGGTAAAAGTAAAGAGTTCTTTTTCTTTCATCCCTACCTCAGGTCGCGATCAACTTGCGGATTAATGGTTGAGGGAGAATATTTTATTCATAAACTCAAATAATTTTCGATAATTTCTTACAGTAGAAAATAGCTAACATATATGTATCTATAATAGTGTAAAATCTAATTTTGAGCGTTTATGCTTCAAAGTATGTTTTGGGACTTTGTACAAGACTACAGTCTACAGGTTAACATATCATTTGAGATGGGGTGCGAGGGGCTCGATCGGATCATGACTTTCGCCTTTCGGCACCTTTACGCTAGTTAGGAGTAATGCATATGTTTGTTGGTGCAGCCTTCACTGCAATCATGTAGGCTGCACCACGATCGCAAAGAAGTTCATGCCAAGGCAAACACAATCACACTCAGGGTGATGCAATCGTGTAGAAGGAATTTCGGAGTTGATCGTGGTCAAGCTTCAGCGTGATTGCACATGCTAGTAGGGATGACAAACGACGTGGGACGGTGCGGGATAAACCCACAAAGACTCCAATCTGTCTTGCCCCGGGTAGCAAAAACTTATGTTTTCAACCCGTTCCTCTCGAATATGTCTTTTTAAATTTTTCCTTTTTTAGTTGAGTTGATACTAAAAATGAAATTCATAAAATTCTTTTTTATTTTTTCGCTAAGTAATATAAATTTAGCATTAATTTGATTATATATACACTAAATTCTAAATCTTTCATAATGCTCCCACAGAACTACTATTTAGGAATTAATTATCTCATCCTATGATGTTCCAGTCAATAATCAGAAAAACTCGACTATAAACATAATTAAATGGTCTCACCATACCAAGGAATAAAAGCTCAACTTTGGCTATGAGGTTTTTCTATTTTAGCAGTCTCTGCTGGGCCAATAGCTGAAACGAATTATCTAAATGAATAGCTTTTCAAGATAATCACTAGTAACTGATATTAAAATGGGTAAATTACATAATTCCCCAAATATAAGAACTATTAATATACAAAATCTCATATCTTTTACACAATTACATAAAATTCCATATTTTAGGGATTAAGGCTAATCAATACTTGATACAAATCAGGCCTCATACCCCACCACAAAACACTCCTAGATTTTTGCCCAAAATCTATCTTCTCACAATTTCAAAATTTATCTCTCCAAAAATACGATTTTCTTTCACGATTTTTTTTAAAAAATTTATCTCACACAGATACACACCCTCGCATATTTTCTTTCCTTTTTTTCTTTTTTCTAGATGTAATTTCAACTTAAAGATGGCGATATTTTTTCATATTAATCACTATTGATCAACAATTTTAAAAAAGTCATCATTGATTAGAAATACAGAAGCATAGATTGGAGAAATTGTTTCCGACATCGGACGATGGTAAGAACGATTGTTAGAACTCGGTTGAGTGGATACGATCATAGGACTACTAGGGCATTAACTTGCAAGAACTGAGATTACAGACATGTAAATGACGAAAGAGAAGGAAGAAGGGGAGATGCAAAATAACCCCCAAAATCAGGTACAAAACCATGATTATTTTCATTTGATACATATGAATTTTATTTAATTCTTTGATACATTTTGTATGTGCACAACTGATGATACATTATTTTGATACATTTTAACCTGTGAGAAATAGTACGTGTAACACTGATATATAATGTTGATACATATTGTATATGTATCAATAATTCTTTATATTCACTACTCTAGATACATTTGTCTTCATACAATGAAAATATGTATCAAAAACTATAGAATATGTATGATTCATATCAGAATCTATCTTTATTTTTTGTGTACAAGCTTCATTATTTACTTTGATATATATATATAAGTCAAGTTGATACATATATTGTTTAATTTTACAGAAGACTAAGTTGGTGGTCAAAAAACAACCTTCCCATAATTAGAGGTATAGTAGCATACATAATCTCCAGATCGTCTCAAAACTCAATGAAGTTCTCAAAGAAGAAGGGATTACAATATCAGTCATACGTGTTTGGTAACAATGTTTGAAATGTTAAAGAAAAAAAATGAAAAGATTGATAGAGATGGAAGAAATTGAGCCAAATTATTTTAGAAATGGAAGAAATTGAGCTAATCGATATGATCTGATGGAAAGTTTTTTGAATTTTTCTTCTGTTTTAGAGATTTCAGAGATTCTCTCCCAAAATCGTTTCGCGTGATTTACTCCCATTAATAAATGTGATTTATGTTATTTTCTTATTTAAGTTACTGATTAGTTAGAAATGTATCAAAAATTACATGTATCAAGGCAAATATAATGTATCAAAAAATGTCTTTTATGGAATTATATGTAAAGTTATGGTAAAAATTGTTATTAGCTCCTTACTTATGGAATTTTTGTAAGTTACCCTAAAATAACACAATTTTATAAGAAATTTTCACCCGCGTAGAGCTTCTTTTTTTTAAGTTTTTGTGTGAAAATACTACTATTTTTTCTTTTTTCACTAATTTAATCAAAATATTTGAGGGATAGTCACTTAACATCTTTAAGTGAAAAATTTCAATGAAAAAATAGTGAAGTAATTTTTTATTAGTGAACCCGCTCCGAATGCATACTAAATTCTTTAAAAAAAAGTTTTAACCTGCTTCTTTTAATGCCGCTACCTCATAAAGCCAAATTCGCCTTGCCATCTTCTACTTCTAAGCAATTAGAAGAGCGCGGAAAAAGAACACCCCCCTCTCCTGTCATTCCTACAGGCTAAGCCACGATCACCAGGAGTACAATCCTGCTAGTGCTGCCGACTATTGTAACGTACTATGGCACTTGATTACAATTTCAGTGTCTTTATCGAAACATAAAAGAATGTCAAACTCAAGCAATCTTTGATTTAAGCAAGGAAGTGATTTATGGAAAAAAAATCTTTTAATTTGTCACTATAAAGTGGAGAAAAGATAAATTTTAGGCAAGAAAAAAAAAAGAGAGAGAGAGAAAAAACAGTAAACATCAGAAAGTTGTTGTTTAGTGTAAGCCTGGCAACGGACCGGTTTCGGATCTACCAGATCGGGTTTTATCGTTACCGGATCTGTTCCGGTCCTCTTCAAACCAGGACTCGTACCAAAACCGGGTCTATCGGTACCAGGTCTACCAAAATTTTTGGCGGTTCCGACTCGATCCATTGGTAACCGGTGTGGAACCGGATCAGAGTCCGGTCCATCGGGTCTACCAAATTTTTTGTTTTTTTAAAAAAAAAATTATATAACTTATAAAAAAAAAAAAAAAAAAAAAAGTTCTAAAAACAGTTTTTAAAACTAAAACTAAGTTATAAACTTTTTCAATCTTTTTTTCAAACTTTTAATTTAGATTAAATTTATAGTTTTAACAAAATTTTAACTAATTAATTAATTTATAAAATTTATTGCATTAAATAAAAGACAAACTTTAAAATAAAACTAAGGCTAATAGCCTATATATTTATTCAAATCTCAGACATTGTACATGTATTACAAATACTAGAAGAGAATCTAATCTACGCAGCCACCTTCTAGGAAGGGTTCTGTTTGAATTAGATCTCTAATATCTTACTAATATCTATAACGTCCAAAATATTCATGTTGTAATTTAGCTATTTCGTCGGTGGACATATTTTTCGGAATCGGTCTTCGTCCTTGTTCATCCACTGCTTCCATTCCATCATCACTGTCTTCCTCAAATACTTCATCTATTTCATCTTCGATTTATGCCGTTAATTTTGGGAGCCCAAAATTTCTTCGTTCGGCATTGATCCAATCTCTAAATAAAACTGAAATCTTCAAACTATCCTTTGCTATTGAATATCGATGATCTCTAATAATAAATCTTCTCGAGCTAAACGCTTGCTCCGAAGCAACTGAAGAGGCCTGACTTGCTAGCACATCTCGAACCACCTTTGAAAGCCTTGAAAATTGTCTGACACGGGTCTTCCACCACGCTAAAAGTTGTTGTGTCCATTCGCATCTCTAATATTACCCCGATCCTGAGAAAGATATGAATCAAAATCATTACTGCTAGAACATTGAAGACCAAGTTCTTCACCCATTTCATCATCTAAATCATCATATCTAGGCCTAGATGAAGAAGGTTCGGTCGACGGAATATTTTGTTCCATAATTTGATACATGTTATACAAGCTCCTAGCGTTAGGAACTATATTAGTACAACAAGTTTCAACCGATGGCTCTTCATTAGGACCAATTTTTAAATTTCTATAAAATTTTTGAATCATCATCATTACACCAATTTCTTTGTAAAATGGGTTGAATAAAGCAGCGGTCAAATAAATTTGTGGAATAGGAAAAAAATATTTTTAAAATTTTTCCATCATAGCTAAAATAGACTCTTTGAACAAAGGAATTTTTTTATATTCAGCAAGTAGTTTAGAAACAGTAGTAATATGTACTAAACAGAAGAAATGGTTGGAATATATATAGCAGATACGGTATGTATAGCTTGATAAAAAAAAAATTTAAAAATTTACAAAGTTCTTTTATTTCATCCCAATCATCATCACATAGTCTTAAATCAGGATTCGTATTTTGAGCATTATAAACTAACTTTATAGGTTCACGATAATCATAAGAAACAATAAGCATTTCATATAAAGAACTCCATCTAGTACAGACTTCTTTTGGAACTTTTCTATATGAAATTTCTAATTCTACACAACGACGTTTAAAATCATCTGATATACTCTTTTTTTTTATTTTTAAAAATAAAGCTACAAGCAATTCGAACTTTATAACAACTATTTTCAAACAATTGCACGCCGTCTTGTACTATCAAATTTAAAATATGTGCAGTACATTTAACATGAAAATAATCTTCATCTATTGGACAAAGTCTAGTTTTTAAAGTATCAATAGATTTCGTATTGTTAGAAGCATTATCTAATGTGCATGACATGATTTTATCAATAAGTTGAAAATATTTCAAACTATCTGCCATTGTAGTCCCTATATAGAAACCGATTTTAGCCTCATCAACATATTTATAATCAATAATTCTTTTAAACATGTTCCAATGGTGATCAATCCGATGAGCCGTAATAGTAAAATAATCATTACCTAATATACTACGACCCATATCAGAAGTAATAGATATTTTACCATCAAATTTTTTAAATAAGCAACGAAGAAAATGACAATGTTCAGCTTGATATTTAAAAATATCACTTTTGATTGTATTTCGTGAAAAACCTTTAAAAGATGGATTATAAACTCGTTGAATATAATGAATAAAATCGAGGTGTGAAGCAAAACTAAAAAACAAACCCATCACATCAACCATTTTTGCTAATTCTTCTCTATCTACATTTTCACTATATGTCGATGGTGAGCACGGGCCAGCCGGGTTAGACATGTTTAAACGAGTCTAAACCATATTACCTCCTACAGATTCTTTCGGAAATGGTGCACCATTTTTTTTGGCCTTAACCTCCTGTTCTAGACGAATAAATTCTTTACTACATTTTCTCAAATACTTACTTAGCAATCCTGTCCCGCCATTATTTCCCCCAGTCAACTGTTTCATAACTTTGTGGCATCTATTGCAATTAGCGGTATTTTTTTCCCTATCATGCACCATAAATTTTCAAACTATAGACCTTTTAGGACGTTCGGTCCCTTTGGCCCTAGTAAATTCCAGCAAAACTTCATCATCTTGTTTCGGTAATTCCCTAACCAGATTAGTAGGGGTAGGGGTCTCACCTAACTCTTGCTCTTCTATTTCATCTTCTTCCAGTAATTCTTCATCACAAATATCATAACGTCTACTTAGGGTCTCATGGTCTAATTGTGCACCGGGGTGAATATCGTAACCATTTGGTTGTGATAAAGAAGTTTCATTAACATCATTTAAAAATCTAGAAGGTAATGAAGTAGTAGCACTATTTTTTTTTACCCTTACGAAAAATCGTACGAAGTATCGATGTTTTATCACTACTTTTTTTACCGGCGTCCATAATTAAATTTAAATATAACTAAAATATTAAAAAGAAACAATATAAATATTATAACAAAAAAATAATGAAAGTAAACAAATATAGATATTTAGAAACAAAAATATGTAAACAAATAGAGAGATTAAAGTTGGAACGAATGTACCGAACGTCTGCGTAAAAGCAGGCGTATACCAAATGTCAAAAATCAAAATTGAAAGATGATAATTGAAGCTTGCAATATCTACAAAAAATCTCCAACTCCAATTAGCTAATACCACAATTATAGAATATTAAGAGAATAATAAAGAGATTTTTAGGGAATAATAAAGAGATTATATGAAGATTTGTGAGAAAAATAATGGATGTATGGGAATATTTATAGTGAAAAATGGTTAAGGGGGGTAGAGGGGTGTTTTGGGAGGGTAGATAGGCAAAATAGCCGTTGGTGGCCCCTCCAACGGCTATTTTAAAAAAAAAAAAATCAAAAATTCGACCTTTAATCGGACTGGGACCGGATCGGAACCGATACCGAGTCAACCGGTGCAAAATGGATGTTCCGCACCAGGACCGGATACCAAAACGCCAAGTCCCAGACATTAACAAGTCTAATGGTATCGGGCCAGACTGTTATTGGGTCCATTACCTGAATCAGACCGGAACGGGTCAGACCCGATCCGTTGACAGGCTTAGTTTAGTGATAGTGATATGCACTTGCCAGACTCTCCATTAGGCTAATTAGAACTCCACTTTCGAAACGCTTCCAACTTTTGAGTGTGACTAATTGTCTGTTTGTAAGAAAGTATCTAAGATTATTTAATTATGACATGAAATCATATGCCCATTGCTTTTTGGACTATATGCATTTTCTTTATACTTCTGTTAGATACGATAAGAAAATGAAAAGATAAGATATGCGATACATAATGATTATAAAGTAAAGAAAAGATGATATATTATATTCAAAGACTGACGAAATCTACTAGAAATGGTAAGATATTTTATGTTAGATGATATTTTCTCTGTTGATTGCTTGCTCAAGATATAAAGTAAAGATTAGAAAACGATATTTTTGGTTTGAAATTAACAAGAGCACGTTTAAGCTTACAACTTATAATTAAAGTGTACGTGTAAAACTTTATCCAAAAAAAGAAGATAAAATTTGTCTTATATATAGTCGATCTCGATCTCGATCTCATGAGTTAAAACCCCACAAGTTCATGCATAATAATTCATGCAGCTTGATAGTTGTAAGTTGGCCTGGAAACAAAAAATATAGCAACAAAAAACAGTGATTTCAACTTTTCGTAGATGCTACTCTTTTGTATAATACTCTCTCTGTCAGTGATATTTTTCGTTTTTCAAAATTCAAACTAGGTAGATTTTAATCACATTTTAAAATGTATTTTTTATTGTATTAACATAAGAAGATTTATAAGTTATAGTACTTTTTGTATAGTCTTTGAATATTTTAATTTTAAGATTGAATTGATACAATTTAATTTAGCTTTTAAGATTAATCAAATTAATTCTCAAAAAGCAAAAAATGTCACATAAACTAAGACAAGGAAGTATGAGTTTGTGAGCATCAAAAGGAAAATTTTATTTTTCAAACATATTCCAGCATAGCCCTTTGGCATATGATGGTTATAGTATTTTAACAAATAAATATAAGATATAATAAAACAGAGAAATGCTGTCATTTGACTCATTCTTTCTTCTTTTCTTCTTATTCTTCTCATTGTTTTTCTGGATGCACTAATAATTAATTCCTATTTCTGTCTTTATTTATCAGAATGCTCTGTTTTGGGGTTTTCTTTTTGAGGGCAATTGATTAGGAAACTTAACTTCTGTTTATCTATAGCTTTTAGTAGTTGCTTAAATTTTAGCGACTTGTAATGTTTAAATAGAACTCGATATTAGTAGGCACAGCAGTTGACTGGATAGCTAGGGGTAAAGCACTGTTTCGATGCTTGCCGCAAGAGTGGTACTGTTTGATGTGCTTAAATTCATTAAGATTTTTATTAATCTTAGAATTAGTCTCTACAGGTTTCTTTAGTTGCTTTGATGTAACACTTGAATGTGACTTTTGTACTAATTGGTGAATCTCTTTATGCCATGTTGAAACAACTTGTCCAGTTCTATCCAACGTGCAGAACCATATTATTCCCAAATAAGGGATGGATCATTTTCTATCTTACTGTTTTCGGATTGCATAAAATATATATCTAAACGCAGAGAGCAGTATCTGTGTATTTTTTTAGCCGATACATCGTCCGATAATCACTAATCCAATATCAAATCAACCGATATCTTATCAGTCGTCTAGCAAATTAATATATTTAAAAGCGAAAAAACTGATAATTTGAAACGTTAAGTGTCACTATCCGCCTGATAAGCAACTCAAGCCAACATAAAGATAATCGGATTTATTGGATCATTTATATCTGATCAGTGGTGGAGCCAACATTTTCACTAAGGGGTACCAAAATATGAATAAGTAAACACACTAAGAAGCCGAAGGGGGTTCAAACTCTGTTGTATAAAGGGCAGCCGGTGCACTAAAGCTCCCGCTATGTACGGAGATCTGGGAAGCGCCAGACCACAATCAACATCTAATATATATAACATAAAAATTAATTTTAATCATGTATAATTTATAAACAACGTAATTTTCCATCAAGAAGGGTTCATCAACCCTACCTCGCTCCGCCCTTGTTAATCCGACCTCAATATTCAGGATTGAGGCAAAATTGATGCCTTCATATTTTTATTCTTAATGTTCTTATTCATCTACACCAGATGTGCTCGCCAACCCTTTATCAAGTTACCAGACTCGTCAAATTAGGAGAGGAGGCCTGCATATGAGTACCTATCCCTTACGAGAATTGCAATCTTTGAATGAAAAGAACCAAAAAGACATTCTTTCATATACTATAGCCCCAAGGATAGAAGTAGCTCTTTTCATCGAGATAAATTCCAATCTGATTAAATGAATAAGTAATACTAATCGTTTGAGGAACTACTATGTATATATAATCCATTATACTTGTGAATTTACATAATTGATTTGTTAGAAGATCATTTACCAGACGTTTTTAGTATGTAACCAGTATAAGTAATTAATAACTACTTTTTTAGTGCCAGATTTATTTGGCAACGAGATACTATGCAGAATAAAGTTGTTAGGTGAGTCACATATTGCGCCTTGGTTGGCACGGTCAGGGCCTTTCTCGTTGGGCGAGCGCATCCGATTCGTCAGTCCTTTCTTATTCTTAAACCACTTACCGTTCAGTTGCTGAAAGATTGAGATCAGGCTTTCTAAATGAGATTGAGTTCCATGAATATGCAGGCTACAAAGATGTTATATGCTGCTATTCTATCTATTTGTGCATCAAGTTCGAAGAAGATCTCAATTTATAATGAAGAAATGATAGTAGCTCTATGTTTTATAGGCTTTATCATATTCAGTCGGAAGAGTTCAGGTAATACTTTCAAAGTGACTCTTGACAGTATATACGACTTTCATCGAATACAGCTTTCCGCAAAATTCTATATGTATCTATGAGATCTAGTATGGAATTCTGTTTACTCACTTTAAATTATCGTGTTGGGTGAATTGTGACCTCGTACGATTGTGTCAAGTGAGCAACAGTCATGTGCCTCTAGTGAGTTAGAGACAGAGTTCGAAAAGGTCAAATCTTTGATGATTCCATCATCTATGATTGAGTTGCGAAAAACAACCCCTTTCCAAAACATTAACATAGGTCCTCAGGCAGACATCGAAAAGGGGTGAAAATAGTCTATTTACCTTTACAATCTCTTCAAAATCTGCTCTTTGATCAGTGATTCACCGGCCACCAGATCCATGACTCCCACCCTATTCTCAAACCTGGTGGCTCGAGCATATTGATCTGGATCCTGGGAACAGGTCTTAGAGAAGTAGATGACTCGAGTACTTTTTCTTATCATACACCCTTATGAATGTAAATAACAAAAAGGCTCGTTGGGAAGAAAGATTATGTGCCACCTGTAGAGCACATATAAGGCACAGTCGGGTTGCTGACGCAGCGGATCACTCTCTTAGAGAGAGAGAGGTGATAGGTCATTCCCTCCCTATCCGTCTCTTGATCCCTCATTCCACTAATCCGTTGTTACTGATTCATTCAAGGCATAGACTCCATTTCTTTGTTTTATTAGCGAAGTCAAGTTTTATTTAAATTAGTTAATAATTAATCATTTTGACTGACTATTTTTACGTAAATGATAAGCAGAAAAGCGGTAGAAACTAGAATAAATAGTGCAGTAGCAAGAAATGCAAGAATATTTACTTCCATAATCTCATCGGGTTTTTTCTTAGAAATAACTCGGGATTTAATTCCATAGAGATGATAAATCTTTGACCTGTAAATTCAATGAATGGATATTACCTCTCGATGATCTTGAATCAAATCAATATCATGAATAACAATATCTGAACTATCAGATCAATTCGTCGTCGAGAATTGAATAGTAAAAATAGGAAGTTCTTTTATCCATACCGCCCCAAACTTGGATTCCTGACCCAATCCAACCAAAATTCCTTTATTTATCATTTTTTATCATTTGTTCTTTTTTTCTCTCTAATCTATCTAGTTCCTTCTTGTACAATCATCTGATGAAGTCTCATCAAATAGCTCTTCCACTTTCGATGGTCGCTTGGGTCTTTCATTTGGCCCCTATTGGGGCACCCTGTGGGCCAATGCGTATAAGTTTGGTTTTGGTTATCATTATTTGACTAATTTATATAACTAAATAGTACTTCCTCCGTCCAACAGGCAACAATAGTTGTTCACTATTGACTTGGCACACAAGTTAAAGAAACAATATATAATATGGGTAATTTTACTATATTACCCTTTGAATATAATAAATTTAATGCATTGGGAAATGCATTGAGTGATAAATAGTATTAAATAGCAAGGATAAAATGGGTAAAAAAAAAAAAAAAGAGGGGGGGTGGGTGGGGGTGGAGGGGGTTAATTATCCATTGGTTTTTCAAACTGAACAAGTATTGTTGGACATCTATTTTTAGTATAGCGGACAAGTCTTATTGGACAGAGGGAGTACTGAGTATTAAGCTATTACACCATTTTTTTTAAACTAAAAGTTTCCAGTAGTCACTAGTTTTTAATTCTTAATATTAAAAATGGTATGGGGTATTCGTCAACGTTTTGTAGGGGTATTCAATGCTGATAGACCACGCCCAATGTCCCCGTCCATCCCCGTCTGCTGATAGATCTCCGCCTAGCGTCTCCCCTCCCACGCTGCCATCTTGACTCTTGAAAGTGGATAACACTTTGGAACTGATGCAATTCTGAGTGAGATTCAAACT
This sequence comes from Capsicum rhomboideum, assembly GCA_031232105.1. Taxonomy (NCBI): domain Eukaryota; kingdom Viridiplantae; phylum Streptophyta; class Magnoliopsida; order Solanales; family Solanaceae; genus Capsicum; species Capsicum rhomboideum. Next base: position 109,366,459 of record CP124719.1, on the reverse strand, counting down.
ATTTTCCCAGTAGTCAGGTTGATCATCCCTTTTTATATTATTATTGTCATTATTACATAAACATACAACCCACTACTTCAAAATTTCACGTGAAATGCAAATATAAAACAATACTCTTAGGTCCTTAGCCAAACAAAGATTTAGTTTAGCATTGAAATAACAGGCTTGATACCAACTTCTAGCCTCTAGGTATATTCACGTCAAAATGTTTAAGAGACCCAGCTTAACCAAAGCTTAGAGTGTTGAACACAAACAATATCAGCATATGCTAATGCGTATCTGCTATTTGGGGACAACTGATGCCAGCAATAAAAAGTTTTTTGGGTGATTATCCAAGAATTTGTACAAAGAAACTGCGCAACTAATGAAGCTACATAGCTAATACAGTTTTTGTGTTTTACATAGCACAGGTTGTATAGTACATCAAGATTGCTACAAAGCATGTCTTCCAGCAAGCATTTGGGCAGGACTCAGGACTTAAATCATTAACTCTGCACTCAATGCTGTCCGGTCTCTTGAGGTGCAGTTGTAGCAAACACATGAATATCATACAAGACGAGCCACGAAGGGGGACCCGAGCAATGGAGATCACGCCTATATTCTGTGACTGCAGATCGTCACTTTGGTAAAAGTTACATGCAAACTTTAAGTTTTGTCAAACAGACACCTCCGGATTGTCATGGCGAATTCACCAACTTTTCTAGGGTGCAGGAATGTTGCACATAGACCAAGACATACAGCAAAACCAGTGATTAAAAAAACAAGAGTACGAGACGTCAAAACTGTCTTTCTAACCAAGAAGCCACAGGACTTCCCTGATTGCTCCTCCTTCACTCTCAATGCCAACTCTGCATCCAAAAGCGGGACCGTAGAAGTTCTCTCCCAATAAGTCGAACCAAACTCTATGTTGGGCTTATCTGGTACCTCTCTGTCCTGCAAATTAGGAAGCCACAGATATAGTTAATTAGCATCAGGTATGAGTCATCACCCTTTGAAAACATGGCTTCGCATAGTAAAAATATGAAATGAGCAGCTACAAGATATTCTGAAGGTAAAAAGTAACTCAAATGCTCCCTAATCAAATTTGTAACGTAAAACATATTAATGACCATCATTATGTACCATAAGTGCATAGATTGTGTCGTTAAAAGCGAAAAGCACCAAGTTAACAACACCAAGCATATATAAATGCTACAGTGATTGAATTGCAATTAAAAAAATTAATTTCAGCATCCAACGTATCTAATATACAAAAATACCGATATTAATCGAACTCCTCAAAGTTTGAGATTCAACGAACCAATTATTTTTAGTTGGGATCCCTTTGCGCGTCAGCATTTGAAGCACACGGCTTCACCCATGAAGCAATAATGTCTTTGCTTCCCTTCAAGCAACCAATCGAACTTTAACCAAGTCAAGCTCATTTTAGATGGGCTAGGTGCTTGGTCATGTTCAAGCCTAGCGAACAAGAAGTTTGATTTGGCTTCACTGCCAAGACACATCTTTATGTACAACAGTTTAATTTATTTGCAGCTTATTCACCAGCATAAATAAATGTAAAAGATTATTCTAACTCAATGCATTTAATTTGAAGCCAATACGGCAGAGCTCAATTCTGCAACATGCTCTGAAATAATATGGCAATGTTGAAAGGAGATCGTCACCTGATTGATAACTGGAAAAACAGATTGCATATGATTTTGGAATATTTGACTAGAAGTATTTGCCGCCTTCATAATTTGTCCCGAATCACCCGCAAAATATTCCTTTGGATGCAATCTTTCCTTGAGCAGATTACTTTTCTCGTGAATATTCCTCTGAACAAGCCTCATGTCAGCATCAGTGATGCCAGCTAACATGTTTCTCTTCACCATATTTTCAAAATAAGACAATACTCTTTCCAGAAGAATAGTCGACTGACTTTCCATTAAAATGTTCAACAAATAATTAAATCTCTGCATCTGTACAGAAGCCAGAATCTGAACATTTTCTGATGAAGGCTCCCTTAGTAACCATGCCACATCCAGCATAAATTCTGAGAATTCTAATTTTCTAGACGTGGAAGCTTCGCATGGAAAACCAACAGCAGTGGATTCTGACCCTCCAGAACAAAACTTCCGTTGTATTTCCTTCATTTCTGCACAAATATCCTTTTCAGCAATGAGGATGGGGATGAAGTTAGATAAGCCAGATTCATTCTCGACCTACAAAATAGATCAGGTTGGATCATTTATTGGATCATTTACAGCCAAGATTAGTGAAACACAAACACAGGTTCAAGAATGCTAAATACATGAACAATTGATATCTTGCAAGAAGTAGCACTCTTTGGTAGTCCATCAGCACTCATATTCAATTGGGGTAGACCTTTACAATAGAAAGTTGAGGTTCATTTCATTGAAATTGGCACCAAGAAAGTGTTGTATAGAAGTTACAAAAGTATAGCTAGCTCCGTCTTTTTTCTAATACAAATGATGGAGCTGTTTGGGTCAATTTGCACTCAACTATTCCACCGTACAATTTTCTACAGCTCACAAATACAAGGCTGCCCACCAAGGCTGGTGCAAATAGACTCATACTGAGTGTTTTTGCTAGGATTCTCACCTGAAATATCTGGACTATCACTCTTATGCCAACTCAGCCATACCCTTGGGGATTATAATTAGCTCCTCTTCCGGTGTACGGAACTTATAAAATTTATAAATGCGACAGATTTTCCTTAAAAAAATTACTGCGATTGACTTATTCCAACATTATCTTTTTAAAAAATGGTCCTTTCTTACATTATTCCTTCAGTAGTTCTCTTTTAGAATATAACTGACTAAATATAAGAAAATATAATGAAATGACGCACGGTGCCTATTATAAGAATGGTAAATTTATAGGCCAAACGTATAAAACTTGGAATGATGAAAAAAGAGATATTTAGTCAGAACTTCTACCTCAACAAATGCGGGGCCAAAAAGCTCTGCTTCAGTTCTAGGGATATGTATCTTTAATAATTGATGCTCCATGCTACTAGAATCACCATCACTTTTACAACCTGATGGTATGACATTGATATCATTCCCCAAATATGTTCCCCCAAATGACACAAGAAACCTGTCAAGGGCATCAAAATGTTATTTTACAATAACTGATCAAAAATAGCATGAAGGATAACATCAATTGCCCTTACAAAACTCCATGGTAACAGTAGAGATGCTAAACTCATAGGTGTTTGATTTATTTCAGCTCTGAAAAAATAAATTACAGAATTTTAGAGCAAAACCGCAACTGTCAATGAACATTGCACATATGAGTGAGTATTCACCAATAGGGGGAAAAGAAAGTTGGCATGAGGGAACAGAAAAGCTTCCAATTTGGTCTGACGAAATGTCCTGCTAAATCTAACAAAAAAGCAGTGCATAGCTCATTAAAATGATTTATAAGCACAATGTGATCAAATGCATGTTGAGTTAAAAATCACCAAAAAGGGAAAAGATGCGAGTAGATGCGATCAAACAAGAAAGCTTGCAATCCTGTTAATAAAATAGTTGTGACGCCCATGACAGAAGCAGGGCTAATGAACGCGAGTCAAAGAGCAAGACTGGCATGCCTTCTAGGCTGACAAGCTTCTGAAGAAGGCTGCATATAACACACTTTAGACATATTCCACATCGGAAAAGGAGAGGAATTAAGTGCTATATACGACGGAGCACAAGTCACATAGTATGTGCACTTTGGGGCTCGATCATGGTGTAGCCCGAGGCACAAATCCATGACGTCTGTTGGATCGAAGCAGACAATACGTGTTATGGGCTAGGACTGTGATAGTAGTCTTCTGAAGTAAGCAAACAGAGGGACCATGGATCATTAAGACGGTTTGACCAAATACGAACCTATCTTTCTATTTACTCCAGCAAAAGCAATACTCTGTCCGATTTTATGTGACGTGTTTGACTGAGCACGAAGTTTAAGTAATTATAGATTTTTTGATATGATAGCCAAATATATTTGAAGTACCAAATTTTTTGTTAAGGTTCAAACTTTTTTTGATAATGATATGCAAAGTACCAAAATTATCCTTTTAAATGAGTGATGGTAAGAGTTTCACATGTCTTCTCATTAAAATATGTGGTGGTGGGGTCCCAACAAGCATGAGGAATGAGGATTTTTTTTTGGGACAGGTTACAACGGAAAGTATGTCACATAAATTGAGGTAGAGGGAGTAATATTTATAAAGGGTATGATTCTAACCCTAGATACTAGAACTCATCTGTACAGATATATAATCCTTCTATTATTAATATTATAAATTGCACCATCCTTGTAATAACTAAATTCACCCCATTAAGTACCTCCCATTAAATGCTCATATTGGTTTTTTGCAATCTGTGCCCAACTTAAAGTTGCATTGGAGTTGGCAAACAAGGAAAGAAAATCTTCTCTTGCTTATTGCCTTATTCTCCACTTTGCATCCTATTGTCTATGGCATTTTCTGGTTTCAAAAGTGTATCAAGAGCAAACAATTTCATTACCCCAAGGAAACATGTCCTTTCTTATTCTTTTGTATTTTGAATATCTTTTAGGATAGAAGTGTCATCAAATTTGAACATGAGTGCCCTGTTTTACAACACCAATAGGTACAAACAATAATGAGATATTGGGTTCTCCATGTAATAAAGAAGTTTTTAGAAATAAAAATCCTAGTCCTAAAAGTTTTTAGAAATAAAAATCCAAGTCCTAACACATCATTAAAGCTTCCTAGCAACCTGAGCTCATCAATAACACTATAACATATCACCACAGCTAACCTATTTACAACCTCTGGAACTCATGGAATAACCGATAATTTTTATTGTTTATCATTATTGCAACTTAAGCTATTTCAAAAGCACTCCTATTTCAATGATAATTAAAATTTATAGACTATAAATTTGTCGCAATGTATTTCTTGCATTTCTTAATGGTCATTAGAACTTCTTACATTTGTATTAGTTAGGTTGTAATAAGATTATATACATCAAATATTAAGCCTACACTGGGTAATGTTGTTGTATTTAAGCTGAGCTCGTATTGTGACCCTCTAATCTTAAAATTATCGGACTTCCATTTTCTGTGCCTGATGCGCCTCTTACGTCCATACTACCCACGAGTCTGACACAGCCAATCATCAAAAGTCGATCCAAGGACCAATCACATATCCTTGACACCTAAACGATACTTATAAGCTATTATATTGATGCAGTTTGCCTAATTCAATAACTTCTATCCTCAACAGTGTGGTTAACATCCTTGCATCCTGCTGCAAAAAAAAAAAAAAAACACATACCGACTCAGTTTCTACTTTCTAGAGCTTGGATAAGCTAGTTTTTAGCAGTCAGCGAGCTTGAGATTTCTTTCTCCCATAAACAATTCAGTTCCTATCATAATATCTCCTGTTGACGATTAATGAGGAACTCAAGTTACAACGACTGAACCAAAAATAAGCAGAATATAAATTCACGAAGATGTAATGTTAACTCATACCGAAATCTGGGCTGCATCAGATTGCTTCCAAGGGCGAAAAACTCTATAGGCTCGCCAGCCTCAAAGCACATAGGATGAATGGACTTGAGCTTTGGTGCTGGTCCCTTTAGCTTGACTTTCACTACTGAATTTCCACCTGCTTTATCAAGAATAATTGTTACCATGTGAAATTGCAACTTCAGTGTTACTCTGTCATTTTGGCTCTGTGACTTGTCCCACCAAATATTGCGCATACATAACATACATTTATATATGGGACAAAATGTGAAAATTGTTTCCCCACTGTCCATAAGGTGGGCTAACTCTGATCTGTAGCTTACTTTTCTTCCTGTCCGACAATGTCCAAAGTTCACTAATTTAGTTTTAACCCCTGACCTCACCAAGAAAAAGTAAAAGAAAAGACTTGGGCCCGCCCGCTACTATGTCTAGAAAAGCTAGGAACTAGGTCTAGGTTTTTAGAAAAATCAAAACTAGGAACCAGGACTAGGCTTCTCAAAAAATACTTGCGGAGGGTAGGAATACTTTAACGAGTCGCTTGATATTTATATATTGACAAAAAGTAGATCATAGTACCATATAAATATAACATGGACCATGGAAACAAGAGTTCAAACCCCAAGGAAGGCCAAAAAAGAAAAGACTGGTTTCTTCCTGTATGCCTTATTAGTTAAGAGTTACCCGATGCATGTGTTAATGGGAGGTAGCATGTACCTGGTGGATTAGTCGAGGCGCACACAAGATGGCCCGAACACCACCACTATCAAAATAATAATAATGACAATACGAAAAATAAATATACAATATTGACCAGAACGTCTATATTTACCATAAGAAAGGGAAAAGGAAAAATTTGTTCTTGAACTCACAACTGAACGGTAAGATATGGAGATCTGGGAACTCTTATTTTAGATTTAATTGGAACAAAGTCAATTTCAAATTGGTGGGCATCCACATTTAATTCAACCTAGGAGAGAAGGTGAATTCAATTATATTTGGATGTAAATAAATGGAAATTATTTTTCAGTCTCATGAACAGAAAATCCAACTTTAGCCAAATAATGGTCAAATTAAATACTCCCTCAACTCCAATTAATATAACACTCTTTCCACCTCAGAGGGTTCCAAAATTTCTGACACCATTGCATTCTATACAACTTTCAAGAATTCAAACATATCAAGCTATTCAACTTTTAAACTTTTGCTTTCTCCACCAAACTAACTTTTCAACTAGTACTTCAATATTTTTTTCCATCTTACATTAGTCAAACTAGTATCTTAACCTCCAATCCCTCCAAATAATCGATATATCTATATAAAGTAGGGAATGGAAAAGGTCATGTGACACCTCTCATAGGCTAGGAAAGTCCTTTATCTTTTTTCTCATTTTTTCATTTTTTTTTCTTTTCTGCTTTTACTCATTTGTTGGCAAGAAGATATGCACAAAATTGAATACATCCTACTTATGTCATTCCTTATTAATGTCATTCATTTCTTTACATCCTATATATGTCATTCCTTATTATTATCATTCATTGTTTTACACCCACGTTCTTTTCTTTGCCTTTTTTCTTTTGTTTACATGCTTAAGTCTCCTTAATGAGACTTTGAATTCAAGCAACATTTCTACTCATCTAACCTTTGTAATTTTAAGCTCAGTCTTCAATTGTGCATTGAAAGACACAATAAATTAAGAACAACAACAATATATAGAAGGATGAGAAAAAACAGAAATAGGGAGAGCCCCTTGTTGTGATGAGGTTAATGTGCAAAATTGTTATGTGTGAATTGTGCGGGGTACTTGTGTTGTATCCAGCATTGCTAAATGTTACCAAGAATGAAGGTTAACGACAGGTGCATACTCAGCACCCTATAATTCCCAATAGTAGAAGCCTGGTGACACCAAATTAGCATGAAAGCGAAAATTTCTTACGAGGCACTTGCAGAAGTTTTTATTTCCCTATTTTTGAAACTGTACTTTATTTTCTTAATTTGGGCAGATTAACGAGTAGTCGTTCAGATCTAAAAGCTATAAAAGAGGAGAGATCTCAACGTGACAAAATAGCAGCAATTTTAATGGGGGGAAAAGACAGTCGGTGCAGCCATGAAGATGGCATAGGCAGATTTGTGAAGAGACGACATTCAATCTTCTCTTCCAGACTTTTATTTTATGCCCCTAATTTACTTTTATTCTTACTTCTTTGTTTAAAAGAATTAAACTATAGGTTCTGTTTTTATTTTTTTCTTAACTTTGGTTTGTTTGTTTTTTTGAAATTTTAATTGTTGAAAATAACTTTGGATGGGAAGACTGGGAGTTATAAATTGGTATGTTTAGATTACTTCGTGAGAAAAAAAATAAAAATTATCTTTTAGTTTGTGAAAAGATCTACTTTTGGTTATGAATAAAAAAAATGTTTCTTCTTTTTGAATAAAATTTTCAAAATATTACTTTGTAAATTCATATGTATATCTTTTAGGACCATGCGAAGCGCGAGCAATTTCACTAGTGTTAGATAAAATGAAATGGTGGGATTAATAGCATTAGCCAAACAAGATCTGCATCAAATGAAAAAGTAAGGTCTCAAAAATAAAGGATTAGACCAGACTGGTCTAATATAAGTTTGTCGCGACCAGAGCTTGTGGGTAGAGAACTTGAACTAGCATTACCTTTGGTAACACGAAATACCATGTCGTTGAGATAAATAAGAAAGCTTCCTCTTCCACGAAGCATGTTTCCAGGTGATGCAATTAACTCATATAGGTGTGCAGCTGGGTCTTCTAGTAACTGTTAAAACCAATATGGAACTCGATCGTTTAGAACAAATTATGTTTAATAAGAATAACATGGAAATCCACAACTAAATGTTACAGAAGCCACGTGTAGCGGGACAGTCAAATGGAAAGCAGAATGATAACTCTCCAGTAATTTCAGCTCCTACAACCTTTGAGTTTCATATTCATTATTGCATTGTGTTCTATGAGAGGAATTCCTGACTTAGTAACTCAAAACAGTCTCCTAATATAGAGTTCTCAGTAGTTGTAGTACCATTCAAAGAGGAGATACATCACTAACTCAACAATTGTACTAATCCACGGTACTATCTAAATACACTAAGACCAATCACACGCAGAATTGATTATCACCAGAGAGGAACAGTGACCACATTACCTTACCCCACTTGAATGTCGGCATTGCAACAAAAACTGTCAATATTGTACAACCTGGACGAATATAGCCCTCCAATTCAACAGGCATACTGGCCAACCACTGGAAGATCTGTAAAGTAATATGTCAATCAACCCGAAGAACTCTATTGAAGAGAAGAATTAACATTCTCTTATGTACTAAACTGTAATAATAATCCTTTAAGTACTTGGTGCCGGAGTCTTCGAGGGAACTCTGCAGGGTTCCAATCATAAAGCTTGAATGAGATCCGACCAGTGGGGCACTAACCAAAAAAGAACGATGATCAGTCAATTCGAAGTATAGTCCAGATATAAATGGAAATTATTGAGAAAAGAGGAATTACGTCAGCAACCCTACCACTGAAGAAAAGCCACTCTTGTTGTCACAATAGGATGGAGAATGGGAACTTTTGAAGTTCTCTTTTTCTGCATCAGCCTGTGTTTCACCAGAAGCTGTGAAACTATCACTGTGATTATTTTGGACGCCTTGAGTGGAGAATATTGGCACATGTCCTTCAGATTCTAATAGGATTTCCTTTTCTCCTAACTGGCTGCCCATGCATGTGCTATCTGGTCATCCAGAAGATTTTCAGGAAGTACACTAAATAAAAATACAAAGAGTGAACTTAAGATATTGACAAGGTCATGCCATGCCAGAAAAAGAGAACTTTCTCCAATTCTAACCATGTTTGATGGAAAAATATCCCTGTTATCAGTTTAAACTAGTACCCTAACATATGGAATCTACTAAGACTACTATAGATGAATTACAGGAGAAATTTACACCTTTTTCATCAAAAGACAACTTTCAAGCGACAATGTTTTCTCAAGTTCAATATACCTTTAACACAACTTTCAAGCGACAATGTTTTCTCAAGTTCAATATACCTTTAACAATATCGTCATCACCACTACCATCATCAGCTGTTGTGACCTGCTGAGATTCCTTTTCAGCAGACGATTTGGAAGAATCAGTGGCTTTTCGCCTACGCCTGTTGTTGTGCCGCTCTAATTTTCTTCTACAACTACGTTTACCTTCATCAAAGTCCGACAAAATATGAAACCTGGAAAAGGTATAGCAGCATTAACAGATTAGTTGCATCTTGAAAAGGCACGTGTCATTTTAGGATATCTCGCAAGTTCTTGACAAATGGTTGTGTGCACCCTACAGTTTCACATAAATACACTTAAAACAAGAACTGCAATAAAAGCTACAACTGAAATGTCCGTTAAAGGAACTTCAAGACAAGAGCAGTGGCGTAGCAACATGTAGTGAAGTGTGCCTAGTTAAACACCCTTCATCGAAAAATTGTACTATGTATATAGAAAATTATACAAAGCATATAGGTGAAAAATTATTTTTCACACGTAAATATTATATCTTGAACACCCTTAACGAAATTTCTGATTTTGGGACTGGGCAAGAGAACCCTTAATTCAAAAAAACTCACAAGTAAGCAGATCCCACAAACTATAAATGTACAGAAGAGGGCTAAATTAAACCACCAATCTTTTTTAAGTACCAAACGCACCTATGCAATTAGTTCACAAACTAACCAACAGGCTATACAGTTATCACCACAGTCATGGTCATCTAAAGCTATTTTTTTTCAAACACATGAACTTCAATTTCTTCGCAGGCTCTGTGAAACTTTCTTTTGTATTACTCGGAGCATTTGTTTTGCTTTGATCACTTGGGGTATTAGTAATCTCTAAACTTTTCATTATGTGGTAACATATTTGTACTTTCAAATCAATCAACAATGTTTTAAGCCCCAATCACAAACTAGTCGGATTAGACTATATGTATATTATTATTTTTTTGTATAACCGTGGTGTCCAATCCAGCTTACGCACGCATCGACTAATTCCACGAGACACCTCCCACCAGAGGTACGAGGTAACTCTATCCACCAAGCTAGGACAGAGGCTATATCTATACTAGTTCCACTCTATTCGGGCTTTCAACTTACTGCACCCCTCATCATTTGTCCAGGCTACAATCTACCAGCATAAAGCTTGTACTCATCGAAAAAAAAAAAAAAAAAAAGTAAGTAAACGTACTTGCCACACTGCTGACAATATCTCTTGTTGTGTCCATCGAGCAACACAGTACTTGCATTAGCACAACGTAAGCACACCCTATGTCTCTTATGATACCCTTTCAGCTCACTGATATCCGCCTCACAATCGGGTACTTGACACCTCGCCCCAGCTCCAGCAGAAGCCCGTACAGTCCGGGCCCGTTTCTTCCCGGGCCCAATCCCTGCCAGCTCTTCTTCCTCCATCTTCTCATCTAACTCCGGGCAAGCACATGGGATCCGACCCGCTAGAAAATTCGTACACACCATCCTCGGGTCCCGTTTTCTGATCCGACCCGCATCCGTATCCTGGCTTTGTGGGGAATCTGGCATAATTGGACCCACCACCGGTTGTGTCTCCGGCGGGTGAAGTGGGTCATCGAATGAGATGCTCAGTTGTTCATCGAGGTTGAATTCGAGTAAATCGGCCCAGTCAAAGAGGGAGGAAGCTGCCGGGTCATCATGGGTACCGGAAATCATCATCTGGGTATTCGTTAATCGGGTCGGGGCTCCGGTTTGTGATGGTGAAAATGCTTGATTATCCATTTTTCAGGCGAAGTTTCCTAGAAAATGGGAAGGAGGTTTTGGGGGTAGAAGGAAGGAAGAATAGTTGGATTTCTGTTTGTTTGGTGGTTGGGTGGGTGGGTGGGGTGGGTGGAGGGAAGGTGAGCCGTCAGGGTCAGCGGTGGTGGCGTTAGGTGGTGACACGAAAATGGGGTAAGAGATTCTCTGTTGGTGAAAAAACGAGAAAAAAAGAATCTGCTAAGCGTGCAGACATGATAGTTTTGTAGGCATATCATAAAACTATACATTATATGGTCTATGGATATAGATATGGAATGGAATTAAAGCTATTTGTTAGTTTGTTTATTTATTAAAGTCTTTTGACTTTTTGGGTTACTATTATTGTTATATAATATACTTAATTAATATTAATAGTACAACAGAACATTTTTTGCTGAAGATTTAAGCCTACTTAATTTAGACCTTCTGGATTCCACCTCATTCCTGTAATGTCAAGTCACAGAAATATTATTGTATACACTTGGCTAGTATTTGAATATGCGGTTTCATCTCATAATTTTAAATTAGCGCTTGAATATGTGTGGGATCATTAGATGAAATTTTAAGTTCTAAAAAAAATGATTTGGAATTTCAAATCATAATTTTAATTTTTTTAATATAAAATTTGACCCCATAAATTTATGTTTTGTAAAAAACTCATCATTTTAAATTTTGCATAAAAAAACCCATGATTGACATGAAAAGATTGTCTGTAACATGTGAAAGGATTATATTAAAGAATAACTAGTTACTTATTTCGATATGGGAAAAGGATCATATTTGCCCCTATACTCTCAGAAAAGGGTCATATTTTTCCTTCGTTCTACTTTTTTAACAAATTTGCCCTTGGCATCCAACTTTAAGTTCATATTTGTCCTTGAGCCGTTAAGTCTTGTATCATCACTTATATTATCCCACGTGGCATCTATATGGCGCTTACATGGATATTATTCATCTCAATAAAAAACTTAATCTCTAAATTAATATTCTGCCCACCTGATCCAACAGACCCAACCGACCCAGCTCTCATACACCCAAATTCTGAGCTTAACATGAGGGCTTCTTATGTGCGGGTGCACATATATCTGTAATAGAAATGGGGTGGAAAAACAAGATTTACCTAATTTTGGGTGGTAAAATAATTACCTAAGTGCAGCCATTGTAGAAGTTTGCTCCGTTACAAGAACATGAATTATCTCAACTTTACGTGATAATCTTGTATACCATACGGACAAATGTAGACCTAAAGTGGATGTAATAAAGTGAAGAGGGGAAATGGTATGGCAGTTGGGTCGGGTGGGTAGAACATTAATTTAGAAATTAAATACTTAATTGAGATAAAATAATATCCACGTAAGCGTCATATAGGCGCCACATAGGATAATATAAGTGATGATATGAGACTTAACGGCTCAAGGACAAATATGAACTTAAAGTTGGATGGCAAGGGCAAATTTGTTGAAAAGTATGACGATGTAGGGGTGGGCGTTCGGTTTTATCAAATTTCGATTCGATTCTTCGGTTTTTGGTTTTGAAAAAGTGTGCACCGAATACCGAACCAAAATAATTCGGTTCGATTTAGTTTGGTGTTTTTAAATCGGTTTTTCGGTGCAAAATAAAAAATAAAATGAGAATCAAATCAAAATATAAGACACTAAAAAGTCTAAAACATTGTAAATAGACTATCAGGTGAGGACAACTTCAAATACATATCATTGTAGTACTCCATCTTTTATATCACAATACGGTGGTAGTATTTGTGTGAAAAAAATTTAGGAATTACAGTTAGAAATTAGAAGTACTTGTGTGAAAATTTTTTAGGAATTACAATTAGAAATATAAGTATATTAGGAATTAAAATTAAAAATTAGGAAAATGTAAAATTAATAAGGCTGGAAGGTAAATGTTGATGGGGTAATTGAGTATCGGTTTTGAGGCTTGGTCTTGAAAAATTTTGGGTCAAACATGAGTTAAATGAAAAAATTTAATAAAAGTTTGGTTCTTCGTTGCACCAAACACCTAACCGAAGAACCGAACTACCGGAAAAAAAAATGAAATCGAACCAATGAACCGAAATCGAAGAACTGAACTAATTCGGTTCGGTACGATTTTTCGGTTCTACGATTTTTATGCCCACCCCTATGACAAAGGATAAATATGACCTCTTTTTGAAACTATAGGGGCAAACATGACCCTTGAACTACATAATTTCTGCCTTTATCACGTGAGATAATTTTTGCAACCATCCATTTGTTATTTGTGATTAGATATTCGTTGACAAAGACTTGCACCAAAGTCAATTCATTGTTTGTCATCCTTAAAAAAAAATAAAAAAAATCAAATGTTCTCCAAAAATGAAAAGGAGAAAAAGAAAAGATGAACACCAACTCCAACTCACAACTCTATTTTACACTCCAAAAAAGAATCTTCTTCTCTTTCTTCAATATTATATTATTATTTTTATTTCATTTATATTTTCTTATTTCATAACTTGAATCTTTCTTATTATTTTTAATTCATTTATATTTCTTATTTCATAATTATGTTTTACTCCAAATTTTTTTGACAGTTTAATCAAACAAAATCTCTACTTATACAAGATGAGAATTATAAAAAAGGTTTTAAATTTGATCATGTATGGGACACGATGAAGGATTTTGAAAAGTTTAAGGATATCGATACCGGAAAGAAAAAAGTTCGAAAACAAGGGTCTTCTTTTATATCATCGAAATCTGAGGCTCCTACTCCTGACTCGCCTGTAGTCTCATCTCATAACTTATCGTCATTTTCACTTAATTTAAATAAAGATTTTGAAGGTGGTTATACTTCATCAGAACGACTTATTGGGGTGAAGAAACCAAAAATGAAGAGAAAAAATGATGAAGGTGTTTCATCAGCTGTGGAACTTGTTTGATCTGAAAATAGTCGGCTTGTTGAGATGTTGACAAAATCAACTACAGAGAGGCAAGAAGATAGAGAAATGCATGGTAGAACTTTGAAACTAAAACATCTTAAAGAAGAAAATAGAATTTTAATGACAAATTTAGATTCTATTAGTGATCCAACTGTTCGTGAATATATGCGACAAGAACAAATACGAATAGTGGAAAAAAGAAATCAACAATTTCAACAACCGCAATCGCAGTCACAACAATTCTCTGCCCCATACACTATTTTGTTTCCTGATATCGGTGGATCTAGAAAGGACTTACCAGATTTCTAAATTATTGTTGTAATTTTTTAAATTATTATGTTATGTATTGTATTTTTAACAATTTCATCTTGTACAAAGTGTTTTGTGTACTAATTTAATTACTCGTTTTACAAGTGCACTTTTAATTTTTGTGAAGGTCATATTTATTGTACAACTATAAATTAATAAAATTTAAAATAGAACTAACTTATATACCTGTAAGGATTCCCAGTATCAACACACCCGGTGAAAAGTCCTGCACGTTTGGTATCAGAGTCATGCTTTATAGCATTCACAGGTAAGTCTAGTCTAACACTTCTCCAAAAGATGAATCATATCATCAAGAGAAGGTCTACTCTGAAAAACAGTAGAAAAGAGGAATGTGATATGCCTCAACATTTGGATCTTCTTAATAGGTGGAGTATTCTTAAGGTCCAACCCAAGATTATATACCAGATGGATACTTTTGAAAAGCTTGGTCTAAAACAAATAGTCAAGACCACAGAGGAGACTTTAACAGTAGATAGCGACAATGCTACTTTTAAATTATTATCTGATAATGATATGGCTCCTTATAGAGAGACCCATAGATTCGTGCGTATTGGTTTGATCCAAGTTGCCTTTAAGCCACTCACGTTAAGAGGCTTACCCGAAAGCTTTATAGCAGCTTTAAGGGATGACAGAAATCAAAACTGAAGGAAATCCCTCATAGGGACAATTTAGACCAGTTTCGCCTATGGGCCAGTTTATTTTAATGCATATCCTAATTTGCAAATTTCTCTAAATGATGATAACTCTTTAAATGCTTTGATGTTGAGCATTAAATTTCATGGTTATGATTATGCACCAGGTACTGAAGTTATGTATATTTGTTATAGGATTTATTATAAACCGTTATATACTTTGAATCCTATGTGCAAAATTATGAATTTTAAAAATGAAAACTATTTTAATTGAAACGAATTTTGGTAAATCTAAAGTTACCACCCGAAGACCTATTAAATGGAATGAAATTGACTTCCCAAAGGAATGGGTCATTGAGGAGGATGCTCCTCCAAGAGCTAGTTCTAATAGTGAAATCACTGAAGTTGAACAAGCTCCGGATGGTACTGCAAAAATTAAATTTACAGACTCGACTTTTGATACTGATAATATCAAATTGATGAATAGAATTAATAGATCTAAGTCACTAACTAGATTTGTCCCTTCATATATTTCTCCTATTGATTATATTGTTGATTATCCTTCAAGGGCATCAACTTCTCAAATAAGATAAGAAAATAGGGTTAATAATATTCTGATTGGAAAAAACAATATTGTTGTTCCTGTCGCTATCCCTATTTTCATAAGGCGCAACTTTGGGACCCGAAAAATTAATAAATAATTGTTTAAAAGAATTTAGAGAGTCGCCACCTAATTTTAGGAAAACTAGGAAACCAATTAATTAAATTAAAGGAAAATTAGTCTGCGAAACCAATTAGATTCTAGGTAAGGGTTCAGGTTATTCCAAAGGGAAGGTGTTAGGCACCCTTCGAAATCCACAAAGGTGGGTCCTGGCTGAACTCATTTTTTCAATTGAGGAGGAGATAAAATAACTTTAACAAATATAACAAACATCAAATATACACAATGAATAAAGTAAAACAAGAATAACACAGGTGGCCTAATATTTTTCTATCGTTAAACAAAATGATAATTACAATAAATAACTCAAAATGATTCTCGAATTTTAAATTCGAGTGTCTCCTTCGGGAAGAAGCTCCATGTACCTGTAAAAACACTTGGTAAAAGTGTTAGTAATGAACAAATATAAATAAAATTAAAATAAAGAAATAATAAATGAAAAGTAAAACCCATTTTATATAAATGGGAGGCCTTGGAAATCGATAAAAATTTCTTCATCAGCTAAGTATTGAAACTTGAATAAAATAATTAAACTTAAAATAAAATCCGTCTTTTGTAATGGGGAGACCTCGAAAATTCGACGGAGTAAATTTTATCATTGGCCAAGTAAATCGATAACAATAATAATAACACTATGAGTAGTTTTTGTAAAAATCAGTGCACAATAACGAAAGCTATCATAAAGATTCAAATAATAATTAAAAATAAGAGAATGACTCAAACCAAACAAACAATAACTAAATGGTGCAGAAAGTAAATTGGCAAAATGATTACTGTGAAAAAATTAAAATGGTACACAATTAGAGTAAAACAAGTCAAGATAATAATAACCCATAAAACTGAAGCTACTAAAAAAACATTGGAAACAAAATCCAATTAGCAATTTTATGAAACCTAAAACAGAGAACGAACACTAGCATTCCCGGAGTGAAATTTCAAACAAAAATCAATGAAAAATATAAAGGAACAGTTCAAAATCAAATAAAAAATGTAAAGAAACAGTCAAAACAAATCAATAATTAATAAAGTAGAGACAATCAAATGGAGGCTATCCAAGGAGATACAGTTTACCGAAAAAATCAAACGAATGGCCTGAAAATCATAAATCCGGTCAGATTTGGGTCGTTGTTGTTTCACCGGAGTAGTAACTCGCTGGTTTGCTGTTCATCAGAGTTGACGGATTCGCGGTGGCTGAATCTGGTGGGTTTTGGTTCGAGCTTCGTTGTTTGTTTATCATTTGGACGTCGGAGCTTCGTTGGGGTTGTTGGTTGAAAACGACGGTGGAGCTTCACCGAGACAGTGATGGTTTCTCCGGTGAGTTTGACGCGATGGTGGACTGGTTGGGCAGTGAGGGTTTGTTTGGTGATGTTCACCGGAGATGGGTGGACTGGTGGTGTTCCGACGGTAATGAACAATGAAAGGAGGTGGAGTACAGTGGTGTTCGGGTTGATCGGAATTTCATTTCGATGGGTGGTGGCGGCTGGTTTTTGCCAAAAATAGAAAGAGATATGTTTAGGTTTCCCTATTTAGAAATTTTCACCACCATTAATTGTGAAGGAAGTGGGTTAGTTTTATAGAAAAAATCAAAACCACTCAAGAGCAAAACCATGTGTTCAATACCATGGTTTTAAAAAAACATGGGCTTTCCAAAATCATGAGTCATCCAAAATAATGACTATTTGATCTTATCCAAAAATATGTATATTTAACTTATCTGTGCAAAAATATCTTCTCCGTCTTTTATAAATTAACGGACTATGATAAAAAATAAATTAACAAATGAATTTAATGCCAGATAAGAATATGGTTTGAGTTTAAAATAAAATTGATGATTTAATAAAACTCAAACAACATTTGTTTATAAAAATGACTGTGTAAAAAAAATCAGTGACAATCAATAATTAATTTTAAATAGTTGATAAATATCCTAACATTTTCAAGAAAAAAGATAATTACCAATAACTTGTGTTAAAATTGAACAAAATATGTAAAAATCAAATTTTATGTTCTTTAATAAATAAAAAGCACAAAAAGTATTTATTTGAAAAATATCGATCCAAAATTGGGTGTCAACAACTGCCCCTCAGCATCTAAGGATGATAAAAGAGTCTTTGGATGATGACGTTGATGTATAACCAATTTTGACTTGACGAAGAAGAAAACGAATGACATGTGCACAAAACAATGTCAAACGTTGATAAAATTTTGACAATATTCTCCGTCCGTTGAAAGGGATGGATTGTCGTTTAATAAAAGGGGAAGGGTTGTTCAAATATAAAACATTCACGTACCTTCGATGTTGCTTCCAAAATTACCTTAGTGTCAAGCTTGTGAGACCCTGAGGTTGCAAAGCTGTATACCTGTTTGAACAAGGTAGCAGATCAACTTGCCTCGTTGAAGGGTGGACGTCCCAACTTGAATTTGATATGTCATTTGAACGGGTGACTTCCCAATTTGAATATGATATGTCATTTGAATGGATGATGACCGGACTTTAACATGATATGTCATTTGGACGGGTGACGACCTAACTTGAACATGATATGTCATTTGAACGGGTGACGACCCAACTTGAACATGATATGTCATTTGAATGGGTGACAACCCAACTTGAACATGATATGTCATTTGAATGGGTGACGACCCAACTTATCTCGTTGAAAGTCGGACGAACCATTTTGAACTTGATGCGTCATTTGAACGGGTGACTTCCCAATTTGTCATGCTATGCCATTTGAACGGGTGACGACCCAACTTGTCTCATTGAAAGGAGGACGACCCATCTTAAACATGATATGTCATTTGAATGGGTGACAACCCAACTTGTCTCATTGAAAGGCGGACGACCCATCTTGAGCTCAATATGCCACTTTGAATGAGGTGGCTACCCAACTTGTCTCATTGAAAGGCGGACGACCCATTTGAACTTGATGTGTCATTTGAACGGGTGACAACCCAACTTGTCTCATTGAAAGGCAGACGACCCATTGTGAATGTAACATGTCACTTTAAACGGGTGACAACCCAACTTGTCTCTTTGAACGGCGGACAACTAACTTGAACAAGAAATGCCATTTGAATGGGCGGCAACCCAACGTGTCTCATTGAAAGGTGGAAGACCTATTTTGAACTCAACATGCCACTTTGAATGAGGTGACTACCCAACTTGTCTCATTGAAAGGCGGACAACCCACTTTGAACTTGATGTGTCATTTGAACGGGTGACGACCCAACTTGAATATGATATGTCATTTGAACGGGTGACAACCTAACTTGAACATGATATGTCATTTGAACGGGTGACGACCCAACTTGAACATGATATGTCATTTGAATGGGTGACGACCCAACCTTAACATGATATGTCATTTGAACGGGTGACGACCCAACTTGTCTCATTGAAAGGTGGACGACCCATCTTGAACATGATTTACCATTTGAACGGGTGGTGTCCCATCTTGTCTCGTTGAAATACGGACGACCCATTTTGAACTTGTTGTGTCATTTGAACAAGTGACAACCCAACTTGTCTCATTGAAAGGCGGACGACCCATTTGAACTGGATATGCCATTTGAATGGGTGGCAACCCAACTTGTCTCATTGAAAGGTGGACGACCCATTTTGAGCTTGATATGTCATTTGAATGGGTGACAGCCCAACTTGTCTCATTGAAAGGCGGACGACCCATTTGAACTTATCATGCCACTTTGGATGAGGTGGCTACCAAACTTGTCTCATTGAAAGGCGGACAACCCATTTTGAACTTGATGTGTCATTTGAACGGGTGACAACCCAACTTGAACGTGATATGTCATTTAAACGGGTGGCAACCCATCTTGTCGCATTGAAAGGCGGATGACCCATTTTGAACTTGATGTGTCATTTGAATGGGTGACGACCCAACTTGTCTCAAGGCGGACGACCCATTTTGAGCATGAGATGTCATTTGAACGGGTGACAACCCAACATGTCTCTTTGAACGGCGGACGACCATCTTGAACTGATATTCCATTTGAACGGGTGACGACCCAACTTGTCTCATTGAAAGACGGACGACCCATTTTGAACTTGATATGCCATTTGAACGGGTGACAACCCAACTTGTCTCTTTGAAAGGCGGACGACCCATTTTGAACTGGATATGTCATTTGAACGGGTGACGACCCAACATGTCTCATTGAAAGGCGGACGACCCCTTTTGAACTTGATATGTCATTTGAACGGGTGACAACCCAACTTG
Source organism: Capsicum rhomboideum (assembly GCA_031232105.1). NCBI lineage: Eukaryota > Viridiplantae > Streptophyta > Magnoliopsida > Solanales > Solanaceae > Capsicum > Capsicum rhomboideum. The sequence continues at coordinate 109,346,282 of CP124719.1, read as the reverse complement.
TCTCGTTGAAAGGCGGACGACCCATGTTAAACTTATCTTGCCATTTGAACGGGGTGGTAACCCAACTTATCTCGTTGAAAGGCGGACAACCCATTTTTAGCTTAATATGCCACTTTGAATGAGGTGGCTACCCAACTTGTCTCATTGAAAGGCGGATGACCCATCATGTTTCTTGAACTTAACATGATATGTTATTTGAACGGGTAGCAACCCAACCTGTCTCATTGAAAGGCGGACGACCCATTGTGAACTTGATTTTTGGAGTCACTTTGACACCGGTCTGGATAGTTGGTCATCACCTTGATGACGGTCTGGATAAATGGGATCACATTGATACCACTCTGAACAAGTGGACATCACTTTGATGCTGATCTGGAACAGCTGTCATCACCTTGATGACAATCTGGAAAATGGAGTCACTTTGACGCTGATTTGAATGTCATGTGTCACTTTGAATGGAGTGACTTTCCAACGTGTCTCATTGAAAGGCGGATGACCTAAAATGTCACTTTGAACGGGATGACTTTCCAACGTGTCTCATTGAAAGGTGGACGACCTATTTTGAACATGATCTGTGGAGTCACTTTGACGCCAATTTGAATATCACATGCCACTTTGAATGGGGTGACTTCCCAACGTGTATCATAATCACCTTATGCAATATGTCACTTTGAACGGGGTGACTTCCCAACGTGTATCATAATCACCTGCACTAAACTTATTAGTAGCAAATGAAATATAAAGAAAATTAAGAATTGTGCATACCTTATGCAACATGTGACTTTGAACGGGGTGACTTCCCAACATGTCTTATAATCACCTGCACTAAACTTATGAGTAGCAAATGTAATATGTCATAACGAATGAGGTGACGATCCAACATAACATGTTACAAATAAAAGTGATGATCTAACATGTCAGAAATAGGAGGTGAAGATCCAATAAAACATGTCACAAAAAGGAGTGACTTTCCAACGTGAATCATTGAAAGGCGGACGACCTAAAATGTCACTTTGAACGGGATGACTTCCCAACGTCTCTCATTGAAAGGCGGACGACCTATTTTGAACATGATCTGTGGAGTCACTTTGACGCCAATTTGAATATCACATGCCACTTTGAATGGGGTGACTTCCCAACGTGTATCATAATCACCTTATGCAACATGTCACTTTGAACGGGGTGACTTCCCAACGTGTATCATAATCACCTGCACTAAACTTATTAGTAGCAAATAAAATATAAAGAAAATTAAGAATTGTGCATACCTTATGCAACATGTGACTTTGAACGGGGTGACTTCCCAACATGTCTTCTAATCACCTGCACTAAAATTATTAGTAGCAAATGTAATATGTCACAACGAATGAGGTGACGATCCAACATAACATGTTACAAATAAGAATGATGATCTAACATGTCAGAAATAGGAGGTGAAGATCCAATAAAACATGTCACAAAAAGGAGTGACGATCCAACGAGCTTAACGTGTCACAAAGATAGAGTGACGATCCAATATAACATAATGTGTCACTTTGGTAAAAGGACGACACGAATTAAAAAAATGAACCTTGTCAATGAAAGGACCACCGAGTCACTTAGACAGGTATTCAAAGATGGGTGCTTGCCCTAATTTTATTTTTTAACAGAAAAGAGAATTAAGTCTTGACTGTAATTGGTACCAAAAATTAACATAGCATAGAAATTTCTCTTTCGCTTCTCTTTTAACTGAGATCGACTTCGATATAATTTCTATAGCTTCAAGTGGTACCTCAAATGTACCTAAGTGTCGACAAGATTTGTTTGTCTTGCTTAAAACAAAGGTTTTGAAGTAAACCTATCCTCATGTTTCAAGTGACCTCACCACAAGGAAAGTCCTCACTTGCACACATTTGAAGTATGTTTTAATTTGAGGATATTTTGAAAAATACTCTCACACTTAGAAGAATGTTCAAAGCATGCAACTGTGATACCATAGGCTTGGCCTTCATGTAAGTCTCCACTAATGTGAGAAAATTTGGAATGGAATCATGTAGGGCTTGCTATCAGCTTGTAATGTAGGCTAAGGGACGGGTAGGATATTAATTTGGGATAAAAATGACTTAATCCCTCCTTCAGCGTTGACCTGAACCTGTGCTTTTGACATTTTTCATGTCGTTGAAGCTTGATTCTTCTTTATTGTCCCTTCCTTTCGTTTCGACTTCTTTTTTGAACTTTTTGCTTGTTGGAGAATTTTATTGTTTTCTTCTCTTTTGAAGTTTCTCCTCTTTGTTTGGAGTGTTCTCCCTTCTTTATTTGGGATTTCTCCTTGACTTAACTCGATCTTGTGGAAGAGTTTTTGATTCTCTTTCTTTTTTTTGAAGTCCTTTTTGCATCTTTGTCTTTCAGGGACTTTGCAACTTTTTGCCTTTGGCAGCTTCAAACTTGAATCCTCTTCTGAAATTTACACATATTCAGTGCGCTCAAAGAGGTAGGGCCAAGAGAGACATAGTGCATATAAGCACTTAAAAGGGTATTGGTTAAGATATAGTTGTCCAAAGAAGAGGCTTTAGGCTCAAAGGGGGACTAACTAGGGATTAATGTTATTTGGTAGGCATTTGAAAGGCACAAACGGGTCAAAGAAGGCCTACGATCCTTTCCCAAGCCAAACGTTACTCAGAATTTAGCCTCAACAAACATTTGGACTAAGTTCTAGATCAACAGTGCAATGCATTTGAATTTAATCTAAAAACTCACCGCACAATGCACATGAAACAATGAGGTTGGTTTTATTCATACCTCGAATGCATGCAAGAGAACCTTTTCAAGTGTCACAAAAGTACAAATGAGAGGTACCAAAAGAACCTAAGGTTCACAACGAAGTCGACCTTCTCAATCATATTAACTATTTGCACACTTCTAATTGTGTTGGTACCAACCAAGTCAAAGACAAGATTCTAGAAAATAACTTCTTCTTTTTTAAATTTTTAAATAAGGGATACCGAACCCGAGAAGGGCTGCCTACGTATCTCAACCTGAAGGATGAGAATCAGGTGTGCGTAGTTCGTGCAGGTATAGTATAAAATACATGCACGCAAATAATGCAAAGATAAGAACAAACTCGAAGCGTTGCCTCGTATGTCCGGTGTCAGCTGACATCTTCAGCCAAAGAAAATCTCCCGATTGTTTTGCGGGGATAATTATTGTTGTGATCTCCCGTTGTTTGAAGGGAGACAATGTGTCATGAACTTTTAAGAGAACCTCTTGTTCTTGTACTCTCTTCCAGGATGCTTTCAGGGATTCTGAGATTTCCCAATTATCTACAGAAGTAGCATATTATTGTGACCATCTCCAATTGTTGGCGGAAACAATTTTCCTGCAAAGAGATGAGAAAAGAGTGAAAGCAAGGAAGTCATGAAAATTATAACAAAATAAAAGAGTTTTATTGAATAGTCAAAGACTCCCCTGATTGTCTTTCGATTTGAATATCGGTGCCTCATGGAGTCTGAGGACAAATGTAGTCTGATTCTTAAAGTGCGAGCTTGGTGGAATTTTTGAGGACCTTCCTCAAAAATTCTGCCCCAGTTTAGAACACAAAAGAACTTTCTTGAACTTCTTGAAGATGCTTTGAGTGGAATTTTTGAGCCCTTCTCAAAAATTTTGCCCCTATTTTGGCTTCAACAAACTCTTGTGATGAATCTGTAACAAAATGTACTCTTTTATAGAATTTTTGAGACCTTCTCAAAAATTCTGCCCCAGTTTCCATTGTACAGGAAGATGGAAAGCTTACAGGGAATATGATCGAGCCATTGTGGCGCCTACGTATCCTATTGAGCCAAGAATCAGGTCAAACGTAGTTTAAAAAACTTCAACAATGGACAAATAATGTTTAAGGCAAAATAAGTGTATTAAACACAAAATTAGACAAACATGGACGAAGAAAATCATGTAACACGTAAACAGTCAATAACGCATTCTAACATACATGTGACCTTTTGGAGCCAAAGGTAAGCCTAACGATTGAAGGATGTCTATGCCGTTTGTGAAACGTTCCATTGTCCCCAAAACACATTATATACAAATCGATTAAATTGAATGGGGCTACAAAATAAGGAAAAGGGATTTACAATAAAAATCAGTCCCACGCAGGGGTACAATCCTAAACTAGGCCTCCTCGGAAGTCCTTTTTTCTCGAACTTTTTGAAATTTTCAAACACCTTTCAGATGAAGATGTTCATTTGATTATAACAAAAGAAACTAACCTAAATAATAAATTCTCAACCCCGAGAGACAATGGTTCGTACAATCCGACATCACATCCTTCAATTTGAACACACAAGGGATGATGTCCTTTTAGGCCATGGGCCTTTTGGACACAAGGTGGTCTCTATTGGACCCGATACCTCTTGGTGTCAGGTCAACTTAGGTCAATTCCTATACATGGGATTTGATTTCGCTCTAACCTAGTTGACTAGAGTGGTTTGTTCAAATTGACCGGGAACCCGAAATAGACTTATCGAGGTAACACACCAAGTGACTGTTGACCGACTCGAATCAACTACTTCACTTGGAGGTTCAAAGAAAGATAAGGTGTTATACGAAAGGGCGGGTGCAGATACCCGCATAACCGCCCTTTTTTCTAATGCCTAATGCTTTGCCAAGGAGGCGGAAAATTCCATGAAAATGCAACAGTTGAAATATTACAGAAATTTAACAAATAATGAGTAAAATACAAAGTAACGTAAACAATATACAAGATACAAGTGACCTAAAAATATACAAGACAACATTAAATTTGTAAAAATTAAAAACTCCTCAATTGAAAAAATGAATTCATAATGGTTAGAATCTCGATATCCCCAGCAGAGTCGCCATTCTGTCGCTATCCCTATTTTCATAAGGCGCAACTTCGGGACTCAAAAAATTAATAAATAATTGTTTAAAAGAATTTAGAGAGTCGCCACCTAATTTTAGGAAAACTAGGAAACCAATTAATTAAATTAAAGGAAAATTAGTCTGCGAAACCAATTAGATTCTAGGTAAGGGTTTAGGTTATTCCAAATGGAAGGTGTTAGGCACCCTTCGAAATCCACAAAGGTGGGTCCTGGCTGAACTCATTTTTTCAATTGAGGAGGAGATAAAATAACTTTAACAAATATAACAAACATCAAATATACACAATGAATAAAGTAAAACAAGAATAACATAGGTGGCCTAATATTTTTCTATCGTTAAACAAAATGATAATTACAATAAATAACTCAAAATGATTCTCGAATTTTAAATTCGAGTGTCTCCTTCGGGAAGAAGCTCCATGTACCTGTAAAAACACTTGGTAAAAGTGTTAGTAATGAACAAATATAAATAAAAGTAAAATAAAGAAATAATAAATGAAAAGTAAAACCCATCTTATATAAATGGGAAGCCTTGGAAATCAATAAAAATTTCTTCATCGGCTAAGTATTGAAACTTGAATAAAATAATTGAACTTAAAATAAAATCCGTCTTTTGTAATGGGGAGGTCTCGAAAATCCGACGGAGTAGATTTTATCATTGGTCAAGTAAATCGATAACAATAATAATAACACTATGAGTAGTTTTTGTAAAAATCAGTGCACAATAACGAAAGCTATCATAAAGATTCAAATAATAATTAAAAATAAAAGAATGCCTCAAACCAAACAAACAATAATTAAATGGTGCAGAAAGTAAATTGGCAAAATGATTACTGTGAAAAAATTAAAATGGTGCACAATTAGAGTAAAACAAGTCAAGATAATAATAACCCATAAAAAATGAAGCTACTAAAAAAACATTGGAAACAAAATCCAATTAGCAATTTTATAGAACCTAAAACAGAGAACGAACACTAGCATTCCCGGAGTGAAATTTCAAACAAAAATCAATGAAAAATATAAAGGAACAGTTCAAAATCAAATAAAAAATGTAAAGAAACAGTCAAAACAAATCAATAATTAATAAAGTAGAGACAATCAAATGGAGGCCATCCAAGGAGATACAGTTTACCGAAAAAATCAAACAAATGGACTGAAAATCATAAATCCGGTCAGATTTGGGTCGTTGTTGTTTCACCGGAGCAGTAACTCGCTGGTTTGCTGTTCATCAGAGTTGACAGATTCGCGGTGGCTGAATCTGGTGGGTTTTGGTTCGAGCTTCGTTATTTGGTTATCGTTTGGACGTCGGAGCTTCGTTGGGGTTGTTGGTTGAAAACGACGGCGGAGCTTCACCGAGACAGTGATGGTTTCTCCGGTGAGTTCGACGCGATGGTAGACTGGTTGGGCAGTGAGGGTTTGTTTGGTGATGTTCACCGGAGATGGGTGGACTGGTGGTGTTCCGACGGTAATGAACAGTGAAAGGAGGTGGAGTACAGTGGTGTTCGGGTTGATCGGAATTTCATTTCGATGGGTGGTGGCGGCTGGTTTTTGCCAAAATTAGAAAGAGATATGTTTAGGTTTCCCTATTTAGAAATTTTCACCACCATTAATTGTGAAGGGAGTGGGTTAGTTTTATAGAAAAATCAAAACCACTCAAGAGCAAAATCATGTGTTCAATACCATGGTTTTAAAAAATCATGGGCTATCCAAAATCATGAGTCATCCAAAATAATGAATATTTGATCTTATCCAAAACTATGGATATTTAACTTATCTGTGCAAAAATATCTTCTCCGTCTTTTATAAATTAACGGACTGTGATAAAAAATAAATAACAAATGAATTTAATGCCAGATAAGAATATGGTTTGAGTTTAAAATAAAATTGATGATTTAATAAAACTCAAACAACATTTGTTTATAAAAATGACTGTGTAAAAAAAAATCAGTGACAGTCAATAATTAATTTTAAATAGTTGATAAATATCCTAACATTTTCAAGAAAAAGGATAATTATCAATAACTTGTGTTAAAATTGAACAAAATATGTAAAAATCAAATTTTATGTTCTTTAATAAATAAAAAGCACAAAAAGTATTTATTTGAAAAATGTCGGTCCAAAATTGGGTGTCAACAGTTCCAATCAATGAAGAGGATCCTACTGCCTCTGAAATGAATTTTTCAACTGGTTTAAATGACTAGTATAAAAATTGATTTCAGACCGGGTTCTCCGGCTAGGAAGAAAATTTCTGAAGAATTTAAAAAGCTCAGATGGGAACACTTCAAAAATTGGTTTTTTGATAATTTTAATAATCAAGAATGAAATTACTTTCAAAATTAATTTTACAAAGATCTTTCAGACTTTAATAAAGTCATTGCATTTGTCCCTTGGTTTATGGCCAAATATGTGGACAAATACATTTCAGTGTTGGAAAAAGAGTATAGACTCAGTAGTACTAAAACTACTAGATCCGTACTTCCAACCCAACAATCTTTTCAACTAAAGAAAGATGACAAAATTGTCTATTTTTCAGCATTTTCAAAATTATTTGAAGATGATACTGCTGCAATTGCAGCTAAACATGTTAATATTATGCTTAAACAACATAATTATGTGAATGTTTATATGAGTGTATTAGGTGAGCATATTATATCTCTTAATGAGAAGATTGATAGGATTCAGAAAAGCTTGCTGTATATTAGATTTAGCAAGACAAAGGATCCGGAAGTAATAGTCGCTACGCCTAGTATTCAACCTCCCCCTAAGGTAAAAAAATTTAAATTAAAAAATATTTCTGAATTAGAAAAGGTCATAGAAGTTAAGTTTAGAGATTTAAAGCTTACTCCTTTGACCCAGGATCTTAACCCTCATAGGGAAGAGACTATTTCTGAATTAGAAAAGGTCATAGAAGCTAAGTTTAGAGATTTGAAGCTTACTCCTTTGAACCAAGATCTTAACCCTCATAGGGAAGAGACTTCAGATAGAGTTAATAAGATGTCCGAAAAAATTTGCTCGCAAGCCTGTCCAAAGGCAGTATTATTATCCTAGGCCTACCCCACAGGATGTTCTAATAGAAGAACAAGAGTATGTTATAACTAATAGTTATAATGGGAGGCATATCTATGAATGGAATATAAATGGTTTCACTAAAAGACAAATTTATACTCTGGTTCATAGGATGATGATGTACAGTACTATCTGTAAGCAGTGCCATAATACAGATATGAGCATTGTAGAAATAATTATAGCTGGTTTTATGGGCCAGTTAAAAGGATAGTGGGATAATTATCCCACGAGAGAAAAAAGAAGTACCATTCTCGTTAGCATTAAGAATGAAGCTAGAGTGGTATCCAAAAATGCGGTTTATACCCTTATTGTTAATATCATAGAACATTTTTCAGGAAGATGGTCAGATGATAGTGAGACTATTAGGACTCTTCTGTAAAATTTGAGATGCAAAATACTCTCATCTTTTAGGTGGTATAAAGACACCTTTTTATCAAGAGTTATGGAACTGCCTGAGTGTTATAGCTTTCATTGGAAGTCCAAATTTGTGGATGGATTACCAGTACTCTTTGCTGAAAGAGTTAGAAAAGTTTTGAGAGAAGGGGCAAATAATATTGCCTATGATAATTTCTCATATGGGAAGTTAATCAATATCTGCACTCAATAAGGTTTATCCTCGTGTAATGAGATCAAGCTGAATCAGCAGATCAAAAGGTAAAGCCTTACAGAAAGACTACAAGTGGGTGATTTTTGTGAACAATTTAGAATGGATATTCCAAAAGGAACCCACAAGAAATTCAAAATCCAAAGAGGAAGAAACATTCCTCAAAAAGGGAATTTATTCCTGATAGGTATTATAAACGTCAGGACAAAAGGGCTAAAAGGAAAAAAGCCTTCAATAAAAGAAAAAAGATGGTTAAATTCTTTAATAAGCCTAATGCTTGCAATAGATGTGGTAGAGTTAGGCATTATGCTAAAGATTGCAAAATAAAGGAGAAAATTAAGCCCCTTGACATTGATGATAAAATGAAAGATTTTCTATGCAAGATTCTTTTAAATTCCTCTCCTAAAAATAGTCTGGTACAAAGTGAGTTGGAAGATTCTTTCGTCTTTTCCTTGAATTGTTGTAGAAGTAGGTCCAAATTGTCTAAATCAATCTCCCTGTGCTATGATCACTTTGTCCTTCTCCTGCTAACTCATCTCCTTCAACAGTATGACTGATGAAAGCCATAGAAATATCATTTGGTATTTCTATATTTAAATTCTTAATAAGATCTCTCTTGACCTCCTCCATGTATGAGGCTAGAGTTTCTGATTTTAACATAATCCCCTTCTTCATTTGAAGTTTTTTGGAGATATGCTTGAAGGGACTAGCATCATCTTATTTTTCTGCCGCATCCTGTATCATCTTATAATTTGTCACAGTTGTATTAATGCTGTCGAGGGTCTGTTGTCCATGAACTTTCCCCTCGTTACCCCGTTGGGTCATCTTATTCTAGAACTTTGTATAGAAAGTTCTTTCTAAACAAGGGAATTCTGCTGTAGTATCAACTTCCACAGACCATTTCATTATCCATGGTATAGAAAATTCAATGAAAAAATACATGGTTGACATTCTATCAAAGAAAATATTTTCTTTTTGCAACTCCATCAATTTTGGAGAAACTTCAACCCATTGAGTATAAAGATCTTTATAAGAAATAGGTAAATTATTAATTGTTGGACCATGTAATGTCCACCATTTACAAAACCACACAAAAATTGTTTGGGTAAAAACTTGGCTACAAATCTTTATAAACCGAGAGTGTTTCCTGTGATCGTTTTCATATAAAAGAGTTTTATTAAAACTATCCAAATAGTCCCAATAATTATACTTAACTGAGACATTATTATATGGATGAGTATATGATTTTTCATGAAAAGTATCTAAACCCCAATCTTCTGGAGCCAAAATCTTTTTGATAATAATTTTTGAAAAATTATATACCGTTCTACTATTAGTAGAATAAAAATGCTGAAATTCAGTTGATTCAGTATCTGAGAGTATTATCTCATAATTTCTTCTGTATTTATAAGTAGGAGTAGCATATAATGTTGTATACCCGTGATACTAGTTGTATCCCATCTAGTAACAGAAAAACTATGCATAAAGAAAGGTACGACGAAATTAAATTAATAAAATTTAAGATTAATATATTAAAAATATTACATTAGAAAATAATTACGAATATTATGGAATTAAGTAATTATCGAATATAATTTATAATATGTTAAATTATAAATGTTATATAATATAAATATTAATATTATAATCAAAAAGTAAAATAGAGGGGATGAATAGTAACTCTCTATTCATTCCCTCTATTTATAGAGTTTAGAGGGGAATTTAGAGAGTTGGAGTTGCAACTTGCATCCTCTATTTCCCCCCTCCAAATATAGAATATAGAGGGAAAAATATAGAAGGGTTGAAAATGCTCTTAGTAGTTCATTTAATGGCACATTATAGACTAGGCTTTTGCAGTTTATTCTGTTTTGTTTTGATTATTATAGTAAAAAGGTCTAGTGAAATCGAGTGGACCATATCAGGCTTACATTTTGGCATATATAGTACGCACATCATGAACCTTTTGAACTTTGTCTGTGCAAAATAGAATAAAAATAATACTCTCACAAATTTGTGCCGAAGGAAAGAGGAAGAATGAAAAGCTTGGGAGTAGAGAAATCAAATGGACGGTGAAGAATTAGTTCACGTGATCCTCCAATTACAAAGAACTAATATAAATTAAGCTATCTAATTTGATTTTATCAAAAAATGTTAGAAGACTTTAAGACTTGAAGGTGCATTTAGCTAGCGTTTGGTCATAGATTTCCAAATATTTTTAGCAAATTATATTTAAGTGAAGATTTGGGTAAAATTTTACCATATATTAGGCTTTGAGAAACATATTTCACTTTTTTAAGAAATATAATTTATACCCATAAGTTTTAAAAACTATTAAAACTAAACATAAGTTTGTATTATATATAAAAAAAAGAAATATGCCTAACATTTTTTTAGAAGTTCGAATCTCAATGAGGTTGTCCTTGTCGCCTACTTGATACGTTACAAGGCCATATATTGTCCATGTCAATGGCAGATATATACGTTAGTTGGAGTTTAATAAATAGAGGGTGTTTTTGTAAAAGATAAAAGATTGGTGTAAAATTTGAATTTTCTAAAGCTCCCAAATAATGAAATTTTGCCCAAATACTAATTTTTTCTAGTTTTAGAAATTTGGGTTATTTGCCAAATAATGGCAAATTGTATAGACAAATACTATTTGCCAAGTTTTTCCCCAAATTTTATTTGAGAAATCTATGGCCAAACGGGTCCTTAAATGGTTAAGATATTGCCTCTAGATTTAAACATTAAATAATTAAATAGTTTGTTTTTCAACATCTGAATGTACATAATTTATTTATTTATAAATATAATAAATATACAATTTAAATAAAAATTAATTAAATATTAAAAAATATTTAATAAAATAAAATAATTATTTGATAATGAAACATTTATATTCTCTAGTGATGGTGGGGATGGTTTGTAATGGTGGTGGTAATGCTTGGTATTAGTGTTAGTAATTGTGGCCGCGATAGTTGTGATGGTGGAGATGATTGGTGTTGTAGTCAGTGTCGTGATGGTGAAGTTGGTTGATGTTAGTAGCTGGCAGTGTTGATGGAAATGGCCGAAGAATGTGGTGTGGTTGACTATATGTTGGTGGTAGTTGATGGCGGTGCTAATTGTAATGGTTAATGAAATTTACTTGGTACAGGATCAGGATCGGCCTAAGGGTAAGGCAAGTGAAGCATTTGCCTTAAGAACCCTTAAAATTAAGGTCCTAAAATTATTTAAAATATTATATTCTATCTTTCTCAATTTATGTTACATATTTTTTTGTGTAGTCAGTTACAAAAAGAATGACACATTTTTTCATTTGACGAATATTTAAGAACACTATCAATATTTTATTCATGTTGGTTCTACTTAATTGACAAAAAGTCATCAAAGTTGTATTTTTCTATGTGTCATCTTTTTTAATCGAGAAATCACGAAAAAAAAGTGACACACTGTTAAAAATACGGTAGATAAAAGACTTGTTTTTTCACCTTTCTACTCTTAATGTTCATTCTTTTGCCTACGACAAAGTTCATAAATGTAACGTGCGTGCTCTTGAGGCCAAAAATCTAGCGATTCTTTTGTATTTCAATATAAATTATACGAATTTTACGAAATAAAATAAAAGCCCTTTAATATATTTTGACTTTAGGTCACCGACATTATTGAGCCGCCTCTGACCAAGTACACAATAATTTTCGTATTCATACTACACTAGTACACGTATTGTACTTTTGTGCAAGTTTGGATCTCAATTCCAACACAGTTCGTGAGTGAGTTCAAGCTTTGAGGATCCAATTTGTGGTGAGCCACCTGCCTTACTTTGGAATAGTCATGACGTTTCTATTTTATGCTTTTGTCCTGATCATAGTCAATCTCTGTATGAGGCGACTCTTGTATTTTTTTTTTTCTTTGAATTTTTCTCATGATGATACATGACTTGGTTTTTGGGATGTTTAATATTAGAAAGGGTAAAAAAACACACCCCAAATATTCTAATTTTGAATTTCATATATGAATTACCATATGTGTGAATTTCTAACATGATATATCACTAATTATTTATCAAAATACCTCAACTATAAATTTTGCACTTTTCATACATAAAATATCACCATCTTTCAGGTATAAAAGTGAACAATTGATAGTTGATGTGTGTTTTGATAATAGTTGATAATATTCAGGTAGGAAATCCACACACTTCGTAGCTCAGGTATAAAACTAAAATTGAATTATAACTTATAACTACACCTACTGTAATTGCTTTGCTCCTCCGTAATTATATTACGCTAAGGTTCATATCAAATCAATACAAATATATCATGGTTAAATAAGTTAATAAAATAAAAAATATATGTTAATTAATCATGGTTGAGTAAAAAAAATATATATTGAAAGTTTCAAACATATGAGGCTTTATATGGCAGACGGTGTCGATCTCCAGTTGGCTGGTTCGAAACTTCAGAAGTCAGTCCACGTGGCACAGATTTGCTCTGAGAATCTTTGGACTGAGTTCGAGTGATTCAAGCTAGGCTGCGGACAGCTCAGAGTAGACAGAGGAGTTATGCTGACCGTAGATGTCGTCCATTGAAGTTCAGGGTGGGTGATAGGGTCTTCTTACGAGTATCTCCCATGAAGGGCGTAATGCGATTTGGTAGGAAGGGTAAGCTTAGCCCCAGATATATTGGACCCTTTGAGATTTTGTGGACAGTAGGAGAGGTGGCTTATGTGTTAGCTTTACCTCCGGCATTTTCAGCTATCCACCCGGTATTTCATGTTTCTATGCTACGACAATATATTCCAGATGAGTCGCATGTGCTTCAGTGGGACTCGATTCAGTTAGACGAGAAACTAACATTTGTGGAGGAGCCTGTGTCCATTTTAGCCAGAGATGTCAGACGGTTACGCTCCCGGGACATTCCAGTGGTTAAGGTACAGTGGCGTCGCCGTCCGGTTGAGGAGGCTACTTAGGAGCTTGAACGCGATATGCGAACCCAGTATCCCTACTTGTTCGCGTCTTCAGGTATGTGCTTATTCTTGACTTTCGCGGACGAAAGTCCTCTTACTAGTGGATATTGTAATGACCTTCCCGGTCATTTCCCTCGTATCCGTGTGTTCTCAGCGTTTAGAGCTTTTCTATAACTGCCCCAAGTTATTTATGACTTGCTGGGACTGACAGTTCGGCTCCCGGGCAGTTCGTTTGAGAATATTATTTAGACCGAGCACATTGTAAAATATTAAATTAAATTAAAATTTGGTAAAATGTTATAGGTAATTACCTTTTGAAAATATTTTTGAACTTTATAAAATTCTTTAGTTATGATATATCTATACTATTTTATAATAGTTTTATAACTTATTAATAATTAAAACGGAGATAGTGAATTTAAATATGTTAAAATAATATTTTTATTTTATAGAGGTTTTGCTAGAAATATTTTTCTATTAATTATGATATATTCAAAATATTATATTTATTTTACCACGAACCTATGCAATACCCGAGTATATAAGTAACGGGACAAATTAAAGTCATGGACTATAAATGACACCACATTTACACGTGGTGTCTATTGAACAAAGAAGAAAGTGACTAAATGTGCAAGTCATTATTACATTACATATATATATGTGTATTCGGTGGTGGACAGAATGTAATATTTTACATTCTGTCCACTTTTTCCAATTACCTCTCACCATTATTGATTATTTAAGCTCAATCTTGAGCTATTCTGTTAATATTTGAGCTTAGAAGTATATATATTTGAGTCCGTGGACTCGCTCTCGTCATTTCTACGGTACGTTTTCTTATTTTTACGATAATTTTCATTTACACGGTGATACTGTTGGGATTGGTGTTGATGTTTGAGCTATATTTTGAGCTCAAATTGAGGAGTGTTAGTTGTGACTATTGGTCACTGCATTATTTGGGACGCTGTGACGGTTTCGATTTTGTTATTCCGCAAGCGGGCCCCACGTGGACTGTTCGGACATTTTTCGAACTAATGCAATATGGGTATCAATAGTCATGTTTTGACATGTATTTTATTATTTTGGTAGTTTGGCAGCAGTCTGAGGCCTCTCGAAAGGGAAAGGCTCCTATTTAGCTGGTTTTCTTGGCAGGTTCGCGGCAGGCGTCCAGGTAGGCTAGGTTTACCTCCCTTTGCACTTAGATTGGGCTTATGTGTGATATATGTATGCTATTGTGCTGGTAGTGTGGGCTGGAATTATAGACTTGGAGGTGGTGGTTTGCTGTGATTTAGGCCTTTTTAGGCCGGATAGGGCTATTCGGACACATTCCAGGCCCGTTATCCTTACGGTACACCACTTATGACCTATTTGGGGTCGGATAGTATTGTTGTTATGGACTACTGATTGGGGAATATTATTGTTGGACCTTAGTCCAGGCTTAGACAGACTTAGCCCAGGACTTGGTATCCGGGACCCGGTAGTGGACCCCGTTACCCTTTTGTCGACTTGTCAGAACGTTGATATTTTTGGGCTTAGTTAAGCCCTCTATGACCTGTTAGACTTGTGACGGTATTTAGTCACCCCGAATATACCCAAATTGACCTATTTAGCATTTTAGTCCCTGACAGCACCGCACTCGATCGGGATTGCTGGTCTTAGCTTAGAATTAGGACCCACCTTGTCATGAGCTACTCTAGATACCCGGACTGACTTAGATATTGCATGATAATAGACTATGGACCTAGGAGGACCCGGGGACTTACCTTGTAGCAAGTAATGGGTTAGCTCATTTACCTATACTTCAGTTTCGGCCTGGGACGGACTAGCATGTTTTCCCGTTTATCTGATATGATATGACATTTGATTCTGTTCTGGTTACTGGCTATGATAAGTTCCGGTTCGAGTCCGGCTACTAATTCAGGTATGATGATTTGGTTATTGACTATTGGGTGTTCCGGTTCGAGTCCGGCCCCGGATTATGGTACACTATGAGTTCCGGTTCGAGTCCGGCCACTGATTATTATGAGTTCCGGTTCGAGTCCGGCATCTGGTTATGATATGATTGGAGAGTTTTGGTACTGGGTACCGTGATTATGATGTTGTTGTTCTATGAGTTTCGGTTCGAGTCCGGCAGATATGATATATATGTGGCCTCTTGTTATTACCCACTGCTTCCGGTTCGACTCCGGCGTCTGGCCTCTTGTTATTACCCATTGGTGCCGGTTCAAGCCCGGTGCACTCCTGTTGGTTATTGTGGTTACTGGATACTGATACAGCTTCGAGACACTGGTGACTATGCATTTACTTTTCTTGTGTGTCCCGCTGGTTTATGGGGGCCAGACTGGGTTATTGTTTTCTTCCGTGTGCCTATCGGGCTTATGGGGGCCCAGATAGGTTATGTTTGACTTGTGTGTTTACTTACGCATTTATTTACTCGTTATTATATATCGCACTTATATTTTCCTGAGCATATCTATACGCCTCGGCAGTTACTTATGTATTTGTTACTTATACCCCGGACTTAGCATGCATCCTCGCATTTTAGCTTGCTTATATTACATTGAGCTCAGTCGGCCGATGATGCCTACTGAGTACCCATTGCCCCGGTACTCATACTGCACTTCTGCATCTTTTTCCCCGATGCAGATTCAGGCACTAGCCAACGGTATTGACGTGAACTCTTTTCTCAGCATTGACTCCGGAGCAGGGTGAGCTTCCTGATGTCCGAGGCAGATCCTACTCCATCTTCTACTGTATAGTCTTTTGCCCTCGAGACTGTTGGGTTTGATATATATTTGGTTTCTATTTTATATTTTGGGTGTGTCCAGTAGTGGCTCTTGTACTGACCTCACCAGGTCTTGGGAGGGGTTCTTGACTTTATATATTGTCCTCTTCCTTCTCAGTCTTGGCATATATACATATTCTGATTCTGTCTTTAGCGTTATAGAATGTTTATAAATATGGTTACTTTCACTTCATCTCTGTTATATGAGATTCCGCCCGTTAGCCCGTCGCTTGTCGCTCCGGGCTAGGGTTTGGCTTACCTATTGGTGGGTTACGATAGGCGCCATCACGACTCAAGAATTGGGTCGTGACAGCTTGGTATCAGAGCCTAGGTTGTATAGGTAGTGTCGGTACATTGGCCAATGTTTAGTAGAGTCCTGTGGATCGGTGCGGGGACGCCTGTATCCTATCCTCGGGAGGCTACGGAGCATTCCTAGGGGAGTCTCTCATTTTCTTGACTCATGTCCGTGCGTTAAGTCGATGTTGGTTTCTGATCTTTATTTGGTTCACTCTTTATATAGATGGTAAGGATGAATGGTAAGAGAGCCGAGGGTCAGGACCCCGAGCCTACTGCAAGGGCTCTAGTTAGGGGTTGAGGTCGACCCAGAGGTCGGGGGAAGGACAGAGCAGCAGCCCCAGGCCGAGATTATGCTAGGGATCAATTACCCGATCCCGTTATATCTCCAGATGTTCCGCCTCCACAGCAGTCGGTGGGCTAGGGAGCAGCCCCGGCTCCACCTGGATTTATAGATGCTTCTTTGCTCTGAGGTACATTACTTCAGTTGTTGGGAATAGTTGGAGGTTCGTCAGCCGAGGGAGCCCAACCAGCAGTACAGGGAGTTGGTGTTGAGGCGCAGCCTGCAGCTGCAGCACCCAGAGTTGAAATTCCGCCAGCGCCGGTAGCTCCACAAGCGGTTATAGATCAACCTACCATGTCTGTCGATGAGCAGAAGATGTTGGGGCATTTCTTGAGGTTGACTCCACCGAGATTTGTTGGTACTCCGGGTGAGGATGCATATGAGTTCTTTTCCAGCTGCGAGGATAGACTGAGGAATTTAGGATTGGTACAGTCTCGTAGTATTGATTTTGTGGCATATCAGTTTAATACTGCAGCGAGGAGATGGTGGAGGGGATATCTTGATTCCAGGCCAGCAGGATCTCCGCCGGTTACCTGGACCCAGTTCTCTGAGATTTTCTTGGGAAAGTATATGCCCCGTACTATGCGGGAGCAACTCAGGGATGAGTTCTCCAGATTGACTCAGGGTTCATTATCTGTCGCCGAGTATGAGGCGAGGTTTCATGATCTTGCTAGGAACGCTACCTTTATTTTGCCTGATGAGTATGAGAGAGTTAGGTGTTTTGTCAGGGGACTGAGATTGCCACTCCGTAGAGCTACCCAGAGTTTAGTGACTTCAGGGAAGTCATTCGCAGAGATTACCGAGCATGTATACTCTATTGAGGAGATGGATCGCGAGGCCCAAGGGGGCAGCGATAAGAGACCTCGTGTTCAGGGTAGTTTCAGTGGGAGCCATAGTGGTTCGTAGTTCAGAGGTCGTGGGTTCCAGTTTCAGGGTAGGTACCCTCAGCAGCAGCAACAGTCTTTTCAGCGACAGGGTCAGCCCAGTAGGCCCGTACAGTCAGCTTTGCAAATATCTGATAGGGGTCAGCCCACCTATAGTGGTTCTGTTAGCCAGCCTCAAGGACGTGGTCAGTCCAGTTCATCGACTAGAGGTGGTCATACCAGCTCAGCCGGACCTTCTAGGCCGAGCAGGGAGCCAGGAGCATGCTACACTTATGGGGTTGTCGGTCATTTTGCGCGTGAGTGTCCTCAGCGCATGGCAATTGAGCCTTCAGTTCAGACAGCACAGCCCCTCAGATCTATACCTCCAGCAGGTAGAGGTGGTGCACAGGGTCGTCGGGGTGGTCCCCAGGGTTCTCGAGGTAGAGCGCAGGGAGGTCGGACTGGTGGTCAGGGCGGTGCTCAGACTAGTGGTAGCCAGCGTCAGTTATATGCCGTGCCGGCTAGACTGGAGGCTGAGGCTTCAGATGCAGTGATTACAGGTACGATTTTCGTATGCCATCAGCCAGCCTCTGCATTATTTGATCCTGGATCCACGTTTTCTTATGTATCTACTTATTATGCACCACGGTTGGGTTTGTGTTCTGAGTTATTATCTATGCCCTTACGTGTATCTACCCCCGTTGGTGATTCCTTAGTAGTGGATCGGGTATATAGATCTTGTCTGGTGATTATTCAGGAGTTTGAGACTCAGGTTGATTTTATTGTATTGGCCATGGTAGACTTTGATGTGATTCTGGGTATGGACTGGTTGTCTTTTTATCATGTAGTCTTGGATTGCTTTGCTAAGACCGTGACCTTAGCCATGCCTGGCGTACCCCCGATGGTGTGGCAGGGTTCTGTTAGCCGCACACCGACCGAGATTATTTCATATGTTCGGGCTCGTAGATTGATGTCGAAGGGATGTGATTCATTCCTTGCTTATGTTCGGGATACTAGTATTGAGAGTCCATCGCTTGACTCCGTCCCTGTTATTCATGAATTTTCTGATGTATTCCCGACTGACCTACCTGACCTTCCTCCTGAGCATGATATAGAGTTCATTATTGACCTCGAGCCAGGCACCCGACCTATTTTCATAGCTCCTTATCGTATGGCTCCTGCTGAGTTGAGAGAGTTGAGTAGTCAGCTTGAGGATCTTCTAGGGAAGGGTTTTGTCAGGCCGAGTGTATCGCCGTGGGGTGCTCCAGTTCTATTTGTAAAGAAGAAGGACGGATCTATGCGAATGTGTATCGATTACAGACAGCTAAATAGCATGACAGTGAAGAATAAGTATCCTATGCCTCGTATCGATGATTTGTTTGATCAACTTCAGGGTGCAGTGGTATTCTCAAAAATAGATTTGAGATCTGGATACCATCAGTTGAGAGTTAGGGCTGAGGACATCCCAAAGACAGCCTTCAGGACTCGATACGGCCATTATGAGTTCCTGGTGATGTCTTTTGGGTTGACTAATGCCCCAGCAGCTTTCATGGATCTGATGAATCGTGTATTCAGGCCATACTTGGACTCCTTTGTGATTGTGTTTATTGACGACATCTTGGTTTATTTGAGGAGTGACGAGGAGCACGAGCAGCATTTGAGGATTGTGCTCCACACTTTGAGAGATCATCGGCTTTATGCCAAGTTCCCAAAGTGTGAGTTCTGGCTTGAGTCTGTAGCTTTCTTGGGACATGTTGTGTCTAGACACGGTATCATGGTAGACCCAGCGAAGATTGAGGCTATCCGAGGTTGGGCTAGGCCCACGTCACTTACCGAGGTTCGCAGTTTTGTGGGTTGGCAGGATACTACAGGCGATTTGTTGAGGGCTTCTAGTCTATTGCATCTCCTATGACCAGACTGACCAGGAAGGAGGTTCCATTTCAGTGGTCTGAGGATTGTGAGGCAAGCTTTCTGAAGCTCAAGGATCGACTAACTTCTGCCCCTGTGTTGACTTTTCCAATTGAGGGTGAGGGTTTTACCGTGTATTGTGATGCGTCTGGTATTGGTTTTGGATGTGTGCTGATGCAGCAGGGTCGTGTTATTGCTTATGCATCGAGGCATCTGAATGTGCACGAGCGTAACTATCCCACTCATGACTTAGAGTTAGCAGCGGTTGTGTTTGTACTACGGATTTAGAGGCATTATCTCTACGGTGTTCATTGTGAGATCTTTACAGATCACCGTAGTCTTCAGCATATTATGACTCAGAGGGATCTTAATTCAAGGCAGCGTAGGTGGATAGAGTTGCTAAAGGACTATGATATCTCTATTCTCTATCATCCGGGCAAGGCGAATGTGGTAGCGGACGCCTTGAGTCGGAAGACAGTGAGTATGGGTAGCTTAGCCTTCATTCCAGTCTCTCAGCAACCGTTGACTTTGGACATTCAGTCCTTAGCTAACTCGATGGTGCGTCTGGATAATTCTAACCCCGAAAGGGTTATCGCTTGTGTTGGTGTGAGATCTACTTTGTTAGAGCAGATTCAGAGTCGTCAGTTTGAGGATAGCGGTCTCCGTAGAATTCGAGATCAATTATTAAAGGGTAAGTCCGAGAGAGCTACCTTGGGTTCTGATAGTATTTGGGTTATGGTAGATCGGTTGACTAAGTCTGCACACTTTATCCCTGTTCAAGTTTCCTACAGTGCTAAGAGATTAGCTCGTGTATATATTCAGGAGGTGGTCCGCCTACATGGAGTGCCAATATCCATTATCTCAGACCGAGGGTCTCAGTTTACCTCCAGTTTCTGGCAGACTTTCCAGGAAGAGTTGGGTACCCAGGTGGACCTCAGCACTGCATTTCACCCTCAAACAGACGGGCAGTCGGAGAGGACGATTCAGGTATTGGAGGATATGCTCCGCGCTTGTGTGTTAGACTTTGGGGGTCAATGGGATCAATTCTTACCTTTAGCCGAGTTCGCGTATAATAATAGCTTCCACTCCAGCATTCAAATGGCTCCGTTTGAGGCTTTATATGG
Organism: Capsicum rhomboideum; assembly: GCA_031232105.1. Lineage (NCBI taxonomy): Eukaryota > Viridiplantae > Streptophyta > Magnoliopsida > Solanales > Solanaceae > Capsicum > Capsicum rhomboideum. Next base: position 109,325,456 of record CP124719.1, on the reverse strand, counting down.
CAGACGGTGTCGATCTCCAGTTGGCTGGTTCGAAACTTCAGAAGTCAGTCCACGTGGCACAGATTTGCTCTGAGAATCTTTGGACTGAGTTCGAGTGATTCAAGCTAGGCTGCGGACAGCTCAGAGTAGACAGAGGAGTTATGCTGACCGTAGATGTCGTCCATTGAAGTTCAGGGTGGGTGATAGGGTCTTCTTACGAGTATCTCCCATGAAGGGCGTAATGCGATTTGGTAGGAAGGGTAAGCTTAGCCCCAGATATATTGGACCCTTTGAGATTTTGTGGACAGTAGGAGAGGTGGCTTATGTGTTAGCTTTACCTCCGGCATTTTCAGCTATCCACCCGGTATTTCATGTTTCTATGCTACGACAATATATTCCAGATGAGTCGCATGTGCTTCAGTGGGACTCGATTCAGTTAGACGAGAAACTAACATTTGTGGAGGAGCCTGTGTCCATTTTAGCCAGAGATGTCAGACGGTTACGCTCCCGGGACATTCCAGTGGTTAAGGTACAGTGGCGTCGCCGTCCGGTTGAGGAGGCTACTTGGGAGCTTGAACGCGATATGCGAACCCAGTATCCCTACTTGTTCGCGTCTTCAGGTATGTGCTTATTCTTGACTTTCGCGGACGAAAGTCCTCTTACTAGTGGATATTGTAATGACCTTCCCGGTCATTTCCCTCGTATCCGTGTGTTCTCAGCGTTTAGAGCTTTTCTATAACTGCCCCAAGTTATTTATGACTTGCTGGGACTGACAGTTCGGCTCCCGGGCAGTTCGTTTGAGAATATTATTTAGACCGAGCACATTGTAAAATATTAAATTAAATTAAAATTTGGTAAAATGTTATAGGTAATTACCTTTTGAAAATATTTTTGAACTTTATAAAATTCTTTAGTTATGATATATCTATACTATTTTATAATAGTTTTATAACTTATTAATAATTAAAACGGAGATAGTGAATTTAAATATGTTAAAATAATATTTTTATTTTATAGAGGTTTTGCTAGAAATATTTTTCTATTAATTATGATATATTCAAAATATTATATTTATTTTACCACGAACCTATGCAATACCCGAGTATATAAGTAACGGGACAAATTAAAGTCATGGACTATAAATGACACCACATTTACACGTGGTGTCTATTGAACAAAGAAGAAAGTGACTAAATGTGCAAGTCATTATTACATTACATATATATATGTGTATTCGGTGGTGGACAGAATGTAATATTTTACATTCTGTCCACTTTTTCCAATTACCTCTCACCATTATTGATTATTTAAGCTCAATCTTGAGCTATTCTGTTAATATTTGAGCTTAGAAGTATATATATTTGAGTCCGTGGACTCGCTCTCGTCATTTCTACGGTACGTTTTCTTATTTTTACGATAATTTTCATTTACACGGTGATACTGTTGGGATTGGTGTTGATGTTTGAGCTATATTTTGAGCTCAAATTGAGGAGTGTTAGTTGTGACTATTGGTCACTGCATTATTTGGGACGCTGTGACGGTTTCGATTTTGTTATTCCGCAAGCGGGCCCCACGTGGACTGTTCGGACATTTTTCGAACTAATGCAATATGGGTATCAATAGTCATGTTTTGACATGTATTTTATTATTTTGGTAGTTTGGCAGCAGTCTGAGGCCTCTCGAAAGGGAAAGGCTCCTATTTAGCTGGTTTTCTTGGCAGGTTCGCGGCAGGCGTCCAGGTAGGCTAGGTTTACCTCCCTTTGCACTTAGATTGGGCTTATGTGTGATATATGTATGCTATTGTGCTGGTAGTGTGGGCTGGAATTATAGACTTGGAGGTGGTGGTTTGCTGTGATTTAGGCCTTTTTAGGCCGGATAGGGCTATTCGGACACATTCCAGGCCCGTTATCCTTACGGTACACCACTTATGACCTATTTGGGGTCGGATAGTATTGTTGTTATGGACTACTGATTGGGGAATATTATTGTTGGACCTTAGTCCAGGCTTAGACAGACTTAGCCCAGGACTTGGTATCCGGGACCCGGTAGTGGACCCCGTTACCCTTTTGTCGACTTGTCAGAACGTTGATATTTTTGGGCTTAGTTAAGCCCTCTATGACCTGTTAGACTTGTGACGGTATTTAGTCACCCCGAATATACCCAAATTGACCTATTTAGCATTTTAGTCCCTGACAGCACCGCACTCGATCGGGATTGCTGGTCTTAGCTTAGAATTAGGACCCACCTTGTCATGAGCTACTCTAGATACCCGGACTGACTTAGATATTGCATGATAATAGACTATGGACCTAGGAGGACCCGGGGACTTACCTTGTAGCAAGTAATGGGTTAGCTCATTTACCTATACTTCAGTTTCGGCCTGGGACGGACTAGCATGTTTTCCCGTTTATCTGATATGATATGACATTTGATTCTGTTCTGGTTACTGGCTATGATAAGTTCCGGTTCGAGTCCGGCTACTAATTCAGGTATGATGATTTGGTTATTGACTATTGGGTGTTCCGGTTCGAGTCCGGCCCCGGATTGTGGTACACTATGAGTTCCGGTTCGAGTCCGGCCACTGATTATTATGAGTTCCGGTTCGAGTCCGGCATCTGGTTATGATATGATTGGAGAGTTTTGGTACTGGGTACCGTGATTATGATGTTGTTGTTCTATGAGTTTCGGTTCGAGTCCGGCAGATATGATATATATGTGGCCTCTTGTTATTACCCACTGCTTCCGGTTCGACTCCGGCGTCTGGCCTCTTGTTATTACCCATTGGTGCCGGTTCAAGCCCGGTGCACTCCTGTTGGTTATTGTGGTTACTGGATACTGATACAGCTTCGAGACACTGGTGACTATGCATTTACTTTTCTTGTGTGTCCCGCTGGTTTATGGGGGCCAGACTGGGTTATTGTTTTCTTCCGTGTGCCTATCGGGCTTATGGGGGCCCAGATAGGTTATGTTTGACTTGTGTGTTTACTTACGCATTTATTTACTCGTTATTATATATCGCACTTATATTTTCCTGAGCATATCTATACGCCTCGGCAGTTACTTATGTATTTGTTACTTATACCCCGGACTTAGCATGCATCCTCGCATTTTAGCTTGCTTATATTACATTGAGCTCAGTCGGCCGATGATGCCTACTGAGTACCCATTGCCCCGGTACTCATACTGCACTTCTGCATCTTTTTCCCCGATGCAGATTCAGGCACTAGCCAACGGTATTGACGTGAACTCTTTTCTCAGCATTGACTCCGGAGCAGGGTGAGCTTCCTGATGTCCGAGGCAGATCCTACTCCATCTTCTACTGTATAGTCTTTTGCCCTCGAGACTGTTGGGTTTGATATATATTTGGTTTCTATTTTATATTTTGGGTGTGTCCAGTAGTGGCTCTTGTACTGACCTCACCAGGTCTTGGGAGGGGTTCTTGACTTTATATATTGTCCTCTTCCTTCTCAGTCTTGGCATATATACATATTCTGATTCTGTCTTTAGCGTTATAGAATGTTTATAAATATGGTTACTTTCACTTCATCTCTGTTATATGAGATTCCGCCCGTTAGCCCGTCGCTTGTCGCTCCGGGCTAGGGTTTGGCTTACCTATTGGTGGGTTACGATAGGCGCCATCACGACTCAAGAATTGGGTCGTGACACATCATTAATTAAATCAGCCAAAGAAATTTTAAAATTTCTAATAAGAAAATATCGACTTCTCCGGCCAAAATATTTCTATCCATTTTGTAACTCCTTTATAGGCATCGTAAAGAGTTCATCCATTTTCAATTTCTTCGGAATCGCCGAACATAATTCTGCAAATTTCAAGGCCAATTCAAGCCCGAAACAAACATCAACTATTTCAAACAACGAATCAATTAGTTACCTAAACACAAATTTTCAAATTCTTAAAAAATTGTACTTGAAGTAAAAATCAGAAAAATTCTATAATCGGTGAAATTACAGAGAAGAAAAGAAGAATATTTCAGCAAAATCAAATCAAAATCAAAACTTGAAGATTCTAATGATTTAAAGAATCAGATGTACTAGAAATTTGTGAGTCATGGAAAATAAAATTTAATTTCACCTTTTAGAAGAAAGTTCAATTTTTTAGATTTTTTATTTGGCTGATTTAATTAATGATGTGGACGGATCATTGTTGGCCACGTGTACAAACTGATTTTGCAAAAAAATCACCAAATCGGACTGTTAAAAAAAATGGCATGAATGAGCCAAACTTTTAACGGATGGCATAAATGAGCCTTTTCTCAAAGTTCGATGGCATATTTGATCAATGACGTGGACCTCTAGTAAGACGCCATGTGGTAAAGCTGTTTTTAAAAAATTACCGTTAAAAAAAATGGCATAAATGAGCCTTTTTGTAACGGCGATGGCATAAATGAGCCAAACTTTTAACGGATGGCATAAATGAACCATTTTCAATAGTTCGATGGCATATTTGAGCCTTTTCCCTTTTAAATATATCATTCACTTCTATAAGAGAATGTAGGGTGAAACGACAAAGTTTGAAATTAAAAATTTATCAAATATATAAAGAGATACAGTATTTTTTTTTTTTTTACAACAATTAAAATAAAGTTGCTAAAATATTTAAAACAAGGACAAAATGGTACTTGAATTATTTCCACGTCAGCAAACCAATGAGAGTTGCACCAAAGTTTTGAGAGAAAGGTAACAGGGGATAATTGTCAAATGATTTCGTGGTGTAAAAGCGAAAAATGGAGTGTGGGCTATTGACAGCGACAGGCGAACGAATGGAGCAAAAATGACGACATTTTCAGTACTCCAAATTCAAATAATTGTTGTTGAGGAAAACCTAACTAAATATCCTCCCCATTTGGGACCTTTCCTAACCACCAAGAGTCATTTTGACAAGCATTTAAATTAGAAATAATATTATTTGCTATATAATTCAAATTGAAGACAAATTAGTAAAATTATGCGAAGTGGCAAATACTTAGTTTGTATTTATGATATATAGCTACACATTTAAGAAATCACGAAAGACAACTACATTTTGAGTTTTGTAGCAAATAGACAATACACACACACATTGATATAGTATCCGCTGACCACTGATATAACTCTTACATGTGTTTTCAGTTGATACAATATGTGCTATTATACTGTAACGATTTATACCCACCACTTGAATACAACTCTTTTACTGATACAAGTTACAACTGATACCCGTCTGATACAACAATTGTAGCTACATTTCGTAAATACGCAAACAATAGCTATATTTCATAATTACGCACTAAACTAGAGCTATACATGAAATTTTCTCAAAAAATTGTGGGTTAATATAATTGGATTAATTGTTTTAAATTCAAAAATATGAATTTACTGGGTTAGTTAGCTAGTTGGTATCCAAAAGATTAGCCTACTTCACTAGCTCAAGGTCCAAATGAATAGTAGCTCATCTTGAAGTTCAGGTTTATATTATGCGTTAAATGACGTAATATGTCGATTAAATAAATGAGATCTGCCAAGTGCCAAGAAATGGGACATGTTAATTCAAATCAAACAACTAATAGTATCATACCAAGTGTACAGAGAATATTTTTAGGTGATCAAATCAAAACTTATCACCATATCTACGTAATTGATCGGCAATTCAAATGGATCAATTAAACTAATCCAAAGAGTCATTTTACACTCAACTATTTCACTTCATACAACTATAAATAAAAAAAAAATCTCTACAAACCAGAAACACAAAAGTATTTATGGGAAGATATTTTATGTTGTATCACGTATGTGAGAAGAGTGAACCAATTTGATAAATAATAAACATCATTAGGGGTCGTTTGGTTGCTGGTTAGAGTTATGTAACTATTAATAATAAAGATTAATTATGTATAATTTAGTTATTCATATATTCGTATTAGTTATCTATCTTCTTCCTGTATAAAATAATACATGTATTGACTCATAATTTATACATATTCTAGTTATGTGAATTATAAACTAATAATTAAATATCAATGTGTTGAATCATATACATAGCAACTAAAGTACTATAAAACATGATACTTATTATGCTTACTTTAATACATAAAACGGAAAAGGGTCAAAATTACCCCTTTACTATTCGTTGAGGAGCGCTTTTGCCCTTTTTTAGAAAATAAATAGTTTTATGCCCTCAACATGACAAAAGTGGACTGAGTTTTGATAAAATGGACCAAGTTTCATAGGGACTAACGACAGATTATTCCATTAAGGGCATAAATGGCCCACTTTTGTCTCGACAACAACAAGAACTACATACTCAATTTAATCTCACTAGTGAGGTCTGAGGAGGGTATGATATACGCAAACCTTACCTCTCTTTTTTGCAGAGAGGTTGTTTTTGATAGATCCTCGACTCAAAAGAAAAGTAGCCGACACATGAAAGAAAGAAAGAAAAAGAGACAACAAAATAGCAACACACAAAACAAGTGTAGTAACATATGTTAATATACATTAAAAAAAAAAAACTACGTGATACACAAATCCTACTATTAGAGTACGACTATACTAGACTGCATACTTATTTTCTACCCTAATCCTCGACCTCTATACCTTTCTATCTAAGGTCATTTCCTTAGTCAACTGGAGATCTGTCATGTCCTATCTAATAACCTCCCCTCAATTCCTTAGTATGCCTGTACCTCTTCTAACTCCGATACAATCAACCTCTCATACCTCTTCACTGGTGAATCCTTGCACCTCCTCTTCACATTATCTGAACCATCACATCAAGCTACCACTTTTCTAACATAGGGAAAATATGTTCCTCATTTAATAGTAGAGGGGCAATTTAGCCTTTTTCCATACATAAAATAGTTCATTTCCATAATTGGTTATCAATTTGAATTATCGATTATTGATTTGTAGACATGATAAACCATTATAGAATCGTTAAAATATCAGTGTATTGATTATTGATTTATCGATTATAAATCGTTACCGATTCAATTATCAGGTTAATCGTTAACATTTTAGACACAATCTTTACATTGAGAATCACTTAAAATAGTGTAATTATATTCAACTGGAGATGTGTCATGTTCTATCTAATAACCTCCCCTCAATTCTTTGGTATACCTATACCTCTTCTAACTCCGATACAATCAACCTCTCATACCTCTTCATTGGTGAATCCTTGCACCTCCTCTTCACATTATCTGAACCATCACATCAAGCTACCACTTTTTTAACATAGGGCAAATATGTTCCTCATTGAATAGTAGAGGGGCAATTTAGCCTTTTTACAACAACAAGAACAACATACCAGTGTATTCCCATAAAGTGGGGGTATGGGGAGGGTAAAATGTATGCAATCCATACCAATTTAGCCTTTTTCTATACATAAAATAGTTCATTTCCATTAACAACCGCTTTTCTGCATATCGGTCGATTTGGTTTTAAAGTTATTGATTTGAATTATCGGTTATCTATTTGAATTATCGGCTATCGATTATCGATCTAAATTATCAGTTATCGATTTGTAGACATGGTAAACCATTATAAAATTATTAAAATATCAGCGTATTGATTATTGATGTATCGATTATAGATTTTGCCGATTCAATTATCGGGTTAACCGTTAACATTTTAGACACAATCTTTTTATTGAGAATCACTTAAAATACTGTAATTATACTCGAAATGTGAAATTTATTCATTGAGAATCACTTAAAGACAACTTAACCTTAATGATTCCACTACTGAAAGGCTAACATATAAACTTGCAGAGGACACCCACGACTAAAGACAAAACACAAAATTCTTTTCTTCTAGAAGTGGAAAAAATATGGGGAAATGCTTCCAAGAACCAATAAAATCTTGAAGATTGAGATACTGAGAAATCGTGATTGTGAAGTGACCGCTGACCGCAGCTTCTGAAAAGACTGATGATAGAGAAGTCCACCAAGAATGAGAACTGAGAAATGAGAATGAATATGTCACGCCCCGAATTCCCATCGGGACGTGATTGGCACCCGAAGCCGATAAGGCCCGAGAGAACCAATCTTTGCTCATGCTCATGTACTCTCATATGTATGTTCGCGTATGAATATCATCTTATTTCATGTAATTAAATATCAATAGCGGAAGGCATGACAACATATGTAATATGTATGCAATTTAGCCGTTAGGGCCATTTCGTAAAAATGCACATACATCTTTTACCTCATGATACCCCACATATGTCTACAAAGCCTCTAATAGATACATGACCATGTCTATACAATATTTACAAATGCCCAAAATCTACTATACACATGTGACTTGGGAAGCCCCGAAGCAACTGGAGCTCACCAACAATCTGCGGATATCTCGCACTTACTGCGGAGATCTACTAACTCCTGTGCCTGCAGCATGTAAGGTAAGTCCCCCAAGAGGGGTCAGTACGAATAAAGTACTGAGTATGTAAGGCCATATGAAACTAGAATAGCACATAAGTACTTCCAAGAAATTAAGCGTAAGAGAGTAATAAATATTGATATACCTCAGTCCTGAATATGTGGAACCATGTTCATTACCTCTACTATTTCATTACTCGGTTATCCCGTCGCATCATCTCATTATTATCATAACCTTTATTTTTAGATATACACGCAAGGGATATATTCTCATCTCTATCACAACTATCTTTATTATTATTCACTCAACTAGTTAGTAATTCATAACACCTTACGGATCATCATCTTATATTAATACCGGGCCTCCACTTTTGGTGGGATATAATGTATATATATATATTTAGTACCGGGCCTCCATCGTGGTGGGATATATAGTACCGGGCATCCACCTTGATGGGATATGATAAATAAGTATATTTAGTACCGGGCCTCCATCTTGGTGGGATATATAGTACCGGGCATCCACCATTGATGGGATTTAATGTATATAGATTTAATACCGGGCATCCACCTTGGTGGGATATATAGTACCAGGCATCCACCTTTGATGGGATTTCATATATATATGTATAGTACCGGGCATCCATCTTGGTGGGATATATATAGTACCGGGCCTCCACCTTTGATGGGATATCATATATATATGTATATGTATAGTATTGAGATTGTTCCGTCTTAACTTATACCTTTTTTGATTGTGAACCATACTCAATGAAACATAAAGGAACCCTATGCACACATCCTTACATGAGATTGACATCTTCACTTATGAGGAATTATTAATTAACTTGCACCTCACCTTTCTTATTACTTTTGTGAGATTGATACTTCAACTTATGAGAGATTCACACATCCACTTAGGAGACACACACCTCTCTTATGAGACTTATGAGATTGGTACAAAGCTAGTCATAACATTATTAGCACTTGGAACATACATTATCGGAGTTTGGAGTCATAATATTGTTGGAACTTTGGAATAGTGTCCATCCCCCTATTACCTTTCTTCATTCTTGCAACCAACAAACATACATAACCTAACTTAAGTTATTTCTTTTGAGAGATTGATACATTGAGGATCGTGATACTCTTGAAAACACAAACACTTCACCTCACTCTTCACTTGTCATGAGATTGGTACTTCTACTTATGAAAGATTGGTACAAAGATGATCATCATATTAAAGGACTTTGGAACAAGGCATAATTGGAAAATGCCCTCTAAGATTGAATAGATTCTCTTATGTTATTATTCTCTTGAACTAGGTCCTTTAGAGATTTCAACGTTAGGACAACTTTCCTTGAAGCTTCGGATCATTAACCAATGGGTAAGGGATATATGAGTAAACAGTGTGAGAAACATCCCATTATGAGAAACATAACACTATTGAAACCATTGGACCATAATCCATAAACAAGGGACATGAGTAGAATCACTATTCTATTGGAACATGGGAACATAACCTTATTGTTTTTGGAACATTAACCATGAATATAAGACAAGAGATTCAACAATAATCAATGAATAGGAAATATATTCCCATGACCATGGGTAACCGGATATGGGATACCTTAGCACATTTCGGGATGGAACATGCGTAATGTCAATGTGAAAACTATTTACCGCAGAAAGAAACAGACAAAGTAACCTTACATACCTTATTTTTCCAATGTAAACACACACTCCAATATGTGAGCACAACAATTCCGCTCCTTCCTTACGTCTCACTCTACATCACAAATACATATCATTAACCACCAACTACTTCACAAATGTATATAACATCAATGAGGTACATGTTTGCCTTTAAACATGCCATTTCTCCTTGACAAAACCATGGAAGACATTATTATTCCAAAAATCCCACAATACTCCCAACATTGACCAACACATGAAAATCAATACATTTCACCACAACACTTCTCCTTTACACTTTCTTATCCACACCACATCACAAATAATCCATCAAATGACCTTAATACATCTCATAACACATATCGGCCAAAATCCCATAATTTACACTTATAGAAAAATTACAAGTTTTGTGACAAAATAACACCATACATGTTCATATTTTATCCATACCATGCTCTTTCATCAAAGGCACAAGTCATAGTTCAAGTTTGAACTTCATGGATCACACATCTCATACAAAAGCACCAAATACCATGTCCACTATTTCCAAGAACAACCAACATGATATACATACTCTTTCATGCATATAATATAGTAATCCATGAGAATAAATACTTACCAAGGGTTGGAATAGGATGATCTTGCTCCAAGAGAAAGCCTAGGGTTTGAGAGAAAAATAATTGAAAAATACCAAAAAGCATGAGATTTCTACCAAATGACCAAAAATCAGATTTTTGGTCCTTTATATAGGCCTTGTAATCCATCCTTAGCCATCTATGGCATGCCATGTGGTGTTCTAGAAGTCTTTGCAAGAATGGGTCAAATTTCCCATATGGGCACACTTGGCACCCTGTAACTGATCAACCAATCGTCAATTCTTAAGAGGGGATAGTTGTGCTTACTCGGTACTTTACACAACTGCTAATTGTCAATGCACGTTCTCAAGTATTTTTTTCTCCATATTCACATAGATGCGCTCTCTTAATTGCTCTGTTTCATTCCTATAGCGTTACTGGGGCCATGGTATATTAAGCTCTACTTCCTGTTTCGGGGGTAAGCCTGGAAATGCATCCGGCATATATATCAAGAAAGTCATTTGACCATCGAAACCTATTAAGGACTTGGTGGTTTGCATCAATCTTACGCTCTTGTACTAACTGGCATACCTACCCCTTGGCTATCAATTTCGTCCCTTTACAATAGACAATACAATGTTTCCTTGGTGCCCCCACATTACTCTTCCACTCAGGAACATGTTCGTATGGATAGTGAAAATATACCTTGGCAATTCACCGTGGTATATTTGGGCCCAATTCACTTAACCCGATAAAATCAATAATTTCACGTGTTTAAGTCGTCTTATATGTATTACAATAATATTTCCACTCATGCTATTCATATCCGTAGCCTCAATCCAAAAAATCAAGTGCTTCTAGCCACGTATGACCCATTTTGACCAAAAGGGTAAAATCGTCATTTTGACGTCAAATTCGTTCTTGAGTAATTTTATCATCCCAATATATTATTTCACTCATTTCATGTATATTCTCATGGTTTTAGAAGAATCGTGGCAAAAATCGGCTCAATACGTCCCCGGAAACCCTTGAGACTTAAACAAAATTTTCAACTTTTGAAAAGTGCGCAGGGGCGGCGTGGCACGCTGCCTGGAGCGCCCCTTTACTGCCTCTGGACTGAAAATTTCAGCCCAGAGCGGCGTGGCACACCCCTGGGCGCGCCCCACCCAAAAAAAAAAAAAAACATTTTTTTTTTCCTCTCAAAACTAAGGTAAGCATGTACGGGGTGTTACAGAATAGCACTTGTAAAGTGTAACTCCTTAACTCTTAAGTTTAATTAGTGTGAGGGTAGAATTATAATTAATTAAAGTACTTATCGGGTTATCAGGTCACCCAGTTAAAAATTTGGCCAAATCGAGACTCGATTCGATAACCCAATTAATTATAGTATAGTAAACTGACTCCTAAACCTGTAAATCAATAACCCAAATCATTAATTAATAATAAAAATATCGGTTGGGATTATTGCTTTTGGTTCGATTTTGAACCACCCTAAAGCCCTAAATCAAAGGACCCATAATGCTTTACATGAAAGAATAGGGATCATTTTGTGTTTCAGACCAAAGATAAAAGGATGATTTGTGTCCATTTTTTCCTCTCTTAAAAGGTCACGTCAATCAACCTCCAATTTCAAAATTAGGGCTGGGTTTATCACTTGCAAGGAAATCCAACTAGGGTTTTAGATTTTGTCTTCAGAGAGAAGAGAGACGAGGAGGAGGGCAATGGGAAGGTACAGAAGCCGCAGTCGAAGCCGTAGCAGAAGCTACAGCCCCGTCAGACGTAAACGCTATGACAAGCCACGTCACCGGCGCCGAGATCGTCGCTCTCCGGAACCCTCAGGTCTCCTCGTTCGTAATATCTCCCTTAGCTCCAGGTATATAAATCCTTCTTTGTATATAATGATTTCTGTTACCGTGTGTAATACATTTCCTGAATTCTCCTACTTAGGGTGTGTTCGGTGTGGAGGAAAACATTTTTCTAGGTCTTATTTTTTTTGTTCGGTACGCAAGTAAAAAATATTGTCCTAAAATCATTTGTATATATCTTAACACAAAATAATAAAAATGGGTAGAGGTAGGATGATGGGTAATGTGGTGGGGGAGGGGGAAGGCAGGGGGTTGGGCGGGGGTGGTAGGGGTGGGGTGGCATGTTCCGGAAAATGTTTTCCTTCATAATGAACACACCCTTAAACACAGGGTGCTTGTCCCATTAATCTGATGTTAATTCTATTGATTAGGAGATCAGTTCAATAGAGGAAACTTCAGATCAAATTTCTCAATTAAAATAATACTGTAACAAATTTATTGAGATTCTTGAAAGTTATAAAAGTTGTACTGAGTTGACGAAATGGTGTTCAAACATTTTGGGACATCTCTAAACGGAAAGAGGGGTTGTATTCTTCAAACCATAAAAGTCCTCCTGAACTTGTCTCAATAACATCACTTCGATTTGAATTATATTATCCATCAAATGCTTTTTTTATTCTCATGCCAAACCAAGGATTAGCTTCGTCAAAGCGACACCTCAGTGCTATATTTGATCTAACAAACACCAGATCGATGAGTTGTTTAAGTTCATCTTTTTGACTTGAATTTGCAAAAGATAATTAAGGATTGATTCAATCAACTAAGCTTCGGACGATAGAAGATTATGTAAGCACTTACTCGAATTCTGTCTTATCAGAGTTCTCTGTCCTATCCATTTGACAATAGTCGCTTTTAAATTCTGTTTTTCCGTATTTTATACTAGCAACAAGTTTCTTACATTCACAAACACAATCCTATTCCTCTAACGCCTGCACTTGCTCATCGCAACATTGGTAGAAGCTAACATAATCTTCTTCATTAGAGATGAATATTACCTTCAAGAGAAAAGTTGTTTAATTGTGATGTCGAGGAATAAACTATATCTCCAGCCATTGATACACATGGGCTATAAAGTTACTTATATTTCAGATGGCTATAGAACCTATTGAAATAATACAACAACATACCCAGTGTATACCCACAAAGTGGGGTTTGGGGAGGGTAAGTGTACACAGTTCATACCACTACCTCAGAGGTGAGATAGAGAAACTGTTTCCGATAAACCTTTTTAAATAATAGAATAAGAAATAAGAAATGAAATTGCAGATTTTTTTACAGTGTTTTCTGCTTATCAGTTAACGCGGGTTAATGAAAGATGTCAGACGCGACTTCTCTACAGGTTGGGTAGAGTAGTTTTCGTTTCTATTTCATAAACTGCTTGCTTCTCTCTCTCTCTCAGCAAATGTTGCTATATTTGTAGACAAAGTTAATCTTTCTCACTTTCTGTACTTGTTTTGCAGGCCGGAAGATCTTAGGGTCCCCTTTGAACGTTATGGTCCCATAAAAGATGTTTATCTGCCAAAGAATTACCATACTGGGTATGCCTTCTTGATTATAGGGATTCTCATTTTGTACTATATTTAGCAATCAATGGATCTGTTTCCCCTTTGTCCGCTATTTGTTGATATCACTATGATCAATAACAGCACAACTAAGCCTCGATAACAAGCTACTTAGTGTTGGCAGTATGAATCTTCACTATCTTACTATCCTTTTTGTTTCATATAGACGAGTGCTATCAAAAGCAAAAAGCGCAAAGTAGCTCTAAGATCCGCTAGGGATTTAAGCACAAAGTGCAAATAAAATGTGGGTTTCAATGTAAGAAGGCGCAAAGGGAAAAAATACAAATATATACGTGTAGTCCAAGACTACTAATTATAAGCATGAATTACAAATATATATATATATATTTGTAAAGGCAGCCCGGTGCACTAAAGCTTCTGCTATGTGCAAGGTCCGGGAAGCACCCGACCACAAATATATGAACAAAGAAATTGAAAAAAATCACGATAAAGTGAAATATCTATTGTTTAGTGTCACCTCTTCAAAGTGGCTCATTGGCAAGGAAAAATATGCCTTAGAATATTAATGACAAGACTAAAGCGCACATTAAGTGAGGCGAGGCGCTCAGCGCATTTAGAGTCTCACTTCAGTGTTTAAGCACGCCTTTGACAACAACGGTATAGGTGTCTCATTTCAATATTCAATATATGAAGGTTCTCTATTCTTTTAATCTATATACAGATTTTGCACAACGATTGAAAAGACTCCTGGCAAATATTTCACTAAGTGAGCTTATCAACAAGTTTAAGCTTTAATGTCAACTAGTTAGCATCACTTATTTGTAATTTTCTTTCTGTGTGCTCTAGAATATACATTTTTCGGGACAGTCTCATTTCATATAATTTTAAGTCTACCTCGTCTCATGGTTTAACACATAGTGGCGATGCATCTAGAGATTTACGTCATATTTGGCCAAATCATCTCAAGTAGCCTTCCCTCACTTTCATAAATTGATAAGTTTTACATTAAAAGTCAGTGCATTGTAGCTCTCCTCCTTAACCGAGTTAGGGACCAAGTGATTTGCAATGCGTGCTCTCTCTATGATTTTTTCTAGAACAAAAAAAAAAACTCGCTATGAATTTCTTTAGATTAGAAGTAAAAAAGAGCTCACTATGATTTTCTTTTGAGAAGAAAAAGAAAGCTCACTGTGATATTTTATCTATTTTTTACCCTAATCTTATATGTAGGGAACCACGAGGATTTGGCTTTGTGAAGTTCCGTCATGCCGAAGATGCAGCTGAAGCAAAAGCGCACTTAAACTGTACAGTTATTGGTGGACGTGAAATTAAGATTGTTTTTGCAGAGGAGAATCGAAAGACCCCTCAAGAAATGCGCAAGGTTTTACGCACAAGGTGCAACATACATGTGGTTTGCTTCAAGTTTCAACCATGTTGATTATCAATCTCTTTTCCAGCTCAAGTGTTATTCACCCACATCCGTGAATCTAAGTCTACTACTTTTCCTTTTTAACTAGTGGACCTAGTGCTCGAGGCAGCTACAGGAGACACAGTCCATCAAGGTTCCCAAGTCGCAGATATCCCTGTCAGTTAGCATTTCAACTCACTTCTTTAAAATAATTGTTTAGTTTCTTAACAAGTTGAACTTCTGATGCTTATTTATATGATATTGCATTGATAAACCCCCCCCCCCCCCAAACCTAACCCAACCCAAAACCGAAAAAGGAAAAAAAAAAGACAGTGCTGTTAGAGTCAAAAGTATTTTTTTCTTCTTATTTTAATATTAATGGTCTAGAAATTTTCTATGGCAGCTTACTCGCGCTCGGCTTCCCCTGCAAGACGTGACTCAAGGTCTGTGTTTCATAACAGAAGTTTTGCTTGTTTTTCTTGTATTGTTTGTTTGTCTTAAAAGCAAGGACTGCAACTAATTCTAATGGGACAAAATCTAAGAAGAACATCTATTGGATTTAAGAAATGTGAAGCCTGTAGTCGTATTAGCAACAATTTTTTTGCCCTACTATGCTTGTTCAACCTTCAAGACAAAATTAGTCTTTTTTCCTACATTTAGAGATAAATATTCTTCTGAAGAGAGACTTTTGCACATTGATCTGTTTGTCTTTTGCAGTATTGTGGTGCATGCCCTTAGTCAAAACTTCTTTTTTGTAAATTGCAGTTGTTTGCCTTGTATCTTTAAGATGCTCTGTTATGGGTGCTATTTATCTCCTTTTCTTGCTGTTTTTTTTAATGGTAATACTCCTATGCATTTTGAACTTTCTTTTAGCATATATAGCTCCTAAGTTGGGTGTTTATAGAGCGGAGAGATGGTTGATACAATGCATCTCTCATGACAGATGGGAACAGCATTCAGGCTTTACCTGTTACCACACATCCATTAAAAGCTATGAACTTCGGTGGATCTTACCCAATGTTGTACCATTTCCCGAAACTCCTTAGTTGGTAGCGGATAGTTTTATACTTGTTTTTCTCTTTGGTGGTTAGGAACTTAGGAGAGTGAAGTAGGATATTTGTATCTGCTAAAGTGGTGGTAGCATCAGTGTATCCACTTGAATTATAGGAATTGATCTTTTCTCTAGTTCTTTGTCTGTTATCTTGTTTACTGTGGAATGCTGAGGCTTTCTCAGTCCCTTGAGTTGGAAGCTTGTTAGGCTCTTTGGCTTTCTAATTTTGTTGAATACTCTTTTGAGATGCACTATTATCTTGAGATTATGTCAAATGTCTTGCAGGCATAATTCATCTGTCCTGTAGATTTTTGAATGACATCTGCTGGTGGCTTTATTAATGCAGATGCTAAATTGAGAAAGAGACTTAAAGAATTCTGGACTAAAAAAGACAATTGAGAAAAGGGACCATATCACCATAAAGTCAAAGACTCTTGCTCATGAAATGTGATGTATCTCCGGAAGTTTCAAATCACCATCATCAAAGTTCATGTGATTTTCCTTTTGTGGATTTTTTCTAGTAAGGATGAGCCTTCTACTGTACCATGGAGAACCAATTGAAGTGGTGTGGACATATTACTATCACAAAGACCTTCATTTGCTTATCTTAAAATTCATGTTTAATTTCTTAACGTTGCACAATGTCCAGTTAGGGAGATAATTTAGAGCTTATAGTTGGCAAAAGAAATCATCTTCAAAGAGGCAAAGATTTTCGAAGCTTTTACTGATTGACATTTGGTGAGGAATGCCCAAGGAAAGATATCTCGAGATTTTGGAAGTTGGGGCAAAGGAGAGCTTTGAAGTGGTCAGATGCTGAAGAACTGTACCATATAGTGTACTTAAACAGTGTCTGGATCAAACTGTAGTTTTTTTCCAGACTATGAAATAAGGATACAGGTAAAGGTTGTGGTTTAGTATATAAGATATTGAAGGAATCTACCTTCGTGGTTTTGTTAAATGTCAGTTTTATTTTATGAGTAGTTTGTGGTATTGTGAGTTGGTGAAGCAGTCATTTGAGATCCAGAGTAGTCTTTTTACTTGTTTGTGCTGTTTCCAACAGCAATATCTATTGCAAAAACTACGTTGCACTTATTATAAAGTGGCTTAATTACACTATGGGTCACAGGGACAGGGATCGTGAGAATCATGATGATTACTGCTCTCCAAGGAGATCCAGGTCAAAGTCTCGGTCTATTTCTCCAAGGGATGAAAGAAATTGTAGGTCGAAAGGAAGATCTTCAAGGCAATCAAGACCAATGTCAAGGTCAAATTCTCCACACATTCAGAAAAAAGGCAGGTTCAGCATGAGTCCAAGAGATAACAGTCAGATTGCTCATGATGTGGATTCCGCTCCAAGGAGGCTCAAGAGTCCTGGAAGAAATGCAGACAGCTCAGGCAGATCTCGCTCTAGGTCCCACAGGTTTGTGAAGATATCAACTTTTCTGAAGCTTTGAATAGAAATGGCTATGACATGTAGATTGGACCCACGTCCTTTCTATATTTTGGTACTGTTACATTTGTTCCTCCTTCATATGCACATACACCCTATGTTGCTCGGACTCTTCAAAAATGTCGGCGTGTGCGTGTCGGATTCTCTAAAAGTAGTGTATTTTTGGAGAGTCCAACACGGGTGCAGCATTGAAAGTGAAGAGTCCGCACAACTTAGCATACACCTATCCTTTTATGTGGATCCGAAGGACCATTGTGGAAACACCATGATCAGCCGCTCGAATCAGCACTTTTTTGGTGTAGAGAGTTGGTGGTTGAGCTACTTGATTTGACAATTAGTTTTTGAATTCATTTATGTTCTCTTCGATTCGATTGAAAGTTGCATACTGTTGCTGGTGACTGGTAGTAGGTGACTAGCAGTGAAAAGATTAGAAAAACTTTGTGGAATTATATTTTGACCTCCTTCCTTCTATAAATATGCTACTGACCTGGTTTCTTTGGTGATCTCCCCTTATTAATTTGACTTACTTGCTCCTTTTTTCCCTCTTTGCAGTCGTTGATGGTTTGCTCATTGTTATCACCATATGCTGATTTTTTTTAGAGGTCTTGGGAAAAGTATCTGCAGTGTTTTGGTCTAGATGATTGGACACATGCAAACTATAATAGTCTATAGTTACATCTGTTATGTTTGTGTTTTGTTTCTTTTTGTTATGTCACTCTAAACCGATGGTACATTGTAATATAGCAGAGTTGTGGGTTAACAATGGTTATTTTCTGTTTCTATCGTACTAGTCCTCTAAATCTTAAGTTACAATGGACTTGTAGCGACATTGCTAGTTGTTGACGTTCATCGTGCAACTATCCTTTGCTCTAGTGGTAGTATGAGCGTGGTAGTATATGAACGTGTACTCACTACTCAGTCTCTGCCATGTATGAGCAGTTAAAAAATAGTTAAACAAATGGACATGACAATAGTGTTGGACATCATGCACCCTTCATTCTTGATGACTTATGTGCAGGTTGAAGCGCTTAATATTAGTCAAACCCACTCAGTCTCTGCCATGTATGAGCAGTTAAAAATAGTTAAACAAATGGACATGACAATGGTGTTGGACATCATGCACCCTTCATTCTTGATGACTTATGTGCAGGTTGAAGTTCTTAATATTAGTCAAACCCCAGTAAGAGATGCAAGGCTCAACTTATAAAGGAGTTTTACACTATAAAGGTAACTTTGCGGTTATGTAGCTCTTTATGGTGTAAATTGATTTAAAGATGAGTAATTTATCATAAGGGAAAATTAGATAAAATGTTCATTGGGTTAAATTTTTTATATAAAAAATTATATAAAAAATTGCCCACTTATTTTTTTCTTATTTAAATTGGCGATTCGATCATTTTTCATTACGGAAATTAGGCACTCAACCATTTTTAATTACGGAAATTGGTAATTCGACCTTTGCTTTTCTTCTTCTTCCTCCTCCTTCTGTCATTAATGACTTCTTCTTTCCTTCTTTCTTCCTTGTTTAATGGCCTTCCTTCGGCCATCTTTATTGTGGGTGAAGTGCCGAAGTTAAATTTGTTCTTCCGCTCTCTTTCTCTATGTTCTTCCTCAATCTGATCTGGGTGATTAAGTTTAACCCTATAACTTGTAAGAGTATATTATGGGAACTAGTTGTTTTGTTAAAACGAGTTGGAAAGACAATTTTGGCAGTTCAAACTCCAATAAAGGAGCGAAGATTTAAATGTTACAAAGAGTTTTACTTCATTATGTAATGAAGCTACAACAACATATCTGGTATATTCCTACAAAGTGAAGTCTGGAGAGGGTAAGTGTACGCAGTCCGTACCACTACCTCATAGGTGAGGTAGAAAGGGAGACCCTGACTCAAGATAAAAAAATCTAGAAAAAGACATAGTATAGGAACAAGAAACAATAGGTAATAACACAACAAATAACAACATAAACAAGACGACCACAAAGTAATACTACAATCGATCTATCAGAAACAACAAACATTGCCAAAACTTCACAAATAAGACACTACACGCATATGACTATGACTACTAGCACAAATAACAAAACAAAACTTCCCTATCTACTAGAGCAAAAACGCACTCCTTTCTACTAACCTTCCACCTTAATTCGCATCCTTCACACCTTCCTATCTAAGGTCATGTCCTCGGTAAGCTGTAGCTGCTCTATGTCATGTCTAGTCACCTTCCTCTAATATTTCATTGGTCAACCAATACCTCGCCTGTATCTATCCATAACCAACCTCTCACACCTCCGCACTGGTGCATATGTGCACCTCCTTATCACATGTCCGAATCATCTCAACGCCGCTTCTCACATCTTGACTTCCACCGAAACCACTCTCACCTTATCTCGAATAACCTCATTTCTAAGCCTATCTCTCCTAGTAAACCCACACATTCATCGTAGCATCATCTCCATCACCTTCATCTTTTGGATGTGAGGATTCTTGACTGGCCAGGCCAGCATTCCGCCCCACACAACATAGCAGGTGTAATCGCCTCTCTATAAAACTTGCCTTTAAGTTTAGGAGACACCTTCTTATCACATAAGATTTCGAAAGCGAGCCTCTATTTCATCCACCATGCACCAATACGGTGAGTGACATCCTCGTCAATCTCTCTATTTTCTTGGATTATAGACCCAAGATACTTAAAACTATCTTTCTTCTGGATGAACTGAGTATCAAGATTCACTACTACCTCAGCCTCATGCATCACCTCACTAAACTACACGCCAAATATTCCTTCTTGATCTTGCTCAACCTAAAACCTTTAAACTGTAGGGGCTGTCTCCAAATCTCCAACGTAGAATTAACTCCTCTACGAGTCTCGTCAATCAGAACTACATCATCCCCAAAAGCATACACCATGGCACCTCACCTTGAATTTTTTACATTAATACATCCATTACTAAGGCAAATAAAAATAGACTAAGACTCGATCCATGGTAAAACCCCATCAATAGGGGAAAGTGCTCCGAGTCTCCTCCCACAGTTCTTACATGAGTCTTGGCTTCATCGTACATGTCCTTAATAGACCTAGTGTACGCTACAGGTACACCTCTAGCCTCTAAGCACCTCCAAAAAATCTCCTTGTTGACTCTGTCATAAGCCATTTCTAGGTTGATGAACACCATGTGCAAGCCCTTCTTTCTCTCCCTATACAGCTCCGCCAATCTCTTCACAAGATGGAAAACTTCTGTAGTCGAGCATTCTGGCATGAATCCAAACTGATTCTCAGAAATAGTCACGATCCTCCTTAACCTCAACTCCACTATCATCTCCCAAACCTTCATAGTGTGGCTTAACAACTTGATACCCCTATAGTTGTTGCAATTCTGAATGTCACCCTTGTTCTTGTACAATGAAATCATCGTACTCTATCTCCACGCTTCTGACATCTTCTCCATCCTAAAATGACTTTAAACAACTTAGTCAGTCACCCTATACCTGCCCCACCTGTGCACTTCCAAAAATCCACCAGAATCTGGTCAGACCCAGTCGCTTTACCCCTATGCATCCTACGAATAGCATCCTTAACCTCCTCAACCTCAATACACCTACAATAACCATAGTCAAGTAGCCTATTAGAGTGACCCAAATCTCCCAACACAATGCTAATGTCCCTCTCTTTGTTCAAGAGTTTATGGAAGTAAGACTGCCATCTCCTTCTAATGAGAACCTCCCCCCAAAAACTTTGCCGTCCTCGTCCTTTATGCACTTTACTCGGTCAAGCTCCCGAGCCTCATCTCCCTAGCCTTGGCTAGCCTTTTCAAATTCTTATCTCCATTTTTACCCTCTAACGTTGCGTACAAGCTTTCAAAAACTGCAGTTTTAGCCGTCGTAGCCCCAACTTAGCCTCTTTCCAAGCAATCTTATACTTTTCCCTATTCTTCCGCTTCTTCTCCTCATTCTTATTCTCTACCCACTTCGCGTACGCCCCCTTCTTAGCCTCCACCTCCCCTTTTACCTTTCCATCCTACCACCATTCCCCTAGATGCTTGCCAGAGCGGCCTTTCGATCTAGACACCTAATTACATCTCTCTAGTCATCTCCCTGATGCAACTGACATCCGTATCCCTCATACTATCCGCATCCCCCCTACTCTCATAAGCCCTCTTAGCCATCAACTTCTTCCTTATCTCGAGAGCACTGACCATAGTCAAGCTACCCCATTTATCCCCGGCCAGTTATCCACACGCCTCCTCTTCCGCTCCTTCTTGATCTCCAAGTCCTTCACCAAAAGCTTATGCTAGGTCAAAAGATTCTCTCTTGGTATAACCTTAGAGTCTTTACAGAGACCCCTATCACCCTTATTAAGAAGCAAAAAGTCTTTAGAAATTTAATTGAGTTTTATAACATATACTGACAGTGTAAATAATTATTTACACTATCAGATATCTATAAGTTTTTAAAAATAAAATATTAACATATACTAGGTTGCCACAACAAATAAAAGATGACTTGATGGTGTAAAATTTATTTATATGAGCAATGTATATTACTTAAAACTCAATTTAATAAATTGTGACTTGGTAAATAAGAAAAAAAAAAAAGTGGATAACAAGTTAAAATAATATATTCAGTTTAATTCCACAAATAGAGTCTCACAAGGATATAATAAAAGTAGATAACAAGTCACAATAACATATTCAGTGTAGTCTTGAGATTCAAGAAGGATAAAATATAAGCAAATCTTATCCTACATTTATGGGATAGAGAAGTTATTTCCAATATATCCTAAAAAACAAGCTGCGAATGCTAAAAGTTTCAGTGAATCGGCACTGACAACGTAAACTTAACAGTAAATAGTAATGTAAGGCAACGAAATAAGGAACGGAAGCTATAAAAATCTTAGTAGTAAAGAGCTGAATAAGGAAAAAAAAGTACTTAATATGCAAAGATTTTGATATTGTAGTGATTAGTGAACATTGGTGTAAGGAGATTACAAAGAAAACAAATTACAAATTACAAATTACAAATTACAAGAACGTCTCACTTGTGGGTGGATGCAAAAGGTAAGTTACGGATTCAACAAAACTCAATAATTTGAGTCAAAATCTTATATTTGTGTTAAGAATCCAGTTATAAACATTTGAGGTCATTATTCTAGAATTTCAAATACATAAAGTTCAAATCTTGAATTTGCCTATGTTGATACTAAGATTAGAAATTACTAGCAAAAGTAACTTTTGAACTATCTCTGTTGTAACACTAAAAACTTCTCATATCAAAGGGACTCAATAATTTATATATACATAAAATTTTTGTTTTTGCCTTATTTGCATAATATAAGTTTTCGACGGAGGGAGTTAAATTGGACCTCCTTCCAAACACTTAGCTTCGCCCAGTGTTTTAAAAGGCGGGAGCGTGAGGCGAGATATTTTACATACCATGGGGCGAGGCGTAAGCCCAGGGACATGGAAAGTAAGCCTCAGGGATCTTTAATTAATAATTTATAATATAATAAAAATAGTGTAATAAAAACAAAAATTATATAAAAAAATACATTAATAATTTTTAAAAATTTAAAACTTGATTAAAAAACTCGTACAAATCAAAACTCCTAACATCATTTTACAAGTAGAAATAATGCAATGAAATAAAAGCTATTATAAGATGCAAATCAACTCTAAAATCTTAACTTTCAAATAATAAAAGTCACAATTTCTTAAAATATATGACTATCATACTATGCAATTTGCCTCCCTAAAAGAAATAATCAATAATAGCTTCTTCATGAAGAAAATAAAATAGTTTCAAATAACAAAATAATAAAATATGATAATTTTGAGATATAGGACAAAAACATAAAGACTTATTATTATAAGTAAAGACGTAAAAATTTAGATATGTATT
Organism: Capsicum rhomboideum; assembly: GCA_031232105.1. Lineage (NCBI taxonomy): Eukaryota > Viridiplantae > Streptophyta > Magnoliopsida > Solanales > Solanaceae > Capsicum > Capsicum rhomboideum. Next base: position 109,301,639 of record CP124719.1, on the reverse strand, counting down.
TTATACAGAAATGTTAAGTGATATTCACCCTCACACCGTTCTCAAATAGTAAATAAGCAATAATATGACTTGTTATTTGAGTTACTCTCAATTTTCTTACTTTTATAAATGAAAAAAACTACTAAGCATCATTTATTTATTAAAAAATTATGAGGGTCAATAGTATTGGCTAAGGAATTTGACACAATTTGTATAAGAACTATTAGACGAGTCCCGAGAGTTGGCCGTGTTTGGGGGCGTATAATCGGACGCTTGAGGCGTAAGCCTCACAGAATTAAGCCCCACACTTGAGTCCCAGAGTGTTTTGACAGATCTGAACGAGTCCCAAAACTGTCTTTTAAAACACTGACTTCGCCCCTGATATTAAAGTTTCTTTTCTTTTTCTTTTTGATAAGCAAAGTATTACATTTATAGTTGACAATTAACTTCACACTTTACTTTCTTTTTTCCCCTAAAGTAAAGAAAAAGAACTAAGAAGAGGAAGTCGTTGTCTTAAAATAGGAGTAATTCGGTTGAAACCATAAATAAAGAAGGAAAAAAATAAGTTATCATTAAGTTTGGCTTTGACAAAGACATGACACTAGTCCAAATAGTCATTAGTATTTTCTCAACACTAAAGCATTAAAGTATTAGTAGTATCTATTTGTTATTGTTAACTATTTCCACCTATCCAACACCCCAAACGCTTGACCATCCCACTCCCACCCTATCCCCAACCCAATAATGTGTTGCTATATTGCATACATATAGATGCTTTAGGTGCTTTAGGGATATTATATTTTTGTTGATTTACCAAATATTAGAATATAAGTAAGAATTTCACTTATTTTCCAAAAAACATTTTCTAGAAAAATATTTTTCATTATACCAAACACACCTCAAACCATAAATAAATATGTTTGTCCTCAAAATCGTACAGTTGAATTTGTATGAGGTCAAGAGCACGCGTCTTAATCTAACCCTTATTTTAAGTTTGTTTACCCGCGGTTTGAATATTAACTAGGTAAATAAAGCGAGATAAGGAATGATACGAGTAGACTTAACAGTTCTAAAATATTACGCTAAATAAAGAGCAAGAGAGAGAATCCGAGTGTTTTTGAGCAATATATTTGTGTCTCCGAGAGATAGGCCTCGGCTCCGAATAATCCTTTCCCACAGATATATTAGAACAAGCAAGTAAAGAAAAGCCAAAGACGAACTTGATGCCAGGAAAAATAAAGTGTTGTTTTTGTATTGCTAGATATCATAATAGAATTACAATTGACTAGGACAATCTATTTATAATTTACAATAGTGAGACATTAGCCAGTAAAAATGTTCCCAATTGAGCCCCTAAGGTACTAAGACAAGTGAATTGAGGCCAGGTGAACATGCCAAATAATATTCCTGCACCCTCCAGGTCTGTACAAGCTCGTCGCACACCTGATCCTTTTGACACTTTGTCCCTCTTTGTCTCTTTATCCATGTCATTAGCATCCAAACCTTGCCTAGCCTTTACTATATTTGCGCTTCCCTTCTCTCGAGAGTGCCTTCTAGGGGAACCGCCTTCCCCAGGCTCTCTTCGCTTTCTCTCTCGAGTGCCACATGTATTTAACTAATTCTCACCCTATACAAAGTATTATAGTTAAAAATCAACAGATCTTTTGAAAATATTTCGCAACTCAATCATAGATGATGGAATCATCAAAGATTTGACCTTTTCGAACTCTGTCTCTAATATTGTGGTCAAAGATTTTGTCTTTCGTGTTTGAGATAGCTAGTAACAATGACATTCTTTTTTGGAACGTAGGAAGTATCAAATAACACATTAGTTGAGAAAAATATCACGTTAATGAACATTCATTTAAGAACAATTTGACGACAAAATTTGGAAATGAGAAAGAGAAATACAAATGAAAAATCATGTCACATTTTGCTGATTTCCAAACTTAGGTAAGTACTCATAGACCAGTTGATCTGTTGGAATACTCTTGAACCAATGATGCAAACAATGATGGGGTTTCAAGTAAAGTAGCTGGTCTCTCAAATTCCTTTGCCCATCCTGTCAAAACCACAACATCATCAAAATCTTGAAAATTTTATAGGTTGTGCTCTAGTGTCAAATCAATCAACTATTCATTATACTCTATTCTGTCCTTGAAAAATTTACCATCATCTATGACGAGAACGCGGTCACAGTCTATCACAGTTGGTATTCGATGAGCAATGGTGATAATAGTGCAGGCTTCAAAGTCTTCGCGGATGATCCTCTGGATGACAGCATCAGTTTGAGAATCAACGGAAGCTGTTGCTTCATCCATGAATAGAATCTTACTATTCTTGAGCATGACTCTCCCTAAGCAAAGGAGCTGCCTTTGTCCAACACTCCAATTGTCTCCACTATCTACCACTAATGAATCAAGTTTCTCAGGCTTTGCTGATACCACTTCTTTTAATTGGCAGCGTTCAAGACTCTACAGATACAAAAGAAAGTTAAAGAAAAGCCTTTATGAGATTGTATAACTCAGTCCAGATCGATGATATGATTCGATGGAAATTCCTTACATACCTTCCAGATTTCATCATCTGAATACTGTTCTAGTGGATCAATATTACTTCTAACTGTCCCTTGAAATAGAACTGGTTCTTGAGGAATGATACCGAAGCGTGATCTAAGATCATGAAGTCCTAGCTTGCAAATGTCAACACCGTCAATTATGATGGTTCCAGCTGAAGGTTCCACCAGCCTAAAGAAAACTTGTATTAGAGTAGACTTGCCACTTCCAGTTCGGCCAACAACGCCAATTTTTTCTCCTCCATTGATTCTAAGAGAGATTCCTTTAAGAACAAGCGGTGTATTGGACCTGTACCGAACCTGCACAAAGATACATGTGTTATTTTTGTTTTCAAAGTATTCAGATATTGGAGAGACACCAACGATGTCATTCTAGTATTACCTTTGTCATTTTAGTATTACATGTGTTATTACCTTTGTTTTCAAACATTCAGATGTTGATGTGTTATCGCAATCTAAAAAGATTAAACTTTGTGATAAACAAACTGATATAACTTAGGCGGTCATTCTAGTATTACCTTCAAGTTCTTGATCTCAATGTCACCATCATAGGGCCAATCTGAAGATGGAAGACAATTTGCTATCCTCCATGAAGCTTCTGATGGTATCCTTGTGAACTGCTTTATTCTTTCAACTGAAACCATTCTATTCTCAACCGTACAGCTCAAGTATACCATCCAAAAGAGCGCACCATTTAGAGGCAGTGCATAAGACAATGCCAAGCCAACGTATTCTAATAACAGATCAAATGAACTAATGAGATTTAGGGTCAAAGCACTATAAATTCTCCACAGTTTATCCTGAACTATTAATCAAACTGTAACTTCCTTGCTACTGAAACAGATGCATCTCAGTACCAGCACAACATGGACATATTAACATAATGTTTGCAAGTTAAAACTCTTTCCATATTTATTTCATCGATAACTGAGATGTCACCTAGAAATAAGAATTACCTGGTGGAATAACAAAGCTTGGAAGCAAGACCATGAAAGTGGTGGCAATACATATCAAAATACTACCCATAAACTCTAGGCGAAAACCAAGCCACTCATTTGATGCATTGCTGTGGAAATCCATCCGCAGATTAGCATTGACTCTGTCAACATTTCCTTGAAAGAACTTATCTTCCTTCCTGAAGCAGCTTACAGTCATGATGCCTGATATGGTTTCAGAGAAATGATGGAGGATTGGAGCTTTGGTGATTGAACTAAGTCTGGTTAATTCTCGGGAGGATGCAATGTAGTATCTCTGTGTGCCAGATGAAAAAAAGGAAAAGAAATTTAATAGGTACGCAATAGTAGGGAACCAACTATTGCATTAGGTCTGTATGACTTTGTAATTGTTTAAAGGATGAACTGTTTGATTTCATTAAAATATTTTTTGTTACACCACCTGGAAATCAGAATTTGATGTCTGCTAGGCCTTTTATTACATCATAGATTTTCCCACAACATCTAGCATAAATGTTAGGAAATTAAGATTTCTCTAGAAACTCCTAGATAATAGATATTTTTGTAGTAGACAAGTCTTTTAGTTAAAATGAGTGGTGGTTAGTTAGCCACATATGTACTTAGTTTAGTGTGAGATATTTTTGCTTATTTTTTGGTTTGTAATCCTCACACACACTATATATATAAAGCATATGTAATGAACTATCTAGAGAAATAGAGAACTCATAAAGTTTCAGCTTTCTCTTTTCCTTCTCTGCAGATTTTCTGTAGCAATTTACAGCTGCATTCTTCTACTGTTACAGCTTGTAGCATTGAGATCCTTCTTGCCTTTCTTAAGGGATCTGAACCAAATCTTGCTGACTAGCTCCTCAAATTTCTGGTTTTTATTGAATCTAGTTGCTGGAAAGACATGGCACCAGAAAATCAGCCAACGACGGGTCCTCCGATTTTTACCTGGGAGAATTATCATATTTGGGCTATCAAGATGAAGGCTTATTTGAAGGCTCTCAACTTATGGGATGTTGTTGAGAGAGGAGAACCCGCTGTCCAACCATTGAGAGACAACGCAACTCTCAATGAAATTAAAAAGTATGATGAGTTGGTGACTAGATCTCCAAGAGCTCTCACTTGCATACATTCAAATCTTACGGAAGTGATGTTTACAAGAATTATGGATTGTGAAGCAGCCAAAGAGGCCTGGGATAAGTTGAAGGAGGAGTTTGAAGGCAGCAACAGAGTGAAGTCTATCAAGGTCTTAACTTTGAAGAGGGAGTTTGAGCTCTTGAAGATGAAGGACTCGGATAGTGTGAAAGAATACTCTTCCAAGCTGATGGATATTGTGAACCAGATAAGGATACTTGGTGAAAACTTTCCAGATCAGAAAGTTGTAGAGAAAATCATGATCAGCCTTCCGGACAAGTTTGAATCAAAAATCTCAGCTATTGAAGAGTCTTGTGACTTGACTACTCTTTCAATAGCTGAGCTGATCTCTAAATTGCAAGTCCAAGAGCAACGGGTAACTATGAGAAGTGAAGGGATAGTTGAAGATGCCTTTCAAGTAAGGCATAAATTCAAGCAACAAAAGGAAGGCAGAAAAGTCTCTTTAGACCACTCTGGAGAGGTGAAATCTGGTGGATACCAAGGTGAATCGTCGAGAAAAGGAAAATTTCCACCTTGTGGTATTTGTAAGAAGACAAACCACTTGGAGAAGAATTGTTGGCAGAAGTCAAAGAGATCTCCTATTCAATGTAGATATTGTAAGAAGTATGGTCACATTGAGAGGTATTGCAGGGAAAAGTAAACTCAAAGTGGTCAGTCTTCCCAACGAGTAAATTTCGCGGAAGATAACCAAGTTGAAAAATCAGAGGAAGAGGTATTCATGGCCTCGCACACATCACATGTTGATCGATGTAATTGGTATGTCGATAGTGCGTGCACAAGGCACATGGCAATTGATGAAAATCTGTTTGTTAGTTTGGACAGATCTGATAGGACCAAAGTGAAGCTTGGAAATGGTGCACTGGTGCAAGCTCAAGGTAGAGGGTCAGTGAAATTGCCTACGGATGAAGGTATGAAAAACATAAACGATGTTCTTTATGTGCCAAGCTTGACTCAAAACTTGTTGAGTGTTGCTCAGTTGCTTCATAATAATTACTCACTTAATTTTAAGGATAAAAAATGTGTCATTTATGATCCTAAAGGATGTGAAGTAGCTAAAATTAGCATGATTGACAATTCCTTTCCAATTTCATGCTATTTTGCTGAAAATTGCTCTTTCAATGTTGAATTGAGTGATACTTGGCTTTGGCACAAAAGGTTCGGTCATTACAACCTTAGTTCGTTGGTGTATATGCAATCAAAGGGTATGGTGCTTGATGTACCCAAAATTGACATGTGCCGAGATGTTTGTGATTCATGTCAATTTGGTAAATTGCATAGACGATCCTTTCCTAAAGGAAGTCTTTGGAGGGCTAAGGAAAAGCTAGAGTTGGTTCATACAGATATATGTGGACCAATGAGGACGGCTTCTTTGAGTGGAAATAAATACTTTATTCTCTTTGTGGATGATCTAACTCGAATGACATGGGTCTACTTTCTTAGTAGCAAATCTCAGGTGTTCTCTGTTTTTAAGGAATTCAAAGCTATGGCAGAAAGAGAGAGTGGCTGCCGGTTGAAGTATATCAGGTCAGATAACGGAACTGAATATACTTCGCATCAGTTCAGCAAGTATTGTAAAGATTTGGGTATTCAACAACAATTCACTGTGAGCTACACTCCAGAACAGAACGGGGTTTCTGAGAGGAAGAACAGAACGGTGATGGAGATGGCAAGATGCATGCTGGCGGAAAAGAAGATACCTAAATATTTTTGGGCTGAAGCAGTCAATACTGCCGTCTATCTGCTAAATAGATTAACAACTAGAGCACTCCAAGACATGACGCCATTTGAAGTATGGAAGGGTATAAAGCCGTTTGCAAAACACTTGAAGGTATTTAGTTCGGTGTGCTATGCACATGTTCCTGATTCTAAAAGAGGTAAATTGGACAGCAAGGCAGATCTCTGTATTTTATTGGGCTATAGCACAGTTGCAAAAGGGTACAGATTGTACAATGTTAGTACGAAGAAGGTGCTTATCAGTAGAGATCTTATGGTCGACGAGTCTAGCTACTATGACTGGGATCGAGATATTGTTGTAAAGAACCAAAATGGCAGTACTTCAGCTGGAACTCCAAGTCCGCAAAACAGTGTTATTTCCTCGAGTCCTATTGCTGGAACAAAACACAATTTAGATGTTGAATTAACTACTGATTCTCCTGTTTTGAAGACCAAATCACTAGCTGAAGTTTATGAGCAATGCAATTTTGCTCTTGTCGAACCATCTTCATTTGAAGAAGCAGCAAGGCAGGAAGCTTGGATTTCCGCAATGGAGGAGGAGCTTGCCATGATTAATAAAAATGATACTTGGGAGTTGGTTGATAGGCCAGAACAGAAGAACGTCATCGATGTCAAATGGGTGTACAAAACAAAATTCAATCCAGATGGCTCCATCTTCAAGCATAAAGCCAGACTCGTAGTTAAAGGCTATTCCCAGCAGCCTGGAGTGGACTTTGGAGATACGTTTGCTCCTGTCGCGAGGCATGAAACAGTAAGATTTCTAATCGCTCTTGCAGCACAATACAAGTGGAAAATCTACCATTTAGACGTCAAATCTGCATTTCTAAATGGATTTCTTGAAGAAGACATTTATGTTGAACAACCTGAAGGTTTTACAGTTGCAGGTGAAGAAGACAAGGTGTATAAGCTTAAAAAAGCTCTCTACGGTCTTAAACAAGCTTCGAGAGCTTGGTATAGTAGGCTGGATACTCATTTGTTGTCTCAAGGCTTCAATAGAAGCCTAAATGAGCCTACTTTGTACTTCAAAAGGCAAGTTGATGGGAAGTTGATTGTGATATCAGTTTATGTTGACGATTTGCTGATCACAGGTGAAAATTCTCTTGCGGTTCAAAAAGTTAAAAATACTATGTTAAAAGTTTTTGAGATGTCTGATCTAGGAGAGATGAAGTTTTTCCTGGGAATGGAGATTTCTCAATCTTCTGAAGGAATTTTTTTGTCCCAAAAGAGGTATGCCTTGGATCTGTTAAAAAAGTTTAAGCTTGACAAGTGCAAACCTGTTGCAACTCTACTTGTTGTGAATGAAAAGTTGATGAAGGATGATGGAGAAGAGAGGGCAGACCCAAAACTTTATAGGAGTCTTATTGGGAGCTTGCTGTATCTGACCGCTTCCAGGCCAGATATAATGTTCGCTGCTAGTTTACTGTCTCGGTATATGCAAAATCCAAGCACAAAGCATTTCGGAGCTGCTAAAAGGGTGCTGAGGTACATTAGAGGGACAACTGATTATGGAATTTGGTATAAAAGTGTGGAGAATGGATCTCTTATTGGCTATTCAGATAGTGATTGGGGTGGATGTTTGGACGATTACAAAAGCACATCTGGTTACTCTTTTTCGTTTGGTTCGGGCATTTTTTCTTGGAGTACAAAGAAGCAAGATATTGTAGCTCAATCTTCAGCGGAAGCCGAGTATGTGGCTGCTGCATCTGCTACAAATCAAGGAATTTGGCTGAGAAAAATCTTGTTTGAATTGGATCTTTTGCCACAAGAACCAACAGTGATCTATGTTGACAACAAATCAGCCATTGCTATGGCTGAAAATCCGGTGCAGCATGGAAGAACGAAGCATATCAACATCAGATTTCATGCTTTAAGAGATGCTGAGAAAAATGGTGAAGTCAAGCTGGTGCATTGCAGCAGTGAAGAACAACAAGCTGATATCCTAACAAAGGCTCTGCCCACCAACAAGTTTGAGTTTCAAAGGACGTTGCAGGGAGTTTCAATGAAAAATCTTAAGGAGGAGTGTTAGGAAATTAAGATTTCTCTAGAAACTCCTAGATAATAGATATTTTTGTAGTAGACAAGTCTTTTAGTTAAAATGAGTGGTGGTTAGTTAGCCACATATGTACTTAGTTTAGTGTGAGATATTTTTGCTTATTTTTTGGTTTGTAATCCTCACACACACTATATATATAAAGCATATGTAATGAACTATCTAGATAAATAGAGAACTCATAAAGTTTCAGCTTTCTCTTTTCCTTCTCTGCAGATTTTCTGTAGCAATTTACAGCTGCATTCTTCTACTGTTACAGCTTGTAGCATTGAGATCCTTCTTGCCTTTCTTTCTAACAATAAACATATAATGCTATAGCCTTATAGGTGATGCAGCATATCATGGTGGCAGTTAAAAGAAACCAGCTAAGACATTAACTGCAAAATTTTGCCAAGTATAAAATGAACAGTGAAGAATAAAAAAAATAGAGATCAGATTAACTATCATTGCGGAGGATTGAATGATTGAATAGCAATACAGACAGTGAAAACCCAGTCAGAAGTTCTCTTACCCGGTACCAGATGTTAAGCCAAACTAGGGGGATTATGAGGAAGATAGTTGGCCAAGCACTCTGGCATGTTATGAACAGCACGCCAGCCACTGTAAAGTACATCATAAGCGCTATACTTAGAGATAGTGGGATTATAAAATCAACATATGACTGATCAGTTGATGCCTGAGAAACAAAATCAGATCAGCGAAGGAAGATTATACAATATCATAGACCAGAATTTGGAGCAGGACTCACTCGACTTAATATTCTTCCAGAAGGAGTAGTGTCAAAGAATGACATTGGAGCATGCAGTACACTATCGAGAATTTGATCGAAGAAACGTTGAGCTGTTTTGAGACCCAAGAGCGCGACAAGAAATGATCTGGCGACCACAAAAATGCAACAAATGACAGCTATATATGAGTAAACCTCTATAAATCGAGAAGGATAGAATATATGGTCCGTTGAAGTCTCATATGCTAGCCAATAGTCACTCAACATAGTGGACCCTTGCCAAATTCCAGAAATGATTACTACAGCTGCTACTCCCCACCATCCAAAAGCCTCAGTGCAGTAATGCTTGTAGACATCAAAATTTATATGGCCAGTCTCTCTTTCTTCATCGTCGATAAGCTTGGAACTACCCTTTGATTGTTGGTCTAAAGAACTGCTTTCACCATTGGCTTCTTCTTGAGATTTCTGGGGTGACTTTGGGGTTAGTTGATGAGGTGATCTTGATGTTTGTGGGAGATTTTCACCAGTGCTATTTTCTACAAGCTCCATTGAGTTCCCATGTGCAGCAACAAGATCACCAAAATCCATTCCCAATTCTAGAAGCTCTTCATATTTCCCTGACTGCACTATCTTACCATCTCTCATGACCTGTCAATTTAGTAATTGATGGTGTTGGAATTTATACTAAAGCCTTCGATATGCTTGATCGAGTTTCTATGCAAAGTAAGTCAATGTGGTGCTTACCAATATAAGATCTGCATTGTGAAGGAAGTCAACTTGGTGAGTGACAAGAACAATAGTTTTATCCTTCAAAACTCCCCTTACACATTCCTGCACAGATTGATATCAGTTATATAGCATGGTTCATTCGAAGATTTTACTGTAGAAACTATGCAAGAGAAATCATTTTCCTTCTCTTTTTTCACGGATACATGACTTTACCCTCAAAAGCTGTAGCACGGGCAGATTTCATGTAGCAACTTATAGAAAAAAAAATGTTAGAAGAATTAATATATCTATTGGAGTGACCTTAAATATTTCTGATCCAGTTTGAGCATCGACAGCGCTAAAAATATCATCTAGAAGATAGATGTCGCAGTCCTGATATACTGCTCTTGCAAGTTGTATACGCTGCTTCTGACCTCCACTAAGGTTGATTCCTCGTTCTCCTATCTCAGTTTGATCTCCATGTTCCAGAATTTTCAAGTCTTTCTCCAAGGAACAAACCCGTAGTACATCTTTGTATCTTTTAGTGTTCATTGGTGAACCAAACAATATGTTTTCTTGGATTGTAGCGTTCTGTATCCATGAGGTTTGGGCAACATAAGCAGCGGTTCCACAGACTTTGACCTGTAACGGAAGTACAAGTGTAAGAAACTACGATAGACTAGCAGAAATGATTCAGAAAGTATAAAACATAAATGAAGAGAAAAGTTGATTGTACCTCTCCCGATAACTTATGAAGTTCACCAAGAATTGATGCCAACAAAGTAGACTTCCCTGATCCAACCTTTCCGACAATTGCAGCAAGTTCCCCCTTTCGAATTTCAATATTTATGTCTTTCAGGGAAATTTGATCACCATCATCTTCCCACGAAAATATCCCATCTTTAACCTCCACTGCAAGCCTGTCACTACAACCTTCTCCTCTTTCGACAACTTTATGATCCAATTCACTGCTTGTCAGATATCCATTTAACCTACCTAGTGATACCATGGCTTGTGAAAGGGACGTAAGGGACTGCGGGAAGTTTCTTATAGGATCCCGGATAATTCTGAGAACTGTTGTTGCTGTGAATACTGTGCCAGCATCTAGAGGGACTTTGCAAATGATTGCAGCTCCAAATGTAAGAGCTGCTAGAACTGGTGGCAAACTCAACAGGACTGATAAGTTGCAAGAAGTCACGAGCATGAGCTTACTAAGCCAGCTGAATTCCTCATTACGTAAAGATTGAATTTTTTCTTTGAAGTGTTCTTCCCATGCCTGAAACTTGATGACACGCATGTTGCCCAACAATTCATTTATAGCCTTCATTCTTGAATCACGCTTCATCATCAATTGGAATTGGAACTGATTGTTTTTGTGCGTCATAAACACTGTAAATATCACAACTCCCACGATTAAAACAAATGAAGCGGACACAGAAACACCCATGTAATAGTACAAGAGAAGAAATGAAGCTCCAACTTGTAATGGCATCATCCATAGTGAATGGAGTTGTAGCATCATGTCAGAAAGCTGTTGGGAATCAACAGCCATATAATTCACTATTTGTCCTACACCATGAACCTGTCTGGAGGAACAAGTCAATCTGAGGCCTTTCTTGTATACAGTGGTGATAAGGGATGACCGAATCTTCATACCAAGTATCCCAGATTGGAAATTAAAGTGATGTGAACTAAGAGCTTCAATTACTTTTGCAACAAACAGAATCAAGACTAGATAATAGCCTTCATAGGGATTTGTTCTATCCCCAGAAGCAAAAGTAATGAAACTTTGGATTAGAGTTGGACCGACATACATAACAGACAACTGCACTATTGCAAGGAAACTAATTATAACAACGTCTTTCCAGAAACATCGGATTAACGTCATTAGTACAGGATACTTCACATTTTCACCTGGCTTAGGCCAATTCTTTTCAAAAAACTCAGCCATTCTTTCAGATCGAAAATCGGGTGGGAGCGAAGGCACTTCATCCAACTTTAAAGGGGTTTGGTGTCCTTTACTAAGCAATGGATTCATCCAAATCCAAACAGCTCTAGGGAATAGTGAAGCTGTGCCATATCCACTCACAGTAGGGTCCATCAGAATCAACTCATCCGTTTCAAGTTGGCTAGTTTTACAAATTCCTGATGATCCTCTTATTGCAACAATGAGAAGATAGACATACAAGGGAAGGCTAACCAATATTACTATATCATCCATTTTCATACTCAAATCCACATTGTATGCAGAAAAGAATAGACGAATAATAGCAGTAACCACGAAAAGAAGCACGATAACATAGCTCATCCCCCAATAGACTCGAAGTGTCATGGGATGAGAAACAGAAACAAATCTTTTCTCGTGTACAATCAAAACAAAAATAGCAAGATAAGTTATTGCATGAATTAGTCTGAAAAATGCCCCTGCCATTTCCCATCTTGATTGAACACCCTGACTAAAGGCTAGTATGCAAAGAACACTATAACTTATGGCTAAAAGAGCTGTCACAACTAAAGATCCATAAAACCAAAAGGTAACCCTAAATTGAGGCCTTTCATCCCCACCTAGGAGAGGTTTATCAAGGGAAGATGTAGTATTTTCATTCTTGATAAATCTTGAACTTATCTTTTTAACTGCTAGTATAAGTAGAACAAACAAGAAAAGCAGATCAACAGAAGATATCAGAATCCTCTGAGGGCATGGTGAAAGAAAAATGAACTTAAGCCATCCTATAACAACAAAGACAAAAGAAGAATTATCTGAAGATTGGATAGAAGAAACTGAACAATCAAGATTTGTGAGCCATGAATCAGCTGCCATGATCTACTGTAAAAGGAAGATGGCAAAAAGTCAAGAAAACCAAGAAAACTTACAAACACTATGCAACAGAACCAATATTACTTATTCTCATTCAAACTATCAACTTGCATGCAGAGACAAAATTACCCACGTTCCATGAAATTTATAATTTAATTCAGATTTGGCATCTTCATGATAATATTATAGTTTGTTTTCGTCGTATTAACAAGTCCTATAGTAAGTTAAAAGTACATCTATTACATCACCAACTTTTTTTATCATACCAATAAAATGGATGGTTTCCGATCGCATTGTTTTTAGCAAGGAAATCAAATTAACAGACATCTCATAAACTGTGACAGAAGAAAAAGTTTAAATAGGATGTTGGCAAATAGAGACAAAAATGAGATAGCTAGTTAGCACGTTAATATATGCTGTTCAAGATCAAAATGTGCGTCCAATATTTACCTTGTGCTTCTCTACATTACCCTTTGAACCTTTTCTAACGGGAAATCATTTTTACTCATTTTTTAAACATTGATTTTTTTTAGAGAATTTTTTTTGCATGACATTTGACCAATCAAATATGAGAAAGTTAGGAACTACCAAAATACACCCTAATTGGTATGGAAGAAAGAAAATATTTTTCAATTTTTTCGTATTTCGTGGGTCAAATTTTTAGAAAATATTTTCTTTAGGAAAATAAGTTTCTTAAAATGAGAAAAATGACTTCCCAAATGAAAGCGGGAAAACAAGTTCCATAAGTGACATTTCATTTCTCCCTATCCTCTGACGCACTTCGCACTCGATCCCTCCACAACCCCCTATAGTCCCCACCTCCACACTCCTACGCCTTACCCCTCTGCCCCTCCTTCATACTGTTTCTAAATCTTTTAGTTTATATAAATGAATTTTGGGATCAAATACCTGCATTTTAAAGTAAATAAAAACACTTCTACAGTTGTATGATGGGTGAATTACTAATAAATGATGACTTTTTCCTTTTGTTGAATTTTGGATAGACCGTTGTTTAAAATGGCGTTAGAGAAAAGTAGTGATTGTTTGAAGTAATATCAATTTTTAGCAAACTTTAAGGACTATTCATATCCAAGAATATATGTTAAGGTTCAAAATAGTCATAAGGGGACCATTTGGATTATCTTTTCCTTTGAAACTATAAATTTATTTAAAAGTAAATTACGGGACAAGGCAAACCTATGTCCTTTACTTAACATTCCTAGCGAGAATTTAAAAAAAATTGCAATATATAACATTAAATTAGGTTTAATAGTAAATACACTTGTATAGGTTGTATCATCAGATTTAATAGATAATACACTGTAAACTCATCTTCTTCTTTTGGTTACTGTCCCTTGTAATCCCACTTCTCTTTAATCTTTCTTCACATGGAAGCTAATCTTTTATCAATGTTTACTTTAGTTGTTTGAAAAAAATTAAAATTTCGTGTAGATGCAAACGATGGTGTAGACATCGAAATTTTGTGGGACTTAAATTTGTTGCAAATAGATGGTTTAATTTTCTTTAGTTTGTTATAGACGTTGAGTTCACTTGTGCTTTAGACAGTCGTAGCATCGACACTAATTGTCGCCATCGAGAGGGGGTTAGATCTGGGTTGTCTTGTTCTTCTTCTTCAATAATAGACTACTGTATGTTCGTATGTACGTATATGTATCTTCACTCTATTTAATGTATTTTCAATGGCGAACACTGCATGTTGTATGTATTTAAGTGCGTCAAGTAAATAAGGACACATAGGGAGTATTTAAGTTCATCGGGAAGAGAGAGATTATGATACGAATAAAATGGATTGCATGGATTATATTATAGTAAGGGGATCAAACGGACATCTGAAGTGTGACAGAAGAAAAATGTTTATATAATTAAGGATGTTGGCAAGTAGAGACAAACAAATATGAGAAAATAGAACAGTGAGCAGATTAATTAATATATTCGGGCGGTTCAAGATCAAAATTATATATGGGCTAGTCGTGAGAGTCTTTCCATGAATTTGGAGAGTGTTTACATTACCCTTTCAACACCTCTTAATATTTTCTTAAAATAAGTAGGCGCTTGGCCATGCGATTTTATTTATGATTTGAAATTATGAAATAAAATTAGAAATTTCAAATTCTCAAAAATTATGATTTGGGATTCCAAATCACGATTTCAACTTTTTTAAAATACAAAATTTGATCTATAAGTTAATATTTTATATATAAAAAAATCATTATTATAAATTTTGCTATAAAAAAGACTCATGCTCGACCTGAAGTGATTGTCAATACACATGAAAGGATTATATTAAAGAATAAGTAGTTACTACTCCCTCTGTCTCAATTTATATGACATACTTTCCTTTTTAGTTAGTTCAATGTCACATTTCTATATTTAGTAATAACAATTTAACTTTAAAATACCCACTTTACCCTTAATAAAATGATTTACAATCACACAGATATCTATGACTTATTTAGACCAAAAGTTTTAAAAGTCTTCCTTTCTTTCTTAACCGTGTCAAGTCAAACTACATCACATAAATTGGGACGGAGGGAGTATTATTTTTGACTAGTAGATCTTTATAAATTATGTTTAGTTGAAAGTTTGTAACCGCAAACATTTATTAATAAAAAGAATGTGGAGATATATTTTGTACAAAAAGATGTATAAGTTGATAGATATATTTATATATGCCAATCATATTTATCAATTTATTATGAACTTTTGCTTATTTATAAGATTGTATAAGTGTTGCGCCTCATCTTTCTCGCGAAAAGCGGGATTCGACGTGACAAACTCTTTTGGGATTAATTGGAATGAAGAGTCGCCACCTAACGGATTAAGGTGCGTTAGGGCACCATTCTAGACTAATTACGAATTTATTTTAATTATTAGCCTACGTCAACCAGAAATTCGGGTAAGGGTTCAGGTTACCTCTAAAGGAAGGTGTTAGGCACCTTTCGAGGTCCACAAATGTGGGTCCCAACCGAACTCATATATTATGTGGGAAAATTCTATGTGATAAGCAAAAGGTCGATTTATTTTATTAACTTAATGATAACTAAGTATTCAAAAGATAAAAATAAAATTAGACAAATTACACATGCGACTTAATTATTATCTGATTAATAATTAACTACGCGATAGACCAATAAAAATAAATGAAGAAATGAATTAGATAAGCGAGAAGATAGAAAAAGGCATAATTTATAATAGAAGGATTCATTAAATTATACCTAAACTATCCCAAACAAAAGACATGCAGAACTAAATAAAATTCAATCGGGTTTAGACAAAGGTTAATTTTTATCTTATTCGGATCAGCGCCCGGCTTATTAACGGATGACAACGCCGTATGTCGCATTGTCGAATTCTGCTCGGGTCAACTTACATCATATCCGATTGTTCTACCCACCCCACCTAATTGGTTATTAAGTCTAAAAGCGTTCTATAGAAAACGACAAAGCTAGCGTTTCCTAAAATGCCTACCCGTCCCAACTGAGTGTCCAAGAGGCATTGGACTTACTATTTTGGATCGAGTTCTAGACAAATAGCCTAGGCTACCTAATTAGACTCAGGATTTACGTCAAACAAAATAAATAGGACTAGCAATTAGCACGTAAAGGTTTCAAATATACCTCTATTCAATTAAAGTTAAATAGGTGATTAACATACTTAAAAGACGATTATTCATTTTATGCGATTAAGACCTATAGACATGATTTTTAGGCGAGACGTATTAATTAAGGTGCCGAAAATTAAATTAACATGCTGAAATTTTATTAAAAACATGCTAGAAAATTAATTAGACATGCTGAAAATTTAATTAAATGTGCTGGAAATTGTTTGAAAATGCTGGAAACTAATTTTTTTTTTTAATACTGGAAAATTGATTAGACATGCTAAACATTTTATTTAAATGTGCTGAAAATTGTTTGAAAAATGTAGGAAACTGATTTTTTAAATGCTGGAAAATTGATTAGACATGCTAAAAATTTATTTTAAATGTGCTGAAAATTGTTTGAAAAATGCAGGAAACTGATTTTTTAAATGCTGGAAAATTGATTAGACATGCTAAAAATTTATTTTTTAGATGCTGGAAAATTAATTTAAGGTGCTGAAAATTCAGTGAAGTTGCAAAAATTAATTTAAAATGCTGAAAGTTAATTAAAAGTCTTAGAACTTAATTTAAAGTGCTAAAAAAAAAGAAGGTATTTTAGCGTGCTAGAAATTAATAAAAACATACTGGAATTTATTTTTTTATATTCTGGAAATTAATTAAAAGAGTTGAAGAATAATTTTTTAAGTGCTGAAAATTGACTAAATATGCTGGAAATTATTATAGTATGCAACATGCCAAAAAATTAACTAAACACGCTTAAATTAAATTAACACATTCAAAATTAATCTAATACGTTTGAAATAAGGAATTGAAATCAAAGGTCCACTTCTTTCAAATCCAAAAGCAAGAATTGAATTGTAGAATATTTTCATATATTTTCTTTTGGTAGAGAGGATGTTGTCCCGCGTGTGCAATGAATGAAAAGAGACGGTTTATATAGTAAAAGGATTTGTAGGCAATCAAAAAAAAAAATAAAAAGGGAAGGGGGATATTCTCCAAAACCAATGAGAGGAAGGCTAAATCAATTTTATGTAAAAAGTGATATCTATTTACCATAATTAAGCAAGTACAAATTATAATTAAATTAAAAAAAGGGTAAAAAATATTAATCAAGGTATAAGGCGAGAATACAGACGGGTATTTACCATAAAGATTTCGAATAGAGGTTGTGACATATGATCAAGCAAAAATCATTTAGAGGAGGGCACATATGTTGGAGCCAATCAACATTTACCAAAAATAAAAGAAAAATCAAGTATTAAGATGCTACACGTTTGAAATAAGGAGCAATGAAAATCAGCAACTAAAAATCAATTCATAATTACATTAAATTCTCAAGTTACCATATTCAAGCGTAAAGCTGTCACAATTTGAATTCAAAGAGACAAGGAATAACCAAATCAACCATACCAAAGGTTGTAACTCAAATTGAGGATGAGACTATAATCAAGGTGCTCAAACATACAACTCAGTCAGAAAACAAGAACAAGATGCAAGCACAGATAAGCATGAAGAATTCAATTAAACCTAACACTAAATTAATATAAACCAAGTCTCGAAATCGTGTCAGGCAAAGGGAAAGAACAAGATTTTCAGTCGTGAATTTAGTGTGAAGTGTTTCAACATAGCCATGCCAAATCAGAATTCAGAACTAACCAAACATAGAAAATTAAAGTTTAAACAAAGTTCACAAGATTTGGGGCTTTTAACATATATCAATCAAAGGGGGTAAGTAAACATGGCAGTGAAAGAATCAAGACAAAATTATACCATAAGCATCATGAATTTCAAATCGAGCAAATCTCTCTAAAGAAAGAGAAGGATGAATTGAGGCGGCGAAGATAGCATAAAGATAAATAAAGGCTTCATACATGGGATGGATCCATCTTAAAGCTTTAATACCAATCGAAAATGAAATGACCAACTTCAATTTTCCATGTCATTTCGAATTTAGCTTCAAGTGAATCATTGACGAACATGTTTGGGATTGTGTCTTTGTCAAAGATGATGGTGATGGAGTGACGTTTGGTTGGTTGGCCGGTCGACTGGTGATGGCTGGTGTAGATGCAGTGGTGCGGTGGTGGAGTGGGGTTCGTCGACTGGAGCAGGGTGCGGCGGAGTGAAGGAGAAGAGAGGAGATCGGCGACGGCGTGTGGTGGAGATGAAGGAGGTCGAGAGTTTGAGAGAGAGGGAGATCAGAGAGAGTGGATTTTATAGGGGTGAGGGAGGCGGCGGCTGGTAGGGTTTGTCGATGGACAGCGGGGCGACGACGGCTGTGGGGGAGTTTCTGTGGTGTTTCTCCGGCTGGAAGGTGGCCGGAGATGGTGGTGCCGCAACTAAGAGAGAGAGGATCGAGGAGAGAGAAGGGGGTGCGACTGTGGGGGTCAAAAATGATTAGGGTTAGGTTTTGGTTTTTGATTAAAAGGGAAGAAAAGAAGGATTTAATCTCAGCCGTTGATCGTATGATCAATGATTAGGATTAAAAATTGCATGAATGAGTTAGAATTGGGGTTTAAAATTGGGCCAGATTAAGCTTAATTTAGGCTAAAATTGACACAAAGTAGATAGAATTAGGCTAGAAATTAAATAGATTGGAGAAATTAGATTTTAGTTAGGCTACTATTTTGTAAATACCATAATAACTTAGTAAAATGTATAATAAAATACTAACAAAAATAAATCGATGTCATAATATATTATTTAAAATCGACGATAATAATAGCTTGAAATAAATTAGGCTCCTATAAATTATGGATACAAAATTTTAAGAAATGCTATAATAATAATAATAATAATAATAATAATAATAATAATAATAATAATAATAATAATAACAATAATAGCAATAGTAATAGACCATGTGTTTGTAAATTACGAGTATGCATATTTGCAGAAATACGTTAATAAATATTAATAAAATTATGTAAAAATATTATATTTAAATTAATAAAATATATATTTTAGATAAAAATAAATTACATACTTCAAAATTATGAATGCAAGATGTCAAGATTTATTTGATACTAAAATAAGAAATATTAATACCCAAAATTAATAATTTGTAAAATAGTAGTCTAAAAGGAGTATCGGAAGGTCAAAATTGGGTGTCAACCATAAGAATTGGAGAATTTTTGATAGTTTTTACAACTTATGAGTTTTTTATATTTATAAGAAAAAAATATAACTTAAAAAATCTAAATTATTGCATGTTCAAATAAAACTTCAACTTCATCTCAAATAATTTCATATCAGATGGTCAAACTGGTCCTAAGTGATTTTTTTTTTTTTTTTTTTTTTTTTTTTTTTAGGAGAATGTCTTGGTTGTCTCCTTCATACACATTTTTCTTCTGCAAACAATCAAAGCTACTTAAGGTAACTGAGCAACATATATAGAGATGACCGTCATTTTCTTTGTAGCTTAGTGAAGGCTTCTACTTCATCTGACAGTTGGAGCTTTGCCTTGAGATAATAGAATGTGTATATTGCATATTTGGTACTTTATGTTTTTCCCATTTCAGTTCCATATCCTTAACATTCTGACTTGTGAATTGACCAGTCCTGAACCTGTTGGTAAGATATTATTTCAAAAAGAATTATTAATAATGTGTTTGAGAAGCCATGATAAAAAGCTTATTTTAAAAGCCAAAAAGGAGGTGTATTTGAGAAGTTATTTTTCACTTGGAGAAATGACAATTAACATTACACTTGGCCTTTTGCATGAAAAAATTTGGACAAGTGGTTGGACACTTGTCAAAAGCTTGAAGACAATTCTCATGTCTATAAATAGCTCTCAATACTCACAGCAATCTATATACAACTACAATATTACTCATTCTCCCCGCTCACGTTTTCCTCTTCCTTTCTCCCTCTCTTATGTTATTAATGGTTTTGTTATTGTTTTACTAATCCTTTAATTTAACTTATTGGTATTTGTATTGATAATTTTGTTGATTCCTGTATTCTCTGGTTAATTAGGGAAAATTTATTTAATCCTAGATATCCTCTAATTAATCAGGAAAGTGCTTGTTTAATTTTGGGGAAACATTTCACACTGCTGAAATAGTTTCTTAGGATAGTGCCTAGCACAACTCAAGTATAATTAATATATCCTTAAAATAATATCGTAATAATATTTATTTAATAATCAGTATCATTATCTTGTTAATATTATTATTTTGCTAGCAATAAAATAATATTGTTATTGATGTTTTTACCACTGTTCCCCAACAATCTAAGAAATTATGGCATATAATATTGTTCCTGAAATTATTGATGATACTGATGTCAGTGTTGCCTTGGATGCTCCTGTTTCAGTCATCTTACCAGAAGTTTACGGTATCACAGAATACAGGTATAAAAATAAACAGGGTTACATGTCCAATGTTAATAATAAAACCTTCATTAAAAAATGCATCACAATGTAAGAGAATATGTGAAAGAAATGACAATCCCGCTAAGTCAAAAATAAATTTGAGTGAAACGGCTGATATAACTGTTGCGGTCATTTCAGAAATGAATATTGGGGCCAATGTGAGAAATTGGGTGATAGACTCTGGTGCTACGAGATACATTTGTATAAATAAAAATGATTTTGTGTCATACATTCAAGTTGAGAAAGGAGAAGAAATTGTTTATTTTGGGACATCGAGAACTACTCAAGTTCTTGAAAAAGGCAAAGTTTTTCTCAAACTCACACCTGGTAAAACTCTGGCATTGAGTAACAGATTGCATGTTCCTAATATCATAATCAATTTGATTTCTGTGGCATTATTAGGAAAAGTTGGGATGAAGATTATTTTTGAAAATAATGAGGTCATATTGACTAAAAATAATATTTTTGTAGGCAATGAATTTTGTAACCATAGTTTATATGTTCTTAATATTCATGATATTTCTAAAAATGTATCTACTTCTGCTTATATGGTTGAGTCTATTTTTTTATGGCAATCTAGATTAGGACATGCTAATTTTTCTTATATAAAGAATATGCAATCAGTTGGTTTAATATCTGATTTAGACAAAGAATTTTGATAAGTGTGAAATATGTGTTGAAGCTAAAATTACTAAAAAGTCATGTTTTTCAGTTAATAGAAAAACTGAATTATTATCTTTAATTCACACTGATTTAGGTGATTTGAAACAAACCTTGACTAGAGGTGAAAAAAGATATTATGTGACTTTTATTGATGATTTTTCTAGATTTACTAAGTTGTATTTACTTAAAAATAAAGATGATGCATTTGATGATTTTATTTCTTATAAAACTGAAGTTGAAAATCAGCTTAGTAGAAAGATCAAGAGAATTAGATCTGATAGAGGTGGAGAATATGTATCTTTAAATGCTTTTTGTGAAAAAAAAAGTATTATTTATGAAGTAACTCCACCATATTCACCTCAGTCTAATGGAGCTGAAAGGAAAAAAAGAACTTTGAAAGAAATGATGAACTCCATGTTAATTAGTTCTAATGCACCTGATAATTTGTGGGGTGAAGCTATATTATCTGCATGTCACTTGCAAAATAGAATTCCTCATAAAAGAACCGACAAAACTCCTTATGAATTGTGGAAAGGTTATAAACCAAATTTGAAATATTTAAAAGTGTGGGGTTGCCTTGCTAAAGTTCTTTTGCCTGAATCTAAAAAGAGAAAAATAGGTCCTAAAACTGCTGATTGCATGCTTATTGGATATGCTGAACATAGTGCTGCATATAGATTTCTTGTTTTGAAAAGTGACGTGCTAGATAACAATACTATTATTGAGACAAAGAATGCTGAATTCTTTGAAAATATTTTTTCACTGTGTGATAAAATTGTACCTGTTGAAAGAGAAAATGAATCTACCTCTAATATTAAAGAACTGAGAAGGAGTAATAAGACTAGAACAGAATATTTTTCTTATGGAAATGATTTTCAAACTTTTCTTGTCGATAATGAACCATTAAATTATTTTGAAGCTATAGCTTCTTCTGATGCTAAATTTTGGAAAAAGGTAATAAGAGTTTAAATTGATTCTATCATGAAAAATAATACATGGATATTAACTGATGCAAAATATATTGGTTGTAAATGGATTTTCAAAAAGAAACTTAATCCTGATGGATCTATAGATAAATATAAAGCTCGTTTATTAGCTAAAGGATTTGCTCAAAAATAAAATATTGATTATTTTGAGACATTTGCACCAGTAACTAGAATTTCTTCTATTCGAATTTTAATTGCGTTAGACTCTATTCATAAGCTTTTTATCCATCAGATGGATGTAAAAACAACTTTTTTAAATGGTGATTTAGAAGAAGAAATTTATATGGTTCAACTTGAAGTAAGT
The DNA here is from genome assembly GCA_031232105.1 of Capsicum rhomboideum. Lineage (NCBI taxonomy): Eukaryota > Viridiplantae > Streptophyta > Magnoliopsida > Solanales > Solanaceae > Capsicum > Capsicum rhomboideum. The sequence goes on along the minus strand of CP124719.1, from coordinate 109,278,987 downwards.
GTAGTTCCTGGACAAAAAAATAAAGTTTGTAAATTAATTAAATGTCTTTATGGCCTTAAACAAGCTCCTAAACAGTGGCATGAGAAATTTGATCAATTCTTAATGAAAGACGAATTTTCTTCTATTGAAGTGGATAAATGTGCTTATACTAAAGTGGTAGACAATTATTATGTCATAATTTGCCTATACGTTGATCACATGCTTATATTTGGTACAACTTTAAATATTGTGTAAAGTACCAACTTATTTTTGTCTACTAACTTTGATATGAAAGATCTGGGTGAAGTAAATATGATATTGAGAGTTAAAGTTATAAGGAGTGAAGATGGTGTAATGTTGTCACAAGAACATTATATTGAAAGATTTCTTAAGAAGTTTGAATATTGGGAGGTAACTCCTGTAGCCACTCCTTATGATGCTAACTCTAAATTGAAAAAGATTAATGATGACCCAGTTGCTCAATCTAAATATGCTTAGATTATTGGGAGTCTGATGCATTTGATGAATTTTATTAGGTCTGATATAGCCTATGTTGTGTGTAGACTGAGTAGATATACTCATAATCCCAATAAAGAGCATTGGTCTGCATTAATAAGACTGATGAAATATTTGAGAGGAACCATGAATTACGGTATCCTGTATAGTGGATTTTCTTCTACTTTAGAGGGGTATTGTGAGCAAACTAGATCTTTGATTCAGATGAGGCAAAATCCACTAGTGGCTATGTGTTCGCCCTTGGTGGGGGTGCAGTATCGCGGAGATCAGCTAAACAGATGATCATTGCTAGATCGACTATGAAATCAGAGTTTGTGGCTCTGGAGTAAGCTGGTACTGAGGCTGAATGGCTAAGAAATGTCTTAGCGGATATCCCTTTAAAAAAGGATGATCTGTTGTCTCATAGCCCTTTTAAAAGAATGATCTGTTGCCTAATATCCCTTTAAAAAAGGATGATCTGTTGCCTCATATCCCTTTAAAAAAGGATGATCTGGTGCCTCCTGTGTATATACATAGTGATTGTCAAGCCGCAATTGCTATTGCGAAGAATAAATCTTACAACTATAAGAGCAGACATATGAAATTGAGGCATGATGTTGTTAAGCAATTGCTGAGGGATGGAATAATTTCCATTGATTATGTGAAGTCAAAATTGAATTCGGTCGATTCACTGACTAAACCTGTTGGAAGAAAATTAATTCTTCAAACCTCAAAAGAGATGAGATTAAGGCCAATATGATTGTCAATAAAGATGGTAACCCAACCTTTGTGATTGGAGATCCTATGAAATAGGTTCATATGGGTAATAACAAGTTGATATTGACTCTGCGCACTTACTGAGAGTGCTTGAACTGCTACTAAAATGGAGGGATGAATTATTAACTCTTAATGAATTCATAGTCCTTACGGATGGTGTATTTAAAACAGTGTACACTAGATGAATTCACCTATATGAGAAGTGGAATGTGGCCGTTCCTATGAGATTTGTGGCTTTAATCTTTAGAGCTCTCATGAATACCAGGCACGCGCATGGCTTATTGGCGCAAAACCGCATTGAACAACAAAATTACGGTCAAAATGTGCTTGATAAAGTTTCCGACTTACAATAAGAGTTATTTGGTTCATAAAAATATTGTATTTCACCAATAATTTTGTAAGTTAAATTTTATTGATCTAAATTTGGTTCATAGTCCAAAAGACATCAAATCTAATGCATTTTGTCCATGTAAATTCAACAAGTTAAACTCCTTTTCCTATAATTTTTTTGAAGTATGTGGGGATTGTTGGTAAGATGTTATTTCAAAAAGAATTATTAATAATGTGTTTGAGAAGCCATGATAAAAGCTTATTTTAAAAACCAAAAAGGAGGTGTATTTGAGAAGTTATTTTTTACTTGGAGAAATGACAATTAACATTACACTTGACCTTTTGCAAGGAAAAATTTGGACAAGTGGTTGGACACTTGTCAAAAGCTTGAAGACAGTTCTCATTTCTATAAATAGCTCTCAATACTCACAGAAATCTATATACAACTACAATATTACTCATTCTCCCCACTCACGTTTTCCTCTTCTTTTCTCCCTCTTTTATGTTATTAATGGTTTTGTCATTGTTTTACTAATCCTCTAATTCCTGTATTTTTGATTATTTCTCCCTCTTTTATGTTATTAATGGTATTGTTATTGTTTTACTAATCCTCTAATTCCTGTATTTTTGATTAATTAGAGAAGACTTATTTAATCCTAGATATTCTTTAATTAATTAGGAAAGTATTTGTTTAATTTTGGGGAAACATTTCACACTGTTGAAATAGTTTCTTAGGACAATGTCTAGCACAATTCAAATATAATTGGTATATCCTTAAAATAATATCATAATTATATTTATTTAATATTCAGTATCATTATCTTGCTAATATTATTATTGTTATATTATTATTTTGCTAGCAATAAAATAATATTATTATTGGTATTTTTACCACTGTTCCCCAACGAAACCTAGCTAGAGTCTTCATATCATGAAGCCTCCTCGCACTCTAGCTATTATGAGGACTCTAGCTAGGTTCAGGGCTGGTCAATTCACAAGTCAGAATGTTAAGGATGGAATTGAAATGGAAAAACATGAAGTACCAAATATGCAATATACACATTCTATTATCGCACGACAAAGCTCCAACTGAAAATGACGGTCATCTCTATGTTGCTCGGTTACCCTAAGTAGCTTTGATTGTTTGCAGAAGAGAAATGCGTATGGAGACAACCAAGACATTCTCCTTTTTTTTTTTTTAAATCAATTTTTTTTTTTTTTTTTTGCTTGTGAAAAGCATTCTCCTTCGTAACCAAGACATCATAAATGTCCGTTGCAACCAATGAATTTGTTCCTTCCGGCAATTGTAGTACTAGGTCTCCTACAACTTCATTAATGTTTTTTTCTTTCCAATACAGTCCTCATTACTAATGGTTATAATATCACCTTCTGATGTCTTGCAAAATTTGTTTGGCTGGCTGAAAGTATTGTACAGTAATCCCTCCATTCCTAAATAAGTGCTCTTTTTGGATTGGACACAATCTTTAACAAATTACTAACTTCTAGAAAATAAAAGGAAACTTTACCAATTTACTCATAATTAAAGTTATTTCTTTTCAAGTTGACATTAATTACATTTTATCTCAACAAGGACAAATTTGAAAGAACATAACCAAATTATTCAGAAGACTTAAATAAAATCTTATTTAGGAACAAAATTAAAAGGTAAAAGGAGCACTTATGTAGGAATAGAGGAAGTATTTGTTCTACAGGATTGGATATAATATATACTCCCGTCAGTTTATTTTATTTGATCCTATATATATCAAAAATAAATGTTTCTTTTACTTCCTCCATTCACTTTTACTTCTCCTTATCAAACACACCCTAATACTTAATTTTGATGAAAATATTGTCATTCTATTACTATAGTTATATGATAACTCCATAGGAAATGGTGGAGAGGAAAATATTTCATACTTAAATTAATTTATGTTGTGATAATAATAGTTGTCGAAGACAATAATAGTGGAGAGAAAAGAAGAAAGGGTACAAATGAGACCATATATAGAAAGTGGGGTTGAATTTAAAGAAAGAAGCTAAACTATTATGCCAATTACAATAATCACGGAATATATATCACATTTCATTTCATGCCAAAAAAATTCAAAGGTAACTGGTTAGTATCTAGCAAAAGTAATAAAGAAGTTGATAAACTTTTATACTGTTATGTTTTCTTTCTTCAAGTCTATTGCTTTTCCAGTTTACCACATCATGTCACTTCTACTTTTACAAGATGTATGGGATTTTTGTTCAATAGGGAACATGCACACACGCACAAAGCCAAAAGTACAATATTGATCTTATGCATAGTTATACACCTAAGTGTTATTATCTACGCATGCTTAACTTAATTTTGAGGACGTTTAAGCATGGTTTCATGTGGTGAGGTGCACACGATTTTGGGAGGAGAAACAACTTTAAGGAGGCTCAAAGTAGGGTTCTTAATTCTTTCTTTGTTACTCTTTATTTTTACATATTTAATTACAACTTTGTGATTTTGTGTAAGATTATGAGTAGCTAAACACCCTTATTCTAGGGTTGAGGCTACAAACATGAATGCTTAGTTTGATTTTATATTCGGTTTATATGTTTATCACGTCATGTGTTTGTTCTTATGTTCTCGCACTTACTACTTTAATGATTAGCTATCATTAAGGTAAATCTATAGTCCTAAAGCGAATTGACCGTAGGAGTGGAGGGGCAGAACGAAGAGCATAGGGAGTGTGGATCACATCTCAGAGAAATTTAGGAGTGATTTACAGTTAGGATAGAGATAGACCTAATTGCCCCACTTGGTTAGTAAACGGGAAGGTAACTTAATGCATCTGAATTAGAGACTCACATCCCCGCTCAATGATGCAGTTTTGAGACTAATTTGGGTAGACGACTTAGAGGGTGACCATCCCGAGTTATAATATCAACCCTGTAAATCAACAATCATGATAAACAACTTAATCGACTAGAAATCATAGTTATGCATGATTGTGAGTATGTCTTAACCCTAGAATCCTCCTTGATATTGTTTCAACCCCAACTTTATCATTTTTGTTATAGTTTACTGCTTAGTTTTATCATTTAAACTTCATACATATTTGTTTCTATCGCTTGAATAAATAATAAGAATTGGTTTGGTCTAAGTGAATAGTTAAACGATAAGTCCATGTGGGTTTGACATCTGGCTCGCAAGAGCCACTATATTACTTGTACGACCGCGTATACTTGCGTGTGCGTTTGGATGTAACAAATTTTTGACGCCGTTGCTAGGGACTTTGGTGTTAATTGTTTATCTAGAGTAAATTTTTTTTTTTATTTGTTTGAGTTATATATAGTTTATTTTTGTACGAATTTTTGTTTTACATTTCTATCACTCTTATATGTCAGCCTGGGATAACTGGTGGTTGAATGATGACAATTCTTATTATTTTTGTAGAGGACCACACTTGGATGGTAATTGTAATGATGTTCAAGAGAGAGGGTTGTGCGCACCTACATAATCTTTTGAATTGAATATATGTCATATATGTGGTGGACAGGATGACCATTGGAATGGTTGTCCTAACTTTTATGCCCCTACCCTGAACCCACTCCTATTATGATCATTCTGTTGTTTGTGATGCTGGCATGAATGATATAGCTGAGGAAGCAGATGATAATTGGCTAAAGTAACGAGAGCAACAATTCAAATATTATGAGTTTATTCGTGATAGTCTCACAATCATGGTGATCCAGATGAAGAAACGAAGAGATGAGTTCATGCAAGAGATAAATCAATTTGGCATAGATATCCACAACTTGGAATTCCACTTAAATAAAAAGATTGAGACATATGACGTACAATTACCAATTATTGTGGATACTAGCCAACCTGTGGAGCAAACAATGAGCAACTATTCAACTATCATTTTTTTTTTGAGACTGACATTGAGAAGGTGTGCAAAAGTGAGCATGTTGCACATGGTGCAAGTTTGGAAGTGAGACGTATTGGACTTCATTCAAATCACTTTTCTACGTTAAGTTTAGATGATGACTTCTCTTTTGAATCATCTGAACTAGTGGAAGAGTGTGTAGATGAGGAGCAAGAATCCTACATTCTTAAATTTGCACCAGAAAAGAAACAAAAGAACATGCCTCACTTCAAAGTCAAGTGGTTCTATATGCACCATTCATTACTTGGCTCCTTCATCTTGTTACCACCACCTTATGAGTGAAGCAAAAAGATGGATGCAAAGTTGGGGGTGAAAGTCAAATCCTCAAGGTGGAGGAAAAGGTTGATGGGTCGTGCCGCGACGTTAAATCAGGCTGCTTGGGAGTCAACCCAAGTTAAGGTAATTATTTTTATTTTTTTCATTTTTTTTATTATCACCTTTGGTTTTTATTTTTGTTTGATGTTTACAGCTTGAAGGGAAATCTGAGTACCTGAGATCTAAGCTAAGAAGCATGGCAAAAACTAAGTATGGGGTCGGGTCCTCCGAACCTCTTTGGTGGATATGATGCTACTAGCTATGCCTAGAGGCCCCAGAGAGTATTTCTATTCCTCATTCTTTGATTTATACTTTGGGAACAAAGTGTGATTTTAAGTGTGGGGTGGGAAATCTTCCGATTTATGTTTAGGGTGGAGTGTGCTATAGGAGTTTTTTGGTTATTTGCTTATGTTGCTGAAAAATTTGAAAAGTACAAAAAGATTTTCTTTTAGTAGTTTTTAGTTTATTTTTATTTTAGGAGCACACTTCATCCACCACTTGATTTTTCTTTTCGGTTCTTTTTCGAGGGGGTGCCCTTTGAACCGACTATCCCTTTTTGATTTTTAGGAGTAAATTTTAAAATTTTTGAAGTCATAATTTAGGGACTCTTGCCGAAGATGGATTGATGACGACCGTCTTGAGGGAAAATTAGTCATTAGGATTTAATAACTAGAACCCTTTCACTTGTTGGATAATGAGTGCTCTTGTTAGGCTACGTGACTATATGATGCAAGTGTGTTGAATTGAAAAGCATGTTAAGGAATTGAATGACTATTTTTGAGTTCACCGAGGCTCATATGTTTGACTCTTTTATTATTTTAGCTTAAAGTTGAATTCTTGCGATTGCTTGATTTAGAATCTGTAGGGTTCTTTCTTGAGTTGAACATGTGTCAAGTGTGTGTGAGTTTCTTTGATAGCCATGTTTTATACCTTCTTTATCTATCCATAATGCATGATCGTAGTCAGCCCCGTTGAGCCTTTAGCCTATTATTTGATAGCCTCATATGTAGCTTTTACCTTTTCTTTCAATTGACCATATTAATTTGATCCAAAACTCCTAAGTGCTCCTCCAGTTGAAAAGTTAAGATGTTAAGGAGCGAGAATTGAAGAAAGGAGAAAGTGAGGTTGAAGCTCCCAAAATAATAGCTATTGGTGTGGTGTTGAGTAGCATGCATGAGTTTGCTAATTTTGCGGAGTCAAGTCTTGAGGCTAGGAGGTTTTGAGTAGTCATTCTTGTGTTTGAAGTTGATTGTGTAACATGCTTGTTGTGAACTTGCTACCTATGACAGTCGTAGTAGTGCTAGCTTGAGTGTCTTGTTTCAATTGGTGATGTTAGAATCTTCCTTGTTTGTGATTAGTGCAAAGAGTTGTTCGAGGACGAACAAGGCTTTAAGTGTGGGTGGTGATCTTATGCGAATTTATACACCTAAGTGTCATTATCTACGTTTCGCTTAGCTTGGTTTTAAGGACGTTTAAGCGTGGTTTCATGTGGTGAGGTGCACATGATTTTGGGAGGAGAAACAACTTTAAGGAGGCTCAAATTAGGGTTCTTAATTCTTTTCTTTATTACTCTTTATTTTTACATGTTTAATTACAACTTTGTGATTTCGTGTAAGATTATGAGTAGCTAAACACCCTTATTTTAGGGTTGAGGCTATAAACATGAATGCCTAGTTTTGTTTTATATTCGATTTATATGTTTATCACGTCATGTGTTTGTTCTTATGTTCTTGCATTTACTACTTTAATGATTAGCTACCATTAAGATAAATCTATAGTCCTAAAGCGAATTGACCATAGGAGTGGAGGGATGGAACGAAGAACATAGGGAGTTGTGGATCACATCTTAGAGAAATTTAGGAGTGATTTGCGGTTAGGATAGAGATATACCTAATTGCCCCTCTTGGTTACTAAACGGGAAGATAGCTTAATGCATCTGAATTAGAGACTTACATCCCCCTCAACGATATAGTTGTGAGACTAATTTGGGTAGAGGACTTAGAGGGTGGCCATTCCCGAGTTATAATATCAACCCCATAAATCAACTATCACGATAAACAACTTAACCGGCTAGAAATCATAGTTATGCATGATTGTAAGTATGTCTTAACCCTAGAATCCTCCTTGATATTGTTTCAACCCCAACTTTATCATTTTTAGTATAGTTTACTGCTTAGTTTTATCATTTAAACTTCATATATATTTGGTTCTATCGCTTGAGTAAATAATAAGAATTGGTTTGGTCTAAGTGAATAGTTAAACGACAAGTCCCTGTGGGTTCAACATTCGACTCGCAAGAATCACTATATTACTTATACGACCGCGTACACATGCGTGTGCGTTTGAATGCAACAAATATCCTAAAACACGATGCCAAAAATACGTCTTGGTCAGCAAGCTTGTAAGACAACGAACACCCAACTGCATGCTTCCTAGCCTTTCTATATATTAGAAAATAGCAAAGATGCGGGTTTCAAAGGCTCCGTTATCAAGTACTTATGCTTGTAAGAGGTAGCATAAAATAATCGAATTTAGTGCTTAGTAGTCCGAACATCACCTTTGTGAATAAATAAAAAAGTGTTAGTATGAGTTGTTGTCCTCGATATTAATGTCTTCCATTTAGTTTATTTTGGAGTAGTAAAAATGGGTAAACAAATGGAGATGACACAAGATTTTTAGCATCACGACATGCGATTGTCAGCTGACAATGGAGGGAATTTATTTATTGAAGATTCTATTTAAAAAAAATATTTAGTGAAAGTATATGACAAGACCTTAGTCAGTAAGACTAAAATAATGACATGTTATGCACATGCTGATGCATGTTTTTAACTAATCAAATTCAAACCCCGAAAAGGAATGGCAAGGCTCAAGCCTTAAAAGAGTTTTACCTTAATTATCAGGTGATTTTGTTGATACTCCTTCCGTTCACTTTTAGTTGCCATATTTATATTTGACACACTCATTAAAAAATAGTGATTGACAAAACTATTTTATCACACTGTTTCTATTAAGTGATGTTTAACATTAGATCTTGGAAAATGATTTGGAGAATAAACAGTTAATGCTAAAGGTAAACATGAAAAAATATAATTGTTTTTTCTTGATATGTTAAATGACAAGTTAAAATAAAAATCTATTTTTGGAATAAAACAAATAAAAGTGAACGGAAGGAGTATTTGACGACTCTTATAATGTACGTTGATGATGTGATTTTTTTTTTTATCATAACTGCTTAGAGTATACTAAAAATATGATTTATCATAAACTGCTTAGGTATATACCATATACACGCACTCTTTTTCGGTGGCGAAACTAGGATTTTCACTAAGGAGATTTAAAATACGTAGAAGTAAACATACAAAGAAGTCAAAGGGTGTTCAACATCTACTATATATACATAAAAAAATTATTTTAACCATGTATAAACAGTATATTTTTTTTGCAAAAAAGGATTCCGATGAACCCCTCAACCCTATTATGTGAGGCCAAAATTATATATTTTTAGTCATTATTTACCTTACATTTAATATTTTTATTTGTCCTTTTTAAGCATTAATTTTATGGATTATGCTTAATATTATATTTTAATGTGTGAAATTTAAATGGTGGAAAGATGAAGAAATTTGAAGCATAAACAAATTAAGACGAAAAATTATAGAAGGAAATCAAACACACAGCTTAATAGAATAAAATTAATAAAATATTTAAATATTACCATTAAAGTTAAACAGTGGCTAGCCGCGATTGATGCGTGCCGCGCTACCAATTTGCCGGTTGCCTTTCTTATTTTCTCAGTCCATTTTGGACTCAGTTATTTTATTTGACACTTTTTCCTACACCTATAAATATTTTAGAAATCAGTATTTACACAACTTTTGACCTAGGGAGAGTTAGAAGCCGCCGTGCAGGCCGGAGAATCTTGGTTTCATCTTTTCTGCTCCTTTATTTATTTATTTTTACGTTTTTCTTTGGATGATTTGTTGTAATTGCTCCATGTCTATGTGGAGTTAAACTTCTCGTTCTAGGATTATGGTAGTTGACAACGTGATTGTTTAGTAATTACTTGATTCAATTTATTTGATTATCATCATAGTTGTTCTTATATTCTTGTGCTTACTATTTTAATGATTAGCTACCATTAAAATAGATTTATATTCTTATTGTGAACTCGGAAGAAGAATCAATGAGATAGAATGAAGAATATAGAGAGTAAGATCTTTACTTTAGTAAAATAAAGAATTGATTTGCGGCTAGGATAGGACTATACATAGATCGCCTTACTTGGTTACAAAATGGGAAGATATATAAATGCATTCGGATTGGGTTATCACATCCCCGCTCAACGATGTAGTTGTGAGGTCAATCGGAATAAACGATTAGAGGTTCGGAAGACTATGATCATATAATCAACCCCGTAAATCAACAACTTAATAATCGAATAAGTTGATAAAATTAATACTAAACATGATTGTTAGCGAAACCATATTCTAGATCGATTCATTCATTGATTATGTAAGAATTTGCTCTTTTCTTGGTTAATTGTTCATTAGTCTTTTTACTTGTTTAATTTTTAGTTTAGTTAATTCACAAATATGTCTTTGAAATCCTCCACTTGAATAAATAATAAGAATTAGTTTAATTTAGAAAAATAGTTAATCGACAAGTCCATGTGGGTGCGATATCTGGACTCTCAATTCTATATTACGTGTACGACCGCGTACACCTGCATGTGAGTTTGGACGTAACACCCTACTTATTGGCTTCGTCCTTGCTCTTTTCATTCCAACTTTATATGACATTTTTTACTTTCCGAGAATCAATTTAACTAGTCGTTGAAGTTAATAAAATTGGATTAGATCAACTTATTCTTTTCATGTTAATATGATGGAAAAATACATTTTAAATTATTTATCAAAGTTTACATAGTCTAACAGTTACAAATTTTTTTTCACATAAATTAGAATAAAAGAAATATAAAATAAAAATATTGCATTTGGGGCTCTTATCATTACATCAAAGCCTATTGAATGCAACTATCTTCAGATACTTCTTAGGTTTTGTAGGTTTGTAGAGCCTAGTATGCTCTTGAAACCTCAAGCAAATACAGTTAAACCCCTCTCTATAGTGGTAATTTTTGTCTTAAAGTTTTATGACTAATTATAGTGAAGTGCTGTTATATATGTATACTAATGTTTGACGTTTAAACCTTATTTAACTGTTTTAAATAAGAGTATGCAAAATTAGAAAAAAACATGAATGTAAAAACGACAAACATCAGTTGTAGCCTTTCCTTATGAAGTTATGACATAACTGATGAGCATCATTTAAATACAATTTTTCCCTTTTGATTAGATATTTGTACTTGAAATTTACTATAAGCATGACATTAATGATGATTACCATAAAAATATTGATATTTCATTTTATACAAATATATTTCTTGCAAAATATTATTACATAATATTTGAGCATGTCTGTTACAAAGAGGTAGTTTTATAAAGAGTATTCTACTATAGTAAATGTTATTGCTGTTACATGTAGAATGTTGTTATAGAAAATTAAATATAACATGAAAAATTAGTTCTGGAGAAAAAATTAGCTTGTTATAATAAATGCCGTTATAACGAGGGGACGTTATAGAGAGGTATGACTGTAATAAATTTTATTTAAGGGGAAGTTAAATCTTAAATCAAAAGGAAACATGCCATGTTACTAAGCAATACATCTCCCCCCCCCCCCCCACGCATATATATATGGGGTAAAATAGTTTTAGCAAGTTTGGGCTGGCTCGGGTCGGGTAGAACTAGAATCCGCCCATGATTGCATTATCTCGGGACAAAACCGAGATGGGAGAATGTACTCCTGATGTGCCATGAACTTACGACACTTAAGATGCTTAAAACGAGGAATATTTGCAAGTATAAGGGCACTTTTATGGATTTGATATATTTCTTTTAGTGTTTGCAAGCCTTATGGACTTAGGGAAGAAAAATGCTGAAGATTGGACAAAATTAGCATCAGACGAGCCTTACCACGATCTTGGGATCTAACCACGATCATGCCTAGGCTTTCGTAGGTTGAATCAGAGATGCCACAAGCAAAAGTCTCTCAGATGGAAGGTCCTACGATTGTGAGTTAATGTCATGATCGTACCATATGATCGTGAGTTCGAAGGAAAAAATACATCTGTAGGAGTCAAGTTCAAGAGGATCAGACTACAGCTTCCCACGATCGTGCCTTGAAAGCACTATCATACCATATGGTCGTGGGAAGATACTCCAGTTTTATAAAGTTCAGAATTTCAGTAGATTGTAGATCAGACGACAACGACACACGATCGTAAGTTGAAGTCACGAGCCCGTACCATTGATCGTCTGATGGAAGACCTGAAAGATAACAAGTCCAAGTACAAACTACGACAGGCAAAGGATGACCGTGGGTTCTAACCTCGATCGTACCTTCTTCTCGTCCGAGGCAGCCGACATAATTTTCTTTTTTTGTTTAGGATAGAATTTGTTTTGTCTATAAATACTCTTATAGGGTTATTTTTACAAAAAGAAAAACAGAATTATTACATTCACAATATTACATTGTACAATTCTAAGGCATATTCTTGGGATTGTACGAATATCATTTCTAGGGTTTTAATTAAAGTTGAGATTTTGGAGTTTAATTCTCTTAGTAAGTTCATGATTATGTTTTTATCTATGAATTCTTCTTGTGTGCTTACAATCATGAGTAGCTAAACACCATAACTAGGTTGTGAAAACCATGATGAATTAACGAAATGAGTTAAGTACGAAGTCATTCTAGATCGGTGTGCTTGCATGTATTGGTATTTCCTTCGTTATGATTGCTTTTCTAATGGATGCATACGCTAGGAGCTTTCCTGTATTCTAGACTTGCTCGGAAGAGAGGTATAGATTAGGAAAAAGAGATAATAATAGAGATTTGAAGCTACCAACCTTCATCTAATTAAGTTGAGCCTTGATAGGGATAGTTAATCTAAGATCAAAGAACAAGGGTTAGTGATGCGACACTCTGAGTCCAGAAGGAGATGAGTGAACTTTATCTGATTAGGGTCGGAAGACATTTGGATGAACATAACTTGTTAGATTTTGCATGCAACACATCGGGATAATCTGCTAGCACAAATAATTGCTGGAGTTATGAAATCATGGGGATCGCAATCCTAGTACTTGTTTCATATTGATTACAATCCAGCAAACCAACAATTGCTACTGTTACTATTTTGTTTCATAAAACCCCCCTTATTGACTTATTTACCAGTTAAGTAGACAAACTCTTGACAAAATTTTGGCCTATTCTTCATGGGATCGACTCTAACCTTGTTGGGTTCTATATTTGATTCAACGATCGCTTTATACTTTTTGGGAGGTGTAATTTGGGCGATATCAAATTTTAGTGACCCTGTCGGAGAGTGTGGTTATGGAGTTAATTTATTGTGTTTGTTGAAGTTGTTGGTTTTGTTTGCTGATTTTACTTTTCTGCTATTCTTAGGGCACACGTCAGTGTATGCCCAGTACTCGGAGTCAAGGCAATCCTCTGATTTCACTTGATACTTAAATTGAAAGAACTCGGAGAAACAATCGAAGAATGGTTAATGATGGAGTTCAAGATCCAACATCCATACTGATAGGTGCACATGGTGGCGGTGAAATTCATAATCAACCACCACCTCATCCTATTGGGCATAAAACTACTGAGCAAACTACTGCCCGATTGATGGCTGAGGAGAATGAGAGACAAGCAACTGCTAGGAAAGCAGCCAGAGACGAGCAAGCAATGCATGATGCAGCTAATCCTCTTGCTGGAATTGATAATAGGGAAAGATAGAGAAGTCCTAGGATGAAACAACTGCTACAACAAGATATTCCCATTTACGAAGATCTAGAAGAATATTTGGACTATTTGGAGCCGATTGAAACAGGTGTTATCATTCTACTGGAATTGCCTCAAGGGACTAAGTTTGATATCATGAGTGCCATGATTCACTTGCTAAACTTGAAGGGGGTATTTGTTAGACTTCCTACTGATGATGCAAACATGCATATAATGAACTTTGTGGGGATATGAACTTCATATAATCTACCTGGGGTGAATCAGGAGGCTATTCGACAGAGGTTATTTCCATTCTCCTTGAAGGGAGAAGTTACTCTGTGGTTGGCCGAACTGCTACGTGGGTTTATCACTAACTAGAATGATTTGAGGACCCCGTTCTTGGATCAATTTTTCCCACCTTCCAGAATGCTACAGTTGAAAGATGAGATCTACAATTTCAGATAATTGCATTCAGAAGCACTATATGAAACTTGGTTGAAGTTCAAGAAAAAGCTGCAGAATGTTCCAAGCTATAAGATGATTGGTCAAAACTTTTTAGAATCTTCTATAGAGCATTGAATGCTAACATGAAGGCCGTAGTGGACACCATCACGTGTGGGGCATTCATGAGTTTGCAATGGAATCAAGCGTTCGATATTCTTGATCAGATCACTAAAACCAATCGAGGATGGCATACTCAAGAGGCAGACAGACCCGTAGACGCTTATGCAATTGGAGCGTCCGCAGAACAAAGAGCACTAGATGAGATAGTAGCTCAAGAGGTAGCACAATTGAGAACTGAGATTGGGTTGCTTGCTAAGAATTTGCGGCAACTGGGACAAAAAAGGTAAATATGGTAGGTTCACAAGGTAAGGCGTGTAGATATGAAGATTCAGATTCTATAGAGGAAGCTAAATTTCTTGACAGAGAAGTGGCGGGTTTTCGAGCCAAAGGACAAGGGTCTAATTAGGAAAATTGAAACTCTAGACAAGGGAATCAAGGTCGAAACTATTACGGAGATAATTATAACAAATCGGAGTACAAATATAGAGATAGAGACTGTAACGGTGATTGGAGGCAGAAAGATGATTATAAGGAAAAGAGTAGCCCGTACATTCCATCGAGGAACCATGATGCTGAGTCTGGTAGTTCGAGGATAGAAGCCTTACTTGCAAAACTTGTTAAGGGGTCTGAGAGTCAGGAAAATTGCTTTAAAGAGATTAGGGCAGACATTTTAGGGATGAGCCAAAAAATTGAGTCTCATGCAATCGACATTAAATTATTGGAGCAAAAATTTGGGCAGATGTCCACTACATTGAATCAGCGTCAATCGGGTACACTCTCGAGTAACACCATCCAAAGCCCCAAAAATGATGGCCATTGCCTAGTCATTACTACTAGAAGTGGGAAAGCTACGATTGATCTACCCATGCTTGTGGTATATGGCAAGAAAGATACTCCTATACTTTTTGATGATGTGAATGGGGTTGAATTCAAAAATTTGGTGGTAGAGGATGATGCATCTCAACAACCTCTAGTTGCTAAAAAATAGTCTAAGTTTGACAAAAAGAAGGAGACGAAGGTCTCTCAATTGTTGAAGCCCATCCCACGACCTTCTCTACCCTTTCCACAGAGATTAAAGAAGAAGGCTGAAGAGGGTAAATATCAAAAGTTTATTTTGATGTTGAAAGAATTATCAGTTAACATCCCTCTTATGGAAGCTTTAGAGTAAATGCTAGGCTATGCAAAGTTTATGAAGGACTTGGTGACGAAGAAGAGAATTGTGAGTTTTGACACCACGTATAATGTGTATCACTGTAGTGAAATAACCTCGAGATCGTTGGTTGAAAAGAAGAAAGACCCAGGAGCATTCACGATTTCGTGCATTATTGGGTTTTTCAACTTCACAAAGGTATTGTGTGATTTGGAGGCTAGCACTAATTTGATGCCACTAGTAGTTTACAAACTTTTGGGGTTGGGATCACCCAAAACTACTTTGATGAGACTCCTTATGGCAGACCGCACGGTAAAAACCCAGTGGGTATCTTATGTGATGTCTTGGTAAGGGTTGCACCTTTTATATTCCCAGCTGATTTTGTCATCCTTCACTGCGAGGTTGACTTTGAGGTTCCCATTATCTTGAGAAGATCTTTCCTCACAACTGGACGTGTGTTGATTGATATGTAGACTGGGCAGATGAAGTTTAGATTAGAGAATGAGCAAGTCACTTTTAATGTATGCCAGTCTATGAAACAACTGAAGGATATGTGTGTGATCTCTGTGATAGATACAGTCGATGAGGATGATTTGGTTGCTCCTATTGAGGAGAGACTTAGGGTTGAGGCTCTCGCGACAGTTATCATGAATTTTGACGGTGATGGTTTGAAAATAAAACCACATCCACGATCCGAAAAGGAAAATATAATGAAGAAAAAGGAGAAAAATGAAGGAGTAAGAAAAATGGAACCATAAGTAGTGCAGTGCCAAAGAGGAATAAGTCATTGTACTCAAATGTACCATACCTGTACCCGAGCCTACATTACAAGCCTAGAAAGACCTATAGTGATCCTAACTCGACTGTTCGAAAGTTGAAGCATAGAAAATAAGGGCAATCCTATGGTATCAAACGTACACAATCAGACTTCTTTGTGAGAGTGAGAGATTTGACTAAATCCCGGTACTAGTTTTCATTGCATATATTGAGTGATTAGGGACTTCTTTGATGTGAGGGCATAGGGGCTATAGTCTAGTTATTGCTTGTTTAGGTAGTGTATTGGTCAATGTGTTAGGTTGTCTATTCATAATGTAATGCCATGTACTAATCCCATTGTGTTAGAGTACTTGAATTACATATACACTTTATTGGTTGTTTTTGATAAGAATGGAGGTTGTTGAATATACTTAGATGGTTTGTATGTGTGAAAAATTGAGTTTTGAAAAGTTGACTGCGTAGTGATCTTGATTTTGCTGTATGTTAAGCATTTTAGCTAGTTTAGTATTTTGTTTGCCTGAGGACATGCAAACGTTCTAAGTTGAGGGTGTTGATGTACTGTGAACTTACGACCTTTAAGATGCTTAAAATGAGGAATATTTGCAAGTATAAGGGCACTTTTGTGGATTTGATGTGTTTCTTTTAGCGTTTGCAAACCTTATGGACTTAGGGAAGGAAAATGCTAAAGATTGGACAAAACTAGCATCAGACAAGCCTTACCATGATCGTGGGATCTAACCATGATCGTACCTAGGCTTTCGTAGGTAAAATCAGAGATGTCACAAGCAGAAGTCTCTCAGATGAAAAGTCCTATAGTCATTAGTTGATGTCACGATCGTACCTTATGATCGTGAGTTCGAAGGGAAAAATACATCTGCAGGAGTCAAGTGCAAGAGGGTCAGAAGACAACTTCCCACAACTGTTCCTTGAAAGCACAATCGTACCATGTGGTCATGGGAAGAGACTCCAGTTTTACAAAGTTCAGAATTTTAGTAAATTGTAGATCAGACGACAACAATACACGATCGTAAGTTGAAGTCACGAGCATGTACCATTGATCATTTGATCGAAGACCTGAAAGATAACAATTCCAAGTACAAACCACGACAGGCAAAAGACGATCGTGGGTTCTATCCACGATCGTACCTTCTTCTCATCCGAGGCAGCTGGCACAATTTTATTTTTTTGTTTAGGATAGGATTTGTTTTGTCTGTAAATACTCTTATAGGGTTATTTTTACAAAAAGAAAAACAGAATTATTACATTCAAAACATTACATTTTATAATTCTAAGGCATATTCTTGGGATTGTATGAACATCGTTTCTAGGGTTTTAATAAAAGTTGAGATTTTGGAGTTTAATTCTCTTAGTAAGTTCATGATGTTTTCATCTATGAATTCTTCTTGTGTGCATATGATCATGAGTAGCTAAACACCACAACTAGGGTTGTGGGAACCAGGATGAATTAACGAAATAAGTTAAGTACGAAGTCATTCTAGATCGGTGTGCTTGCATGTATTGGTATTTCCTTCGTTATTATTGATTTTATAATGGATGTATATGTTAGGAACTTACCTGTATTCTAGACTTTCTCGGAAGGGAGGTATAGATTAGGAAAAGGAGATAACAACAGAGATTTGAAGCTACCAACCTTCATCTAATTAACTTGAGCCTTGACAGGGATAGTTAATCTGAGATCAAAGAACAAGGGTTAGTAATGCGACGCTCTGAGTCTTGAAGGAGATGAGTGAAATTCATCTGATTAGGGTCGGAAGATGTTTGGATGAACATAACTTGTTAGATTTTGCATGCAACACATCAGGATAGTCTGCTAGCATGAATAACCTGTGGAGTTATGAAATCATGGGGATCACAATCCTATTGATCGTCTCATATTTATTACAATCCAACAAACCAAAAACTGCTACTATTACTATTTTGTTTCATAAAATCCCCTTAATGACTTATTTTCCAGTTACGTAGAACCTATTCCTCGTGGGACCGACCCCAACCTTATTGGGTTCTATATTTGATTCAACGGCTGCTTTATATTTTTTGGGAGGTATACTTTAGGCGACATCAACTCCCCTACCAGGAATAAATGGCACGGGGCTACTAGCGATGGTGACCGCTCATGAAAGGATAAAAAAAAGGACAATGTGTTAGGGCTCTCAGGTGCGCTGACTATCCTCGGTGGAACCGCGTCGATACGTCGTATTGGACTGACATACTCCAATGGCTCATCCACCAGTGGTGCTTGGTCGTTGGTTGCTGTACTATAGGGTTCAAATGTAGTGGTGGCTTAAGCATGTTGATGGAAAGACGAAAATAGAACGAGAGGCCTTAAACTTAATATATAAAATTATATATATTTTTTCTAAAATCTATTTTTCTAGTTTTTTGAGATGGAAAATTGTTAATAAAATCTTACAATCAATTTTTTCTAATAATTTTTTTCAATTGATAATTTAGTCAATCCACTTAATCTTTCTTGAGATGTTGATCTTAAATAAGATTTTATCATTTTAAATTTTGAAAAACTTCTTTCTGCAGAGGCGACTGTTACAGGAATGATAGGATTCATTTTTTCTAGTTGACATATTAAATTCTAACAAATTTTTTAAACACAATCCATAATATCTAATAAAAAATAGGACAACGCAGTGCACTAATGCTCCCGCTATGCACGGGGTTCAAAAAAGGACCAAACCAATATGGTTTATTGTACGCAGTCTCACCTTACATTTCTGCAAGGGGTTATTTTCATGGCTTGAACCCGTGACCTCCTAGTCACATGACAACAACTTTACCAGTTACTCTAAGGCTTCCCTTTAATAAAAAAGGGATGAAAACATAAATATCCAAGCCCATTACTTAGTTTACACTATTTAACAATAAAATATTTTAGCCATATAAATAAGAAACTGAAAGAATAAAAAATCCCAAAATTTTAGCCTATAATCAAGGTTCATTATCTCCAAAAAAATCTAACTCCTAAAATTTCTCCCACAATCATTTTTTTCATTATCTCCAACATATTTATTTTTCACATTGAAAAAAAAAAATGTATTGTTGATGTGTCATAGTTTCCTGGCACTTTTGATACTCAAAACAAGGAAAATATGCAATAACTTGGGTATGTTTGTTTGGTATGATGTATTTTTTGTTCAATATGGTAGAAGAATAGGTTTTTGGAGGCAAAATGATCAACAAGGAAGAGTCATGCTTGAAAATGGAGTGTCTGAAGATGAAAGAACCAGGTCTGCACCAGAAAAGTGACCCACTGAAGGACCCACGACACGTGAGTCAACCTATGTGGCGTGAGTTTGTACCGTAGGTCGACTCCTGCAAGTTTGGACTTGGTTTGACTTCCACGATGTGACCCACGTGACGTGACTTGGTTCCATGACACCAAGGCACGGTACCATGGAAAGTTGCCGACTCTGTTTTCCTGTTTTGCGTAGGATGTGATTCATCTTGTATCTATAAATACCCTTTTATTTTCCTATGTTCAGGGTTAGTCAGTACATTATTTTGAAACATATTTCCAGTATTTTGAGCCAACAAACACATTATTGATTTTGTAATCTTGGAGCACCAGTTCTAGGATTTTTATTAATATTGATATTTCAGAGTTTTCTTCATTATGGTGAGTTTACAATTATGTTTTCATCTTTGAATTCTTCTTGGGTTCTTGCAATAATGAGAAGCTAAACCCTTTAACTAGGGTTGTGTGAACCATGAGTACTTAACGAAACTGGTTAAGTGCAAAGCAATTTTGAACCGGTGTGACTGCATGTATTGTTATTACCTTCGTTATAATTGATCTTCTAATGGTTGCAAACGTTAAAAGCTCGCCTGTATTCTAAACTTGCTCGAGAGAGAGGTGGAGATTGGG
Organism: Capsicum rhomboideum; assembly: GCA_031232105.1. Taxonomy (NCBI): domain Eukaryota; kingdom Viridiplantae; phylum Streptophyta; class Magnoliopsida; order Solanales; family Solanaceae; genus Capsicum; species Capsicum rhomboideum. The sequence goes on along the minus strand of CP124719.1, from coordinate 109,258,928 downwards.
AAAAGGGAATAACAACAGAGATTTGAAGCTATCAACCTTCATCTAATAACTTGAGCCATAACAGGGATAGTTATCTGAGATCCAGGACAAGGGTTAGTAGTGCGACACTTAGAGACCGAGAGGAGAAGAGTAAAATTCATCTAACCAAGGTCGAGAGACGTTTAGATGAACATATCTTGTTAGATTTTGCATGCAACGCAGCGGGATAATTTTTCCAAACACAAATAACTGTTTAAGTTAAGGAATCATTAGGGATCACAGTCCTAGTGCGTTTCTCATATTGATTACAAATCCAAAAACCAACAATTGTTACTGTTACTATTTGTTTACCAAGAATCCCCCAGTTTTACTTACCTGCCAATTACTCAGACTAGCGTTCGACAAACTTACATCCTATTTCCTCGTGGGATCGACCCCAACCTAGTTGGGTTCTATATTTGATACAACAACCGCATTATACTTTTTTGAAGGTATATTTTGGGTGACATCAAATTTTGGCGCCGTTGCCGGGGAAGTACGATTACGAAAGTTGAGTAGCTTGCTGTTCGAGTTGATTAGTTTTATTTTTCTATATTTTTAAGGGCACACACCGGTGTATGCCCAATACAAGGAGTCAAGTAAATCCCTTGATTCCGCTTGATCCTGAGATAGAAAGAACACTGAGAACCAATAGAAGAATGGTGAACACCAACGGAGTTCAGGATCCCGCAGCTGCTGGAGACATTCATAACTAATCAATGCAGCCAGTTGGTCATGAAACAACGGACCAAACTACCACTTGATTTACACGGGAAGAGCTAGCTAGGCAAGCTACTCTTAGGCAAGCTGAAAAAGATAATCGAGCTATGCAAGAAGCAGGACAAGGTCTGGCTGATACTGAAGAGAGGTAAAGAAGACTGAGGGATCACCATGCACCTCAGAGACCATATGTGCCAATTTTTGATGATCCAGAAGAAGAGGATGTGGCTTATTTTGAGTCGGTAGAGACTAGTGCCATTATTCCACTAGAATTACCTCAGGGCACTAAGTTCGATATTACAAGTGCTATAATCCACCTGCTTAACTTGAATGGCGTATTCGTCGGTCTTACTAAATATGATCCAAACATGCATGTGATGAACTTTATGGGGGTCTACACTTCATATAATTTGCCTGGAGTGGACCAAGAGGCTATTCGGTTAAGATTGTTTCCGTTCTCTTTAACAGGAGAAGCTACTTTGTGGTTGACCGAATTACCACGAGGCTCCAATAATACTTGGAAAGAGCTGAGAAATCAATTTCTGGAGAGATTTTTTCCACCCTTCAAGGTGATACAGTTGAAGGATGAGATTTACAACTTCGGACAACTACGTTCTGAAGCACTTTATGAGACATGGCTAAGATTTTAGAAGAAGCTGTAGAATGTTCCAAATCATAGGATGAGTGGTAGGAGTTTACTGAAAATCTTCTATAGGGCTTTAAATGTAAATACCAAGGCTGTTGCAGATACTATCACTAGCGGAGCATTTATGAGTCTGAGGTGGGAACAAGCTTCAAAGATTTTAGATTGTTTTACTAAGACCAACCGAGGATGGCATACTCGAGAGTCAGAGACATCTGCTGGGACATATGCTATTGGAGCATCAGTAGCCTAATGGGCTTTGGATGAATCTGTAGCTCAAGAGATTGCACAACTGAGAACAGAAATTAGTTTGCTAGCCAAAAAAATTATGGCTAGAGATGCTGAAAAGGTGCATGCCATAAGTACACAAGGTAAAACACTTAAGCATGACGATTATGAATCTGATGAGGAAGCTAAGTACTTGGATCGAGAAGTGACGGGTTTACGAGCCAAAGGCCAAGGGTCTAATCAAGACTCTTGGAACCCGAGGTAAGGAAATCAAGATCGAAACTATTATGAAGACAATTACAATAGGTCAGGCTATAGAGATAGAGAACGAGATCGTGATAGAGACTGAAGATAAAAAGATGATTACATGGATAAAAGCGGTGCTTATGTTCCACCAGGGAACCGTGATGCTGAATATGGAAATTCACGAATGGAAACCCTTCTTAGCAAATTGGTTAAAGGATTAGAAAACCAAGAAAATTGCTTGAAGGAAATTAGGAAGAACATTTCGGGAATAAGTCAGAATGTTAAATCTCACTCAACTGCCATAAAATAGTTGGTGCAACAAATCTAGCAGATATCGGTGGCATTGAACCAACATCAACCAGGCACCCTTACGAGCAATACCATTCAAAATCCAAAAAGTAATGGTCATTGTTTATCCATTACTATAAGAAGCGAAAAGAGCACAACTAACCCATCTATTCATACGGATAATTGTAAGAAAGGTTATCCAGTGTTGGTTGATGAAGAGGTTGGGATGGAGCTAGGAAATTTAGCGGTAGACAACAGTATTACTAAGGAAATTGAATCTGAAAAGAGGTAGGAAAAGGAGGTTTCACAATCGTTGAAAACTATCCCACGACCTCCTCTTCCCTTTCCTCAAAGATTGAAAAGGAAGGCCGAGGAAGGTAAATACCAGAAATTCATTACAATGTTGAAAGAGCTATCGGTAAATATCTTTTTTGTTGAGGCATTAGAGCAGATGCCAGGTTACGCTAAGTTCATGAAAGACTTGGTGACGAAGAAGAGAACTGTCAGTTTTGAGCTAGTAGATAACTTACATCATTGTAGCACAGTTGCTTTGCGTTCCCTAGTAGAAAAGAAGGAGGATCCAGGAGCTTTCAAAATTCCGTGTACTATCGGGTCTTACAAATTTGCAAAGGCACTATGTGATTTGGGTGCTAGCATTAACTTAATGCCACTAGCCGTTTTCAAGTAGTTGGGTTGGGAGCACCGAAACTGCCTTCTATAAGGCTTCTTATGAAAGATAGAACTGTGAAAAAGCCGATGGCGTTCTGTATGATGTTTTGGTGAAAGTTGCATCTTTCATCTTTTCAGCTGACTTTGTGATTCTAGATTGTAAAGTTGATTTCGAGGTTCCTATCATCCTGGGGAGACCATTCCTTGCAACTGGCCGTGCATTGGTTGACATGGAAACTGGGCAGATAAAATTCAGGTTAAATGATGAACATTTAATTTTTAATGTTTGTCATTCCATAAAGCAACCAAAATATATGAGGGTTGTTTCTGTAATTGATGCGCTTGAGAAAAGTGACTTGGTCGTTCCAATTGAAGAAAGGTTAGGGTAGAAGCACTTGTAGCATTGATTATGAATTTTGATAGTGATAAGATTGAGGAGTACAACAATACGGTTGGTGCGCTTGCTTGTAGGGGATCATTCACATATGCTCCAAAGAAACTCGATCTTAATCTGAAGAATAGGGTAACACCTCAAGCTCGCCCTTCTGTTGAGGAGCCTTCAGTATTAGAGCTTAAGGCTCTTTCGTCTCACCTTCGCTACGCATTTTTGGGGGGCCAATAACACCTTGCCCATAATCATTTCTACTGAGTTAGCAAGATGGCAGGAAAAAACTCTGGTTTTGGTATTGAAGAAATTTAAAAGGGCCATTGGTTGGTCCATTGCTGATATTATAGGGATTTCACCCGGCATTTGCACTCACAAAATTTAACTTACTCATGAGTGTATACCAAGCATTGAGCATCAACGTCGTCTAAACCCACCTATGCAGGAAGTTGTGAACAAAGAAATCATCAAGTGGTTAGATGCAGGTATGGTTTACCCCATTGTAGATAGCAAGTGGGTAAGCCCAGTTTAGTGTGTGCCAAAGAAGGGAGGAATCACTGTAGCTCCAAATGATAAAAATGAATTGATCCCAATGAGGGGAGTAACCGGATGAAGAGTTTGCATGGATTATCGAAAGCTGAATTCTTGGACCTAGAAGGACCATTTTCCTATGCCCTTCATGGACCAGATATTAGACCGCCTTGCTGGTAGAAGATGGTATTGTTTCCTCGATGGTTATTCGGGTTATAATCAGATTTTCATCGCTCCTGAAGACCAAGAGAAGACCACTTTCACTTGTCCATATGGGACGTTTGCGTTCAAGAAGATGCCTTTCGGATTATGTAATACACCAAAAACTTTTCAACGTTGCATGATGTCCATTTTTCTTACATGGTGGAAGATACTATTGAGGTATTTATGGATGATTTTTAAGTTGTACGAGACTTTTTTAACGATTGCTTGGCTCACCTTACTAAGTATTGCAAAGATGCGAGGAGTGCAAATTGGTGCTAAATTGGGAGAAATCTCATTTTATGGTCAAAGAAGGTATTGTGTTGGGGCATAGAATCTCAAAGAAGGGTATCAAAGTAGACAAAGCAAAGATTGAGGTGTTTGAAAAATTACCCCCACCTATTTCTTTAAAAGGGATTCAAAGTTTTTTAGGTTATGCTGGCTTTTATAGAAGATTCATCAAGGATTTCTCTAGGATTGCACATCTGTTATGCAAACCTTTGGAGAAAGAGGTAAAGTTCTTGTTTGATGAGGCATGCCTAAAAGCTTTCGAGTGTCTAATAGGGAAATTAACTTCAGCCCCTATTATTGTCTCACCATATTGGATGATGCCATTTGAAGTTATGTGTGATGCTAGTGGAATAGCCTTGGGTGCTGTTATTGGCCAAAGACGAGAGAAGATTTTACATCCAATTTACTACTCTAGCAAAGCACTTAATCCAGCTCAAAAGAACTACACTGTGACTGAACAAGAGTTGTTGCCAGTGGTCTTCGCTTTCGAGAAATTTCGTTCTTACTTGATTGGCATGAAGGTAATTATGCATACAGACCATGCAACACTTCGGTATCTTATGTCGAAGAAGGATGCTAAGCCAAGATTGATTCGGTGGGTGCTTCTACTGTAAGAATTTGATTTTGAAGTCAAGGAGCGAAATGGAATCGAGAATCAGGTCGCTAACCATCTATCACGCCTTGAGGAGGAGTCCATGCTTAAATTAAGGGATGATCTTGTTATTGATGATAATTTTCTAGATGAGCAAGTGCTGGCAGCATCACAAGAATTAATCCCTTGGTTTGCAGATTTTGCCAACTTTTTGGCAAGTGACCTAGTCCCGGAAGAAATATCATATCAGCAGAGAAAGAGATTCATGCATGAGGTGAGAAAGGTCTTCTAGGATAAACCTTATTTGTTTAGGGTATGTGCAGATGGTATAGTTCGAAGATGTATTCTTGAGGTCAAAATGATGAGTATTTTGGAGGCATGTCATTCATCTCCAGTTGGGGGTCATCATGGAGGTGCGAAGTCTGCACATAAGGTCTTACAATGTAGGTATTATTGTCCCACCATCTATAAAGACGCTCATGACTATGCTCAGGCTTGTGACCAATGCCAAAGACAAGGGAATATCTCACACAGACACAAACTTCCTATGACACCTATCCTTGAGCTCGAATTGTTTGATGTATGGGGAATTGATTTTATGGGCCCATTTATGAGCTCACATGGGATGAAATACATGTTGGTAGCTGTCGATTATTTTTCTAAGTGGGTGGAGGCAATTACGTTTCCCAATAATGAAGGAAAAAGTGTCACGACATTCTTGAAAAAGAACATATTTTAATGATTTGGTACACCTCGAGTAATCATTAGTGATAGAGGATCCCACTTTTGTAATCGGCTATTCAAAACTCTGCTTGAAAAATATGGTGTCAAACATAGGGTGGCCACACCTTACCACCCTCAGACACGTGGGCAAGTTGAGGTGTCAAATCGTGAGATTAAGTCTATTTTGGCAAAGATGGTTAACGCCAATAGAACTGATTGGCCGAGAAAATTGGATGATGCTTTATGGGCTTATCGAACGGCATTCAAGACACCTATTGGTGCATCTCCATATCAGCTGTTTTTTGGTAAATCGTGCCACTTGCCGGTCGAACTTGAACATAAAACATTATGGGCATTGAAGAGGTTGAATCTGGAATGGAGTGATGCGGCTAAATTGAGGTTAGATCAGATGAATGAGATGGATGAATTTCGTCTACGGGCTTATGAAAGTTCAACACTTTATAAAGAAAAGATGAAACTGTATCATGACCAAAAAATCGAATGACGAGAATTTCACCCGGGAGATTTGGTGCTGCTCTATAACTCTAAGCTTTGCTTTTTTCCTGGTAAACTACAGTCCAAATGGTCTGGACCATTCACTATTGTTAGAGTGTTCCCGCATGGGCAATTGAGCTAATAGGTGATAATGATGTCCTTTTTAAGGTCAATGGTCAGCGTGTGAAGCTTTATTTGGGAACTGCGGAAGAAATAAAGAGAAGTGAAGAGCTTAGTCTTGATGAAGTCTGAGTAGTCAAGCTAACCATGTCGTGCTGCGATGTTAAATCGGCGTTTCATGGGAGGCAACCCATGGGCTAGTTGGTGAAGTCTGAGTATCCAAGTTAGCCATGTCGTACCACGACATTAAATTAGGCGCTGCTTGGGAGGCAACCCAAGATCTGATTATGTTGTGATCTGAACATTGGAGGATACGTTATCTTAAATTCACACTATTGACCAGAATATGTTCAGTACTACCCACAAAATTGATTCACGTGATGTAAGATCATTCACGTAACGTGGGTTGGTACCGTAGAAGTCAGATAAAATTTTACACCTACAGAACCTGACCCACGACAGGGACCTACGTGACGTAGGTCAACTAACGTCACATAGGTTTGTGCCGTTAGAATCAGAGAAAATATATCACCTGCAGAACCCGACCCATGATAGGGACCTACGTGGCGTAGGTCAACCCAAGTCACGTGGGTCTATGCCATAGGATTCAAAAACAAATTTAACCCGAGATCCGACCTGATCGAACTCTGATTTATTTCAGTCCAATATAAACCAGACCTCAAATCTGACTTAAACCTTCACAAATCCAACACCTAACATAAACTCTATAGGCAAAAGCGCATCAATTCATCAAATTCCACATACCAAATCCCAAATCCCACATACCAAATCCAAAATTCATCAAATCCTAACCACCATTTAGCCCCAAATTCCTAAATTTTTGAAACCCAAATCTGCCCCAACCTAAATTCGACCCAAAATCAACCCGAATCCGATCCAAAACCAACCCAAAACCGATCCATTTGTGTCAATAATGCCTCCCAAATCAAACCTAAAACACGGTGACATGGGTTCCTTTTCCAAAATCCACACTAAAAACCCTGAATTTATGACTAGATTGTGTGATGAACCTTCGGGGTCTAGTAAAAGTGGGTTCGAAGAGGTATACGAGCTTACTACTGATGATTCTACACTGGTACCTTATACCACAAGGCTACAAACTAGGGAACAAGCTGCTTCTCGGGATGCACTTTAGCCTATTTTTCAACCTGCCAAGTTGGCTGCTCCTGATCAGTCTTCTGATTCTGCCCCTCAGTCTGAAGAGGGGGAGGATTCTTCGGCAACCAGTGATGACCAAGAGGTTGATGTATATGGGTCTGAGGAGAGTGATGAGGGAACGGATGATGCTGAGGTTGATGTATCTGAGTCTGAGAAAATGCTGCAGGTCTGAATAATTCTGCGGTTGAGGCAACAACATCTATTTTTGGCACTGGTAGGCAAAATTCCACGACTTTCTCACAAAGAAGGGAAAACAAGGGATGGTATGTTCTGGGTATGAGGGAATTTTATGACAGGGATGTTGAACTTACTTAGCGGGGTGTGTGTAAATAAAGTTACACTGAGGAGCCCCAGTAGCGGCTTGAGGAGTTAAAGGCACTACCTAAGGTTAAGGCAGTGTTTGATTATTATGGATTTGGGTGGATGACGGAGCCTCCTGGTCACTATAGCCCAGAGTTGGTCTGCGAGTTTTATGCTTCCTATGCTGCGTCTGTTAAGTTGATCACACCTATTGAGCAACGATATCGGGACCAACCACCATTGACTCACACTTTTGTTCGGGAGACTAGAGTAGATATCTCTGAGCAGACCATCCACAAATTCTTGTTTGGTGCTGAACGTCCATTTCCAGCCACAACTGCTGAGTTTGATCACCATATGGAGACTGTCAAAAATAGGACTAAAATGAGGACGTCAATCAGCGATTGGAGTTCCTATGGTGGATTGCGGGGTATATAACAGAGGATGGTGTAGATGTTAGTTGGGTAACTGGGAAGCTGGACATCAAGAAGTCCACGCTCCACTTTGCGAGCCTGTTTTGGTGGTCGATTGTTAGGTACCATTTGGGTCCCACTAATGCTGATAATTCTCTCACTTTGGACCGAAATATTTTGGTAGCGAGCATCATCGCCAGATATGACATCAACATCACCCGTTACATTATTAGGGAGATCCATGAGCGCGCCTTTAGAGATTTTAACAGCATTCGTTTCCCTTGTCCGATTCAGGGTCTATGTGATAGTGCTGGTGTGGTTAAGATGCCTACAGTAGATCATTATAACGAGGTGACCGCATAGCAGATATTTGGTTGATTCAGGAGCGGGGATCTCAACCAGTTTTTCCACGAAGGTCTCAACCTCCCGTGTCATCAGGAGAAGCCCTTTTTAAAGGGCTAGGAGATAGAGAGGAGCCGATGAGTACCCCAGTACCGGTGAGTATACCTGAGATAGTGCGTGCACCTTTTGAGGGCACAGGCTCGGTGATTAAAGATGAGCTTACATGCACTACAACACCACTGCCCCCCTCTGGTATGGTTTTAATCTCGAGGGACTTTTTGCAGCAGTTGGTTGATAGACAGACACATATTTTTGAGAGGCAGACTCACACTGAGGCCCAGATGGCTAAGTTGGTATCCCAGCTTAAGCCATGGGTTAGGAACATGGTAGAGGCTGCAGAGGCTAGAGTGGAGGCCTGTATGACTGCGACTACGGATAGATTTATGAGAGAGCTACATGGGAGGATTGATAGCTTTGAGACACGAATGGCCACCCGAATGAGTTTGGCACAGATTCCTGATATGGCAGGATTGACATAGGAGGTGGCTGCATTGAAGGAGGAGGTTAGAGCTTTGGTACCGAGCAGTAATCCTGTTCTTCCACCTATGCTAGTTTCGGCCCCGATGAGGCCAATTTTGAGGTGGATTTGTTTGCTGACGAGGAGCCTCCTATTGATAGATGCAAGAGACCACGTAGTTCGGAGGATCAGGTTGATAGTGGTAACGAGTTTGAGGGTGATTTTTGGAGAGTGGTTAAGGCCTGTAGAGTAGAGTACCATGCCAGTGAGATTGCTCAGGAGGAGAGCGAATGAGGTGCATCCTCTAGTCAGGTACCCCCTTCGCCGGACGCACCTAGCAGAGAGCCTAGAGAGCCCAGAGATCATGTTGATGATCCCGCTATGGGCGGGCTCACATCTGATGCCTAGGGCACGATAGGTATGTCTTCACTCCCTTACACTTATTCTATTTATAGCTGTGCACTAGGGGCAGTGCACCATTTTTTAGTTGGGGTGGGGGTATACCATCATAGTAGAATCGACATGTTTAGGTTTTTAGGTTGTTATTTATAGTATTTATGTGTTTGCATGATTAATTAGGAGAAAAATAGGGGAACCTTAGTGCGGTCCTAAAAATTTTGTTTTAAAGTATGTGTGTAGCATGTTAGTTTTTGATAGCTGTTGGATCTTGTTATGACATTGGTATTATAGGCAGAATAGCTGTAGCTAGCTTTGCATGAACTGGATAGGTAGTAGTTGACAGTGTAACCCTGTACTATGTGTGTGTGAGGTCATTACCGAGTTCACTTTGTGTGTACGATCTAGAACTTGCCCGGTTAGTCTTGCCTAGGTTAGAGGATAGTGGTTAGGAAAGGATAATAGGCCATTTTTGAGTAAGTCCACTTTTAGCCTAAATGCCCGACCAAATGAAATAAATATCCCTTGATCCTGACTTTGTGCCTTAAGTAACCTATTTTTGTCAATAGCCTATTCACCTTCCCATTTTGATTTACAATGAACCTGTCTTGGCACTGGTCCCTCCTTGGACATCGTGTACCTCAACTCAGGAAAATAGCCTAAGTTGAGGGTGGCTATTATAGGGGTGCATAATTTAACTTGGGTGTGAAGAAGGGGTTGGAAGAAGATAAAGAGAACAAAATTGGGTGTGAAACAAAAAAGAAGAGAAAGAAAAAAAAAAGTGTGTTGTGAAATTATGAAGAAAATCACACCCAAAATCTGAAAATAAATGAAGGATAATAAGGGAGAATAAAATGAGAATGGTTGGAAAGTGGAGCCAAAAATAGTGTAGAGTCAAGGAGGGTTGAGGCACCATATCCATATATACCATACCCGTCCCCAAGCCTACATTACAAGCCAATGAAAGTCCTATAGTGATCCTAGTCCAACTATCCGAAAAACTAAGGCATAGAAAATAACGGCAAGCCTATGGTATTTCATGCACATTGTTTGAACTTCTTTGTGAGAGAGATTGTTTATACCCAGTCCCTACTTTAATATTCATTAGTATTTTATGAGTGTATGGGACTTCTTTGTTGTGAGAGTACATGAGTTGCATTGTTAGATGCTAGTTGTTCAGATAATGTCATTTACGTATATGCTTAGCTGTTTGTGTATATTTGATGCCATCATTTAATCCCTTCTGTGTCATGATAATATGCTGCATGTATATACACCATGGTTTTGATTTGCAAATATGAGGGGTAGGAAAGTTTTGGTGCTAAAAGCGATAAATTGACTGCCGTAGGTCTCTTAGGTTTCTCATAGTTAAACACCGATTGTGTTTATTTAGTTTTGTTTGCCTGAGGACATGCAAACATTCTAAGTTGAGGTTGTTGACGTGTCATGGTTTCATGGCACTTTCGATGCTCAAAACAAGGAAAATAGGCAATAACTTGGGTATGTTTGTTTGGTATGATGTGTTTTCTGTTCTATATTGAGGAGAATAGGTTTTTGGAGGCAAAATGATCAACAAGGAAGAATCATGCTTGAAAACGAAGTATCTAAAGATGAAAGAAACAGTTCCTGCACCAGAAGAGTGACCCACGACAGGACCCATGACACGCGGGTCAACCTACGTGGCATGAGTTTGTGCCGTAGGTCAACTCCTGCAAGTTTAGACTTGGCTTGACTTCCACGATGGGACCCACGTGGCGTGACTTGGTTCCACGACACCAAGTCACGGTACCATGGAAAGTTGCCGACTCTGTTTTCCTGTTTTGAGTAGGATATGATTCATCTTGTATCTATAAATACCCTTTTATTTTCCTATGTTCAGGGTTAGTTAGTACATTATTTTGAAACATATTTCTAGTATTTTGAGCCAACAAACACATTATTGATTTTGTAATCTTGGAGCACCAGTTCTAGGATTTTTATTAATATTGAGATCTAAAAGTTTTCTTAATTATGGTGAATTTACAATTATGTTTTCATCTTCAAATTCTTCTTGTGTTCTTGCAATAATGAGCAGTTAAACCCTTTAACTAGGGTTGTGTGAACCATGAGTACTTAACGAAACTGGTTAAGTGCAAAGCAATTCTGAATCGGTGTGACTGCATGTATTGTTATTACCTTCGTTATAATTGATCTTCTAATGGTTGCAAACGTTAGAAACTCGCCTGTATTCTAAACTTGCTCGAGAGAGAGGTGGAGATTAGGAAAGGGAATAACAATAGAGATTTGAAGCTATCAACCTTCATCTAATAACTTGAGCCGTAGCAGGGATAGTTATCTGAGATCCAGGACAAGGGTTAGTAGTGCGACGCTTGGAGATCGAGAAGAGAAGAGTGAAATTCATCTATCCAAGGTTGAAAGACGTTTAGATTAACATATCTTGTTAGATTTTGCATGCAATGCAACGGGACAGTTTTGCCAAGCACAAATAACCGGTGAAGTTAAAGAATCATTGGGGATCATAGTCCTAGTGCGTTTCTCATATTGATTATAAATTCTAAAACCAACAATTGTTACTGTTACTATTTGTTTACCAAGAATCCCCCAGTTTTACTTACTTGCCAATTACTCAGACTAGCATTTGACAAACTTACGTCCTATTTCCTCGTGGGATCGATCCCAACCTAGTTGGGTTCTATATTTGATACAACGACCGCATTATACTTTTCTGAAGGTATATTTTGGGAGACATCAATTGTCACGACCCAATTTCTCAGGTCATGATGACTTCTACCATAACCCACCAGTAGGTAAGCCAATCTATAGTTCGGAATAGCTAGTAATGGACTAATAAGAAAGGCGAAAGCAAAACTAAATAACAATGAGAAAGAAGGCAAGAAGAAAGTAAATACATCCCCAAAACTTGATGAAGTCAGTACAAGAGCTTCTAATACAACAAGAGTACAAAGTGAAATACAGAGTAAATATATATAAATACAAAGCCATCTCTGAAATACAAAAATCGAGATCAGTCTAACTATAAGAGGGAGAGCAGGAACAACTCTGAACTTCAGGAGCTCACCTCAAATATTCGATCCATGGCTTCTCCGCACGATGCACACATCAACAGCGAGAACTCGTACTATGATCTGCAGGCTACAGAAGTGTAGTATGCATACCAAACACGTGGTACTTAGTAGGCATCGACCGACTGAGATTCAAAGATAATGCAAGTATAAATAACATGTAAAGCAGGAATATATATTTCAGGCAGCTATCTACAAAACTAAGCATAATAATAATAATGAAGCGATAAGGATAATCTATCATAAACTACCAATAATTCAGGACAAAGTGCAATACCATAAGTAACTAGCCAATATATGATAGTAAAGTGAAGAAAGAGATATACTTTATACAATAGTAGAGTGAAGAAATGTATATACAATGTATATCAGTAGTAGGAAAGAAGAAAATAATATACATATCATGACTATGGAAGAGTGTATATCAATGGTATACCGACAACCAAACCCGACGATACTACTCTGATGGAGCTTGTCTAATATCTCAAGGATTATAAGATAGTCTAATGATGATCCAATCTTACCATAGTAAAGAATAAGGGAACTCAAAAGCATACCTATAACATCGGGTACCAAACCATAAGCAACCTGCCACGAGCTATGAAATAATAACCAAACAATAAGTAACCGAATAGTCCAGACAATCAATAACCCCAACCGAACCCCCATAAGCCTGGAGAGGCACAAAATAACCCCAACCGAACTCCCATAAGCCTGGAGAGGCACAAACAAGCAATATACAAACAACAACCATAACTTGTATCTAACAACCCCCCATAAGACCTATAGAGACAAGCGCCAAACAATTATACTAGGGATAAACAACACATTTAATGAACGAATGCAAGGATAATCCAGTACCTTCAACCAATCAAGTACCATAACATACCAAATGTATACACCTCCTCCATCTTGGTAGCTCGTAAAGGCAGGACCTATAGCGACCATCCCTCTCGGGTACTATGGTTCATTGGGTGAAAGGGCGGGCCTATAAGGGACTCGAGATATCCTTACACATTGTCTGGCCCCAAACCAGGACTTCCAATAGCCATCATAACCAATCTACTCCGTCCAGTACTGGAGAGATATAAGAGTATAATAAGTGATCGAAATCAAACCGAGACTAAATATGTATAAGTCTATAAATCCATTGCTCGAGATTAAATTCGAAACTAAAACAGTTTAGTAATGTAGAAAGGGTCGAAATCTCCCTCGACCGAAGTGAATAAGTAGTGGTAAAATGAGTGGATCAATAATGGATGAAAATCACCCTTGGTCTAATTTCCAAAGTAATATGTTTAGTTTAAGCTATCATAATTCAATAGTAAGGGTTCTACGACTTTCTTTTTCAAACAATCAATTTTAAAGTTAAGAAAAGTAGGAATAAATCCCCTATTTGAAATCAGTAGTAAAACTAGGGTTTTAACCAAAGTCGTTCCACTAAATAAGTGTAGATACTTCTATATATATGCATGCCATCGCCAGTATCCAAACAATACAACCGTAAGCATCTAAACATTTATAAACTAAAACCACATCCTTTTAAAAGGATAGAGTACTAACCTGGTGTCCAACTGGCATTGTAACTACTAGCTCGGGCCCAATAATATATAAATTAACAGGATATAAGTACTATAATTTGGGAAACTATGGTTAACAAGGAATAAAGCTACTAGAAGGATCTAATTAGGGAAAACCATCCAATTCACTAAGTAATATGGTAAGTATTATACTAAAAGATTCTTCATGTCATTCTATGGTTAAACAAGTCTACAATTTGGTGTAATAGGATTCTATAACCGTAACGGGTATTCTAGGCTAAGGCTCGGGTTACATTTCTATTCTAAATCCCCTAAATAGGTCAAATCATGATATAACTAGGTATAAACCTATCCTATAATCCCTACATAACATGCGATCTATTTAATACACAATCTCATAGAGAAGAGTAGACCAGAGCCTACCTCGATGCCAAACCGCAGTCTCAAACCATCCACAAACCGCCTGTCTTTGCTCCACGATCCCAAAATGTTGTCATGCTATCAAAATCATAATCTACGAGTTAATATAAGTAAAATAAGACCCATATTGCAATATAAAACTCTGAGTCAAAAATCAGGTTAAGAACGGCCTTATAGGGCCCACAAATGGAATTCTAAAATTGAACCCATCACGAGGTCCTTCGAAAGACAGGAATGTGTACTCAAAAATTGAGCACAAATAGAGTACAAATCAGGTCCTAAATCAGCCCTAAAAGTTTAAGAAATTGAGAATCCAAATCAAGAATTCACATGGAATTAAGATAGATTTTCGACGGGGTAAATGATGGAAAATGATCAAGAAGAGTTGAAGTAGCATACCTCAACTCAATAAGACGATTTCCCACTGTTTTCCAAGCTATAGGGTTTAATAATTGCGGATTGGGAATTGGAAAATAAGGAAAAATCCCGGAGAAGGGGATTATATACTGCCAGATAATTGGCCTTTCTGATCACGAGGGCCAAGGGTCGCTAACGCGATAGCTAATAGGATTACCCTTCGCGAACGCGCCCAAGGGGTCGCGAATGAGAAGGCAAGCGAGTCAGATAACTGCTAACACGACACTGATGGTCGCGAATAAGAAGAAGGAGAATGGACTGGTCGAGTTGACCCTTCATCGCGAACGTGAAGGAGGGCTCATAAACATGATGAGAAAATGTGCCTGCACCAGCTGCTGTAAACCAGCAAAACAACTAAGTCCAAATGAACTCCGACCTGGTGCTCGGGATTCGTTTGAAGCCCCGTGTACGCAAACGAACTATGCTACCATACCAAATTTGACATTCCGGACTCAAAAGAATCATCAAAATTTCCATCCGAGGTTGTTTCGATTAAATTTAGGCCCCATACCTGTAGTTCTATTTGCATTAATTTCCAACCAATAGCCCAAAATGAGTGCAAAAGCCTTGGGACCTAGACTAATGGTCCCCTTAGCCTAAAATCCATGTTCCAGAGCTGGTGAAACTGTCTAAATTCTCATTCGAGGCCATTTATTAAAAGTTTTGGTCTGAGATTAATTTCTCAATTTTAAAAGCGCCAAAACAGGTGAAGGGGCTAATAACCCAAACGAACTACCCAAAAACCAAATCGATGGTCCCGACAAGTCATAAATAACCTATAACTACTATGAGAAGGCATGAAATGTCGAAAATACATGAAAATCGAGAAAATGACCTAGAGTGTCATTACAGTATCCACTACTAAAAGGGCTTTGGTCCTTGAAAGTTAATGAATAGAAAGAGACCAAAAGCTCAAAAGGATGATTTACTGGGCATGCATTCCCCGAGAAAGACTCCCCACATAATCCCTAAGGCAAAGCAACGCTTCCAAGGGATTTTGATAAAGATATTTCTTTTTCATTCACATTCTTACTTTACTTTCCAAAATAACCACAAACTCATCCTCAACAACCAATTGTCCTCCAACTGAACCAAGCACGACTGAAGCACGCAAACTAAACCACAACATGCTGACATCACACTAAAACAAGCACAACCAAGCAGATACTCAACCAGGCTAAGGACAACCTAAGGAATGAACCATTCCACCAACTCCAAACCTTGCATTTTCTTGCCTGTCCAAACCTGATATCTACTCTGAACTGCACAGAATCTCTCCAACATCGTCTGAGCCCAGCCCGCATAATTACATCACACAAACCTCGAAATACTTAAGCTGACCCATGTAAAATCCATATGGAATAGTATATGGACAAAGCCCATAAGGTCTACCTGAATACTCAAATGATGGTGGCTAAAGTCTGTGATCTCTGTCAAACCTACCAACTATTTCAGATGACCCTCGAAACCAAAAGTTATGAGTTAGAAGCACAATCTCTCAAAACTAAATAATCTGCTCCACAGAACCCCACCAATTGTAGGTGAAACCATGCTAAGCCAACTCGAGTACACTTCTTCTGCTCAGTAGACAATCAAAATTCTGACAAAAACTGAGAACTAAGGTCAAAAGAAGTAGAAACCAACACCATGTGCCAATGGACTATCCCTCGAGTAACTATCAAAGTTAATCTACCTGATATGATAAAAACTGAACCAGTAAGTGATGAGTAGGCTTAGTCAGTTTGTAACAAATGCTCAACTGAGTCAAACCTCGAAATGGGGCTGCAACCAAGTTATGCAATCCATAGCTATGGTCTCAAAACTGAAGCTAAATTACTCGATTTCAACTATCCAAATCAATCCTGTTGACGAGACAACATCCATTCTCTAAGATCTATCACAACTCTCAAGCTATCATTCAAAAGAGTCAAAAATCATAACTGAAGCCAACAAGTCTTCACTAAGGTCAAATACCTAAATTAATCGCTCTATCAGAAATCAAGCATATACTCTAAACCAATCTCACTTTCAGAGACTAAGCATATATCTAGCGATTCCCGCAAGGGCTGAAACCAAACTATTGCCAAAAAACATAATCACAACTGAGGAAAACCACACGCTAAGGATTTGAGCAATCAAATCCAAATTCGCTGAAGGCATAACATATCAAGCCATAACCAAGAACTCACCAGGGCTGCAAAGAGTACAATGGTAGCCAAACGTCGAGCAACTCAGAAAAATACGATCTTAGCCTGCATCTAATCAAATTGATACTCAATCTATAACATCGAATACTTACTCCTAAAAGACATCCACTTTGGTTGCCGACCACTGATACACAAGCACATATCACCAAGCAGAAGATTCCATGTAGCCACATTAGGTCGAACAAATATCAAAATGAGAAATTATAGAATTCACCCATTCAAGCCAATCCTTAACTCAACCAAACTACAAACTGCATCATAGAAGAACGGAGTATCCAACTCAATACCAACACCAAGATCAAGAGTACTACTATGTCAAGAACCATCCAAACCAAAAAAACAACCCTCAACCTACCAAGGCTCTAAACCAAATAGACAAGAATCACAAGAAGGGATACTAACTAGATAATGCTAACCTAGTCGTCTATCAAGTAAGGATTAATCAAAGTTAAAACAACAACCATAATAACAACATTATAAAGTGCAGGTGGCACAAACTGAAAATAATAAGTGCCACTCTAGGATCATATCAAAGCCAAGGTACCAAAGGAAATAGGATTTACCTAAGTGCTAAACCCCAAGGAAATCACAATATCGATCCACTCAATCCACTACTAAAGAAAATATCTATGGGGGTAGTCATATATGTATAAATCTACACAAAGGCATACAATAATTAATATAGTGATTTGAAGGCATATAACCACCAATGGGTATGAAAAGCCCAACTCAATTCAATAGGACTGAAAGGATAGAAAATCAAAAGTGCACCTATCTCTTTGTAGTCATAACAAACCTCTGAAGCTCTAACTTGGAGAGAAACATGCATTACCCCAACTGGCTGACCAACTCACACCTGGGGCACTCCTTAGACCAATGGACAATCTCACTATAATCAAAACATGCCTCTGGAGAAATCTCTAATGCATTGTACATACTGACCCATAACGGCCGCCATGACCTGAAGACCTAGATCAAATACCCCATAATGTCTAACCAGAACTCTATCCACTGTGACCACTACAACCTATCTGAGAGCCATCTATACTTTGAGGTGCTACTTGTAAGGACCTGATAGGCTGCAAGTGATGTTGAGCTCTTTTGGAAGGACCCCTACCTCTAGATGCAATACCACTTACACTGAACTGCTGACATGGCCTCTTAACTCCACCTCTATATGTCTCAAGACAGTCCCTCTCTGTAGTCCTCACACGATCAACAACGTAGAGAAAAGTACACCTAACTGATATCAAATGCTTCGACACCAAACACAGTGGTAAAGTCAATCCTTTGATAAATCTACGCACCATCTCATGCTCTGTAGAATATAACATAAAAGTATGTCTGGCCCTCTCGAGAAACCCAATCTCATACTCTGAAACTGATAAAGAGTAGTGCTAAACACTAATAAAACCAATTTTGGCCTGAGAACTATTCTATGTACCTGGCATCATTACTGGCTGTGACGTATCCATAACAAGAGTCAAAATCCCCAACACGATATCCTAAAAGGCTGAGACGATCACAAACTCTATCGGAGCCTGAGCTGGCCCTAGACCCTCTGGATGATGCTGAAGAACCCCAATAGTAATCTCTAACTCCCTAGCCCAATACTGAGCTGAAACTCTGGTAACACGAGTAGAAGTCCTATCTGCGTCTATCGATAACCCCATGCTATCCATCGAAGAAAGAGTGGAGTCAGAAGAAGTAGTTATAGGTTCATAGAAGTACAAACTCACGACTAGGAATCAAGGAATAGAATTTCCTAAGAATGCCTTATAACCTTCTGAAGATAGGATACATACATCTCCACACCGATCCACAAGAGTCTACTAGGCACTTAGTTCTTGTACCAACAACACCAGTGAACCTATGCTCTGATACCAATTTGTCACAACCTGACTTCTCAGGTCATAATGGTACCTACCATAACTGATGAGCCATAGTTTCATGACACTTTCGATGCTTAAAATAAGGAAAATATGCAATAACTTATGTATATTTGGTTGGTATGATGTGTTTTCTATCCTACATGGCAGGAAAATAGGTTTTGAAGCAAAATGATCGAAAAGGAAGAATCACGCCTGAGAATAAAGTATCGGAAGATAAAAGAACAAGGATCTGTACCAGAAAAGTGACCCACAATAGCACTCACGTGCCGTGAGTCCACTCACGTGACGTGAGTGGCTGCCGTGAGTCATCTCCAGAGATGCTGAATATTGTCTGATTCCCACGACAGGTAGTCACGTGGCGTGACTGCATTCACGTGGCGTGAGTCAACTTTTGAAGATGTCTATTTGAGCCTGATTTCCACGACACTCATCTACGTGGTGTGACTTGGTTCCACGATACCAAGTCATGATACCATGGAACATTACCGACTCTGTCCTCCTATTTAATTAGGATAGGATTAGCCTTGTATCTATAAATACCCCTGTATTGTCCTATGTTCAGGAGTTAGTCATTACATTTTTTTGAGATCGTTTTTTAGTATTTTGAGCTTATAGACACATTATTGTTTTTGTAATCTTAGAACACCAATTCTAGGGTTTTACTCATAATTGAGATTTCAGAGTTTTTTCATTATTGTGAGTTTACAATTATGTCTTCATCTTTGAATTCTTATTGTGCTTTTGCAAACACGAGTAGCTAAACTCATTAACTAGGGTTGTGTGAACCATGAGGAATTAACGAAATGGATTAAGTGCAAAGCAATTTAGAACTGCTGTGACTCCATGTATTGTTATTTTCTTTGTTGTTATTGATCTTCTAACTATTGCAAATGTTAGAAACTTGCCTATATTCTAGACTTGCTCGAGAGAGAGGTAGAGATTGGGAAAAGAAAATAAGAACAGAGCTATCAACCTTCATCTAATAACTTGAGCCTTAGCGGGAATCGAGAGGAGAAGAGTGAAATTCATCTAACCAAGGTCGAGAGACGTTTAGATGAACATAACTTGTCCGGTTTTGCATGCAACGCAGCAGGGCAGTTTTGCCAGCACCAATAACCGGTAGAGTTAAGGAATCATTGGGGATCACAGTCCTAGTGTATTTCTCATCTTGATAACAACTTCAAAGAATCAACACTTGTTACGATCACTACTAGTCACAAATAATTCCCCCTTTTTTACTTATTTGCCAATTACTGGAACAAGAACTCAACCTACTTCTGTTCTATTCCCTATGGGATCGACCCCAACCTAGTTGGGTTCTATATTTGATTCAACGACCGCTTTATACTTCTCAGGAGGCATATTTTGGGCGACATCAAATTTTGGCACCGTTGCTGGGGAATAGGGTTACGGAGTTGATTAGTTTATTTGTTGAAGTTGATTGGTATTATTTTCTATACTTTTAAGGGCACACGCCGGTGTATGCCCAATTTTAGGAGTTGAGGCAATCCCCTGATTCCACTTGATCTTGAAATAGAAAGGACTCTGAGGGCTAATCGAAGAATGTTTAATACCAATAAAGTTCAAAATCTGGCCCCCATGGGAGACATTCATAATCAACCAATTCAGCCTGTTGGTCATGAAACAGTGGATCAAACTACTGCTCGATTGACACGAGAAGAGCATGCTAGAAAAGCTGCTCTTAGACAAGCAGAGAGAGATAATCGAGCTATGCAAGAGGCAGCTCAGCGACTGGCTGAGGCTAGAGAGAGACAAAGAAGATTGAGAGCTCAACAACCACTTCAAAGACTGCATGGTCCAATTTATGCTGATCCTGAGGAAGAAGACGTGGCCTACTTTGAGCCAATAGAGACTGGTGCCATTATTCCACCTGAGTTACCTCTGGGCACTAAGTTTGACATTACTAGTGCCATGATTCACCTGCTAAACTTGATGGGTGTGTTTGTCGATCTTCCTACTGATGATCCAAACATGCACGTGATGAATTTTGTGGGGGTCTGTACCTCATATAATTTGCCTGGAGTTGACCAAGAGGCTATTAGATTGAGATTGTTTCCATTCTCTCTAACAGGAGAAGCAACCTTGTGGTTGGCAGAATTACCACCAGGATCCATCGCTACTTGGCAAGAATTAAGAAATTAATTTCTGGAGAGGTTTTTCCCACCTTCCAAGATGCTGCAGTTGAAGGATGAGATCTACAACTTCAGACAACTACATTCTAAAGCACTTTATGAGACATGGATAAGGTTCAAGAAGAAGCTGCAGAATGTGTCAAATCATAGGATGAGTGGTAGAAACTTACTTGAAATCTTCTACAAGGCTTTAAACGTCAATCTAAGGCTATAGCAGATACTATCACTGGTGGAGCATTTATGAGTCTGAGGTGGGAACAAGCTTCAGAAATATTAGATCGTATCACTAAGACCAATCGAGGATGTCATAATCGGGAAGCAGATACGCCTGCTGGCACATATGCTATTGAAGCCTCAGTAGCACAATGGGATTTGGACGAATTGGTAGCTCAAGAGGTCGCTTAGCTGAGGACAAAAATTGGTCTTCTGGCCAAACAGATTGCTGCTAGAGATGCTGAAAAGGTGCATACTATAGGTGCACAAGGTAAAACATCTAGACATGAAGATTATGAATCTGATGAAGAGGCAAATTATCTGGATCGAGAAGTGGCGGGTTTTTGAGCCAAGGGCCAAGGGTCTAACCAAGACTCCTATAACTCGAGGCAAGGGAATCAAGGTCGGAACTACTATAGTGACAGTTACAACAAGTCAGGATATAGAGATAGAGAACGAGATCGTGATGGTGATTAGAGGAGGAAGGATGATTATAGAGAGAAGAGTGCCATATATGTTCCACCTGGGAACCGCGATGCTGACTCTGGAAATTCAAGAATGGAATCCCTTCTAAATAAACTGGTGAAAGGGTCAGAGAGTCAAGAACAATGCCTGACGAATATTAGGTCAGACATCTCAGGAATAAGTAAGAAAGTAGAATCCCATTCGACTGCCATCAAACAGTTGGAGCAACAATTCGGGCAGATATTAGTGGCATTGAACCAACGTCAGCCAGGTACCCTTCCAAGCAACACCATCCAGAATCCGAAGAATGATAGCCATTGTCTGGCCATTACTACTAAAAGCGGGAAATACACCACATATCCATCTATACCTGTGGATAGTGGTAATACCAATAAGCCAATGGTTGTTGATGTAGAAAATGAGATAAAGTCGAATAATTCAAAGATCAAAATAGTTCCAAATCATCAGGATACTAGCGAAAAGGCAAATTCTGAGAAGAGGCAGGAAAGGAGGTCCCACAAAAGTTAAAGACTATACCACGAACTCCTCCTCCCTTCCCTCAAAGGTTGAAAAAGAAGGTTGAAGAAGGCAAATATCAAAAGTTTATTACAATGTTGAAAGAGCTATCGGTAAACATCCCTCTTGTTGAGGCATTGGAGCAGATACCAGGCTATGTGAAGTTCATGAAAGACTTGGTGACAAAGAAGAGAACTGTCAGTTTTGAGCCGGCAGATAACTTACATCATTGTAGTGCAGTTGCCTCGCGTTCCCTGGTTGAAAAGAAGGAGGATCTAGGAGCTTTCACAATTCCTTATACTATCAGGTGCTACAACTTTGCTAGAGCATTTTTTGATTTGGGTGCTAGCATTAACTTAATACCATTAGCCGTTTTCAAGCAGTTAGGGTTGGGAGCACCAAAACCAACCTCTATGAGACTTCTCATGGTGGATATGACTGTGAAAAAGCCGGTGGGCATTTTGTATGATGTTTTGGTAAAAGTTGCATCTTTCGTATTCCCGACTGACTTTGTGATCCTCGATTGTGAAGTTGATTTTGAGGTTCCCATTATATTAGGAAGACCATTCCTTGCCACTGGTCGTGCACTGGTAGACATGGAAACAGGGCAGATGAAATTCAGGTTGAATGATGAGTAAGTCA
Source organism: Capsicum rhomboideum (assembly GCA_031232105.1). Lineage (NCBI taxonomy): Eukaryota > Viridiplantae > Streptophyta > Magnoliopsida > Solanales > Solanaceae > Capsicum > Capsicum rhomboideum. Next base: position 109,236,082 of record CP124719.1, on the reverse strand, counting down.
CTTTCAATGTTTGTCGTCCCATGAAGCAACCAAAAGATATGCGAGTGATTTCGATAATAGATGCGGTTGAGGATAATAATGTTGTCGTGCCTCTTGAATAAAGGTTGGGGGTAGAAGCTCTCCTAGCCATGATTATGAATTTTGATAGCAACGGTATTGAGGAATATGATGAGATAGTGGGTGCACTCACTAGTAAGGGAACATACACTTATGCTCCAAAGAAACTTGATCTCGATTTGAAGAATAAGGTGACCTCACCAGCTCATCCATCTATTGAGGAGCCTCCAGTTTTGGAGCTTAAGGCTCTTTCGGCTTACCTTCGCTACATATTTTTGGAAGCCAACAACACCTTGCCTATGATTATTTCTGCTAAATTGGTGGAGTGGCAAGTAGAGGCTCTGGTTTCAGTATTGAGAAGATTTAAAAGGGCCATCGGGTGATCCATTACTGATATTATAGGAATTCCACCCGGTATTTGCACTCACAAAATTTAACTTACTCCTGAGTGTATACCAAACATTGAGCATCAACGTCGTCTAAAACCACCTATGCAGGAGGTTGTGAAGAAAGAGATCATCAAGTGGTTAGATGCAGGAGTGGTTTACCCCATTGCTAATAGCAAGTGGGTGAGCCCAGTTCAGTGTGTGCCAAAGAAGGGAGGAATCACTGTGGTTCCAAACGACAAGAATGAGTTAATCCCAATGAGGCCGGTTACCAGATGGAGAGTTTGAATGGATTATCGAAAGCTAAATTCCTGGACAGAAAAAGATCATTTTCCTATGCCCTTCATGGATCAGATGTTAGACCGTCTTGCCGGTAGAGGATGGTATTGTTTTCTCGATGGCTATTCGGGGTATAATCAAATTTTCATTGCTCCCAGAGACCAAGAGAATACCACTTTCACTTGTCTATACGGGACATTCACATTTAAAAGGATGCCCTTCGGTCTGTGTAATGTACTGACCACTTTCCAATTTTGCATGATGTCTATTTTCTCCGACATGATGAAAGACACTATTGAGGTTTTTATGGATGATTTTTCTGTTGTGGGAGACTCATTTGATGATTGCTTGGAACATCTTGCTAATGTGCTGCAAAGATGCGAGGAGTGCAACTTAGTGCTAAATTGGGAAAAATGTCACTTTATGGTCAACGAGGGTATCGTATTGGGGCATCAAATTTCAAAGAAAGGTATTGAAGTTGATAAGGCAAAGATAGAGGTAATTGAGAAGTTAATTCCACCTATCTCCGTGAAATGTATTCGAAGTTTCTTAGATCATGCTGTCTTTTATAGAAGATTCATCAAGGATTTCTCTAAGATGGCACATCCTTTATGCAAACTTTTGGAGAAAGAGGTGAAGTTTGTGTTCGATGAGTCATGTCTAAAAGCATTTGAGTGTCTGAAAGAGAAGTTGATTTCAGCCCCTATTATTGTGTCACCAAATTGGACGATGCCTTTTGAGGTTATGTGTGATGCTAGCGGAGTGGCTTTGGGTGCAGTCCTTGGCCAAAGACGTAAGAATATTTTACATCTGATTTACTATGCTAGCAAAGTGCTTAATCCAGCTCAAAAGAATTATACTGTGACTGAACAGGAATTGTTGGCTGTTGTCTTTGCTTTTGAGAAATTTAAATCTCACTTGATTGGTACGAAGGTGATTGTGCATATAGACCATGCAGCTCTTCGGTATCTTATGTCAAAAAAGGATGCTAAGCCAAGATTAATTCAGTGGGTGCTCCTACTGCAAGAATTTGACTTTGAAGTCAAGGATCGTAAGGGAACCGAGAATCAGGTTGCTGACCATCTATCACGCCTTGAGGAGGAGGCCATGCTTAAATTAAGGGATGATCTTGAGATTGATGATACTTTTCCAGATGAGCAGATAATGGCAGCATCGCAAGACTTAATCCCTTAGTTTGCTGATTTTGCCAACTTTTTGGCAAGTGATCTAGTTCCGAAAGATATATCGTATCAGCAGCGAAAGAAATTCATACATGAGGTGAGAAAATTCTTCTGGGATGAGCCGTCTTTATTTTGGGTATGTGCAGATGGCATGATTCGAGGATGTATTCTAGAGGTTGAGATGATGAGTATTTTGGAAGCATGTCATTCATCTCCAGTTGGGGGTCATCATGGAGGTGCGCGGACTGCCCATAAAATCTTAGAATGTGGGTACTATTAGACCAGTATTTACAAAGATGCTCATGATTACGCTCGAGCTTGTGACCAATGTCAAAGGCAAGGGAATATCTCACGCAGACACGAACTTCCTATGACAACTATACTTGAGCTTGAATTGTTTGACGTATGGGGAATTAACTTTATGGGCCCTTTCGTGAGCTCACATGGGATAAAATACATTCTGGTACCTATTGACTATGTTTCTAAGTGGGTGGAGGCAATTGCGCCCCCCAATAATGAAGGAAGAAGTGTCACGACATTCTTAAAGAAGAGCATATTCTCACAATTTGGTACACCCCGAGTTATCATTACTGATGGAGGGTCCCACTTCTGTAATCGTCTGTTCAAGGCCCTGCTTGAAAAATATAGGGTTAAACATAAGGTGGCAACACCTTACCATCCGCAGACAAGCGGGCAAGTTGAGGTGTCAAATCGTGAGATCAAGTCTATTTTGGCAAAAACAGTGAATGTCAATAGGCCTGATTGGACTCGAAGATTGGATGATGCATTATGGGCATATCGAACTGCGTTCAAGACTCCAATTGGTGCATCACCCTATCAGTTAGTTTTTGGAAAATCTTGCCATTTGCCTGTTGAACTTGAACATAAGGCTTTATGGGCTTTGAAAAGGTTGAATTTAGACTGGAGTGAAGCGGCTAAATTGAGACTTGACCAGATGAATGAGATGGATGAATTTCGTCTCCCGGCTTATGAAAGTTCAGCAATATACAAAGAGAAGATGAAATTATATCATGATCGTCGCATTGAGAAACGAGAGTTTCACCCGGAGATTTGGTGCTACTTTATAACTCTAAGCTTCGCTTGTTACTGGGAAATTAAAGTTCAAATGGTCCGGACAATTCACGGTAGTCAGAGTATTCCCACATAAAGCAATTGAGCTAAAAGGAGCAGAAAATGTTCTATTCAAGGTCAATGGGCAGTGTGTCAAGCATTATGTAGGAATCACGAAAGAAATAAGTACATGTGAGGAGCTGGAGCTTGATGAAGTCTTAAGTAGTCAAGATAGCCAGGTCATGCCACAATGTTAAATCAGGAGCTTCATGGGAGGTAACCCATGGGCTAGTTGGTGAAGTCTGAGTATCCAAGTTAGCCGTGTCGTGCCGCGACATTAAATCAGGCGCTACTTGGGAGGCAACCCACTATCTGAGGATGGAGTGATCTGAGCATTGGAGGAGCAGTTAGCTAAAATTCACAAGATTTACCTGAACAGGTTTAGTACTACCCACGCCTGTTACCTACGTGACGTAGGCACACTCAAGTCACGTGCATGGTGCCGTGAAAATCAGAGTAAAAATCTCATGTTGCGGATTCACACCCACGACAGGTGACCCACATAACGTAGGTATACCCACTTCACGTGGGTTGTACCATGAAAATCAGAAGCAAAAAGTTAAGTTTCAGAATCTCACCTACGACAGAGGACCCACGTGACATAGGTATACCCACGTTACGTGGGTGGTATCTTGAATACAGAAATAACCGAATACCTCGAGACCCGACCCGATTCGATCCAACCTTTTCATATAATTCCCTTTCCCCTCATACCCGATCATAAAACCCTTAAACACATAAACCCTAATTTCCCAACTTTCTATAAATTATAAACCTTAAATCCAAATCCCCTCTACATTTCCAAAGACCAAATTCCTAAATCATCATCTTCTCCCTCCCCAATTTTTGAAATTCTCCAAATCTCATCACCTAAAATCTGACCCAAATACCCAAAATCCAAAACTAAATCAACCCAAATACCCAAAATCCAAAAGTAACTCGACCCAAATACCCAAAATCTGAACCCACCCGACCCAAATACCCAAAATTTGAAACAAATCCGACCCAAATCACCTAAAATTCAAAACCAACCCGAACCAACTACCCTAACTCTGCCCCAAACCCGATACCATGCCTCCCAAGTCAAACCCCAAAAGTGAACACCTTGATGCTTCATCCAGAATTCGCACCAAAAATCCAAATTTACCAACCCGTTTGCGTGATGAACTGATTGAATCTGAAAAAAGTGGGTTCGTGGAGGAGTTTGAGATTGGATATGATGATACTGCATTAGTTCCTTGTACCATGAGGTTACAGACTTGGGTACAAGCTGTTTCCAGGGCAGTACTTCAGCCTGTCCAGCCGGCTGCTCCTGCTCAGTCTTCTGAGTCCGCCCCCCAGTTTGAGGAGGGAGATGATGATTCGATCTCTGGTTCTAGGGACAATGCTACAGGACAGGGTGCATCTGCAACAGAGGCTACATCATCTATTTCAGGCACTGGTGAACAGAGTGCCCCGACTCCCTCACAGAACAGGGATATCCGTCAATGGTGTTTTGAGGGCTTGCGGGATTTTTATGAAAGAGATGCTGAGCTGACAGAGCGGGGTGCGTGTTGGAGGAGTATTATAGAGGAGCCCAGATAACGGCTGGAGGAGTTGAAGGCATTGCCTGATATTTGGCCTGTGTTTGAGTAGTATGGGTTTAGATGGATGGCCGAGCCTTCTGGTCGCTATAGCTCAAAATTGGTCCGAGAATTTTATGCATCATATACTGCGTCTGTTGATTTGAGTACACCTATTAGGAAGCGGTACCGGGACCAACCTTTATTGACTCATATTTTGGTTCGAGGAACCCGAGTCGACATATTTGAGCAGACCATACACCGATTCATGTGCAGACCGTCCTTTGCCATCTATGACTGCTAAGTTTGATCACCATATGGAGACTGTTAGAAATCAGATTAAAATGCGGGATGCTGATCAGAAGTTGGAGTTGCTAAGATGGATTGCTAGTTATATCGCAGAGGATGGGGTTGATGCTAGTTGGGTGACCGGAAAGCTGGACATAAAGAAATCCATACTTTATTTTGTCAGGCCTGTGGTCAATTTTCAGTCATCGATTGGGGCCTACTAATGCAGATAATTCACTCACCTTATACCGAGCTGTTGTTGTTGCTAGCATCCTTTTCGGTTATGATATTCACATTGCGAGGTACATTGTTGGAGAGATCCATGAGCGTGCTTTTTGTGACTATACCAGTATCCCTTTCCCCTGCTTGATTCAGGGCCTGTGTGATAGTGCTGGTGTGGTTGCGCTACCTACCATCGATCACTTTATCTAGGTGACAAGCATAGCAGACATTGGTTTGATGCAGCAGCGGGGATCTACCCCAGTGTTCCATGGAGGTCTCATCCTTCTGGGTCGTCAGAAGCAGCCCTTTTTGAAGGGCCTGGAGATAGAGATGAGCCGGTTAATATGCCTATGCCTATTTCGGTACTGGTGCGGGTACCAAAGACTGTTCATGTCCCTGCTGAGGGCACATGCCCGATTGATGATGAGGTACCCGAATCTACAGTACCACCGTCTCCCTCTGGTATGGTTTTAGTTTCTAGGGACTTTCTGCAATAGCTGGTTGATCGGCAAACGGAGATGTTTGAGCGGGAGGCTCACACTGAGGCCTAGATGGCTAAGTTGGTATCCCAACTTAAGCCATGGGTTCGGACCACTGTAGAGGCTTCCGAGGCTAGAGTAGAGGCCCGTATGACTACAACTATGGATCGGTTTATGCACGAGCTACATAGGCGGTTAAATAGTTTTGAGGCACGGATGGCCACCTGGATGGGTTCTGCACATGGTCCTGGTATAACAACATTGTCGCAGGAGGTAGCTTTATTGAGAGAGGAGGTCCGCACTTTAGCACTAAGCAGTGCCCCTATTATACCACCTATACCTGTTTCAGCTCAGCTGAGGTCGGCCTTTGAGGTAGATTTGTTTGCGGATGAGGAGCCTCCCGTTGATAGAGGCAAACGACCATGCAGTTCGGAGGAGCAGGTGGATAGCGGTGATGAGTTTGAGGGTGATCTTCGGAGAGCGATTAAGGCCTCTATGATGAAGTACCATTTTAGCCAGATAGCGGAGGAGCAGAGGGCATGCGGTGCATCCTCCAGTCAGGCACCCCCTCCATCGGATGCACCTAGCAGAGAGCCAGAGGGCAGACTGATGATCTCGCTATGGGCGAGCCCATTTCTGGTGCTTAGGGTGCTACAAGTATGTCTTCACTCCCTTGCATTTATTCTATTGATAACTGTACACTGAGGGCAATGCACCATTGTTAGTTGGGGGTGGGGGTGTACCACCACTTGGGGGTTTTTGTTACCGTATTTCTTTTTTTCCGAGTGTGCTATCATAGTAAAACCGACATGTTTAGGTTGTTATTTATATTATTATATGTTTTTGTGTTTAATTAGGAGAAAATAGGGGAACCAAAATAGGGGAACCTTAGTGCAGTCCAATTTTGAACGTATTTTGAATATTAAGGATGCTTTGTGATTGTCTAAAGGATACCCCTCCTGAAATTTTTTATTTTGAATTGTGTGTGTAGTATGTTAGTTTGTGATACCTATTGGATCTTGTTATGGCATGAGAATTATAGACAAAATAACTGTAGCTAGCATTGCATGAGCCCAGATAGGTATTAGTTGATAATGTAACCCTGTGCTGTGTATGTGAGGTCATTACTTAGTTCACTTTGTGTGTACGATCCAGAACTTGCCCGGTTAGTCTTGCCTAGGTTAGAGGATAGTGATTAGGAAAGGATCATAGGCCATTTTTTTTAAGACCACATTTAGCCTAAATGCCTGACCAAATGAATTAAGTATTATCCCTTGATCCCTATTTAGAGCCTTAATTGACCTATTTCTTTCTTCAGCCTATTTACCTTCCCTTTTTGATTTATAATGAACATGTATTGGCCCTGGTCCCTCCTTGGACATTGTGTACCTCAGTGCAGGCAAATTGTCTAAGTTGAGGGTGGCTAGTATAGGGGCGCGTAGATTGATTTGGGTATGAAGAAGGGGTTAGAAAAAGAAAAAGAGAGAAAATAGATTTGGGTGTGAAGAAAAAAAAAGTGAAATGAATAAAAAACAAAAAAGAAGAGAAAAAGAAAAAATAAAAAAAAATAAAAATTCTGTTTTGAAAATATTAAGAAAATCACACCCAAAATCTGAAAATAAGTGAAGAAGAATAAGGGAGAATAAAAATAAGAATGGTTGGAAATTGGAGTAAAAAAAAATTGGTGTAGTGTCAACGAGGGTTGAGTCACCATACCCATATATATCATACCCGTCCCCAAGCCTACATTACAAGCCAATGAAAGTCACCAATTGTCCGAACAACTAAGGTATAGAAAATAAGGGCAAGCCTATGGTATTTCATGCACACTGTTTGAACTTCTTTGTGAGAGAGAGTGTTTTGACCAAGTCCCTAGTTTGAGATTCATTAGTATACTATATGTGTATGGGACTTCTTTGCTGTGAGAGTACATGGGTTGTATTGTTAGCTGCTATCTATTCGGATAATGTCATTTGCATGTAAGCTTAGTTGTTTGTTCATAATCTTATGCCATCACTTGATCCCTTATATGTCATGATAATATGTTGCAAGGATACACACTGTGGTTTTTGATTTGTAAGAAGGAGGGGTTAGAAAGGTTTTGCCAAAAAATAATGAGTTGACTTCCGTAGGTCCCTTAGGTTTCTCTTAATTAAGCATCATAGATGTTTGTGTTGTTTTGTTCGCCTGAGGACTGCCATGGTTACATGACACTTTCGATGCTTAAAACAAGGAAAATATACAATAACTTGGGTATATTTGGTTGGTATGATGTGTTTTCTGTCCTACATTGCAGGAAAACAAGTTTTGAAGCAAAATGATCAAAAAGGAAGAATCACGCCCGAGAATGAAGTATCAAAAGACAAAAGAACAAGGAGCTGTACTAGAAGAGTGACCCATGACAGTACTCACGTACCGTGAGTCCACTCACATACCGTGAGTCCACTCACGTGATGTGAGTAGCTGCTGCGAGTCATCTCCAGAGATGCTGAATATTTTTTGATTCCCACGACAGGCAATCACGTGGCGTGACTGCACTCACGTGGCGTGAGTCAACTTCTGAAGATGTCTATTTGAGCCTAATTTCCACGACACTCATCTACATGGCATGACTTGTTTCCACGACATCAAGTCACTATACCATGGAACATTGCCGACTCTGTTCTCCTGCTTTGATTAGGATAGGATTAGCCTTGTATCTATAAATACCCCTGTATTGTCCTATGTTCCAGAGTTAGTCATTACATTATTTTGAGATCGTTTTTCAGTATTTTGAGCTTATAGACACATTATTGTTTTTGTAATCTTGGAACACCGATTCTAGAGTTTTACTCATAATTGAGTTTTCAGAGTTTCTTCATTATTGTGAGTTTACAATTATGTCTTCATCTTCGAAATCTTATTGTTCTCTTGCAAACATGAGTAGCTAAACTCATTAACTAGGGTTGTATGAACCATGAGGAATTAACAAAATGGGTTAAGTGCAAAGAAATTCTGAACTGCTGTGAATGCATGTATTGTTATTTCCTTCATTGTGATTGATCTTCTAACGGTTCCAAATGTTAGAAACTCGCCTGTATTCTAGACTTGATCGAGAGAGAGGTAGAGATTGGGAAAAGGAAATAACAACAGAGATTTGAAGCTATCAACCTTCCTCTAATAACTTGAGCCTTAGCGGGAATAGTTATCTGAGATCCAGGACGAGGATTAGTAGTGCAACGCTCATAAACCGAGAGGAGAAGAGTAAAATACATCTAACCAAGGTCGAGAGACGTTTAGATGAACATAACTTGTCAGGTTTTGCATGCAACGCAGCGGGATAGTTTTGCCAGCACCAATAACCGCTAGAGTTAAGGAATCATTGGGGATCACAGTCCTAGTGTATTTCTCATCTTGATAACAACTTCAAAGAATCAACATTTGTTACGATCACTACTAGTCACAAATAATTCCCCCTTTTTTTACTTATTTGCCAATTACTCGAACAAGAACTCAACCTACTTCTGTCCTATTCCCTGTGGGATCGACCCCAACCTAGTTGGGTCCTATATTTGATTCAACGACCGCTTTATACTTCTCAGGAGGCATATTTTGGGCGACATCAATAACCCACCAGTAGATAAGCCAACCTATAGTCCTGAATAACTAGTAATGTACTAATAATAAAGGCAAAAGCAAAACTAAATAACAATGAGAAAGAAGGCAAGAAAAAAGTAAATACATCCCCAAAACCTGGCGAAGTCAGTGCAAGAACTTCTAATACAACATGAGTACAAATTGGAATACAAACTAAATATATATCCATACAAAGTCGTCTCTGAAATACAAAAATAGAGATCAATATAACAATAAGAGGAAGAGCAGGAACAACTCCAAAAGTCAGGAGCTCACCCCAAATATCCGATCCATGGCTTCTCCACACGATGCACTCATCAATGGAGAGAACTTGTACTATGATCTGCAGGCCGCAGAAGTGTAATATGAGTACCAAACACATGGTACTCAGTAGGCATCGAACGACTAAGCTCTTAAGCTAATGCAAGTATAAATAACATGTAAAGCAGGAATATAAATTTTAGGCAGCTATCTACAAAAATAAGCATGATAATAATAATGGAGCAATAAGGATAACCTATCATGAACTACCAATAATTCAGGACAAAATGCAATACCATAAGTAACTCGCCAATATACGGTAGTAAAGTGAAGAAAGAGATATGCTATATACAATAGTAGAGTGAACAAATGTATATACAATGTATATTAGTAGTAGAAAAGAAGGAAATGATATACAAATCATGACTAGGAAAGAGTATATATATATATATATATATATATATATATTTATATATATATATGTATCAACGCTATTCCGACAACCAAACCCAATGATACTACTCTAAGGGAGTTAGTCTAAAATCTCAAGGATCATAAGATATTCTAATGATGATCCAATCTTACCATAGTAAAGAATAAGGGAACTCAGAAATGTACCTACAACATTGGGTACCAAACCATAACGAACCTGCCACGAGCTATGCAATAATAACCAAACAATAAGCAACCGAATAGTCCAGCCAACCATAACCCCAACCGGGCCCCTATAAGGTCAGAGAGTCACAAGTGAGCAATCAACAAATAAAAACCGTAGCTTGTATCTATACAGTCCCCCATAAGACCTATATACACAATCGCCAAATAATTAAACTGGTGATAGGCAATATATATTAATGAATGAATGCAAGGATAATCCAGTACCATCAACCAATCAAGTGCCATAACGTACCAAGTGTATACACCTCCTCTAGTTTGGTAGCTCACAAAGGCAAGACCTACGCGACTATCCCTTTTCTGTACTGTGGCTCATTGAATGAAGGACCGCCTAAGGGACTCAAGATATCCATATACACTACCTGGACCCGAATCAGGACTTCCAATAACGATCATAATCAATCTACTCCATCCAATATTGGAGGGATATAAGAGTATAATAAGTGCTCAGAATCAAATCGAGACTAAATAAGTATAAGTCTGTAAATCCATTGCCCGAGATCGAATTCGGGTCTAAAACAGTATAATAATATAGAAAGGGTTGAAATCTCCCTCGATCGAAGTGAATAAGTAGTGGTAAAATGAGTGGATCAATAATGGACGGGAATCCGCCTCAGTTTAATGTTACAATCCGAGCTGAGGCCCTGGCCGTGATGGGCATCCCAAACCAATGATGGCCCGAGAAGAGCCATTAGCATTAAATCATAAGCTTAGTTATAAGCAAAGTGTGGAAATAGGCCCATAATTTAGTAAGTCCAACAGAAAGGAAAATTTGGAAACTCCAAGTCTGAAAGTATGACATAAAAATATTTAACTGACTCAGTCTACGAAGCCTCTAATAACATGAATAGAAATATTCTATGCAGGAACATGGCCCCGATAATACCATAAAAATGAAATACTCAAAGTCTACTGAATGGAAACATATGCCTTCCGGAGGATGGAGGGCTCACCACTTGCCATTTGCTGTCCCGAAAGAATCCTAGTGCTGAGCAGGGTCACGGGGTATCACTTTGAAACCTACTTCATGAAAAGATATAACATCTGGAGATGGTCAGTACAATGAGTACTGACATGCGACCCAGGGAAAATGGACCAAAGCAGTTTATAACATTCATATCATAAGAAGAAATAGAGAAAATATGGGGCAAGCATCTAAAAATGTAAAGATATGAACATTTGAAACATTAATTATGAACTGTGTAGTTTGCATCGATATTTAGTAACCCACGGGTTATATGGGTCCAGTATTCACCCAATCGGAGGGTCCCCCAATCCATGTTTTCTGCATGAACTGAGATCAATATAATTTGGCCCTCATAAAATCCTCATTATGGACAATATCATAAGGTCGTCCCATTTGGGAGTGAACCACCCCTACGTCGGTAAAACATAGGTTTTGAGTGTTGGATTACGAGGACTTACACCTTCTCGGTGGACTACACAATTCCCTTTAATCCCAAATTAAAACATCATTCATAAACCTTTATTCAAAGAGTCATTTCATAAAGGCATTCAGATTTTGGTATCGTCATACCAAGACTTGCAAGCCATACTTATCATGCCAAGATCATTATCATAAAATATTATAGACTTTTTATCCTGTCGTTTGAAAAAATGAGTATAATCATAATTGAATTCTTCATAACAACTTCAAAACATTTTTCATAGATAATACCTTCAATGATACAAAGGACGGTAAAACAATGTTATTTCTTATTAAACTCCAAACTTTCAAGAGACTCAATATTCGTGGCTTAAATGATTTATACTTTCAACATTCGATTTCAAAACATAAGGGTTCATCATTTCCAAATAACCATCTTAGTCTCAAAACCCCAAACACATGTTTAAAAATTCACCCATAGAGAAAAGGGAAGAGTTGACATAAGCTTTCATAATAGAATCCTTAACCCTAACTTCAAATCACCAACACTATATACATACATACATACATATATATATATATATATATATATAATAATTAAATTCATAATTTATACAGTAATTGAAGTAGGGAGTGTTCAACATACCTTTTTGATGGAAGGAATTTGATAAAGCTTGAATCCTTAGCCTTGAAGCTTGAACCCTATCTTGGAATCGATATGAAGACTTACTTGACTTGGATTCGTCCCACATACCTTTGATGACTAATTTGGTGAGAAAACGTTGAGAAGAAACTATAATCCTTGACCCTTCTTGAAAATTTAGGATTGGGAGTTTGCCGTTTTGGGAGAGAAAAAGAATTATGGATTTGAGAATGATTCTCATAGTTTAGGACGATTTTGGGGATTAAAAACGGATTGGGGAAGTTACATGGGGTGAAAGGACTAGTTTGCCCTTGATTTAATAAGGGAAAAACATATTTTTAAGTTGTGGAGGGAGCTCGGCACTGTGCATCCCAACGCGAAGGCTTTTTAGTGATTTCCCACTCACCAGCTCCGCCCTGCGCTGCCCAACGCGCACCTGGGATAGTGCCTCACTAAAATGCCCATAACTTTTTACTCCGGACTCGAATTGATGAACGGTCAGTTGCGTTGGAAAGAAGACTCAAAAAATCTTTAATTTGGTAGGTATTAGGACACTAAAAAATTATATTTTATGAGTAACGGTCGTTTGAAGTTGACCCATGTAAAAACATCTACTAAAATTCAATCGGTAAGAAAGTTCTCAACTCAACTTTGAGCTAGGAGATTTCTATGACCTTAATTCATCTCCAAAGATGTTCTCACACTAAGGAATTGATATTAACACTTATATTTGAATAGAAATCATTGGGTTCGGCTATATATGCATGAAGAACGATTCAAATTCTAGCCCAAAAGTATGAGGTGTTACATTTAATTTCCAAAGTAATATGTTTAGTTTAAGATGTCAGAATTCAATAACTTGCTTTTTCAAAGAATCAATTTTAAGTTAATAAAAGTAGGAATAAATCCCATTTTTGAAATTGATAGTAAAACCAAGGTTTTAACCAGAGTCGTACCACTAAATAAGTGTAGATGCATCTATATTTATGCATGCCATCACCAATATCCAAACAATACAACCGTAAGCATCTAAATAATTATAAACTAGAACCACATCCTTTTCAAAGGATAGAGTACTAACCTGGTGTACAACTGGCATCGTAACTACAGCCTCAGGCCCAATAATATATAAATTAACAGAATATAAGTACTATAATTTAGGAAACTATAGTAAACAAGGCATAAAGCTACTAGAAGATCTAATCGGGGAAAACCATCAATTTATCTAAGTAATATGGTAAGTATTATACTAAAGGATTCTTCATGTCATTCTATGGTTAAACAAGTCTATAATCTAGTGTAATAGGATCCTACAATCGTAACGGGTATTCTAGGCTAAGGCTTGGGTTATATTTCTATTCTAAATCCCTTAAATAGGTCAAGTCATGATATAACTAGGTATAAACCTATCTTATAAGTCCTACCTAGCATGCGATCTATACAATACACAATCTTATAGAGAAGAGTAGACTAGAGCCTACCTCGATGCCAAACCGCAGTCTCGAACCATCCACGAACCGCCTGTCTTTGCTCCACGATCCCAGAATGTTGTCATGCTATCAAAATCATAATCTACGAGTTAATATAAGTAAAACAAGACCCATATTGCAATATAAAACTCTAAGTCAAAAATCATCTTAAGAACGGCCCTGTAGGGCCCACAAATGGAATTCTAAAATTGAACAGATCACAAGGTCCTTCGAAAGTCAGGAACGTGTACTCAAAAATTGAGCACAAATAGAGTACAAATCAGGTCCTAAATCAACCCTAAAAGTTTAAGAAATTGAGAATCCAAATCAAGAATTTACATGGAATTAAGACAGATTTTCGACGGGGTAAATGATGGAAAATGATCAAGAAGAGTTGAAGTAGCAGACCTCAGCTCAATAAGACAATTTCCCACTGTTTTCCAAGCTATAGAGTTTATTAATTGCGGATTGGGACTTAGAAAATAAGGAAAAATCGCGGAGAAGGGAATTATATACTGCCAAATAATTGACCTTTGCGATCGCGAGGACTAAGGGTCACAAAATCGATAGCTATGAGGATCACCCTTCACAACGCGGGAAAGGGGTCATGGATGTGAAGGCAAGCGGGTTAGACAACCGCAAATGCGACACTGATAGTTGCAAATGCGAATAAAGAGAAAGAATTGGGTCAGGTCGACCCTTCATCACAAAAGCGAGCGAGGGCTCGCAAATGCGACGGGCAAAATATGCCTACACCAGCTACTGTAAACCAGTAAAACAACTAAGTTCAAATGGACTTTGACTGGGTGCTCGGGATTTGTTTAAGATCCTGTGCGTGTAAACAAACTATGATACCATACCAAATTTGACATTTTAGACTCAATGAAACCATCAAAATTTCCATCCGAGGTTGTTTTGATTAAATGTGGGCCCCATACCTATAGTTCCATTTCCATCAATTTCCAACCAATAGCCCAAAATGAGTTTAAAAGCCTCGGGACTTGGACCAAGGGTACCCCTAGCCTAAAATCTATGTTTCGGAGCTAACAAAATTGTCAAAATTCTCACACGAGGCCATTTACTAGAAGTTTTGGTCGGAGGCTAATTTCTCAACTTTAAAAGCTGCAAAATAGGAAAATGGGATAAAAATCCAAACGACGGTCTCAACAAGTCATAAATGACCTGTAACCGCTATGGGAAGGTACAAAATGCCAAAAATGACCTGGAGGGTTATTACATATATTATCACATCTCCGGTAGAAATTCTAGTAACTTTATATGTGTAGAATAAATGTATAAATTAGTGTATGATCAATGTATAATATATACACGTTGATTATACACAAGATATACAATGATTATATTATATAATGTTTACATAGTATTATATACATATTATAAAATGATTATATACAAATTACATTAATATTTGAATTTAAAACTTATATGAGCTACTATTTAAGTTAATTTTACTTTTATAAAATAATAGGACTATGTTTTTGTTAATCTACTAATACAATTAGTACTAGAAAAAAAGAGGCCCCCATTAGGAAACCACCTGTAACACCCCGTACTTTTCTAACCTCACTTGATACCTTGGGGGTCATATCGACATAGGTGTTGAGATGCCATGAGTATGTGTTTTATAGTGTCATTGGTGAAACATTTGATATCGGACTTCATATGTGCGATTAGACCTTCGTAGGAGGTGTTTTGTGATTCCTTGATGCATTTGGGTGATACCTCGTACATATTCTAACCTCATTTGGTGACTTGGAGTCATGTTTACTTGATGATTAAGATCACTAAGTAAGTATTTTGTAGTGTTTTGATAAGGAATTGGACGATATGCAAGTATCGGAGAAGTGGCCGAAAAATTCAGCAAGGTGCTGAAACTTGCGCCACTACCCTGTTTCAGGAAATTCAGAGGAGGCTGATTTCTTGCGCCACAGCCTGCTTTGCAGCTAGTGGTGCAAGGCACAAATCTTGTGCCTTTCCGGACCCGTTTTGTAACGCAATTCTACGACGCTTCTTGGATGATTTCTTTTGGTTCTTTGGAGTTATTTGAGCATTGTTAAAGCTTCAAACACTTCAATATACTCCTACAAACTTCTACATGATCAAATCATGAAATATGAATAGTGATCCAAAATGTCCAATGAAGCCATGGGCGACTAGAATTCCTATTTTTGCGATCGAAACAACGAATGAGAATCTTTTAAGAGAATATTGTCGTGACATTATGGAATTATGTAAACATGAGATATATGGTGAATAATACATGAAATTGGATGTGTTACATGGATATGTGTTATTGGGCCCAAAGTTAGGCCCAAAATGGAATTAAAAAGACATGGCCCAAGGGCAAATTGACCCATTCTTCCACTTTGACCTCATTAAATGCCAAGAAATGAATAAGCTTGACTTGGGGTCTATATAAAGGCCCCAAGATCAGATTTTTATTATCCAAAATCTCTCATGCCTTTGTGATATTTTCTCAAATATTTCTTTAAGCTCCAAAGCTCCAAACCCTAAAGCAACATCTTCATTTGGACTCTTTGGACAAGATCAACATATTCCAAGCCTTGGTAAGTATCTATTCTCATGGATTAACATATTCTATGCATGGGATATTATGTATATTATGCTAGTTGTGTTGGCAAGGTGGTGAATAGTATATTTTTGCTTTTGATGAAAGATGTGCCATCTTGGTAATTTGAACTTGAATTAGGACTTGTGCCTTTGATGAAAGAGCTTGGTATGGACAAAATATGAACATGTATGGTGTTATTTTTGGTATTAAACTTGTTCTTGTCTATAAGTGGAAATTGTGGGGTTTTGGCCGATATGTGTTATGAGTTGTATTAAGGTCATTTGATGGGTTATTTGTGATGTGGTATGGATAAGAAAGTGTAAAGGAGAAGTGTTGTGGTGAAACGTATTGATTTTCATGTATTGGTCAATGTATGGAATATTGGGGGATTTTTGGAATAATAATTTTATCAATGGTTTTGTCAAGGGGAAATGGCATGTTTAAGGGCAAATATGTGACACATTGATGTTACATGCATTTGAAGAGTAGTTGGTGGTTAATGTGAATTCCGTATTGTATTTGTGTTGTAGAGTGACACATAAAGAAGGAGTGGGACTATTGTATGCACCTCTAGGGTTATATATTCGTATTGTGAATCCAAGGTATGTAAGGTTACTCTGTCCGTATCTTTCTACGGCAACTAGTATTCACATTGACATTTCACTAGTCCTATTCCGAAATGTACTAAGGTATCCCATATCCGCTTATCCATGGTCATTGTCATATAATTCTTACTCGTTGATCATTGGTAAATCTCATGTCTCATCTTCATGGTTAATGTTCCAAAAGCTCAAATAAGGTTATGTTCCAATGTTCCAAAAGTGACTATACTTGTGTCTCTTGTTCATGGATTATTGTCCAATGGTTCCAATGGTATCATGGTGCTAGTAATGTTATATTTCTCATGATGTTTATTCACATGTCTTTCACTCATTGGTTAATGATTCAAAGCTTCCAACAATGCTATGTTCCAAAGTTCAAGTGATGTTATGACTATCAAAGTATCAATCTCAAAGTAATGAATAAAGTAATGCATATGTGGTCAATGATCAAGTACGGGTGGCAGGTCTAGGGGCGTAAGCCTAGCTCGACTCGATCCCGAGGTATGGATTTATGGGTGGCAGGTCTAGGTACATAAGCCTAGCTCGACCCGATCCCGATGCATTGATGTATGGGTGGCAAGTCTAGGGGCATAAGCCTAGCTCGACTCGATCCCAACACGATGATATGATATGAAAAGACCCACTGATCAATCGGAGCCCGGGTACATTGTGACATATGTAATGACAAGTGAGCATTGAATGTAAACAAAGTAATGAAAGTAATGAAAGCAATCCACATGGTTTTCAAAATGCAACATGGTGACTTATTCACATTGATTAGTCATATGTATTTGAGTTCATTGAAATATTCATGTGTTGTACAGTTTCATCTGAGCCTTGCATACTCAGTACTTATTTCGTACTGACCCCTCTTAGGGAATTTACCTTACTTGCTGCAGGCGCAGGTACTAGTAGGCCTCCACAGTAGGTTGCCAGTCGTTGCAGATCATTGGTGAGCTCCAGCTAATTCGGGGCTTCTCCGAGTCAGAGTGTATATATGTTTTGGTGTTGTACATGTTGTATAAAGTGGGGACTTGTCCCGACTTTTAGTTCATTTTGGTCAATGCTTTGTTAGAGGCTTTTGTAGACAGGTGTGGGTGTATAAATGTAAAAGGGATATGTCGTACTTGACTCGGTGGCCTTAACGGCCCAGTTTCGCATATGTATATATATATCATGTTCCATGAATTTCATTGTTGGTCTCTATAGCTGTTATGTGCTTATGGGTTTCTTATGGCATGCATATGATTGAACATAGGCAAAGGTTGGTTCTTTCGGGCCTTATCGGCTACGGGTACCAATCATGTCTCGATTGGACTCGGGGCGTGACACCACCTATCTACTTTGCCTTACCAGTTGGCCCTGTTCAAATGGTACTCTTCTATTGGTCGAAAACAGTCTTTGTACCCTATATATAGGCATTCCCTCCCCATTGTAACGTCATCAAATTTTACTCATCTCTATCCACAAGCAATAAAATTCCTTTTAGCTATGCTATTAAGTTTTCTCTATTGTCTTTGCTTTTTTTTGTTTGTTGTGCTTGTTGCTTAAGTTAATAGCGATACTGCTCAAGGCCGACTCATGACTAAGGAACTACGAACCACACTGTCATTCTAGATTTGTTTTTGATCTTTACTCTATTTATAGATTGTGCTTCTTACGTAATATATTCGTTGTTTTACAAAATTTCGCTACTAATTTGAAGCTAAGCCATAACGCGTGCTCTTGACTCACTTACAAATCTAACTATCTCAAATTAGTGATAAAATGTTTGGTGCCCACATTGGATCCATAACAACTATGTGGATTTTGGCTTTTTCTTTTTGCTAGTTTTTTCTGTGTTTTACTTTGCAGGAAAGTAGGCCATACCGAATGGCAACAATAATCGTGTGGTGAATATCGCTCTTCAGGAGACAACAGGGGCTCAGGTGAAGTGTCTCGCAGGTCCAAAAGGAAGAGAGACCCTGAGGATAAAGAATCGCCCCTCACTGTAAACACAGCGAATGTGAACAAGTAAGGGAGGCGAAAGAGTCCTGTTGGTCAGGAGGATCACGCGGCAGGAATAAATGGCATAGAGTGACTGTAGGGAGTCCTAGAGAATTTTGTCAAATCTCTCGAGGAGTTGATAGACCGCATTAATGCTTGGATGAAAGGGTGACCGAGCTGTGGACTAGTTTGGTTCAGCAAGTCCCCTACGTCCTGAAGAAGAGCGGAAAAGATAACCTAAGAGGTTATGGGCTTGTGGGAAAAACCTTACTAGAGGCCACATTTGAAATAATATAAAGAGAGATAAGGTCGTATTATCTTGGAATCTTATTTCAGGTAAGCCGCATACCAGGACTGCTGCCGATGAGTGAAAAGTCTAGCCTAGGCACAGTGTCGGGAACCTTATTTGCCTCATGCGATGAGAGATCCTATTATTGGGGGGGGGGGTTGAGTTGCCAAATATCCTTAAATATAATATAAGTACGGACCCATAAGAACACATACTCATATTCACTACGACAATAAATGGCACTGACCTGACCTTGGAAGAGGCCGAGTCTATCATGGTAAATAAATTTAGAGAAACATTGTTGGGAGAGGCATTGGAGTGGTACTCGCATCTGTCGGAGAACTTTGTAGGCTCATTCAGCACAATGGTTGGTAGCTTTTTAGAAGCTCCATGGGCCAAAAAATACAACCCAATTGGAGGGATTTTGAAATACAGGGGGGGACACATAATTACTGCAGGTGTTCATCACTAGATTCCAGAAGGAGAGGATACGGTTGCCAATAATGACTAATGATAAGGCAGTGGAAGTTTTCGCTAACGAATTGAACCCAAGGAGCTCGACCGCCTCCTTTAAACTTTAAAAAAGTCTAACTGGATTCATGAAAACACCCAAGACCAGGGCACACTGCCAGCACAAACCTAAATTTTAGGGTAAGGACTAATGTTAATTGGGTATTAGGTGGGCCCTATGAGTGTGGAGCAAAACCCAAAGGATTTACTATACCCCCAGTAAGGGAGATGTGGTGATGCTATCGATAGAAGCACCCGATTATGTCCACCTTATACCTGGCTCGCTCGAGAGGAAGTTGTGTTTGGGCGAGAAGATGAGTCATGAACTCAGACTTGCATATGTTGATCTCCGCATGAACAATGTTGACTATTTGTATTGAACATACAGAATTTCGTTTTTACAATTGAAGTAATTAGTACTAACAAAAATACTGTTGCAGACTACCTATCAAGACAAAGCAACACAGACGACACCAGAAACAGATAGTACAATGGAAACTATGATAAAAGCTATTACTACACTTTGTAATAAAGTGGACAGTATAGAGCTTGAAATACAAAAGCTAAAGATTAATGAAGTACATCTGAAATCTAAAGCTAAAGAAAGTCAGCAGCATGACTCAAAAAATGCGGAACTACGTCGATCGGAAGACGGTAAAAATCCAGATCTAGAAGGAGACGTTGAGAAACTCCAAAAAACTCATAACAATGTTGTTAATACAGCTGCAGGAACTAGTACAGAATCTAATGCCAGTACAACAGCAAGCAGCAGCACAGGAGCTACTAAACCATCTACAAAGAGACAAAATATCAACCTATATGCAAATTCAAGGGAACTACGACAAGAAGATATGGAAGAAGTTCGCAGATGGATATGGACATTATTAAAACCAGAAGATACTCCAACAACTAGAGCACTGAAGAAAGATTTTATTTCAGAAAATTTACTAACAAAGTATTGTCAATATATTGGACCAAAATACCCGGATCATCAATGTTCAAAATGCAGTGGTGGAAATACAGTCAATATACCAGAAGTACAGCTAGAATGAAACAGTCAAAGATAAACTGAACAAGCTACGGACAGAAGAGATATTGACAAGACCTAGGAATAGTTACTATTTTATTTGTATTATGTAAAGAATCTTTTCTTTTTTCTTTTTAGTCAAAAGGGGAATAGTATAGTAACAATTGTGCTCAAGAGACGACTTTCATAGTGCCTTAGCCTTGGGAATTCACTTTTTATTGATATTTCAAGCATATTTGCGAAAACTAAAGTTATGGTAGAGAAGATAGGAGTTCATAGTCCGCAATCATTTAATTTTTAGTACCAAATCCCTTTCCCTTTTTGAAACACTAGTTTTAATTACTGTTTGACGTCTAAAATTGATTTTTGTTGACGAAAGTCCCTTGGGTACGATATTCGGCTCTTTTAAAGGAGCCACTTTATTACTTGAATGATCACGTACACTTGTGTGTATAGTTGGGTAGCAATAAGTCTTTGGCGCCGTTGCCGAGGACTTTTAAATAGATAGATTTCAATTATTGACGTTTTTACTTTAATTTTCAGCTAAGTGTTGACAACTTGATCTTAGCTGTTCTATTTTGCAGGCTTACTTCATCTGAACACTAGCAAGGAACAGAGATTTGGTAGCCCCGCAGTCTGAACCTAAAAGATATTTCCATAGATTTAGGAGACAGGCTGCAGATTACCCAATCCCGCAAGTCGAACTGGCTGGCTAAGGCATACGGGGTAATCTCTTAAGAATTAAAGAACTAGTTGTGGAGATACGTGATCTGAAAGTAATGGCAGCTAGAATAGTTCACAACGTGGCAATCCCACTCGCTACTAATGTGACCTCCAGTATTCTCAAACAGGCGGCTGGAGGTAGATTTGAGCTTAAACCGAATATGGTGCAACTCTTGCACTCAAGTGGACAGTTTACAAGTCTTCCTCATGAGGACCCGCAGAGGCATATCCGTATTTTTTTGGAGATCAGTGACACATGTATTCCTGCGTGTGTGTCTTCGGATTATGTGAGACTTACTTTGTTCCCCTTTTCTCTGTTGGGGGAATCAAGGAGGTGGTTAGATGCAGAGTTGGCTAATTCTATCACTACTTGGGATGATCTTGCTCGGAAATTCTTGATAAGGTTCTTTTTGTCTGGAAAGACAGCAAAGCTGAGGAGTGAGATGTTGAATTTCAGACAGAGAGATGATGAGAATTTGTACCAAGCTTGGAACCGATTCAAATCCATGTTGAGGGATTGTCCTCATCACCACCAAGCTAAAGAAGTATTGGTGCATACTTTCATTGAGGCTCTCGACCCCAACACTAAAATTCTACTTGATTCAGCTGCAGGTGGACAAGCTTTAGAGAAGACATATGATGAATTATATGCTCTGTTGAATCATATTTCGCAGGGAAATCCAGACTGGCATGGTGATAATTCTAGGAATTCTACAAAGAAGGTTGTTGGGAAACTAGATGTGGATGAAGTCATGACATTATCTGCCCAAATTTCAGCTATGCAAAATATGATGAACAATCACTTCAGTAGTTTGAATTTGGGGCAGCAACAAGCTCCTGTATATGCAGTACAACAATAGGTTTCTGTGATGTGTAGTGTATGTGGAAACGGGGATCATACCAGAGAGTTGTGCAGTGCAAATTCGAATTCCGTAAATTTTATTGGTAATGCCTAAAGAGGAGTTGGAGCACAGAATTACGAAAATACTTATAATGCTGGGTGGAAAAATCACCCGAACTTATATTGGGGAGGTAATCAGAATCAATATAGGCCTCAAGGATATGCACCACAATACAACCAACAACAGGGTCAAGAAAATCAACTGGTGCTAAGTCTGGAGATATGAGCGTGGAAGATATGTTAAAGCAGATTATGGCAGAGAAAGATAAGCTGGTAGCAGATGTGAGGAACAATCAGTTGGCTACTCAGAATTTGGAGAAGCAAATTGGTCAGTTAGCTAATGCACAGAATACAAGGCCCCAAGGAGGTCTTCCAGGTGATACCGAGCCTAATCCAAAGCAGGTGAATGCTATTGTCACTCGCAGTGGTAAGCAACTAGAGGATACAGTTCCACCAGCAAAGGAATTGGAGCCGAAAGTAGTGGTGATTGAAGACGAGCAAGTTGAGTCTGCCAAAAGTTCCAAAGATGATAAAGTGATCCATAGTGTAAAGTTGCCTCCTCCTTTTCCTCAGAAGTTCAAGAAGAAGAAGAAAGATGAATGCTTTGGTAAGTTCATTGAGCTACTTAAACAAGTGCACATTAATTTGCCTCTTGTGGATATCTTGTAGGGTATTCCAAAGTATGCTAAGTTTGTAAAAGATATTGTGGCAAACAAGAGTAGATTGACAGAGTATGCCACAGTTGCACTGACTGAGGAGTGTAGTTCTCGCATTCAAAATTGGTTACCTACCAAGCTGAAGGATCCTGGAAGCTTCACTGTGAAAATTACTCTGGGAGATCGTGTCGGCGCTCATGGATTGTGTGATTTGGGGGCTAGTATAAATCTGATGCCCACTTTGATTTTCAAGGAGTTGGGTTTGGGTCGTCCTAAGCCTACTACTATTATTTTACAGCTTACAGACCGATCCGTGACTAGACCTGATGGTATTGTTGAGGATGTTCTGGTTCAAGTGGGTTCATTGATCTTTCCAGTTGATTTTGTGGTGCTAAATTTTGAGCCTGACCCGGAAGTCCCATTTGTTTTGGGGCATCCGTTTTTGGCCACAGGAGGTGCGATCATTGATGTAGCAGCCAGGAAACTAACTATGCGATCTCATGATAAGGTTGAGGTCTTTGATGTATATAGGGCTTTGAAGCTACCAGAAATTTATGAGAACTTGTTAGCTATTACAACTATAAATTTGGCGGCTGAAAGCATCCACACTTTGTCTACAGATCCGTTGGAAAAAGTTTTGATGGGGCAAGATGTTTTTAGTGATGCAGAAGCTAGTGAAATGGTGTAGGTTCTTGATCTTATGGGTATCTATGCTAAAGAGGGTGGATGGGAACCTTTAAATCGTCCACTCGGTCCTCCAACCAAGCCATCAATTGAGGAGGCACCAAAGCTTGAATTGAAAGAACTTCCATCTCATCTTCAATATGATTTCTTAGGTGACAATGAGACCCTTCCTATTATTCTTGCAGCAAATTTGTCAAAGGCACAAGTTGATGTGGCATTATTGATACTCAAACGAAGAAAGAAGGCTATTGGTTGGCAGATGTCTGACATCCATAGTATTAATTTGGGTTTATGCATACATAAAATTTACATGGAGGAAGGGCATAAGCCGAGTGTGCAACACCAACGACGCTTGAATCCGGTGATAAAAGAAGTAGTAAGGAAAAAGGTAATTAAGTGGTTAGTTGTGTTTGGGCGAGAATATGAGTCATGAACTCAGACTTGCATATGTTGATCTCTGCATGAACAATGTTGACTATTTTGCATGGTCTCTCCCTAACACACTGAGTATACCTTCAAGAGAGGTCGTGCACAAGGGGAGCCACGGTCCTCTAGCCTATCTTTAAATGGGGGGAAAGATTGAAAGGATGTTCACATGGGGAAGTGAAAGTATGGATGAGCTCAGGGCAAAAGGAAAAGTCCCCTTGAGCCAACTTTATAAAGCCCTTCGAAAGACGATAAATTAAGCACTAAAATCGCTAAACCAAATATGTCCCATCTCTTTTATATCTTTTAATGTAGTATATTTATTCATCCTTTAGACTTTATGCAAGGCCGGAGCATGGAGAGCAAGTCACGAATACCACCCTCGAAAGAACAGATGGGAGCAGCAGATGCTCTAAAGTCCTGAAAGAACAAACTACACTCTTTTTTCCTTCAATTGATTTTTTTATCCCAAACTGGGTTTTTTTGGAAAGGTTTTTAAGAAGGTAACAGTAGTATCTCCTCGGTAAAGGGTAAGAAAGTAATTTTTTAAGGGTAGAAGCCTGTGAAAGATTTAAGTAATAAAAGAAAATTTGTAAAAACTATTAGCTTGTATTTTTTATGAAATATCAGGGACCAAAGTGGATCCTCCAGTTAGGTTTTGACTTACTACAGATAAGAAGGTCCCCCTTAGGTTGGGGATCCCCAACACTTCAAAGGACAGAAGGAGTCCCACCCCTGAAATGGGGGATGAGCGCACGACTTCAATGTTCGTGCTAGGGACTGGTGAAATTCGAATTGCTCACTTGGGACCTGGACCTGGGATTTACTTCCATAGACGTAAGTGCCCATCTTGCGTCCTCTCTCGAAAGGGTGAAAATAGAAATTGCATTGACTGATTATCCTATTGAGAATATCCTGAGACCATGTCACCACATTCTCAGACCAAGATGTCTGAACTAGTGGCACGACTAAAATATGTCTGTTTAACAACCCATAAGGATTATTTTTAGAACTTATTCCTAGGACCAGTCCATTAAAGTCAAATCTACTATACAAAGAGTAATAATCGTTCTTATGCTACACGCTAAAATGCCTAGGAGACATCTAGGCATAGATGCCCAGCAAAATAAAAATCAACGGGATCCCTCCTCGATATAATGAGTACAAAAAGGCCAAAGTACCTCAAGTTGAACTTAAAATGACTTACATAAATGAATTGAAAGGCGCACAAGAATGAAAAATGGTGAGCACACACCTTTATCATTGCCCTGAGCCTGAGAGTATGAAAATTCAACCGCAATGATTATAAGGAGTCCAAACAAAAGAGGGACCTAAAGCATGAGCCATCTTTGAGGACCCTCAGAATACACTAGTAATCAATTCCTTTCAAAAATGAAAGACATGACCAACAAGACTAGGTGGATTGATAAGACCAAGCTAAAAAAAAGGAATAAAGTAACGACATTTTCATGTCTATCCCAGGAGACAAGTTTCTAGAAAAAGAAATATAATTAAAAGGAAAAGCTCACGAAATGGATATAAAATAAGCAGTCCACAAATTCCCTTTCATTTAATATTTTAATAAAGTTCTCGGCAAGAAAAATATTACATAATAAAAGAATTAAAGGCTAATAGTATATTATGAGATAGGGTGCCCGAGATCAAAAATGGGAAGAGTCCAGACCCATCTCAGAGTAGAAAAACACGAGCAAAGCTTTCACTCCCACACCATAAGAACGACCAACAAAGCAAGAGTCCCAAAGCTTTGTTGATCCCGCCAGGTGAAGCATATTGTCTCCACATCTCTTCAGGACAAACACTCCTTGTGATGAAACAAAAGGAAGAAGGGAAAGGGCTCCTCGGATATGTAGATAGAGAATGTAAATGATAAAGGATGAAGAATCTAATAACCTGTTTCTTTATATCGGGGAAATATAATTTTGGTAATTGTTTACATAATTCTTTTATCTCTTGTATATGTTTTTTGTCTGTTTCATCGAAGTGATATTCAATATCCTTTTTTAGTTTCTTTTGTAATGGTTTTAAATGTTCTGCCAATTTTGGAATATATTCTCGTACTTGGTTGACTAATCCTAAAAAGGACTGTAATTTCTTTTTTGTATCTAAAAGTTCTTCTAAATCAATTATTTTTTGTACTATATGTGTTTGCATTTTTACTCCATCTCTGTCTATCTGTATTCCTAAAAATTCTATTTGATTTTTCATTATCTCTGCTTTACTTCTACTTAAGCTTATTCCTGTAGTTTCTATTATATTTATAAATTTGTTCAATAATTGTATATGTTCTTCTTCTGTCTTAGAATATAAGAGTATATCATCTATATATACTACACAATTATCTAGTTGTGTAAAGTGTGTATCCATAAAGTGTTGATATCTTCCAGGTGCATTTTTATACCCTATCTCTGATAGTATGTGGGTTAGTCCAGTACAGTGTGTTCCAAAAAAAGGGTGGTATGACTGTGATCACGAATGATAATAATGAGTTGATTCCTACAAGAACTGTGACTGGGTGGCGTATTTGCATAGATTTCTGGAAACTAAATGATGCTACGAGGAAAGACCATTATCCAATCCCTTTCATTGATCAAATGTTAGATCGTTTAGTCGGGCAGGAATATTATTGCTTTCTTGATGGGTATTTCGGATACAATCAAATTGCTATAGATCCTCAAGATCAAGAGATGACTACATTCACATGCCCTTACGGTACATACGCTTTCAAGCGTATGCCATTTGGATTGTGTAATTCACCGGCTACCTTTCAGCATTGCATGATGGCTATTTTCTATGACATGGTGGAGGTGTTCGTAGAGATTTTTATGGATGATTTTTCAGTCTTTGGTAACTCTTCCGAGGTATGCTTGCAAAACCTTGATAGAGTCCTTGCTCGGTGTGAAGAAACTAATCTTGTTCTCAATTGGGAGAAGTGCCATTTCCTTGTGAAGGAAGGTATAATTCTTGGGCATAAGGTGTCAAAGCAGGGGCTCGAAGTTGATAGGGCAAATATTGAAGTTATTGAAAAATTACCTCCACCTGTATCGTGAAAGGGGTGCGAAGTTTCTTGGGACATGCTGGGTTTTACAGAAGGTTTATTCAATATTTTTCCAAAATTGCATGCCCCATGTGCATGCTCTTGGAAAAGATGTGAAATTTGTATTTTGTGAATCATGTGTGAAGGCATTTGAAGTTTTGAAGAAGAAGTTGGTAGAGGCACCTATCCTTATTGCTCCTGCCTGGGCTTTACCATTTGAGCTCATGTGTGATGCAAGTGATGTTGCAGTGGGTGCAGTTCTTAGTCAGTGGAAGAATAAGGTATTTCACTCTATTTATTATGCTAGCAAGACCCTTGATACAGCCCAAGTAAATTACACGGTGACTGAAAAAGAGATGCTATCGTTGGTGTACGCATTTGATAAATTTAGATCGTATTTGGTGGGCTTGAGCGTCATTGTATACACGGGTCATGCTGCAATACGGTATTTGTTCAATAAAAAGGATGCTAAGCCGCGGTTGATTAGATGGATCTTATTGTTACAAAAGTTTGACTTAGAGATTAAAGACAGAAAGGGGATAGAAAATCAAATTGCTGACCATCTTTCTAGACTTGAAAGCTCGATACATGTAGTTGATGATGGGCGTATTTGTGAGGAATTTCCATATGAACAATTGTTAGTTTTGGGAGTTGATGAGTTTCTATGGTATGCAGACATTGTGAATCTATTGGTAAGTGGGCTATTTCCTCCTGATTCGAGTCCTCAACAAAAGAAGAAGCTGTCATATGAGGCACGTTCCTATATTTGGGATGAGCCTTATTTATTTAAGCAAGGGCCTGATCAAGTAGTACGAAGATGCATTTCGGATGCAGAGGTGAAGTAAGTATTGGAGAGATGCCACACATCACCTTATGGTGGTCATCATGGTGGTGAACGCACATCCCAAAAAATTCTACAATTTGGTTTCTTCTGTCCTTCTATATTTAAAGATGCTCATGCATTTGGGAAGAGTTGTGATCAATGTCAACGTATGGGAATGATTGCAAAGCTACATGAGGTGCCCTTAACTAATATCCTAGAAGTTGAAACCTTTGATGTACAGGGGATAGATTTTATGGGCCCTTTCCCAAAGTCGAATGGAAATCAATACATACTTGTAGCAGTGGATTATGTGTCTAAGTGGGTAGAGGCTGCAACTCTCCCTACAAATGATTCCAAGGTTGTGGTAAAGTTCCTTCAAAAACACATCTTCAGAAGATTCGAAACTCCAAGAGCTATTATTAGCAATGGAGGTTCACACTTCATTAACTATTAGGTGAAGAGTGTGTTGGCAAAGTATGGTGTGAGACACAAGGTCTCAACAATGTATCATCCCCAAACAAGTGGCCAAGTGTAAGTGTCTAATCGCGATATAAAACAAATCTTGCAAAAGACGGTGAATACTCAGAGGAAAGATTGGTCACTCAAGCTGGATGATGCTCTTTGGGCTCATCAAATGACGTATAAGACTCCTATAGGGACTTCTCCCTATTATCTTGTCTTTGGGAAAGCATGTCACCTCCCCGTTGAGCTTGAGCACCGAGCATATTGGGCGGTAAAGAAGTTGAATCTAAATCTAGGGTTAGCTGGTAACAGGAGGTTGTTACAACTCCATGAGTTGGAAGAATTTCGTTTCCATGCATATGAAAATGTGAAGATCTACAAGGAGAAAATGAAGCGATGGCATGACAAACATATTCTCCCCGGCACTTTCGAGCCAGGCCAGTTGGTACTTTTGTTTAACTCAAGACTTACGTTGTTTTCGGGCAAGCTAAGATCTAAGTGGAGTGGGCCTTTTGAGGTCAGTCGCACGACGCCTCATGGTGCGGTGGAAATTTTGAACAAAGATGATGGTACGAGATTTATGGTAAATAGCTAGAGATTGAAGCACTATTTTGGTGAAGAAGAGAAGCAGAAGGAGGACGTGCTTCACCTTGATAATAATTGAGCTAAGTATGGTCGAGCCGCGATATTAAACCAGGCGCTACATGGGAGGTAACCCATGAATGTGTTGTAGTAGTTAGGATTTATAAAGTAAAAATACAAAAAGAAGAGTCTTGCCCCGACCAAAACTAAGGTGCTTGATGGAAGTCAACCCATCTCTTTTAAAACTTTTCTTTTCTAACTTAGTTCTAGGATCTTGTGTTTATGCAGAGGCACAAAGCATTTTTCTATGGAAATCCATGAGAAAAAGGTAAAATTGGTGGATAGATGATTATTTGAAGGTGCCGGGCAGGTAGGACATGTTTTGGAGCGAGGTTTTGAGTCTTGGGACTTGTAAAAGCCCCAAGATTATGTGAAAAATATGGAAAATCGCTCAGGTATGATGTTAAGTGTTGGACGCGCTACCTGGCGTGCCAGGGAGCACTTGCTCAAAAATTTTTCTCGACTGGCAGTGGGAAGGCCCGACATAGGGCGTACCAGGCCGCCTGCCCCAAAATTTTTTCCAAGAGTGGCAGTGGGCAGGCGCGACACAGGGCATGCCAGGCCACCTGCGCCCCAATTTTTTAAGCGACTGGCAGTGGGGTAGCACGCTAGGCAGCGTGCCGGGCCGCTACCCCTTAAGTTTTTGGCACATTTTTTTTTAAAAGAATAGGGGCTCCATGACCCGACCCACCCCACCCCTTCTCTTTTAAATCCCTAATTTTCTTTATTCTTCACAAGTTTTCCCAAACTCCACACCCAAAGACCCGATTTGGATATAAAAAGGGTATTGATTTAAATAACCGCATTGACCTGGTTTCTAGCCATATTCCCTGTGGGATCAACCCCAACCTAGTTAGATTCTATATTTGATCAATGATCATGTTATACTTCATGCGAGGTGTAATTTGGGTGACGTTAGCAAGATGTTGATTCTTAGAAGATATGCTAACTGCTTAATCATCATGGATAGAGTATCTAGGTAAGACTTGCTTTTATGCTCTTTTCATGGACTTTTAAGCTGGAAAGAAATTCATGCAGAGAAGAATAAAGATATCCCTTGCATATTTTTTTTGTCGACTCCAAGTGAGATAGCACCAATCCAACGTTTCCAATCCAACGCTTCTATGAACGACTCTATGTAGGTATGCTAGAATTGATGTCTACATCAGCTATAACCAATCCCAATCCCTACATTTTGAGCATCGTCAATGCCTCGAACAACTCTCTCTACTAGACTCAAGGAACTATACGATAAGATTTGATATTTGGCAAATATCTTGCCCCAAGGGTCACCATACATACTAAACCTTAGATTTCACGCAAAGTAATCCCATCCATGACATCGTCCCATTGGCAAATAGTAGAGCCACATCCAGTGGCGGAGCCAGAATTTATACTAAGGGGTGTCAAATAGGGTGACAGTAGGATGAGTTGGATCAAACTTGCGGGTGGGGTGGGGGTGAAAACAGGTTAAGACCCAACCTGATCAAGATTTGCTTGGGTCAAACTGGGTCAGGTAACGGGTCATAAGCCAACCCGTGTAATTTTACCAAATTTAAATGGTTTCATTTGTTCTTTTATAAATTTTTAGTATCTAATAAAAATATTTTTTTTCTTTATTATGACTATATATAACATGTCAAATTAGAAAATATATATTTTCTTAAAAGAAGAATGAAAAGAAATAAACAATTGGAGCTCCGGTATTTGGCCAAGCAAAGTCTTGAGTTGACCAACAAGACCATATAACCCGGACTAAATTCTTGCTTCTCAATCTTTTAATAATGATACAACTACATATTTTCCATGTAAAGGTCTAAACTCACATAATCCCTAAGACAAAATTCATTCATCTCATTTAGTTGCTCAAGCCTCAAGTTAGAGGCATTACACTAGTTCAAATTCAACTTCTTGAGCACCCATAAGGCTTTGTACTCAAGCTCCACGGGTAAATGACACACTTCTCCAAACATAAGATAGTAAGGGGACATACCTATAGGTGTCTTGTAGGAAATCTGGTACACCTATAAAGCATCATCCAACGTCCTCAGCCAATCTATTTTATTCGCATTCATAATTTCCACGAGGATGGTCTTTATATCCCGATTGGAGACCTCTACTTTTCCCATTTGTCTGTGGATGTTAAGGTGTTGTCACCTTATGCTTCACACCATACTTCTCAAGCAAGGCACTGAACAAACGATCACAAAAGGGAGAGCCACCATCATTGATTATAGCTCTCAACGTACCAAACCTAGAGAAAATATTGTGCTTCAAGAAAGTTGTGACACTCTTGCCCTCATTGTTAGGAAGCGCAACCATCTCCACCTATTTGAAAACATAGTCAAAAACTACAAGTATGTGTTTCATCCCATGTGAACTCATAAACGGGCCCATGAAATCAATACCCCATACATCAAATAGCTCAGCCTCAAGAATTGGGGTTAAAGGTAAATCATGCTTCCTTGATATTCCACCATGGCTTTGACATTAATCACATGCCCTCACATAATCATTTGCATCCTTATGAATAGTGGGCCAATAATACCTATACTGCAAGATCTTATGTGTTGTCTGTATGCCACTATGATTACCACCAACAGGGGATGAGTGACACACATCTAAAATGCTTATCGTCTCAACCTCAGGAACACACCTCCAAATCATGTTGTTGACACAGACTTTGAACGAATATATCCCACCCCAAAAGAACTTTCTCACATCATAAAGAAACTTTCTCCCTTGATGGAAGTTCAAATCTTCAGGAATCACATTACTTACCAAGAAATTAGCAAAATCAGCAAACCATAGGATCAGATCATGAGATGCAGCTAATAATAGCTCATCAGGAAAGACATTATTTGTTTCAACTTCATTATTTAACATAGACTCCTCCTCAAGTATATACAAGTGGTCAACTACTTAATTTTTTGTGCCCTTCTATTCATTGACCTCGAAGTCAAACTCTTGTAATAGAAGTACCCATCTAATCAACCTTAGCTTTGTATCATTCTTTTCCATGAGGTACCTAAGAGCTGCGTGGTCAGTATGCACAATGACCTTTGTACTAAGAAAATAAGCACAAAATTTCTCAAAAGCAAACACCATATCAAGCAACTCTTTCTCTATCACAACGTAATTTTTTGCACTAGATTAAGTGCTTTGCTAACATAATAAATAGGATGAAGAATCTTTTTGCGCCTTTGGCCTAGGACTACTCCTAGCCTTAATGCACTTCCATCATATATAATCTCAAATGTAAAAGACCAACACGGAGCAATAATAATACGATTTACAATCAACCTCTCCTTAGGCATTCAAACACCTTCAGACAAGCATCATTAAAACCAAACTTCACCTCCTACTTAAGCAATTTGCACAAAGGGTGGATGGCCCCTCAAATGATGTAGCTTCAGATGAACTCGAAGGCTGGGCTTTTATCCAAGCAACCATATTTACATCATCGTGAATCAAACTAATGTCTGCTAGTAACCTACGCATTCTAATAAACCCCTACAAAGATTGGTACATCAGCCTAATCACATAGAGCACTAACAAGGCACGAGAATGGAATGTTGGTATTTTTCTTAAGTGTACACTCTCGAATCTCCTAGGAAATATATTGGGCTATATTCAGGGTATACCAAGTCATGATACTGGCCACTAGAACTGCACAGTGAGGATTCTTGGTCGGACCCAGCATATGTCACATAATGGACCACCAGAACTTAGTAGACAAATTCAGAGAAGCCTTTGTAATTTGCCCTCTGCCAACCACCCAATCAGCGTCTTTTTTCTTCCCAGCAATTTTGTTTGCATCTACTTAAACTGCTTTAACCTCTCCTTAGGTGATATTTTTTACTTCATCAATACGTTAATCATACTCAGGTCTAATTATAAAGGACTAAAAATTGGGGCCAAATAAGAAGCATCGGATGGTTTGCTCAGAAATATCTATCTGCGTACTTCAAACCTATATTATAGTTAATACAAGATGACTCTTGAAACTTTAACCTTCCAAAGTATGGTTCTTTAAAGTGGATGCACACATAACATAGAACTCTTGCACCATAGTCGGGCTATATTTGCCTGAGTTGTTCCCATCCAACCGAGCTAATATTGGTTGAATAAATCCTTGATTTCTAGAACCTCACTCAACCTGGTAGCCTAAATCTATGGTTCTTTATAGATGCTCCTTTTTCACATTCCCTTTGTCATTCAGAGCTAAGTCCCTATGATAAATAGCTCTTATACCTAAATCATCCACTAAACATCATCTCTATGTCAGGCTAATTTACCTTTAGCTCTATATGTCTCCTCCTTTTTTCGGAGGGTGTTTGGGCCATAAAACTCTCATCATGAGTTTTACTTGTGGATCCTAATTCATGGGACCCAGACTCTTTACTGCTAGATAACCCAGATGATCCCTCTCCCTTTTTAGACTTGGGATGGGGTAGCCTGTGCTTGTGCTGCATCATGAGCCTCATCCTACTCTCTAGACCTTAGCCTTATATTTCAAACTTGTTCATGGTCATTACTTATAATTATTTACTTCATCTTACATTTACATTGATGGTATTGATAATGATATTGAGATCATGATGTTCATGATGTTAAGATGATATTAATGATGATGAGTTGATGATATTGATGATGATAATATGATTATGATGTTCATGATACTGAGAATGATATTGATGATGACGATAAGATGATATTGATGATGATGATGTTGAGATGAGAAAGAGATGATATGTACATCTTGCATACATACATTTATCATATGCATTTGAATGTACATTTATATTTATATATTGTTGATGGTTTCATGAGTGGACTGAGTTATGTTGATGATGTATCATGATTTCTTGTGTGGACCGGTTAATTGATGAGATATTATGGTTCCTTGAGAAGACTGGTTATGTTGATTGTTGTGATTGTACATTGCAGCGAAATGTGAATACAAGGTATGTTCTGGATTGTGTATAAATCTTATTCCCATGTGTATAAAGTTATATACACGATGTATATTGTAGTGAGTACTACACTAAGGGCAAGTTTATGGTTCATCTTGTGTTGCATGTGAATTCTTTTCGAGAGTGAGTGAAATTTTACTCATGCACCCATTTAATAATTACTTTATGTTAAATATTGGGCGATTCTCTTGTGGTGAGGGTGCATGTTTAGCGAAGTGTGGTGATCTATTGGTGACGTGTCATGCATGAATTTGCAACTAGTAAAGTTTTTTTGTGATGATAGGTTGTTTCAATTTCCTATTCACTCTTTGGTGATACTAGCATGTTAGTGCATAATTTGATGAATGTGGTTGTGTAGCTATGCAGGAATACCTAGCGTGTGTCGGTTGTCTTGAGTCGCCCGGGTTTGAGTGTGGTTATTGTTCGAGGACAAACAAAGGTTCAAGTGTGGGGTGATGATCTAAGGCATATTTATATGCCTTATTGTCGACTTTAACCCATGTTTACCTTAGTTTTGAGAGCAATACATATGTATTTTGTATGGTTTTGATGGAATATGTGATATTGTGCTAACAAATGTGATTAGACTCTTGTAGGTGGAATTTGCGACTATTTGGAGCATTTTTGGAGTGGAAAGCGCGACTTGGAGGAGCTACGAGCGAAGGATATTGAAGATAAGAGGCAATACAAAGATTTGAACTTGAAGAATCCAACCAAATCCGTGAAGAAAAGTCGACGAATTGGCGTGCCAGGCCGCTTTTGGCAAAAATTCCACCCAAGTAGGCAGCAGGGGGGTGCGCCCAGGGGCGTGCCAACCAATTATCCAAGTAGTTAAAATAGGACTCACTCGAGACATGATCATACCAGAAGAAATAGGAGCACAACCAGAGATACCTGAAGTAGAGATACCAACTTTTTATGCTAACAAAAGACTTATTGGACTACAAGTAATTATTCAAGAGCTAGCAAATAACTACACAAACGGACATGCTATATGGACATATAATGGGGGTGTCCCTTTGATCTTATCTTCTTTGGTCATTATCTAAACGCGGAATTATAATAAATATCTCTTTGTCTAATTAGCCTTAGTATTTGGTTAATATCTTGTACTATTAAATCTAAATAGGCTTCTTCTTGGGTTTGTATATATTTATCTAGGTTATATTGTATTAAAGTTTCTCTTTCTCTTAGTTCATTTATAGTTCGTTGCCAATTTTCTAAATGTTCTTGGTTCATTTTTAATAATAATCTAGGTGTCCTTCTGAATCTATGTCAATATATATATCATTATCTCTATAGTCATCGTCACTATCATCGTGTAATATATTTTCTAACCATGATTCTTTCATTAAATCTATAATTTCATGGGTAAGTAATAAGTTATATATCTTTTGTATAATATCCTTATCTAATTTTTTTAGCATATACAAAACTAATGTTTTATAATCTCTATCTTCATTTATTAGATATTTGGGTGTTGAGATTTTATATCTTTCTATATTTTCAGTATGATGCTGCCAACACTTGATCGTCTAGAAAAATATCATCAATTTCGATCTCATCCCTTAGTTTTAGCATGGCCTCTTTCTCAAGGTATGATAAATGGTCTGCCACTTGATTCTCAATCCCTTTGTGATCCTTGACCTCAAAGTTGAATTCCTACAATAAAAGTACCCATCTAATCAATCTTGACTTTGCATATTTCTTTACCATGAGGTATCTAAGAGCTGCACGGTCAGTGTAATTACCTTTGTGCCAAGAAAATAAGACCAAAATTTCTTGAAATTAAACACAACAGCAAACAACTCTTGTTCAGTCACAGTGTAATTCTTTTGAGCCGGATTAAGTGCTTTGCTAGCTTAGTTGATGGGATGTGAGATCTTCTCTACCCTTTGGCCTAGAACTGCACCTAGATCCATGCCACTAATATTGCATATAACCTTAAATGGCAAAGTCTAATTAGGAGATACAATAATGGGGGCTAAAATTAACTTCTCTTTCAAGCACTGGAAGGCTTTCAAAACTGTATCATCAAACACAAATTTTACCTTCTTCTCCAATAGATTACATAAGGGATTAGCAATCTTAGAAAAATCCTTGATGAATCTTCTGTAAAAATCTACATGCCCCAAAAAGCTACGAGCCCTTCACAAAAATTGGTGGAGGTAACTTTTCAATCACCCCAATCTTTGCCTTGTTGACTTCAATCCCTTTCTTTGAAATCTGGTGACCAAGCACTATTTATTCTTTCACCATGAAGTGGCATTTCTCCCAACTCAATACCAAGTTACACTCTTCACATCTCTTCAGAAAATTGTCTAGATGTGTTAAGCAATTATCAAATGAGTCACCCACAACTGAGAAGTCATCCATGAAAACCTCAATAGTATCCTCTACTATGTCCAAAAAAATGGACATCATACAACGCTGAAAAGTTAAGGGAGCATTATATAGACCAATAGTAATCCTCTTGAATGCAAACATCCCATATGGACAAGTGAAAGTGGTATTCTCTCAATCCTCGGGAGTAATAAAAATCTGATTGTACCCAAAATAACCATCAAGAAAATAATACCATCCTCTACCAGAAAAATGATCTAATATCTGATCCATGAATGACATAGGAAAATGATCCTTTTCAGTCCATGAATTCAACTTCCTATAGTCTATGCAAACTCTCTATCCGGTGACTGGCCTAATAGGAATTAACTCATTTTTCTTATTTGGAACCACTGTTATTCCACCTTTCTTTGGTACATATTGGACCGGGCTCACCCTTTTACTGTCAATAATAGGATAAATGACACTCGTGTCTAACCACTTAATGATCTCTTTCTTCATAACCTCTTGCATGGGTGGGTTCAACCTACGTTGGTGCTCAATGCTGAGTATACAATTCAGTTTGAGTTAGATTTTTTGTGTACAAATTCCAGGTGGGATTCCAAAAATGTTAGCAATGGACCATCCAATGGCCTGTTTGAACCTATGCAAGATGGTAACTAAGGCCTCAATTTGCCATTCTAATAAATCAGCTACAATGATAACTGGCAAAGTGTTGTTGGCCCCCAAAAATGCATACTGAAGATGAGACGGTAGAGCTTTTAGCTCCAATATTGGAGGGTCCTCAATAGAAGGTTTACCTAGTGGGGTCGCTCTTTTTTTCAAATCAAGATCCAGCTTCTTTGGTGTGAAATTGTATGAACCCCTACCAACAAATGCATTCACTATCTCATCATTCTCATCAATACCATCACTGTCAAAATTTATGATAACCGCCATGAGTGCTTCAACCCCAAGTCTCTCCTTAATAGGAGCTACCAATTCATCTTCATCGACTGTATCTATCATAGATATCACATGCATATCCTTTAGCTGCTTCATAGACTTCCATACATTAAAAGTGACTTGCTTATTATTCAACCTAAACTTCATCTGCCCAGTTTCCATATCAACCAAAGCACGCCCAATAGCAAGGAAGGATCTTCCTAAGATAATGGGAACCTCAAAGTAAACCTCACATTCAAGAATGACGAAATCAACTGGAAAGATAAAGGATGCAACTCTCACCAAAACATCACATAAGATACCCACCGACTTCTTCATAGTGCAGTCTGCCATGAGTAGTCTCATTGAAGTTGGCTTGGGTGACCCCAACCCCAACTATTTGTAAATTTCTAGCGACATCAAGTTAATGCTAGCACCCAAATCACATAATACCTTCGTGAAATTGAAACACCCTATAGTGCATGGGATCATGAATGCGCCTGGGTCCTCTTTTTTCTCAACCAATGATCTAGAATCTATGGCACTACAATGGTACACATTATCCACAGGCTCAAAGCTCACAGTCCACTTCTTTGTCACTAAGTCCTTCATAAATTTTGCATAGCCTGACATTTTTTCTAAAGCCTCCATAAGAGGGATGTTCACCACCAACTCCTTTAACATTCAGATAAACTTTTAGTATTATCCCTCTTTAGCTTTCTTTTTCAACCTTTATGGAAAATGCGGAGAAGGTCATGAAATGGGCTTCAATAATTGTGTGACCTCCTTTCCCTTCCCTTTGTCAGACTTAATAATTACGAGCTCGTATTTCTTGCCATCAACCATAAGCATAGATGGATCAGTAGTAGTATTCCCACTTCTAGTAGTAATGGCTAGGCAATGTCCATCATTCTTTGGGTTTTGGATGGTGTTGCTCGGAAGTATATCCGAATGACGTTGATTTAATGCGGAGAACATCTGCCCAAATTATTGCTCAAGCTATTTGATGGAGGTCTCATAAGACTCAACTTTTTGGTCCATCCATGAAATGTCTGCCCTAATCTTCTTAAGGCAATTTTCTTGGCTCTCCAACCCCTTAACAAGTTTCGCAAGTAAGGCTTCTATCCTTGAATTGCCAAAATCAGCATCACGATTCCCTGGTAGAACGTAAAGGCCACTCTTGTCCTTGTAATTATCTTTCCACTTCCAATTACCATCATGATATCTATCTGTGTCTGTATCCAGAACTATTGTAGTTGTCACCATAGTAGTTTCGACCTTGGTTCCCTTGCCTAGAGTTCCAATTATCCTGGTTAGACCCATGGCCTTTGGCTTGAAAACCCACTATCTCTCTATCAAGATATTTAGCCTCTTCCTCAGAATCTGAATCTTTATATCTAGGTGTCTTGCCTTGTGCACCTACTACATTCACCTTTTCTACCCCAGCGGCCATATATTTCTTATCGAGCAATCCAATCTCAGTCCTTAGCTGTGCAACCTCTTGAGCCACTATCTTATTAGTGCTCTTTGCTCCACTGATTCTTTAATAGCATAAGTGCCTGTGGATCTGTCTGCCTCTCGAGTGTGCCAACCTCGATTGGTTTTTGTGATCTGATCAAGAATTTTAGAGGCCTGATCCCATTACAGATTTATAAATGCCCCACTTGTGATAGTGTCTTCTACAACCTTCTTGTTAGAATTTAAAGCTCTATAGAAGATTTCTAACAAGTTTCTCCCATTCATCCTATAGTTTGGAACACTCCGTAGCTTCTTCTTGGACCTTAACCAAGTCTCGTACAGTGCCTCTGAATGCAACTGTCTGAAGTTGTATATCTCATATTTTAATTGTAGTATTCTGGATAGTGAAAAGAATCTGTCCAAAAATTGGGTCCTCAACTCATTCCAGTTAGTAAGAGATCCACATGGTAATTCAGCCAACCACAGAGTAGCTTCTCCCATTAGAGAGAATAGAAATAACCTCATTCGAATAGCCTCCTAACTCACTCTAGGTAGATTATATAAAGTGCAGATCGCTACGAAGTTCATAATATGCATGTTAGCGTTATCCATAGGAAGACCAGCAAACACCCCCTTTAAATTCAACAACTAAATAATGGCACTCGTAATATCAAACTTAGTCCCTTGAGGAAATTCTGGTGGAATGATAGCACCTGTCTCAATCGGCTCCAAATAATCCAAATCCTCCTATGGATCTTTTTAAATAGGAAGATATTGTTGGAGTCACTGCTGCACCCTGGGACTTCTCTGCCTCTCTCGATTGTCAAGTGCAGCAAGATGATTTACTTTATCCTGCCTTACTCTTTCATCCCTAACTGCCTGCCTGGCAGCCTCTTGTCTTGCATTCTCTGCAGCCACTAGTCTAGCAGTGGTTTGTTCCGCAGTCTCATGGCCAAACGAATGAAGGGATGGCTGGTCATGAAGTTCACCACCACCATGAACACCTTCCAACAAAGTTGCTGGATTATGAACTCCGTCGTTAACCATTCTTTGATTGTTTCTCAGAGTTCTTTCGATTTATGTATCAAGTGGAATTAGGGGATTTCCTTGAGTCTGAGTACTGGACATACACCGGCGTGTGCCCTAGAAACAACAGAAAAATAAAATAATGAAAGAAACCAACAACTCGACAAACACAATGAATCAATTTTGTAACCGTAATCCCCGACAACGGCACCAAAATTTGATGTCGCCTAAATTACACCACCAAAAATGTATAAAGCAGTCGCTGAATCAAATATAGAACCCAACAAGGTTGGGGTCGATTCCACAGGGAATAGGTCAAAATTCTATCAAGTGTTTGTCTTAGTAACTGGAAAATAAGTAAAAGATAGGGGTTTTGTTAAACAAAAGAACAATAGTAACAGTTGTTGGTTGTTGGATTTGCAATCGATATAAGAAAAGCTTTAGGATTGTGATCCCCATGATTTTATAAGTACACAGGTTGCTCATGCTAGCAAACTATCCCATTGCATTGCATGCAAAATCGAACAAGATAGGTTCATCTAAACGTCCCTCGACCTTAGTTAGATGAATTTCACTCTTCTCCGCTCAGTCTCCAAGTGTCGTATTTCTAACCCTTATTCTTGATCCCATATTAACTCTCCCTATTACGACTTGAGTTATTAGATGAAGGTTTATAGCTTCAAATCTCTGTTGTTATTTCCTTTTCCCAAACTCTACTTCTCTCTTAAGAAAGTCTAGAATACAGACAAGTTCCTAACATTTGCAACTTCTAGAAAGTCTATCATAACAAAGAAAATACCAATATATGCAAGCATACTAGTCTAGAATTGCTTCGCACTTAACACATTTCATTAATTACTCATGGTTTCC
Organism: Capsicum rhomboideum; assembly: GCA_031232105.1. Classification (NCBI taxonomy): domain Eukaryota; kingdom Viridiplantae; phylum Streptophyta; class Magnoliopsida; order Solanales; family Solanaceae; genus Capsicum; species Capsicum rhomboideum. The sequence goes on along the minus strand of CP124719.1, from coordinate 109,195,471 downwards.
ACAACCCTAGTTGAGGTGTTTAGATACTTATAATTGCAAGAACACAAGAAGAATTCATATATGAAAACATGATTATGAACTTACAATAAGAATGAAATCCCAAAATCTCAACTTGAATTATAACCTTAGAAACGATGTTCGTAAAATTCTAAGAATATGCCTTAGAATCTCACAATATAATGTTGTAAAATATGAATGAGTGTCAACTCGTAAAAAAATACCTATAGGAGTATTTATAGACAAAATAAAACCTATTCTATTACAAACAGAGCATGGGCGCTTTCATTAGGCAGACACTTGCGTGGAGCTGCATCCATTCTCCCCTTATCTTCATGAGAAACTAAGGGCCTGAGGTAGCTAACCACTTTGGTTTGCCTAGACAAAAAATTGACGTCCTCAGATATTGACAATGGAATCAATCTAAGCAACAAATGCTCTTCGGCCGATGTAGGGAATCAATGTGATAATGCATAAAGGTCGGTTGCATCATGACTCGAGGAGGTAGGAGACCTCTGATTAGCTGGGACCCCTGATCTTGGGCTAAGACCCCTACTCTATGCTTAATGGGGAAGGTCCATTAAATAGTCAAGAACTGGCTCAGGACCTACGGTAAGAGAGCTCTCAACACGAGCTGTTGAACTCTCGGCATGGGCCGTCTCCCTCAACTTCTTCCTAAGGGATTCAAGTTATGTCTGGTCAGAATCATTGTCGAAGACCACAACCTATGGTGCTGGTCATTTTCCCTTGGAGGATCAATGGGGACTATGCCAGCCCTAAACCCAACCTTGCTACATTGGGTGGCAACCTGAGTTCCCGAGCTAGGCTCCAAGGGCCAAGATGTAGAAGATACATGAAGCTCAACAAAAATAAGGAAGGATGAATGTAGTGACCGAGAATATGTAAGGCATGGCACTCACCGCAGGACCTATATATAAAGAAATATTAAAGATGAAGCAATGAATCACTATCACTATAGGTGGAAACACAGGAATTTTCAATACTTACCGAGATGACGGACCTGATCTTGCATATGAGGAGAGAGGTCAACCTAAGTTCTGGTCCTTCCTGATAATAGAATCCTGGAAACCCACTCCTTAAATATGTTAGAGAGGGACAAAAGGACACTTACCGATGAATGCCATTGGGGAGCTGTAAAAAAATAAATAATATTTAATGTAAGTCATACAGAAGGAGAAGACCAAATAAGAAGATTATGAGGACTTATAATGAGTGTTCCAGAGAGAAGGGAGAGTTTCCTTGACAAGATCTGTAGTGATGATGGCCACATAACAAGAGGAACAAATTAAGGCTGAGCGAGTCATCCAGTATCGAGCATGACCTATAGTGTTCTAGTTGGACTGTGTGCCACAGACTATCCAGGGAGAGAAGAGGAGGAGAAGGTGTGTTAGAGTAAATTCCACGCCCATCAAATTTGCCAAGATTCTAAGGCAAGCAATGACTTTTCACAGCCCGGGGATATGTTTCCCCAGACTCAGTCAAAAGATACGGTAGAATTAGAGAATTACTTCATCAATAGGATCATCCAGGCCCAGGAAAAATGGGAAAGTGTACATGAAAGTGAAGCCAGGTATCTGAGTAGTGATCCTATCGATAATATGGGGAACTTTTAAGCAAAAATTTAGAGGTCAACTACAAGCCGCCCAAAAAAGTCAATATTTGCTCTGGATTCTTGGGAAATCACCTCCCTGACAGGTGGGGATCTTCGTTCACCACTTATTGGGGTGTTGAAGTCATCTACAAAATAAAAAATAACCAGTATAATACGCTTCACGGTGGAACCATAGGTAACACCATCACTCTCATGGTCATAGGACGACCCATCTAAGCCTAACAAAAAGAGAATAGGGTCTAGAGGAGTGAGACATACAGTGTTGCTAGGAAAGAAATAGTGTTTTATCTAAAAGAGCTATCTGTAGAAGCAGGGCTATGAGAATATGAAGGAAAAAGTAAAAAGAGGCCTTTAATGAAGGAGATAAATATACAAGTATGGTAAAAGATGTGAAGTGATGCTTAGAAATGAAGCGTCAAGTGACTCCTGAGGAGGAACATCACTTCTCCCCTCTACAGACATGTAGCAAGGAAGGAGTAGGATTTGATGGGTGACATCATGATAGAACAAAATGATGCAACAATTTGATAAGGATGTTTGAGAAAAGATAATTGGAAAGGGTTTCATTGTGTTTTCCTCCTTCCACCTATAATAGAATTGTGTGGCTAAAAGACAGAGGGACTATCTGTATGAGGTAAAATAGTTTTAGCAAGTTTGGTCTGGCTCAGGTCTGGTAAAACTAGAACTAGCCCATGATGCATTATTTCAGAACAAAATTGAGATGGGAGAACATCCTCTCGGGCAAGAAAGAAATAAAATGAGACTACCGGTGATGGTGACCATGCATGATAGGACAGACAGAAGAATAGTGTGTCAGGGCTCTCAGGTATGCAAATAATCCTTGACGGGACTGCATCAGACACACGATATTAGTGTGGCGTCCTTTAATAAGTCATAAACAAATGGCGTTTGTTCGTTGGTTGCTGAACTATACGGTTCAAATAACACTCTTCTATTGGTTGAAAACAATCTTTGTACCCTATAAATAGGCACTCCTCCCTATTGTAACGACATTGGATTTTACTCATCTCCATCCACAAATAATAAAATTCCTTTTAACTTTGCTCTTAAATGTTTACTATTGTCTTTACTGTTTTTGCTTATTGTTCTCGTTGCTTTAGTTTATACTGATCCCTATCAAGATTGGCTCATGACTAAGGAACTACAGTCCATGCTTCCATTCCAGATTTATTTTCAATCTTTACTCTATTTATAGATTGTTCTATTTACGTTATCTATTCGTTATTTTGTAAACTTCCACTACTAATTCAAAGCTAAGTCGTAACGCTTATTCTTGACCCACCTACAAATCTAACTGTCTCAAATTGATGATAAATAATATATATATATATATATATATATATATATATGGTAATGCCATGCTGATTGAAAGTGAGTTCCATGAGAAGTAGGAACACGATAAAGTTGTATAATAGAAATAGGAGTAATGTCACGACCCAAACAGTCATTATTGGCACCCGCCCTAACCAATGGCAGAAAAGCCATACTACGCTCACCTTTACTCACTTAAGTATTATTCTCATGTTCATAATTACAATAACTCAAGCTTTTAAACAAGTACTAAAATGGTTTCATTCAATAACTAGCAATCATCCAATGACATTATCATTCATAAAATGAATAGAGTGTGGAAACCTCTATTTATTAGAATCCCGAGGACCTAAAGTCACCGTACAAGAACATCTACGAATAAGTTGAGTCTGAAACAACTAAAAATATTCAAAACATAAGAAATAAGGAATCGTTTTAGTCCCAAAACAAAGGACATCAACATCAATAAAAAGATCCGAAGGTTTTTCAATCATTGTGCTCACCCTCAAATTCAAGTTTGAACCACTAACTAGCGACTAGGTCGCATGTCAACCACTGAAAGATGTTTTGCACTCAACAAAAGAAGAGTACAGGTAGCATTATTACATCAGCAAGTACAGGCAAGCATCATAGATTGACTAACTCAATAATGTACAAGTAAGAAAGTCAAACAAGTATAAAAGAAATCATAAGAGAACTCATAACCAGTGATATCAAACAACTGAACACACCATGCATCATCATGTAAATACAACTCACAAGTTTACTTTCACAGGCTTTCATACTTGGTCATTTTTATCAAAAACTCATCATCCTATATAATCATCATAAATACACTCAATGTATATGAATGAGTGCATGTGTGCAAGATGTGCGCATCATATCTTACTTTTCTCAACCTCATCAACAACATCATATTGTACCGGCGTGGTACCCGACCCACCATCACAACACATCATATCCGTATCAGCGTGGTACCCGATCTTTTATCCCAGCATATCATTACAATGCAAATGAAATGGAATGCAGTCATTAAATCACAAGTCTTGCTAGAAGGAAATCATAGATGTTTAGTTTACAAACAAGCATAAAGCTAAGAAAGTCTAAGTGCTACAATAAAATTATGGCCTACCTCAATTCCTTTGGTCAAAGTCACTTTTAAGTCATACTTTTTCCCTTTCGATCTTGTTCTTGATCTATAACAATAAGAACATATATTCATTTCAATAATTCATCCCTTTTAAACTATTAGGGATCAAAAATTACCAATTTTTGCCATAAACTTACCATATTTCATCATCTTAGAGTTTCTATTTCTTAAATTTCAAGGATTTTACATGAATTAGTCATAAGCAACCATAATCCTAGTCCCATTAGTGTTTTATAACACCCTAGTATCATTATATACTGAAATTATACACATTTCCACCATTTTTCATCAATATCCATGAACTAGGGTTAAACTCCAATTTCCACCATTAATCTATTTCTAGTATTTTTCTAAGGTTAAACTAAGTAAATTCAAGTCTAGAATGTAATTACTTGACTCCAAATATGAAAAACTTCACAAACTCTCTAAAAATTACCTTCCCCAGAGCTTTATTGCATTTTTCGAAAAAGTGGAGAATGAAAACGTTTTCTGGTTTTTAAAACTGTAATTTTGTTGTGCATTGCTACTGCAGTGGATAAATTACTGCTGAAACGGTACTAGGTAGAAACTCAAGACCTCTCTTTAGTTTTTCTCATTTTACAACACATATCACGGATCATAACATCGCAAACCAACTCTTCCACGATAAATGCTATAATCAGAGTTCTATAACTCCATTTCAGGCGCCAAAAATTGCTACGCCCTCCTATACTCATTGGATATATATTATCACATCAAACCCTGCTATTATAAACCACATTATTATCAAATTTCATTCAACTATCACATCCTCAAAAATAAGCCAATCCTAGACTAGCCCTGAATTCTCAAAAATTAACCAAAGGGAGTCTAGATGCAAATTTTACCCCTATTCTAGCATAACAATGATTTGGGTCATTACAAGTAAGGAGTAGGAACACAATAAACTTGTATAATAGTAATAGGATTCCTAAAAAAATACAAAGAGAAACTGCTCTCTCATCTATAAAAAAGGGCATTGACAAGCGTGTATACGTAAGAACTAATAATATAATATTCAGCCTTCTTTCTAGACTACATTTGCTAAAGTTCTTCATGGTATCAATCCTTTGGTTTTAATTAATCCTAAAGCAAACTCCTTGACTTAATACTTCAGGAAGAGAATCTCTCTGAGATGCTTCAAAAATCCCCTTACTCAAACAAAAGACAAGCGGCTTATGACTTTATTGAGGGTACGCTTCAGTTTGTAAATGATCTACACTATGATTTTCAGTGGAATCTTATTGATGGGAGTCTTCAATTTTTTTTACAAGACTTGGCTCTTTGGGGTAAAGATTCCGGTATATACAAGGATTTTGTAAGTTATTTTTTGGATTGATTGCCTTTTTTTGTTTTGATCTCATTCGTATTCCAAGTTGGTTAGTAATCATTTATGGTGGGTAGATAGGCAGGAGGGGATCATATTTTATTGGCTAATATCTCACCAAAAGTTGAGGGGGGTGCCAAGATCCTAAGCAGCGGGATCTTCCCATCATGATCGACTAAAGAAAAAGTCGCAAAAGCCACATTGGTTCAAATCCAATTCATGATTTCAGTTCAGAAGGACTTCATTCAATCAAAGAAAAGAAGGAAGAATTATGAACAGATATCCAAAGCAGACAGGGTGAGAAGATGTGACAATCAGAAGGAACCCTTTCCCCTTTTAATATAATAATAAGGTAAGCTTCCAAGGCTCCTTTCTTCAGTTGGTGTGCAGGAGCGCACTTTTATTTTCCCCTTAACCTTAACAAGGGGATTTCATAAATAGGGATTTTTTGCCTACAGTCTTCTCTTCCTATCACTTGATTTTATTCTAAAAATCTGATCTCACCAGGCCGAGCAAAGGGGAAGAAAGAGATGGGTGGTACGGGAACAACAATGAGAGAGGGATCGTACTCCCCCCTCTCAATTAATCTATATCCTGCATAATGTCAAGATCATCATCATACGGCCTCTCTTTCTCACCCGCCTCCCTACATCAACTCATAACCATATGTCCTATAAAACTAAGTTTCCTTTTTCCCTCTTTTTTGAATATTACAAAATGTGGTTTTATTCTTTCAAGAAATGATTTTTACGTTCTTCATGATAACTTATCAAATGTTCACCATGATCATCATTAAACTTATATTTGATTTGTGTTCATCAAGAGATGTTTTTGCTCTAGTTATAAATTTATATGTTTGTGTAAGGATATATACATGAGATGTTGAGAACTTTTACTATTAGAGAAATATTAATTTTCATTAAAAAAACTAATTTTTAGTATTAGAATGACAAATACCTGAATAGAGTGGAACATATACAAAACTATAGAGTCAACCCCAATTAATACAGTATTGAGGTTCAGAGGATTTGGTAATATTACCTTGGGTTGTTGAAGTGTTGGTTGCTTCTGTGTCAAGAGTGAGCAACATGTGTTGAATTTGTCTTGTAGAAGCCCCAAGTCAAGAAGCATGAATCTTGATGATTATGCTGAAATAGTTACCTCAAGATGCAATGAAATGCCTGAGGGAGAAGACATGGTGTGTCCTACTCATGACTATGTTTTTGTATGCCATTGTTCTTTGCTATCTTTAGAAGATTTGAATGAAACATTTTTTATATGATCTTTTTTTGCTAAATAATGTAACTTCAGTGTCATGTCTATTTTTTTACTTATCAAAATATGCTATTGAGTTGCTAAAAGTGCTCCTTACAAGTAAAAGAAACTATTGAATTACTTTTTATTTACTAAAAATGTGATTGATGTTATGTATCATGTATAAGTTGGTCCATCTGTGATCTGTGAGACCCTACTAAAGAATGAGGTGGCTTTAAATAATAATGACATTGCACCTCTCAAAAAATATTATAGCATCACAGTCAAATGGAGTAGCTAAAGAATATTGACTTTAGCAATGAAAGTCATGGGGTTGTCGGCATAGGGCTAAGAAGAAAGATAGCAGGGCAAATAAGATTGCTCACCCTAAGAGTGCTTGTAGAAAGTAATGTTCTACGATCTCAACATAAGATAAATGACAATCGCTTTTGTTTTTTACTTCTCCTTTTGTGCTTATAAGGTTTACATGAGATTAAACTACTATCATTTAGGGATGAAAATCTCTCCAGCAAACTTTCCAAAGGACCGCAAAAAGCTTGCCATGAGAAAGGATAAAGTACTAACATAGCCTTTTTTTTGAAGTAACTTGTAGTCCTTATTTCCATATCTACAATTTTTGTCAAGTTTTCTTGTATTCATTCAAAGGATTAAACTAATTACTATATGAATAAAATAGATCCCTACAAAATTTACAGATATGAAATAAGGGTTATAATTTACTTTAAAAAATGCTATATTAGTACCTCATACTTTTTCATGGCAAGCTTCCTCCGACGCTTTGTCTTCACAAGTTTGTTGGAAAGATTTTCATCCCTAATGATAAAAGTTTAATCTCTTTTAAAACCTACATGCACAAAGAGAGTATTGGAAAAGAAAAGTGATTGACATTTCTCCTATCTTGAAATTGTAAAATATTACTTTCTAGAACCAACATTCCCAAGTGAGCATCCTTTTTGTGCTACTATTTTTCTTCTTAGCCCTACGCCGGCCACCGCATGACTCCCATTGCTAAAGTTAATATTCTTTAGATGCTCCATCTGATTATGATGCTGTAATATTTTTCAACTAGTGTCATGCCATTATTATTTAAGGTCACCCTATCCTCTAGCAGTGTCTCATAGATAACAGTAGAAGATGGACCAATTTTTATAAGATAAACAACATCAGTCACATTTTCATTAAAGAAAATTAATCCAATAGTTCTTTTATTTATAAGGAGCACTTTTTGAAATTCAATAAAATATTTGGATAATTAGTGAGTATTAAAAAATAAAAAACGTCTCATTCAACACCTCAAGAGAAAGAAAAGAACAATTGCATACAAAATTACAGTCATGAGTGGACATACTATTTATTCTTCCTTGGACATTTTGTTGCATGTTGAGGCAACTATTTCAGCATACTCATCAAGATTCATGCTTCTTGAATTGAGAGCTTCTACAAGACAAAATTCAACACATGTTGCTCACTCTTGACACAAAAGGAACTAATATTTTAGCGTTCCACCATAAAATTAAATAATCTTTTGCGTATTAGTTGGGTCAACTATATAATTCTGTATCTATTTCACTCTATTTAGGTTATTGTTCTTCCAATACTAAATAACTAATTTTTTAAAAAGGAATTAATATTTCTTTAATAATAGAAGTTTTCAACACATCAAGTATTCTTATACAAACATACAAATATGCAACCAGAGTAAAAACATTATTGAAGAACACTACTTAAGTATACGCTTAATAATGATCTTGAGGAACATTTTCTAAGTTATTCTAATGGACATTAAAATCATTTCTTCAAATAATTAAAGTACATTCTATGTAACCGTCAAAAAGAAGGGGAAAAAAAAAATTGCTACTAAAAGGAAAAAATTATTGAATTACCTGATGATCCTGAGAAACATCTGGAATATCTATGTAACTAGCGCATCATATTTAAGGTCCAACAACATCACACAAGTCTTGATATCTGCTATAGTTTCAAGAACATTCACAACCTTATGATAATAGTGACATGAATGAGAACACTCTTCAAATGTTCTTATAGTAAGTTAGAGAATTTCTTGAGATTTTTCTATACAATCGTGTGAAAACAAAAGGTAATGGATATAATGTTTGAGCAAGTGACATTAGTTAATCTAGTTCATCTCTCTCTCTCTCTCTCTCTCTCTCTCTCGTGTGTGTGTATATGTGTGTATATTAGGAAAATGGATCCGCTTGATCATGAGAATTTTTCTTTTTTCTTTAAATTTCTTTTTCACTTTATTTGAACATCAATGGTTGATCATGAAATTGTATTTGAAATTCAGAAAACACCCAAAATCCTATTTTCACTTCTTCACTTTCACTCTATTTTTCTTTTTTCTAATTTATCCTAAATTTTATATTTTTTAAAAAATATCCCCATTTAAGTGAAAAATTGCAAAAAATTATTCTTCTGTATATACACCTCAACACATTTTTCTTCTATTCTTGTGATATGATCTACTACTCAATCATAAGTTAAAGGCCTATAAGGAAGAGAAAAGTTTTCATTTCTTCCAACATTGCCAATCCCCCGCCCCTCTCTTTTTTTCTTTTAATTTTTGTTACTCAATAGTTGAATTTGCACAGAGAAGTCCTACATAATTTCACTTATGTGAGTTTCACAAGGCATAATTGAGAAAATTTTATAAAAAGAAAAAGATCATCATTAGATTGATGACAACCATAAAAATAATCAGATTATGATAAGTATTCTAAACACTAAACTCTGATTATCTTTTTAAATCCATTAGTTTCTTTAACTTGAGAAGTGCAACTAAAGAGTCCTATTTACAAGTTATCTCATAGACCAAACACAAATAATACTAATTTCTCATGCTGAGAAATCCATATTCTTACAAGATGCAGATGGAATGATTTTCAAGCCCTAATTCGAGCATCATACCGACAATCCCTTTCATTTACTACTACAATTCACTAATTCTCCCACCCATAGTATACTTTATATGACAAGTCTCCACCTAAATAAAATCTGGAGAAAGATAAGCAAAAACCTACCTTAAAGCAAAACTGTAAGCCACCAATGGTCACACACTAATCTTCCCCTTCTGTATAGCTTTAAAATACTTCAATCTTTCAAGAGTAAGTCCTATACAGGAATACAAGTCCATAAATCATTTGAAAGTGAAATTACCCAGAACATAAGGAGTTCAAGTATGAAATTTTCATCGAAAATGAAGTTAATATCTACCTTGAATTCATCAATTTATTATTCTTTAACTTTATCCAAGAACTCCCAAATTTTCAAGTTGAAAAAATAAGATTTAAAGATGAAATCATGTTATAATCATTGGAGAATGTATAAAAGTAGTATAAGAATTATTCCTAAGGAAGAAATCTTAAAATTACCTTTTGAATCTCCCAAAAATAAGTTTTCAAGCTTCATAAATTAAGTTATGGAATTTTGACTCAAAAATAAAAATTTTAAAACCCTCCACATACTTCCTTCTTTACAAACATGGTGCACCTGTCGCGAACTAGACCGACTTGGTCCACAACCCATCGCAAATGCAAAGAAACCATTATGAACATGATGGGTATTCTTCCTAACCCAGACATAGTTTCCCCTTGGAGAACACGATCTCCTCCATGTATTCACTATGAATAACCTCTACCCTCTTTCACAAACATGGCCGGACCTCGCGAATGCAAAGGAGTAAAATCAATTGCACCAGCAACAAAGAAAACTTAAAATTTCACTGTTGATACCCTTAAGATTCATTCAGAACCACATTTATATAAACTAACAATGCTACTAGACTAAAATTAATATTTCAAACTCAATAAAATCATCAAATTATTGAACGAAGGTCGTTATCGATGGATGTTGACTGAAGTCAACACTAGTTCATAAATATAAAACTTTTCAAATAACTACTCAAAATCTATTTGAATATCTTGAGACCAAAACAAAGGTTCTAATAACCTAAAAATGAGATTCTCAAGCTAAAGAGACTGACAAAATTCATATACGACCTCAAAATTATCAAATATTGACTGAAGTTAATCATGCTAACTTTAAAATCTTTAAAAATAAAAAACTCACATATTACTCAATCAACCACCTAGAAAATTGTGTTACCCACTCTAGCAGATCATAAATACCATAATACAACTAGAAAGAGTGGTAAATGGCCAAAATACACCAAAAGTCTAAAATTAATATAAGAATTGTTACTGTTATGCATATCATGCATATCAGAGAGTTCATGACTTGGAGTTTATAATTAGTTAGCATATTTTATTGAAATTATCACCCATAAAAGGTATGATGAGGTTTGGCAAAAAGGACAAGCTTAGCATGGGATTGTCATCTTTGATGATTCCATCATCTATGATTGGTTGTGAATATTTTTGGATGAATTTTCTACATCTAAACTAAATTCTTTCTGACTAAAAAATCTCTTTCTAGTTGCTTTAAAACAATTAGAAGATTCTATAGAAGAAATATAAGGTTCTGCTTTTATTTGTCCTTTTGAGTTACTTTAGTGCATTAGGGAGGTGACCTAGAATTGGCCTTTCCTCAGGGTCTTTCAACTATGAATCTAGTTTTTTTTGTCTTGATTTTGATGAAGTATCATTCCAATGGTTCTAATTTGTTTCAACAGATTTGAATCAAAATTTAACATTTGAGGAGGAGCCCATGTCCATTTTGGATAAACAGATATAGAAGTTGAGATCGAAGAAAATAGCTTTAGTGAAAGGTTAATGAAAGCATTGACTAGTTGATGAGGTCAGTTTGGGAGATGGAGTTAGACATGTAGAGTAAATATTTCCAACTTTTTGATAGTTCACGTACCTTTATTATCCTTGAGGACGAATCTATGTTTTAATGGCGGATGATATAAGCACTCATGGTGATTTTTCATTTTTTTACATATTTTGACCAAATTATACAAAATAAATAACTAAGAGAAATGGACCAAACTAAAAAATAAATAATGGATAGATATACACTCAAATAAAGCTCAATTAGAAAATTCGAAAAGTTCTGGATAATTCTCTTCTTCGCTGCCTCATCGTCTTTATCATATTTGTTGGAGGCTTCCATTACTCATAAAATCAAGGATCTGAGGGGATATCTGGGTAGAGGGACTTCACATAGCTCATGGAGTTATTGAAAAAGATCTCACCAAAAGGAGAAGTGGTAGATTAAATAGTCATACTTAATTTTTTTTAATCATCAGTATATTTATGAGTAATTCTGAACCTCTTTTCCACTTTCTCCACCTATTGTATTTGTTATGTTAATGTACTAGTCTGCTATCTAATTGTCTATATTCATTTTAGCTTCAAAACTGATATGGACCAGATTTTGAGGGATTCTTGAAGACTAGCATGGGCTTAACTCTAGTTTTAGCATTGGAGCCTAGGTCATTCTTTTCCAAAACTAGAAGCAAGTGACTTCCAAAGGTAGGAGTTTACACAAAAAATCATACAAAAAAATTACTCACAAACATCTTATCTATAGCTGTTATTCCGATGGATTGAGACTCAAAATATACTGATATCACCATCTGAAATAAAAACAGATATATGAGATGTCAAGTATGGCTCTATTTTTTTGTCTCAAAATGATCATTTCTTATATGATTGAAACAAATTTGGACTTTCTGTACTTTGCATAGTCACATATCATACCAAATTAATCAGTGCCAAAATTGTTAGGATAGACTATTAACTCTGTGGTTTAAGCTACAATATTATGTTTTCATTCTATGTAAAGACTGTTTATTTTATTCACTCTATTTAATAAAGTTTTATTTTAATAGATCATTGTGATAACATGTGTATCCTTTACTTACATAGTGGACGATTTAGTGTATGTAGTTATTTAGTTCATACATGGAAGATTAAAGTTATCTGTCCTTATAAGTAATAAATTAATGTTCACAATCAAAGATGAAGTTGAAAAAATATCTTTATGATTGTAGCACAAGATTATATATAATTTGATCTGGATTATGGGAATGGTCCCATTTCAACTTCTTGTGCTAATATCTTTTTTTGTGTGTATTGAAAGAACTAAGTAGAGATGTTTGTTTATGTTTTGAATATTTATAAAACAACTTCTCTAGATCATTAAATATTCTTATACTCTTAATCTTGATATAATTATTATGATCAGTGTAATTTATTTATTATCTTGATCTGTCCAAAGATGAGACTCTATCATGGGTTAATACATTCCTGATAGATTGGATGATAACAAATTACATTAGTAAAATAATAATTAGTTGATAGAATCCATATCTTGACCTTGAGACTAATGATGCCCCTTTATGATTGATTATAACTTTTTAATGTGAAAACCCTGCAGGTGAATTTTATATCTATCACATGAAATAAGTTAAGAATAATAATAAAGGATTAAATTAAACAACGAATTAAATTGTCAGATATATAATTTAATTGATTGGTATTGATAATTCTAAAATGAGGAGCTAAATAAGATTTGATGATAGATTTTAAAATTAAATCAAGGAGTACAATTACAGATTTTTAGTGAAATAATCTATAATTTATTTTAATAGAATTAATTCATCCATTTATAAATTAATATCACAATTGGAAGCCTCAATTAATAAATTTGTGATTCCTATTATGCCTAATTAATTAATTAATTTGAAAAAAGACAAGGAGTATTCTAGAAGCTGTAAAATTGACTAATTTTTATTGGGCTTCTAGAATGAATTCTGGTGCACGTTTTAAAGAGATAAGTATAAAAAATTATTTTTAAAAAGAAAAATTAAAACGTGCAAAATTTGGTTGAGAGAGTAGCTCCTTCACGTTTGCCACTATCAGTTGAAATTATCTGGTTATAAGGGACCAGTCTTTCAACCGATGAAATCATCATTTTCACAATATAAAAATAGTCTTGTCCACTCAAGAGTTCATTGAAGGATTAATCAGGAATTAGTAAAAGAACACCCTAAAAAAATTATATATTTTAGATACAAAATTAGAGAAAAACACAATCAATGTAAGCAAATTCAGTGAGATTGTCAGGATAGCATGTGGCCAAGTTTCATACTTTCAACTTTACAAAGAGATTGTCATTTGCAACTTATACTTTATATAAAAGTAAAAACTCACAACATTCGGAGCTAGTTTGGTACGAGGTAGACGGGATAACTAATTTTGAAATTAATTTTAGAGTGAATTTATTTCATATTTGTTTGGAATAAAATTGCGGAATAACTTATTTATGCATATATGCTGTAAGGACCTAATTTGTGAAAAAACTTACTTTCTTTCATGTTTTAACCATTTTACCCTTCCCCATAGTTGCTACATGTTGGTTTGGGGTGTGGGGACAGTTGACATGGTTTTCGATGTGATCGGGAGTGATTTGGGTGAGTTTGAGGTTTTTAGAGGCTTTAAGAGCCATAAGGTGACTTCGGTCAATATTTGATGTTTTGAGTCTCGGATGACTATTTGGACAGTTTCATTAGATCCGTAATGTCAAAGTTGGATTAGTAGAAAAGTTGGTTCGGGTTCGGAACCTTTATTTTATATTTTGACCCTTCATTTGAAAATTTTCCTAAAAGGGATCCCGGGGGTTAATTTATGGAAAATTATACTTTTTTGAAAATCCAATGTCACCATTGAGTCCGGAATGTCAAAAATAGCCTGGTAAAATATATGGTTTATTTCTATCGGATCCCAAAGTAATCCCGAGGGTCCGTTCGGATATTTCAAATTGCATTTCAACTAGTTTGCTGAAGTCTGGTGCAACCCAAAATCCTTCTTTGTGAATGTGGGATCCTAGCCCCGAACACGGAGAAGTAATTGGTCCTTCATCATGATTATGAGGTGGTGGTTGCGATCGCGAAGGGCATTCGCGGTCGGGTCGGGTTATGCCTTCTTCACAAACGCGACTAGGCTGTCGTGAAAGCGATGGTTCGAATAGTGGACCTTCGCGAGCACGAAGCCTCGGCTACAAATGCGAAGGAAAATTTAATTGGCCAGTCAATATTGACCCTCACGAGCGCAAGATGGGGTCTGCGATTGCGAGGTACTGTTCATAGAACAGTATATAAACCCCTTTTTCGCAATTTCCACCAATTTTGGACCTCCAAGCTTTGGGAAGAGGGGATTTCTTAGGGTTTTATCACCATTCTTGCTTGGGTAAGCTCTTAAATCCTCTTTCCATTATTTTCTATCAATTATGTCATCGAAAAAACCTTAAAATTATGATTTCAAAATGGAATTTTGGGGGTTTTGCCGGTAAAGCTTGAAAATAGTTTTTCTTCAATTTGGACCTCGTTTTTAACTCATTTTCACGTGGATTTTCAACTGTAGATTCCTATAACCTTGGGGAATGTGTTTCTAAGAAAAAATTCTGGTTTTATCCCCTTTCATTTTCAAGCTCATTTTTCAAGTCTGTTTTGTATCCGTTTTAAATATGATCGATATGTGTATCGATAGCTTCCATTTAACGCGTAGATACTATATTTGTATGTTTTAGTTGATTCTGAGGCCGTTTGAAAAGATAAATCACCATGTTAAAGGACTTTAGGCTCGAATTTTATCATTTTGAGGTAGGTTATGGTTTAACTTCTTTTAGATTGAGCTGGATAGTTAATGAATAAGTAAAGTGTGCTATGGGTTGGGGAAAATAACTATGGGTTTTATATTTCAAGATTATTATTACTGTTGTGTGCCCGAGTGGGGGCTTATAATCTATTGTTGTTGACTTGTGATATCTGATACTGCATGTTGCCCGAGTGTGGGCTTTATTTGACATCATTGGCCTTATTTGTGCATTTGAATGTCTTTATTCTAGATATCATGCTCATACAGGGGCTTATATTGTTATTATAGGCCTTATTAAGCATTTGTTTCCTTATCATGCTAGAAATACCCGAGTTAGTGGTTGATATGATATTAATGATGTCTTGCATACATATTTATTCTGATGGTGCCTAATTAGAGTTGATATCATGAATTATGGACATATTGAGCTGATTTCTGGGCTTACTTATGTACGTATTGAATGGATTGGATATCTTCATACTGATTTAATTATGAGCAACTGAGCATTACATCCTCATTCCATATATATATACATTCATGAGATATTAGTACCATTGAGGAACACTATTTTTGAAAGAAAATGAGATATTTTATAAAAACTCTCTCCGTGAACATGAACCAAAAAGGTGGGTTAAGATTTGAGATATGAGTTATAGTATATGGGTTGTGAACCCCCCATGGGTTCTATTGCGGGAGCTGTGAGCTCGGTAGGCGTATATAGAAAGTCATGCGATCACTTTCACCATTCATCCCATTATCATCATTGCATTACATTGCATATGCATCATTCATGATTCCTTTAGTTTTCCTTGACTTGTGTTTAGTTCCCATATACTTTTCATGTATATCTGTGTTGTTTCAATTCAGTATTATATTAGAACTGTTAGTGGAGACGTTGTGAGCTATCGTTTGGGAACTTTTCTGTTTGCAGGTGACGTGCTCATAGTTTTTTTTACTTATATTATTGCCTTTTTTGCTCAGTCGGCCTATGATTCCTAATGAGTACAAGTGGACCATACTCACCCCTACTGTTTCCTTTCGATGCATATTCTAGTTCGAGTATGACACGCAGTGGTTGATCGTGCTTTTCAGAGACTGTGATCAAGGTACTGGGTTACTCTAGGGACCAGAGTTGACTTTCGGACCTCCTCTTACCTTTACTATGTCTTTACTTGTTTTTGGAGACAGACATTGTACTTTTATTGTATTCGGATGATGTATTAGATGCTCTATACTTTTGACACCAGATTTTGGGAGGTTGTATGTTATTTCTTTCAGACTTACTTGTATTATGCCTTATGCTGGTCTGACTTCACTCTAGAAGTCTCGCCTTAATCTATTTTCCTTAATTGTTTGTATTTCTTTCCTTTTTAGGTGATTGGATTACTTATCAAGGATGGGCCATAATAAGTGCCATCATGATCTCATTTTTGGGTCGTGATAAATTGGTATCATAACGTCAGGTTCACCGGTCTCATAAGTGTAAGAGCAGGATGTCTAGTAGAGTCTTGCGGATCGGTACATAGACGTCAGTATCTATCTTCGAGAGGCTATAAGATGTCTTTAGGAAAACTTCTCTAATTTGATTCCTTTTTGTACTGGTTGTTCATACCCAATATTTTGAACTTGTATTCCATTCTTTCTGTATAGATGGTAAGTACTAGGTCTAGAAATGCTAGGGATGGTAAGTATTAGTTCGCCTTTTGAGTAATGTGGATGGTGTTCCTTTAAGTATACCAAGTGTTTCTTAGACTTTGAGTGTTGTTCCGCCATTTGTACTGGCATCTGCTTATGGTATTCCTACTTTGGGGTACAACCATCATCTATGGTATTCCTACATATGGACTCTTTGCCTACCAAACTTACTATTCCTCCGATTGCTTCGGGTACAGTGATGTCTTCTGGTGATCAGAAGAGGTTTGAGAGTTTTATTCACTTGGGTCTGTGATGTCTCCCAAACTATAACTCCAAGAAAGTATAACACGGTCACTGTATCAAATATAGAACCCAACTAGTTTGGGGTTGATCCCACAGGGAATAGGACGGACTTCTATTGAATGCATGTCCGAGTGATTGGCAAGTAAGTAAAAAAGGGGGCTTTTAGTAAACAAATAGTAACAGTAACAAATATTAATTGTCGGATTTGTAATCAATACGAGAAAGGCACTAGGAATGTGATCCCCAAGATTCCTTAACTCCACCAGGTACTTGTGCTGGCAAACTGTCTCGCCATGTTGCATGCAAAATCTAACAAGATAGGTTCATCTAAACGTCTCTAGACCTTAGTTAGATGAATTTCACTCTTCTCCTCTCGTTCACCAAGTGTCGCGCTACTAACTCTTGATCTTGATCTCAGATAACTATCCTTGTTATGACTCAAGTTATTAGATGAAGGTTGATAGCTTCAAATCTCTGTTGTTATTCCCTTTTACCAATCTGTACTTCTCTCTCTAGCAAGTTTAGAATACAGGCGAGTTTTCAGACTTTGAAACCATTAGAAGATCAATTATAACAAAGGAAAAAACAATACATGCAGTCACACCAGTTCAGAATTGCTTCGCACTTAACCCTTTTCGTTAATTCCTGATGGTTCACACAACCCTAGTTGAGAGATTTAGCTACTCATGATTGCAAGAACACAAGAAAAATTCAATGATGAAAACATAATTATGAACTTACAAGAAGAATAAAACTCTGAAATCTCAATATTAATCAAAACCCTAGAATCGATGTTTGAGATTACAAGAACAATGTGTTTATGAACCTCAAAACAATGTAATAGAATCCAAAACAATGTAATAGGCCACTCAAATAAAGTAATAATAGCCTCTCTAACATAGGACAACATAGGAGTATTTATAGATACAAAATGAATCATATCCTAAAACATGTAGGATAAAAAAGTCGGTAACTTTCCATGGACCGTAACTTGAGGTAGTGGACTCAACCCACGAATCATGGGTCCAGGTTGTAGGAATTAGGCCTCCATGAACAACTACATAAGATGACTCATAGACTTGACCTACGGTCCGTATGTCCACCTACGGTCCATGAGTCATGACCGTGGGTCACTTGGTGAAATTCAACTCTGCTCTTTTGTCTTCAAAAACTTCATTCAGTGCATTCTACTTCCCGTCTTCTCCATTTTGCCTCCAAAACCTATTTCCTACAAGATAGAATAGAAAACACATCATACCTATCAAACATACCCATGTTATTGCATATTTTCCTTGTTTTAGCTATCGAAAGTGCCATGAAATCATTATCCGAACAAAAAGCAGCTAACAATGCAACCCATGTACTCTCACAACAAAGAAGTCCCATACACTTACCGTATACTAATGACTATCAACATAGGGATTGGATCAAAACACTCTCTCTCACAAAGAAGTTCAAACAGTGTACGTGAAATACCATCGGCTTGCCCTTATTTTCTATGCCTTAGTTTTTTGGACAGTTGGACTAGGATCACTATAGGACTTTCATCGGCTTGTAATATAGGTTTGGGGACAGGTGTAGTACATATGGATACAGTGACTCAACCCTCCTTGACACTACACTATTTTTGGCTCCACTTTCCAACCATACTCATTTTATTCTCCCTTATTCTCCTTCATTTGTTTTCAGATTTTGGGTGTAATTTTCTTTACAATTTCAATATTTTTTTCTCTTTTTTTCTGATTTTTTTCCTCTTTTTGCAAACTCTATTTTTTCACTTCTTTTCTTTCTTCCTCACACCCAACTCTGTTCTTTTTTCTTTTACTAACCCCTTCTTCATACCCATATCAAGCTACGCACCCCTATGATAGCCACCCTCAACTTAGACGATTTGCCTTAGTTGAGGTACACAATGTCCAAGGAGGGACCAGGGCCAAACCAGGTTCATTGTAAGTCGAAATGGGAAGGTGAATAGGCTAATGAAAGAAAAAGGTCAATTAAGGCTCAAACTCGGGATCAAGGGATACTTACTTCATTTGGTCGGGCATTTAGGCTAAAAGTAGACTTATTAAAAAATGGCCTATGATCCTTCCTAACCACTATCCTATAAACTAGGCAAGACTAACCGAGTAAGTTCTAGATCGCACACACAAAGTGAACTCGGTAATGACCTCACGCACACATAGCACAGGGTTACACTACCGACTACTACCTGTCCAATTCATACATTGCTATGATGCGGTCATTCTGCCTATAATACAAATGCCATAACAAGATCCAATAGTTGTAACAAACTATCATAACTACACACATAGTCCAAAATAAAAATTTCAGGAGGGGTATCCTTTAAACACATAAAAAGCATCATCACACTTTCAAAACTTGTTCAAAACTGGACTGCACTAAGGTTCCCCTAGTTTCCTCCTACTTAAACACGAAAACACATAATAATATAAATAACAACCTAAACATGTCGTTTCTACTATGATAGCACTTTGAGGGAAAAGAAACACGACAACAAAAATCCCCAAGAGGACATATAGACCCATAAGTACCTCTGCCTCCACCAAATAAGCATGCATTATCCCTAATGCATTAAACTGAAGTAAAATAAGGGAGTTAGGAACATACCTATGGCACCCTAGGTGTGTGGGTCTAATGTCGATCAAAATAACAAAAATCAAAGCAAATGCAGGAATAGCAAGACACCTTGGGTTGCCTCCCAAGCAATGCCTGATTTAATGTCGCAACACGATGCGGGTGTCTTGATTACTCAAACTTCATCAAGATATCCCTTGGGTTGGCTTCCAGGGTCATCTGAACTATTTATTTCTGAAACCACCCTCATGTCCTTTGGCTGCTTCATAGTTCTGCAAACATTGAACGTGACTTCCTTATTGTTCAGCCTAAATTTCAGCTCACCCTACTTTATATCCACTAATGCTCTGTCGATGGCTAAAAATGGTCTCTCCAAAATTATGGGCATCTCAAAATCGACCTCACAGTCGAAGACAACAAAGTCAGAAGGAAAGATGAGGTTTTCAACCTTGACTAAAACATCACATAATATGCCCACAAGCTTCTTAATCGTACGATCCACTATCAATAACCGCATCTTTGTTAGCTCGGGGGTTCCTAAGCCTACTTTCTCAAATATTGCTAGCGGCATCAAGTTAAATGCTCGCACCTAGGTCACATAAAGCTCTAGCAAAGTTAACTGACCCAATTATGCATGGAACTATAAAGGCACCGAGATCATCTTTCTTTTGCACAAGAGAACGGGATGCAATTGTACTACAATGTGCAAATCACCAACAGACTCATAACTGACAGTTATCTCCTTCGTGACCAACTCTTTCATGAACTTTTCATATCCCTACATTTGTTCCAGCGCCTCCACTACTGAAATATTTATAGAAAGTTGCTTTAATATGGATATAAAATTATAAAATTTTCCATACTCCTTTTTTTTCTTCAAGCGCTGAGGGAATGGAGGTGGAGGCTTAGGAATGGGGGTTAGCCTTTGTGGGGCTTCCTTTTATTTCTCATTTTTATCATTCACCTTGTTTCATCAGTCTGAGGTTTTTTAACTTCTTTCATGATCACCCCACTAACAATTTTATGTTCATCCACCTTTTTCTTTAGACGTTGAGGGAAAGGTGGAGGAAGTTTTAGGAATGGAACATACTTCTTTAGAGCTTCCTTTACCTTTTTTGTGGCATTTGTTTTCTCTTCCAGTGTAGCATGAACACCCTCAACTTGTTTGAGTGCCTCAATAAGAGTCTTCCCACTTCTCGTTGTGATAGCCATACAGTGAACATAATTTTTTGAGTTCTGGATGGTGTTGCTTAAAAGTGTATCTTGTTGACGCTGATTTAATATTGTAAACATCTTCCTGAATTATTGTTCCAACTATTTTAGGGCGGTTGCATGAGACTCAACTTTTTGGCTTATCCCTGAAAGGTCTACCTTGATCTCTTTTAAACAATTTTCTTGACTCTCTAATCCCTTAACAAGTTTTGCAAGTAGGGGTTCCATTCTTGAATTTCCAGACTCAGCATCACGGTTACTTGGTGGAACATAAAGGCCACTCTTATCTTTATAGTCATCTTTTTTCCTCCAATCACCATCCCAATCTCTGTCTCATTCTCTATACCCCGACTTGTTGTAATTATCACCATAGTAGTTATGACCTTGATTTTCTTGCCTCGAGTTCCACTTGTATTGATTAGACCCCTAGCCCTTGGCTCAAAAACCTGCCACTTCTCTATCCAAATACTTAGCTTCTTTCTCAAAATTTGAATCCTCATACCTAGGTGTTTTGCCTTGTGCACCTACCATATTAATCATTTTTCATTCCTCCTGCCGTAATTTGTTTAGCAATTAATCCAATCTCAGTTGTCAGTTGTGCTACTTCTTGAGTTGCAGTGGCATCTAACGCTCTTTGCTCTGCTGATGCTCCAATGTCATAAGTTCCTGCTGGTTGGTCTACTTCTCGAGTGTACCAACCTTGGTTGTTTTTAGTAATAAGATCTAAAATCTCTGAATCTTATTCCCATTTCAGACTTATAAATGCTTTGTCAGTGATAGTATCTGCTACAGCCTTGGTATTAGCATTTAATGCTCTGTAGAAAATCTCAAGTAAATTTCGACCATTCATCCTATTGTTTGGAACATTTTGCAAATTCTTCTTAAACCTTAGCCAAGTCTGGTAAAGTGCATCAGAATGTAGTTATCTGAAAGTATAAATCTCATCCTTTAGTTGCAATATTTGGGAAGGTGGAAAAAATCATTCTAGAAACTGAATCCTCAACTCTTGCCAAGTAGTGATAGAACCTCGTGGTAACTCTGCCAACCACAAAGTCGCTTCTCCTGTTAGGGAGAATGGAAATAATCTCAACCAAATAGCCTCTTGGTCAACTCCAGGCAAATTATATGAAGTACAGACTGCCATAAAGTTCATTACATGCATGTTCGAATCATCTGTAGAAAGACCGAAGAACACGCCTTTCAAGTTTAGCAGGTGGATCATGGCACTTGTAATGTCGAACTTAATGCCCTGAGCTAGTGGTGGTGGAACAATAGTGCCAGTTTCAACTAGCTCCAAATAAGCCATCTTCTCTTCTTCTTGTTTAGCATAATCCGGATAATAAGGTTGAAAAATCAGTTGTTGTGCTCTCATCCTCCTTTGTCTCTCCTCTAACTCAACTAAACACTGTGTTGCTGCTTGTATTTTATGATTATCTCTATTTACCTGCCTAGCAGCATCTTGCCTGACTTGCTCCTCCTATGTCAATCGAGTGGTAGTTTGATCAGCTATTTCTTGAACGACCATATGAAGTGGTTTTTGACCCAGAACGTCCTCAATTAGGTGAGTCCCAACTGGAAGTTCAGGATCCCTTGCTCCGTCGTTGGTCATTCTTTTACTTCTTCTATTTTTTCTTGCAGTCCGCTCAATTTCTGGGTCCAATAGAATCAGGGGATTACCTTGACTCTGAGTATCGGGCATACACCAACGTGTGCCCTCGAAAAGAGAGAAAAGTAAGACCAATCAACTCCAACAATCAAAGTCAACAAACTCTGTAACCGTATTCCTCGGCAACAGTGGCAAAATTTGATGTCACCAAACTATACCTCCAGGAAAGTATATGTATCAAATATAGAACCCAACTAGGTTGGGGTTGATCCCACAGGTAATAGGACGGACTTCTATAAAATGCTTGTCCGAGTGATTGGCAAGTAAGGAAAAAAGGGGGGTTTTGTAAATAAATAGTAACAGTAACAATTGTTGATTGTCAAATTTGTGATCAATACAAGAAAGGTACTAGGCTGTGATCCCTAAGATTCCTTAACTCCACTGGGTACTTGTGCTTGCAAACTATCCCGCTGCGTTGCATGTAAAATCTAAAAAGATAGGTCCATCTAAACATTTCTTGACCTTGGTTAGATGAATTTCACTCTTCTCCTCTCGGTCTCTGAGTGTCGCACTACTAACCCTTGTTCTTGATCTCAGATAACTATTCCTATTATGGCTCAAGTTATTAGATGAAGGTTGATAGCTTTAAATCTCTGTTGTTATTCCTTTTTCCTAATCTCTACTTCTCTCTCTAGTAAATTTAGAACAGATCAATTATAACAAAGGAAATAATAATACGTGCAGTCATACAGGTTCAGAATTGCTTCACACTTAACCCATTTCATTAATTCCTTATGGTTCACACAACCCTAGTTGAGAGATTTAGCTACTCATAAATGCAAGAACACAAGAAGAATTCAATGATGAAAACATAATTATGAACTCACAAGAAGAATAAAACCCTGAAATCTCAGTATAAATCAAAACCCTAGAATCGATGTTTGAGATTACAAGATCAATGTGTTTATGAACCTCAAAACAATGTAATAGAATCCAATATAATGTAATACACCACTCAAATAATGTAATAATAGCCTCTCTAACATAGGACAACATATGAGTATTTATACATACAAAACAAAGCTTATCCTAAAACATGTAGGATAAAAAAGTCAGCAACCTTCCATGGACCGAGACTTGAGGTCGTGGACTCAACCCATAGATCATGGGTCCAGGTCATAGGAATCAGGCCTCCATGCATAACTATAGAAGTTGACTCATGGACTTGACCTACGGTTCGTATGTCCACGTATGGTTCGTGAGTCATGACTGTGAGTCACTTGGAGAAATTCAAATTTGCTCTTTTGTCTTCAAAAACTTCATTCCAGTGCATGCTACTTCCCGTCTTCTCCATTTGCCTCCAAAAACTATTTTCCTATAAGATTGATCAGAAAACATATCATACCTACCAAACATACCCAAGTTATTACATATTTTCCTTGTTTTAGGCATTGAAAATGCCATGAAGTCATGGTACATCAGTCCTCCCAAGTTCAGTGGTTCTATTGGAGAGGATGCCTATGAGTTTCTAATTGATTTCTAGGAAAAGTTACATAATCTTGTATCCCTTGGGTCTCATGGAGTTTCTTATACTAACTATCAGTTGATGGATGTGGCTAGGGATTGGTGGAGGTTGTTTGCTAGTTATAGGCCTTTGAGTTCACCTGCTATGAGTTGGATTCAGTTTTTTGAGGCATTCTTAGAAAGGTTTGTACCGTATAGCTTGAGAGATAAGATGAGGGATGCATTTGATCATTTAGAACAGGGCTCTTTGTCTATTGCCTAGTATGAGGTACGTTTCCATACTCTATCCAGATATTTAGCCGCTAGTATCTCTACCGAGTCTAATAGGATTAGAAAGTTTGTGAAGGGGTTAGATGGTTCATATCAGTTGGCTACAGCCCAGATAGTAGTTTCAGAGGTTTCTTTGTAGAGTATTATTGAGAACTCCAAGATAACCAAGTCTATTATCCAGGCTACTCAGGGAGGCACCAAGAAGGTGCGTCGTCAGGGCGAGTTTAGTGGACATGTCTCCTGAGGTATAGACTTCTCTAGTAAGGGTTCCCGTGGTTATCATGGTAGGCCAGTTCAGGTAGCGTTGCATTGATCAGGTGGTAGACCTTTAGGTTCTGTGGCTTCTGGTAGCCAGGTATCAGGTCATGCGAGTGGAGGTTCCAGGTTTGGTTCTTCAGGCTAGGGTGGTCATTTTGGTTCATCTGTACCTCCTTAGATTGAGTCAGTCCATAGAGGATGTTTTATTTGTGATGAGTTTGGCCATGTGGCCAAGGATTTCCCTTGATGTGTGTTTGGACCTACTCAGCAGGGATTTCAGCTTCAACTTTACCCTACTCCTATTTCTACAATCAAAGGTAATTTATAAAGTAATAGGGGTGGTGCTAGAGGTACTTGAGGTAGAGGTAGGGGAGTTCGTGGTAGTGGTCGCGGGGTTGCTTAGTCCAGGAAGGAACGTGGGCAGTGTTATATTATACCTGGGAGACCCGAGGCGGAGGCCTCTAATGCAGCCATTACTGGCATCATCCCAGTTTGTTGCAGAACTGCTTCCATGTAATTTGACCCTGGATCTACATTCTCCTATGTATCTACATATTTTGCTTCTGGTTTGGATGTTGCATGTGAGCCCTTGCTATGCCTCTTCATGTATCTACCCCCGTAGGAGATTCTTTAGAGGTGGATCAGGTGTATCGATCTTGTATGGTGACCTTTGCGGGGCTTGATACTTGGGTAGACTTGATCCTCCTAGATATGGTTGACTTTGATGTTATCTTGGGTATGGACTGGTTAGCTCCTTATCATGCTATTTGGGACTGTTATGCCAAGACCATAACCTTAGCTACTCCAAGTGTGCCAAGGATAGCTTGGAAGGGTACACTTAATTCGGGTCTAAAGGGAGTTATATCTTTTCTACGTGATTGTTGCATAGTAGAAAGGAGTTGTTTGTCTTATTTGGATTATGTTCGTGATACTAGCATTGCCTCACCGCCTCCTATGGATTCTATTTGAGTTGTTCACGAGTTCATAGATGTGTTTCCTACTGATTTTCCTGGTATGCCTTCGGATTACGATATTGATTTTGCTATTAATGTGGATCCAGGCACCATGTTCATTTCTATTTCTCCTTATAGGATTGCCTCGGTTGAGTTGAAGGAATTGAAGGAGCAATTGCAAGATTTGTTGAGTAAGGGTTTCATTAGGCCTAGTATATCTCTTTGGGGAGCACCTGTCTTGTTTGTGAAGAAGAAGGATGGTCCTATACGCATGTGTATTGATTACCGACAGTTAAACAAGGTGATAGTTAAGTATAAGTATCCTCTTCCTCGCATTGATAATTTGTTTGACCAGCTTTAGGTGCTTCCGTGTTTTCTAAGATTGACTTGAGATTTGGGTATCACCAGTTGAGGATTACAGCTTTTAATGTCCCAAAGACAGTTTTTTGGACTCACTACGGCCATTATGAGTTCTTGGTCATGTCATTTGGGTTGACCAATTCCCCTACAACATTCATAGAATTGATGAATCGAGTGTTTCGACCGTATCTCGACTCTTTTGTGATTATATTTATAGATGATATCTTGGTTTATTACAAGAATAAGGTCGATTATGTGAGATAGTTGAGGACTGTTCTTCAGAGGTTGCATGATGAGAAGTTGTATGCTAAGTTCTCCAAGTGTGAGTTTTGGTCAGATTCTATCTCTTTCTTAGGTCATATAGTGACTGAGGATGGTATTATGGTCGATCCGGCCAAGATTGTTGCGATTTGTGATTGGGCTAGGCTCACTAGTCCTACTGAGATTCAGAGTTTTGTTGGCTTAGCGGGTTATTATTGGCTTTTTATTAAGGGTTTTTTTTTCTATTGCAGCTCCCTAGACTAAGTTGACTCAGAAAAAGATTAGCTTTCAGTGGTCGGAAGCGTGTGAGAAGAGCTTCCAAAAGCTCAATGAGTTGTTGACTTCGGCTCTTATCTTGACTTTTCCCAAGAAGGGCGTAGGTTTTACCATATTTTGTGATACTTTCGGTGTTGGATTAGGTGCAATGTTGATGCAGGAGGGTAAGGTGATTGCTTATGCTTCTCGTCAGTTGAAGCCTTATGAGAAGAATTATCCTACCCATGATTTCGAGTTGGCTGCGATTATGTTTGTGTTGAGGTTGTGGAGGCACTACTTGTATGGAGTCCATTGTGATATTTTCTCGAATCTTGTATTCTTCAGTACTTCTTCACCCAGAAAGAGTTTAATATGAGACAGAGTCGTTGGCTTGTGTTGCCTAAGGATTATGACCTCACTATTCTGTATCATCCGGGTAAAACTAATGTGGTTGTTGATGCCTTGAGTTGGAAGTCGACTAGTATGGGGGGTTTGGCTCATCTCTTGACTCAGGAATGGCCTTTAGCCTTAGAGGTTCAGTCTTTATCTAACCATATGGTTAGGTTTGATTTTTCTACAGGACGTGTTTTAGCCTTTGTTGGTGCTAGATCTTCTTTGATGGAGAAAATTTGAGCTCACCAGTTTGATGATGATGGTTTGAGGGTAATTCGAGATACGGTGCTGAGTGGCGAGGCTAAGGAGATATCTTTTGATTCTAATGGTGTGTTGAGGATTGGTATTCGAGTGTGTGTGCCAAGAGTTGATGGATGGGTGAGATTGATTTTGGAGGAGGCGCATTGCTCCAGATATTCCATTCATCCTGGAGTGACCAAGATGTACCGTGATTTGAAGCAGCTTTAATGGTAGTGTGGTTTGAAGAAGGATGTAGCAGATTTTGTAGCTTGTTGCTTGTGTTGTCAGCTGGTGAAGGCCGAACATCATAGATCGGGTGGTTTGCTTCAGAGATTACCCATTTAGGAGGGGAAATGGGAGCGGATCACTATGAATTTTGTGAGTAGGTTGCCTCGAACTTCCCGTGGTTCTAACAACATTTGGGTTATCAAGGATCGATTGACCAAATCAGCCCATTTCATCCCTATCCAGATTTCCTCTAGTGAGAGGTTGTCCAGTATCTATTTTCGAGAGATTGTTCGTCTTCATGGAGTGTCCGTGTCTATTGTTTCAGACAGAGGTTCAGTGTTCACTTCTAGATTTTGCAGGATGTTTTAGGAGGAGTTTGTACTCAGGTTGACTTAGCACAACTTTTTGTCCCCAGACCGAAGGTCAGTCGGAGTGGATGTTGCGTCCAAACACACACACAAGCGTACGCGGTCGTACAAGTAATATAGGATTTTTAAGTCCGAATATCATACCCACATGGACTTGTCGATTAACTATTTTACTAAATTAGACTAATGCTAATTATTTATTCAAGCAGTGAATTTCAATGTATATTTATAAATTAACTAAACTAAAAATAAAATAAATATAAAATAACTAATGAACAATTACCTAAGAAAAGAGTGGATTCTTACACAATCAATGGATGAATCGATCTAGGATTATGGTTTCGCAAACAATCATGTTTAATATCAGTTTCATCAACTTATTCGAATATTTAGTTATTGATTTATGGGGTTGATTTTATGATTTGGGAATGGTCATCCTCTAATCTTCTATTCAAACTAGTCTCACAACTACATCATTGAGTGGGGATGTGAGAAGCTAATTCAAACACATTTATTTATCTTCTAGTTTTGTAACCAAGTAAGGTGATCTAGGTATATTCTTATTCTAGCCACAAATCAATTCCTTATTTTATTAAAGAAGAGATCTTACTCCCTATAGTCTTCGTTCTAACCCTCCGTTCCCTTGGTCAGTTCACTTCGGGCTCAAAGATTTATTTTAAAGGTCGCGAATCTTTAAAATAGTAAAAGCAAGAATATAAGAACAACTATTTTGATAATCAAACAAATCAAATCAAGAATTACTAAACACTAATTTTACTAGCTACCATAATCCTAGAACGAGAAGTTTAACTCCACATAGACATGGAGCAATTACAACAAATCATCCAAAGAAAAACGTAAAAATACATAAATAAAGGAGAAGAAAAGATGTAACCAATATTCTCCGGCCTCCACGATGGCTCCTTGCTCTCTCTAGGTCAAAAGCTTCATGATATATATAGAGGTAAGGAAAAAATCCCAAATAAAATAACTAAGTTCAAAATGAATTGGAAAAAATCAAATTCGGATCGGGCTGCTTCGTGCCGCATCGCTCAACACGGCAATTTTGGTGTGTGTCGTTTTTAAGAATTCTGCCAGTTCCAATATTTTTGTACGCTGCTCCTTTAATATTCAAGGGTCCCCAAATATTATCACATGTCCATGCTTGCTAATTCTCTACTTTTGCATGTTGTTTGCAGATATGTGAATATTAATATAATAATAAATTTATTCCATTAAGTTGCCTGCTTGATTTCCTTCTATAATCTTCCGTCTTTAATTCGTTTTGACTTCAAATCTCTTCATCTTCATAATATATTAATCCAACATATCAAATATAATACTAAGCATAATCCATAAAATCAATATTCAAAAAGAACAAATAAAAATACTAAATATGAGATAAATAATGACTAAAAATATATATTTTTGGCTTAACATCACCACCCCACATTTTGAATCTTGCTCGTCCTCGAGCAATCATTAAAGTTCATCTCAATAAATCAAACTAGGAATACCACCACTTTGGTTGATCCAAGTAATTAGGCCATATAGCAATTCAAAACATCAAGTACACTTCCCGATCATTATGCAAGATATACAAACAAACAACAAACCTCTAACCTCCTAACCTCAAAGATGGAATCTAACTCATCAAATTTAAGTTTGTTCACCTACTCTTATCCAATAAAGCTAATAACATCATCTATCTATCATGAAACAAGTGCCCTCACAAGGAAAAATAGTCCACACACTTAATTCTAAAGATTGAATATAATTTAAGGATTTAGCATCAAAGAACAACTCTCGCACTCAAAAAGAATTCACAAGTATGCACAAAGAACCATAGGCTTGCCCATTATGTACATCTCCACTAATTAAGCATGCTCGAATAGAATCAAATAGGACTTTTACGGGTTGTAATGTAAGCTAGGGGACGGGTAGAAAAACTATATAATAGTGACTTACACTTTCCTAAGCACTTTGCACTTTTAAACTTCATCACCCATTATTTTCTTCTTTTTATTTTTAGCCCTCTCTTCAACAATTATTTTTACTAGTATTCTCATTATATCAAGAATGTTCCAATCAAATTTTTTTTGAAACAATTTTTGTTCTTTTTCTTTTTCTCATGTCACATTCTTTCTAAGAGGGTCTTTTCATCACTTTACAGCTATTATTTGTCACTTTTTTATCTCAACCATCCTTTTTCTTTAGATTTAATAATTTCAACACAGTCTATGCTATAGTACTCAAGGAAGCAGGGTGTAAAACTAGGGATTCAACAAAAGAGTCAAGGTAAAAATATGGCTACCAACAAAAGGCTACAGGCTCAAAGGGCCTAACTAGTGGTATAATATCTGAAAAGGCTAAAATTCTCAAGACAAGTCAAAAAAGCCTATTAGCATCTTCTAAACAGAGCAACACTTTTTATTTCGCTTGAATAACATGTAGGGCAAGTTCTAGACTAAGGTACAAAACATTGAATATGCAAATTCTTGTCACACATGGCACAAGTATCAATTAAGATGGATCAATTCCACTTCTAAGACAGACATGGTCATAGCGAACTACACAATAAGCATAAGCTATATACAGAGTCCAACTATGAGCCTAGGTGTTAGAAGGTTTGCTATTTTATTTACACTCAAGCACTCACAGAAAAGTACTACTCAAGCTCAAGACTAAATTGCTAGTATCACACAAGTAAAAAAATGTGGTCTTTTCTCTCTCCCAAAAAAAAATTAAAAAAATTAAAATTTACTCCTAAAAATAAAAGATACTCGGTTCAAAGACACCCCTCGAAAAAGAACCGAAAAGAAAAATCAAGGGGTGGACAAAGTATGCTCTACTAAAGACTCAAAATCTAAAAACTAACAAAAAATATTTTAATCTAAAGAATAAAAGAAAAATATTTTTGCGTTTTTGAACTTTTTCAAAAAAAATAAAAGAAAATCCTATAGCATACTTCACCCTAAACAGATATTGGAAGACATGTCCCCCCACACTTAAAATCATGTTTTGTCCCCAAAGTATAAATCAAAGAATAAGGATTAGGAATTCTCCATGAGGTCTCTAGGCCTAGCTAGCAGCATGTCAATTTCCACTTTTTCTATCAAGGGGTCTGGAGGACCCCACACTTAGCTTTCGTCATGCTCCTTAGCTCAATTATGGGTACTCAGACTTTTCGTAAATCTGCAAAAACAAACATAAGTAACACTAAAACAAAAACAAAAAATAAAAATAAAAACTACTTCCTACATGCTGGGTTGCCTCCCAACAAGCGCCTAATTTACCGTCGCGGCACGACCCATCAATTTTTTCCTCCACCTTGAAGATATGAATTTCACCCCCAACATCGCATCCATCTCTTTGCTTTGCTTATAGGGTGGTGGTACAAAGATGAAGGAACAAAGTAATGGATGGTGCATGTTAAATCGTTTGGCTCTGAGGTGAGGCATGTTGTTCTGTTGCTTGTCTGGTGCAAATTTAAGAATATAGGATTCTTGTTCCTCATCTACAAACTCCTTCACTAGTCCAAATGACTCAAAAGACATGTCATCTTCTAAACATAATGTACAAAATGATTTGAATGAGACCCAACATATCCGACTTTCAAACTTACATCACCCATAACAAGCTCACTCTTATTCACCTTCTCAATGTCAACATCAATCAAAGACTGGCAGTCGAATAGTTGAAATTCTTTTTCCGTCTTCATAGACTGGCTAATATCCATAACTAGAGATGGTTGGACATCAGACGTCACAATCTTTTTAGTCAATTGGTCATTTAAGTCACGAATATCTATGCCAAATTGCTCTATCTCTTGTATAATCTCATCTCTCCCCTTTCTTATTTAGGTTGCCATGATTGTGAGACCATCTTGAAGACACTTTTGAAATTTTATTTGCTGCTCTAGTTTCATTAGCCAATCTTGGCTTACTATGTCTACCTCATATAAGATTGTAACTTGATGATTAACACAAGTTTCACCCTAGCCTGTAGCTCTGTGACTTGGGAACTCATCTTCTCTGCGTTGTTGTTTCAGTTGTTGTTCTTGCAGCTCTATTATCTGCTTCAGCATATCTATGAGGTTAGCCTCATGTTCTGCCTCATTAGCTCCCTTATCCCTGCCAATATCACAAACAACAAACTGATCATAATAGGGGTTCAGGGGAGGGGAATAATAGTTTGGACAGTCACTCTAATGGCTATCCTGACCACCACACATATGACATATATTCAATTTAAAAGATTGGGTAGGTGCACACAACCCTCTCTCTTGATCATCATGGCAATTACCATCCAAGTACGGTCCTCCACAAAAACAACAAGAATTATCATCATTTAACCATCATTTATCCCAGGCTGACATATCAAGAAAAGTGATAGAAAAGTAAAATAAAACTTTGTACAAAAATAAACTATATACAACTCAAACAAATATAAAGAAAAAGTCTAATCTAGATAAATAATTAACACTACAGTCCCCGGCAATGGCGCCAAAAACTTGTTGCATTCAAACGCACACGCAAGTGTACGCAGTCGTAAAAGTAATATAGAATTTTTAAGTCCGAATATCATACCCACAGGGACTTGTCGATTAACTATTTTACTAAATTAGACTAATGCTAATTATTTATTCAAGCGGTGGATTTCAATGTATATTTATAAATTAACTAAACTAAAAATAAAATAAATATAAAATATATAATGAAAAATCAACCAAGAAAAGAGTGGATTCTTACACAATCAATGGATGAATATATATAGGATTATGGTGTCACAACCAATCATGTTTAGTATCAGTTTCATCAACTTATTTGAATAGCTAGTTATTGATTTACGAGGTTGATTTTATGATTCGGAAATGGTCGTCCTTTAATAGTCTATTCAAATTAGTCTCACCACTACATCGTTGAGCGGGGATGTGAGAAGTTGATTCAAACGCATTTATTTATCTTTTCATTTTGTAATCAAGTAAGGGGATCTAGGTATATTCCTATTCTAGCCACAAATCAATTTCTTATTTTATTAAAGAAGAGATCTTACTCCCTATGTTCTTCGTTCTAACCCTTTGTTCTCTTGGTCCGTTCACTTCGGGCTCAAAGATTTATTTTAAAGGTCGTGAATCTTTAAAATAGTAAAAGCAAGAATATGAGAACAGCTATTTTGATAATCAAACAAATTAAATCAAGAATTACTAAATAATCATTTTATTAGCTACCATAATCCTAGAACGAGAAGTTTAACTCCACATAGACATGGAGTAATTACAATAGATCATCCAAAGAAAAACTTAAAAATACATAAATAAAGGAGAAGAAAAGATGTAACCAATATTCTCTGGCCTCCACGGAGGCTCCTTGCTCTCTCTAGGTCAAAAGTTTTGTGAAAACCAATTTTATGGAATATATATGGAGGTAGGAAAAAACTCCAAATAAAAAAACTAAGTACAAATGAATTGGGAAAAATTAAATCTGGATCGGGATGCTCCACGCCGCATGGCTCAACACGGCGATTTTGGTGTGCCCCGCTTTTAAGAATTCTGCCAGTGCCAATATTTTTGCACGTTGCTCCTTTAATATCCAAGGGTCCCCAAATGTTGCCATGTGTCCATTCTTACCAATTCTCTACTTTTTGCATGTTGTGTGCAGGTATGTGAATATTAATATAATAATGAATTTATTCCATTAAGCTGCCTGCTTGATTTCCTTCTATAATATTCCATATTTAATTTGTTTTGACTTCAAATATCTTCATCTTCACAATATTTTAATCATACATATCAAATATAATATCAAGAAGAATCCATAAAATTAATGTCACAACCCGAATCCCATTCGGGCCGTGACAAAAGTGGTATCAGAGCAGGTCGTCCTAAGGGTGTCTACAAAGCCATGTCTGAGTAGAGTCTTTCTTATGGATGTGTTGCGCGCCACATTTATAAGTAGGAGGCTACGGGACATTTAGGAGTTGTTTCTTTCCTTCATTCTAGATCGTGCAATAGAGCCAATGAGGTAGGTGGAATTATATCTGACCATTGTAATTGGTTTTCTTTGATATAGTAAAATGTCGATTACAAGACGAGGTATGGATAAAGATAAGAAGGTAGAAATGCTTGCCGGCGAAGGAAGTAGTAAATCACCACCTGAACCAGTTAGTCAATACGGGACTGAAACTGAGTCCCCAGAATCACCTGTTAATATTATGAAGCAGGAGTTACAGGATTTGAAAAATGCAGTGCATATGTTGACCCAGATAGTGGCTGCACAAACTTAGGGATGAGCTAGTCCAATGACAAGTGATGATGGTGCGGCTAGGGTAGCTAGCCGACGGACATAGGATTTTCTGAAATTGGATCCTCCCACATTTACCGGATTAGAACTTAATGAGGATCCGCAAGATTTTATAGATCAAATTCAAAGGGCTCTAGATGTTATGCATGTGACTGGTGTAGAAATAGTGGAGCTTGCAGCTTATAGACTGAAAGGAGAGGCTATATTATGGTACAAAGATTGGAAATGATCCAGAGGTATCGGTGCAACTCCAGCTAGTTGGGAGGAATTCAAAGCGGCATTGCTTGATCAATATTTTTCATATGAGGTCCGCGAGGCTCGTACGAATCAGTTTTTAAATCTTTGTCAAGGAAATATGAGCTTCAGGGAGTACAGTCTTTGGTTTAATTCGTTGGCTAGATACGCTCCTAATATGGTAGCGACTATGGCCGATAGAGTTCATCGGTATGTAGACAGATTGGAGCCATACTTGGTAAGTGACTGTACTATTACTGCGTTAAATAAAGATATGGATATAGCCAGAATACAAGCCTTCGCGCAAAAGATGGAGGATCAAAGGCAAAGGGGAAGGATACAAGAATCTGAGGCAGGGCCGTCAAAGCGGGCTAGACCCATGGGACAGTTCATGGCATCCCAAGGAGGATTTAGGCCTCGGGTTTTCCCTAGAACACCTAGACCATCATTTTTATACCCTACAGTGGGTACTCCACCTCCATTTCAAGGATCTAGAGGTGGTCAGGTTAGGCAGAGTAGTGGAATATGGGGTTCGCAGACAGCGGGATCTTTTTATCAACTGTGCCAGCACTACGGGAAGTTTTATTCAGGTGAATGTTGGTTTGACACGGATGTTTACTTTTGGTGTAAAAAGCCAGGACACGTGAAGAGAGAGTGCCCACAAAGGGCCACAGGTAGTATGACACGACCTATGGGATCAACAGAATTTGGAGGCTTCTTCTAATGTAGACACAGGTACAGCATTCATATTTTTACATAAGGGAACCATGCTAACTAGTTCCGGCAAATGTTACAGATCTTTCGTGATCGTAAATGATACGTAAATTTTTCTAAGTGTGAATTTTAGTTAAAATCTGTAGCATTCTTGGGTCACATGGTATCAGATAAACGAATAAGGGTTGATATACCAAAGATAGAAGCCATGAAGAATTGGATAAATTCTACGATACCTACAGAGATTCGTATTTTTCTTGGGTTGGCCGGCTGTTACAGAAAGTTTGTTGGAAAGTTTTTCTTCCATTACAACACCCTTAACAAAGCTAACACACATGTAACTAAGTTTCAGCGGAATGATTTATGTGAGAAAAGTTTGCAAGAGATGAAAGATAAATTGACTCTTACACCTGTACTAGTACCTCCCAAAGGCACAGAAGAGTATGCAGTATATTGTGATGTTTTAAAAGTTGGTGTGGGATGTCTATACATGCAGCATGAAAATATGATAGCGTATGCCTTAAGACAATTGCGTCCACATAAGAGAAATTATCCCACATATGATTTTGAGTTAATAGTTGTGACAATTGCTTGTAACATATGGCACCATTACTTGTATAAAACTTCAGGTGAAAGAATTATAATGTCAGATGTGGCAGAATTTTCCTTGGTATCTGAGATAAAGGCAAAGCAATATGTAAGTCATATTTTTAGTTCAATTGAAAAGAAAAGAAAAAAAATTGTGTATAGCGAAGTTCGACATAGGTATTTGAGAAAACACAAGGGGGAGTACTTTAACGCCAATGTAGATTGTGTGTACCGAGTATAGACGAGTTAAGGAAATGAATGATGACAGAAGAACATCGTCCACGGTATTTTATTCATTTGGGAGTAACCAAAATGTACCATGGTTCAGCAGAGATTTCATGGTAAGGTTACATGAGAAGCGCATTATAGAACTTATAGCTCAATGTCCAAGAGATCACCGATTAACAGTATGGCACCAGAAATCTATATGTTTTATACAAAGTGTTACCCTTCCAGTTTGGAAGTGGAACATGAATAACATGGATTTAACCATAGAGTTGCCTCGTACACTGTGAAGGTTGATTCCATATAGATAATAGTTAACAGGCTTATCGAGTCAGCGTATTTCTTACCAGTTAGGACTACCGATACAGCTGAACATTATACAAAGTTGTGTATAAAAGAGATAGTACGATTACATGGGATTCCACTCACTACTATATCAAACAGGAGAGCTCACTTTATTACACAGTGTTGGAAGTCTTTTCAGTAAAGCATGGGTACACAGGTGGATGTAAGTACGGATTGTCATCCTCAGAAAGATGGACAAACAAAACGTATTATATGAACATTTGAAGATGTGCCACAAGTTTTTACATTGGACTTTA
Organism: Capsicum rhomboideum; assembly: GCA_031232105.1. NCBI lineage: Eukaryota > Viridiplantae > Streptophyta > Magnoliopsida > Solanales > Solanaceae > Capsicum > Capsicum rhomboideum. Next base: position 109,159,028 of record CP124719.1, on the reverse strand, counting down.
AAGGTAGTTGGGATGAACATCTATCGTTTATTGAAATTTCTTACAATAAAAGTATCAAAAGGCACCTTACGAAGCTTTATATGAAAGAAAATATAGATCATCAATTGGATGGGTTACCGCTGATGAAATTTGCTTTGCTCGGGTCAGATTTTGTTCATCAAGCTATAGAGAAAGTGAAGGTGATATAACAGCAGCTACAAATGGCCTAAAGTCGATACAAATCATATGTCGCTATTAGACGAAGAGACTTAGAATGTACCATAGGTGATTAGGTATTTTTGACAGTGTGACCAATGAAAAAATAATAATAATAATGAGATTCGGAAAGAAAGGGAAATTGTCCAAAGATTTGGGCAAATTGCATATCTGTTAGCACTAGTCCAAGAACTCTTCACAGGTCATTCAGTATTTCATATTCGATGCTTTGAAAGTGCATAGGAGATTATCCCGTATTGCTCCCAGTGGAGATATACAAGTTACGAATGATCTCACATGTGAAGAAGTACTGCTTACTATTCTAGATCGATAAGCAAAAGTAATGAGAAATAAAGAAGTAGCTTCCGTAAGGGCACTATTGGAGAAATTAGCACTTAGAAGAAATCACAAGGGAAACCAAAGAAATAATGGAATCTAAAGTACTTGTAATTGTTGTCAATGGAGAAAAAGTTCAAGGTACGGAATTGGAGTAGCAACAAGTAAATCTTACAAGTGTTATGTGTATATGATAACATGAAGGATACACGTAGACTTAACTTTGTTTCAATGAGACAATGTTACTAACATTCGAGGACGAATGTTCCTAAGGGGGGAAGAATGTAACACCCCGTACCTTTCCGACCCTACTTGATAACCTTGAGTCATGTTTACCCTAAGTTCAAGAGCAAAAATTATGTATTTTGCATTGTTATCAATGGAACATTTGATATTGTGCTAGAAAATGTGATTAGACCTTTGTAGTGGATGGTGTTTGTGACTTTATGAAACATTTTGGGAGTGATAAGTGAGGCTTGAACGACTTCCAAACAAAGGTTTTTAATGCTAAGAGGTAAGCTAAAGAGTTGAACTTGAAGTATTTAACCAAATCCGCAAAGAAATGCCGAAGAAACGAAAAATTTCAAAAATTAAGGGTGGGGTGCGCCCAGGGGCGTGCCAGGCCGCTCTGGGCTGAATTTTTCAGCCCACAGGCAGCAAGGGGTTGCGCCAGGCAGCGTGCCAGGCCGCCCCTGCACACCCTTCAAAGACTGAAAATTTTTCTAAGTCCTAGGGGCGCCCGGGGCCGTGCCGGGGTGCTTTTTGCCGAATTTTTTCGCCAACCACGAGCCTATAAATGTGATTCTTGGGTTATTATATAATTTTTCCATCTTGGTAAGACTACACTTGGACAAAGTTAGAAACCAAATTACGGTTTTACCCTTTTATGTTCAATTAAGTCATAAGTGGCTAGAATTGCTTATTTAGAAATTGAGGCTACAAATATGAGTCTCGTGAGTTAAATATTGATGTGACACCTATGGAATTATTCAAACATGAGATACATGATGAAGTACACCTTGAATTTGGTGGGCTAAGTTGACATGTGTTATTGGGCTCAATTTAAAGCCCAGAGTGGAAATTAGAATTAAAGACATGGCCCAATGGGTCAAATGACCCATTCTCCCTTGGCCAATCAAATATTGACCAAAAGTGGCTAAATATAACCATTGAATGAAGGCTATATAAGGCCAAAAATCAGATTTTTAGTCAAAAAAATCTCTCATGCCATTTCTAGAATTTTCTCTCCATTTTCAAACCCTAAAACAATCAACTCTTGGGCAAGATCATCATCTTCCAAGCTTGGGTAAGTGATTATTCTTGTACTTTAACATATTATAAGCATGGGAGATTATGTAGATCATGTTGGTTATGCTTTCAAGTGTTGAGTAGTGCACCTTTGTTATTGTTATAAAAGATACATCATCCATGTGATTTGAACTTGAAAGAGGACTTGATGTTTTGATGAAAGTGAATGGTGTGGATGAGATATCAACATGTATGGTGTGGTTATGCCTCTAACTTGTTATTTTTCTACATGTGTAAATTGTGGAATTTTGGTCATGAAACATATTGAAGTGACTTGGTGGATTAAGTGTGATGTAATGTTAATGAAGAGGCGTAAAAGGTGAACTTGATGTGAAATGCTATTGGTTTATGATGTTGTGGTCAATGTGTAGAATGTGGTGGTATTGGTGGTATGTTAATGCCGTGAATTGTATTGTAAAGGGGTGAAATGACGTTATAGGGCAAGTATGTAACTCATTGATGTCTTATGCACTTCCCATGTAGTTGGTTGTTAACGTGAGTTTCGTTATGTACTTGTGATGTAGAGTAACTCGTAAGGAAGGAGCTGAATTATTGTATTCACATATTGGATTGTGTGTTCATATTGAGGACATAAGGTATGTAAGGTTACTCTTTCCGTATCCTTCTGCAGCACATAATGTCACATTGTCATTATACTTGTTCCACTCCGAAATGTTCAAAGGTATCCTATTTTCGGATATTAATCATTGTTGCTCACATGTTCCATATTCATTGGTCGATTATGATTCACATAACTCATATTCATTGATTAATGTTCCAAAGTTCCAATCATGTTATAAGTTTCAATAATGTATCAATCTCATGAAAGTAAAGGAATGAAGTAATGTATATATACGTTCCCAATAATGTTTCAATCACCAAGGTATCACTCTCATAACAATGTAAAGGAAATAAGATTGCAAAGAAGTAATGCACATATGGTTACTTTATGTTTCATTGAGTATGGATCACAATCTAAAGGGTATAAGTTCAGATGGAACAATCCCAATATTATACATTTATACATTATAGCCCACCAATGGTGGAGGTCCGGTATTATACATTTATATATTATAGCCCACCAATGGTGGAGGTCCGGTATTATATATTTATATATTATAGTCCACCAATGGTGGAGGTCCGGTATTATATATTTATTTATTATGGCCCACTGATCAGCTGGATGTCCGGTTATATTATAGCCCACTGATCAGCTGGATGTCCAGTATTATGTGAATTGTATCATTATATGACTGATGATGATAAGAAGGAGTGATTAGTCAATAAAAAGTAATGAATGTAATGTACATGGTTCCACATATACAGAACGGAGAATTATCAATAATGATTACTCACTTGTTATGATTCCAGTAAAGTGCTTATATATCATGCAGTTTCTTATAGCCTTACATACTCAGTACATTCTCTCGTACTGACCCCCTTAGGGGAAACTTACCTCACTTGCTGCAGGCACAGGTACTAATAGACCTCTTCAGTAGGCTACGAGATATCCGCAAATTGTTGGTGAGCTCCAATTGGTTAGGGGCTTTTCCGAGACATTATGCATATTTGTTTGATCTTGTATATGAGTATAGAGCGGGGTGTTGTCCCGACTCTAGGTTTGTCATAGTTATGTATCTGTAGAGGCTTTGTAGACTTATGTGGGAAACTGAATGTAAGATATGTACATTTATTTTGACGTAATGGCCCTAACGGCCAAGTTTCTTATATGTATATATCACATGTTTCGATGACTTTCGCTATTGACATTTTATATCTGTATGTGATAGTACTGCTTATTGAGTGACATGAATATGAATAGATATGAGCAAAGATTGGTTCTCTCGGGCCTCATCGGCTTCGGGTGCCAGTCCGGCTCGAATGGGATTCGGGTCGTGACAATTAATATTCAAAAAGAACAAATAAAAATACTAAATATGAGATAAATAATGACTAAAAATATATATTTTTGACCTAACATCAGCAGACTATTCAGGTTTTGGAGGAGATGCTCTGTGTGTGTGTTATGGACTTTGAAGGTTAGTCGGAGCAGCATTTAGCTCTAGCAGAGTTTGCTTATAATAATAGCTACCATTTGAGTATTGAGATGGCACCTTTTGAGGCATTATATGGTAGGCATTGTCGATCTCTGATTAGTTAGTTTGAGACTTACGAGGCTAGACCCCATGGTACTGACTTGCTTTGCGAGTCTTTGGATAGAGTTCAGGTGATTCAGGATAGGCTTTGGGCAGCCCAGAGTAGACAAAAGAGTTATGTGGATCACAGACTTCGTGCCTTGATATTTGGTATTGGAGATCGGGTTTTCCTTCGTGTGCCACCCATGAAGGGCGTGATGAGATTCAGGAAGAGGGGAAAGCTTAGCCCGAGGTACGTAGGACCTTTTGAGATTCTTCGGATAGTTGGGGAGGTTGCTTATGAGTTGGCCTTACCTCCAGACTTTTCAGCCGTTCATCTAGTTGTTCATGTATCTATGCTCTGATACTATATTCCGGATGAGTCTCATGTGCTTCGTTGGGATTTGGTACAGTTGGATGAGAGGTTGATCTTTGTTGAGGAGCCAGGGATGTTGGACGGTTGCGTTCTAGAGATATTCCTATAGTTAAAGTTCAGTGGAGATACTATTCTGTTGAGGAGGCTACTTGAAAGGTCCAGTGTGATCTGCGTAGTAGTTACCCCCAGCTTTTACTGACTCAGGTATTTTTTTGCTTTTAGTTCAAGGACGAATTAGAGTCTTAGTGGTAGATACTGTAAGGACTTGATTTGTGAAAAACTTGCTTTCTTTTATGTTTTAACCATTTTTCCTTCCCCATAGTTGCTACATGTTGGTTTTGTGGTGTGGGGATAGTTGGCATAGTTCTCAATGCGATCGGGAGTGATTTGGGCGAGTTTGAGATTTTACAGGCTTTAAAAGCCATATAGTTGATATTGGTCAACATTTGATATTTCGAGTCCCTGATGATAATTTGGATAGTTCCATTAGATTGTAAATGTCGAATTTGGATTTGTAGCAAGGTTGGTTCGAGTTTGGGACCTTTATTTTGCATTTTGACCCTTCGTTGGAAAATTACCTAAGGGGGGTCCCGGGGGTTAATTTATTAAAAATTATCCTTTTTTGAAAATATGACATTTTCATTGAGTTCGAAATGTTGAAAATAGGCTAGTAGCATATATGGTTTATTTCTGTCGGATCCCGAATGAATCTCGAGGATCTGTTCGAAAATATTTCAAGTTGCATTTCAGCTAGTTTGCTGAAGTCTAGTGCAGCCCAAAATCCTTCTTCATGAACGCAGGCCCCTGGTCATGAATATAGAGAATGAATTATTCCTTTATCGTGATCACGAGGTGGTGGTCGTGATAGCGAAGGGCATTCGGGGTCGGGTTGGGTTACTCCTTCTTCGCGAACTCAACGAGGCTGTCATGAACTCGATGGTCCAGGTAGTGGACCTTCGTGAACGTGAAGCCTCGGTCGTGAATGAGAAGGCCAATTTAATTGGCCAGTCAACGTGGACCCTCGTGATTGCGAGGTGGGGTCTGTGATCGCAAGGTACTATTCACAGAACAGTATATAAACCCCATTTTCACAATTTTTATCATTTTTGGACCTCCAAGCTTTGGAAAGAGGCTATTTCTTAGGGTTTTATCACCATTCTTGCTTGGGTAATCTCCTAAATCATCTTTCCATTATTTCCTATCAATTATATCTTCAAAAACACCTTAAAATCATGATTTCAAAATGGAATTTTAGGGGTTTTGCCTGTAAAGCTTTAAAATGGTTTTTCTTCGATTTGGACCTCATTTATGGGTTTTCAACTGTATACTCCTATACCCTTGGGGAATGTGTTTCTAAAAAAATTTCCAGTTTTACCCCTCTTATTTTCAAACTTATTTTTTGAGTTTGTTTTAGATCCATTTTAAATATGGTCAATATGGGTATCGATAGCTTCCTTTTAATATGTAGATGCTATATTTGTATGTTTTAGATGATTTTGAAGCCGTTTGAAAAGGAAAAGCACCGTGTTGAATGACTTTTGGCTCGAATTTCGTCGTTTCAAGGTGGGTTATGGCTTAACTTCTTTCAGATTGAGCTGGCTAGTTAATAAATAAGTAAAGCATGCTATGGATTGGGGAAAATAACTATGGATTTTATATTTTGAGATTATTATTTCTATTGTGTGTCTGAGTGAGGGCTTATAATTTGTTGTTTTTGACTTGTGATATCTAATATTGCATGTTGCCCGAGTGGGGGGCTTTATTTGACATAATTGGCCTTATATGTGCATTTAAATACCTTTATTCTAGATATGATGCATGTGTGGGTGCTTGAATTGTTATTATAGGCCTTATTGAGCATTGGTTGCCCTATCATGATAGAAATGCCCTAGTTAGGGGCTGATATGATATTAGTGATGTCTTACATGCATATTTATTCCGATGGTGCCTAATTAGAATTGATATCATGAATTATGGATATACTGAGTTGATTTTTGGGCTCACTTATATACATATTGAATGGATTGGATGTCTTCATACTGATTTAATTGTAAGCATTACATCCTCATTCCATACATATACATTAATGAAATATTGGTACCATTAAGGAACACTATTTTTGAAAGAAAATGAGACATTTTATAAAAACCCTTTTCGTGAACATATGCCGGAGAGGTAGATTGAGATTTGAGATATGAGTTATAGTATACGGGTTGCGATCCCCCCATGGATCCTATTGCAGGAGCTTCTAGCTCGGTAGGTGTATACAGAAAGTCATGTGATGACTTTCACCATTCATCCCATTCATCATTGCATCGCATTGCATATGCATCTTTCATGATTCCTTTAGTTTTACTTGACTTGTGTTTAGTTCCCGTATACTTTTTGTGTATATCTGTGTTGTTTCAATTCAGTATTATATTAGGACTGTTAGTGGAGACGGTGTGAGCTACCATTTGGGAACTTTTCTGTTTACAGATGATATGCTCATGGTTTTCTTTACTTATATTATTTCCTATTTTGCAAAGTTGGCCTATGATTTCTACTGAGTACAAGTGGACCGTACTCACCCCTACTGTGCTCTTTCGGTGTATATCCTAGTTCGAGTACGAAATGCAGTGGCTGATCGTACTTTTCAGAGACTGTGATCGAGGTATTGGGTTACTTTAGGGACCAGAATTAACTTTCGGACCTCCTCTTACCTTTACTATGTCTTTACTTATTTTCGGAGACAGACATTGTACTTTTCTTATATTCGGATGATGTATTAGATGCTCTATACTTTTGACACCAGATTTTGGGAGGTTGTATGTTATTTCTTTCAGACTTACTTGTATTATGCCTTGTGCTGGTCTGACTTCACTCTAGAAGTCTCGCCTTAATCTATTTCCTTAATTTTTTGTATTTCTTTCCTTTTTGAATGATTGGTTTACTTATCAAGGCTGGACCGCGATAAGTGCCATCATGACCTCATTTTTGGGTCGTGACATGTACTTACATATCAAGTCAAATCAGTTAAATTCATTAAACTTATGGTAACATTCCTATTTGTTTACCCATTGTTGTGTTGCATTTAGTAGTAAACAATCACTATAATGAGACAATTTGAATACCATATAACAAATATATATTCTTGGATATACAAAACACAATTTCGCATTAAACTTAAAGAGTTGAATGAAGAAATGTGATCAACACATAATTCAAATCAAGCAACAAAAGGCCATAAAAGTCTAACTTAATAATACGAAAATTCAAAACAAAACAGAAGAAACAAAACGTTCCACAAATGATCCCTTCTTGCTACCATCAAACTTTTGCATAACTTAGACTTCGGGATAGCAACTACAAATAAAAAGATGCAATTAACATAAATATAATAATTACAAAATACTACTAGTGACATTTTTTATTTTGAGAATAAAATAAAAAAAACTTAGAAAAGTCTGGATTATACATGAGCACACGCAAGTGAGGATCCAGTCGTAGACCTTCGGGAATAAAGGATGGATCATACAACTAAATTCAACATAACTACATTTCAAGTCACCAAAAGATAATTATTTTCATATTTTATTTTCTTTTCATGCCAATTAATTTAAACTGATTATTTCTTTTGTAAGTTTTGATATATAGTTTTCTAAAGATGATTTCAACAAATATCCCCTTTTTATGTCATCATTTAAGATATTGCTTTTGCTATTTTAAGAATTAGTATAAATATAATTCTTGAAACTAATAATATACTAAAATGTTGTCTATTGTTTATAAAATGTTAGATTGTGATCTAATATTTTCAAATAAGATTTTTAATTTGAACAAAAAGAATTTTCAGACTGTCACTTAAAAGATTTAATAAACTTTAAAAATATTAGAGGAAGTAAAAGACCATTTACTAAGCAAACGTCACTAGTAGTATTTCGTATGAGATTTGTATGTAATAAGTTATAATATGTATGTATTTGTGAATGGTCTTTTTCTTCTATTTTTTTTAACAATTTATGAAATTTTTTAAGTGAAAGTCTAAAAATTCTTTTTGTTCAAATTGAAACTCTTATTTGAAAATGTTAGATCACAATCTAAAATTTTATAAACAATAGACAACAATTTAGTATATTATTAATTTCAAGAGTTATATTTATACTAACTCTTAAAATAGCAAAAGCAATATCTTAAATAATGACATAAAAAGGGGATATTTGTTCAAATCATCTTTAGAAAACTATATATCAAAACTTACAAAAACAATAATCAGTTTAAATTAATTTGCATGTAAATAAAATAAAATATGAAAATAATTATCTTTTTGTGACTTGAAATGTAGCTATGTTGGAAATCGGTTGTATGATCCAGCCTTTATTTCCGAAGGTCTATCACTGGATCCTCACTTGCATGCGCTCATTCATAATCCAGACTTTTCTAAGTTTTTTTAATTTTATCCTCAAGATAAAAAATGTTACTGGTAGTATTTTGTAATTTTTAATATTTATGTTATTTGCATCTTTTTTATTTGTAGCTTCTATCCCGAAGTCTAAGTGATGCAAAAGTTTGATGGTAGCAAGAAGGGATCATTTGTGGAACATTTTGTTTGTTTTGTTTTGTTTTGAATTTTCGTATTATTAAGTTAGACTTTTATGGCATTTTGTTGCCTGCTTTGAATTATGTGTTGATCACATTTCTTCATTCAACTCTTTAAGTTAAATGCAAAATTGTGTTTCGTATATCCAAGAATATATCTTTGTTATATGGTATTCAAATTGTCTCATTATAGTGATTGTTTACTACCAAATCCATGACAACAATGGGTAAACAAATAGGAATGTTTCCATCAGTTTAATGAGTTTAACTTATTTGACTTGATATGTAAGTATATATGCAAAATAAGTTATTCTGCAATTTTATCTCAACCACACAAGAAATAAATTCATTCTAAAATTAATTTCAAAATTAGTTATTCCGTGTCCTCGTACTAAACTAGCTCAGAATGTTGTGAGTTGTGACTTTTATATAAAGTACAAGTTGCAAATGACAATCTCTTTGTAAAGTTGGAAATATGAAACTTGGTCACATGCTAACCTGATTAATTAATTAATTTGAAAAAGGAAAAGGAGTATTCTAGAAGTAGTAAAATTGACTAGATACTCTAAACTTTTAGAAGAATAGATTATTCCCCTTCCAGTAAAATAAAAATATCACTTGAATATGTGACTTTGTTTTACACATCTACAAAATATATGTCCTCATTCACAAATCAACCTTTAAACTAGTGATTTTTAATTCCTTATATTTGTAGTTTCAAATCTCAACTCTAACATCAAATTTGTAAAACAGCATGAAAAATAATGGATATTCTTGAAAAATAAAAAAGAATTAAGGTAAAATTATGTACTCAATATTTATACGAGAAAAATACATTAAAAATTACTTTAATTTTAGAAATTTTTGATGTGCTGATTTTTTTGCTAACTTAATTTTTGTTTTTGCAGGTACTATTTAGTTTAACTCTTTTCAGGAATTCCCCAGTACATGCAAAGAAATCATCAATCTAGACAATAATAATACTCCTTTGTGAGGATCAGACAAATAGATGCTTAGTGGTTTAATGTAAAGATTAAGGGCTCAAATAGCACAGTTTTTCACAGTATGAGCAGATTATATCAATAAGAACAGGAGACAATTGAATCTAACAAGGCTGGTCAATTTACTTACGCAAGGACTAAAATATGAAGAAAATTTATATGGTTTGAAATATTACATACCTGGTGAGAGCTTAGGGGTGTTCGTATGATACAAAATCAGGATTCAAGAGCTGCAAATGTGTGTTACTAGCGGCATTAATTCATCTCTTTTGCCTTCAAGTTTTAGTAGTCCTTTTGTACCTTTAGAGTATGTTTTGAGTTAGTTATCTCTTTGAATATTTAATTTAGATGGTGATATCAATATCCAAAGGAGATTCAATCCATCAAAAATCAGATCTAAATAGTAGATTTCTAACTGTAGTTTACTTAAGATACCTTACTCGGTAAGATGCTTTCAATGATGATACCATCAAGCTGTACAGATCTTCTTTTTTGAATGTTCTCTTACCCCGATGGTCACATCTGAGATAAAAAGATTTTTTGGTAATAAGTCGGTTCGAAGAGAGCTTCATAAATCTAATGATGCACAAACAGATCAGAATAACATCTCTAACTTTTTTACATTTGGAAAAGCTCCATTTCACCAATGACAAGCGGGAGGAACTCCTAAAAAGGATGAGTATAGAAATCACAAAAAGATCTATGATTAGTCCAAGATGGTAATCTTCAAGCTATATGGATAAAAGATTGACAATGTACCTTCTTCATTTATCGATTTGGTCCTCTTTGATGTCATTGAGAGTTTATACGATGGATTTTTATGGTCAAAACCTTGGTTGAGCTCCTGGATCGTGAATAAGATGACTGGAGATCCAGCTCTTGGCGGTAGGAACAAAGAGGCTTCTTCGAGACTCTTCCACTCCTTCAAGATATTTCCTTGTTTGTTTAGTCTTTAGGGTTTCTCTTTTTTTTTTTCTTTTTATTTCCTTTTGGCTGCTTTCCTAATTTGGGCCGGATCACTTTTGAACTAGGCCATTGTACATATTATATTTTTCAATAATAGAGACCCATGTGCCTCATCCTTTAATTAAAAAAGAATTGCCTCAATTGGAGTTTTCTAACTTCCAAAAATCGAATTTTAGTGAATGAACGAAATTTGGAATTTAACCACTCACTAATTTTTGTACTTGTAGACCCCACCTTGCTCCAACACAGATTTTTGAACTTGCGGACCTATTTTTGCATCTGCGGTTCAACTATTCTAGACCTTTTTATGCTTTGGAAATGCACCAGCACCAACACCAATCGTGGCTAACTTTAATAAAAAAAAATTATAACTTCCTCATACGAACTCTAAATGTGATGATTGTTTTTGCAATGGTTCCAAAATTATGATATATATATATATATGTTCAATAAAAATATCATTTGAAGTTCATTTGCTTCAGGTGGTACCATTGAGCTTAACACGTTAAATTATTTTCACGACCCAAAATCCTAGATCATGATGGCACCTACTATACCCCATGTAGGTAAGCCAAATTCCATAGCCCGGAACCGTGTGTAATGGGACAATAGAATGAATGAACAAATTAGAAACAATCGGGCCAAAATAAAGGCAAAAACGGATAACAGGGCCCATAAATTATATACATAAAACGGATAAAGTAACAAGATGTACAAGTACAATCTAAAAACCTGGGATCAGTCGATACATGAGCTACTAGCCATAATAGGAATGTTATATAAATATAATATATATATATATATATATATATATATATGTGTGTGTGTGTGTGTGTGTGTGTGTGTGTGTGTGTGTGTATGTGTGTGTGTGTGTGTGTGTGTACAGAACCCCCTTTGACGTACAAACATAAAAAAAACTCCAAAAAGAGAGAGAGAGAGAGAGTAACTCCAAACACTAGGAGCTCACCTTAAGTCTCTAATCCAAGCTAGATCTGCACGATGCACACGTTAGCAGCGAGAACTCGTACTAGGAATAACAAGATGCAGAAGTGTAGTATGAGTACCAAACATGAGGTACTCAATAGGCATCAGCCAACTGAGCTCTTAAGATAATGCAAGTATAACTAGCATGAAACAAAAATACTAAGCCAGACAAATAGCATCAAGGAAATACATAACTGAGGGTAGTGGAATATGTACTAAGCAACCAGAAGGGGAAGTACCAACTACATGCTAGAATGAGAATGTGGGACTATAAGTAACACGAAGGGAGACAACCACTGGAAAGAAGTGAAACACTAACTAGAACCTACAAGAAAGTGTACACCTGACGAAGCTGGCCTAACAGTCTAATAGGGAAAGAATCAAACTTAAAAGAACAACAACGATAACATACCCAACTGCCTATCAAGGTAATAAAGTAGCAGAATGAACCAACACTAGATTCAGATGTACCAAGAAAAGGGTAATCCAATACTGGAGCCAGAAATACTAAAAGGAAGAGTCCATAAAGTGTACCTCTATTGCTGATATGCCCTAATACCTAACCTGCAATGAGCTATGCACTAATGTGAATGAGAGAAAGAATAAGAAGAAGAATCATTCATAACTCTGCAATAAAGAAAGACAATAACCTAACTAGGCCCCCATAAGCCTAGAAGGTACACATAAGCAGACAAAACCCAATTGCCCCCATAAGCACAGCAGGTGCCAATCAGTAAACATAACCTAACTGGACCCCCATAAGCTCGGTAGGCACCAAACAATAAACATACTGCGATAGACGATGCATGTGTAGTAGTGAATATCATGAAAATTGAGTAATGCAGTATGTGATAAGTACTATAACTAAAACAAGTGTATACACCTCCTCTAGCTCTATGGCTCGTAAAGGCATAACCCATGATGCTCACCCTCATCTGGAACTATGGATCACAGATGGAGAGGCCCATAGGGGACTCAAAATATCTGTATACAGAGCCTGGTTTCAAACCTGGACTTCCATACATAACTACTGGTAAGTATGTATATTACAGGTGCCCAGGATCGAACTTGGTCTAAAACGATCCACTTTATCTTATAAAAAAAACCCATGTAGAGATAAAGTCCTTTAAAATCCATATTTAAGTCAAAAATAGTAGTGAGAAATTTGGCCAAACGCCTCCAGAAGATGATGTAAGAATTCCATAATAGCAAGGAGTAAATATAGCCAGAGCTTGGGACTCGACCAAAGCATATATGATGCACCACAGACTTAAAAACCATTATCCAACAGTAAGGATGGTACGATCTCCATTTTAAAAAGGCAGTTTATAGTAGGAAAAGTAAGTGTAAAACCTTTTTGAAAATCATAGTGAAAATCAATATTTTTCTTGGGACTGTACCATAATGTATGAGTGTGCCCATGTAAAGGAATACATGCCATCGCTAGTATCCACACAAGAACGCAATCGTATAACTATGCATAAAAAAGTAAAGCTAGCCCTCAGAGATAAGTATACTAACCTAGTACTTCAACTGATTCATAACCAAGGCATCAAGCCCAACAATATGATAAACCATATATAAATATACCAATAGGGGAAAGGAGTAATGGGCATCCATGGTAACAAATAGAAACCAACCAACAAATGCCAACCCCCATTTGGAATACTACGATAATAAATAGGAAGCAACTATAGTAGTAACGTGGAATACCATTTCCAATTTACAGTAAGGATTTCCAACCTAATAGTAACACTATGGCAGACTTATAAGCATTTCTAAGCTAATACTAACACCGGGGTAAACATATGAAGCTAAGGTCACAACTAAGTCCTACTCTAAGTCCACTAAGAAGGGAAGAAAAAATAGAAGAAGGGTAACTCAGTAGTAAGCCTGATCATAAACTCCTAATTTCATGCAACGTATAATAAATACCATCTCATAAAGAAAAGTAGACCTATCTGACTTGGATGTTGAACAGTAGCGTAGAATCAACCATGAGTCATTTATCCCCTCTATTTGACCTCAGAAAGCTGACACACTATCAAAATCATAATCTACTCGTCAATACGAATAAAACAAGACCTATATTGCATTTATAAACTCCAGGCCAAAAATTAGATCAAAATAGGCCCGTGGGACTCACTAATGGAATTTAGAAATTGAACCTATCACGATGTCCCTCGCAACACCAGGACCATATGCTCAAAAATTAAGCATCAATGGAGTTTAAATCGGGGCTTAAAACAGCCCACAAATCTCAAGAAAACCAAACTCCAAAATCAAGAATTAAATAAATTTTAAGGTGGAATAAGACACAAGAATTAACTGGAAATGACCAAGAAATGATAAATTAACGTACCTTAGTTCAATGGGATGAAATCCCAACAAGTTCCATTCTCTAAAGCTCAAGAATGGTGAAAGAACACTTGGAAATGGCTGAAAATTGCAAAGGAGAAGATTATATACTACCAGGGGTTACTTATTGCGATCACGGGACCCCTAGTCTCAATTGCAGGACCCCACCAGGTTACCCATCATGAACATGGGTGGTTATTTACAATCGCAAAGAACAAAGTTAAGCTGGCCAGACGTGCCTTCTTCGAGAACGCGAGGATGGGCTCACAAACGCGATAGTCAAAAACTTGACCCTTCACAAATTTGACCCTCACTTAGCGGACGCAAAGGGAAACTGTGCCCTGCACTAGCTGCTTAAAACTAGCAAAAATGCTAAGCTAGAAATAACTCTAAAATGGTCCTCAAGATTTGTTTGAAATCCAATGAATGCAAATGAGATATGCTACCCCACCAAAAATGATATTCCAGACTCAACAAAATCATCAAAATTTCCAATGGAGATTGATTTGAAAAAATATGGGGCCCACACCCTCTGTTCCATTTTATCAATATCAACTAATAGCCCAAAATAAGCTCTGAAGCCTCGAGACAAGAACCAAAGGCCCCTTAGCTAAAAATCCACGTTCTGAAGCTAACAAAACTGTCCGAATTTCCATCTAAGGCAATTTACTAGAAGTTTTGACCAAAGTCAAATTTCTCAACTTCAAAAGCTCCAAAAATAGAAAAATAGGCTTAAAACTTAAACAAGCTGCCCGAGAGCCGAAGCACCGATCTCGGTAAGTCATAAATGACTTGGGGCAGCTATAGAAAAGCTTGAAACATGGGAAATACACGCAAAAGTAGAAAATGACCTGGAGGGTCATTACAACATCCACTACTAAAAGGACTTTCATCCTCAAAAGTCAAGGAATAGAAAGAGTCCAAAAGCTCGAGAAGATGAGGGAACTAGGCCCGTATGCCCCATAAGGCTTCCCAGACACCCTTTTGGACTAAACAATGCCTTCACAAAACCTAAGGTAGAGAAATCCCTTAGATTTCCATTTCCTTGCTCCATTGCTCAAAATTAACCACCAATTCCTTCTCAAGTGCCAACTCCTACCCCATTGTACCGAACTCGACTAAGAATCCACAAGACTTATCTAAGATATACCAACACCATATGAATATAAGAAAAATTAAGTAAGCACATGAAAAGGATAGACGCAAGCTAACTCATGAATTGGATCATCATCCTTAAGCTCTAAGTCCAACATCTTCTGGTCACTATAAGTCTCATACCTGTCCTAAGCTACGCAGAAAACTCTCTAGCATCATTCAAGTCTTGGCCGCATAATTAGACAACCGTCAACCTCAAAAGGATAAAACCACTCACCTAAATACTCCAATGGCATTGGTTAATATATGAAACTCATCCCAAGCCAATAACTGGTCCCAACAACCCTCAAAAGCAATAAAATAAGTATGAATCACAACCTCCAGAACCTGCACAATCCACTCCACATGCCTACTGACCTATAGGTATAAAGTTGTACTAGGCTCTACTTGGTTACCTATCTCCTGCTGAATAGATTTCCAGAAACCCAATGTGACCCGATAGCCAAAGTCAAGAGTAGCCAAAATTGGTACTCTAAGCAACGAACCATCCCTTGAATACAATCCAAGCCGATATCTCTAGATGAAAGAAAAGCAGAGCCAGCGGGTAGCAGGCAAGCCTAGTCAACTAACAACTAATTCCCAAACTGAGTCAAGCTCTAACACACCTACTGAAAATAAGTCACCAATTCCATAGTTGTCCGTGTAGCATCTAAACCACATCATCAGTACTTGAGTGTCCAAGGTATACCTGCTGACCACGAGCATCCATAACAAGGTCTATTATATACCTCTAGCCTATACCCAAAAGGGTTAAAACTCAAACTAGAGCCAATAGTACCTCGAGCCCTACAAGGCTCACCTCATACACGTTGGTCCGCTGAAAACACATATAGTTGAATAAGCTTGGCCAACTGTGCTTCCCAAAAAATAAATCTATTTTACCATGCCGCTGGACAAAGCTTGCTAGCCCGACATAACATAAACTTGAATAGGAGAGATGGCCCCAGCCCAACCATAAACTATTTCGATCCTTATCAAACCTACCATGATTTTATCCTAGAGCATTATGTACCCTAAGTACACTATAAACCCAAGTCAACCTCAAACCCAAAAACATAACACACAACCGTTGATCCCAAATAGGTTGAAACTAAGATGCCATCGATGAACCCTATCACAAACAAGTCTTATCATGGATAGAACACACGATCCATCCAACCCATACTTGTGGGGGTGCTGCTAAAACCAAGGATATAAATAAGGCATTTTCTATATAAACCAACCAGAAGTACCCCACAGGAAAACACTAAGTCCACTACCCCATTCATAGCTGAAGCCACCTAATATGGTATAACAAACAAGGGTTAGGCACCCGACCTAATAATAATACCAGTGTCCACAATCACAATCAGGACGAAATGGAGAATCAAGAAGACTAAGAGGACAACATAACCACTTATCAACCCCAGGAACTGCCTAAGGTGAAGGGACACCTATACTAGTACTATGAACATGATCAAGAACAGGTTGGACATACTACCACTACAAATCCCTTTTCTTAAATAAACTAAACCATCAAAGAACAATTTAACCAAAGCAACAAAAGGGCCATATGATAAAATACAAAGCGGTCTAAATCCCAAATCATGACAAAACTCACTAAGGAAAGGATAATGACGTCTATATCTAAGTATTGAACCCTTATGGAAACAAAGCACGAGGTCAATCCACTACTAAAGAAATAATGCAACATAGGAGTGCCTCACTCGATCCACTACTAAAAGAAAGCATCTATGGGGTATCCATATATAGACACATGATAAAAGTCTGCAACAACAATGCAAATAAATAGTAGGACAAATAACCATGAATGGATCTGAAGACCCCTGATCAAGTAACCATAGAAAATAAGGGTAACAATGCAAACTATACCCAGAATAGTAGCATCTAGAGTCCCGGCCCTTGGTTTACCCGGAGAACCACATAACTAACTGCATCCAACCTCGGACTAATCATACCTAAAAACACCAAATTCTTTAGTTGTGAATTAAGTCAAATACTCTAGGGACCACTTCCAATACCCTAGGTACCACCTCTGATCGGTGGTGTAACAACTCTAAGAGACTGACCTGGCTGTACTGACCACTTAATAATCCCACACCGAGGATACTCTCTTGAGAAATGACCAGGCTTCTAATAATTATAGAAAACCCAAAAACCCTGACCTGATGAAGAATATTGGTTGACCCAAATCAAACCCTATGGCCTAATGGTTGAGATTAATAACCCTAAGATATCTAACCAACTATAAAAACCATAGTGTTGGATTCCACCTTTTTCTGTGTTTTGACTATTTTTCCCTTTCCTATAGTTGATATATTCTATATGTGAGTTGTGGGATTATTGGCATGGTCCACGATGCATTTGAGAGTAATTTGGGTGAGTTTGAACTTTTAGAGGCTTTTAAAGCCATGGGGTTGACTTCAGTCAAATTTTCATGTTTCGAGAGTTGGATGGTGATTTGGAAAGTTCCATTAGATCTAGAATGTCAATTTTGAATTAGTAGCATGGTTAGTTTGGGCTTGGATCCTTTATTTTGCATTTTGACCCTTTTGATGAAAACTAGTTAGAATAAGCTTAAAAAGGGTCATGGGGGCTAAATTATTGTAAACGACCTCTTTTTATAAATATAAAGGTGTCATTGAGTCTGGAATATCAAAAATAGCCTAGTAGCATATTTGGTTTATTTTTATGGGGTCTCAAACGAATCTCGAGGATTCAATCGGGACAATTCTCTAAAATCCCAAATTGCTAGTGTAATTTTCTAGTGTTGCATCAGGGCCTTCATCTCAATTGATAGGCCATGTGTCACGAAATTGATACAGGTACTCATCACGATCACAAGGTGGTACACCACAATCGCTAAGAGTTAAATGATGGATCAGATCGAGTTGACTCATTGAGGTCGTGAGGCCCAGCTATGCAATCACGATGACTAATTTAATTGCCATTCAATGTTGACCCTCACGATTGTCACGCCCCGAATTCAAACGGGGCGGACTGTCATTCAAAGCTGGTAAGGCCCAAGAGAACCAATCTTCATTCATGTACATTCGTATGCATGTCTCTCAAGGAACATCACTATCACCTATAGATACAAAATGCTAATGGCGGAAGTCATGGAAAACATATGACATATACATATATGAAACTTGGCCGTTAGGTCCACCATGTCCAAAGCATAATCCCTTGCATTCCTTTGTTTGTCCCACAACATCTACAAAGCCTCTACAGATACATAGACATAACCAACCTACAGTCGGGACACTTCCTCGCTTTATACAATACCAAAATAAATGTACATAATGACTCGAAAAGCCCCGAACCAATTGGAGCTCACCAATGATCCGCAAATGACCCCCAACCTACTGTGGAGGTCTACTAGCACCTGTGCCGCAGCAAGTAAGGTAAGTCCCCCAAGGGACGTCAGTACGAAGAATGTACTGAGTATGTAAGGCTATATGTACTGCATGATATATAAGTACTTCAATGGAATCATGTACTTACATTCATTACTTTCTTTACCTTTACGTTCATTCATCATTATCGTTCATTAATTAATGTTATCCTTCTTGGGATTAAGAAATTATAAAGCATATGATAAACAAATGACCAACTGATCAGTGGTAAAAGAGGATAACCCATGCTAGGTATTTCAATCCCTGGGATGAGATTAACCCATGCTAGGCTTTTCTGTTGCCCCTGGGATGAGATTAACCCATGCTAGGTATTTTAACCCCTGGGGTGAGATTAACCCATGCTAGGCTTTTCTGTTGCCCCTGGGATGCTACTGTGATATTGGGATCGACCCATGCCAGGTATGTTAACCTCTGGGATACCACCCATGATATTAGGATTGACCCAAGCTAGGTATTTATTCCACCCCTGGGATACCACTCAAGAATATACAAACAATTATACATTACTTCATTCTTTCATTATAAGAGTGATACATTGGTGGTTGTAACATTATTGGAACTTTGGAACGTAACATTATTGGAACTCTGGAACAATGTCCACAATTATGTGACACATGAATAACAATTGGGTAACAAATAAGAAACATGTGAATAACAATATATGACAACCTGAAATGAGATACCTCTGAACATTTTGGAATGGAACAAGTATAATGTCAATATGAACAATATGTGCTGCAGAAGGATACGAAAAGAGTAACCTTACATACCTTCTCTTCCCAATATGAATACAATGATTCTATATGTGACTACAATAGTCCAGCTCCTTCCTTATGTGTTACTCTACAACACAAGTACATAATAGAACTCATGTTAACAACTAACTACATTACAAGTGTATAAGACGACAATGAGCTACATGACTGCCATATAGCGTTATTTCATACTTCTACAACACAACCCACTGCATCACCATACCAACAATACCATAAAATTCCACACATTGACCATGACATCATAAACCAATAACATTTCATACCAAGTTTATCCTTTACACTTCCTCATTAACACTACGTCACAATTACTCCATCAAGTTATCTCAATACCTTTCACAACAACACATGAACAACAATACATAATTGATACCATTAAAAATACCTTCAGTATACTCCTTTAAAATCATTCAACAGGTAACATAAGTTGATAATCGCATCCAAGAAGGGTATAGGGGTTTCGGGGGGTCAAAGAGATGCAAAAACAATCAAAACGGAGTTCTGGGATGACCTGCGAAGCCAATCCACCCGAAGGTGGGTGAGTTGAATCCGTAGGTGACCATTGTCCTGGTCCAGGGGCATCTGCACCCGCAGGTGCCCCATCTGCGAAGGCGGGTGCCCATTTCAGCCTCCAGGGTCATTTTTGGGTCCTTTTTCGCAATGAATGGTCCATGGTCATAATTAAACTTCTATTTTCATATTTTTAAGTTATATTATATGCCAAAGAATATCCATTGTTTCACAAGGCAAATAAACATCACCAAATTACATCCTCATTTTAATACACCGCCAATTCTATGCCTAATTTCATAGCAACAATTCCAAATGTTAGACACAAAGAGAAAGCAAGTTAAGAACATAACCACATCTTACATGTTTATATTTAATCCATAAAATTCACTTCATTCAATACCACAAGTCCACTTTCAACTTTATAAGGCAAAACCCTTTACTGATTAAGCACACACAGACTATTTCACACATAGTGGACTGTCCAACACTTTGCCAACATAACCAACATGATTTATACACCTTCTTACACATATAATATATGAAACCATAAGATTAAACACTTACAAATTCTTGCAAAGAGGTGATCTTGTCCACAAAGGATGGTTGCCTTAGGGTTTGAGAGTAAAGAGAAAATATCTCTTTTTATGGAAAAGTCTAGAATGGCATGTGCCCTTTGTGAATAAAATCTAATTTTTTCAACCTTATATAGTCCTTTTAATCTTATCCTTAGTCACACTTTGATCAATAATGGATGGTTTACTTGGTCAACATGAGGAATGGGTCATTTCCATTTTGGGCCATGTCTTTTGTATGATTTTGGGCCTCAATTGAACCCAATAGCACAAGATTCATTTAGCCCAACAAATTTAATGTATAATACCTCAAAAATATCATGTTTAAATAATTCCATGAATATTACGGTAATCAACTAGGTTCGAAAATGTACGGGGTGTTACAACGATCATGAGGTAGAGGCTGCAATCATGAGGTACTATTCACCTGAACAGTATAAATTCTCCATTTTCATGATTTCCACCATTTTTGGACTTGGAAGCTTCGAAAAAGATAATTTTGAAGGGGTTTATTCATCAATCATGCTTGGGTAATCTCTAAACTTCTATTATCATTAATTCCTATTGATTCTAACTTCTAAATAGCTTTAAAAAGGTGATTTCAAATTGGATTTTGGGGGGTTTTATCTGGTTAATCATAAATTAATTTTTCTTTGATTTGAGCTTGGTTTTCAAATCTTACATGGATTTTCAAATATAGACTCCTTTTGATATGAGGAACATGTTCCTACAATAAAATTCTAGATTTGCTCCTTTTAATTTTGAACTTATTTTTGGACCCGATTTATATATAGTTGATATGGGTATCATTAGTTCCCTTTTGACGCATAGATACATTTTTGATAGATTTAGTTCATTCTTAGACTGCTTGTGAAGGGAAGGCTCCGCATAGAAGGGTCTAGGCTTGAATTTTGGCTCTTTGAGATAGGTTATAACTTAACTTTCTTCAGACTAGGGTGGGTTGTTAACAATTCCTATTAAGCATGCTATGGGTTAGGGAATTATATGGGGAAATTATTTGTGCATTAAATATAATTATTATTATTGTGATGCCTGTGCGGGGGATTGAATAGATATTGTGGGCTTTCCTTGAGCATTATTGCCCCTATTATTATATTAATACCCGAGTGAGAGTTTTAAATGATATTATTGATGTCTTACATGACTATTTATTCTAGTGGTGTTGAGCGAGGACGCATATCATGAATTATTGACATATTGAGTTGATTTTGAGGTTATTTATACCTGTATTGAATTGATTATTATATTCATACTGATTGGTTATAAGTATTCCATCCTCATTTAATCCATACATATTCATGAAATATTGGTACCACTAAGAACCACTAATTTTGAAAGAAAATAAAACACTTTTGTAAAATCTTTAGCCGAGATCATTTGCCGGCAAGGTTGATTGTGATATTTTTAAAACCCTTGGATGAGTTCATTTATCGGTAAGGTTGAGTTGAGATTGGAGAAAGTATATGGGTTGCAAATCCTCCATGGGTCCAGTCTTGAAATGCTGAGGCTCGGAAGGTGTATACAAAATGTCATGCAATGGCTTATATCATTGTTATACCACCATCATTGCATTACATTACATCATTTGTATTTCCTCTATGTGTTTATTGTCATGTACTTAGTTTCTTTATATATTTTATGTGTAGCTTTACTTTTTTGACTTTATATTGTAGAATTGTTAATGGAGACAGTGTGAGTTACCATTTGGAAACTTTTTCTATTTACAGATAAAACATGCTCATAGTATCTTTTACTTGTTTACTTTTCTACTTTACTCAGTCGGCCTATGATACCTATTGAGAACAAGTGGGCCATACTCACTCCTACTTCTGTGCCCTTTTGCTGCAGACCCAATACAAGTGTGACCTGCGGTGGCTGATCTTGTGCTGTGAGAGGTTGATCTTTGAGGTACTGGTGAGCTCCAGAGTTCGAGGTAGATTTTGGACCTCCTCTTATCTTATCTTGTCTTTATTTACTTTCAAAGACAGATTCATGTATTTCAATTTTTGGATTTGTATTAGATGCTCTTCACACTTATAATACCAGGTCTTAGGGATTTATGTATTTTATTCACATACTTAAGTTATTTACATATTATATCCTGACTTTGTTCTAGAAGTCTCATATTTACTTTTTTTCTCATATATCAAACTTTTTTGGGGGGTTTCGACTTACCTACCAAGGATGGGTCGAGGTAGGTGCCACCATGACCACAACTTTTGGGTCGTGAAAAATTGGTATCAGAGCACTACTTTGACTATTTTCATAAATATAAGAGCAGGATGTCTGGTAAAGTCCCGCAGATTGGTATGTTAATGTCCGTATATATCTTCGAGAGGCTATAAGACATCTTTAGGAAAAACTTTTCTAAATTGATTCTTTCTCATGCAGGTTATTCATGCCCAATATTCTAAAATTGTATTCCATTCTTTTCTGCGCAAATAGTGAGGACTAGGTCCAGAGATGTTGAGGATGTTAAGCTAGCACCCGCTATTAGAGCCTTAGTCAGGGGGCGAGGTAGGAGTCGTGGCTGAGCTAGAGGTAAAGGTCGGGCACGAGAAGCGGCTCCAGCCAGAGGATGGGCTAGGGTGGCCTCTCCCAATCCTGAGTGTTTTTACAATTATGAGGAGCATCAAATAGAGGATGTAAGACCAACTCATGTCTTATAGAGTTCAGTTGCTACCCCAGTATTATAGGATTTGTTGATTCATCTATTGGGTCGTCTGGATGTTATTCCCCAGATGGGTGTTCCACTAATTATGTCGGGTATTTCTCAGACTCTAGGAGGTATTCAGTCGTCAGGGTATGCTCCTACTTATGGTTATCCGACTCTAGGGGTACAACTATCTACTGTGGTACCCCCTTGTGTGGATTCTTTTCCTACTAGACTCACTATTTCTTTTGTTGCCTCAGGTCATGTGATATCTTCTAGTGATCAAAAAAGGTTTTAGAGATTCATTTACTTGGCGTCTCCCAAGTTTAGTGGTGCCATTAGAGAGAATGCCTATGTATTTTTGCTTGAATGTCAGGAGAGGTTGCATAAACTTGGATCTCTTGAGTCCTATAGTGTTGCTTACACGACTTAGCAGTTGACTGATGTGGAAAAATAGTGGTGGAGGCTTCATCAGGTCAGGGAGGGCATTTTGATTCTTCTGGGCCCTCCCTATGTGAGTCAGGTAGCAAAGGGTGTTACATATGTGAGGAGACTAGTCATTAAATGAGGGACTATCCTCGATGTGTATTAGGTCCTACCCAGTAGGGTTCTCAGCTTTAGCTTTGCTCTACTCCTATATCTGCAGTTAGAGGTGGTTCACAGAGTGGAAGAGGTGGTGCTAGAGGTGGTCGAGATGGAGCTCAGGGAGCTCGTAGTAGTGGATTTTTGGGTTGCTTAGTCTGGGAGTGGGTGTGGTTAGTGCTATGTTATACCTTTGAGACCTTAGGTAGAGGCCTCTGATGCAGTTATTACAGGAATCGTCCCATTTTACCATCATTCTGCTTCTGTGTTATTTGACCTTAGTTTTATATTCTCTTATGTCTACATAATTTGCTACTGGTTTAGATATTGTATGTGAGTCCCTTGCTATGCTTATTCGTGTTTCTACCCCAGTAGGAGATTCTTTAGTAGTGCATTGGGTGTACCAATCATATGTAGTGACCTTTGCAGGGCGTGAGACCTGGGTGGACTTGATTATCCTAGATATGATTGATTTTGATGTTATCTTGGGTATGGATTGGTTAGCTTCCTATCATTCAGTTTTGGATTATTTTGTCAAGACTGTGACTTTAGCTACTCTGGGAGTGCCAAGGTTAGCATGGAAGGGTATGCCTATTTTGGGTCCGAAGGGAGTTATATATTTTCTATGTGCTTGTCATATGGTAAAAAAGGGGTGTTTGTCCTATTTGGCCTATGTTTACGATACTAGTGTTGCTTCACCGTCTCTTGGATTCTATTCGAGTTGTAGACAATTTCAAGATGTGTTTCCTATGAACTTACCTAGTATGCCTCTGGACTAGGATATTGACTTTGCCATTGATATTGAGTCGAGCACCAAGCCTATTTCCATTCCTTCTTATAGGATGGCCCCAACTGAGTTGAAGGAATTAAAGGAGCAATTACAAGATATGTTGGGCAATGGTTTCATTAGACCTAGTGTGTCTCCTTTGGTGTTTCTATCTTATTTGTGAAGAAGAAAGATGGATCTATGCATATGTATATTGACTATTGGCAATTGAACAAGGTGACAGTCAAGAACAAGTATCCTCTTTCGTGTATTGATGTCCTATTTGACTAGCTTTAGGGTGCCTCGGTATTTTCTAAGATTGACTTGAGATTTAGTTATAATCATTTGAGGATCAGAGCTTTGAATGTTCTGAAGATGGCATTTCAGAATCGGTATGGCCATTATCAGTTCTTGGTCATATCTTTTGGGTTGACCAATTCCCCAATAGCATTCATAGAGTTGATGAATCGAGTATTTTGACCTTATCTTGATTCATTTGTGATTATGTTCATCGATAATATCTTGGTTTATTCCAAGAATAAGGCTAACCATGTGATACACTTGAAGACTGTACTTCAGATGTTGGGAGATGAGAAGTTATATGTCAAGTTCTCCAAGTACGAGTTTTGGTTAGATTCTATTTCTTTCCTGGGTCATGTAGTGACCAAGGATGGCATTATGGTTGATCCGGCCAAGATAGCTACAGTTTATGATTGGGCTAGGGCCACTTGTCCTACCAAGATTTAGAGTTTTATTTGGCTAGCAGGATATTATCAGCACTTTATGCAGAGCTTCTCTTCTATTACGGCTCCTTTTACCAAGTTGACTCAGAAGAAGATTGTAGTTCAGTGGTTGGACACTTGTGAGGAGAGCTTTCAAGATCTTAAGGAGTTGTTGACTTTGGCTCCTATCTTAACCTTGCCCAAGGAGGGCTTGGGTTTTACCGTGTTTTGTGATTCTTTCGGAGTTAGCTTGGGTAGTGTATTGATACAGGAGGGTAAGGTAATTGCTTATGCTTCTCGACAATTGAAGCCTTATGAGAAGAATTACCCTACCCATGATTTTGAATTGGCCATGGTTGTTTCTGTGTTGAAGTTGTGGCGACATTATTTGTGTGGAGCTCATTATAAGATTTTCTCTGATCATCATAGCCTTCAGTACTTCTTCACCCAACAAAATCTTAATATGAGACAGCGATGTTGGCTTGAGTTTCTTAAGGACTATGATCTTATTGTTCTACATCAGTCGGGCAAGGCCAATATGGAAACTGATACCTTGAGCCGAAAGGCGGCGAGTATGGGGGTTTAGCTCATCTTTTAACCCAGGAACGACCGTTGGCCTTGGAGGTTTAGTGAGATAACTAGTTGGTTAGGCTTGATATGGCACCCAAGCATGTTTTGGCCTTTGTTGAGGCTAGGTATTCCTTGGTGGTGTAGATTCGAGTTCATTAGTTTGATTTTTGATAGATTGAGGGTGATTCGTAACAAGATGTTGAGTGGTAAGGAAAAGGCTACATCTCTTGATTTTGATGGTGTTATGAGAATTAGTGGCCAAGTTTGTGTGCCGAGATTTGGTGGATGGGTTAGATTGATCTTGGATGAGGCTCATTGTTCTAGATACTCCATTCACCCAGGAGTGGCTAAGATGTATCATGACCTAAAGCAACATTATTAGTGGGGTGGTATGAAGAAGGATATTGTGGAGTTTGTGGCTAAGTGTTGGAATTGCCAATGGGTGAAGTATGAGCATCAGTGACCAGGTGGTACGATGCAGAGGATACCCATTCCTCAGTAGAAGTGGGAGCAGATCACCATGGATTTTATTGTTGACCTACCCAAAACCTTGGGGAAGTTTGACTCAATGTGGGTGATTGTAGATAGATTGACCAAATCAGTGCATTTTGTACCTGTGAGGGCGAATTATAATGCGAAGAAGTTGGCCAAGATATACATTAGCGAGATTTTTCGATTGCATGGCGTCCATGTTCCATTGTATCTGATAGAGGTACTCAGTTTACCTCGAGTTTTTGGAGTACTATGCAGAGTGAGATGGGTACTTAGCTTGATTTGAGCACAGCTTTTCATCCTCAGATAGATGGTCAGTATGAGAGGACTATTCAGGTGGTAGAGTATATGCTTCGAGCATGTATTATAGATTTTGGTAGTTATCGGGACCAGTTCTTTCCCTTATCGCAGTTTACCTATCACAATAGTCACCATTCCAGTATTCAAATGATGCCTTTTGAGGCTTTGTATGGGTGGAGTTGTAGATCCCCCAAGGATGGTTTGACTCTTTTGAAGAGAGGCCTTGGGGTACAGATTTGTTGAGAGACTCTATGGATCAAGTGAGACTGGTTTAGTAGAACATAGTAGTTTCCCATAATAGGCAGAAGATTTATGCCAACCGTCGAGCCTATAATGTTGCTTTTGTTCTATTGAAGGCTTCACCCATGAAGGGTGTTATAAGGATTGGGAAGAAAGGGAAGCTTAATCCGAGGTTCATTGGCCCTTTTGATATCCTTGAGAAGTACAAAGATGTGGCGTATAGGCTATCTTTGCCTCCATAACGGTCAGTTGTTCATCTCTTATTCCACATTCCCATGTTGAAAAGGTACCGTACAAATGATTCACATGTGATTCAGTGGGATTCTTTTGTATTAGACCATGATTTACCCTTAGAGGAGGAGCCCATTGTTATCCCAGAAAAATAAACTAGGAAGTTGAGGTCTAAGCATATTAATTCGGTGAAGGTCCACTGGAAACATCGCCCTATTGTGGAGGATACTTTGGAGGTCATTTCTGATATGCGATATAGATACCCCCCCAGCTTTTTACCGCTTCAGGTACTTTATTTGCTTTTTAGTATGAGGATGAATTTGTATTTTAGTGGTGGATTATGTAACAACCGTAGTTGTGAATTTCATCTTTTTATTTGTCTTGACCATTGTCCCCTCCCCACAGTTGTTATATGTTATTTGTGAGTTGTACGATTGGTTGAGATGGTCCCTGATGCGATCGGGAGTGATTTGGGTGAGTTTGAAACTTTTAAAGGCTTTAAAATCATTAGGTTGACTTCGGTCAACATTTTGTGTTTCGAGTGTCGGATGGTGATTTGGACAGTTTTATTAGATGCAGAATGTTGATTTTGGTTTAGCAGCGTGGTTAGTTCGGGTTTGGAGCCTTTATTTTGTATCTTGACCCTTTTGACCAAAACTAGTTAAAATAAGCTTAAAGGGGGTCCCGAAGGCTAAATTGTTGTAAATGACCTCTTTTCATAAATCTGATGGTACCATTGAGTCTGAAACATCAAAAATAGCCTAGTAGCATATCTGGTTTATTTTTATGGGGTCCCAAATGGATCCTGAGGGTTTAATTGGGACAATTCTCTAAAATCCCAAACTGATGGTGCAGTTTTTTGGTGATACATCAGTGCCTTCATAGTGATCACGAGGCAACGTGTAGTAATTGTGGCCCTTGATCCAGTTACTCATTGTGAACCATGATTTCTAAGAGTTAAACGATGGACTAGGTTGGGTTGATTTATCGTGGTCGCAAGGCCTAGCTGCAAGATTGTGATGCCGAATTTAATTACCAGTCAATGTTGACCCTCGCGATCGCGAGGTTGGCCACAATCGCGAGATAATGTTTACCTGAATAGTATAAATTCTCCATTTGCTTGATTTCCACCATTTTTGGACTTGGGAGCTTCGGGAAAGGCGATTTCAAAGGGGTTTCTTCATCAATCGTGCTTGGGTACCCTCTAAACTTCTATTTTCATCAATTCCTATTGCTTCTAACTTCTAGGGAGAGGAATTAATTTTGGACGCCAGGAGCTCACCTTAAGTCTTTGACCCAAGCTAGCTCTACACGATGCATATATCAACACTGAGAACTCGTTTTAGGAACTGTAAAATGCAGAAGTGTAGTATGAGTACCAAACACGAGGTACTCAGTAGGCATCGATCAACTGAGCTCTAAAGATAATGCAAGTATAACTAGAATGAAATTGAAATACTAAGCCAGACAAATAGCATCAAGGAAATACCTAACTGAGGGTAGTGAAATATGTACTAAGCAACCAGAAGGGGAAGTACAAACAACATGCTAGAATGAGAATGTGGCACTATAAGTAACATGAAGGGAGACAACCAATGTAAGAAGTGAAACACTAAATAGACACTTACAAGAAAGTATACACCTGAGGAAGCTGGCCTAACAGTCTAATAGGGCAAGAATCAAACTTAAAAGAATAACAACGATAACATACCTGACTGCCTATCAAGGTAATAAAGTAGCAGAATGAACCAACACAAGAGCCAGACGTACCAATAAAAGGGTAATCTAATATAGAAGCCAGAAATACAAAAAGGAAGAGTCCATAAAGCATACCTCAATTGCTGGTACGCCCCAATCTTTGAAACTGTGGAAAATATTGTTAAAACCTTAAGCGTTAGTAAATAATAAATCTTTCTATTTAAAATAATACTTGCTACAAAAATAAATTGCGAAATCTAACTGCATAACTCCCCAGAGCACTAAACAAATGAAGGATGACTCAAGACACAATATCCATGTAAGAGTAGAATGAAAGAAGTTGTTGAAGAATAATCACTGTTGCACCTATAGAAACTCCAACTGACCTGCAACATGGCTATATCCCTGACATACTGGTAGGTATCATCAGCTGACCAAGGTTAAAAGCATATAACGACATTAGCAATCAAGAAGATATCATGACAACTATACAGGCTTAATAACTGAACATACTTAACTTACTTCAATTTCCAACCTTACTGCCTTCGCTTTACTAAAACATTATTGAGTTACCCTCAGGCGGGACTAATTAACACAATTCCATAAATAATCCTAACCCACATCTCTTATGTGTTCACCTTGTTACACAACTCTATACTTCTCTTTCTCGTTAATCTTTTTTTGTAATAGCCCTCTCTCCCTATTCTACAACCATTAACCATAGAAATTGCAACAACCACGACAATTAATAAAATATCAACAATTTTGCAAGAAGGGACACTACAGTACACATCACATGTATAATTATAAACACCAGAGAATAAGATTCATACATAATCCAGTACATATCTTATATTCACACATTGTTGCAATGCACAATCACAACCATGAACTTACAAACCACCAGTTACCCTTTTGTATCATTCCATTACAAGTTATCTATATCAAATCACTCGTACTTAAGCAGTCCAGTCAACAATAGTCAATAAATACATGTGCAATGCAATCAATGAATGCATATGCAATGCTAGGCGTACACATATACTAGAGTCAGTAGGGACTCTCTGCTATGACCTGTAGGGGACGAGCTTAGCTCATGTGCCAGTGTCGGCGTGACACCCAATCCAAATGACAGTGTCATCGTGATACCCAATTCAAATAACAATATCAGTGTGACACCTGATTTATATAATAGTGTTGGTGTGACACTCGATCCATATAACAATATTGGCATGATACCCAATCCAACATCATCTCTACATCATATACCAAGCTCTTCACCATAAACATATGTATGCTCTCAATGAAATGCCCTATGCAAATGATAACCAACCATCACAAGTATGCTCGAAGGCCAATTCACCACTTATTTAAATAAGCATTATCAAACCCAAAAATCAATCACAAATATGTCCAAAGACCAATCAATCAAGTATCTATTTTAGGAGTGCACATTCCACCAAAAAAGATTTTTTCCACACTCTAATTTAATATCTTATTTCATTCAGCAATCTAACCCTCTTTTATTCCTATCAAAATTTGTAAATTCAGTTACTAACTAGTAACTTTTACACTCAATTCATCTTTAAGTTTAAGACACTATTTCCTTTAGCCAATTATTCAACCACTTGGCTCTATTCAACTTACAATTCTAGCTAGAGCCATACACTTTTATACATCTTACTTCCTAGCACTTAGCCAAACTTGACATTAGGTTCTTAAGTTATAACATCATATCCTCTTATCACAATCAATCCTCCTAACTATCTTCTAGCAAAAATATCTCATATCCAACCATACACAATATCGGATTCACCCTTTTTAAGGTATTAAAGACTAGTTCTATAGATTGGAAGTGCACCTACTTCTTCTATTGTTACCCACATTCACATATTAAACTTTTTAAATCATCATGTAAGTCATACAAATACAAACACCCATCAAGGGATCCACACAAAATACAACAATACTCAATTAGATCCTTATTACATTAAATCCATATTTTATACATCCAAACTCCGTGCCTGTAGGCCTAAACATGAAATATCCCATCAAAACTATAGTTATTACACGACATCTAACCTAAATCTACTACACATTAAATTATAACCTACCTTGACCGAAGATCTTATAACAAGCAAGCCACACCAAGGCGGCTATTTTCTTTCCTTTATGCTTCCATTAGTCCAATCCTCTAGAAATCAAACAATTATAGGAGTAATAAATCAATTACTCTTTGAATAAATACTTTGAGAATTCAACCCACTGATTCTATTTTAATTCATGGTCTAAAGCATTATCCAAGGGTTAATTAATCATTAACTAGCTCTATCATACTCAACTCATATCCAGTAATGGAGTTTTAAAGCTAAGGATTCTATTTTTATTGAATTCAACATTTCCAACAATCAAACTTCATGTTTTGGAATAACAAATTCATGCTAGAAATCGCTAATTAATAATCTAGAAGTAATTCTAGGTGACATTACCCCAACCCATAGGTTTTCCCTAAAATCTCATGAACTGAGGGTTCTAATCCCCAAGAATTTTACCATTAAATATCATTCTAATGATTCTAATATGTTAAAGAATTGAAGGATGAAAAAGATGGCGGAAGAACTTACCTCAACGAAGAATTTCCACCCTAGAACTTGGAAAATTGCCCCCCTAGGGCTCTGGGATAAAGTTTTTGAGTTAAAAATCCAAAAGTCATCAAAAACCATATTATGTACTGCTTATTTGTCACTGCAACGGCCCATTCATTGCTGCAGTGGCAAATCATCATTGCAGCGATGGCAGTTTTTCAACACAGACAGTCTTCAGTAAAATGGCCATAACTTTTTACTCTGAAAGCGGATTAACAAATGGTCGGAGGCATTGGAAATAAGAATCAAAGATATTTCATACTCTTTATATTCTATGAGGAGTGATCATTTGAAGTTGACCTTAATTTAAACTTAGCTCGAAACTCAATCAGTAAGAACACTTCCAACTTAACTTTGTGTTAGGGGTATTATATGACTTTAGTTCATGTCTAATGCACTATCATACTAATAAATTGGTCCTATAACTTATGATGAATGAGGTTCTTATGCCTTTACTGCAGATATTTTCAAATAATAAAAGAATGGGTCGTTACAATTATTGATTGAGTCTAATATGAAGCAATGGTGAGGGTCAGTCCTAAATACTCAAATTTTATACCTTATACATACATATACATACATATACATACATATATATATATATATATATATATATATATATATATATATGTATGTATGTATGCATGTATAGATAATTTCAATAAGAGACATGCATATATATATATATATATATATATATATATATATATATATATATATACACATATACATACATACATATATATATATATGTATGTATGTATGTATAGCTAATTTCAATAAGAGACATGCATGAACTAACAGCCAATGTAAACAGTAGCATATGATAATGAAGAGGGGGTGAATTGAAATTCTTATACTTTAAGTTGACTAAAGGGATCAGTTAGTCAACTTCACTGCACAGCAACGTTAGTACTAAAATAGATAGTAACAGATTATAAAGATAAAGCAAAATATGTAAAGAACATAGAAAACTTTATCCTGATTCGGAACACCCTTGTGGTGCCTACTTCCAGTCCCCTTGGGATACAAGAGGTTCCCTTTAGAGAAACTTGAATGATTACAATGATTTTCCCAAATCTTTGAAAGATAGCTTTAGGATAAAGGTAGCAGCCTCTACTTGTATAGCTTCTAGTTTCTTCCCTCTTTTATTTTCACTATAAAGTATTACAATGATTTGTATAAGAATAAAGAAGTAACTAGGATTTTGCTCAAGTGAATATGTACAAGAATAAAAGCTAGGTTGTTATTGTCTATATATACAGATTCAAACAAGATGATCGTTGTGGCCGAAATCTTTTCAGAATATTGACTGATATTTTTTATCCATAATGAATTGATTTGCCACCGTTGTAGTTGATAGCCTTCAGAATGTTTGACCAATATTATCTTGCCATATTAAATTGACTTGCCTTAAATGTGGAATTAGAATTTCCTTCTTCTAATTTCACGCTCTATCAGATAGGGGAACCTAAGGGATTTGCAGGGTCATCTAGGTTGAATTTGAATATGTAGATGACATTATATGTCCATATAAAATACATCCATATTTCCTTCCTTAAACTCTTGTGCTGACAAGATCTTCTCTTTTGTGATTTCTGCCTTCCAATTAACTATGGATCTTGATTGATACTTTCCTTTCCAGAAAGGGGCCTTTCTTTTTGACTAATTGCTTTCATGAATATCCTGCATACAAGTAAGGATTAGTATGTCTTTATCAAAACTATATTTGGGGCTAACAATATCCCCTTTTTGATAATGACAAAAATTTTAATAATTTAACTTCCCTGATTTATTGTGAAGTCTTCCCCTGAAGTTGTACTGCCGGTTGAGCTAGCTCCCCCTTAAGTTATGCTGAGTTTTTACCTGTACTTTCTCCCCCTTTGGAATAATCAAAATAAAAGGCAAACAGATAACAAGGAATAGATAACATGATCATAGTTAATGAAGTGAGGATTTAGTTCCACCAAAAGGACAAACCCCTATGAAGGGAAGGAGTCAAAGAGTGTAGTGCAAAAATAGAGTACAGAACAAAAGTGTCTTATAAGGACACACCCCTATTGAATCAAGAACCAGAGAAATTATTTTTTCCTTAAGAAGTAGGTCAAGGTATTTATCATATTCCTACAAAAAGCATCATAGAATTTTTGCACATTTATTAAGAAGTTGGAGTAGGACATCTGAAAGGTGATAGAAAGTTCATTATGTGAGGAGACGGCTTTAGCCTTGATGGAATCGACTTGCTTGATCAACCTAGTCACAGTGAGAATCCCTTCAATTTTTAGGTTGTCCATTGTTATTCTCAGTTTCCCTATATCAGTGCCTGTACCTTGGTTACGTGACAGATCTTTCCAACGATTACCTGCAAAGATACCATACCTTCTTCTAGAGTTGTAAGGCATTACTGTAAACCTTCTATTTCCTTGAGATACGTAGCCACAGAGTCAACTGGAGCCTTTCCGGAGTTGGGTTTTACCGAACAAGCCTTTACCGAGTCCTTCTTACACTACTGAAAATCAATGAGCACAAACCCATGCTTTTGATAGCTCGGATGTCATAGGTACCAGTAACATCCACCATCGAAAACCAGATAGATCAATCATAGAGTAAATCATAATACGGAGATTAGTGCGCCATAAGGCAAACTAGAACTAGAATCTTGAGCACTTTCCAACATATATTCACGGATCCAAGCACTCCAATTCAAGCAGTATTTCTTATTCAGACAGTATAAAACAAACAGATCTCTAGTAATGATGCTATTGAGAGAGCTTTTATGAGGAACCAGAGTAGTATCTATCATATGGGCCAAAATTTTATTTTCAAAACAAAGTGACAGAGGTCCAAAATCAGAGAGGTCAGTACCATATTCGGCAATTAACTTCTTAGCACCTTTAATCGATACTTCAAAATCATCTGGCCAAACACCATTCATATACGGTATACCTCCAGATGGGTCAATATCAAAGATCTTTTCAAAAAAAATCATTTAATACAATTCTAGTGCCCAGCACTAGGGTTTCTAGTTCTCCATTATCTTGAGATATATGAAGATTTGCATAAAACAAGCGAACAGGGTCTTCGTACACTTCAATACCATAGAGTTTAACAAACAGATTCAATTTTTATGCTTTAAAAATGCACTGACCGAATAGTGAGATTCCTAGAGTTGCTTCAAATTTATGATTTCCCAGCAACAACAGAACGATCCTTAAAGGCTTTGAATCTCTCGTTTTGCTCAATGCCCCAGAATTTTTGCATGTCCTCGTGAGTAAAAGAACCATGGACATGAGTTTGGGATTTTTTATAGGAGGAACCTTTGTCACAATTTGGACATTTCTTAGACACAGATTCTACAGGAACATGAGATTCTCCCTCAGAAGAGTCTGAGGAAAGATTAAGAATGTTGGTGGAGGAACTCTTGGAGAAATTATCTTGTAGAGAAGGGAGAGATGCCATAGATCTATTTTTTGGCATTTTGAGAGAGAGATGAAGTAAGAGAATAGAAAAACTGAGAGAGTTTATTGAGAGGACTAGGAAGAGAAGAGGATAATTCAGTGAATCAACCGAAAATACACAAGAAAGGGGGAAGTAATAATGAGAAGTGGAATGGTTTATTTATGGAACAGAGTGAAGCAATTAAAGGGTGCGGGAAATAAGGGATCATTTGTATTGGGATACGTAAGTCATTAAAATATATTTAAAAAGTAGGCAAGTAAATATGTTTAAACAAGTAAACAAAATAAAAATATTTATTTGTTTATAAAAAAATAAAGCGGTAAACAAAACAAACAACAAAGATAAAAGAAAAAAAAATTAAATACTAGTAATGCTGAGTTTTTTTCATAGAAAGAAAAACCTTTCCTCTAAAAGGGGCTTTGTAAAAACATCGGCAAGCTGATTTTTGGAGTCGGTAAAGTTAAGCACAAAATCTCCATTTTCAACATGATCTCTAATAAAATGATACTGATTGTCAATATGCTTAGCCTTCGAATGATGAACAGTATATTTTGAAAGGCTAATAGGACTAATGTTATCGTACATAATAGGAACTAATTCATATGAGAGATCATAATCAAGTAATTAATGCATAATCCAAAGTAATTGAGTACCACAACTGCCTATCACCATATATTCGGATTCAGGAGTGGATAGTGCAATGGATGTTTGGTTTTTGCTATGCCATGACAGTAATGCATCACTAAGCAATTGACATGTTCCACTTGTACTTTTTTGATTATTTTTGTCACCTGGAAATCAGCATCTGAATATCCAATTAAATCAAAGTTTGAGCAATGAGGATACCATAACCCAAGATCTTGGGTTCCGATGAGATATCAAATTGTTTTTTTTACTGTTGTGAGGTGAGATTCCTTTAGAGCTGCTTGGAACCTAGCACATTTGTAAATACTGAACATAGTATATGGATGACTTGCGTTTAAGTACAATAATGAACCAATCATTCCTCGATAAGTCTTTTCATCCACACTTTTCCCTTGAGCATCTATTACAAGACATGTTGAGGGACTATGGGAGTTTCAAATGCTTTTTCCTTTTCCATGCCAATTTTTTTGTTCAACTCCTTTGTATATTTACTTTGACTTATAAGATTTCTAAAAGCTGACTGCTTTATTTGAAGTTTCAAGAAGAAATTCAGCTCTCCCATGAGGCTCATCTTGAATTCTCCTTTCAGAAGATTAGTAAAATTCTCTCACAAGGATGTGTTAGGACTTCCAAAAGTATTATCATCCACATAAATTTGTATAATGAGAATACTTGAATCTAACTTTTGAATAAAAAGAGTAGTATCATTTTTTTCTCTTTGAAAATTGTTATTTAAAAGAAAGGTACTTAGTCACTCATACCAAGCTTTTACAGCTTGCTTGAGTCCATAAAGTACCTTTGAGAATTTAAAAACATAGACAGGACAAGAGAAATTTTCAAAACAAGGAGGTTGTTTGACAAAAACTTCTTCATTTATAAAACCATTTAAGAAAGCACTTATTACGTCCATTTAAAATAGCTTGAAACATTTAAAAGAGGCATAGGCTAGGAGAATATGAATGGATTCTACCCTTCCTACAAGAATGAACGTTTCATTGTAATCAATACATTCTTACTGAGAGTAACCTTGAGCTACTAATCTATTTCAGATGACCTTACCTTTATCATTCATTTTGTTTTTGTAGACCCATCTAGTTCCAATTACTGAGCAGTTCTTTGGTCATTTTTGTCACGCCCAGAATCCCATTCGGGATGGACTGGCACCCGAAGCCGTTGAGGCTCGAGAGAACCAATCTTTGCCCATGTACACTCATATGCATGTCTCTGTGTGAACATCATCATATCTCATGCAACTATGCGGAAGTCATGGAAACATTTACTATATACATAGATATGAAACTTGGCCGTTAGGGCCATCAAGTCAGAATGGACATGCAACTCTTACAATTATTCTCCCACATAAGTCTACAAAGCCTCTACAGATACATAACCATAACAACCCTAGAGTCGGGACAACACCCCTCTCTATACTCATGTACAATATCAAACAAATGTGCATAATAACTCGGAAAGCCCCGAAGCAACTGGAGCTCACCAACGATCCGCAAATGATCTGCAACCTACTATGGAGGTTTACTAGCACCTGTGCCTATAGCAAGTAAGGTAAGCCCCTCCAAGGGGGTCAGTACGAGTAATGTACTGAGTATGTAAGGCTATAAGAAACTGTATGAATCATAGGATCTCATATGGAATTAAATACATGTGAATAAACATTTTAGATCAGTCACCATTTTAAATGCGGAACCACGTACATTACTTTCATTACTTTTATTGATTAATCATTCCTTCTTATCATTACTTCGTGAAATAGCTTTCCTTCATATATTTAATTACTAGTTCCATCCGAGGTTAGGCCCTTTTGATTTGCAATCCATTTTCAATAATACATAAAGTAACCATGTAAGCATTACTTCTTCTCTTTACTTTTGTTATGAGAGTGATACATTGGTGATTGGAACATCATTGGGAACACGTATATACATTACTTCATTCCTTACTTTTATGAGAGTGATGCGCTCACTCATGAGACATTAATACATTCACTTATGGGAGATTAATACATTCACTTATGAGAGATTGATACTTTTGATGATTGTAACATTATTGGAACTTGGAACATTAACCAAAGAACATGAGTCATGTGAAGCACAATTGATGTATGAATAAGGAACATGTGAATAACAATAATTAATAACCGAAAATGGGATACCTTTGAACATTTTAGAATAGAATAGGTACAATGTCAATGTGACTAATATGTGCGGCAGAAAGATACGGGAAGATTAACCTTACATACCTTATCTTCCCAATATGAATACACAATCCAATATGTGAGTACAACAATTCCGCTCCTTCCTTACGTTTCACTCTGCATCACAAGTACATAACGGAACCAACATTAACCACAAGCTACATTCCAAGTGTATAAGACGACCATGAGTTACATGATTGCCCTATAACATTATTTCACCCTTTACAATACCATTCATGGTCTTATCATACCAACAATACCATAATATTCTATACATTGACCAAGACATCATAAACCAATAGCTTTTCACACCAAGTTCCTCCTTTACATGTTCTCATTAACACTACATCACAATGAACCCATCAAGTCACTCCAATACATTTTATAACCAAAATTCCACAATTTACTCATATAGAAAAATAACAAGTTATGGACATAACCACACCATACATACTGAGATATCATCCACACCATTCACTTTCATCAAAACATCAAGTCCTTTTTCAAGTTTAATTTACAAGAATGCACATCTTTTAGCAAAATGCCAAAGTGCACTATTCAACACCTTGCCAACATAACCACCATGATATACATACTCTCTCATGTACATAATATAGTAAAACATAAGAATAAACACTTACACAAGCTAGTAGAATGATGATCTTGCCCAAGAAAATGACTTAGGGTTTGAGAATTTGAGAGAAAATATCTCTTTTTGGTTTCTTGGAAAAGTCTAGAAATACATGTGCCTTCTCATGAATAAAATCTGATTTTTGGGGCCTTTATATAGACTTAAAGTCATCCTTAGCCACATTTGGTCAATGATTGATTAATCAAAGGAAGAATGGGTCATTAGACCCATTGGGCCATGTCTTTTGGCTTTTTTTGGGGCCTCAAATTGAGCCCAATAAAATATGTCAACTTATTCCACCAAATTCAATGTGTAATCCATCATATATCTCATGTTTAAATAATTCCATAAGCATCCCGACAATATTCAACTCACGAGACTTATATTCGTAGCCTCAATCTCCAAATAAGAAATTCTAGCCATTTATGGCTTAATTGAACATAAAAGGGTAAAAATGTAATTTGAATGCCAACATCGTCCAAGAGTAGTCCTACCAAGATGGAATCATTATTTAATAGCCCAAGAATCACATTTATAGGCTCATGGTTGGCGAAAAAATTTGACAAAAAGCAGCCCGGTACGGCCCCGGCCGCCCCTAGGACTTAGAAAAAATTTCAGCATCTGAAGGGTGTGCAGGGGCGGCCTGGCACGCTTCCTGGTGCACCCCCTTGCTGCCTGTGGGCTGAAAATCAAAAAATTTTAAAAAATTCCTTTCTTCGACTTTTCGTTGCGGATTTGGTTAGATACTTCAAGTTCTAATCTTTAGCTTTCCTCTTGTCTTTAAGAAACTTTATTTAGGAGTCATTCAAGCTTCATTTATCGCTCCTAAAATGTTCCAAAAATTTTCCAACGCCTCATACAAGAGTCTAAACACATTGACTAGTACAATATCAAATGTTCCATCCAAAACCACTACAACATACGTACTTAGTGCTCTCGAAGCTAAGGTTTATAACTACACCCTAGGTCACCAATCAATCAAGTTAGGGTTGGGTATGTACGGGGTGTTACATCCTTCCCCCCTTAGAAACATTTGTCCTCGAATGTTAGTAACATTGTCTCATTGTAACAACTTAAGTCAAAGTGAATCCTTCACCTGATCATCTACATACATGATACTTTTAAAGACTTACTTATTATGACTCCAATTTGGTCTCTTGAACTTTTTCTTCCATGTACAACATATACGAGTACTTTAGATTTCATTATTTCTTTGGTTTCCCTTGTGATTTCTTCTACTTGTTGATTCACCTTTAAGGAAGCTACTTCTGTATTTCCTAATCCTTTCACTTATCAATCTAGAATAACAATAGGTAACAATAAGTACCTTTTCATATGTGAGATCCTCCGTGATTTGTACATCTCCACTGACAACAATACGTGATGGATCCCATAGATACTTTCAAAGCATCGAACATGGAAATATCGAATGAACTGTGAAGAGTACTTGGGATAGTGCTAATATATATGCCACCTACCCAAATCTTTAGGTAGCCTCATTTGGCACGTTATGTAGGCCAACTTCCCTATAAGGCTTCGTAGGATATAACTTCCAGAATGTAACTTTAATAAGAGGTAAATCTGTGATAGAATCCATGTTAATCATGTTCCATTTCCAAACTGGGATATTGATACATTGCATATAACTCCCAGATTTCGGACGCTCTCTTTTTGCTAGTTGACAATTTGAATCAGGAATTACACGTTCTGCAATGTTCTTTTCATGTAACCTTACCAATACGTCTTTTCCAAACCATGGTACATTTTGGTTGCTTCCGAATGAAAGAATTTCGTAAATTGAGCATTACAGTACTCCCTCTTGCGTAAGATCAAATGCATTTGTCATAGCTACAAATGAAGACCCGGTCGCATTTTACACTATAACGCTTTCATCTAGAGTCTCAAGAAGACGAATTATCTACCTTGACTATACCTTGCTTTTCCATAACCTGACCCTTAGTATCTCCTATTGCATTGCGGCTTAATGCACCAATTATTACATTTGCTTTCCCCAGATGGTGTCATATATCAACATCGTAGTCTTTTAATATTTCCAACCACCTTTGCTATCTTTAGTTTAGATCCTTCTGTTTAAAGATATATCGCAAAGTCTTGTAAGCAGTATATATATCAACCTGAACCCCATACGAATAGTGGTGCCATATCTTTAAAGCAAATATCACCACTGCTAACTCAAAATCATGTGTAGGATAAGTGCTCTCCTATGGGCGCAATTGTCTTGAGACATATGCTATTACGTTACCGTCTTACATCAATACACCTCCTATACAATGTAACCCAAGAACAATACGGATTTTAACCAAACATCATGTCTAGCAACCTTTGTATATAATTTACGGTCACGAACAATCCGTAACACTTGTCTCAAGTGATTAGCATGGTTCTCTCGTGATCTTGAATATCATTTCCAAACGTGGTCTCAAACACATCTAACAATGGCTTGTATCGCCCTATTCATCCCCCATAAAAACTACTAGTACAGTCATTAGTTCAAATGACATAACTCACACTCAATAATGACCATACCATATTTGGAAAGTTGTCTTGGGTATATCTTTCTCTTTAACCCTTATTTGATGATAACTCGATCTTAAGTAAATCTTTTAGAAATCTTTGGAACCCTGTAATTGGTCAAATAACTTATAAATTCCGGGGAGGGAATATTTGTTCTTAATTCTCACCCTCTTCAGTTGTCGATAATCAATATACATTCTCTATGTGCCCTTTTTTTTTCTTTCGTACAACTAATACTCATGCACTTCAAGGGTACGTACTAGGTATTATGACTCCCTTGTTCGTCACGTCTTTTAATTGCTTCCTTAATTCCCGTAACTCTGCTAGAGCCATTCTATACGAAGGAATAGAGATAGGCTGACTATCTGGCGTCACATCAATACTAAACTCTACCATGTCCTATTCAATAAATTCAACTAATGTATCATGATCACCAACATTCTCTATACAATTATGATATGCTCTATTAGCTACAATTGCTTTACCAACTGGTGTATAGAGAATTCAAATGGCGTAACTAGTAATTCTGGCGTCCTTTCTATATCAAAAAAAAAATTCTTTCCACAATCAATAGAGTAACATATGGTAATGTCAAATACGGGTCAAGCAATGCATATACCTTATGTAAAAATATGAATGTTGTACCTGTGTCTACATTAGGAGAAGCCTCTGAATTTTGTTGATCCGAGAAGGCATAGGTACGGTTTTGTATTCTACCAGAATTGGCTGCTCCTCTAACACCTCTGCCACGACCAATAGGTTGTACACCTGACGATGATAATGAAACAACTGATCCCGTAGGTCGCGCCATACTACCCGTGGCCCTCAGTGGGCACTCTCTCATAATGTGTCCTGACTTGCCACACCAAAAACAAACTTTCGTTCCAAACCAGCATTCACCTGAATGAAACTTTCTGCAATGCTGGCACAGCTG
Source organism: Capsicum rhomboideum (assembly GCA_031232105.1). Classification (NCBI taxonomy): domain Eukaryota; kingdom Viridiplantae; phylum Streptophyta; class Magnoliopsida; order Solanales; family Solanaceae; genus Capsicum; species Capsicum rhomboideum. The sequence goes on along the minus strand of CP124719.1, from coordinate 109,117,023 downwards.
ACGAAAAGATACCGATGTCTGTGAACCCCGTATTCCACTACTCTGCCCAACCTGACTGCCTCTAAACCCTCGAAATTGGGGTGGAGTACCTACTGTAGGGTAGTAAAATGATGGTCTAGGGGGTCTAGGAAACATCCGAGGCCTAGATTCTCCTTGGGACATCATAGACTGTCCCATAGGTTTAGCCCTCTTTGAAGGCCCTCTTTCAACTTCGTGTGCTTTTCGCCTTTGCCTTTGATCCTCCATTTTCTGCGCAAAGGCTTGTATTCTTGTTGTATCCATGTCTCTATTTAACGCAACAATAGTACAATCCCTCACCAAATATGGCTCCAATCTGCTCACATACCGATGGACTCTGTCGGCCATTGTGGCCACTACATTTGGAGCATATCGAGCTAAAGAATTAAACTGCAGACTGTATTCTCTGACACTCATGTTCCCCTGACGGAGGTTTAAAAACTAGTTCGCACGAGCCTCTCGGATCTCATATGGGAGGTAATGATCAAGAAATGTTGTTTTAAATTCCTCCCAATTAGCTGGATTTGTGCCAATACCCCTCGATAGTCTCCAATATTCATACCACAAGATAGCTTCTCCTTTCAATCTATAGGCTGTAAGTTCCACTGTTTCTGTACCAATCACATGCATAACATCCAGAGCCCTTTGAATTTGGTCCACGAAATCTTGTGGATCTTCATTCACATCTGACCCGGTGAACGTGGGAGGGTCTAATTTCAGAAAATCATGTGTCCTCCAACTAGCAGTCCTATCCGCACCATTACTACTTGTCATTGGACCTACTTGCCTTTGATTCAATACATCAACTATACCGGTAACTATATGAGTTAAAATTTGCACTGCATTTCTTAGATTCTGCTCAGTATCATTAACAGGTGTGTTGGCAGGTTCTTCTCTCTCTCTCAGCTCTTCTGGAGCTAGAAAAGTAGGGGAAGCTCTCGATGTAAATTCAGTTTCAGTCCCACCTTGACTAGCTTAGTCAGGTGGTGATTTACTCATTCCTTCTCCAGCAGGCATATCTACCTACTTATCTCTGCCCCTATCTTGTCTTGTCGTCGGCATTTTACTATATCAAAGAAAAACAATTATAATGGTCAGATATAATTCCACCTACGACAATGGCTCTATTGCACGATCTAGAAATGAAGAAAAGAAACAACTCTTAAATGTCCCGTAAACTCCTACTTATAAATGTGGCGCGCAACACATCCATAACCAAGACTCTACTGAGACACGGCTTTGTAGACACCCTTAGGATGACCTGCTCTGATACCACTTTTGTCACGCCCCGAATCCCATTCCATTCGGAACGGACTAGAACCCAAAGTCGTTGAGGCCCGAGAGAACCAATCTTTGCCCATGTACACTCATATGCATGTCCTGTGTGAACATCATCATATCTCATGCAACTATGTGGAAGTCATGGAAACATTTACTATATACATAGATATGAAACTTGGCCGTTAGGGCCATCAAGTCAGAATGGACATGCAACTCTTACAATTATTCTCCCATATAAGTCTAAAAAGCCTCTACAGATACATAACCATAACAACCCTAGAGTCGGGACAACACCCCTCTCTATACTCATGTACAATATCAAACAAATGTGCATAATGACTCGGAAAGACCTGAAGCAACTGGAGCTCACTAACGATCCGCAAATGATTTGCAACCTACTGTGGAGGTTTACTAGCACCTGTGCCTGCAGCAAGTAAGGTAAGCCCCCCCCCCCCAAGTGGGTCAGTACGAGTAATGTACTGAGTATGTAAGGCTATAAGAAACTGTATGAATCATATGATATGTGAATAAACATTTTAGATCAGTCACCATTTTAAATGTGGAACCACGTACATTACTTTCATTACTTTTATTGATTAATCATTCCTTCTTATCATTACTTCGTAAAATAGCTTTATTTGATATCTTTAATTACTTGACATATTTCTTTTGGCTTTACGCTCATCATTATTATTATTCATCCACTTATTAGTAGGCCATAAGTTAATAACCGTCATACACCTATTGGTGGGCCATAAGATAATAACCGCAATCCACCTATTGGTGGGCCATAAGATAATAACCTTCATCCACCTATTGGTGGGCCATAATATAATAATCGTCATCCACACTTAGTGGGCTACAATATAATAACCGTCATCCACACTTGGTGGGCTATAATATAATAACCGTCATCCACACTTCGTGGGATATAATATAATATATGGTGTACACAATATAACATAATATTGGGATTATTCCATCCGAGGTTAGGCCCTTTTGATTTGCGATCCATTCTCAATAATACATAAAGTAACCATGTAAGCATTACTTCTTCTCTTTACTTTTGTTATGAGAGTGATACATTGGTGATTGGAACATCATTGGGAACACGTATATACATTACTTCATTCCTTACTTTTATGAGAGTGATGCGCTCACTCATGAGAGATTAATACATTCACTTATGGGAGATTAATACATTTACTTATGAGAGATTGATACTTTTGATGATTGTAACAATATTGGAACTTGGAACATTAACCAAAGAACATGAGTCATGTGAAGCACAATTGATGTATGAATAAGGAACATGTGAATAACAATAATTAATAACCAGAAATGGGATACCTTTGAACATTTCGGAATAGAATAGGTACAATGTCAATGTGACTAATATGTGCTGCAGAAAGATATGGGAAGAGTAACCTTACATACCTTATCTTCCCAATATGAATACACAATCCAATATGTGAGTACAACAGTTCCGCTCCTTCCTTACGTTTCACTCTGCATCACAAGTACATAACGGAACCAACATTAACCACAAGCTACATTCCAAGTGTATAAGTCGACCATGAGTTACATGATTGCCCTATAACATCATTTCACCCTTTACAATACCATTCATGGCCTTATCATACCAACAATACCATAATATTCTATACATTGACCAAGACATCATAAACCAATAGCTTTTCACACCAAGTTCCTCCTTTACATGTTCTCATTAACACTACATTACAATGAACCCATCAAGTCACTCCAATACATTTTATAACCAAAATTCCACAATTTACTCATATAGAAAAATAACAAGTTATGGAAATAACCACACCATAAATATTGAGATATCATCCACACCATTCATTTTCATCAAAACATCAAGTCCTTTTTCAAGTTTAATTCACAAGAATGCACATCTTTTAGCAAATTGCCAAAGTGCACTATTCAACATCTTGCCAACATAACCACCATGATATACATACTCTATCATGTACATAATATAGTAAAACATAAGAATAAACACTTACCCAAGCTTGTAGAATGATGATCTTGCCCAAGAAGATGACTTAGGGTTTGAGAATTTGAGAGAAAATATCTCTTTTTGGTTTCTTGGAAAAGTCTAGAAATACATGTGCCTTATCATGAATAAAATCTGATTTTTGGGGCCTTTATATAGACTTAAAGTCATCCTTAGCCACATTTGGTCAATGATTGATTAATCAAAGGAAGAATGGGTCATTTGACCCATTGGGCCATGTCTTTTGGCTTTTTTTTGGGCCACAAATTGAGCCCAATAACATATGTCAACTTATTCCACCAAATTCAATGTGTAATACATCATATATCTCATGTTTAAATAATTTCATAAGCGTCCCGATAATATTCAACTCACGAGACTTATATTCGTAGCCTCAATCTCCAAATAAGAAATTCTAGCCATTTATGGCTTAATTGAACATAAAAGGGTAAAAACGTAATTTGGATGCCAACATCGTCCAAGCGTAGTCCTACCAAGATGGAATCATTATATAATATCCCAAGAATCACATTTATAGGCTCGTGGTTGGCGAAAAAATTTGGCAAAAAGCAGCCCGGCACGGCGCCGGGCGCCCCTAGGACTTAGAAAATTTTTCAGCATTTGAAGGGTGTGCAGGGGCGGCCTGGCACGCTTCCTGGTGAACCCCCTTGCTGCCTGTGGGCTGAAATTTTAGCCCAGAGCGGCCTGGCATGCCCCTGGGCGCGCCTGGCCCAAAAATTTTTAAAAAATTCCTTTCTTCGACTTTTCTTTACGGATTTGGTTAAATACTTCAAGTTCTAATCTTTAGCTTGCCTCTTGTCTTTAAGAACCTTTATTTAGGAGTCATTCAAGCTTCATTTATCGCTCCTAAAATGTTCAAAAAAGTTTCCAACGCCTCATACAAGAGTCTAAACACATTGACTAGTACAATATCAAATATTCCATCCAAAACCACTACAACATACGTACTTAGTGCTCTCGAAGCTAAGGTTTATAACTATACCCTAGGTCACCAATCAATCAACTTAGGGTTGGGAATGTACTGGGTGTTACAGTTTTACTATGTTCCAGACTTGATTTCTTTCAAATTGATCTAGCTTTTCATTCACGGACTGAACCCATGATTCATCTTCAAGTGCTTCATCAATTCGCTTAGTTCAAATTGTGACACCAAGACTATGGATGCTTGCTTTCTTAATAAGGATCTGATCTACATTTTTTCATTTTGATCTTTGATGATGAACTCATTCGGAAAGCTTGAATTATGTCTCTATTCCCTTAGTATACTTGTGGTTTGATGTTCAGGTGAAGTAGCTGACTCTTGTATTACTGTAGTCAACTCTGTGTCGGCTGGCTTTGTAGTTTCAGTAGTGACTTTGATTTGAGAATCATTCACTTGTTCTTCATCAAAACTCACAGGAATAGGAATAGGACAAGATTCATCAAAAACCACATGCATAGATTCTTCAACGCTTAAGGTTCTTTTATTAAAGGCCCTAAATGCATGACTAGTGGGCGAGTATCCAAGAAAAATATTTTCATCACTCCTAGGATCAAATTTTCCTAGAGTATTCTTACCATTATTATGAATGAAACACTTACAACCAAATGGATGAAAATAGCTGATATTAGGCTTGTTTCCTCTCCATAACTCGTAGGGGGTCTTTTTCAAGATTGGCCTAATTAAGCATCTATTGAGGATATGACATGTTGTGCTTATAGCTTCTGCATAAAAATGGCTCGGTAGGCTTTATTCTTGCAGCATGGTTTTGGCAGTTTCTTAAAGAGACCTATTCTTTCATTTAATGACTCTGTTTTGTTGAGGAGAGAATGGGGAAGATAAATTTTGAGTGTACCCATTTTGTGCACAGAAAACTTCAAAAGCCTTATTCTTAAATTCTCCATCATGATCACTGTGAATAGCAGATATAAAATATGTTGCTTCTCTTTAAACTCTACTAAAAAATATCTCAAAGTTAGTAAATGCTTCTTGCTTCATGCTTGTGAGCAAGAAACATTATCCATCTAAATCATGAGAAATCATTAACAATAACAAAAGCATATCTTTTTCCACCAATACTAGTTCTTTTGGTGGGTCTAAACAAATCCATATGGATTGTTTGGAGTGGCTTGGGCATGCTAACTATGTCCTTGACTTAGAATGATGTTCGAGTCTACTTACCAAGTTGACAAGCATCACAAATATGATCCTTCTCAAACTTAATTTTAGGTAGACCTTTAACCAATTCAAGTCTAGAGAGCTTTTCAATAGCATGCATACTTGCATGTCCAAATTTCTATGCCATAACCAAGGATCACAAGTTTGAGCAGTAAGACAAGTTAAAGTAGGTAAGTCAACATTATTTAAAGCATAAATATTCTATACCCGATCACCGATAAGGGTGATATTTCTTGCAGCATTGTTGATGGTGCATTTTACGTCGTTGAACAATACATTGAATCCAGCATCACATAGTTGACTAATGTTCAGCAAGTTGTATTTGAGTCCTTCTGCTAGGTATACTTCAATAAGATCACAGGAGGAACTGATCTTTATGGAGCCTACTCCACAACTTCTCTTTTAGCATTATCTCCAAATCTAAGAGATCCACCATCTATTTTCTTTACAAAACTAAAATTTTCCCTTTTTCCTGTCATGTGCTTGGAATAGCCGCTATATCTTACCCACATCCAGTTCTTGTAGGTTTTTCGAGTGTGTTCCTGCAAAACAAAAAGATTAGTTTCTTTTCATGACCCAATGGTCATGATTGGCACCCAACCTAACCTATGGCGGGAGAACAATATTAACCCAAGCCTTCAAGTAACCCAATGCCACATTTACATTCACTTTATGCTACTTCATCATTAAACAAGTCTAAAACTGTCTTTATTATAATATCAAAAAATCAACATCATCCAACAAAATTTTCCAACAACTAATAGAGTGCGAAAACCTCTATTTATTATAATCCCCCAGACCTAAAATTACCATACAAGAACATCTAAGAATGATTAAGTGTATAATTAGAAAAACATCCACTAATGCAGAAATAACAAAAGAGTGTCTTAGTCTTTAAAAAAAGGACATGAACGATAATATGAAGATTCAAAGGCTGCCCGGTCATAGTGCTCACCCTTAAAACTGAATCTAAAACAGCTAGCTAAAGTGAGGTCTCATCTCAAACATCGGAACATGCTCTGTACTCAACAAAAAAAAAAGAGCATAGGCAGCATCAGTACATCAACAAGTACTGGTAGGCACCATAGGTTAACTCAACACAACACCATACAAATAAGTAAATCAAATAGATGCAAAGCGATCATCATAGAACTTATAATCAAAGACAATACACAAATATGACATTTCACTTTAAAGGGAATACAAACTCATACTCATCTATGTTTACACTCAATCAAATTCAGCAACAAGTTGCATCACAACATACAATTATAACTAAATGTTCAATGCACATGAATAAACATATGAATGCAAGATGTGCGCATCATCCCTTTCTCTTCTCATTCTCATTTACGTTATCATCATCTTAACAACATCACAATTATCATCAATCTCATGAGCATCATGAGTTGTATATCATCATAATAATAATCATCAAATCAACAACATCAATATGTATGGATATACAATGTAGTCAATAATCACAAGTAGTGCTCGAAAGTCATGACAACCATTCAACTCACATATAAGCATAGAGTCAAGCAAGTCTAATTGCTACAATAAACTGTAACCTACCTCGAATCCTTGCTCAAAGTCATCTTTAAGCCACACATTTGCCATTTCTCTCCCATTCAACTCGTTCTTAATCTATAACAATAAGATTACATACTCATTTCAATAAATCATCCCCTTTATACTACTAGGAATTAAAAACCTCTAATTTTATCTATAAACTTGCCCTATTTTATCCTCTTAGGATTTTCTACCCCTTAAACCTCATGAATCCTATTTGAATTAGCATGAACAACTATAATTCTTCACCCATTAGTGTTTTCTAATGCCTTAGGATCATGATCTATTGACTTTATACTCATTCCCACAACCTTACTCCAATTTCATGAATTAAGAGTAATCCCCAAATTCCATCATGAATCCATTTTCTAATGATTTTCAGAGATTATGAGAAGTAATTCAAGTTTAGAATGTAATAACTTACCTCTAAAGATGAAAAACTTCTAATTTCTACAGAAAATTACCTTCCCCGAAGCTCCTTTGCATTTTTCAAAAAGTGATAAATGAAAAATATTTTCTGGGTTTTAAGACTATTAGGTATGGTGTGTTACCATTATAGTGGTTAATTACCACTACAACAGTACCGCTGCAGCAGTTTGCGACTTAAATAGGTATCTACTACAGCGGTACCTTTTTTCGCAGCAGCGATTACTTTTTTCTCTGTAACGGTCCGAGGCAGAAACTTGGGACCCCTCTTCAGTTATGTCCAGTTTATAACATGTTCCACGAATTTTGACATCACGAACCAACCCCTCCAAGGTAAACTCTATAACCAAAGTTTTATAACTGCATTTCAAGTGCCGAAAGTTGCTACGGCTTTCTAAACTCGTTATATATCTACTAAGCAAGTCAAACATCACCAGCAATACTCACATTAGTGCCAGATTTTTTTAAAGTAATACACCCTCAAAATTCGTGCAACACTAGACTAGCCCTGAATTTCTCAAAAATTACTTAAGGTAGGACTAGGTGCAAATTTTACCACCTAATTCAAGATAATGACAATTTGGGTCATTACATTAGATATCAATTTATCACTTATTCGTCCCTAAATGAAAATTAGTCCCAAAGACATAGTTAAGTAAGGAAAAGTACCCAGTCAATGAATATGTGTGCATATATCTTGCGCATGTACTCCTCTGTCTCCCAAGTTGCTTCCTCAATAGTATGGTTCCTTCATTGAACCTTTACACATGAAATGGCCCTATTCCTCAACTTTCTCACATCTCTATCTAATATGGCAATTGGCTCCTCCTTATAGGACAACTTCTTAACAAACCATTTCAGGTCCCAACAAATGATATAATCACCATTTGCGTGATATTTCTTTAGCATAGACACGTGAAACACTGAGTGAATGCCATACATACTAGGAGGTAAGTTCAATTTGTATACTACTGACCCCACTCTCTTCAAAACCTCAAAGGGTTCAATATATCTCGGACTCAACTTGCCCTTCTTGCCAAATTGCATTACACCCTTCGAGGATGATACCTTCAAGAGTACCTTCTCCCCATTTTCAAATTTCACATCTCTCACCTTATTGTCCGCAAATTCTTTCTATTAGATCTGAGCTACTATGATCTTCTCCTATATGAACCTTACCTTTTCCATCAAATCCTTGAGCATGTGATGTATATCAAAGTGACTCTCCTTCAAGAAGGTCTTTCACAAGGAGTCAAGCTAAGGACCTTCAAGCATTGCAATCTTTATGCATGAAGATGCAATGTTTGGAAGGTTCCAACATAGAAGACTTGAAGATATTAAATATATTAAGTGTCAACTATATAAATTAGCTTGTAATTTAAATGAAGGGTAATTTGGTCTTTCTTTACTTTTTTTAGCCCTTAATATAAATAGTTAGCTATTAGGGTTTGGACATTAGTTTTTAGACATTTGAAGAATTGTGCCTCCTTTTGAGAGCTTAAAATCGTTTGTTGATTTTCAACATCTTGTCCTAGGACTTTCAAGTAAAGTTATTCCTTCTTGAGGATTCTAATAGATTAGGTGCTATTAATTCCCAATTAAGTGGTGTTTGGTAGTTTCACCAATACATCTTTTAATTGTTTGAATCTAATTGTGTCTATCTTTCTTTAGTTTGTATCTTTAAATATTATCTTTTTATTATTTTCTTGTTTCACATCAAATTGGTATCAGATCTTGGATTAGATTTGTTTCCACAAATCTAAGACTTAGGTTTTAAAAAAATCCAAAAAAATAAATCAAATTCATTGAAAGTTGTTTGATCTTGTTTCTTGAACTACATATTATTGTTTTTCTTGTTGAAAATCAAAAAAATACATGAATTTTAAAAAAAAATTAAAAGTCATTGTTCAAATTTGAAGCTTTGAAGAAACTTGAAAATGGGTTTTGTTGATTTGGTGTTTGTTTGAAGAAATTGTTGGTTAGAAGTTGTTTATAGAGTTTTGAGAAAGTTATATCTCAAATTTGAGCTCATTTGTAGAGATTGATTCAAAAAAAAAATTGAAATTCTTCTTGGAGAAGAAGATGAATTTGAGAATTACAAAATAGCTCAAATCTTTTAAACTTATTTTCTCTTCTTTTCTTGTTAATTCTAGCTATTTTACTTTGAGTATTAGTTCATACTTAATGTTAAACTAGTTCTTATCAGTTTAATTTGTTCATGCCAAATTATTTCATGCTTTTTTCTCTCATTTTGTTGTATGCTTATTTGTTTCCTTGTCCTTTCTTGATTTACATAAACTCCACTCTATCCCGAAGAAGTAGTACCACTTGTGAATTATTTGACGGTGTTGACTCTCCATATTGGGTTATTCAAGAGAGGTAAAAGGCAAGAGTGAAGTGAGTTCATTTGAGGGTGGACTTAAAAGCCATTGGCCTTAGAGTGATACACGAGTGTGAGTGACAAAGAGAGGGATATGTGAAGTGAGGGAATGATGAGGAACTTTTTCTACTAACTTTTTATTTATTCTTGTAGGTACAATGACTCAATTGGAGGGAGAATCCTCTAGCAAAATGGAAATGTTACTTTAAAAATTATTTGAAGAAATGAAGGGGAAATTGAAAGATGTGGAAAGAAGGGTGAGAAATCAAGAAATAGCAAAGCAACCACTTGAGATTTTCAATCCCATTGGTCAACATGATGAGGGATGTAGTAAGACTTCTCTTGATACAACTCCATCACACTTGCTAGTGCAATACACTCTCTCTCCAAATGCTACTTTACCAAGGGTTTGCAATCAAGAAACACTTCCAAAAGGGGAAAATCAACAAACAAATCATCTACCACAAGCCACTAGACCTAAAATGAGAGCCTAACATAATGTTGCAGAGTATGATTTTTTTTATGGTGATAATTATGATTATGGAGTCAACAACCAAGTTCAACAAGAGAGGTTAGGTGGGAGAGAAAGAAGAGGACGAAATAGAGATTGGTATCCAGTGGATGGTAGAGAATACAATAGAAGGAATGATGATGAAGATCGAGGATTCAACAACATCAAGTTACACTTCCATTCTTCAAAGGAAGTAGTGACCCGAATGAATATCTTGATTGGATTGTGAAGCTTGAAAGACAATATAATCTCAACAATGTGAGTGATGTCAAGAAAATAAATTATGCAATAAGTCACCTTGAGGGTATTTCTTCTACATGGTGGGAGAAAATTAAAAGAGATGCTTTGGTGAATAGAGATTTTGTTACAAGTTGGAATGACATGAAAAGGTTTGGTGAGAGAAAGTTTAAGTCCATGTGCGGTGCCCGTAATTCTAGTATACAAGAAGGATGGGACATGGAGGATGTGTGTAGATTGACATGCCATTAATAAAATTATGGTAAAATATCGACATCCCATTCCTATACTTGATGATATGCTAGATGAATTATGTGGTTCTACCTTATTCTCTAAAATTGATTTAAGAAGTGAATACCATCAAATCCGAATGAAATTCAGAGATGAATAGAAAACCGCTTTCAAAACTAAGTTTGGATTATATGAGTGGATGGCGATGCTTTTTGGGCTAACCAATGCACCAAGCACTTTTATGCGATTAATGAATCAAGTGCTTAATTCATTTATTAATAATTTTATTGTGGTTTATTTTGATGATATTTTGGTTTATAACAAGTGTTTGGATGATCATATACAACGTTTGAGGATGATATTTGATGTGTTGAGAAATGAAAAGTTGTATGTGAATTTTAAAAAGTGTTCTTTTTGTGTGCACTGTGTTGTTTTCCTTGGCTTTGTTGTAAGTTCAAAAGGAGTTGAGGTGGATGATGAAAGGGTAGAGGCTATTAGAAGTTGGCCAACCCCTAAGTCTATCAATGATGTTAGAAGCTTTTATGGGTTGGCAATTTTTATAGGATATTTGTGAAGGGTTTTAGTTCTCTAGCCTCTCCTCTAACTGAGGTCATTAAGAAGGATAAGCCTTTCATTTGGGGTAGAAAACAAGAGGAAGCCTTTAGAATTTTGAAAGAGAAACTTAGTTCCACTCCGTTACTTCAACTTCCCAACTTTGAAAAGATGTTTGAAATTGTGTGTGATAAGAGGCATGCCAAGTGGATAGAGTTCATTGAGTCTTTTCCATATGTGATTAATTATAAGCAAGGCAAAGAAAATATTATGGCAGATGCTTTATCTAGAAGATATGCATTATGAATACCTTGACTTCTAGGTTGATGGGTTTTGAGAGTTTGAAGGAGTTATATTCTAATGATGATGATTTTGGAAAAGTCTTTGGAGAATGTCAAGTGAGCTTGAATAGGTGTGTGCAAGTTGTTAAGATGGGTAATGAAGTTAGAACTCCTAGATTTGAATTGAAGGAGGGCTATTTGTTTAGAAATGGAAAGCTTTGTGTGCCTATGTATTCATGGAGAGAGTTGTTGGTAAAAGAGGCACACAATGGAGGTTTGATGGTTCATTTTGGAGTGTCAAAAACCTTCGTTATTCTTAGTGAACATTTCTTTTGGCCTAAGATGATGAAAGATGTGGAGAGAATTTGTGCTAGGTCTTTTGATTGTAAGCACACTAAATCTTGTACCCAACCCCATGGCTTGTATACCACTTTGCCTATTCTTACTGATCCTTGGCTAGATATTTCTATGGATTTTGTTGTTGGCCTTCCTAGGACTAGAAATGGTAAGGATAGCATCTTTGTTGTTGTGGATAGATTTTCCAAAATGGCTCACTTTATTGTTTCCATAAAAGTGATAATACATCTCATGTTGCTACTTTATTTGTTCATAATGTGATGAAATTGCATGGTGTTCCCCAAACAATTGTTAGTGATAGAGATTCAAAATTTCTTAGCCATTTTTAGAGGTGTTTGTGGGGAAATTTGGGAACAAAGTTTCTATTTTCTACTACTTGTAATCCTTAAACGGATGGTCAAACTGAGGTAGTTAATAGAACTTTAGGTAACATGCTTAGGTATATGGTTAAAGGAAAGTTAACTTCTTGGGAGGATCAATTTCCATTAATTAAGTTTGCATATAATAGAACTATTCATAGATTTATTGGTATAACCCCTTTTGAGTGTGTTTATGGCTTTAATCCCTTGACTCCATTAGATTTAACTCATTTACCCAAAGATGTTATTGTGAGTATAGATGCAAAAGCTAAGTCAAAAGCTATGAAGAGCATCCATAAGAAAGTAAGTTGTAAATTGAGAAGGTCAATAAAGATGCAACCAAAAGAGCCAACAAGGGAAGGAAAAGAGTCACCTTTGCACCCGGTGATTGGGTATGGGTTCACTTTAGGAAAGAGTGATTTCCAAGTAAAAGGAAGAAGAAGCTAATGCTAAGAGGAGATGGACCTTTTCAAGTTCTTTAGAAGATTAGATATAATGCTTACAAAGTGGACTTACCAAGTGAGTATTTGGTCCATAATGTTTTCAATGTTAGTGATTTATCTCTTTTTTATGTAGGTTTGGCAAATTCGAGGAAGAATTCTTTTGAAGAAGGGGAGAGTGATGTACATCAAAGTGACGCTCCTCCAAGAAGTCCTTTCATAAGGAGTCAACCTAAGGACCTTCAAGCATTGCAATCTTTATGCATGAAGATGGAATGTTTGGAAGGTTCCAACATGGAAGACTTGAAGATATTTAATATATTAAGTGTCTACCATTTAAATTAGTTTGTAATCTAAATGAAGGGTAATTTGGTCTTTCTTTACTTTTTTTAGCCCTTAGTATAAATAGTTAGCTATTAGAATTGTGCCTCCTTTTGAGAGCTTAAAACCTTTTGTTGATTTTTAACATCTTGTCCTAGGATTTGCAAGTAAGGTTATTCGTTCTTGAGGATTCTAATAGATTAGGTGCTATTAATTCCCAATTAAGTGGTGTTTTGGTTAGTTTCACCAATACATCTCTTAATTGTTTGAATCTAATTGTGTATTTCTTTCTTGAATTTGTATCTTTAAAGATTATCTTGTTTCTATTTTCTTGTTTCACATCAGTATGTCAGTGCCCCAAGGACTCACTTCAAATACATCAAACTACCAAATTAGAGACCTGCACCTTCTACTATATAAGGCCTCAAAAGGAGCCATATCAATGTTGGAGTGATAGCTATTATTGTAGGCAAATTTATACAATGGTAAGTATTGATCCCACTGACCCTCGAAGTCTATAACACAAGCCCGAAGCATGTATTCAAGCACTTGGATTGTTCGCTCCGACTGGCCGTCGGTTTGAGGATGGAAAGTTGTACTTAGGTCCAACCTAGAACCCAATTCTGACTGAAACCTCTCCTAAAAATTAGAGGTGAACTAAGTACCTCTGTCTGACACAATCAAAATCGGTACCCCATGTAACCTTAACATCTCCTTCACATAGATCTTAGCCAACTTAGCCGCACTATAATCTACTCTTACTGGGATGAAATGAGCCAACTTGGTCAACCGATATACAATGACCTATATAGAGTAGCACTTCCTCAATGTTTTAGGAAGGCCTACCACAAAGTCCATGGTTATCCTTTCCTATTTCTATTCTGAAATGGGCATTTGCTAAGAAGTACCACCAGATTTTTGGTGTTCATATTTGACTTGCTGGCAGTTTTAACACTTGGTAACAAAATCCACAATGTCACGCTTCATTCTTTGCCACCAATAATATTTCCTCAAGTCTCTATACTTCTTGTTGGTACCTGGATATATAGAGTACTTAGAGTTATGAGCCTCTGCTAGAATAGTTGGAATCAAATTGCCTACCCAGGGTATGCATAAGTGTCTCCGAATCCTTAGTGCCCCATCGTCATCAAGAATGTCCTCTCTCGCCTCACCCTATAACATATTTTTTTAGATTGCTTAACTTCTTATCTTCAAACTCCCTGCTTTTGATTTGATCGTAGAATGTGAACATAACTTCCACATGTGCTAACACCCTTCCTCCACTAGTTTTTTGCAATCTCAGAAAGTCATTAGCCAAAGACTGTACCTCTCTTGCCAAAGGGAGCCTTGATACTTCTAGCCATGCTAAACTTCCTATGTTTATTGGTTTTCAACTTAGCACGTCAGCCACCACGTTGGCCTTACCAGGATGATATAGGATTGATATGTCAGAGTCTTTGATCAACTACATCCACCCTCTCTATCTTAGGTTTATATCCCTCTTGGTGAACACATGCTACAAACTTTGGTGGTCGGTGAACACTTCACATTTCACCCCGTAGAGGTAGTGTCTCCAAATCTTCAAAGAAAACACCACGGATGCCAATTCTAAGTCATGTGTGGGTAGTTTTTCTCATAAGTCTTCATTTTCCCTAAAGCATAAGCAATCACATTCTGATCCGGCATCAAAACAGCAACTAAACCAAACTGTGAGGCATCATAATATATAATAAAATCCTTACCTTCAAAAGGCAAAGTGAGAATTAGAGCCGAAGTCAACAAAGTTTTGAGCCTTTGAAATCTCTTCTCACACTTGTCATCTCACACAAATGGAACTTCCTTCTGAGTAAGGCAGGTTATATGTGAAGCAATGGTAGCAAACCCCATAATAAATAGATGATAATAATTGGCCAACCCCACAAAACTTTGAATTTCTGTCACATTCATTGGCCTAGCCCAATTCCTAACAACTTCTACCTTCTGCAGATCTACCATAACCCTTTCCTCAGAAACCATGTGCCCTAAAAATGACACCAAAGATAGCCAGAACTCACATTTAGAATATTTAGCATATAGTTGTTTCTTCTTAAGCAACCCCAATACCATACATAAGTGAACTTCATGCTCTTCTTCACTTTTAGAGTAAACTAATATGTCATCAATGAACACAATCATGAATGACTCTACGAAAGACTTAAGCACCCCATTCATTAAACTCATGAAAGCAGCTTGGGCATTGGTCAAGCCAAACCACATAACTAGAAACTTATAGTGCCATAACGGGTCTTGAAAGTAGTCTTTAGGATATCCTCTTCCCTAATCTTGATATGATGGTAGCCCAATCTCAAATCTATTTTGGAGAATACTGCAGCTCCCTACAACTGGTCAAACAGATCATCTATTCTAGGCAATGTATAGTTATTGAGAATGGTTACCTTATTCAACTGACGAGAGTCTATGCATATCCTAATGCTACCATCCTTTTTTTTTACAAATAACACAGGTGCACCCCAAGGATAAACACTCGAGTGAATAAATCCATTTTCTAACTATTTTTGTAACTACGATTACAACTCCCTCAACTCTACTAGTGCTATAATAAGGAGGGATGGAGATAGGTTGAGTTTCAGGCTCCAAATCTATACAGAATTTGAACTCTAGATCTAGAGGCATACCCGAAAGGTCATCAGAAAACACTTCCAAAAATTCATACACCACTAGGACTAATGCTATAAGAGGAACTACAGATTTGTCTTCCCGAAGATAGGTAAAAACTGCCATACATCCCCTCTTTACTAGTTTCTAGGCACGAATTACTGACACAATTCTCATAGGAGTAGGCTTAAAAGTAGCCTCCCACTCTAACTATCCATCATGGGCATCGCTACAGTAATGGTTTTGCATAATAGTTAAGAATAGCACGATAAAGAGACAACCAACTCATCCCCAATATAATATCAAACTCCTCCATATCTAGAATAACTAAGTTTGCCAAGGTCCTAAAACCTATAAACATCACAGGGCACTCATAATATACCTAATCAACATATACAGACACCAAAAATGGTGTGGACAAATATATAGGAGCATCAAGATAGTCACAGCCTAAGTCCTAGCCTAAGGCAAATTTCAAAGACACATAAGAGAAAGTGAAACTGGGATCAAATAATATGAAAGCCATACAATCATAGATAAAAATAGTACCTATGATTAAAGCATCAGAAGCATCTGCTTCAAGACGAGCTGGAACATCATAAAGATGAGCCTTATCACCACCTCGACCCACGTCTACCAGTCTAAGCACCATTTCTACCAACCTGTCCTCCATCTCGATTGGCATGGTTGCCACCTCTTCTTGTAATTTGGACACCATGCCCACCTTGTGGATGAACTCTAAGATTTCCTCCAATATCATGACCTATCAAAACCAGAGCGATAGAAGATGGTTATTGAGTCAACTGACATGCAGACAAGAAATTAGGACAACACCTTATGATGTGACCCAAACCTCCATACTCATGGCACCTAATACCTAAAGCAGGCCTCTGGATTAAAGATGATGAAGGTGTATAGATGCATGTACGTAAAGACTGAAAACTGACCCCAGACAGGCCTTCTATGGTCACTGGAATAGTTGAATGGTAAGGCGTAGAAGAACCACGCCATTTGAGAAAGCAGCGCTGAACAAGCCTGAGGTCCGAGCCTTCTTCTATTCTACCTTTACCTCTTCCTGTTTCTCAAGTACTTTAGCCTTTTGGCACACTCAACTGCTTCATGAAAGTACTTCCCAAACACAGCCACAGATCAGGTAGCCAACTGAATCCCAGAGTTCACACCCTTCATAAAGTACCTAATTCATTCCTCCTATGAGGTGATCAATTATAGTGCATAGTGGGACAAGGCATGAAACTTGGCCTCATAGGCCACCACAAATATGTTACCCAACTCCAACCTCAAAACTCATCCTTCTTCTGATCATGATAAGTGCGAGGAATATATTTTTCAAGGAACACGTTCTAAAATTATTCCCAAGTAAGTAAAGGTAAGGTAGACCTGCACTCTACAAATGACCTCTACCATTAATTGGCTTTGGCCTGGAGCTGAAAAGAAACAAACGCCACTCCATACCTTTCAATAATATCCATCTTGTACAGACGTTCATGACAATCTACCAAGAATTCAAATGCATCATCAGACTCTATACCTTGGAATACAAAGAGATTCCTTTAGTGAAATTGTAGAATAGTCCATGTTCATTATCATTCATCACTGTCACAAGCACTAGTTGGGGATACACCCTTATTTCAGAGCCTTCATCCATTCTTGGTGCTACAGCAGCGGCATGTTGTAAGGTTGTGTGACACCTTAAAAATAAAAGCCAAGATTATAACCATGATTCAAGTAAATTTAGAATAAAACTTCATGTTTCATAGTATGATAAGCAATTTAGACATGTATTAGGGCCACAAGTAACTACTAGCTCACAGCCAAGTTAAAACCTCCCTTACCGATTGATTTCTTTTGAAGAATCTTGCTAAAGTCAACTTCAAAAGAGTATACCTACTAGACTATGAAGTATTTATAATCTCAAGACCCACCAAATTATAGATATTTGAATTATCTTTCTAACACATCCAATTTCTTGTTAATCCAGTATCGGAATAAAAAGTTATGGCTATTTTACTAAAGCACTATCAAAGTTGTCAGCGATGGGCCATCAAGAGGCACGACGGGTAGTCAGGAGACCTAACGGGTCATGGTGAGGCCCCACGGGCCATGATATGGATCATGGACAATGCTGAGGGAATTAAAAATTAAGTCCTACATGACAACTCAGGCCACAACCCATGGCCAGGCTTTATGGGCCATCACGTGAGTCCTCAAGACTGACTCCAACAACTTTCCACTCAATTTTAAAAGGGTTGTTTGGTATTTTCCCACTCTTTTAACATCAAAACTACGCTGTTAAGCTATTTTAAGACTGAATATTGAACCTAATATTACCCTACGTCCCTAATTCCTCCTATTATGATTGATACTTAGCAAAAACACAGAGAAAGAGGCAATTTTCTTTTCCCAAGGCAGAAATAGGGTTCTTCGACTTCAGGCCCCAAGTTCAAAGATTTCTTTAAGATTATTGTCTTCAAGTATGTGGGATTTCATCGATGGGTTCCCTTTCACCTATTAAGTCCCAAAGTTAACTGAAATCCTCAGTTTAATTCCTTCTTCAGAGCCTAGGATTCATGAATATTGTGAATTTTTTAATAATTCAGTCCTTTGTTATCATTGAGATATAAACCCATATTTTGCCATCAATTTTAGTATCATTTCATGTTTATAATTGAAATCTCTCATTATATGATGTAGTCCATGATTCTCAGACTTGAGTTATAAAATTCCTTATTTTGTTCAGTTTACGGGAATTGGCATAGTAGTTTCATTCTTCAAAGATGGCGAGTTATGAACACTCGATGACCTAGGATTTCATGCATATATTTATAAATATTTAATCCTTCAATTTTCATGATTATAATTCTTTCAGATAAAGTACTTATTTTCAATCTTCAGAATATTAATATAATTGAGCATTCCAGTTATCAATTGTTATTCAGTTTGGAGTAGTACTTAGCACCGAGTGGACGCAGGGATAAAGGATCACCCATTAGTTAGGCTGAGAACTTTAGCAGAAGTCCCTAAGTCCCAGAACTACGGTGCCACTATAGGTTCAAAAGGGTCACCCGTCAGACCAGGTTTGATACCTTCATCCTTACAAATGTTTAGTGGATCCACATCAGTCAGTGTTTGTACCCTTGGCAAGGTACCAAACACCCATCCAGCAGGGGTTACAGGTTGGACCCCGGTTAGCTCAGATTAGGGTATGTCGGTTAATAGTAGCTCCCACAGTCCACAGTTCAGATTCATATAGTTAAATAACCTCGTATTCAGCTATCCAGCATATCATACATCACTTGTTTATTACTTGGTCTTGCATCAGTTTATCATGTTACATGCATTATGTTTAGCCTATGTCAGTTATTTCCTATCTCACATACTCAGTACATTCAAAGTACTGATCACATGTTTTTCTTTGCGCTATATTGTTTTATAATATAGGTTCTGACATTCAGTATGTGGATCGTGTATAGTACGATATCCTACTACATCAGCAGCAGTACTTTGGTAAGTCCTCATCATTCGAGAGTTGAATATCAGTATCTTTCATTTATGTCCTTTTAGTTTTTAGACAGTTAGAATTAGTTGGGTGCTTATCCCAGTAACTCATCTTAGTAGAGGCTTTTAGACATACAGTTAGATGTTTGACTTTATGGTTTTAAACTTAGATATTGCTATGTTGGTTTTGATTATTATTTCATTATTCAGTTCAGCTTCCGCACATTGTATATATCAGTTATTTCAGTATTTATAGCATCATGCTAGGCCATGGGTTAGCTTGGTGTCACTTGTGACTCTAGGCACCGTGTTATAACAAGGGGTAGTCTCGGGTCATAACAAATTTGATATCAGAGCATCAGGTTTAAGGTGTCCTAGGGTGTCTAAAATTCTCATTAAGTAGAGTCTTATTCATGAATGTAAAGCGCGCCACACGTATGAGTAAGAGGCTATGAAATATTTTAGGAAAAGTTTCACTTCTTTCAAATTCATATCATGCTATAGTGTGTGAACTCTATTAAAATATTCTTATAACTCGTGCTCTATGCGTTTACAAAAAATGTCTCCCAGAAAAACCAACAGAAGGAGAAATAGAAATAGAAATAGAAACCAACAAGCACCACCAGCACCAGCAGACCCTTTGAATGAATACGTCTGGCATGCTGAGTTCAGGGTTGCTTAAATGGAGTTAGCTCAGGCCATGACCACCCAGACTAACCAACAGGCTATAGCACCAGTCAATCTAACAACTAGTATGGCAGTAGCTAGGGTTCAAGATTTCACTCAGATGAACCCTCCTAAATTCTTTGGTTCCAAGGCTGATGACAAACCATAGGATTTCCTCGATGATATTCAGAAGGTCATTGAGATTATGGGCATCACTCTAGTTGAAAGTGCTAACTTAGCTTCTTACCAATTGAAGTGAGTGGCCCACACTTGCTGTAAGCAGTGGAAAGAGAAAAAAGGTGCAGATGCAGGCCTGGTAGAGTGGGATGAGTTTGTTGTTGCTTTCATGGATAGATTTTTCCAACTTAAATTGAGGGAAGCCAAGGTTCAGGAGTTCATAAATTTGAAGCAAGGCAATATGAGTGTAAAGGAGTATTTTCTTAAGTTTACTCAGCTGGCAAAGTATGCTCCCAAAATAGTTGCTAACTCTAGGGCCTGCATGAGTAAGTTCATGTCTGGTGTTTTTGAGGATATGGTCAAAGAGTGTAGGACTGCTATATTAGTTAAGGAGATGTACATCTCTAGTATGATGGTTCATGCTCAACAGATTGAAGAAGAGAAAAACAAGAAGAAAGAAAAGAAGAAGAATAGGGCCAGAACAGGTAGCTTTAATTTTTCTTAGTAAAGGTCAGATGGTGGTAATCATTCTCAGTTCCACAGATTTAGCTCCAGCCCGATCTTCTACTAATGCTCCAGTGCCCAGGTTCAGGCAAGATAATCAGGATTGAGCACCAGGCTCTAAGTCACAGGGTAGCGTCAATAGTGGTCGTACAAACCCAATTTACAAGAAGTGTGGTAAGAACCTGTAACATCCCGTACCTTCCCAACCCTACTTGAAGACGTTGAACAATGTATACTTGAGTGTCGAGAGCCACACGAAACAAAAAGATTGAAATTTGGCCTTGGAAATGTGATTAACCTTGAGTCGTAGGTGTTTCATGATTTTCATGGAGCATTTGTGGGGTTCAAAACGAGGCTAATAGGACCTCTAAACAAAGTATGTCAAGGTTAAGAAGTGAGTTAAAGAATAGGACTTGAAGTATCTAACCGAACCCGCGAAGAAAAGCCGAAAACAAAAATTTTGGAAAACAAATAAGGAGGGGCGCGCCCAGGGGCGTACCACGCCGCTCTGGGCTGAAATTTTCAGTCCAGAGGCAGCAAAGGGGCTCACCAGACAGCGTGCCACGCCGCCCCTGCGCACCTTTCAAAAGTTGAAAGTTTTTTTTAAGTCCCAAGGGTTCCCGGGGGCGTATTGAGCCAATTTTTGCCATGATTCTTCTACAACCATGAGAATATACATGAAATGAGTGAAATAATATATTGGGATGATAAAATTACTCGAGAACGAATTTGACGTCAAAATGACGATTTTACCCTTTTGGTCAAAATGGGTCATACGTGGCTAGAAGCACTTGGTTTTTGGGTTGAGGCTATGGATATGAATAGCATGAGTGGGAATATTATTGTAATACGTATGAGACTACTTAAACACGTGAAATTATTGATTTTATCGGGTTAAGTGAATTGGGCCCAAAAAGGGCCCAAAAAATGGAAAAAAGACATGGCCCATATGGGAAATTTGACCCATTCATCTTGGCCAAGTATAGACTTATTATTGGACCAAGTGTGTGAGTAAAAAAATTCATTAAGGGGCTATAAAAATTGGAAAAAAATCAGATTTTCTCTCATTTTAACTCTCATGCTATTCTAGAAATTTCCCAAAGATATTTCTCTCATTTTTCAAGAACCCTAAGCCAACTCTTTGGACAAGATCATCATTTGGAAAGTCTTGGTAAGTGTATATTCTTAAGATTTAATATCTTATATGCATGATAGACTATGTAGATCATATTGGTTATGCTATAAAGTGTTGGATATGGCACTTGGGGTTTTTACAAAAAGATGTGTAATCCTTGTGAATTAAACTTGAAAAAGGACTTGATGTTTTGATGAAAGTGAATGGTGTTGACGATATCTCAACTTGTATGGTGTTGTTATGTCCATAATTTGCTATTTTTCTACATGTGTAAATTATGGGATTTTGGCCGATTTGTGCTATGAAGTGTATTAAGGTGACTTGATGGATTATTTGTGATATGGTGGGAATGAGAAAGTGTAAAGGAGAAGCTTTGTGGTGAAATGTTGTTGGGTTATCATGTGTTGGTAAATGTATGAAATATTGTGGTATTTTTGGTATGATAATGCCATGAATGGTATTGTAAAGGGTGACATAATATTATAAGGGACTCATATAATTCATGGTCATCTTAAATGCTTGGAATGTAACTTGTGGTCAATGTATGGCATGAATGGGGTATTGTTGGTATAACAATGCCGTAAATGGTATTTTTGAAAAGGAAATGACATTTTAAAGACAAACATGTAACTCATTGTTGTCGTATGCATGTGTAAAGTAGTTGGTGGTTAATGTTGGTTCCGTTGTGTACTTGTGATGTAGAATAATAAAGGAGCGGGATTGTTGTGTTCACACATTGGATTGTGTATTTACATTTGGGAAGATAAGGTATGTAAGGTTACTCTGTCCGTTTCTTTCTGCGGCAAATAGTTTTCACATTGACATTACGCATGTTCCATCCCGAAATGTGCTAAGGTATCCCATATTCGGTTATCCATGGTCATGGTCATATATTTCCTATTCATTGATTATTGGTGAATCTCTTGTCCCGTATTCATGGTTAATGTTCCAAAAACAATAAGGTTATGTTCCCATGTTCCAATAGTAATTATACTCATGTCCCTTGTTTTATGGATTATGGTCCAATGGTTTCAATCGTGGTATGTTTCTCATAATGGGATGTTTCTCACACTGTTTACTCATATATCTCTTACCCATTGGTTAATGATCCGAAGCTTCGAGGAAAGTTGTCATAACGTCGAAATCTCTAAAGGACCTAGTTCAGGAGAATAAGAACATAAGAGAATCTATTCAATCTTGGATGGCATTTTCCAATTATGCCTTGTTCCAAAGTCCTTTAATATGATGATTATCCTTGTACCAATCTTTTATAAGTAATAGTACCAATCTCATGAGAAGTGAAGATGTCAATCTCATGTAAGTGTGTGCCTCAATTAAGGTCATGAACTCTAATGTGTCACTCTTATAAGTGTGGAAAGGAGAAGATGTGCATATGGTTCCTTTATGTTTCTTTGAGTATGAATCACAAACTAAAAGGGAACAAGTTAAGAGGGAACAATCTCAATGCTATACATATACATATATATATATATGATATCCCATCAAAGGTGGAGGCCCGGTACTATATATATCCCACCAAGATGGATGCCCGGTACTATATACATATATATATTAAATCCCATCAAAGGTGGATGCCCAGTACTATATCCCACCAAGATGGAGGCCCGGTACTAAATATATATATACATCATATCCCACCAAAAGTGGAGGCCCGGTACTAATATAAGATGATGATCCGTAAGGTGTTATGAATCACTAATTAGTTAAGTGAATAATAGTAAAGATGGTTGTAAAAGAGATGAGAATATATCCCTTGCGTGTATCTCTAAATATGGATGTTATGATAAGAATGATGACGAGGCGACTGAATGACTAAGTAATGAAATAATAGACGTAATGAACATGGCTCCACATATTCATGACTGAGGTATATCCATATTATTATTCTCTTACGCTTCATTTCTTAGAAGTACTTATGTGTTATTCTAGTTTCATATGACCTTACATACTCAGTACTTTTTTTCGTACTGACCCCTCTTGGGGGACTTACCTTACATGTTGCAGGCACAGGAGTTAGTAGATCTCCGCATTAAGTGGCATGATATCCGCAGATTGTTGGTGAGCTCCAGTTGCTTTGGGGCTTCCCAAGTCACATGTGTATAGTAGATTTTGGCATTTGTAAATATTGTATAGACATGGTCATGTATCTATTAGAGGCTTTGTAGACATATATGGAGTGTCATGAAGGAAAATTCATTTTGACGAAATGGCCCTAACGGCTAAGTTGCATATATATTACATATGTTGTCATGCCTTCCGCTATTGATATTTAATTACATAAAATAAGATGATATTCATATGCGAACATACATAATAGAGTACATGAGCATGAGCAAAGATTGGTTCTCTCAGGCCTTATCGGCTTCGGGTGCCAATCACGTCCCGATGGGATTCGGGGCGTGACAGAACCACAAGGGTGAGTGTATGGTTAGTAGTGATGATGTTTGTTTTGGGCGTGGCAAGCAAGGCCATAAATTGAGGGAGTGTCCAGTTTCTTCGCAGAGAGGTAGAGATACTCATCATTAGAGTCAATCTAACTCTTCAGCAGGTCGCCCGAATCAGTAGGGTGCCTTATCTAGTGTAGTAGGCGGGCAGCATTAGAACAAGTTCTATGCCCTTCAAACCCAACGGGATCAGGAAGGTTCTCCTAATGTAGTTACTGGTATGTTACAGGTCTTTTATATTCATGTATATGCATTGTTAGAACTCGGAGCCATATTTTCTTTTGTGACTCCCTATATAGGCAATAGACTTTGGTATCAGTCCTTAAATCCTCTCAGAACCTTTATCAGTCTCTACTCCAATCGGTGATTTAGTCGTAGCTAGACAGGTATACAGGAATTGCATAGTCACAGTTTCTTAAAAAGTCACCTCAGTTGATCTTGTAAACTTAGACATGATGAATTTTGATTTTACTCTAGGCAGGGATTGTCTCCACTCTTGCTATGCCTCAATTCATTGTAGAATGAAAGTAGTCCAGTTTCAATTTCAAAATGAGCCAGTCATAGAGTGGAAGGGTAGTACCTTAGCGCCTATAGGTCGGTTTGTCTCCTACCTTAAGGCTAGAAAAATAATTTCCAAAGGGTGCACCTATCATCTTGTTTGGGTTATGGATTAAAAGTTTGAGACCCCAAATCTTGAGTCAGTTCCAGTGGTTAATGAGTTCCCAGAAGTGTTTCCTGAAGATCTTCCAAGAGTCCCACTTGAGTGGAAAATTGACTTCTAAATAGATCTCCTTCCAGATACCCAGCCTTCTCAATTCCACCCTACAGAATGGATCCATTCAATCTTAAAGAACTAAAGGAATAGTTGAAAGACCTCTTATACAAGGGTTTCATCAGACCTAGCATCTCTTCATGGGGCTCCGGTTCTTTTCGTACACAAGAAAGATGGTTCTCTCAAAATATGCATCGACTACCATCAGTTGAACAAAGTCATAGTCAAGAATAAGTATACCATTCCTAGTATTGATGACTTGTTCAACCAACTTCAGGGTGCCAATTACTTCTCAAAGATAGACCTCAGATCCGGTTATCATCAGCTTAGAGTCAGAGAATGTGACATTCTGAAGATAGCCTTCAAAACTCTGTATGGTCACTTTGAATTCTTTGTTATATCTTTTAGAATAACAAATGCTCCTGCAGCTTTTATGGACTTGATGAACAGGGTGTTTCAAGCAGTACTTGGATATGTTCATCATTGTCTTTATTGATGACATCCTCGTTTAATCTCAAAGCGAGGATGAATATGCAGACCATTTGAGGATTGTCTTGTAGACTCTCAAAGATCTCCAGTTATTTGCTAAGTTTAGCAAGTGTGAATTCTGGTTGAAATTAGTAGCATTTCTTGGTCATATCATTTCTAGTAAAGGCATTCGGGTTGATCCTCAAAAGACCAAAATAGTTAGGAATTATCCTAGACCTCTCTCTACATCAGATATTTGGAGTTTTTGGGTCTAGTCGATTACTACAGACGATTTGTTGAAGGATTTTCCTCTATTGCTTCTCCCATTCTAGACTGACTCAAAAGAAAGTCAAGTTTCAGTGGTCTGATTCTTGAGAGAAGAGTTTTCAGGAGTTAAAGACTCGACTCACCTCCGCTCTAGTTTTGACTCTACCAGAGACTTCAGATGGATTTGTGGTTTATTGTGATGCTTCTAGAGTGGGACTTGGTTATGTGTTGATGCAACATGGAAAGGTTATAGAATACGCCTTTAGACAACTCAAGCCTCATGAGAAGAATTATCCGACTCACGATCTTAAGTTGGCAGCAGTAGTTTTTGCCCTAAAGATTTGGAGGCATTATCTTTATAGGATTCATGTTGATATGTTGAAAGAACAAAAGAGCCTTCAGTATGTGTTTAGCCAGAAAGATCTAAATCTTTATCAGAGAAGGTGGCTAGAGTTATTGAAGGATTATGATATGAGTATCTTATACCATCTAGGTAAAGCAATGTAGTGGTTGTCACTCTTAGCAGGTTATCTATGGGAAGTCTTGTGCATGTAGAGGATGAGAAAAAAGAGTTGGTTTGTGAGTTGCAGAGGCTGGATAGATTAGGAGTTTGGTTGGTTGATTCATCCAAAGGTAATATCTTGGTTTAGAATGGTTCAGAATCTTCATTAATAGTTGAGGTGAAAGAAAAGAAAGATAGTGATCCTATTTTGCTTAAGTTGAAAGAAGCGGTCTAGAGTCAGAAGGTTGAGGTTTTCTCCCAAAAAGGAGATGTTATTCTTTGTTGTCAAGGCAGACCATGTGTTCTATATGTGGATGACTTGAGACCGTGGATTCTATCAAAAGCTCATAATTCTTGGTATTCTATTCACTAGGGAGCTACTAAGATGTACCGTGACCTACGAGAAGTTTATTAGTGGAATGGCATGAAGAGGTCACGGGAAGTTTATTAGTGGAATGGCATGAAGAAGGATATCATAAAATTTATGACTAAGTATCCCAGTAGGTTAAGGTTGAGCACCAGAGACCTGGTGGTAAGCTTCAGGATATCAGTATTCCTACTTGAAAGTGGGAAGTGGTGAACATGTACTTTATTAGGGGGTTGCCTCGTATTCATCGACAGCATGATTTCGTTTGGGTTATCATGGACCAAATGACTAATTCAGCCTATTTTCTGCCAGTTAACACTTCAGATTCAGCTACGGATTATGCTAGACTCTATCTTAGGGACTTGGTGAAATTGCATGGAGTCCCTTTGACGATCATCTCAGATAGAGGGACTCAGTTTACTTCTCGATTCTGGAAGACTTTTCAAAGGGGTCTTGGTACCCAAGTTCATACAGTATGACTTTTCATCCACAGACGAATGGTCAAGCATAGAGGACCATTCATACTTTAGAGGATATGTAGAGATATTGTGTGATCGATTTCAAGGTAGTTGGAATGATCATTTGCCTTTGATTGAGTTTCATATAATAATTATTATCACTCCAGTATTTAGATGGCCGCGTTTGAAGCACTTTATGGTAGGAGGTATAGATCTCCAATTTGTTGGTTTGAAGTTGGTGAATATACATTGATAGGTCCATATTCAGTTCACAAGGCTATAGAGAAAGTTCAGCTAATTAGAGAAAGGCTGAAAATAGCTCAAAGCCGTCAAAAGTCATATGCAGATATGAGAAGAAGGGAGATTGAGTTTGCTATTGATGATTTTGTCCATTTGAAAGTTTCACCCTTGAAAGGAGTAAAGAGATTTGGTAAGAAGGGAAAGCTCAGTCCCCGATACATTGGTCCTTATAAGATTGTGGGTCATTTTGGCAATGTAGCCTATAAGTTAGAGTTGCCTGCAGACTTAGCATCAGTGCCTCCAATTTTCTATGTGTCCTTATTGAAGAAATGCATTGGATATACCGCATAGATTGTGCCCTTAGAGAGTATGGGTGTGAAAGACAGTCATTCTTACGAGGAGGTCCCAGTTAAGATTCTTGACCGTTAGGTTCGTAAGTTGAGGAATTAGGAGGTCGCTTTGGTAAAGGTTCTTTGGCGAAATCAGTCAGTTGAGGAAGATACTTAGGAATACGAGGCAGATATGAAGACCAAGTACCCCCATCTTTTATCTTTGAATTCCGTTCCAGCTTGAGGTAATAGTTTTCCCTTAATTAATTCTTCCCGTCTCACGTCATTCAGCTATTTCTATGTCACAATATACATTCATGGGTCCAGTCTAGTCCATGTTTCAGCCACAGACTTAGTTATCATGTCAATATTAAGCTCTTAGAAATTCAGTGTTGGGATTGCAGAACTTTTCCTAATTTTACATATAGTTAGTTTCCATTTGGGGATGAATGACCCCAAGGGGGAGATGTTGTGATACCACAAAAATCCAAGCCAAGATTAGAACCATGCTTCAAGTACATGTAGAATCAAACTTTATGTTTTGATAGTATGAGAAGTGATTTAGACATGTATTATGGCTACAAGTAACTCCTAGCTCATAGCTAAGTTAAAACCTCTCTTACTTGATTTCTTGCGAAGAATCTTCCTATAGTCAACTTCAAACGAGCATAACTCCTAGATTCTGAAGTATTTTTGAGATCAAGATCCGCCAAATGATACATATTTGAATTATCTTTCCAACTCATCCAATTTCTTGTTAATACAATATTGGAGTAAAACGTTATGGCCATTTTACTGAAGCACTGTCAAAGTTGTCAGCGATGGGCCGTCAAGAGGCACGACGGGTCGTCAAGAGACCTAAAGGGTCGTGGGGAGGCCCCATGGGCCATGGGGTGGCTCGTGTACAATGCTGAGGGAAGTAAAAATCAATTCCTAGGTGATTACTCGGGCCACAACCCCTGGCCAGGCCCTACGATCCGTCACTTGAGTCGTCAGCACTGACTCCAACAACTTTCCACGCGATTTTAAAAGGGTTGTTTAGTTTTTTACCACTCTTTTTACATCAAAACTACATCATTTAAGCTATTTCAATTCTGATTATAAATCCTAATATTACCTTAAGTCCCTCATTCCTCCTATTACAATCGATACTTAGCAAAACATAGAGAAAGAGGCGATTTTCTTGTCCCAAGGCAGAATTAGGTTCTTCAACTTCAGGCCCCAAGTTCAAAGATTTCTTTAATATTCTTATCTCCAGGTATTTGGAATTTCATCAATGCGTTCCCTTTTACCCATTGGGTCCCAAAGTTAACTCAAATCCTTATTTTAACTCCTTCTTGAGAGCCTAGGGTTTATGAATATTGTGAATTCCTTAATAATTCAGTCCCTTGTTATCATTGAGATATAAACCCATGTTTTGCCATGAATTTCAGTATCATTGCATGTTTATAATTGAAATATCTCATTATATTATGTAGTCCATGATTCTCAGACTTGAGTTATAAAATTTCTTATTTTGTTCAGTTTATGGGAACTGGCATAGTAGTTGCATTCTTTAGAGATGGTGGGTTATGAACACCCGATAACCTAGGATTTCATGCATATATTTATGAATATTTAATCCTTCAGTTTTCATGATTTGAATATTTTCAGACAAAGTACTTATTTTCAATCTTCAGAATATTAATATTATTGAGCATCCAGTTATCAGTTGTTATTCAGATGGGAGTAGTACTTAGCACCGAGCGGACACAGGGATGAAGGCTCACCTGGAGATTAGGATGAGACCTTTAGTAGAAGTACCTAAGTTCCAGAACTATGGAACCACCGTAAGTTCTAAAGGATCACCCATCAGACTAGGCTTGATACCTTAATCCTTATGGACATCAGTTTAGTGGATCCATGTCAGTCAGTGTTTGTACCCTTGGCAAGGTACCGAACACCCATCCAGTAGGGGTTACAGGTTGGACCCCGATTAGGTCATATTGGGGCATGTTAGTTAATAGTAGCTCCCATAGTCCACTGTTCAGATTCAGATAGTTAAATGACCTCGTATTCAGTTATCCAGCATATCATACATCACTTGTTTATTACTTGGTCTTGCATCAGTTTATCATGTTACATGCATTATGTTTAGCCTATGTCAGTTATTTCCTATCTCACATACTCAGTACATTCAAAGTACTGATTGCATACTTTTCTTTGCGCTATATTATTTTATAATATAGGTTCTGATGTTCAACATGTGGATCGTGCATAGTATGATCTCCTACTACATCAGCAGCAATACTTTGGTGAGTCCCCATCATTCGAGGGTTGAATATCAGTATTTTTCATTTATGTCCTTTTAGTTTTCAGACAGTTAGAATTAGTTGGGGGCTTGTCCCAGCAACTCATCTTAGTAGAGGCTTTCAGACATACAGTTAGATGTTCGACTTTGTGGTTTTAAACTTAGATATTGCTATGTTGGTTTTGATTATTATTTCATCATTCAGTTCAGCTTCCGCACAGTGTATATATCAGTTATTTTAGTATTTACAGCGTCATGCCAGGCCATGGGTTAGCTTGGGGTCACTTCTGACTCTAGGCACCGTGTTACTACTAAGAGGTAGTCTTGGGTCGTGTCAGGCTGAGGGTAGAAAGGCCAAAACAACTAGAGTGTGGCCAGTTCCATCCAAACTACTCAAGAATCCCAACACTTGTTGAATTACTTCTACAAATAAAGGCACCGAGGCTGCACTATTCGGTGTTGGTGCCACATTCTCTAGAGCTACCATCTCCTCCTCCTCCTTAACTACCACTTTTTCATTCTGAGCAAGGACTTGGGCATCCTGTTATAGGGAAGGGGATGGTAATATCGGTCTGGATGGTCCTCCGACTGCCTGGGTTCCACCCCTAACAGGTACTGCCCTCCGACCTCCTCTTATAGCTCTGCCCGTAACCTGAGGTCTGCCCCAAACTGCTGCCCCAGTATCCAGTACGGGTGCTGCTGAGGGTGTGGCTGCTGCAACTGCTGCAGCTCTGGTGGAACAAGTATTCACCATCTGTGAATAAGAGTAAATGAGTTAGATACCAATTGGAATCAAGTAATACCACAAAAGGAATAAAGAAATAAATTCTTTTCCCAAAGCCCTGTAGCCTCTCAAAGAAAAGTACATACGTCTCTGTACCATTCCGCGGGACTCTACTAGACCTATTCTTTACGATGAGTTCTATGAACTCGGTGCTCTGATACCATCTTTGTCATGACCCAACGGTCATGATTGGCACCCACCCTAACCTATGGCGAGAGAACCATACTAACCCAAGCCCTCAAGTAACCCAATGTCATATTTACATTCACTTCACACTACTTCATCATTAAACAAGTCTAAAACTGTCTTTATTATAATATCGAGAAATCAACATCATCCAACAAAATTATCCAATCACTAATAGAGTGCGGAAACCTCTATTTATTACAATCCCCAGGACCTAAAATCACTGTACAAGAACATCTAAGAATGATTAAGTTTATAACTAGGAAAATATCCAACAATGCAGAAATAACAAAAGTGTTACTCCTGAAATAAAGGACATGAATAATAATATGAAGATCCAAAGACTGCCCGGTCATAGTGCTCACCCATGAAACAGAGTCTGGAACAGCTAGCTAAAGTCGAAGTCTCGTCTCAAAGGCTGAAACATGCTCTGTACTCAATAAAAAAGAAAGAGTACAGACAGCATCAGTACATCAAGAAGTATCGGTAGGCATCATAGGTCGACTCAACCTGACACCATACAAGTAAGTAAATTAAATAGATGCAAAGAGATCATCACAAAACTTACAATCAAAGACAATACACAATTATGACATTTCACTTTAGAGGGAATACAAACTCATACTCATGTATGTTTACACTTAGTCAAATTCAGCAACAAGTTGCATCACAACATACAATTATAATTGAATGTTCAATGCACATGAATGAATATATGAATGCAAGATGTGCGTATCATCCCTTCCTCTTTTAATTCTCATCAATATCATCATCATCTCAACAACATCACAATCATCATCAACATCATGAGTTATATATCATCATAATAATAATCAACTCAACAGCATCAAGATGTATGGCTATGTAATGCAGTTGATAATCACAAGTAGTGCTCGAAATCCATGACAACCATTCAACTCACATATAAGCACAAATTCAAGCAAGTCTAATTGGTACAATAAACCGTAACCTACCTCGAATTCTTACTCAAAGTCACCTTTAAGCCATACGTTTGCCCTTTCTTTCCCATCCAACTCGTTCTTGATCTATAACAGCAAGATTACATACTTATTTCAATAATTCATCCCCGTTATAATACTAGGGATTAAAGACCACTGATTTTATCCATAAACTTGCCCTATTTCATCCTTTTAGGGTTTTTTACCCCTTAAACCTCACGAATCCTACTTGAATTAGCATGAACAACCATAATTCTACACTCATTAGTGTTTTCTAATACCCTCGGATAATTATCTACTGATTTTATACTCATTCCCATAACTTTACTCCAATTTCATGGATTAGGTCTAAACTCCAAATTCCATCATGAAGCCATTTTCTAATGATTTTCAAAGATTATGAGAAGTAATTCAAGTTTAGAATATAACAACTCACCTCAAAAGATGAAAAACTCCTAATTTCTACAAAAAAAATTGCCTTCCCCAGAGCTTTTTTGCATTTCTCAGAAAGTGAGGAATGAAAAAATGTTTTTCTAGATCTTAAAACTATCAGGTACTGTGTGTTACCATTGCAGTGGTTAATTACCACTGCAGCGGTTCACAACTTAAACAGGTATCTGCTGCGACGGTACCTTTTTCCACTACAGCAGTCTGAGGTAGAAACTCAGGACCCCTCTTCAATTATGTTCATTTTACAATACGTTCCATGAATTATGACATCGCGAACCAATCCCTCCACGGTAAAATCTATAATCGGAGTTCAATAACTCTATTTTAGGTCCCGAAAGTTGTTACGGCTTCCTAAACTCGTTATCTATCTAACAATCAAGTGAAACATCACCACCAATATTCATATTAGTGCCAGATTTGCCTAAAGTAGTACACCCTCATTATTCATCCAACACTAGACTAGCCTTTAATTTCTCAAAAATTGCTTTAAGAAAGGACTAGGTACAAATTTTACCTTCTAATTCAACGTAATGACAATTTGGGTCGTTAAATTTCGTTTAGGTACCCAAGTGTTCTTGGGTACTTTAGGGTTAGAGACAGTTTCCTTGGGTCTCTAAATCCATATTCCATGAGACTGTTGTCTGCAGGTATATGATTTGTGACCCTTCCTTCTGCAAGTGTAGCAAGTAGGTTTGTAATATGAGAAAGAGGATTTTACAGATGCGAATGAGTTGGATCCAGATACAATTTTAGTTTTAAACTCATTGGATCTGACAGAACTGTGTCTTGGTGATTTTCTGATGTTATTGAGTTGTATCTTGAGTTCATCAAGTTCTTCTTGAAGTAAGTCAACTTTTATCTGGCTTGCTTCTAAGAGGATCTACCAGTCTTTCTTTTCTTTTGCAATCTTGTTATATTCGCTGATAACTTTTTGAAGTTCATCAGCTATCATATCAAGATTTGATTGCAAGACATTATAATTATGACAATTAAAAGGTATTACCTCGTTTGATTCTCCCATAGCCATGATGTATATGTTTATAGTCTCTGCATCATCCTCAGTTTTATCTTCATCACTCCATGCACCAAAGTTCTTATTTTTCTTTGATGATCTTCTCCTTAGTTCAGGACATTTTTTTTATGTGGCCAGGTTTACCACAGTGGTAGAACCTATCATCATTCCTTGAGTTGTCATTGTTCTTGAATAATTGTTGAGGTCCCTGTTGTCTTTGTCTTAAGATGTGTTTCACTCCATGATTTATGAGAGTTATGCCCTCACTGTTTTCTTTATCCACATTTCTTTCTTCTTTAGGATTTACAGTGTTGAATGCTATGATTTTCTTTTTCTCTTCCTTGATGTACCTGTTAATATGATTTTGTTCATAAGCAAGAAGGTTACCTCGCAGTTCATCGTACATATTTGTGTAGATCTCTATCTTCTAGAATAGCTGTCTTTGTCTCCCATGCTTTAGGAAGACTTCTTACAAGCTTTTTGACTTGTAGATTATTTGAGTAGATCATTCCCAATGATTTAAGTTCACAAATAATTTTACTAAATCGTGAAAACATAGATTCCACTCCCTCATCATCGCCCATTTTGAAAAATTCATATTCATTTACGAAAGCATCAATCCTGGCTTTTTTCACTTTGTAGTGTCTTCGTAAGTTACTTCCAGCTTGTCCCACATCTCCTTAGCTGTCTTGCATATTGAGATCTTATCGTACTCCAATACGCTAACTTCACAATAAAGCAAACTTATTGCTCTATCATTAGTTTCAATTACCTCTTGTTGTTCCTTGGTGACCTCAAAAGTTTTGAGATCAACTGTGTTGTTCAATTCATTTTCTTTGTCTTTGAATCTGGAAATTAGCTTTGGTCCTTTTTTTATTATGACCAATGCTTGGAAATCCCTTGATTGAACAAAGATTATGAATTTGTTCTTCCAATGGGAGTAATGTTGTCCATTGAAGTAGGGAGGCCTGTTTGATGAATGACCATCCTGAAGAATTGCTCTTGGAATTTGGTAGTTTTCCATTGATCTTTTCTCACGTGCGCTTAAGCAATATTTTGTGAGACCTGCTCTAATACTAATTGATAATCAAGAGGGGGGTGAATTGAAATTCTTATACTTCAAGTCGACTAAAGCAATCAGTTAGTCAACTTCGCTGCACAGTAATGTTAGTACTAAAAGAGATAGTAACAAAATATAAAGATAAAGCAAAATATGTAAAGAACACAGAAAACTTTATCCTGGTTTGGAACACCCTTGTGGTGCCTACTTCCAGTCTCCTTGGGTTACAAGAGGTTCCCTTTAGAGAACCTTGAATGCTTACAATGATTTTTCCAAAAGCTTTGTAAGATTGCTTTAGGAGAAAGGTAGCAGCCTCTACTTGTATAGCTTCTTGTTTCTTCTTTCTTTTATTTTCACTATAACGTATTACAATGATTTGTATAAGAATAAAGAAGTAACTAGGATTTCTCTCAAGTGAAGATGTACAAGAATAAAACCTAGGCTACTATTGTCTATTTATACAAATTCAAACAAGATGACCGTTGTGGCCAAAAGCTCTTCAAAATATTGATCGATATTATCCTTCCAGAATGAATTGATTTGCTACTGTTGTAGTTGATAGCCTTCAAAATGTTTGACCAATATTCTCTTGCCATATTAAATTGATTTGCCTTGAATGTGGAACTAGAATTTCCTTTTTCTAATTTCCTGCTCTATTAGATAGGGGAACCCAAGGGATTTGCGGGTCATCTAGGTTAAATTTTGAATACCTAGATGACGTTATATGTCTGTATCAGATACGTTCATATTTCCTTTCTTAAACTTTTGTGCTAACAAGATCTTCTCCTTTGTGATTTCTGCCTTCCAATTGAATATGGATCTTGATTGATACTTTCTTTCCAGAAAGAGGTCTTTCTTTTTGATTGATTGCTTCCATGAATATCCTGCATATATGCAGAGATTATTATGTCATTATTAAAACTATATTTGGGGCTAACAGCATATATGATTTAAGCACAAATATTTAAATTCAAAGTCAAATCAGAATAAGAATAACGAAGTCACTTTCACAGTCACTTAATCACTTTTCATAGTAAAACAATGCAAGTCAAGTAAGAATGATGTAATAGATGCATATGCCTTCCTACCAAATTAGAAAATCTATATACACCCACTACCTTGGCTAGCTGGGACCTATGGGGGACTGGCCAGGTTCATATACCCAAGCTGTGTTGGATAATCATGTACCTAGAAACGCCTTAAGTGATAAACAACTTGTACCGGCTAACCATTTACCTAGAAATATCATAGATAATCTTTTACCGAAATTTATTCTTTCATTTCCTCAATGTCCATTTATGTATGCATGAGATGTAAATGCCATAAAAATATATATTGATCCTTCACTGATCAAAATTCTCAGTACAAACATAAATAACAGCCCAGAACAATCAACAATACAATGAGAATAGTGAAAACATGATCAAATAAGCAAGTGATAGGTTAGTTTTCAAATATCAAAGTCTTAATAAGTATCAATGAGCAACACAAGTATTTTCACCAATGTTACAACTATAGACATGCTTATGAAGTTAGATAATTCAACGGAACAGAGATACAATCTCAAATATCTATAACATGAAATCGGTATCTGTATAGTGCTCGTCATCTCCCCTATACGGAATTCCATCACCCAATCCCCAAGTACATAATCATTTAACACATTAACACTTCAAAAAAGAGTCAAAGAAAGTCTCAACTTGCTTTAAACAAAGTCCAAAAAGTCAATTTTTAGCCTTTTACTTCCGTAGAGCTTCTGAACGAGCCCAATATGGTCAAATACATATTCTACAAAAGTAAATGAATCTCTAAACAATCATATTACTATACTTCTATCTCGGACCCTAAAAAAATCAATCTCGAGCCTGCAAAAGCAAAATGGAATTTTTTATTATTTTAAAAATTATGTTCTCATAATTTAAGAACTCAAATATGAAATTTCATTAAAAAAATGAGTTCAAATCAACCTTCAAACCTTAAAATGCAATTCCAAAACTTCAGCCCCAAAATTCCTAAATTTTACAATTTAAAACCATGATTTAAAAGTTAAAGCATCAATTAAGTATTGGGAAATGCATAATTAAAGGTTTAGAATCATACCCAATGAAGAAATATTAAAAATCCTTTTTTGAAAAACCCAAAATGTGTTTTCAAGCTTCAAAATTTGAGTTATAAAGTGTATGTTCAAAAATGCCATTTTAAATTCAATCTTAATAACTTATTCTTTGCTATCGTGAAAACCTCACCCCACCCCACCCAATCGCGATCGCTAGCTAGACCAACCCTGACCCTTCAAAATCGTACGGGTCCACTTCACAAATGCAGTGACCAAACTGATCTGCCAAGACCCTGACCTGCTAAACTTCTTCGCGATCACGATGGACTAATTCACTGCCCTTCTCAATAGCGACAAGGCCATTGCAACCGCAAAGGGATAACTGTCACGACCCAAACAAACAGACCGTGCGGGCACCTATGCTATCCTAAGTAGCTAGGAGAACCCTTATTACCCAACCAAAAATATGCGGAAGACTTCTGTTTTTAAGAGAATACTGAATTAAATATAACAAAGTAAATTAAACACCAATAAATAAACTTTTCAAAAAAACTTCTTACAACTGTCCTTCACTACCCCAAGACCTGGTCAGACATGTACAAGAGCTACCTATTACAGAATAGATTGACAATAAAATAAATAACACAAAGACTCTAACATCTGCCAGGAAGGAAGTGCAGAAGTTAGTGCTGAATATCGCCATTGATCTAGTAACTGTAAACTAACCTGCATCCAGTCTACATCCCAATAAGGGATGTAGAAGAGTAGGGTCAGTACAAACACACGTACTGGTAGGCATCATCGGCCGACTAGTGTTAGTCCACATAATCATAAAATAGAATCAAAGAAAAGAAATCATGACATCTTAATAGAGTATAATTCTACTGAGGCTGTAATATCATTATAACACTTTGCCAATATAATTTACAATTTTCCAACTCTATTAATGAGATTATATTCACCACTAGCATAGTCTAGCCTCACTAATTCACACCATCCACCACAATCTAACACTAAACCATCACTATCACCCTTTTATTCACGTTGCCGTTTCCATTATCCACATCTATAGGATCAACCCAATAATCATAGATAACTCACACTAAACTCTCGGGCTAACAACCAAACACTCTCTTATAATATTAAAGAATAATAACTAGCCAATCGGATAAGCCAAGATCACACCAAGTATAAATAAAGTAAGTCGACCAACATATAGTAAGTAAGCACAGAGTTCCACTTTTTCAAGTACATGTCACACAATCAATCTCAAGGATACAATCAAACAGGGAATACAAATCAACCCACATCTCAGTAAAACACACAAGAGAACTCAAGTTTCATTAGCAAACCTTATAGATACTCTTGGAGAAAGATTAATTCAATTATTGAAACTTTGGGATTGTTTCTTTGAGATTATTTATTGGATTCATCACTTTAGATCACTTCATTATCAATTCCTTTATTATTAATATTACCATGTCGGCTCGTGGCACCCGATCCAATCACGTCTTATAGCAATACCGAAATTTAACGTCGGCCACATTGCTACTAACAATCTTTCCACTTTTCTGTTCTTAATAAATATTCATCATTCACTTTTCAACCTGTATGAAGGTATATCACAAGCCTTCTTTACTCAAGGCATTCTTTTCAATCACATTATCATTATGAATCAAGATTTTTCATTTATCAACAATAGTCTGTACACACATGCTAAGGGACTTATTTCTGCCCAACTAGTCATGACCTGCAGGGGACAACCTAAGTCCATGTACCGTACCGGCGTGGTACCCGATCCTCCATAATTAAGTAATATCAATATTCATATCTGTACCGGCGTGGTACCCGATCCTCCATAACCATATTATGTATCTTTTATCAAATTCACACTATCTCTCAGGATACAACACGACGTACTAAATTTACAAGTACACTTATAATCATAAGGTAATTCGATCAAGTTCAGTTCTCAATAATTATTCATACAAGTGTCAACAATCCAAATACCATCAAATTTAAGTATGTCCGAAGACCAATCCATAAGCATCCAATTTAGGAGCATACATATAATTAAATCGAGTCTAAACTCCAATTAAACCATAACCTACTCAAATACCACAACTTGGGTTCTAACATCACCACCCATAACTAGCACATTCAACCTTATCATTATTCTTTACCTCTCTCCGCATAATACAATGCACACAATGATTCAAGCCATCTATCCCTTAGGCCTCACCATTATCATGGCACAATATGAAACTTAAACCTTTATAACTCAATTAGGTTCATCACTAGAACAACTAAGAAACATCATGTCCACATACTTCATTCACAACAATCCCCTTTCGGGCACATAACGCATAATATCATAAATATCACATAATCAATCAATAACATAGTTTTCGGGATTAAAGTAAAGTTCTTATGTCTTTATTCACCTCAACTCCATGTCTGCAGGCCTAGACATGCTTTCTCCCATCAATTATAAATTATGAAAATATGAAATAACACAGTCTTCTACTCATTAACCTAGCCTACCTGGACGCCAAGCTTTTTGAATCAACAAGTCATGTCAAGGATGCTCATTCCCTTTCTTCATGCTTCGGAATGATCAATCATCTAAATATCAAACAATTATAAGAGTAATTAATCAATTACTCTTTAAATAAATATCTTTGGGAATTCAAAACCCACTAATTCTACCCTAATTCCAGGTCTATATCATTCTCCAAGGTCAATTAACTATTAACTAGTTCTTTCAAACTTAACCCATCTCCATTAATGGAGTTTTTATGCTAAAGGTCTCATCTTTATGGAATTCAAGATTTCCAACTAACAAAATACATAATCTAGTTTATCAAGTTCATGTTAGAAATCATTAATTTATAATCTAGAATTAGTTCTAGATGATATTAAGAACACCCATAAGTTTTTCCCAAAAATCCACCATTAAAGGTTCTAACCCAAAATTTCACCATTGAAGGTCTTTCTAATAATTCTAGGATGTTAAAGGATTAAAAGACGAAGAAGATGATGGAAAAACTTACCTCCACGAAGGACTTTCACCCTAAACCTTGAAAAATCACCTCTCTAGGGTTGGGGAATGAAGTTTTGGAGTTTTGGACCTGAAAATCGGCTAAATATGATTTAAATACCACCAGAATTTTCGCTACAGCGAATTACCGTTTCAGCCCGGACAGTGTTCAGTAAAACGGTCATAACTTTTTATTCTAAACTCGGATTGACGAACAGTTTATTGTGTTGGAAAGAAGACTCAGAGATCTTTGATTTGGTGGGTATTGGGCCCCCTAACTCCTTATATTCTAGGAGATATGATCGTTTGAATTTGGCCCTAATAAAAACTCATATCGAAACTCTATTGGTTAAAAATGTTTTCAACTTAACTTTGTGTTAGGGATATTGTACGACCTTAATTCATATCTAAAGAACTTCCAAATTAAAGTATTAATATTAGGATTCATGAATAATTAAATTCATCAGGCTTGAGTCTATCTAGACACATCGAAAGGCTAAAATCTTTGCCGAAAAGCTTGAGGTGACACAATGAATAAAATGATGGCTATTTTGGACTCAAGTTAATATTGAGGAATGGTTTATTTAGTAACGACAAAATGGGTCGTTACAATAACTCACATGCACTAGATATCGATTATGACAACAAAGTAGACCAAAATTTAAATTCCTGAATGGACCTTCGAGATTCATTTGGATCCCCATGAACACAAATCAAATATGCTACCAGACTAGAAATGACATTCTGGATCTATTGGAACCATCAAAATACTAATCTGAGGTCATCTTGACCAAACGTTAACCTAAGTCAACTCTTCACTTAAAAATTTTGTATATTTTCATCTAACAACTCAAAATCCATCTGATTGTCTAGAAACTCGAACCAAAGGTTCACCAAACCCAAAAATCACCTTTTGGACCTAAATGAAACTGTGAGAATTCCATTCCAAGATCGTATTCATCAAATGTTAACTTTTGTTAACCCTTCCAACTTTCTAACCTTCCAAAATAAAAAGCTCACTCAAAAACCAACCAACCACATCAAGAACCTTGCCATCCATCTCCGTAAACCACAAATATCATACTGAATCTACGAAAAAAAGAAATAAAACAGTCAAATTATACAGAAATCAAAAAACAACCATGAGGATTGTTACATCTTTCTAATTACATTTCAAACAACTTGCATATATAGACACTCATAAAATTCATAGGACACCAGATTCTTAGACAAAAAGAAGGATATATTTGAGATTAAAGTGTATGTATCCGTAACCTTACTGATTATACATGATTATATGCTTGATTTCAATTTAAATTGTGGATTTGAGAGTAGATTGAAGAATTTTGTCCTAGAGTTAGAGGAAAAATTAACTGTTTGACCATTTGATTTATCATGTCATATGAAAACTAATGATAGATTTGGACTCATAGGGTTACCCTGTAAACCTGAAAAGTAATCAATTTTAAATTTTAACCCCTGAGCTTGAGTTTGATTTTCTGATTGACTTTTAACTTTGACATAATTTAATTTTGCAATGTTGGTATCATTAGACTCGTTTAACTCTGTAAAATAAAATTAAATAGATTGAGCTCGTGTGATCGATTTGGGATGAAGAAAGGCGGTTCAAGAGGGCTAGAGTCACTTC
The DNA here is from genome assembly GCA_031232105.1 of Capsicum rhomboideum. Lineage (NCBI taxonomy): Eukaryota > Viridiplantae > Streptophyta > Magnoliopsida > Solanales > Solanaceae > Capsicum > Capsicum rhomboideum. The sequence continues at coordinate 109,075,849 of CP124719.1, read as the reverse complement.
GGACGAAGGTAAATTGAAACTTTAACCTCAATGAGAGATTATTTTCAAACTACTTAATTGTGATATATTATGGATATGAGGGTAACATGCATATGAGGTGACAAGCTTATATGTAAATACTGGGATTACAAGTTAGGGTATTAGGATATACCATGTGTACATGCTATGTCTTTACTTGTTGCATGACTACTTAAGCAGCTTTCATGTTAGATATAATGCTATAGGTCATCGTATTCATGCTAGCTAGGATAATATTGTGAGTTATGCACATGTAAATTATATGTTTAGTTGTGCTCATGCATTATACCTGCGCGTATAGTTTGCATATTAGATTTAACACATAGATGTTGTTGAGGCACGCGTGTTGTCCATGCAGGTTATGACACTGAGCTTCCCATTTGGCTTGTGGATATGGATATATCCCTCTAGAATCATTATATTTTCCTGAAAACCCCAGATAGAGTGTATGCAAATGTGTTGGGAGCATCAGCTGTGGATAAAAGTGAAGTCTTTATCATGTGTATTTGATTCTCACTAATGTTGCATGCATATCATATGATATGCTAGACTTGTGCATACCGATTATGTTGTATCCATAAATCTTATTACATGTTGATGTTGTTTTTCTGTCAAGATCACATGATATCTGTATAGATTATAAGTTAAACATTTTGAGTCAACCCTCACCACTACTTTATTGGGACAGCCGATGATATTTTAGTGGGTACACGTGGTTTATTATATTCATGCTACAATTGTTGCATATTTTGTGCAGGTATCGATACATGTACTAGTGGAATGTGTGGCCAACCTTAGGAGTTGATTTGGAGACTGTCGTGGTGAGTTGTTGATGCGCATCACCTTAGAATTTCCTTCTCTTTCTATTGTTTCCATTTATTGAACAGGAATATATTTGCAGAACGACTATACTTTTTTTAGTTGATCATGACTTGTATCATCATTTCTTGGGGTTGATTATACTAATTCCGCAATTTATGACTCAATATATAATTTCGCTTTTGATTCGGTATATGCTTTTAAGAAATATAATAAACGTGATATATAGCTATGAAATCGCTAGCTACGATCAGTGGCGGAGCTACATATGCTTGAGGGGTGTTTCGACACCCCTTAGTTGGAAAATTACACTATACAGCTAGATAAAAATATTTTTTTATATATATATATTATGTATTGACACCTCTTGATTTTTTCGTGAATTTACTTCTTTATATTTTGACACTCCTTAGTGAAAATTCTGGTTCCGCCACTGGCTACGATATGAAATTCGTCACTAATTGTTTATTTTTTGTGACAAATTTATATTTCGTGCTTAATTACATAAGGCATATACTTTTAGTGACGAGACAGAAAAATTCGTAGCAAAATTTTATCCTCTAAAGTTTCCCACCAAAAAAATGAGTCGGCGCCATTTATTAAGTACTATTAGCCACGAATTCAAAATTGTCAGTGACACAATATTTTGCCATTAATGATGTTCTCAATTAGTGACAAATCATTTTTTGTCCTAAAATGAGTTAAACTTTGAATACGAAAAATTTTTATCGCAAAAACACTATTGATAGATTAGTGACAAATCATTTTTTGTCCTAAAATTAATTAAATTTTGGATACAAAAATTTTTGTCACAAAATATAGTGATACATTAGCCACAATCTGAAATTTGTGGTTAATCATTATAAATTTTTGCTATAAAATTTTATATTTAATTGTGACCTTAGTTTTTGTCACTAATGATTCGGACAATTGGTGACAAATATATTGTCTCTATTTAACCTATAATTTAGCGACAATGAAATTTTGTCACAGAAAATATATATTTTCAAACGGCTACGACTTAAATTTCGTAGTTGAAATGTATTGGCTATGAAAAAAATTCATAGTTATAAATTATAAGATAATTAATGTGTAACACATTTTCATCTGAACAAAATAAAAATTAGAGATTTATCTTTCAATAAACATCCACCACACAAGCATATCTCATGTATCTTCAATTTTATCATTCTATTCTAGGAAAAATAAGCAAAAGTAAATTTTCATTAATTATGCAAATAAATTGAAGTAAATCACCAATAATATAGAAAAAAAAATATTATAATTAGTATTTGAGAAAGATAACAATACAAAAAATGATATTACTCGAGATAATCATTAAAATAAAATCATCGTCCATCTAAAAGTAGAATTAATTCCCCCTTATATAACGAGGTGGCAGATAGTGTGTTACATATTCTCTTTGAGAGAGTGAGAAGCCACTATTTTTTTTCTTTTTGCCTTTAACTCTTCTCATTTATCATTTATTGTTTATTTATTGTTTTGTCTTCCCAATTAGTAGAATTAATTTCCAATTGTTTACTCCCTCCGTTTCATTTTACTTGGTCTTCTTTCTAAATATATTTGTTTCAAATTAGTTGTCCATTTTCGCAAATCAAGAGTATTTTATTAATTTTTTTCCATATTACCCTCGGTATTAAATAACTAAAGAAAATAATAATAATTAGATTTAGAGTTTCAAAACATCATTAATAGGGTTAATTTTGTAAAATACACTTCTAATTAATGTAACCATTTACGCGTAAGGAAACACTTACTACATCTAGAACTCTTGACAATTTTTTTGTGCAGTACCAAAACTTTTGGACGCAATAAGAAAAGTTAGAAATGCATTTCAACTAGATTTATATTATAACAAAAAACAGAAACACTATAATATTTCACTAAATTATCTTATATATTTTTTTTTAATTTTAAAGAATTATTAATTTTTAATATTAATGGAACCATATATTTATATAGGGGTCTCTCGAAAATATATTATCTTATTATTTTGTTGAAATCAGTAATTTTTTTCACTGGCCCAAGTCGGGATAGGAGAAAATATTATTTTAGAGAGTTTATTAGTTTAACGAGTATTAATTTAGAGAGGTTTTACTATATATGGATCATTAAGAATTTGGCGACAATCACCATCTTCCTCTTCAACTCGGATAATTCTTAGTTTCTTTCTAATTTTATTGCTTCTCTCCTATCTATCAGGTTTTTAAAACCAAAATTACTATGTACCAGAAAAATTAAAGTCTAATTTAATAATGTGAAAAATCGATCAATTTAATTAATTAGTCCGAACTATTTAAAAGCCTAATTTAATAATGTGAAAAATCCAACGATCTGCTCTCTCTCTCTGTCCATTTTTACTTGTCCACTTTTTTATTTTGGAATTTCCAACAATACTTGTCCAGTTTGAAAAACCAATACATAATTTACCCTTTTATTTCATTTTACCATTGATATAATTATTATTCATCCCTCATTGTATTTTTCAAAGCAAAACATTTATTATATTCAAAGGGTGCTATAGTAAAATCACTCCTCTATTTATTGTTTATTAAGGTATGCGTTAAGTCAAAAGTGGACAAGTAAAGATGGACAGAGGGAGTAATTAATTAGCCGAAACAATTTAACAAGAAATGGATGGAGGGTGCAAATTATATTTAAGCAATGTGAAAGAAATTTTAAAATTATTTAGCGTGGAAGAGTGATAAAAGAAAAAAAAAAAAAAGGGGGTGGGGGTGGGGGGAGGGGGAGAGGAATGTGTTATATTTGAATAAGTGTGTGTATTTCACCACATATTTGAGATTTGAATGTAACATTAAAAGGTGAAATTAATTCCACTTTTAAAAGTTTAAGGGGGGTAATAGGACTTTTACAAAGGAAAGGTGTGTAGTTGAAACTTTGGTAATAGCATGAGGGGGATACTGATGCCTTTTGCCTTTTATTTTGTATAATATGCATATCAATTACGTTTAAGCATATGTTTTATTAGTAAGTTAGTTTTATTTGCTAGTAATTATTTTTATCCAATTAGTAAAAGGGACATAAAATTGAAAAAGATAGAAAATAAACCGTCTTCCTAAGAATAAAGACATTACTGGGTAATTGGACTAAAAAAGATTGAAAATCCGCGAGCAAAATTTTCAGTTTTTCCCTCTTTTTTCAGAGGGCATAATTCCCTCTCCCCAATTCACGAAATCTTCTCTATTAAGTAAATGGGTGCAATCCGAACACAACATAGGTTCCTACTTCGGCATATACTTTCTTATTTTCTGTTGCTTTATATAATCTTTGTTTACTTTATGATGCAAAGTCTTGTACCAAAAATTATTTAGAATATACTTGTGAATCTATGCATTGATTACAAATCTTACCTTTTTAGAGTCGATATTGTGAGAGAAATGAGTATTTGCTTTTGAAGAGATGTGATGGTATAAAATAAGTAGATCGCTGTTATTGAATTTTAAAAATCAACAATAGATCTTGCAGCAAAAGTTGTAGTACTTGGTAATTAACTGGATACTACTCTAAACAGATATTACTTACTTTTTCTTGCTTGGAACTAGTCTTAACTTTTGCTGTTAGATCTGTTTCCTACTGATGAGATATTTTCTAGATATGTTTGAATTTTCAATAATCGACATGATGCAAAAATATTTCACGGGGTCCGCTACTCAACTGCATTTAGGATAGAGACTACTAGTTTGTAGCCGACTTCTTTGAACTGATAAAGGGCTTTATGAATTTGTGCATCTACGGGAGTGAAATACCCATGCACATTGCTCATTAGGACAGTACATTGGATAGTACCCGAAGGCTTTCTAAAACACTCTTTTAGGAATTTGAATAGATTCCCAGAGTTAATGGTCCACTTTTCCCGTGGTCTTGGGAATTTTACTTCGATCTCTGGTAACTTTCTTAATTTGCCTCACATTGCTTTAGTCTAATGACGTACTTTTTTATTTTGCTTCTTAGAATTGTGTAACAATTTGATTGATTTGCTTCTTAATTTCAGCTTATTTTTGCATTGAACTAGATATTGAAAGAACCACTAGAGGTTAATGGGAAATAACATGGAATCAATCTGCTGGCATTGGCATGAGTCTTTTGTCTGTGTCAATTGCTAATTTCAGTTTAGGAAAAAAATATGCTTTTTTCACATTTTATTCACAGTCCAGTTGAGGGTTTTTTGAAAACAGCCTTTCTACATTCACTAGGTAGGGGTAAGGTCTGCGTACACTATACCCTCCCCATACCCCACTTATGGGACTACACTGAGTATGTTGTTAGTGTTTTTGTTGTGTTCACAGTCCAGCTGCAATTGATTGTATTATTGGGATATAAATTATCTCATATTGTCACTTGATTAAAGCAATTGTTTGATGCCTTTCGACATATCATTATGTTCTTGTTAATTTGTTTGATAGTAGTGTGAAACTTAATTAAAACAGGTCTACTTTCTAAGAACAATAACGCCTGCGACTACCAAATGTTACACTCAAAAATTAGTCGACTACTAGAATTCATCAGGTACTTTCTGCCCAAGAAAAGAAAAGTATGTTCAAGAGGACTCTCTCACTTTCTAATTATGTTATCCCTCGGAGCAGTTAGGTATTTTTGTTTACATCAAGTTGTTGTAGTCCTCATGTACTGCCACCTCCAATTGCCTTGGATTAGAGAATTATAAAGCTGAGTTTATCTGATTTGGCTTGTTTTATTTTATCAGTTACAATACCATATTCTTGATTTGCTGCGCTTGATGAGTTGAGTGTCTTTCGGAAACAGCCTCTCTACCTCCACGTGGTAGGTTTAAGGTACACTCTACTCTCTCCAGATCCATTTGTGGGATTACACTGGGTATGCCGGTATGGTATTGATTGTTGTTGGTTGCTTCTTAGTTTCAGCTCTGAATATTCTCAAAGTTTGTGAAAAGTTATCTCAAATGGATATACCCATTGTAGAAGTACAATATGATTTGAGAACACATCTTTCTTAGATTGATATCTTCTTGCATGTTCACAGTCTTTCCATCTAATTTCTACTAGAAGGTTGAAGAAGGGATTGCACATCTGTATTAGGCGAATTTAATTAGATTTTGCAGCTCCTATTACGGGGGCCTAGTTATATTTCTGCATATTGGTTAACATTTTCTTACTATTTGACTATTACTGGATAATTGGACTAAAAAAGATTGAAAACCCGCGGACAAAATTTTCTGCTTTTCCCTCTTTTTCAGAGGGCATAATTCCCTCTCCCCAATTCACGAAATCTTCTCTATTGAGTAAGTGGGTGCAATCGAAACATAACATAGGTTCCTACTTCGGCATACACTTTCTTAATTTCTGTTGCTTTATATAATCTTTGTTTACTTTATGATGCAAAGTCTTGTTCCCGAAATTATTTAGAATATACTTGTGAAACTATGCATTGATTACAAATCTTACCTTTTTAGAGTCGATATTGTGAGAGAAATGAGTATTTGCTTTTGAAGAGATGCGATGATATAAAATAAGTAGATCACTGTTATTGAATTTTAAAAATCAACAATAGATCTTGCAGCAGAAGTTGTAGTACTTGGTAATTAACTGGATACTTCTCTAAACAAATATTACTTACTTTTTCTTGCTTGGAACTAGTCTTAACTTTTGCTATTAGATCTGTTTCCTACTGATGAGATATTTTCTAGATGTGTTTGAATTTTCAATAATCGACATGATGCAAAAATATTCCACGGTCCGCTACTCAAATGCATTCAGGATAGAGACTACTAGTTTGTAGCAGACTTCTTTGAACTGATAAAGGGCTTTATGGATTTGTGCATCTACGGGAGTGAAATGCCCATGCACATTGCTCATTAGGACAGTACATTGGATAGTACCCGAAGGCTTTCTAAAACACTCTTTTAGGAATTTGAATAGATTCCCAGAGTTAATGGTCCACTTTTCCCGTGGTCTTGGGAATTTTACTTCGATCTCTGGTAACTTTCTTAATTTGCCTCACATTGCTTTAGTCTAATGACGTACTTTTTTATTTTGCTTCTTAGAATTGTGTAACAATTTGATTGATTTGCTTCTTAATTTCAGCTTATTTTTGCATTGAACTAGATATTGAAACAACCACTAGAGGTTAATGGGAAATAACATGGAATCAATCTGCTGGCATTGGCATGAGCCTTTTGTCTGTGTCAATTGCTAATTTCAGTTTAGGAAAAAAATATGTTTTTTTCAAATTTTATTCACAGTCCAGTCGAGGGTTTTTTGGAAACAGACTCTCTACATTCACTAGGTAGGGGTAAGGTCTGCGTACACTCTACCCTCCTCATACCCCACTTGTGGGAGTACACTGAGTATGTTGTTAGAGTTGTTGTTGTATTCACAGTCCAGCTGCAATTGATTGTATTATTGGGATATAAATTATCTCATCTTTCACTTGATTAAAGCATTTGGTTGATGCCTTTCGACATATCATTATGTTCTTGTTAATCTGTTTGATAGTAACTTGTAGTAGTGTGAAACTTAATTAAAACAGGTGTACTTTCTAAGAACAATAACGACTACGACTACCTAATGTTACATTCAAAAATTAGTCGACTACTAGAATTCATCAGGTACTTTCTTCCCAAGAAAAGAAAAGTATGTTCGAGAGGACTCTCTCGGTTTCTAAGTATGTTATCCCTCGAAGCAGTTAGGTATTTTCGTTTACATCAAGTCACTGTAGTCCTCATGTACTGCCACCTCTAATTGCCTTGGATTAGAGAATTATAAAGCTGAGTTATCTGATTTTTCTTATTTTATTTTATCAGTTACAATACCATATATCTTTCGGAAATAGTCTCTCTACCTCCACATGGTAGGTTTAAGATACACTCTATCCTCTCCAGATCCATTTGTGGGATTACACTGGGTCAGCCGGTATGGTATTGATTGTTGTTGGTTGCTTCTTAGTTTCAGCTCTGAATATTCTCAAAGTTTGTGAAAAGTTATCTCAAATGGATATACCCATTGTAGAAGTACAATATGATTCGAGAACACATCTTTCTTAGACTGATATCTTCTTGCATGTTCACAGTCTTGCCATTTAATTTCTACTAGAGGGTTGAAGAAGGGATTGCACACCTGTATTAGGCGGATTTAATTAGATTTTACAGCTCCTATTACGGGGGCCTAGTTATATTTCTGCATATTGGTTAACATTTTCTTACTATTTGACTATTTGTGAATTACTTTAGTCACAGGCCAGCATGGAAATTTTGGGAGCAGGCGCTATTAAATTTCTAAAAGATTTTCAGATGATTAGCCAGAGTAAGTGATATAGATCATATCAAGGAATACTTTTTCTCCTTTTTTTTATGTTGGCATCTGAGATGAAGTTCCGAACTGAACAGTTTGGGTAGATATATTTTGATTAAAAGAAGTAAAATGTAAAGTGAATCTGGATTCGATTGCATAGTCTTGTTTGTGGTTTCCTGTCAATGGATCTTGCTCGTGTTAATTCATGGCTCAAGTTCAATTTTAACAAAGGAGGATAGATGGCTTATTGTCACTGTTTGCATGGTTAAAAACTATTTATCAAACTCTTTTCTTACTTCACCAAATCATTTCATTTTCTTTTTCAGTTTCATCAATTGAGTCAATGTCTCGTTAGAGAATGCTGCTTTGAATATTTTGTGTCTTTTGTACCTAACTCTCTCCCTTTTGTTTACTAATTCTTTACGACTCTCTCCCTCGAAGTTCAACGTGGTGAAGACTTGGTGCCCGGAGGAGATGAACGATTCCCCAACTCTGATCGTCCGACTTCATGCGTCTCTTTCAGTAATATATACAAACTCTAATTCTTTAACTAGGTTGTATTTTGTGTGCTCGGAGGGCTGCTTATTCAATTTACTTAAACCATTTTAGGTCCTGCTAGTTATAGCTGAAATTTATTTAGAATGGATTTGCTTAGAACACTTCGTATTGTCTTGGGGATAATTTTTAGGATTAAATTTCCTAGCACTAAGTGGATGCACATCATATACTTATGCGAGTTATTAGTCAAAATAAGTTAATTACTGTTGTTCGCCCAAGATGACCTTCATATTATGTATGCTTCGTCTTTCTGGTGCTCATAAAATTGGGCACTACAACATAGGAAGGGCATAAATCGTGTTGTAGATTCTACTTTTTGACCCCAGTATGATCAATTTAAATTCAATCTTAATTTTCTCCTCTCTTTTTCAAGTATAAGACATGAGAATTGAATCAAGACTAATGCAAGCTCACCACATTATTGGTACTTTGGAAGAAACCTCCACTTATCTTGTAGTTAAGGAGTAATATGTGATATTTTTTAGTTAGATTTTTATTATTATTTGACATATTTTATTTTGGATAAATTACTTAATACCACAACTTAACTTACCTAAACTACTTAAAATCTCTACCTTTTTAATTAATTACTTAAATCCCTGATTTACCTTCTCTCTATAAAACCATCGGATACATCATTAAACCTACACCCAAACTCCTTTTTTTGGGCTGAAAATTTGTGTCCCCCTCTTAATCTTCAATTTCTCCATTAAAGGAGAACTTCTGCCAACATATACCTATTTATTTCCCCACAATAATCCCCAAATTTCTCCAAAATTCCTAATTTGCTGGTGTTGCTATGTCATCGGTACCTTCATCATCGGCGGCAGCCACTTCATCATCATCGGCAGCTACTACTTCATCGTCATCGTCATTGCTTTAGTTGTGCGACTGATACATGAGACTTACGTATCTAAATGAGATTTGTGTTACTAATACATAAGAATTATTTATCGGGATAAGTGTCTCTTGAAAATATATCACAACTTATGTATTGGAATGCATTTTTGTGTTAATGATTCATAAGACGTATCTATCGGAATGAAATCTGTGTTACTGATACATAATAATTATGTATTGGTTGCAGTGATGGTGGACTTGTGTGCGAATTTGGGTGGATGATGGTCATCGGCAGCCACTACTTCATTGTCATCGTCATTGCTTTAGTTGAGTGATTGATACTGCACTTCCATTTTGCTGAGTGGAAGTAGTGGAATCAAAATGATGACGATCGTGAAGGAGAAGGAATAGCAGAAGGGGGAGAAAGCGGAGCCAAGATACTTTGTTCACTAGGCATCCAGCATCCCAGAGTTAAAAAAAAAAAAAAAAAAAAAAATCGTGGTCAACAAGATTTTAAGTAAGAGTGACGGAAAAGAAATTAGTAGACCAAGTTTACATATGAAAAAAGCCTGCAAAATGGAAGATGCACTCAGGAAATTATTTAAAATCTTGTTGCGTGTAAGGATGTATCGGTTGTCAAAATATGTATTGAAAATATCAAATTCAGGAATTTTATGTAATTTTGTTAAAAGAAGAGATAGGGAGTAATTAGGGGTAAACTTATTCAGATTTATGTAAGTTACCCTTTTATTTTTATTTAAGGAGCTTGTAATGAGATATTACCTTAGTAAGTTAGTATAATTTTAATTGTTATTAATTGTATGATCATGGGTGAATTTTATTATTATATGACGTGTTTTATTATTTTATTTTAAATTTATGCAATTCTACTTTTGAAAAAAATATCAATATGAAATAATTAAACATCATCAAATGTTTGTAATTAGTGACAAGAATTTATCATCAAAGCTAACTTTTAGCAACAAATAAATTAAACTTTTCAATACAAATATTTTTGTCACTAAATTAATTAGTTTGTCATAAGTTTACATTTAGTAACAAAAATATATTTATCGCAATACCTTCCTTTTTATTGGATACAAATTAATTTTGCATTTTATGGCAACTGTAATTATCACTAATTGTGATAATCTGTAGTGACAATTTTATGTTGTCGGTAAACCAATTTTTTAGTGACAAAATAATATATTTAACTACAACATTGTTAACCTTTATTATAATAAAAAAATTGTCACTAATTTATATATTTAAGGACAAAATATTTTTTTTGTCTTTAAAAAGCAGTTATTAGTGACAAAATTATCTTTGTTTAACCACAAAATATATATAATTTTAGAGACACTTGGGATCGTGACTGATTGAACTAAACAATTAGTGACGGTGAAATTTTGTCGGTATTAATAACCTTTTAGTGACAAAATCATATTATCAACTACAAAAAAAATTATATTTTTATGACAAACAAATTCATCACAAATGTTACGCATTTGGGGACGATTTTAGCGACGAAGCACTAAATCGTTTTTGTATACTTTTAGCGGACCACGTTTAGAGACGGCTGATTGACGAAATTTTTTTCGTCACATAAAATCTTTTGCAACGAAATATGATTTATAAGTGACGAAATCATTTGTCTCTAATAATCGAATTTGTTGTAGCGTATTGCTGTATTTTCATAATTAAAATTGGACTTTGCATGTTGAGAGGTTCATCTAATGGGTTGGGGTTAGGTGTCGTGGTGGCTTTAGGCAAACTGGATCGTGACATGACTATAAGTTCCTTATATAATTAAGAGAAATTTTGTTCTTTATACAAGTATGGAAGTAAACAGTGTTGGAATCCCTCAACTTCAACCAATTTAATTTTCAGTTCTTTCTTAAATCAGTATCCATTTCTCTAATTTAATCTTCAGTTCTTTCTTAGAATCAAACAGAGTATGAAGAGAATTGCAATCCCTCATTGGGATTTTTAATCCCCCTTAGCCAGTAGAGAGCATCTGCGCCTGCTTTAACTGTCCCATTTCATTATTCCACTATAAATTATACTGGTTATAGTTAAAAATGTTTTGGGAGATCAATCAGATCATAGTAAAGAAATTCAGGTGACTCTAGAGATAGTAATAATGCCTTTTTGGGGGGATGGAGAGAGTAACAAATAACACGTTATTTTAGAAAAATATCATGTTACATTATCACTCATCTAAAAACTATTTGACTACAAAATTCGGATATGAGAGCTGTAATTCTAAAAAAGGGAATTTTGACAAAGAGATACAAAGAAAATATCGTGTCACCTTTTGCCAATTGGACTCAAAACATCCAAAGTTAAAAGTAATTTTTATTCATACACCTGTTGATCTGTTGGAGTACTCTTGAACCAATGATGCAAACAGTGATGGCCTTTCAAGCAAGGTAGTTGGTCTCTCAAATTCCTTTGCCCATCCTGTCAAAAACACAACATCATCAAAATCATGAAAATGGCAAGAGCAATCTGCTTGTGACTCTAAAGATTGTCCTATAGTTTATTTACTGAAAATTGATAAGTTGTACAACAAGTGTCAAATGTAACAAACAATCAACCAAAAAATAAGTATGCATCAATCTTAAATAAGTTGACGTCAGTTAAATGAATCATCTGTATACATTCCGCATTGTTCAGTCCTTTAAAAGACTTACCATCATCTATGACAAGAACGCGGTCACAGTCTATCACGGTTGGTATTCGGTGAGCAATGGTGATAATAGTGCAGGCTGCAAAGTCCTCGCGGATGATCCTCTGGATGACAGCATCAGTTTGAGAGTCGACAGAAGCTGTTGCTTCATCCATGAACAGAATTTTACTCTTCTTGAGCATGACTCTCCCTAAGCAAAGGAGCTGCCTTTGTCCAACACTCCAGTTGTCTCCACTTTCTACCACTGAGGCATCAAGTTTCTCAGGCTTTGCTGCTACCACATCTTTTAATTGGCAGCGTTCAAGACTCTACCGATACAAAAAAGAGTTAAAGAAAAGCCTCTACGAGATTTCATATAATCAAGGCTTAAATAAGACTTACATGATTAGACAGAAATTCTAAAAGATATGATATATCATTAGATGAAAATTCTTTACATACCTTCCATATTTCATCATCTGAATACTGTTCTAGTGGATCAATATTGCTTCTAACTGTCCCTTGAAATAGAATTGGTTCTTGAGGAATGATACCAAAGCGTGATCTAAGATCATGAAGTCCTAGCTTGCAAATGTCAACACCGTCAATGATGATGGTTCCAGATGAAGGTTCCACCAGCCTAAAGAAAACTTGTATTAGAGTGGACTTCCCACTTCCAGTCCGGCCAACAACGCCAATTTTTTCTCCTCCATTAATTCTAAGAGAAATTCCTTTCAGAACCAGTGGTGTATCAGACCTGTACCGGACCTGCAAAGAAGACGCATATAGTTTTCTTTTCAAAGCATTCAGAGGCAGGAGAGACCTAAAGGGTGAATAGGGGTCTATGATGATGTATACCATCTAAGTATTGTTTTAAGCAATCATAAAAGCTTTAATCTGCTAACTTTGTGACAAAACAAAGAAGCTCGAAAATGATTTATGAAGTAATAGCATAGGTAGTCATGCTAGTATCACCTTCAAGTTATTGATCTCAATATCACCATGATATGGCCAATCTAAAGATGGAAGACAATTTGCTATCCTCCATGAAGCTTCTGATGGTATTCTTATGAACTGCTTTATCCTTTCAACTGAAACCATTCTGTTCTCAACCGTACAGCTCATGAACACGGCATAAAAGAGCACACTATTTAGAGGCAGTCCATAGGATAGTGCCAAGCCAACGTATTCTAATGACAGAAAAAATGAATCAAACAATTAGCAATAGAGAAATTTATGATCAATGCATTATAAAGTCTCAGCAGGTTGTCTTAATCTATTCACTGAACTTTATTTTCTCTACTTCCAAAACTCATTTATATCAGTATCAGGACAAGGAGAGCTTAATTTAATTATCAAAATGGGTGTCCACGTTATTTCATTGACAATGAAGTCAAACCAAAGTTGATCTAAGAATTTCACCTGGTGGAATAACAAAGCTTGGCAGCACGACCATGATAGTGGTGGCAATGCAGATCAAAATACTACCAATAAACTCTAGGCGAAGACCTAGCCACTCATTTGATGCACTGTTGTGGAAATCCATCCGTAGATTAGCATTGACCCTCTCAACATTTCCTTGAAAGAACTTATCTTCCTTCCTAAAGCAGCGTACAGTCATGATGCCTGATATGGTTTCAGAGAAGTGATGGAGGATTGGAGCTCTGGTGATTGAACCAAGTCTGGTTATTTCGCGCGAGGATGCAATGTAGTATCTCTGTATGCCAGATGAAAAAAGGAAAAGGAAATTTAGTGCGTATGCAATTGTAGGAAATAACTACCTCAACTGAAATTATGTCTGTATGACCTTATCATTCTTTAAATGATGAACAGTTTAGTTTCATTAGAATGTAGCATGTGCTATACCACCAGAAATTAGAAATTAGTGTCTGCTAGGCCTTCCAATGATTACTGTAGCTTAATGTACTGGAGTAATATTTTACCTCTTAGATTATATCATGTATATTTCAACTAAATCTAGCATAAATATATAACACTATTGGTGATGCAGCATATCCTGGTGGCAGTTAAAAGAAACTAGCTAAGACATTCAATGCAAACTTAAACAAGTTTTGCTAAGTATTGAATGAACGGTGAAGAAATGAGGTTGTGGAAGATGGAATTATCCAATAGAAATAGAGACAATCAGAAGTTATCTTACCCGGTACCAGATATTGAGCCAAACTAGGGGGATTAAAAGGAAGATAGTTGGCCAAGCACTCACGCATGTTATGAACAGCATGCCAATTAATGAAAAGTAGATCAGAAGCACTATACTTAGAAACAGTGGAATCATAAAATCAACATATGCCTGATCAGTTGATGCCTGAAAAACAAAATCATCCATTAGATCAGTGAAGCAAGATTTATACTTGTCATAAATCAGAATCTGGAGAAGGAAGACACTGTACGCGACTTAATATTCTTCCTGATGGAGTAGTGTCAAAGAATGACATTGGAGCATGCAGTATGCTATCGAGAATTTGATCGAAGAAACGTTGAGCTGTTTTGAGACCCAAAAACGCGACAAGAAATGATCTGCCGACCACAAAAATGCAACAAATGACAGCTATGAATGAGTAAACCTCTATAAATAGAGAAGGATTGAATATATGGTCCTTTGAAGTTTCATATGCTAGCCAATAGTCACTCAACATAGTGGACCCTTGCCAAAATAAAGAAATGATTACTACAGCTGCTACTCCCCACCATCCAAAAGCCTCAGTGAAGTACTGCTTGTAGACATCAAAACTGACATGACCAGTCTCTCTTTCCTCATCTTTGATAAGCTTGGAGCTACCCTTTGTTTGTTGGTCTAAAGAACTGCTTCCACCATTGGCTTCCTCTTGAGATTTCTGGGGTGACTTTGGGGTTAGTTGATGAGGTGATTTTGGTGTTTGCGGGTCGCATTCACCAGAAGCACCAGTGCTACTTTCCATGAGCTCCATTGAGTTCTCGTGTGCAGCAACAAGATCACCAAAATCCATACCCGATTCTAAAAGCTCTTCATATTTCCCAGACTGCACGATCTTACCATCTCTCATGACCTGTTGATGTAGGAAATAATGAGGTGGGAAATTTCAATGACATTTTTTTGAATTTGAATGCAACTTATTTGTTAGAAAAATAGAAATGACAATTCATCATCTTTTGTAAAAGATGCATATTTATAATAGAAATCTTTCAATTGTTGTATTAATTTGTTCTTCATAAGCCTTGGAAACAGCCTCTAGCAGAAATGCGAGGTAAGGTTGCGTACAATAGATCCTTGTGGTCGGGCCCTTCCCAGGACCCTGCGCATAGCAGGAGTTTTAGTGCACCGGGCTGCCCTTTTTTTATTTTCTTACAATATAAAGAATATACTAAAGCCTTCGATATACTTGATCAAGTTGCTATGCAAAGTAAGTCAATGTGGTGCTTACCAATATAAGATCTGCATTGTGCAGGAAGTCAACTTGGTGAGTGACAAGAACAATAGTCTTATCCTTCAAAGCTCCTCTTACACATTCCTACACAGACTGATATCAGTTACATAGCATAGTTTTTCCTCATTTAAAGATTTTACTGTAGTAACCATGCAAGAGAATAACAGCTTGCTGATACAATCATTTTCCTATTCCTTTTTCTCGGATACATGACTTTACCCTCAAAAGCTGTAGCACGGGCAGACTTCATGTAGCAACTTATGCAGAAAAAAAATAAATTAGAAGTGATATATCAATTGGAATTGGAGTGACCTTAAATATTTCTGATCCAGTTTGAGCATCAACAGCGCTAAAAATATCATCTAGAAGATAGATGTCGTGGTCCTGATATACTGCTCTTGCGAGTTGTATCCTCTGCTTCTGACCTCCGCTGAGGTTGATTCCTCGTTCTCCTATCTCAGTTTGGTCTCCATGTTCCAGAATTTCGAAGTCTTTCTCCAAGGAACAAACCCGGAGTACATCTTTGTATCTTTTGTCGTTCATTGGCGAACCAAACAAGATGTTTTCTTGGATACTAGAATTCTGTATCCATGAGGTTTGGGCAACATAAGCAGTGCTTCCACAGACTCTAACCTGTATGTTAGGACAAGTGTAAGAAACTACAACAGACTGGCAGTAATAACCCAGAGCTCGTGTTAGCCAGTCTTAACACGCCCAAACTCAATTTGTTTGCTTGCTGCAGAATCACTGTGAAGTTACCAGTGCAAAAGAGATGGATAAAACAAAATTGAAGTTGCTAGAAAGAATTACAAAAGCACAAGTAAATTCTCATAACTTAGTAGAAAAAAGGTGATTTTACCTCTCCCGATAACTTATGAAGTTCACCAAGAATTGATGCCAACAAAGAAGACTTTCCTGATCCAACCATTCCAACAATTGCAGCAAGTTCCCCCTTTCGAATTTCAACATTTATGTCTTTCAGAACAATTTGATCACCATCATCTTCCCATGAAAATATCCCATCTTTCACCTCCACCGCAATCCTGCCACTACAGCCTTCTTCTCTTTCGACAACTTTATGATCCAATTCACGGCTTGTCATATATCCATCTAACCTACCTAGAGATATCATGGCTTGTGAAAGTGACATAAGGGACTGGGGGAAGGTTCTGATAGGATCCTGTAAAATTCTGAAAACTGTTGTTGCTGTGAATACTGTCGCAGCATCTAAAGGGATTTTGAAAATGATTGCAGCTCCAAATGTAAAAGCTGCTATGACCTGTGACATACTCCACAGTACTGACAAGTTGCAAGAAAGCAAGTACATAAACTTACTAAGCCAACTAAATTCTTCATTA
Source organism: Capsicum rhomboideum (assembly GCA_031232105.1). NCBI lineage: Eukaryota > Viridiplantae > Streptophyta > Magnoliopsida > Solanales > Solanaceae > Capsicum > Capsicum rhomboideum. The sequence continues at coordinate 109,058,853 of CP124719.1, read as the reverse complement.
CGTAAAGATCGAATTTTTTCTTTGAAGTGTTCTTCCCATGCCTGAAACTTGATGACACGCATGTTGCCCAACAGTTCATTTATAGCCTTCATCCTTGAATCGCGCTTCATCATCAACTGGAGTTGGAACTGATTGTTTTTGCGCATCATCAACAATGTACTGATCATAGCTCCAACTATTAAAATAAATGCAGCAAACATTGAAACACCCATGTAATAATACAAGAGAAGTAATGAAGCTCCAAGTTGTAATGGCATCAGCCATAGTGAATGCAGCTGTAACATCATGTCAGAAAGCTGTTGGGAATCAACAGCCATATAATTCACTATTTGTCCTACACCATGAGCCTGTCTGGAGGAACAAGTCAATCGAAGGCCTTTCTTGTATAAAGTAGTGATAAGGGATGACCGAATCTTCATACCAAGTATCTGAGATTGGAAATTGAAGTGATGTGAAGTAACAACTTCAATTACTTTGGAAACCAATAGAATCAAGACTAAACAATAGCCCTCATAAGGGTTTGATCTATCCCCAGAAGTAAAACTAATGAAACTTTGGATTAGAACTGGTCCAACATACATAACAACCAACTGTACTATTGCAAGGACACTAATTATAACAATATCTTTCCAGAAACATCGGAATAATGTCATTAGTACAGGATACTTCACATTTTCACCTGGCTTAGGCCAATTCTTTTCAAAAAAATCTGCCATTCTTTCAGCTCGAAAATCAGGTGGAAGCGAAGGCACTTCATCTAACTTTAAAGGGGATTGGTATCCTTTACTAAGCACTGGATTCATCCAATTCCACACTGCTTTAGAGAACAGCGAAGCGGTGCCATATCCACTCACATTAGAATCCAACTCATCTGTTTCTAGCCTAGAATTTCCACCATTTTCAAGCTGGCTAATTTTACAAATCCCAGATGATCCTCTTATAGCAATAACAAGAAGATACAAATACAAGGGAAAGCAAACCAAGACAACTATATCATCCATTCTCAAAACCAAATTGTCTCCAGTAAAGAACAGACGAGTAATAGCAGTAATTGCAAAGAGAAGCAATATAACATAACTCATCCCCCAATAGACACGAAGTGGCATGGGATGAGAAACAGCAACAAATCTCTTCTCGTGTACAATTAGAACAAAAATAGCAAAATAAGTTACTGCATGAATTAGTCTGAAAAACGCCTCTGCTATTTCCCATCTTGATTGAACACCCTGACTAAAGGCTAACATGCAAAGAACACTGTAACTTATAGCTAAAAGAGCTGTCACAACTAAAGATCCATAGAACCAAAAGGTGACCCGAAATTGAGACCTTTCATCACCACCTAGTAGAGGTTTATTAACTGAAGATGTTGAATTATCATTCTTGATGATATATCTTGAACTTAGCTTTTTAACTGCTAGTATTAGTAGAACAAACAAGAAAAACAGATCAAAAGATGATAACAGAATCCTCTGAGGACATGGTGAAAGAAAAATGAACTTAAGCCATTCTATAACAACTAAAACAAAAGAAGAATTATCTGAAGATTGGATAGAAGAAACTGAACAATCAAGATTTGTGAGCCAAGAATCAGCCACCATGATGACTACAATTTAGCTCACTGATCTCCTGCAAAAAGGAAGAAGCAAAAGAGTTCAAGAAAACTAATAAAATATGTGTAAAGAGAACAAGATAAGTAACCAATTTTTTTCATTCACACATGAACTTGGCATGAAGAGAGAGAGAGAGAGAGAGAGAGAGAACTTGGCATGAAGAGACAAGTTACTCTTTTTCATCAAAGTTTATACTAAAAAACAATTCAATTTGGGATCTTTAACATTAATTATATCATAACATAATCAGCCGTTCAATAATTGCGAGATTTGATTTTGTACTCACATGCAAATATCATTTTAGTCTTTTTTGGTTGGTAAATAGCATTTTAGTCAATACTCCCTTCCTCGTAATTTACGTGACATAAAAAATTACTCCCTTCATTTAACAATATTTGTTTACTATTAACTTAACACACATATTAAAAAATAATAAATAATAAAAAAAATTATTATATTACCCTTTGAATATAATTAATTTAATACTTTAAAAAATATATTCGATAATGACTATAATTAATAACTGAGGATAAAATAGATAGAAATGAGTAAATTATTCATTTGTTAATAAAACTGAACATCTATTTTTAGTAATATGGACAAATATTCTTGGACAAAAGGAGTAAGATTTTTAATATTTATAGGTTGTATGGCTAGAAATTGTTTTATTAAAGGTAAGAAAAGAATTTTTAAAATTAATTTATTTTTAATTGTAGAAAGATAATTTATTTTAGGACAAATTTTTTTAAAAAAATAGCGTCATATAAATTATGTTAGAGGGAATACGATTGTTTCCCAAAAAAAAAAAAAAAAAAAAGTAGATCTATAAGTAAGATACATGATGTTTTTATAGCGATATTTTCTTTTATTATAATTGTAAGTGAATTTAAAAAATTATTTTCTTTTATCAATAGAAAAACAAAATACCTTTGACTCGATACTTATATATATTAAAATATAATAATAAATCAGATTCATTCTGAATCTTTTAATTTTAGTAGGTGATTTTCTATACATCTCAAATATTTTTTATGTTATTTGAAATTTATAAAGTTGGAGTTGAAAATGAAATTTTGTTAAGTTATACTGTACTTTTTTACAATATTTAGAATAATATTTGTGTTCAAATATACTTAAATATAACTTTATAAGTTTTTTTTAATTTAAATAAAATGTTAAATTGAACTAGAAATTTTACCATCAAACATTAATTTTAAAATAAGATAAAAAATTATTCTAAAATAAATAAATAATTTTTAAACGGTCCTTAAATTCCAAAATCAACTCTGTAATTAATCATGTACTACACTTCACTAAGCAAGATACCTCTAAATTATAGGATCAGAGTGTTCAGACATTAGCATCTTTTTAGTGTTGGAAGATTCTGTCAGGGCATGCATGAGGCTTAAAAATATATATATATATATATATATTTCCTCCGTTTCAAAATAAGTAGTGACTTTTGGTCATTGAAATTTAAAAGAATTAACTTTATTTGAAATTTTTAAAGTTGAAGTTAGAGTCGAAATTGCATTTGGTTATAGCTTTTGCAATAAAAATTTAAAATTTAAATATATTTTTAAGAAAATATAAAATATAATTTAAAATGAAGTGGAATTTAAATGAGATTATTTTATGAAAATTAAAAAAGTGAAATAGTGAAAACAACTATTACGATGTTTTCAAAATCTCAAACACAACTTCAAGTTGTATTTGATATTTTTATAGCCAAACAAAGATTTTTGAATAAAGTGAAATAATTTGAAAATAATTCATGGCCAAACGGCTTCATAGTAATATTTTTATTTTTTTATTTTTTATTTTCTTTTTAAAATAAATTATGTTTTAGATAATTAAAAAGAATTAATTTTCTTTTAAAATTATTCTTATTTTATTATATAAAATTTTACATCATTAGAAAGTTACTTTTTTCTTTAAAACGTTTAATTAAAGAAAAGATAATAAAATATTTTTTTATTTTTTAAAAGTGACTTATTTAAAGGAGTGTGTTCAAACTTAAACCACTACTTATTTTAAAACGAAGGAATTAATAAAAATGGTAGAAACAGACAAATTAAGGTAATACTATAGAAGCATATAAGTCGATTATATGTATAATATTGAAAGGGTAGAAACAAACAAATTAAGGGAACAATATAAAAATATATAAGTCGGTTATACGTATAATACTGAGAGAGTAAAAACAGATAAATTAAGGGAACACTATAGAAGCATATAAGCCGGTTATATGTATAATATTGAAAGAGTAAAATCAGACAAATTAAGAAAAAACTATAGAATCATCATATTAGCCGGCTATACGTATAACGTATAATACTGAAAGATACCATAAAATTCAACGCAGTGAGCATTAATTAGTCTGCATCGGTAACTCAGATTTTAGCGGTTCAAGATGAGGTAAGTATTATTTTAAGCGTAATTGAAAAATGATTGTGTTACTGGAGTACTCATACGATTTCTGTCAATAAGAAAAACATTTAGTACTACTTACTACTATATTTTTCAGTTTGTTTGCAATAGTATTTTAATACTCCAAGATCACTGAGATACGACAGAAAGGTTGGCAAGTAGGGACAATGAAAACGTTACTATCTAAGAGAAACACATGATAGAACTGTATGTACCAAGTGATACCTTTTCCACTATTTAACCAAACTATAGAAGATTAATGATTATAATTTATATGGTAAGAAAATGTACACGATGGGTTCAAATTTAACTATACTGAGGGTGTGTTTGATTTCAACTTTCTCATATTTTAAATATTTTGAAAAATATCTTTTAAACGGATTGATTTTGATCATTCAATTTAAGAAAAATGACTTTCCAACATAAAATAAAAATAATATTTTCAAAACTCTCTTTTAACTACCTCACCACACGAACCCGACCCCCACACACAGCTCCTGACCAAGGACTCAGGAATCGACCTTGATCGGAGACCCAACTCCCAATGCCGACCCAGAATCCGATCCCAACTCAAAACTCAGGACCGACTCCCAATCTTAATCTGGAGACCCAACTCCCGACACCGATCCAAGACCCAACCCCGATCTGATCCAAACCCATAATAACTTGCCTCACAATCTTGACCCCCAGATTCAACTTACAACCCGAATCCTACCTTAAAACTCGACCCCGGACCCCGACCCCTAATTGAGGTCGAGTTCGATCATGGGTCAGGTTAAGCTCTTGATCGGGGTTGGGACTCGAGTCAGCATCGAGGTCGGGAGTTGGGTTTTGGATCGCTTTCGAGTCTCGGAACAGGTTTGCGGAGTCGATCTCAAGGTCTGGGTCTGGATCGAGTCTTGGTTCAAAATTTGGGTCTGGCCAAATCCCTAATCGAAATCAAAGGTCGGATCTTGTGTCTCGAGTCAGAGTCGAGGTGGGAGTCAAGCACATGTAATGAATGATATTTGTATATAATGCGAACAATGATCTACGACAAAATTTTATATTGAGAAACGTAAATCTTTTGCAAATAAATTTAAATAAATCATCAATAATATATGTAAAAATATTATAATTATTATTTGAGAAAGGTAACAACACAAAATGATAATAACTGAGATAATCTTTAAAATGAGATCATCATCCACCTCCATATTTACTAGTTCTTCACAACCATAACTAATATTTGCGCTGATTATTGTTTATACATTTCAAAGAAAGGAGAAAGATAAAAAAAATATATATATAAGATCAACAACAACAACATACGCAGTGTATTTCCCCCAGGTGGGGTTTGGGGAGGGTAAAGTGTACGCAGTCCATATCACTACCTCAGATGAAGTAGAGAGGCTGTTTCCGATAGACCCCGGCTTAGAACAGATAACAATCAAACAAAAGTCATAGAAACAAACAACAAGAAGAGATAACACATCGCTATATACGGAAATAGGCAAGACACCCACAAAGTAGCACTATAGACTATTTATTCAAGGTTACAAACATCTCCAAAAAAATATATAAGATCAATACAAAAAATGAATAAAATTATTTCAGGAACAAAGTCTATGAAATCTTTATCTATCAATTTAGGCATGATTATCCAAAAAATTATTTATGGCAGTGTCATTTTATATGAGAGTTATTTTCTTTATTTATATATTTCTGAAAAAATCACTACAACATGAAAACATGATAGCATAAAGTACAAATATTATTAATCGAATAATAAAAATATGATTTATCGCAAAAATACTTTTAAAATAACAAAAATCAAATTTAACGTCTGAAGTGTACATTTTTTCATCTAGAACTTACGCTTTTACGCTCTAGAATTACGGTCAAAATTATTGGACGTATACCCTATGGATCCACCCCTTTCGATTGTGCCCCAGAGCGTTTGGAACGTCTCGTCTCGAGACTCGCCTCCTAAATTCGTCCTAAAAATATCTTTGAAAATATTGATAGTAAGTAGTAAGTATTTTCTTCGTCTATTTTACTTGTCTAGTGTACTAAAAATAATTGTCCAATTTTACTTGTCCAATTAAAAAATCAAGTAAAAATTTATCATTCAATGTCTATTTTACCCTTTTAATTAAATAATACTTTATTTTTCAACATTTACACGACTTATAATTAATAGAGGTGATATAGTAAACTACTCTTTTATTTATTATTTTTTAAGAGGTGTACAAAATCAAATATGAACAAATTAAAATAAACGGAGAATACTATTTTTCAAGATAAGTTTAATGGAGAAACGCATCGGAAAAATAGAAATCTTTGTAAAATTAACCACATTAAAAAGTGTAATAAAAGGGCAAATTAGTTCGATTATTTTTTAAAAAATTTAAAATAAATAAATTCAAAAAATTATTGCAGAAAAGTTATTGTTCATGTTTGATTTGAATGTCACAAGTAAAAGTAATTTTATTATATCGTCCTATTAATTATAGATCATTTAAATATCACAAGTAAGGAGTAATTTTGTTATATTGTCCCTATTAATTATGGGTGAAAATTGTTTTCACTCCCGAACTTTATTTTAAAAATCAAACTTACTCATCAACTTTAAACAATAGTCATACTCCCCCCTTTATCCTAATTGAATTTTTAAAATGCCTACTATACCCTTTCATTTTCAATTTTATTTTATTTTTTTACTTCTTTAAAATCATGATATTTCATTTTTTTTGTTAAATCCATGTAACAATTTTTCATAAAAATATAAACATTATCTTGTAGGCCAAAAAAGTGAAAATACTAATTAAATATATAAGCTAATGATGTTCTATAATGAAGTAAATTAGCATAATAAAAAAATTAATTTTATTAATAATAATCAAAACTCTAATATTTATTTTTACTAGTGAAAATAACAGGTAATAATACAACAAGAACAATATACCAAGTATATTCTCACAAAGTGGTGTTGGGGGAGGGTAAGTGTATGCAGTCCATACCACTACATCAGAGATGAGATAGAGAGACTATTTTCGATAGACCCCTGGCTCAAGACAAAAACAGTCTAGAAAAAAAATAGTAAGGGAACAAGAAGTAATAAGTATTAACACACTCAATAATAACATAAACAAGACTATCACCAGGTAATACGACAAATGATAACACACTCTTGAAACAAGACTAGCACTATGGCTACAAGCACAACTAACAAAACAAGTCCTCCTACCTACTAACAATGACACACCCTTCCTACTATCCTTCTACCCTAATCCGCCTCCTCCACACCCTCATATCTAGAGTCATGTCCCCAGTAAGCTGAAGTTGCTCCATGTCATGTCCAATCACCTCCCTCCAATATTTCTTTGGTCTACCTCTACCTCGCGTGAATTAAAGATTATATTTATTTAGAAGTTAAATTATTTTAAATTATAACTTACATAATACTCCATTAATGACAATCAGAACTGGTTTATTTATATAGACAATAGAGAACATTTCATCCGTTTTATATTAATACTAAAATTAGTTATTTTATTATACTTGTCCAATTTATGAAATCAAGAGAATTGTATTATATTTTTTTTCTTTCGACCATTAGTATTAAATAACTACATAAAGTAAACGGATGGAGTAAAAAAATGGTGAAACACAAAAAATATACGCACATGCATGTACATACATGTATACACACTTAATACATATTATAATATCAAAATAACAGTCTTAAAAAATATAATTACATTTTTTATCTTTCTCAAGAAAAATTTAATTATATTTTAGACAAATTCATAAAAGTATTATTTTACTTATAATGTTAATTAACTTAAATAAAAAGTTATAAATATCTAGGTTTTATATATATATATATATTATAATATAAAGAGGTATTACATAAATATAGGATTGAAATAACAATGGTAAAATGAACATTTTATAAGATAAAGGTGGGAGTATGACTATTGTTCAAAGTTGAGGGGGGAGTTTGATTTTTAAAGCATAGTTGGCGGGTGAAAACGATTCCCATCCTATTAATTATAGATCATTTAAATGTCATAAATGAATAATATTTACCAAAAAGGATAAAATAAATATAAAATATAAAATATTATTTTTAAATTTTTCAAACTGAATAAGCCTATTTGGTCAAGATTATTTTTTCTCAAAAATATTTATTTATTAAAAAGTGAGATGTTTGGCCAAACTTTTGAGAAAAAATAAGTATTTTTAGAAAGTAGCAAAAGTTGTTTTTCAAAATTTTTAAAAAATAGTTTCTACCTAAAAAGTACTTATTTAAAAAGTACTTTTAGAAAAAATATATTTAAAAGCACTTTTAAAAAATTTAGTCAAATATTAATTGCTGCTCAAAAATATTTTTTAAATTTATTGATCAAACATAAATCGCTTCTCACCAAAATATTTTTAAAAAAAACACTTTTGAAATAAGTATTTTTTAAAATAAATTAATTTTAGAAACTTAATCAAAACATGTTATAAATAAATATGGACGGAGAGAATATGACAGCTAGAAAGTCGTGGGAGTATTAAATCCATGGACGTTTGGATTAAACGCAATTAGTATGATATCATGTACCATTGTCTGCCTGAAATTAATTGAGTCAAAGGGTCCAAAAACAGATTCATTTTTAATGGTAGTTGACATTATTCATAGGAACCTCCTACTCTAGTGAAAATTTCAAAAGGACCCAGCCCTTCATTTATTGAGGTCTTCGGATTCAGTTCTGACCGTGCGGCGATACTGAAATCTCATATTCTCTTCGTTTATTTTTATTTGTCACATTTTGATTTGATACATTCATTAAGAAAATAATTATTAATATAATTATTTTATCATAGTATTCATATTAATTGATATTTAATATTATGTCTTGAAAATAATTTATAGAATAAATATTAATACTAAGGGTAAGACAAGATTTTTTTTATTTTTTATTTTTATATGTCAAAAGTGACAAGTAAAAATGTAAATCTATTTTCGAAATATGTGACAAGTAAAAGTGAACGAAAGGAGTATCAATAAGATAAAAGCTTTTGAACATCTTTTATAATTTTGGACAACTTTTTATTAGGAGTATTTTTTATTTCGAAGGCTCGAATCTCAAATATTTAATTTAAACTAAAATAATTTCATTTATCTTACCATGCTTTTTAATGGTTATATTACTACTCCTTTCGTCGCAAAAGAGTTGTTATGTTTCACTTAGTCAATTGGATTAACTTTCGAAATAAAATTTAATTAAATTGATTTAATATTTTAAAATTAAATTTAGATATTCAAAATTTACATTAAAAGTAGTATAATTATAATCATTCTCATATTAATATATAAAAAATATACATCTAAACATATTAATTAAAGTTCAAATAGTCTAACCCTAGAACAAAATGAACTTTCTGGATATATTGAAGGGAAAATTACATATATAGTACAACTTTTTAAAATGATTATTGAAAATTTATCTTTCACTTTCTCAAAATTAATAAATACAACCATTTAAATTTTTAACTTTTTAATATTGCACTAACATTTTTATTTTCCTAACAATATCTATCATAATTAAATATAGAGAAAATATTATATCACCTCCCAAAATTTCAAGAATACCTCTCTTTTATATCTCAGTTTTTCCAAAAATTTCAAGAATGTCTCTCTTTTGCATCTTGGTTTTTTCAAAAAATCTCAATTTTTTCTTCATTTCAATATATATTTTAGAACTCATCGTATGCATATGATCAATAATATACAATTTAATATAAAATAAATAGTACTGCCCAGTATATTCTACTCTACATAAACATAAATGAGGAAGAGGGACGAATACCAGACCAATTATATTTCTACACTATGTCAAGGATATTTTTGGAAATTTCCTAATTTTCCTACTTTTGTACATAGCTGCCTCATATGTGCATTGTCCCCCTTGTTAGATGTAAATACCAATTAACATTTACAAATTGACGCGGGTTGCCCTCTTAAAAGATTTATACTTTGTGAATTTCATAGGCCCATCTTAATTAATTATGCCGGCTAGCCGAATTAACTGCTTTTCTAGAACATCTTAAATTTATTTTTTAATTGACATAATTGTACAACATATAAAATGTAGAGAGTATTTGGCAATGAAAATCACATACTTTCAAACTTTATCTGAAATTTTTAAAGTTGAAGTTGGAGTTATGTTTGGTCATACTTTTTAAAAGTTAAATTATTTAAGATTATATTTTTTTCTATTTTAATTTATTTGTCTTGTTTTTCTTTTTAATTTGTTATATATTTATAAATTATATAAAAATATTATAAATAACAAAAATTAACGATATAAAATATTTAAAAGGCATAAAAATATGATTGATTCTAGAAATTTTATCAGTGATACGTAAATTGGAACTGAACAAATAACATATATTATTTAAAAATGATGTAAAATTACTACAAATTACAATAATTAACAACTTAAAATATTTATAAGACATAAAAAATTGATTGATTCTCCAAATTCTGTCGATGCCACTTAAATTAGGCAGATGAATTAATATATATTACTTGAAAATTACATAAAAGTACTATAAATCACAATAATTAATAACTTAAAATATCTAAAAACTATAGATCAAATTTGGTTGATTCGCCAAATCCATTAGTCCCTCGTAAAATGAGACGAAAAAAATAATATACATTATCTAAAAATTATGTAAAAAGTACTATAAATTTCAACAATTAAAAACTTTAAATATTTAAAAATCATACAAAAATTTTGGTTGACTCTCCAAATTTTATTTATGTCACATAAATTGAGACAAAAAATATCCTATATTGAGCCCGTGTTGACACGGACACCAATGTCTAGTTTGACATAAACACTATACATATTACTCCCTCCATTTCAAAATAGTTAACCTTTTTTCTAAATTTTTTTGTTTCAATTTAGTTGTCCCTTTTATAAAATCAAGAGAATATTATTGTGTTTTTTCAATACTACCTCTATCATTAAATGACTAAACAAAGTATACATACTTAAATTTATATTTTCAAAGCATAATTAATAAGACTAATTTTGTAAAATAAACTGCTAATAAATTATTTTTTAAGGGAAAGGGCCAACTACTTTAAAACGATGGAAGTATATACTACTAAATATGTGTTATTTTCTTTTTTGAAAATTATCCACATTATCTTCACATTCATATCAATAGTTGTCTGCCTTTTTCCTTATACACTCCTCAAAAAATCAATAAATTAATTTTAAAAGTTTAACCAAACATGTTATATAAGATTCATTAATATTGCTCATATTTAATCTACTTAAATTAAAGAGGAAATATAACTAGTTGCCTACTTTATATGAAAAATACCATATCTAAAATCTCTATCTTGTACTCATGCATAAGATATATATATTGTAGATTATATAATTTAAAAAATAGTTGTAGATTATAATTTTTTTTACCATATGTTACTCTTTTAGTTCATTTTTCCTTGTTCAAGATTTAATATAAATAATAATTTTATTATATCATTTTCGAGTATAATAAATTTAATATTTTTAAAATATAATAAAAAAAACTAAAATAAATAATAAAAGTAAATTAAAAATTAAGTACTTATTACTAAAAATTAAGTACTCCATTTATGTAACTTTCCAATATTGAAAGGCAAAGAAATTAGGCATGGAAAGTACAGACGGTGTGAAGTCTAGAAAACATGAAAACCGGTGGTAACGATAAGCTTACATTGAATGCTTCAACAATCCCAAAGTAGGAGTTTCCTGAATTACTCTCGTCCAATAATTCTTCTTCACTATATTAAAAATAAATATCCAATAATACTTAATCAATTTATAAAATTAATGAATAATTTATCCTTTTCATCTATTTTACCCTTGTTGTGAGTAAATACTATTCATCATTTACATTCAAAAGATGATATAGTAAAATTATCCCTATTATTTATTATTTCTTAATATATGTGACAAGTCAATAACCCCTCTAGTCCAAATTAATTGAATTATTGGAATATGACACACCCTTTAAGAAAAATATTTAAGGACATAAATTGTAGGTTACTTTTCACTTTTACCCTTTTAATTATTCTTAATCTATTCTCTTAGAAAATGTGAAGTACTTAAGAACCTCATTAAATGAAAGGATAAATATGAAAAAAAGAAAATTTCAACAATTCTCTTGGATTTTGAAAAATTTACTTATTTTAAATATTAAAAAATATATCAACAATTCAATTATCTTAAACTAGAGGAAGTAATGAATAAGTATAATCGGACGGAGGAAGTAATACTAAAGTTTTAATGCAATTCATTAATAACATGTACCTAGAAACATTAATCTACTAATGCCAGGTCTCTTGGTTAGATGTGTACAATTCAATATAAGGATAAGCTCCATTCTAGTCTTCAGAATCTCTATTCTTTGATTATTGCATGGTTCATGTTATCCATCTGAGTTTAAATTGTATATCTCTGTAAATAATTTTTATATTATTAAATTGTTCAAAGAATATTTATAGATAAATCTCTTTAAAAAAAAAAATTAAAAATAAAATATGATACTCCATCCATTAATCCTATCATTAAATAATTATATAAAGTGTATATACTCAAATTTATATTTTCAAAGAATAATTAGTAGGACTACTTTAGTAAAATAAATCCCTCATACATATTTTCTTAAAAGGAGTGTCAAATCAACAAGGGTCAGCTAAAATGAAACGGAGGGAGTAATTATTACCACAAGTAAAAACTACAAGATGATAACAAAATATTTATATTGACTGAATATATTAGTTAAACTCTTTAAGATTGACTTTTGCATATTTATTAAAAAGAGGATATTTGATAGTTTATAAAAAAATATAAATATATTTAATTATACTGAGTTTTATTTAATTATGTGGAATAGAGAATATTTATTTTATTCTATATTCTATTTCTTTCTGGCTAAAATCATAATATTCAGTTTGAAAACAAAACATATCCAACAAATAATAACTTCCTCCGTTTTTAAGTATTTGTCGTCCTTACTAAAAATAGATATTTCATAATACTTGTCATTTTATAAAATCAAGACATAATTACTTGTATTTTCCCACCTATGCCCTTAGTCATAGATATAGAAAGATATTAATATAGTTCAAAAAAAAGAAGTATTAATAGATAGAAATAATAAATAAGAATAGCATAATTAAATTAGCCTTTAATTAATATTTTTTTTAAAGAAGAATGTAAATAAAAACAGTGAAAACTAATTAGGAACGGAAAAAGTAATATTGAGCAAAAAGACATGTACCTTCTAGCATCATAACAAAATGAAACATGTCACAAGTCAAACTTAATTAACTTTCTAACTTTGAAGTTTAGCTGGTGGTCACGGGTAAGTGGTAAAAACAGCCTCTTATAAAAATATGGAATAAAATTATGTATAATAAATTATTGTGATTTAATTTTTTCTTAAATTATATATAAAGTGAAAATTTTAGTGCACCAAACTGCCACGTTCTTTTTCCGAAGTTTGACAGTGATAAAATGTTTCAAATTAAAATTGGAGAAAGTAATCATACTTCATCCGTGAAGAGTAAAATTGAAAGACCATTATTAATGTATTCTTAATTATCTAAAATAACTATTTATTTAGGAACAAAATAAAAAGTCTAAAGAACTATTTCCTTCGTTTCTAAATATTTGTCACCATTTTTGTTTGCACTTTCCTTAAAGAAAAATATTAACTACATGCTAAATTGAATAATTTATTCTTATTTATTATTCTTCTCTATTTAATATTTTTCTTTTTTACACTATATTGATATCTTTTTATATTTATAACTAAGAGTAAAAGTGAAAAAAATTATATATTAATTTTGTGAAATGATAAGTATTAAAAAATATTTATTTTTAATAAGTGGAGAAAATACTTATTCAAAAACGGAGGGAGTAACTTTTTGCCATAAGAACTGATTGGCTACAAATGGGAAGAGCATTATCCTTCCCGAGTTGCAAATTAGTATTCCTTCCGTTCTAGAATACCTGTCATGTTTTGCTAAAATCAAATTATATGAATTTAAGTTAATATTTTAGTACATTTTTATTACATTGTATGAGAAAAAATATATTATTATTATTATTATTTTTATTGTATAAATAAAATTGTAATTTACAATATTTTTATATAATATTTATTTTAATTTTAAAGTATTAATTTAATTTAATTTTAAAAATTAATTAAATTAAATTTTAAAAAGTAAAAAATGACAAATATTTTAAGATGAAAGGAGTACTAATATTGTCATCCTAACATTTTAAGCTACTAAACTCACTTAATTAATTTTAATTTTAATTCATTAAATTATACCACCCAATACATAACAAAAAATGGATCTAATATGAAAGCAATGAAATCCACTAAAATGAAATAGATTTTAAATACGGACAAATTATACATATTGAGATGTTTAAAAAAAAAAAAACATGAGATTTTATAGAATTTTTTTTTTTTTTTTTAAAAAATTAAGTGGGCACTCTCTCCGTTTCATATTATTTATAGACTTTTCTTTTTACATGTCCCATTTATGGAGTCAGAATTTGAAGTTTATGAATTCTGAATTTTAATATTTTTTTTTAAAAAATTAATGATTTTTATATTATTAATATTTATACATTCAATAAATTTTTAAAACAGATATAAAATTTGGACCAAATTAAGTTACTGAGCTCAAGGGTTCGTCAAAACTACATTCAGTGAAAAATAATATTACATATATAAAAATAAAATTATTTTTATGTATGTATAGTAAATGTTGAATGTCTTAGTTTTTTAGTGCATTTATTTTTATTTTTTATATTTTAAATCTTCTTAGTTAATTTTGCTTTTGTCCACTTATTTAGAAACGGAGGAAACATTAACTAATCTTTTTGTCTCATATATTTCAAGTTATTTGTCAATTTACAAGATTAAGGTAAGATTAATTAATTTTTTTATTTGTCCTTATAGTTAATTCTTTTTGAAAGTATAAATATTATAAAGTTCCAAAAAAATTCTTACATTGTTAATTTTAGTATTGATTAAGACACAAATAGAGTGTATTAAAACAATTACAAGGTAAATTAATAAATTATTCTTCTTATTTATAATTTTTTATGGACACGTAGAGAAAACTGGATAAATAATATGAAACGAAGATAGTGTCTGTTTAAAAAAAAAATTGTCCTATAAAATCTCATGTTGTTTTATTTATTTTCTTAACATCTCAGCACGTATAATTTGTCTTTATTTAAAATCTATTTTATTTTGATGAATTTCACTGTTTTTCTACTAGAATTTATTATGTATTGGGTGGTATAATTTAATGAATTTGTCATTAAAATTAAACTTAATTAAGTGAGTTTAATAGCTTAAAATGTTAAGATGATAATATAAAAGACAAATTTAATGATATTTTTATTATAAAAAAAATAAAAATAACTTTAATGAAATATTATCAATAATTCAATAATATTATAAGGAATTTACTCTAATATTGTCATATACTATATCACAAAAAGAAGACCAATGATTAAAGTGGGCAAAATGCTTACATTCACAGTAGCATCGGAAAATCAGGTGTCAATGGGATCCAGAAAATGTTACTTTTAGTCAATAAAATAATCATTTTGGATACTCTAGTTTCAGCTTTTGAAAGATTCTCAAAAATAATTTGATGCGGAGACAAAAGATAGACCAAGACAAAAATAACTCTAGCTGCAAAACTGTAGTTGTTTATAATGATTTCTATAAAAAAAAACAAAAAAACTGTTTTGCTTTGTTATAAAATAAAAATAAGTGAAAATAAATAACAAAAGAAGTAAGAAGGAGAACTACATTCTTTTTA
Source organism: Capsicum rhomboideum (assembly GCA_031232105.1). NCBI lineage: Eukaryota > Viridiplantae > Streptophyta > Magnoliopsida > Solanales > Solanaceae > Capsicum > Capsicum rhomboideum. The sequence continues at coordinate 109,042,917 of CP124719.1, read as the reverse complement.
CTTTTCTATGTGTGATACTTCCTTTGTTTCATTTTATTTAATTCCTTATTAATAATAATTATTTCAATTTATCTATTTAATTTATAAAATTAAAAAAAGTTTATTATTTTTTTAAAATATTTCTCATATCACGAAAATGATATATAAAGTATTGGTAGTCGCATTAAAAATTTTAAAGCATAATTTATAAGATTAATTTAGTAAAATAAATATTTAATAAATATTTTCTTGAAATAAATATTACAAACGAGGGAGCTATATATATATATATATATATATAAGCAATAAATTTTGGCACAAAATTGGCCCATTTATTTGGGCACATAGGGATGACACATGTACATCCAATTTTACAATACTTTTCCTTGAATGTCTCTGTAAAAGAAAAATTTTAGTAAAAAAAAAAAGTATACATAATTATCGATAATACATATTACTTGTTGCTTTATTAAAAATCTTGATTAAAAAAAAAGAGTGCAATACATATTTTACTCTCCTTGATGAAGATTATAATTCAATTGTTGAAATTTCAGCTTTAATCTTGTGTACTATTTTGTTAAAAGTTGAAGTTGGTAAAAATTTGATGAATAAATCTGTTGGGTTATCACTTAAACGAATTTGTTGTACATGAATATCACCATTCTTTTTGAAAAAATGTGTAAAGAATAATTTTGGTGAAAAATATTTCATTATGTTTCATTTTATGAAGTTTCCTTTTAGTTGGGCGGCACATTCAATATTATTGTCTTCATATAGGACTGTTGCTACTTCGGTAAAATTAAATGTATCATCAATATCGATCGTACACATTCTCTATTTGTTTTATAAATAGTTGTTATCTCAGCATGATTTGAAAAAATAGCATTAATGGACTACTTTATAAATTGTCATGGTATAGCAGTATCTCCGCATGTGAACAATAATTTATTTGAGATTAAGTTTTATGTAGCTCAGATAAATAACTTGCATCTGCATGACCAAACAAAATTTGCACTATCTTTATTAGTATAAAACAAATTCATATCAGTGATGTCCTTTAAATATCGTAATATATACTTAGTTTCATTCAAATGTCGTTGTGTAAGAGAAGTATTATATCTTGTTAAAAATTAATAGAAAATGTTATGTCAAATTTTGTAGCATTAACAAGATACATAAGTACATGTACTGAGACATGATATTTCAAGATCAAGAAGCTTTTTATTCTCATCCTAAAGTCGGAATGAATCTTTACTCACTTCAAACGGTCAAACAATTATTGAAGCACTTAATGAATGTGCTTTGTTCACATAAAATCGTTTAAAAACCTTTTTAGTATAGAAATATTGATGAATAAAAATCTCGTATGCTAGATGTTTAATCTGCAGACCAAGCAAAATTTTGTCTTTTTAGAATCTTTCATCTGAAAGTTTTTCTTTAGATACTAAATCATCTTTTGAATCTCTTCCAAAGTTTTAAAGAAATTTATGTCATCAATATAAATAGCAAGTATAATAAATTCTAATATTGTTTTCTAATTAAAATACGTGGATAAATGATATTATTTATATAACTTTCATAGATGACTATTAAAAATAAATAACTAGTGAAAGTTGGTTATAATTAATGAAGTTATCAAAATAAAGTATGACTATTTTGAGTTTAAAACTTATATGAACTGCTATTTGAGCGAATACAAAAAATAAAATCTAGTTATTTAGTTTTAAGTATATATCAATTTAAGTCCTAAATTATTTTGAAATAAAGTCCTACTGTTCTGACAAGGACGATTTCTGTTGTAATTAATAATTAATTGTGTATAAAAAATAAAAATTCTTATTAATTTTGAGAGTGGACTTTTATATCCTTACAAGTTAAGTAATTCATATATTATATACTTGAATAAAAATGATTACAAATAATTATATTTTGTAAAATAAATAATTATTTATAGAAGTCCTAAAATCCCATGTAGCATACATAAACGCAAGTTACTTCTTTACGGTACTTCAAAATTTGAAGCCATTTCATATTAGGTTGGATTATTGATTGGGTCATTAGTATTTTTTCCTTAGCATTTTTGCTAAATTAGATGGCTAATTTTATTTTTTTTTGGTGAATCTAAAACTAGTCTAGATTATATCCTACATGACATAAAAAATACTCCGTTCGTCTCAATTTATGTCGCATACTTTTCTTTTTATATTTTTCTTTTTAGTCCGTCTAAAAAGGAATGTCATATTTCTTTATTTGACAATTATTTAATGGCACAATTTCCATTTTATCCTTATTGGGTCCCATTTAACAAGAATAGTCAACCAAAAAAATAGCACTAAAGTAACTTTAAATAAGGGAATAATAGTAAACATAACAAAGTCTTCTCTTATTTCTTAGACTCCATACTCGGTCAAATTATACCACATAAATTGAGATGAAGAGAGTAACAAAATTAATATGACATGGGTCATGTGGCTTGTCAGCTAAGGAATCTAGTGAGATAAATAAGTGTTTGTAAGATATAAAGCTATAATTGAATGAGGAAATTTTTTAAAGTAACTTTAGTGGAATATTCTGATATTTAAATGATCACATAATAGAAAAAAATTAAAAATGACTTTAATAAAATTTTCATAATTAATATTTGAATTATGGGTGGCAATTGGGCGGGTTGGGTCAAATTCGTATTGGGTTCTAAGTGTATTGTGAATGAAAAATGGAGGAAAAGTGAAATGTGTCGTTCACTTTAAGAAGTAAAGTTCTCCCACATTGGTGGGAGAAAGAAACATTTTTATGCATATATTGAAATGCATTCCTTCATGTGGATAGTGAGGCAAGAACAAGACAAGCCTCGCGCCGTCGTCGTCGTCGCTCGCTCGGCTTCAGATTTGGATTTGGATTTGGATTTGGATTTGGAAAATGATCGATCGTGGACGCACATGAGGATATGCAGACGCATGTCACAACGCACCTCGAAGGGACGTGACCCTTTGAGGTACTGTTTTAAAGAACGGAGAGTGACCTGAGTGTGTAGGTCAGCGTCTGCGGACGCAGATGACCCAACGCAGGTCACTGGAAATTCTCTGTTTGTATCGAAAAAGTCACCTGCGGGCGCAGGTGGCCACGACGGTCTGAAACAGTGCATTTTTTCTGGAACCATTACTTCCTTTCTGAAGCACCACCTTTTATACCTGAATTTTTCCTCAGGTATGGTGATGAATTTAGTGAAAGAAAAAACACTCTCTTTTTCTCGAAAAACTCAAGTGTGATCATCAAATCGTTGAGTGAGTTCGTTGTTAGGTAGAATTTGAGGTACCACTATTCTACTGAAGTGAATCATTTTATCCTAGGAGGAAAGATTCTATAACCTCGGGTACTTGAGGGGAATAAATTTCTTAAGGACAAACCGTGAATTCAGTGGACTTGATTCTCCATTTCTGTCTTTATCTTTTTCTTACGGTTTTGCTATTTTCCAGAAAATAGTTTGAACTTCATTTTGTTGATGTTCATAAGTTGCGTTGAACCTACTTTGAGGTTCAAAGTTGTGAAATACAAAGTTACAACTTCATGTGATTGTTCTTATTTAGTTTGAACATGTGATTGAAGTTATTGTTGGAAAATACAGATTTTACCAAACCCGATAAACAACAATCTTAAGGAATTTATAAGTACTTGTTAATTTGTATAGTGTCTGATTTTGTGGAGAATAAATCTTTTGATTTCTACTCCCTCGGTTTAAAGAATATAAAAACTTTGTTGAGAAATTAGACTGTGAATTCGGTTCAAAGAATATAAAAACTTCATTGATTCGTTGAACTCTTTGTATTAGTTTCTGGAGTTTAAAATCTATGGGTTTACTCTGTTTGAATTTGTTTCTGATTTAAAGAATATAAAAACTTCGTCAGATTTCAAAGTTCATTCGGTTGATAATTTGAAGACATAAAAACTTCATTGTTGACTAGAAACAAGTGTTTAAAGATTAAAGCCTTCATAATTAGTATTCTGAAATACTAAAGTGTTTGTCAAAGCTTGACAAGGAAATGGCGAATGAAATTGAACAATGAATTGATTCAGTTGTGATTGGTGTTGTCCCAACGACAACCAATATTGTATCATTAAGTAGTTCAGATATTGCTGAAGCAATGGAAACGATTGAGAAACCGAAAAAATATTCTGGTGTGAACTTCAAAGAATGACAGCAAATGATATTCTTTTGGCTGACCAAACTTAAAATGTAAATGTTCACAAGTAGATATCCTCATGTTCCAGAAAAAGAAATGTTTGAAAACCAAGTGTTTGGTTTAGAAGATTTTGTGATTAGTCTCAAGATAGAAGAGGACATTAAGTTGCATGCGAAATCAGCAATGATGTGTGTAAATCTTGTTAAAGATAATGTTGCACATAATATGAAGAGGAAGAATTCTTCTAGACAAGAGAAAGAGCAGAACAAGAAAAAGTTCAAAGGCAAGTGCTACAATGGTAGTAAAGTTGGCCACAAAGCTCTAAGTTGTCAAGTTCTGAAAAGAAACAAGAAAAGAGATAAGATAAACATGTTGGAAGCAACTGGAAAGATTGAAAATCTGTGTACAATGATCATAGAATATAATCTAGTTGGAAATCCAAATGAATGATGGTTAGATTCAGGAGCCACTGGACATGTTTATGCGGACAAAGAAGCTTTTGCTACTTATGATACCGCTGATCCCAAAGAAGTGATCTTCATGGGAAATAATTCAACAACCAAGGTTGAATGAAGTGGGAAGATATTCCTAAAAATGAATTCCGGCAAGGTGTTGACTCTCAACAATGTCCTCCATGTTCCTACTATTAGGAAGAACTTAGTGTCGACAACATTACTCGTTAAAAATGGGTTTAAATGTGTGTTTCAGAGAAAATTGAAATAAGCAAGAATGAAATGTATGTAGGAAAGGGATACCTCAATGAGGGCCTTTCCAAACTTAATGTAATGGCTGTTGAAATGAATAAAATCGAGGCTTCTTCTCCCTTGCTTGAGTCAAATGAATTGTGACATGAACGTTTGGGACATGTCAATTACAAAACCTTGCAAAAACTGATTAACTTGGAAGTTTTGCCTAACTTTGAGTGCAGTAAATCAAAGTGTCAAACATGTGTTGAATCGAAGTATACTAGGCATCCGTATAAGTCTGTTGAAAGGAATTTCAATCCCTTAGACTTAATTCACACAAATATTTGTGATATGAAGTAGACACTATCTTGTGATGGGAAAAAGTATTTCATAACTTTTATTGACGACTACACTAGATACTGTTATGTCTATTTGCTGAATAGTAAGGATGATGCAATAGATGCATTTAGACAATATAAAACTGAAGTTGAAAATCAGTTGGATAAAAGAATCAAAATGATAAGAAGTGATAGGGGTGGAGAATATGAATTTTCTTTTGCGGAGATATGTTTGAAAAATAGAATTGTCCATCAAACTACTGCCCCATACTCAACTCAATCAAATGGGATTGCGAAAAAGAAAAATCAAACCTTGAAGAAAATGATGAATGCCTTACTTATAAGATCAGGTTTACCACAAAACTTGTGAGGGAAACTATCCTCACAGCTAATCGAATACTCAATAGAGTGCCCCATAGAAAGACACAATCTATTCCATATGAGAAATGGAAAGGAAGGAAACCCAACTTGAAATATTTTAAAGTATGGGGGTGTCTAGCGAAAGTCCAAGTTTCTATACCCAAAAGGGTAAAAATAGGATCAAAGACTATGGACTGTGTTTTCATCGGATATGCTACAAATAGTAAAGCATGTCGACTTTTGGTTCATAAATCCAAACATCCAGATATCCATGATAATACGGTAATTGAATCAGATAATGCTGAGTTCTTTGAACACATTTATCCTTATAAGACTAGATATGAGTTGTCTAGCGAAGGGTCTAAACGACCTAGGGATGAACTAAGGGAGAATGTACTTAATGAAGAGAATCCAAGGCGTAGTAAGCAACAAAGAACATCGACTTCCTTTGAATAAGATTTTGTAACATTTCTTCTTGAAAATGAACCTCTAACGTTCAAAGAAGCGACGTCATCTGCGGACTCATCCTTTTGGAAAGAGGCTGTCAATAGTAAGATTGATTCAATCTTGAGCAACCATACTTGGGAGTTGGTTGATCTTCCTCCGAACAATAAACCTTTAGGTTCTAAATGGATCTTCAAAAGGAAAATGAAAGCTGATGGAACTATTGACAAATACAAGGCAAGACTTGTAGTGAAAGGCTTTAGACAAAAAGAAGGCCTTGATTATTTTGATACATACTCGCCAGTAACAAGAATAACGTCCATTCCGATATTGGTTGCATTAACTGCAATATATGGTCTTGAAATCCATCAAATGGATGTGAAAACAACATTCTTAAATGGAGAATTGGAGGAAGAAATTTACATTGAACAACTCGAGAGTTTTGTGCTTCCTGGTAAAGAAAGGAAAGTGTGCAAACTTGTTAAGTCACTTTATGGACTAAAACAAGCACCCAAACAGTGGCATGCAAAGTTTGACCAAACCATGTTGGCAAACGGATTCAAAATAAATGAATGTGATAAATGTGTTTACATTAAAGACAATCCAAATCACAAAGTCATTGTTTGTTTGTCTGTGAATGATATGTTGATCATCAGTAGAGACATTTCTGACATAAATGCTACGAAACGAATGCTTGAGAGTAAGTTTAATATGAAAGACCTTGGAGTTGTGGATGTGATCTTAGGGATAAAAATTCAAAGAACTCCACAAGGGTTGGCATTGTCACAGTCTTATTATATTGAAAAGGTACTTGACAAGTTCAAGTATTTGGATTTCAATATTGCCAAAACTCCATTAGACGTGAGCTTTGCACTTTAAAAGAATGAAGGTGAAAGTGACTCACAATTGTATTATGCAAGAGTGTTGGGAAGTTTTATGTATATCATGAATTGTACACGACCAGATATAGCATGCGTTATTAGTAAACTAAGTCACTACACGAGTAATCCCAATCAAACTCATTGGATGGCAATGAAAAGAGTTTTGGGGTATCTAAAACATACTCAAGACTTTGCTTTGCATTATAACAAATATCCAGCGGTAATTGAAGGATATACTGATGCAAATTGGATCACCGGATCAAATAAATTAAAATCCACGAGTGGATATATGTTTACTCTTAATGGAGAAGCAGTCTCTTGGAAATTGTCCAAACAGACATGTATTTCCTGTTTTACTTTGAAATCTGAATTTATCGCATTAGATAAAGCCGGTGAAGAAGCTGAATGGCTCTGAAATTTCTTGAAAGATATTCCTTATTGGCCCAAACCATTGGCACCAGTATGCATACACTGTGATAATCAAGCGGCAATAGGTAGGGTAGGGAGCATGATGTATAACGGTAAATCTCGTCATATCAGACGGATACATAATACCGTTAGAGAACTTTTCTCTATTGAAATTATCATGATTGACTATGTGAAGTCAAAGAATAATATGTTAGATTCACTTGCAAAAGGTCTATCTAGGGAGGGAGTTGAAAGATCATCGAAGGGAATGGATTTAAGGCCTAGGACAAGTCATCACGGCGGTAACTCTACCTAGAAGACTGGAGATCCCAAGAGCTAGGTTCAAGGAGATCAAACAAAGTTGTGATTGACGGTTCAACATTATCAATAAACTCAACCCATTCTCATGATGAAGATAATGTTCAGAAAACAAAGATAATGCTTATGGTTGAAAGCTTTTTAATGGTTTCTAAGTTTGGCAGATTTGACCAAATTGTTTAATCTATAGGATTAAAAGTTTAGGAATCACCTATGTGAGAGTGAAGTGGAAGCCGCTTCAAGGAGAATGATATTCTCTAAACTCTCATGAAACCAGGTTGTGTTCATGGCTGAAGCGAACAAAATCGTGAGAATCATAAATGGTAAAAGGCTGGTTATGTGACTTATGTTGTCTAGGTGTACACTAAAGTTCGATGGTTCAAAGATATCACATTTACCGATTGACCGAGTGCATTCGATGCAAGTTCACTACGGAAAGTTCAAAGGGAAACCTACTTATCCAGATGCAATTAGTCTTTGCTTGTTGATCACACACTTGTCCATACATTCTTTGTTGAAATAGCCATTCCCCATTTATGTGGGGGATTGTTAGGTTCTAAGTGTATTATGAATGAAAAATGGAGGGAAGAAAAATAGAGGGAAAGTGAAATTTGTAGTTCACTTTTAAGAAGTAAAGTTCTCCCATATTGGTGGGAGAAAGAAACATTCTTATGCATATATTGAAATGTATTCCTTTATGTGGATAGTGAAACAAGAACAAGACAAGCCTCACGCCGTCGTAGTAGTCACTCGCTCGGTTCGACTTCAGCTTCAAATTTGAATTTGGATTTGGATTTGTCAAATGATCGATCGAGAGACTATTTTTTTGGATAAAATTCATTTGAAACTTGATAATTATTAAAGTTTTAATCCAAAAATTCGAACCGTTCAAGGCACTGTTTGAAAGAACGGAGAGTGACCTGCGCGAGCAAGTCAGCATCTGCCGACGCAGATGACCCAACGCAGGTCACTGGAAACTCTCTGTTTGTGCCGAAAAAGTCACCTGCGAGCGCAGGTGGCCGCGACGGTCTGAAACAGTGCATTTTTTCTGGAACCATTGCTTCCTTTCTGAAGCACCACCTTTTGGCTATAAATACCTAAATTTTTCCATAGGTATGGTGACGAATTTAGTGAAAGAAAAAACACTCTCTTCTTTTCGACAAACTCAAGTGTGATCATCAAATCGTTGAGTGAGTTCGTTGTTTGGTAGAATTTGAGGTACCACTATTCTACTGAAGTGAATCATTTTATCCTGGGAGGAAAGATTCTATAACCTCGGGTACTTGAGGGGAATAAATTCCTTAAGGACACACCGTGAATTCGGTGGACTTGATTCTCCATTTTTGTCTTCATCTTTTTCTTACGGTTTTGCTATTTTCCAGAAGATAGTTTGAACTTCATTTTGTTGATGTTCATAAGTTGGGTTGAACCTACTTTGAGGTTCAAAGTTATGAAATACAAAGTTACAATTTCATGTGATTTATGAAATACAAAGTTACAATTTCATGTGATTGTTCTTATTTAGTTTGAACATTTGATTGAAGTTATTGTTGAAAAATATAGATTTTACCAAACCCGATAAATAATAATTTGAAGGGGTCAAAACGGGTTAAGATAACAAACGGGTCAAGATTCAATTCTATTCAAATTTGTTTGGGTCAAAACGGGTAAGGTAACAGACTAACGGGTATAATGCAACCCTTTCAATTCTTACTAAGTTTTATAATTGCTTTATTCGTTCTTTTATAAATTTTTAGTACCGAATGAAATTATTTCTTTCTTTATTATGACTATATATAACATATCAAATAAAGAAAAAGTCTTTTAAAAATATTTTAATAAGATTTTTCAAAAATCAATTCGAGTTACATATCAATTCAATTTTTAAAGGATTGAAACGAATTAGATTGACATGGATTGAGCTAATAAATAGGCGGGTCAATAACCAATTTAAAATTGAACGGATTAAGCCGGATTGGACGGGTTGGGTTTGATTTTGCCACATGAGAATTAACTCCAAAAATCTGTCCTATCTTAGACTTATTTTAGACCACAAATTTTAAAAGTTTTTCTTTCTTTCTTAAACTCCGTGCCTAGTCAACTTAACTCACATAAATTGAGACGAAAAAGTAACTATTTAAAGGCATAATTCCTCTTTTACCTTTATTAGTTTCAATTAATTTTAAAATACTACTTATTTTTTTAAAAAGAACAATTTGACAAATTTTACAGAGTTTTTACTTATTTTTTAAATTCCGAATTCGGTCAAAAAATGACACATCTATACTATATTAAAAAAGTGAAGATCCTCAGAAAAATGATTTGAATTTTTTGTCCTTCATTAAAAAACTCTGCAATAGACAAAATTGTCATTTACTATTATTTAATTATTTTTAATAAAAATAAAATTGCCCATAATTAAAAAAGGAAAAAAAGTCAGTTAAATTATCGTAGGTTATTACAAGTAGGAAATTTATCAAAAAAATCCAAGTCAAATTATGGCTTATGTTCAAAAGGAATTTTTTTTTTTGGAGTTTTAGTAGGCATTTGGTCATGAATATTATTTACAATATTTCGGAATACGTTTTCATTTTATTCTGGAATACTTATTTGACCATAAATATTTCAAAATATATTTTCACAATATTTGAATTTTCACAATATGTTTTCACAAGAGGTGTTTTCACTATTTTTGGATTCACTTTTTGCACTTTTTAATTTTATTTTTTTGAAAAAAATCTAAATTTTTTATTTCATAAAATAACCCAATTTTCATAAAACTCTAAAAAAATTAAAATCATTTTCACTTTTTATATTTTTTTAACTTCAAAAATACCTCATTTACAAAATACTATGGCTAAACACAACTCCAATTTTATTTTCAACTTCAAAAATATCAAATAAAATTAATATATTTTTAATTTTCATGGCTAAATGGATTCTTAGTATAAGAAGGTCACGTCCATTAATACATAATAAATATCAATTGTTTTTTGTTATTCATGAATTTTACGTGGAGGACTTATGTTAGATTTGAGAATCTTTATTATTTGTTATATTATATTATATTATTGTTAGGAAATTTTTGTGAGTGCATGCTACCTTACACCTCGATTATCGTATTATTTTATTATAGTTTATAAGTAGTAGATGAATGTTCGATTGGATTTTGAGGAATTTTTTTGTAAATATTAGAGTTTAATCATATTGTTATGATAGCTCAATTACCATATTATTTTGTTGTAGTTTACAAGTGGTAGATGAATATTTGATCGGATATTAAGAAATTTTTGTTTAAATATTTGGTTTAATCAATTTAATTTGTTGTAGTTCTGCTCCATTACTATCTATTACTTTTGTTACTATCCATGATGTGATAGCTCACGTTCTAGGAGGCGATCAAGATATTGATACTTCACATATATCTGGATGCATAAAACTGACGCTATCTTTGATTTTTAAAATCAATATTATTTTTTAATAAATTATTTTATATTGATTGATATTTTGACATGAAGCACATATATAATGCAGTACACTTAATTAGTAAAATAAAACGGAGGGAGCACTTTAAAGCCCTTTTTCCGTAAATGAACTAACCTTTCTTCAGAAGCAGAATGGTGTCAGTGTCTCAGGTTTTTCTGCTTTAAAAGACGTCTCTTTTTGCTTCTGTCACTACTAAACTGACAACTTTTCAATGCATAACTATTAAGTAGGCCCTTTTGTTATGAAATCAATTAAAAAAAATAACTTTATTTAAAAAATTTGGAGTTAGAGTTAGAGTTGTGTTTTGCCATATGTTTTATACTTCTAATAAATATTTAAAATTAATTTTTTTTTTAAAAAAAATATAAAACATAATTTAGATAGGATTATTTATGAAAATAAAATTTTAATATTATTTTCAAAAAAAGTAAAAATGAAAATAAGTTTTTGATTGTTTTCTAAATTTCAAATACAATTTCAAGTTATATTTGAAATTTTCATAGTCAAACATTGATTTACAAATAAAGTAAAAAAATTTCAAAAAAATTTCATGGCGAAACAGATTCCTGATCTTTTAGAATCTAATGGAATGACAATTTCATCCTTTTTTTCACTTCATTTTTTCTCAGATTTTAATTTTTCCCAACAATAACTAATTATGTGATCTTTTGTTCGGACAATACTATTATTGATACTCCCTCCGTTTTAAAATAGTTAGCCTTTATTGACTTGACATTCCGTTTAAGAAAATATTTATTAGGAGTTTATTTTGCTAAATTAGCTTTATTAATTATGCTTTGAAAATATAAATTTGAGTATATATACACTTTGTTTAGTCATTTAATGATAGATGTACTATTGAAAGAACATAATATTTTTTTTGATTTTATAAAAAAGACAACTAAATTGAAATAAATATTTAAAAAGAGGGAAATAGAAGGAGTACTTTATTACTTGTGTATTAATTTTTAAATTGGTAAAAAGATGATGATCCTTCACTTAAAGTTCAAATACTTTCTTTGTTTTAATATATTTATCTGATATTCATTTGGCATAAAATTTTAAAAAATTTAAAAAAATCATGTTGTATTAAATTAAAGATCTGTAAAAAAAAGTATCAAAATGTCCCTTAATTTTATTGTAATAAATATGTTATTTGAAAAGTTAAAATTTAAAAATTATCAAAAAGAATTTTTAAATAAACTAAAAATAAAATAAATAAATTTAAACAAAAAATATCTTTTTCTTGGCCAAAACATTGGCTACTGGTCATCAAAATTAAAATGAGGCAGCAAATTATATTTGGGGTTCGAAGAAGTTGTATATGATATTTAATTCAACATATTGGTTTAAACTTTTTAAAATGACGATGCTTATATATTTTTTTTCCTCTACAAGAAGGATTGGTGAACAGCTGAACCAAGCATGTTTTAGTCGTCATGTCTGCTTGCTGTAGAGGGTATTTTTATAAATTTTATATTTATATATTTTATGAAGTTGTTTGGTATGTAGAATAAGAATAATAATTTTGAAATAATTTTTTTAAAAATTGAGAATAATTTTATCTCATATATATAGGTATTAGCTAATTTTGAAACTATCTTATTTTATTATTTATATTAAAATGATAGAATTATTATTTTATATAAAAGATAAAATAAAATAATCTCATAAAATATCTCATGAATTAACATATTCTTACTTTTTCCATTCCGTATATCAAAGAATTGTTGAAAGAAAAACCTTAAGATAACTGATAAAGTTATTATTACGTAATTTCTAATTATGAATTTAAATTAAAAATATAATCTTCTACGAAAATACAAAATAAAACTACATGCTATAAAACATTATGATTGAATCGTTTTTCAAACCCATACATAAAGAAAATTTTAATGCACATGATTGCCCATACCAAAGGAACCCTAAAATATTGTACTTCACTTTAATAGCCTTGTCACTTGTAATCAGATGGCCCACTTCAATTTGAATGCCACACGTTACACACACAAGGTACAAATTTTTCCTTCCTGACGTCTCCATATGACATTGACATAGTTGGATGCTGTCTTTTTCTATTTTCTTTTTACGAAAAAAGACCAAAAACACTTTTAAAATATCTGAAATGGAGCAAAAATATCATCCATTAATTTTTTGACTAAAAAAATACCCTTTCATTAAATTTTTAGCTAAAAAATACCCTTTTTCTAACAGAATAACACCAAGTACGCCATATAGACAAAAAAAGCCATGTAATCAATCCACATCATCGTCCACGTAAAAAATCACCCCATTTAATATCACTAACCATTAGTCCATTTTTTGTCACAATCATCTAAGTGAAGAAACAAAACTCATCAATTTTTTTTATCTTTAAAAAAAATCATAACTCTACTACATTTTGCTCATTTAGATTATACTTGATAATGAGCATCTTTTAACCTATTTAAGACACTATACCGGTGACTTTCAGTTTCCAAAACAAAAAAGACACTCTAAAAAGACAGCTAAAGAAACAGATTATCTGATTTGGCATCTTGAGAAGATACTGGATTGGAAATTTTGAAGTCGCGACGAAAATGAGCCATGATATGGCTAAAGTGACCAAAATAAGCCACTAGTTTATTTTGTTACCAAAATAAGCTAAACGCTATAAATTATAGCGTTTTATGAAAAAACTTTAACGGTACCGTTAACATCAACCGTTTTAAAAAATTATTGTAAAACGCTATTTTAAATAACGTTTTGTGAAAAACAAAACGCTATAAATTATAACGTTTTACTAAAACGACGTCGTTTTAGTAAAACGCTATAAATTATAGCATTTTTTAAAAGCCAACAAGATTAAGTCTTCCCTGCGATTCATTCCAACAAGATTTTTGGTCCCCCCCAAGAATCTTGCACAAAATCGAGGAGAAGCTACATATTTCCTGCAGCTCAAAACACTCAATTATATGAATGTAAACATGTAGAGCTTCTTCCACTTGAAAAATACTTTCATTTGTCTCAATTTAAGTGTCTTATTTTTTTGGGGTCTGTCCGAAACAAAACATCTTTTACTTTTTTTTTTTTTTTTTTTTTTTTTTTTTTTTTTTTTTTTTAAGTTAGTAAGTTTTCAACTTCAACATTTACATGACAAATTTAAAGACTATAAGATTTAAAGAACTATTCACATTCTTTAACTAAAGTCACAAGATTAAACCAAAAAAAAAAACAATACAAAAAGACAAGGAAAAGCACAGAAGTTAACATGCAGCACACGGCTAATAACCAAATCTTGTTGGAATGAATCGCAGGGAAGACTTAATCTTGTTGGCTTTTAGAAAACGCTATAATTTATAGCGTTTTCTAAAAAGTTTAATAAACAAAACGTTATAAATTATAGCGTTTTACCAAAACGACGTCGTTTTAGTAAAACGCTATAATTTATAACGTTTTGTTTTTCACAAAACGTTATTTAAAATAGCATTTTACAATAATTTTTTAAAACGGTTGACGTTAACGGTACCGTTAAAGTTTTTTCATAAAACGCTATAATTTATAGCGTTTAGCTTATTTTGGTAATAAAATAAACTAGTGGCTTATTTTGGTCACTTTAGTCATATCATGGCTCGTTTTCGTCGCGACTTCGAAAATTTTGTACGTCAACAAATCGGACTTGAAAACCGACATGATGATCGAATCGGACTTGAAAATCGAACTTTGATGGACGGGTTTTAATTGGATAAAAAGTGGGCTGAGGTTTAGTGGTATTAAATGGGGTGATTTTCTACGTGGATGCTGACATGGACTGTCCACATGGTGTTTTTTGTCCAAGTAGCATGTTTGGTGTCATTCCGTTAGAGAGATGTATTTTTGAGCCAAAAATTTAACAGAGGGGTATTTTTGAGCCAAAAAACTAACAGAGGATATTTTGCTCCATTTTAAATAGTTCAGGAGTATTTTTCTTTTTATAAAAGTATAAAATACTGCTTGCTATATTTGCAGAGTTTCAAATTAGGAGTTTGAAAAAAATGAATTACTTTTTTTTTTTTTTAGTCCGTTTAAAAAAGTGATTCATTTTATTTTTAGTAATTTTTTAATTCTAACTTATCATATGAAATGTTTAAGCTCATAAAATTAAAGAACATTTTGATATATTTATTATATTTTAATTAAGATCACAAAATTTAATTCTTTTAAACCCTGTATCAAGTCAAAATAGTTTATTTTTTTTGAAAATGAGGGAGTATTTCTTTAGAACTTCCTCATGACTTTTTGATAATTAAACTTGGGCTTCATTATTTCTTTGTGCCTTTGGTTTCTTTTTTCTGATAGATAAGTTAGATTAGGAAAAAAGAATAAAATGAAAATTGAGAATATTATGTATTTGATTAATAAAAATTTATGCATAAATTTAATTTTTTTAATGAACGATATATAAATTTAAATTATTGAAAAATAGAAATGTATTGCTTGGGATTTGAACTTGGAACTCAAGGTGAATTTTGAAACCCTTAGCCATTAAGCCAATCTCTAGGGGCCTATTTGGAAAGCCACCCTGAAAATTGGATTTGGTGTAATTAGGTGTAATTACACTATCTGACATGTTTGGTTAGTCAGATAATTACTTGGTCAGCCGGTAATTGGGTGTAATTGGCAGAGAGTAATTACACTCTCCAATTCTCATGGGCCCCTGTGAATTGCTGGTAATTACACGGTGTAATTACAAGCTGGTTACTTTTTAATTTCTTCCTTTTATTTCTATTTTTATCTTTATTTCTATTATTTTAAATTCTTTTTTATTTTTATTATTCTAATATTTTTAAAAATATATTTTTTTTATTATTTATATTTCATTTTCTTACTTCTCATTCCCAACCTTTACTTCATGTGATTCCATGCAATTGTTCGTATTATCTATTTTTTAAATTTATTTTAAGTTTATTTTTTTCATTTAGTATAATTTTATTAGTATTCTAATTTTTAAATTAAAGTAGAATTCATTGTTGAATAAGGTTATAGACTTACATTTTTGTTTTCTTTTGATTATATTTATGTACGTTATGCTAAAATTTGACATAAGAGTATTATGTTAACTTTTTTGTTTTGAATTTTGAACTTATGTTATATTTTTAGTTTCAATTTATTTGTTTTAGTTTTATTAACTTGATATTTCACATTGCAAGCCATTTATTTTTTAGTTAGAATTGATAGATTATCTTTTTTTTCAAATATTTTAATAATTTTATGATATTATAATTAATATTTATAATATTAATCTTTTTGTCAAACATGCATTTCATGATATTCTTAGAAATCATGTACTTTTAGTTTTTATGATTAATTTAATTAAAATATACTAATTTGAAAAATATAAATCAATTATTTTTTATAATATTAGTTAAGAACATATGTTTATTAATTAATATATTTTCAAAAGACAATATATAACTTAAATATTTAATTTAATATCATTTATAAAGGGCCTTATTTGTCTAATATAAATTTTTAAATTTTGATAATTAAATTTTATTTTTAAAATTAAATATAACCACATGCTTACACTTGTGCAACCAAACAGTACACTTGTAATTACACTGTAATTACATTGTGGCAAATAAATAGGTAATCGTAATTACTAGATTGGTAATTACTACTCTAATAATTACACCAATTCTAATTATCAGGTGACTTTCCAAACAAACCCTAATTTTATATTAATGAGGTTCAAAATCTATAAGTATATATTAAAAAAAATAACTTATACTATGTACAATGTAATTTTTTACCGGAGGGGTTTGAATCCTTGTAGATCCGCCCATGCCAAAGGGAGAAGCATCTTATTTGGCACATTTAGCCAAAATTTTGGGAGGCCAAAATGTAGGCCTACGTGAAGCTGCAAGAATGCATAATCGGACTATATATGAGAAGAAATCATTTTTTTGTATAATGCTATTTCTATCACATGTATGCTTCTCTTCTCTGCCTTCCATAACAAAATTGTAGCCATTACGTGTCTTTTTGCATCTTTCTGGAGATAAAGTCTCAAATAGTTTACTATCTTTGAACTTAGGAGTGTGTTTGGTATGAAAAATATTTTTCAATTTTCTCATTTTTGGTTGGCTTAAATGTTTTGGAAAATGTAACCTGTTGTTATCGACAACATTGGCTATTTCAAAATTATCAATACATTTTTTGTCAATACATTATTTGACTTACCAATTTCCATGTCTAATGTTGTAATATTTTTATGTACTTTCTAAATTTGCAAAGTGTGTGTCAAATAATTGAAAATTTGATATCTGACGTCAGTGCAAAATGAAATGTGTTAATTTTGGGAATAATAAAAAAAGTGTTCACGGTTTATAGCTCTTACGCATCCTATGTAAAATTCATCAAAATAAATCGTAGTATTTTCTTTGGAATTCCTTGCTATAGTACCCGGTAATAGTCCAAAGAGGCTACCATTCCATCCTCAAATTTAAGGAAAATGACTTTCCTACATAAAATACGAAAAATATTTTTCAAAACTCTTTCAACCTCATCACCCGACTCCGATTCCGACCTTGGACCGACTCCTAATCCTTACCAGTGGCGGAGCCACCCTTTGTTCAGGGGGTTCATCCGAACCCCCTTCGACGGAAAATTATGCTATTTATACATGTTTATACATGGTTAAAATTATATTTTATGTATATATAGTAGATGTTGAACCCCCTTCGATTAGTTCGTATGTCTACTTCTGAACCCCCTTAGTGAAAATCCTGGCTCCGCCACTGATCCTTACCCCAACCCAAAACCGAGCCCAACTCCCAACTCTTGACCCCAACCTCAACACGGGACCCAACTACTTGACTTCTACCTCGACCCAGGATCTGACCCCAACTCGCAACTTGACCTAACCCCAACCCCCACTCGAGATTCGGGTCCGTGTTAAAGGGTGGGGATTCAGGTCCGGTGTCATAGTATTTCTCCAGATTATATCTAAATATTCGGGATAATACTTTCTTTTTACTAACCAAACACCAGTAATAAGTAAGAAAATCACTTATTTTTTAAGAAAACATTTTCCTTCATACCAAACACACCCTCGGAGTCCAATTCATTTGACTTGATTTTTCCAAAAATATTATATACTTTTGACAAATTATTTTTAATTATTATAACAATTATACGTAGTTTTTGATCTTGATCTATTATTTTTTAGATTTTAAAAAATGAGACTTTTCAAGGTACTCAACTAAACTCCCAAACAAAGGAGCTCTATCCATTTTACCAACTCTTTTCCTTGCTGATAGGGTGGGGGCGCTTGACGGTTAGTTCGATTTGATTTTAGATGTTATTTTTTTATTTATCAATTATCAATTTGTAAACATGCAAAATTAATAATCGAACTAATAAGAAATCAGTTATCGATTTCAAATAATCACTTAGCAGTCGTTAACGACTGAACTATCAATTTAACCGATAAGCATATTTCGAAATGAGACAACCATCAGTGACAATGATATTTTCTATTTACACTCTTTACCATATTTTTTTCCTTGAAAATGTTTACTAAATGCTTTGATCCATAAAAAAGGGTTGTTGTTGATAAATGAAAAGGATAGACAGACTTCACAAAAAGAATTAAAGATTTTTTAAATTTAACACATCCTATTAGATTATCAGTCAAATTGTTAAGGAAAATTAAAGAATTATTAACCGAACCAAATCGATCAGCTAATAATATAAAATACATAGCTATTTATAAATCGTTAAATCAATAACATTTTTTTGGATTGCACACCTTGACCTAGTAATCTAGTTGCTCTTGATACATGCCACGCAACTTTATTATATGATCTTTATTCAGTTCAAAAGGTTTAACTTTTTCCTTTTCCTTGGAAGTGTATTGGCAGAGATATATTATCACTACTTGATAATGACTGGTCATGTCAAGTAAGGACAATTGATAAAAAGACAATGCGTCACGCATATTCTATGCTTAAATCAATCAACTTATGGTGACTATTCTCACGGGTTGGTTGGATTTGCCCTTTTACTTTTTACAAAATAAATTATATCTGTCTTTTTATTAAAATTTTCTATTTTCTTACGAGTATATAAATCTATTATAAAGTCGAAATACTCCTAGAAAAGTCATAGAGTGAATATTTTGATAACCAATCCCGGACATAAATCAAACTTGTTAATTGGATTGGCTACTAGTTTAACGGTTACGTTGATGATTGTGTTGTGCGAAAATAAAAGGTTAAATCACATACATATACAATATAAGACCTTAAATTACAATACATAAATATATAATTTTTTAATTACAAAACATATTAATGAAAAACAATTAATTAATTCTATTGTATGAAAACTATCACTAATTTCCTAATTTTTTGCAGCCATTTTTTCTTTCTAAAAGGTAACTAACAGTACTAATTTCAAATCTCTCTCTCTCTTTAGCCATCTTCTCTTATTTTCTCTCTTTACATAGTCCTCTCTATTTAGCCATCTTGTTAAATATGATAAGTTTCTGCGAAATAGATATGTAAATAATTCATTAATGTGTTTGCAACACTGGTTTATAAACATGTTTTTATGGATCAATTATAGATATAGATGTACTCGTATAGCAACAATTTTATGGTGTTTGTACTATATAGAAATTGGTGTATTAATAATTTTATGGTATTGAACTATATAAAATTAATGTATCAAAAATTTTATGGTGTCTAAACTGCATAGAAATTGGTGTATCAACAATTTTATGGTGTCTGAGCTGTATAGAAACTGATGTATCATATATTCCTTTTCAAAAATCTCGTTGTCAATAATTGTGTTCAATATTATGGTGTCTGAACTATATAAAAATTGGTGTATCATTACTCCGTTTCAAAAACCTTGTTGTCACTAATTGTGTTCAATTTGCCCGAGCTATGTAAAAACTGGTGTATCTTAATAAGAACATAACTAGTGTCTATCTTAATGTCAGAATAAACAATACCATCGATTATTCTGAAAAAGAGTAATATTTGTTCTTTTTCAAAAATTTTGTTGTCAAAACGTAAAAAATAAACAAAAAACAATGAGATTAAAGTGCTCATAAAAGTGGTTTAATGATTGGCTAACCATGATAATAATAAAAATTGTTCGGAAGAACACCTCGGGAGAAATTGCAGTGAGAGTGGGGAGAATAATGAAGTTCGAAATTGCAATGGGGGTGGAGAAATCGCTGAGAGGTGAGGGTGTTTATTTTTTTAAAATATCTCATAAATTGATATGCTCCGTATTTTTGGAAGAGAGGGAAGATATGGGAGGATTATATGTTTTTTTTAGAGAAAAGACATCAAAACACCCATAAACTTGTCCTCTCAACTTACTTTAACCCTTTAACTAAGGTTACATTTATTTACCCCTTCAACAACTTTAAAGTGAATTAAATACCACCCCAAGAATATAATACCACTCTCACAGAGGGGGGTGCATTACACACGCGCCACATCTATGCCACGTAAAGAATTATTTTAAAAAAATGATGCCACTAATATATATATATAAATTAAAAAAAAATACCCACTTTCTTCTTCAAAACCCCCCTCCCCCATGTACAACATTGCCACCATTAACACATCCACACATCATTAACGCCACCATTGCCACCATTAACACACCAACCGATTTCACCATCCACACACACCACTAGCCGACTTCCTCCATTGACACCCTTAATACATCCATTTTCCGGCCACCGCTAAAGACTCCCGTCAAATTCCAATTTCATTCCAATTTTTCAAACCCACAAAGATAATCAAATCAGAAACTTTGAATAACTGTACAGCTCGGCTAGAAGAATCAAAACATTGAAAATCGAAACTTCATAGACCAACATGAATCATGGACATTGAAATCCAAAATCAAAAACGGATAAACACATTATACAAAAATGACCCTCTTCAAATTTACACTAGTGTGCTTCACCTCGTTATTGTGGAATTGACGGAGGTGGAGGTGAAATTGTTGTTGGTGTTGAAGTATTTTAAAATTTATATCAGCGGCTGTGGTGAAAATTGTGAAATTGACGAGGGTGAAGGTAGAATTGATGTTAATAGAGTGTTAATGGCGGGGGTTGAGGGTTTGGAGGAGGAGAAATGGGGCAGGGGTTGGCGAAGGGAGGGGGAGGGGGAAGGGGGGATTTTCTTATTTTTTCTTTATTTATAAATATATATATATATATTGGTGGGCCCTTTTTTTTAAAAAACAAGACGGATAAACACATTATACAGAATTTACCCTCTTCAAATTTACACCAGTGTGCTCCACCTCGTTATTGTGGAATTGACAGAGGTGGAGGTGAAATTGTTATTGGTGTTGAATTATTTTGAAATTTATATCAGTAGCGGTGGCGAAAATTGTGAAATTGACGTGGGTGGAGGTAGAATTGATGTTAATGGAGTGTTAATGGCGAGGTTAGAGGTGTGTTAATGGCGGGGGTTGGGGGTTTAGAGGAGGAGAAATGGGGTAGGGGTTGGCAGAGGGAGGGGGAGGGGGAAGGGGGGATTTTCTTATCTTTTCTTTATATATATATATATATATATATATATATATATTGGTGGGCCCTTTTTTTTAAAAAAAAGACTTACGCGTTTTCTTTTTTTATTTTATTTTTATGCCACGTCGGCCTTAGGGGTTAAATTAATTCACTATAAAGTTGTTAAGGGGGGTAAATAAATGAAAATTTAGTTAAAGGACTAAAGTAAGTTGAGAGGACAAATTTAAAGGTAATTTGATGTCTTTTTTTTTTTTTTTTTTTTTTTTTTTTACCGTGTGAGTTTATTCTTGCAAATCTCATAAATTGTATTGCTCCATATTTTTAGGGAGAGAGGGAAGATATGCCTAGATTATGAGGTTGTTTTACGTAATTCTTGATATTTGGTTTATCCTCTTTTTTTTTTAAACACCTTATTTATTAGGTTTTGTTAGTTTTCTATTGGTACATTCTGAAAAGTAGAAACTATTGGTAGGTTTTGTAATATTCACTCTTAAATAATATATTTTTGTGATTTGCCCAAAATATAATATAAATGCCGACCACTCACCCTTCTCCGACCTGCATATAGCGAGAACTTTAATGCATTGGGGTGGCCACTTCTTTTTTATGGATTGGAGGGAATAGAGTATTTTCATGACAGGGAAGGGAGATTGTTGTTGGTAAGTCACCTGCATAAAGGATTTGGGTTCCAACGACACCATTTATTAAGAAAAATATATAAAGACCAGGGTAAAGCAAATTTACATGTATTAATTGCCTAATGCTTATTCTGCCATTATAATCAATATGTACATACATTAGTCAAATGCAGTTGCCAGCACTAAATCAAACTGTTAAAAAGATTGGCATTCAAAGAAACCAAGTTGGAACAAAAATATGAACCCCCAAGATTTCAGTTTCAGAATAATGTCTGGCATCACTTGACATATTAATTTTGTTGATGCATCTGGCAAAAAGCATTAAAATTTCTTGAAAAGGTAAAGGTAGCAGGGAACATTTCATTTACCACTCAGAACCATCAAATGAGTTGTACAACAGCCCATCAAATGAGTTGTACAACAGCTGCTACGCGGAGTGCTCCATTTTGGAGAAGGTCGGATACTTCATCAAACAACAGGGCCGAGCGCCAGCCCCATCCTTTGGGAGCTTTTGGCAGAAGAGTTCCAGTTTGTTTGAAGCTTCCAAACACCATCACTTCTCTTTTTGAAGGACAAATCAACTGGTTTACCAAATTATTGACAAATAAAAAGGAGCAGCAACTTTAGCATTATACTTGGTGAAGATAACAAAACAAGGGTATTGAAACTTAGCGCCTTTGTAAGTTCACCTGATATCTAGCAGTAACCTTTTCACGGGAATCGACATACATATGCACCTGAATACACAATACAGAAAAGATCATCAAGGACAAGAGAAGAGAAAATCAATGTTCACTTATAATTTTACAAAAACAAGAGAGAAGGGAACGGAGGAGGACCTATCAGATTTTACTAGTATTAATCATTCCAATTAATTAGAAGCTCCACACCTCAGATATACATACAAGTTCACGAACAGTTTCAGTAAGAATTTTGATGAAGAAAATGAAATGCTGATCCACCATTAAAAACAACTTCTATTTATTCAAGAAATTACGTCAGGAAAAGTTCACCTTTCTAACTGGATCAGCAATTTCTGCCTTCTTTCGATGAAGAAATAGCCCTGATATAACAACATATCAACAAAGTTACAAAAGAGAGTAAATCTATTTTCATCATGCAGACAATTTTAGAGGAATACAATATTACCAAGTGTTCGGCGTCCCTGAGGGTCTTCATCACTGAAAGCCTGAACACTAACCTAGAGAATGCAAAAGACCAGATTGATTAACTCCTTATTGGTTGCAATAGCAAAAATCTCTTGACGAGCACACTCAACCACGTGCATTTTACCACGAAGTGCAATAAAGAGTTGAAAGATTCACAAACCTTCCATAAGGAACCAGCATAAAAAAATTCTGGAGAGAGTTTGACTTGGCCATCATTAAGCCTGAGAACATCGTGAAACTCAACCCTGTGAAGAAAGCCAGGAGTAAGTATACACTTTTGTCGGTCATAAAGAGAACAAAAGGATTCTAATCACACAAAGAGGACACTGTAGTCAGAACACAGAATAGAAGGAAATTTACACCAAACAAAGAGGTCTGGCTACCGTAAAGTTGAGATTCCTGCAATTAGAGAGATTGTTTAAGGATGGATTTCATTATCCAAAGAAAGAAACATGGAGAAGCGCATAAGAATCTCCGTCTCAACTGTTAATTTGTTAGCCACAAAAATATAATCAAACATTTTCAGGTAATTTGAATGACTGCATCTCTTGAAGGGCAAAAGGTGCATGTTTTCTGACCAAATGATTGCATCTCTTTAGGGAAAAAAGTTACATTTTTCTGTTCCAATCCTAAAAAGTATAACATGGAAGAACTATGAGAATCTTCATAAAGATTTCAACAAGAAATTTGATGTCCCTGATTTTATGACACAATGCTTTAGATTTTTTATTTTTTTTACACAAGTAAGCGCAGGATATCTGAGAGTCGAAAGGGTGGACACATAAATATGGGCAGAGAGACAGCTTTATTTGCGGTTTCTGAAGCTAACAGATCAAATGGGTAATTTATAACTAACGCGGAAAGGTGCTTAATACAAAATGTGAACTGGTCACACCATATTTCATTATAATCAAAGGAATATTCAAGCATGTTGGCTGTATTTGTCTCTTCAATGTAAGGAGAAAATAAAATTTCTTCTCAGCGGTTACAAATTACCTGGTTAGGAGCTACACAAACTGATACTTCGAAGAATTAAACCAAGAAAGGAGGTATACAGAGCCTAATCTGTGGAGCTCATTTCGCATGCAATCTAAGTTGCTCGGACTCAGGTGCGGGTATCTGACTCAGATGCTCGGATTCGGTAAAATCTAAATTTTAAGATTCAGGGGTACAAATCCAGGTATGGTCTATGGATACGGGTGCTGGGATTCGGCTAAAATATCCAAAATTATAAAATAGAGCTATAAAGATATTCTAAATTTTGAAAGATCTTCTAGGTCGTCTTCCCCAAGACCCCAACTTCTTCTTTCAAGCTCTCTGGTTCTTCCCACTCAAAAGAGAAAAAGAAAGTCATTCAAGGCCTTCCACCAACTCTCCTTACAGATCAAAGCTACTGTCTACCAGAAGTCACTGCTTGAATTCTTAGTTTCTCTCTGTTTGGCCGGAAACATGAAGCTACGAATATCGACCAAGAGAAAAAGCTAAAAAGGAGACAAGGACTATAATATTGAAGTTATGTCATTATCCATTCTTAAAACTATTTTATCTTTTATTTTGAGAAATCAAAATCTCAATTTTCCCCCAAATTTGTCCACAGACTCTGGTCAAAGTATCCAATGTGGGTTGACCGAATCCCAACGTATCCTGCACCCGCACCCGTTTCGTGTCGACAGGGGTGCGGCAGCAAACATGAAGAGTCCGCGCAACTTAGCATGCAATGGATTGCCATTATGCAGAAGTCAACCAAACATAGCAGAAAGAATAACTTACCCAAACCGAAAGGGAGGAAAGTGACTTAAAGGCGTTTTCATATCCAATGATATAGAAGTACTTCCATCCCACTCTATTCCCATTGCATGTTCAGATGAGCCTAGCATCTGGGGGGAAATACTGCTTGAACTTGGGCCAACAGTTGATGGTCCTACCGGTCTGCTTTGCGGTTCTGTCTCATATCCCCTATCTACCCGTTCAACATGAATATTAGCACTACTGCTTCCTTCTTGGCTGAGCCCAACCAAAGCAGTTAGTCCATCTCCAGCAAGATCCCCGCTCTGTTCTGCTCTGTTTTCTGGGTCGTCATTCGCAGGAGACTGCTGACAGTTCCGGTTGCCCATACCAAGTGGTACACGAGAGAAAACAAAACGAGTTGGAGGCCAAGCACCTGCAGGCACAAATGTAGTTCCACGTCCAATACCAGCTAGCCCATCATTGGGGCCCCTAACATGAACCCGAACTGGCCTAAACATGCCACCTCCTTCCCTGTGAGGCGAGTCAGTGGCATACATATTTCCTATATTGTTGGATTGATTGCTCTGATCATGCTCTGACATGTAATATCCAGTAGCCGCGACTCCGCATGAATGTCCAAATGGCTGCCGACAAGCACATGCCATACTCACAAGGCAGCAACTTTTGCAAGTATCAGCACCAATTTCCTGCACCCGCTGGCTTAAGAGAATCTGCAAAAGACACAAGCAGTTTCAAAAGCAAAAATAAAATTAGGAAATAAGATATATACTATGGCTAGGAATGTCGACAGGCAGACTATACTGTCAACTATCAAAAATATAAAAGAAGAGCAAAGTGGGGATAAATATAGTTACAGACCTGCAGCCATAACCCGTCGTTCACAGCTTTGCAAGGAAATCCCATTTCTTCAAGTTGCTTTCTCACACCAAGAAGTGCATCAAATGACATGTTACAAAATAAAAGTGAGCCACCCTCAAAAATGTTGGCAAAGGCATCATAATCTTCTCTACTTACTCCTGAATGAGCATTTAGGCAAGTTTTGACTTCTCTGCGGCCCACAGTTCTACCACCCCAAGATAGAGAAGTGAAATTGCATCTTTCCCATTCATTCGGAATCATCAAATTACAGGATGAGCCCATTGATGAGAAGTTCCTCTGGTCCCCACAAAGCCAACTGTTGTTATTCAATTGATAGCATGAATCTTCTTCAGATGGCCCTTCTGCAGCCATACCATTGCCCCCTAATCCACTAGCTGCAGCACTAATTGGCATTTCAATATAAGAACATGAAGATCTGACTTCATCAGAGTATAAGAACGAGTTATTTGATGAAGGACGTCCACTGCTGCATGGGTATCTTGAATCCGAGTCTGACTGAAGACAAGCTGATTCTTGCATCTTTTGTTTAGAGTTAGTCACCTCTCTGAGGGAATCAACAGTACACTCTGCAAGCTCAACCAAGATATTTCGACCGTTGTTACAACCATCAATTCCATCTTTTAAGCTTAGGTGTCCTAGTTCAGATTCCACCCTTCTGTCATCAATTAAATTCTTTGGCACCACTTTGGAAATATCAGAATCTGCCCTTGTTCCAACTCCAGAACTAGGACTTTCTTCGTCTTGACGTTCTGCCTTGCAAAGAGCATTTTTTGCAAGAAGTGTACATAAAGCTAATTCAAACCTGCTCAAATTTGCAAGCAGAAAACCAAGATACAGAAAGAGTTAATCATGCTAAACTAAAATTTCAAATATCATTTTAGCAAGTCCAAACAAAAAGCAGCCACAGTTCTCACCGTTTCTTTTCAGTAGGAACCCATAACTCGTCTGAGGTCAGTAGAGCATTTAGTGTTGGAGCAGAAAGTTTTGGAAGGACCTGATCACAGGACGGTTAACGGGCCAACTATTATCATCTCATGGCTTTCATCATAACTCAAATAAGAAAGAGAATCATGCATACGCATTTTTTTGTTTTTGTTTTTGATGATGGTATAGAACATGCATACAATAAATTGAACAGCAGATCAAGAATTATCTTAAGAATAAAGCAAAGTCTCTACATGCTTATTTGTAATGGCAAGGACTGGAAGCCAGGTAAGTTGCTTTAGCAAAGCAACTAAAATGGAAGTAAGCCCATGCCAGAAGATATGCAGGAATCTCTACATATGTGAAATATTCAAAAAGATACTGCTGTAGATTTTTTGCATTGCCATTTCAATTGTCATGGATTGCAACTCAAGATAAAAATGTTATCCCCAGTTGCATCACATGTTCAAAAGAAGGTATTTACATGATAGCAATTCAACAATGAAAAACGTGTACCACTAAGCCCTTGCATGAAAAACACCATTTTAACACCTTGATGCGAAAGTGAAGCTTGCTAGAGACATACTTGAGATTTCATAAAGAGTTTGGAATAACTGAAAGCTCTCACATGTACATTGAGAGAGGTCTTTTACTTATCAGTTACAATAAATTTGGAACAGAAGTGACATTCTAAAAAAACTTAGTTTCTCCTAAACACACACCATATTGGCAAAGTAGCAGCCTGAAAATTAGAAGGAAGATAACTAATTGATACACTGGTGCAGCGAAGTTTTTTTTTTTTTTTTTTGATAAGGTAATATAAATGTGGTGCAACAGAGTTCCTGCTAGGCTTTGTAACATGTGGCTCCAGAAAAGACAAAAGCTGTTAATTTAAATAAAAGGAGAAAGTAGAGAGGTAACTTCCAATATTCACTGCTTAAAACCTTAGCACCGTTTTCCATTAGTTACCTCTTTCAACTCTATAGCACCACTTTGACATAAGTATCCCCAACAAGCATTTCTAACTCGTTCACCATGTAAACCATAATCTTGGCTTTCTGCGAACACCTAAATCTCCAAAATAATGTGGTTAGTAAAATACATGAACGCATGAATGATGAAGTAAGAAAATATTGAGCAGCAATCTGGAACCTGGTATGTTAAGAAATTTGATGTCCACAATTCGGATATGATAAAGTCTGTGCAAATTGCACATAAATCCTGCATGAAGAATGTTAAATCTGTAATGTTATGCCAGGGAGGAAATTGATTATCGAGCAAAAGATTGGACACAAGACACATCAATCAGCAAATTCAGGAGGATTTTTTTGGTTGATAAATCAAAGTAATTATTGGTAACCATCTACAGAGGTCGGTATTTCCACTTTGCACCAAAAATATAACCAGGAAAAAAAAAAAAGAACTCTTGAAATAGGGCTCTCTACATCCTCGAAATTCAGGCTCATATTTTCAAGTGTTCTTGGTGATTCTTCTTGCGATATGACGGAACGCTGTATCATCAATTTTTTCTTGTTGAGATAAAAGAATATGACATTCTTGGGCTATGCCTCTACCTCTAGCCTATGACTTCTTAAGTCAGTATACCAAATTTTGATTTGGATTAAGAAAAGACTACAAAATTTGTTCAATAAATTGAAATTAAGTTCAATAAATTGAAATTAAGGCACCAAAATGGTAGCAGACTCCAGTTACATCCCTTTTCCAGAAACTGGCTAAGTTTACAAATCCTTTTTCCTCATGAGAAACTTTAAAATAAAATATCCGGAAGAACTAACCATTTAGTCTTGAGCCGGGGGTCTATCGGAAACAACCTCTCTACTTCGTCTGAGGTAGTGGTATGGACTGCGTACACTTTACCCTCCCCAAACCCCACTTGTGGGAATACACTGGGTATGTTGTTGTAAGAACTAACAATTAAGGGTCGTTTGGTACGAGGACAAGGGATAATAATCCCGGGATAAAATGCAGGATTTTTTTTATCCTGTGTTTGGTTAGGGGTATTAGTTAGTCCCGGGATTATTTATCCCCCCCATTTATACTATAATGATGGGATAAGTTATCCATACATATGGTGGGATAGCTTTGTCCATCCCATTCCCCATACCAAACTACCCCTTAAAGTTAACCAGAATAGTGAAGAAATATAGCAACTGGTATCTAAGAGATATTAGAATAAAGAAAATGTATTTTTTTTAAGAAAACACTTTTTTTTTATTTCAACATACCCTTAGAAGAGTTTCTGCAAATGATCATGCAGGAAGTGCCGACAGATATTTGACAAACAGAAAATCGATTCCACCGTAACAATGTGCAGATTTTTTTGTTACATAAGTTTTGGCAAAAGTAATCATGACTCCATCCCTTTAACTAAATCAAACCAATGGCGATTTCCAGAACACAAGACTGATTAGTAAGCCATTATATGTTTCACATTTCATACCTGAAGATCAAAAAAGGATGCAGCAGCAAGAACGCGAAATGCATTATTATCATTTAGCTTAGGATGGTGTCCATACAGATATGCTAAAGCTATTGCAATAGCTTCCCCATTGACATTGCTATCATCCACTGTCAAGGTCAAAACTGGAGCTTTGGCTTCTTTCCATGGTCCCTGAAGCATATTCCTGCTCATTAAAGAAGTACATAAACTAGAGTTCAAGAAGGTTTATTTACTTGTATGCAGAGGCCAAATAATAGTTGTGTATAAAATGCAGCTAAATATGAAAGCAGAGAATGTAAATAAATATAACTTGCTAAACCCCACCTACCTTTTCCCAAATCTCTTTCTCCCTTGGTGTCTGACCCTCTAACCTCGTGTTTGGAGGCAGAGGCGGATTCAGGATTTGAAGGTTACGGGTGCCGAACCACATTGTTTTTTACAAGGTCCAAATTAGGTAAACATTTGATCGGTTTATCAATTTTGGGCTTCGATCTAGGTCATTTGTCTTTTTGATTTATATATAGACAAATCGACTAAACGAAAAAAATTATGACAACTTAACGCAAAGGAAAAAACTTTCACCAATATTAGTAATATCATAAATATACATCATTCATTTTTAATTGTGCTCGACAAGTTTTTATATTCTAAGAAGACTCAATGATGACATAATTATATTATATAAATACTTCACACTTTATGTAACCCAAAAAAAAATGAGGCAAAAGAATTTTACATAACATAATTTTAGTAACAGGCGGAGTCACATGTGAATGTTTTCACTCACAATAACAAAAAATCTAAAGAGACCGAAGAAATCAAATGGAATTTCCGTCTAGTTTCCACGTCATCCTTGTTGCAATATTCTATTTTAATAATTAACAATCTTCAACAAGATTTAAAATTTCATAGTTAAACTAATTTTTTTCATATGCATCCAAATGATTGAAATAATAGAACAAAGAGTAATAGAAACTTACACTATGTGTTTCTGAAATTTTGACGAAGTGAGGAGAGAAAAAAATTGTTGGAATAAGGAAATTATTCATAGTTCATGTTTAAAATAAAACAAAAGAAAATGAAGTCAGCAAAAGTTAACAAACGAAAAAAGATCAACAAAAATTAAATTTAAAACTTATACAATTAAGCTATCTATGTACTAAATACAATATTAATATATTTAAAGCTTATTGCGCCCATGGCCTAATGGATAAGGTGCTTGACTTCTAATCAAGCGATTGTGGGTTTGAGTCCCACTGGGCTTGAGCTATATTTTTGCAGCAGAAACAAAAAAACTCAAAACATAAAAAAGTTCTAAAAAAGTGCGTCAACGTGGAATCGAACTCGCGCACTCAAGGAAACTAATTTGACCCTTAGCCGCTGGCATCATCTGCTCTCTATGACTGCAGGTGGCACTACGAAAGTTTGACATATATCTTATACATACATATATACATATATATATATATACATAATTTCAACAAGGGCGTCCCGATATCGTGGCACCCGCACGCTTCTACATAGATATGCCCCTGTTTGGAGGTGGATGGCCCTTTCCACTAGGCACTAGTAATGCGTCTTATTAGGAAAACATACAACAAATAGCCTTGGCACCTCTACATGCATGTACATATTGATAAGAGTTTTGCGATTAGGGATACAAGGTGCAGATTCATTTACATGACCCTAATTTGTCAGGATGGTAAGTTTTATAATGATAGTAAGCATGTAGCCTGTCATCAAAGATGCATTAAAGGAGACCAGACAGCATGCAGTCTTCAATTACAAATTTTAACCAACTGGATGTTGCTATTAAATGATTGCAGGAAATATACAAGAGGACCTTGAGTATACTTGAACTGGAACAAGTGCAAGAGGAGTTATACATGAAGCTAGTATTTTTGATGCGCTGACTTGTCAGTTGCAAAGCAACAAAACTCAAGTTATTACTTCTTCCTTTCCAAAACGAATAACAGTACTTGGAGGTTGAGGATTAACATATCTAATTTCAGTGTGATTCCAATATAGATTTTATAAATTTTCTTGAAATAAATTGTACATATTTAGAGACTAGATTAAATGTACTGTAGATCACATTTCCTACAGAAATACTTTTATAACTAGAAAATTCTATTGCGATTATCCAAATAGAATTATAGAAATAATGTAACTTTTTTTTTTTGGGGGGGGGGGGCTTCAGCAGAATAGACAATCATGAAGCAAACAGCAGAAACTTCTGTACTTTTCCAACGGAATTATCAATGCAAGCTATCATATCAAAGAATGAAAAGAAGAAAAAGAAAGAGCCCCACAAAGAATGGAGTTGAAGGGTGCAATATGAGACCCAAAACCGCAAAATGAAATAATGAAGTAAAAGCTAAGGAATTTTGTAGTACTCTTTTAATGTGCGCTTTAGTGTTGTCATCAAAGTTCCAAGACATACTTTCCTTTGCCAATGAGCCTTCTCTGAAGAGGCATACTAAACAATTGATATTTCACTTTATCAATATTTTTTTCAATTTCTTTGATCATATATTTGTCATTCATGCTTATAATTATTAGTCTTGGACTAAACATATATATATTTGTATTTTGCTACCTTTGCACTCCCGCTTTGTGCTTAAAGCCCCAACTGTCCTTAGAGCTCAGGGACGGACCTATGTGCAATTTTGTGGTGCTCCGGTACCCATTAAACCTGACGCAGACTAGGTATAATTATATAAAATGTATAAAAATTGGTATAGGATTAAAAAAAGCACCCTTGAAACCAAGAAGCTAGCTAGGTGCTTTAGTTTCCAGGCGGAACCTAAAAGCTTTGGGTGTCAATATGTGCGTTTGAACCTCCCGGGCACCCACGACTCCTAAATCCTGCATACGCCACAGTTAGAGCTCTTATGGACTTTTTGCTTTTGATAGCACTGTGTCAAGAGAAAAAATTACACCCCACCAAGAATGAAACTTTTCTACTCTATAACTGATAATTATCGAAGAGCGCCAAACCAAATTATACCAGAAACAAAACCCAATAAAAAACATCAAACTTTGTGCAAAATTACAGAAAGTTCTGTACTTGTGCTACAAATGCAAGTAAAACTATACTCCCTCCATCCCATTTCATGTGTCACCCTTTCCTTTTGATTTCGTCCCAAAAAATGTCACCTTACTATAATTAGAAATAATTTTACTTTAAAATTCTCCTTTTAATCTTAATGAAGTGATTTATAACCACAAGTTTCAAAAATACTTCTTTTTCCTTAAACACCATGCCAAGTTAAACAGTGTCACATATAATGAGACGAAGGGAGTAATTGTATAACATAAGAACCCCAAAAAAGAATGAAATTAAAGGGGTGTAACCTGAAATAAGAGCTACGGGAAAGGATAAGGCGATGAAGGTGATAAGTGGAACCCGTTGCTTGAACAATGACATCAGAAAAAGAACCATCATTAAACCCTTCCAATTGAATATGATCACAAAGAGATGTAAGATTACAATCCAATGCTCGAAGTTCATTGCTACACCGATCATTATCCGAGTGTTGTGACTGTAACTGACTTGACGATTGTCTTGTTGTTTCCATCGCTAATGATACTCTGCCTCCGCTGCCGGTGCCGGTGCCGCTTCCGCCGCAGCCGCTGACGTAGGTTCTCTGCTGCCGGTTAGGATACTGTGCTTCCATTTTTATGTACCCATGAGGTATCGGCAATTTTTGGAATTCAGACAGGAGAAAAAAAAAAGTGTTGGCTTGTAAGTTTGGGAAAGAAAAAAAATCTCAAAATGGCCTTTGTTAGACACAAGTGAGCATTTTTTTTTATTTTTTTTTTGGTGTGTGTGTGTGTGTGACATAATTAAACAAATTGACCATTCAGTCATAATTGTTACCAAAATAGCTAAACTGTTATAAAATAAAGATAAATTATCAATATCAAATTTAAAAAAAAGAGATAATTTTGGAGAATTTTAGTAGTACTTTGTTACTACTTGGAACTATATCAAAATGTACAAAAGGGGGCTATTTATAAGCCACCAAACTTGCTCCCTAAGCATGTTAAGCTTGACATTAATTTGGCAATTTAGCCAACTAACTTTGGTATTTAAATCCAATTTGAACAAGTAACTTTGGTATTCAAATACAATTTGAATAAGTAACTCTTGGTGTTCAAGTTCAATTTGCCTACTAACTTTTATCTCTCATTAATGACATTCATACATATATATGTCACATGACATCCATATTACATAACACTCCTCCTTGGATGTCCATTATTAGATAATGTGTCTCGTTAAAACCTTACTAGGAAAACCCAGTGAAAAAAGCCTAGTGAAGGAAAAAGAGTACACACATCTTGTAATACGCCCTTAGTGTTGCCTCATTAAAAACCTTACAAGGAAAACAGAGTAGGACAAAACCTTGTGAGGGAAAAAGAGTACAACGTGTATTAACTCCCCCTGATGAGAGCATCAATATAGAACTTGAATCTTCACATTTCAATCTTGTACATCATCTTCTCGAAAGTTGCATTAGGTAGATACTTTGTGAATGAATCAATCATATTATCACTCGAACGAATCCGTAACACGTTGATATCACCATTCCTTTGGAGTTCATGTGTGTAGAAAAGCTTTTGGTGAAATGTGCTTCATTCTATCTCCTTTTATGAATCTTCTCTTTAGTTGGGTCATGCATGATTCTTGGCTTACTTCATAAACAACTATTATCTCAACATGATTAGACTATCATGTAAAATAGCATGATATGACAGTAACCCTTTATGGCAATAGATAATATGTCTATATCGAATCCTTATATCGATCATATGAATATCCTGTATATTCAAAAGCTTAACAATATTCGTTAGGATAAACACAGCCATACAGGGGTTTTCATTTTTAATATGCAAGTGATCTTACTTCACTCTCTCCATGTAGGAGTAAAACTATATCATGCTCATAGTTATAGCAAGATGTATAAATGCATCAATTGCACAAGATATGGTAATATTCAAATAATTTATCGCTTTTGAAAACTCTCGAAGAGTTCGAATAATATTCAAATCATCAATTTACCCCTTATAAGGATTATAAACAAGTTTCCCAAAAACTTTTATATGCTTCAGGCATTTTGAATCCTTCAGGGATTTTCATATAGATTTTGTCAAGTGACAATATTCAATCATTTTATGTGTGACATCTTCTAGTGTCTGGACTGCAAATCAAATAAGTTTTATACTTACCAAGATGCATCCTTCAATGTCACTTGATAAATATTTCTACGTCAGTATGCTTAAATAAACGTAGAATTCAGATCCTCACAATCCCTTTACAATATTGCGCCATATTGTATCAAAGATATCGTCGATGGTGTATCATTTTGTATTGGTTCGCAATGTGACATAACATTTGAGATCTCACCACTTCATTATTTTTAGGTACCTGAACCACTCATAAGGTTTCTTGAAGTGTTATGTCGTAAGCTCTTCAAAAGCACTTTATTTTCTTATTATGATCATTTGCTCCTTATCTTTTTCAAGGATTATCTCATTTGGAACCGATTATGATCTACCATGCTTCATGCTTGTAGTAGACTTTGTCCTTCAGGGACATTTAATTGGAGCATTTGCAACTAAATATGAGATCAATTTTGGGTCAGCAAATGCTCCTAGCATTTGAACTTGAATTATCTTTTGAATGAGGATCTGATGAAAATTCCTAACATATTTCATAGCTGCTTGTTATCTCCCCCTTATGTTAGGAAAACTAACATACCTCCTCAATCTTCTTTGAGGAATCCATCTTTGTACATCATGGTATATTCATTACTCATATACCGCACGTCAAAAATTACTAGACGGAATATTTGATTCCTGACCTTGAACCAATTGAGAGGGGAAAATTAACCATAATTTATTGGTCTGATGCATATAAGTGCTATAATATGTGATTATTATATTTCAGACCAATCACATGAAGCTTTGTTCTCATAAGCAATGGTTCAACTATTTATTGGAGGCATTCAACGCCAAACCAATATTATCAAGATGAATTGTCTTGATTACACAATCTGGAAATTATGCTCTTAACTCAATTTATATTGAGCAAGCAACTTTATGAATGTCAAACTGTAGGTTGACAACAAACGTACATGTGATCATTTTATAGATGCATCTATTTAAGATATCACATGACAGGTGAACGAGCCCATATTCACTTTTTATACTTTCCAAATTTTAAGGGATCCAATCCCAACATTAGTTGGTCCAACCAACTTATCACGAGAACAAGCAACATACAACAATTATTGAAGAATCTTTTAGTTCTTCATTATATGTCAATACTCAGTACACACCTTCGAAATGTCATAATCGTTCATGCCAACTTATGGACTTATTTGTACTAGTAAACTCCAAGTTTACCATGACATATGATTTTTACTTTAGTAAATTTCAGATTTACTATAACAAGAATAAATTTTCAGATTTACTATTTCGGAGTATATTTCATAGTATTTTTTCTCAATTATTCTACCTCTTTTGGAGGTGTTACTCCTATCACATTCACCCCAGGGAATGAATCTGTAGTTTTAACAATCAAAATTCTCATTCCCCAGGAATGGAATATAAATGTACCTTAAGCCTATCAAATTATGATAGCTTAGAATCTCTTTCAAGATATTGCTCCTTCATGAGCAAATAGAGGCGTACATATAATGTAACGAAAGGTTTTGTCCTTTGCTACAACCATTTTCATATTCATCAATTCAATCACATATCTTCTTTCAGACATATTATGCATTGCTACCACATTCCCTTCAGGGAATGGAGCATATTTCATGACTTTTCACCAAAATTTTGGCTTAGTCATCATTATATCATCAATATAGTGTATCAATAGTCAAACTCAACGTCTCATCAAAATAAAAGGTCATTTAGGCCATAGATCGATGGGAATTGAACCCAATATCTTATTATCATGGTGCACCAGAACTCTACCCGAAGTCTTACCCTTTTGAGGCGATGGAGCTTGAATCCACCGTTTTACCGATAAACGCATATTAAACCAAAGTATAACAAGACTCACCCTTGAGCCTTAAAAAGAATATTACCTAAAGAAAATTAAACATGAAAATCAACTATTTGGGATTCACTTGCGTACATCTGTTTTAGCAGACAATAACTTACATTAAGACAGTGAAAGAGATTTTCTCACCATTCTAATCAACTTATAATATTGATTTCAATAGTATTTAGATTCAGTACTTATACACGATTAAGTTTAACAAGAAGAATAAGACTATGCCAACCGAACTTGTCCAATGACATGCTAACCGAGAAGGAATATATATATATGAATTATATATTACAAACTAACCTTCCATGATGTCCAATAATTAAATCAATAAAGGTGAGCAACTAAGTATAAATCCAAATTTCAAACTTTGTCTAAGCAAAAGTTTTCATGGGCAGAGATTACCACCAATATTATACCCCAATCTAAAATACCTTAGCCTTATCTTGAGATGGTAGAGTCTCGTGCTGATAACGTGTTATAAAATAAAGACAAAATATCAATATCAAAAGAGGTAACTTTAGAGAATTTTAGTAGTACTTTGTTTACTACTTGGAACTATATCAAAATGTACAAAAGGATGGCTATTTATAAGCCACCAAACTTGCGCCCTAAGCATATTAAGCTTGACATCAACTTGGCAATTTGACCAACTAACTTTGGTATTTAAATCCAATTTGAACAAGTAACTTTGGTATTCAAATACAATTTGAATAAGTAACTCTTGGTGTTCAAGTTCAATTTGCCTACTAACTCTTATCTCTCATTAATGACATTCACACATATATATGTCACATGACATCCATATTACATAACATAAACTATTTATTTTATTATCCTAATTCCTAACTAGCCCTTCGACTCTCTTACCTTCAACAAACAATCAACAGTGACAAAAAAAAAAATTCTCGGTTGATCAAAATGAATTGGCCAAGCTACGCTCTATTTCACTATTTTACTTCATTATCAAATCCTTGTTTGTGTGGAACAAATTGATTTTGAATCGTTTGGAGCAAGATTTGAATTGATGTCCATTAAAATCTATCATTGAAGAGTTTCGAAGCTCAAATTTAATTATTCAACCTATTGCAAGCATAAATCTTTTCAAGTGAGTAATATATCAAAAGATCGAGGCATCAAGCAAAACTCATATCTAAAATTTGAGTTGTTTAGAGGAGGATTTGAATTGATATCGATTGAACTCTATCATTGAAGACCTATGAAACTCAAATTTTAAAATTTGACAAGCCACAAACGTGAATCGTTTTGAGTAAATAATATATTAAAAGACTCGAAAACAACGAGAAGAGTTCATATCTAAAATTTGGGACTGTTAGAGTTATAAACATGCTGATGTGGCATGTCTTAGAATAAGAATCCTATTTGGCCTTTTATTCCTTTGTTTTTTATTTACATGATATTTTAAAAATCCAACAAATTATCTAATTAATTCTCTAAATAATTGCATAATAAATTTTCGGTTACAACAATTGAATTGAATTCAAATGATGGGAAGATGTTACACCAACAGTTTTCTTCTTCATAACCTATGTTTCACCCTTTTAACATGATCATAAGCCACCCTCTATGTTGCCTGATTTTTTATTTGTCATTTGCTCTCCTTAAAAAATACGGGTTGAACCATTCCAAAGGAAAACACATCGACACAAGGTTCGTTTTTTTTTTTGAATTTTTTATTTCTTCATCTAATAATATTGGTTATTCATGTGTAAGAAAAATACTTGATTTTATATTATGTGAGTTTTTTTTCAAGTCCAGTGCAGTTGAAATCTGCAGGTTTACCAGCATCAGTCAAAAAACTGAAAATGATTGCTGATCTGAAGAAATTTGTGTCGTCTCAATTGGATTATGCTAAGGGACAAGTCGAGTGGAGATTCTTAAGGATATTGAGGCTTCTCAGTCGCCTTCAGAATTGGTTCAAGGTCTTTTTTTTTTTTTTTTTTTTGTGTGTGTGTATATGGATATGTGTGTGTGTGTTTAGGCACGTAGCCATTGATTATGAAAAAGAATTTTTATTCATACATTTCAGTACGTGTTTAGTCATTCTACTAGAGCATAAGCTCTTGCCATTTGTTGATTTTACTATTCTTTAATATCCATTTGCTAATGCTTAGGTCAGTGGTGGAATTAGCTCTTTATGCATATGTATCAAATTAACATTTTTGTACAATTTTAGTAGAATCTCGAGCGATAAACATAGGTTCTTTTCAAGTTACATTATTTAATTGTAAGGAAATAAAATAAAAACTTTGCCTTCAGATTTAATCTTAAAGAAAAGGAAAAGAAGCTTATACTCTGTTTAAATGATTGTTACGTATTATTTCATAATGTATTGTATTGTTTCATATTATATTATTTTAATAAATAAAACATTTGAATAGATTTTATTGTAGTTTTCCTTTTTCCTTTTTGATCCCCCCCCCCCCCCCCGGCCGATTTTCAAGTAGGGAGAAAAGTTTCCATTTCTATAATCATAACCTACCTGATGGTTTTACTTGATTGTTTGGTATTAGTTATATTCTATACTATTGGTATTAAAGATTACATCATAAAAATATATTAACTAGGTGTTGAGTTTTTGTCGCCAGATGCATAAAAAATTGTATGTTGCATTGGAATTCTAATTGAATATATTTTATGAAATGTAATAGTTATTTTATAGTTCATTTTTATCTAAATAAAATTATTTTATCTTGATAGTTATATTTTATCAGTATGATATAGGATATCATTCAATTTGGATAAATGGGAGAATATTATAAAAGACAAATCAACCTTGAAAATATAACTACATTAAGAAATAATATAATCAATGTTATGTTTGGGGAACATAAAATTATAAAGATATATATTTTTATTATGAAAATTATAACAAAATTAGTTATTCATCATATTTTAATTTTCTTTAATAACCGCGCTAAGCGCGGACATATTCACTAGTGAATAAATATTGTATAATAGTGTAATGTATGTATATACATCTCTGATACATAGTTATACATCATATATACATGGTTATACATGATATATACATGGTTATACATATTTATATAATATATATACATTACATACATGCGGCCATTAACTGAATTTTTTTTGTTGTATGGTATATCTATATAAGATACCTTTTTTCTTTTAAATGTGATATATTAAATACTTCTAATTTGTATGGAAATTGATGAGTACCAAAAAAGCGTTGTTTAGCCACGGTCAAAATCGTGGTTAAATGGTACCAAAACTGTGGCTAAGATCACTTAGCCACGGTCACTAGTGTGCCCATAAGGGGCATCACAACGAAATTAGCCACGATTTTAGCCTCCATGGTAACATTTCGTTAGCCACGATTTAGTTTGTGAATAGCCACAATTCTCCCATGGGTAAATTTGAGTCTAAAAAAAAGAAATTATATTTAAATTTTCTAAATAACCACAGTAGAATCGTGGCTAATTTAAACCATAATATTACAAATTCATCTACTATGTGAACCGTGGCTAAATTACACTTTTTTAATTATTTTTTTTTAAAATTATTTCCCTGCAAATCTTGGTACCAATACATCAATTGATACACATTCACTCATATAATACACAACTTATTGCTATAATAATCAAAGTTACAAGCCTTGATTATTCACAAAAGATACCACAATGGTTGTAATGGAAATACAAAAAGTTAAAGAAATACCACATATATAGTAATTCCAAAATATACTAAAGGCTAAAAAGAATCTAAGTAGAAATTAGGCAAGGCAATTCACTACCAAATTTATTCATGAAGAGCCAACAGGAAAATGGATGGAGGGTTCAGTGCAACAACACCTCTATGAGAACTTGAATACTTCTTGTAAATCACCTTTAACTTGTGATCTTGCAGCCTCTGTGTGATAGCTAATCAGCAACTTAGCACAATCTCTATTACAAAAACAAGTACAAAAATATAAGTATATTGACTAAATTTTGTTGTTACTCACAATAGCTGAGAATCTGAAAAACCAGTATGCAGTTCCAGCATCTTGTTCCAAAAAGGATTGCACTGCAGCGCATATCGAGTAACATAAACTGCTTAGGGCAACAATCATTGACAAGCAGTAGATATTCATAGCATAATTCATTAACCCCAATTCAGCTTGGAAATAAGCCATGTTTTCCATTGAGGTCACATTGCAAAAATTCAAGATAGTGACATTCACTTGTGCATCAGAAACAACAGCTTTGATGAAGCGGACGAGGAACACATAAGGCATTGGTATTGTTAAGTACCATTCCAATTGTCCAAGGATCCTTTTCTCCATTGCCATAACTTGCTCATGAATGTATGCTCTGTCGAAAATGCCTACGAAGTCATTCACCTGAAAAGTACATTATCAAATTGGTTTGTTAGTTAGTTAGCCTTGCATAATTGGACTTTTAGTGTGACAGAAAATCTGTAGTATACCTCAGGAGCCTCAATTTCTTCATATTTGGAGGTAATGAGCATGGAACTTATGCCTACTAACTGTAATTCCCTCTTTAATGCAATCGCCTCTGCAAGGTAACAATCGACGATGTTGATGGTGAGGTACATAGTTTCTTTACTTAGCTCATGGACATTGATGTACTTCTACATGTAAAATATGATGAGTCATGTTCAATCCATATCCATATTCTTTAATTATAAAACATGAATTGTAAATATTTTGAAGTGAACAAATATCTAACAAATAAGAGATTAAATTACAAAAGAAAGACACCATATATCTTAAAGGAAGGAGAGCGGAGAGCGTTTGAAAGACCAATACATATCCCTACTAGATTTGAAGTTAACATAAAAAATAAGGCAACATGTTTAAGCATAGAAATAAAAGAAATACATAGAGATCGACTAATCGAGATAGTCACTTAATGGTGTTGCAGCTTTATTAGTAGAGTGCAGTAAGCAACACAATAATGTTTGAAACATTAACTTATAAATCAGCCTTACATTAACTTATAAATCAGCCTTCTAAGTAGTACATTTAACAACTTTACTCCAACGTGAAGCCTTATACCTTAAGTCTACTTTGGAGCCTAATACCCGAGGAAGATGAAATGGAAAGAAACAAAAGACAAGAATAGAACGACATTAAAACAACGCAAATACCCCAGTTTTAAGGAAGAGAGCACTCAGGAGGTTCACCAATTCTAAATGCTATTCACATGGTGGAAACTCTATGCAAGTTTTACAGCCAAGTTAATGTTAGTGGGGAAAATCTCAAAATGATCCTAACATAAGGAAAGAAACAAAAGAAAATGGATAGACTGATCCTATAATCACAATAATAGTTTGAAATAATTAAAAAGAAGGAAGTAAATTTGACAGTTAACACTCATTTTTGGACTATGACTATGAGGTGGTCTGATATTGTGCTTGACAACTGAAGAATCAAAGATTTCTTTAACTCTCAAAATCTCTAACTCGTCCAACTCTTCAAATTATGAGACAAAAATGAGAGTGATGACAATATGCTTTCTGCATCACTATTAATATCAAAGATCTTTTACGACTCTTTTGTAGTTTCGAAAAAATGAAATCTAGTTCTCTCTTATGTGCTAATATGTAATGACCCTCCCGGTCATATTCCTCATTTTCATGCTTTTACTGTATTTAGAGCTTACCTACAGTTGCTCCAGGTTATTTATGACTTGCTGGGACTGACAGTTCAGTTACCGGGCAATTCATTTGGTTTTTAGAGCTATTTCCTTGTTTAGGAGCTTCTACAGTTGAGAAATAGGTCTCGGGCCTAAACCTTAGGTAAAGGGCCTTGGATGCCATTTCTGACAGTCTCAATAGCTTCGTAACATTGATTTTAGGCTAGGGGACTCTTGGTCCGGGTTCTGAGACTTTCGAACTTGTTTTGGGACATGGGGTGAAATTTGGCAAAAATGACTCCTTGGGGTGTGGGCCCAACTTTTATCAAAATGACTTCTGATGGAAATTTTGATGGCGTCGTTGAGTCTGAAATGCCAAATTTGGTAGGTTAACATAGTTCATTTGTGTTCACGGGATTTTAAACG
The DNA here is from genome assembly GCA_031232105.1 of Capsicum rhomboideum. Taxonomy (NCBI): domain Eukaryota; kingdom Viridiplantae; phylum Streptophyta; class Magnoliopsida; order Solanales; family Solanaceae; genus Capsicum; species Capsicum rhomboideum. The sequence goes on along the minus strand of CP124719.1, from coordinate 109,000,375 downwards.
AATCCCAAGGGCGCGGTCGGGATATTTTACGACTTTAAAAGTTGCTGGGTCAGCACCTGGGGCAGGCCTAGGTCTTTCATTACGATCGTGATGAAGACACTGCGATCACGGGGGGATATGATCTTAGTCATCGCGATCGCGAGGCTTGAGGGCTCGCGACCGCGATAAAAGAGGTCGTGGGGCCGGGCCAGCTTGCTCATCGCAATCGCGTGGCTAGGCCACCGCTATAGTGATGGACCCATTAGTGGGATGTCATAACTGCAACCAGGGTACCTCGCGACCACGATGAGGAAACCCATGGCAGTATATATAGCTTCTCATTTGTTTTTCTTTCATTATTTCTAAGTGTAAAATGCCATTAAAGTCTATTTTGAGCTTTGAAATTGTGGGGATCTTATGCTATTGAGCTGGGAGTAGCTAGGGAACATGATTGTGAGCCCTCCACCTTCGAGTTCCCATAATTTTTCCATCGATTTCTCGATTAATTCCCTATTTTAATTATCTATTTTGGAATTATTGTTGGACTGATTTGAGGGGTGTTTGAGCTCGGATTTAGCTACAGTTTTATGGCATTTGATCCTTGAGATGTGTGGGACGCTGTGACTGTTTCAATTTTGAGATTTCGCAAGCGGGCCCCACATAGGATTTTTAGCCCAATTTCTGACCTAGAGCATTTATACGTAATATGAGTATCATTCTTCTTGTCTTTACGTATAGAATATTATTTTAATAATGTAGTAGCTTTCGGAGGCCTCTCAAAAGGGAAAATCTCTGATTTAGAGGATTCGATGACCGTTCGGCGGCGTCCAGGTAGGCTAGGCTTACCCTATTCTAAGACTGAGTTTATTTATGGTGATTGTGTGATATTATGCTAGTTTTCGGCTGGTAGTTGTAGTCCGAGCTTTGTTTTAGTATTTTTATGCCTTGTTTAGTCGGTTAGAGCCCCGTATTGGTAGGTTTCGGGCTCGTTATCCCTTAGAATGGTGTAATATTATCTAGTAGGACTAGGTTAGTACGTTTAGTACCTTGAGTTGGAAATGGGAAGCGTTAGACTAGTTTAGACTAGGTTTTGGCCCGGACTTAGTTTTTGGGATCCCGTGGTGGGCCCCGCTACCTTTTATAGTTAGTATACTTGGCGTTAGACTCTGTTGAGCTTAATTAAGCATCTGGCTACCTCTTTTAGGCTATCACTTTGGGTTGAGTTGACTTAGACTTGGTTTCTATCCTGCTTTAGCTCTTTGTCCTCGGGTAGAGTAGTATTTTGACCTGGACCGTTAGTGTTTGACCTAGTTATTGGGGACCCGCCTTGCCTTAGCGGACTGCACGCTTGAGTTTAGTATTTATGACCTTGTGGCAAGGTATTAAACTTGAAAACCTTGGGTTTCTTCTTTCAGTTAAGTTATAGGTATATTTCTGTAAATGTATTTTATTTTCGGTCTATTATGTGTTTTGGCACAGTTCTGACTGTGGTTATGGTATGGCATTGATATGGATTTAGTTTTACTGAGGAGATTGGTTGTGTTTGGGACCTCTGGATTTTGGTTACGATGTGATCGGGGAGTTCTGGTACTGATTACGATTTGTTTTGGGACTTGTGGTTACTAAGAGTTTCGGTTCGAGTCCGTCATCTGGATATGAGTTCTGATGTATATGATCTATGTGGCCCCTCGTTAGTACCTACTATTTTTAATTTGGATCTAACGTATGGCCTTTTGTTATTATCCATTATTACCGGTTCGAGCCCAACGTCTGGCCTCCCGTTATTATCTATTGGTGTCAATTCAAGCCCGGTGCATACCTGGATGGTTATATCACGGATTGGGATCATATGGATACTTGAGATCGATTCAGTTACGGGTTGTTTATGCTCATACTATAGTTACTTATTGTGTGTACCCACCAACTTCTGGAGGTACAATTGGGTTAATTGTTTTCTTCTGTGTGCCTTCTGGGCTTCTGGGGGCCCAGTTAGGTTATTTTTGTCTTGCTTTCTTATTATCGAGTTATTTACTTTCCCGCGCCGCTCTTATTTATTTCTCTTATCTTACCTTCTTAGTCCAGTTGCTTTTTACTTTTCCACTCTTAATATTGTTGACTTAGATCATACTCTCACATTTAGTTATACTTTTATTATACTTGAGCTTAGTCGACCGATGATGTCTACTGAGTACCCATTGCTTTGATACCCATACTGCACTTTTGAATCTTTCCCCTGATGCAGATTCGAGTACGAGCCGCCGGCGTAGACATGATCCTCTGACCCAGTACTGATCCGGAGTAGGGTGAGTTTTCTAGAGTCCGAGGTTGATCCTCCTTCATTGTTCCGGTATAGTCTTTTGGATTCTAGACTACTTCGTATATCTTATGTATATTTTGGATTCTGTCTAGTACTCTTATTTAGTAGTAGTAGCTCTAGTACCGACCTTACCAGGTCTTGGGAGGGATTATCTGTATATTTTGTCCTCTTTCTCCTCTTGTACGGTATGCTATATATGTATATTTTTTTGTTTCCATTTATATTTCTATTATTGTCGGCTTTACTCTCGTTTCTTGTTATCTTTCATCCGTTAACCCATTACCTGCCGTTCTGGGCTATAACTTAGCCTTCCTAATGGTGGGTTGAAGTAGGCACCATCATGACCTGAGAAATTGGGTCGTGATAGTTTGGTATCAGAACCTTAGGTTTACCGGTATCATTGGTACAAGAGCCAATGTTTAGTAGAGCCTCGCGAATTGGTACAGAGACTTCTGTATCCTATCTTCGTGAGGCTACAGAACATTTTAGGAAAATCTCATCTGTTTGGTACACTTCCATGCATTGAGTCTGTATTGGTTTCTAAATCCTCATTGCTTCACTCTTTCACAGATGGCTAGATGCGAGGTACGCCAGTCGGGGATCTAGACCCCGAGCCCGCTGCTAGAGGTCCAGTTAGTGGCAGAGGTCGACGCCGAGGTAGAGGGCAGGCTAGAGCAACAGCCCCAGTTTGAGATCAGGCCAGGAGCCATCACCAGATCCTATTATAGCTCCAGAGCCTAAGATATCTCCAGAGATTCCACAGCCACAGCAGTAGGTGGGTTAGGGGGCAGCCCAAGCCCCACTCGAGTTTATATCTTCTTCAGTTCTTCGGGATGTGATGGTGCAGTTGTTGGGATTAGTTGGTGGTCCGCCGATCGATGAAGCTCAGCCAGCACCATAAAGTGGTGTAGATTTAGAAGCGCAACCTGTAGTTGTGGCCCTCAGAGCAGAGGTTCTGCTAGCACTGGTAGTTCCACGGCCGGTAGCAGCCCAGCCAATTATGTTTGCGGAGGAGCAGAAGATGCTGGGTCGATTTTTGAGTTTGACTCCAACCAGGTTTGTTGAGATCGTATGAGAGAATACTTATGAGTTCTTACCCAGCTGTGAGAAAAAGTTATCAAATTTAGGGTTGGTTGAATCACGCGGAGTGGATTTTATTACCTATCAGCTAGATGCAACAACGAGGAGGTAGTTGAGAAGTCATCTTGATTCCAGGCCAACTGGATCTCCACTTATGACTTAGACTCAGTTCTCCAAGGTTTTCTTGGGGAATTTTATGCCTCGCAGCATGCGCGAGCATCTTCGGGATGCGGTTTCTAGGTTGAGGCAGGGTTTTATACCGGTGGCCGAGTATGAGGCAAGATTTCATGAGTCAGCCAGACATGCCACTATGATTTTGCCTGATGAGTATGAGCAGATTCAATACTTTGTTAGGGGTTTGAGATTACCGCTGTACAGGGCTACACAGAGTTTGGTGACTTTGGGGAAGTCTTTTACTGAGATTGCTGAGAATGCCTATTTTATAGAGGAAATGGATTTCAAGGCCCAAGGGGGCTGCGATAAGAGGCCTTAGTATCAGGGTAGTTTCAGTGGGAGCCTTAATGGCTCACAATTTAGAGGCCATAAATTTTAGGGTCTGTACCCCAGCCACAACCTTATCAGAGTTAGGGTCAGTCTAGTAGGCCTGTTTAGGCAGTGCTTTAGGTATCAGATGGGGGTCAGCTCGGATATAGTGGTTTTGGTAGTTAGAGTGGTAGCCAGCCTCAGAGGGGTGTTCAGTCAAGATCGTCGGGTCGAGGTGGTTATTTCAGATCAGCTGAACCATCTAAATAGAGCAGAATATCAGGGGCATGTTATGAGTGTGGGGTTATTGGTCACTTTACTCGTTAGTGCCCGCGGCGTGGGATGATTGAGTCTGCAATTCAGAGTGCTCAGCTGATCAAATCAGTTCCGCTACCAGTTAGGGGTGGTGCGTAGGATCACAGGGATGGTCCCCAAGGTTCTCGGGGTGGTCCTCAGAGAGTTAGGACAAGTGGTCAGACAGACACCCAGTTTGGTAGTGGGCAGGGTCAGTTATATGCTGTGCCGGGTAGGCTAGAGGCTGAGGCATCGGATGATGTGATCACAGGTACAATTTTTGCATGCCCATCAACCAGCTTATTCTTTGTTTGATCTCGGTTCCATATTTTTTTATGTTTCTGCTTATTATGCACCGTGGTTGGGTTTGTCTTCGGAGTTGTTATCTGTACCATTACGTGTAGCTATCCATATGGGTGATTTCTTAGTAGTGGATCGGGTATATAGATCATGTTTAGTGACTATGCGAGAGTATAAAACTTGAGTGGATCTCATTGTGTTGGATATGTTAGATTTTGATGTGATTCTAGGCATGGACTGATTATCCCCCTATCATACGATCTTGGATTGCTTCTCTAAGACTGTTACCTTAGCCTTGCCTGACATACCCCCAATTGTGTGGCAGGGATCTTGTAGCCACGCACCGACGGGGATTATCTCTTATGTTTGGGTTAGTAGATTGAGATCAAGGGGCTGTGGATCATTCCTTGCTTATGTTCGGGATGTTAGTGCAGTGAGTTCCTCGCTTGACTCCGTCCCTATTGTCTGTGAGTTTCCTGATAATTTTCCTATCGACTTACCTAGCCGTCCTCCTGAGCATAATATTGAGTTTGCTATTAACCTCGAGCCTGACACCCGACCTATTTCTATGGATCCGACCGAGCTAAAGGAGCTTAATTCTCAACTTCAGGATCTTCTAGGTAAGGGTTTCATCAGACCGAGTGTATCGCCTTGGGGTGCTCTAGTTCTGTTTGTAAAGAAAAAGGATGGTTCTATGCTTATGTGTATCGACTACAGGCAGTTGAATAAGGTAACGATGAAGAATAAGTATCATTTGAGCCTGAAGGCAGTGAGTATGGGTAGTTTGGCCTTTATTTCAGTTTCGCAGCGGCCGTTGGATTTGGATATCCAGTCCTTAGCTAACTAGATGGTTCGCCTTGATTTTTCTGACCCTAAGAGGATTATTGCTAGTATTGAGGCTAAATCTACCTTGTTGGAGCAGATTTGGGGTCGCCAATTGGAGAATAGCAGGCTTCATCGCATTCGAGGACAGGTATTGAGAGGTGAGTCTAGGAGGGCAGCCTTAGATTCTGAGAGCATTCCGAGATATGATGGTCGTGTTTATGTTCCAAGGTCGGGGATTTGGTTCAGTTGATTCTTCGCGAGGCTCATAGCTCTAGATACTCTATTCACCCTGGGACAGCTAAGATGTATAGAGATTTGAGGCATCACTATTAGTGGGATGGTATGTGGAGAGATATAGCGGGGTTTGTGGCTCATTACCTTTGTTGTCAGCAGGTAAAGGCCGAGCATCAGAGATCGGGTGGATTGCTTCAGAGGCTACCCATTCCTGAGTGGAAATGGGAGCGGGTTACTATAGACTTCGTAGGTGGTTTGCCTCGCACTGCTTGTGGTTTTGATAGAATTTGGGTAATCATGGATTGGTTGACCAAGTTTGCCTATTTCATCCCTATTCAGACTTTCTACAGTGTCGAGAGGTTGGCCCATTCCTACATTCGAAAGGTGGTTCGCCTTCACGAGGTACCTGTGTCCATTATTTTAGATCGAGGCCCTCAGTTCACTTCTAGCTTATGGAGGGCATTTCAGGAGGAGTTGGATACCCAGGTTGATCTTAGTACCGTGTTTCATCCTCAGACTGATGGGCAGTCAGAGCGGACTATTCAGGTTTTGGAGTATATGCTCCGCGCTTGTGTAATGGATTTTTGGGGTCAGTGGGATCAATTTTTAGCTTTGGTAGAGTTTGCGTATGATAACAGCTTCCATTTCAGTATTTAAATAGCTCCATTTGAGGTGCTATATGGTAGGCGTTGTCGGTTTCCAGTTGGTTGGTTTGAGACTTCTGAGGTTAGTCCTCATGGTATAGATTTACTTCGTGAGTCATTAGACTAGGTTCGGGTGATTTAGGATAGGCTACGAATAGCCCAGAGTAGGCAGAAGAGCTATATTGACCGTAGACATCTTGCATTGAGGTTTAGAGTTGGTAACCGGGCCTTCTTGCGAGTATCGCCCATGAAGGGCGTGATGAAGGTCGGGAGGAGGGGCAAGCTTAGCCCCAAGTATATTGGACCATTTGAAATCCTTCGGATTATTGGGGAGGTAGCATATGAGTTAGCTTTACCCTCTTGATGTGTCATGGTTACGTGACACTTTTGATGCTTAAAACAAGGAAAATATGCAATGACTTGGGTGTGTTTTGTTGGTATGATGTGGTTTCTGTCCTATTTTGCAGGAAAACAGGTTTTAAAGGCAGAATGATCAAAAAGGAAGAATCAAGCCCGAGAATGAAGTGTCAGAAGAAGAAAGAACAAGAGTCTGCACCAGAAGAGGAGTCACGACACTACCCACGTGACGTGGAAGCCACTCACGTGACGTGAGTGGCTGTCGTGACTCATGTTCATAGATTGAAAAGAATGTCTGATTTCCACGATAGGAGTCACGTGGCGTGACTACCACCCACGTGACGTGGAAACGTGCCGTGATCCAACTTCTGAAGATGTGTAATTGAGCCTGATTCCCACGACATCAACCTACGTGGCGTGACTTGGTTCCACGACACCAAGTCACGATACCGTGGAAGCTTCCGACTCTGTTCTCCTATTTTGTTTTGGATAGGACTAGTTTTGTATCTATAAATACCCCTGTATAGTCCTAGGTGCGAGAGTTAGACAATATACTATTTTGAGAGTTATTTCATATTGTTTTAGACATATTCTTGGTTTTGTAGTCACAAACCCTAATTTGAGTTTTAATGATAATTGAGATTTGAATATTTCTTCATTGTTGTGAGATCGTAATTATGCTTTCATCTTCGAATTCTTCTTGTGTTCTTACAATTATGAGCAGCTAAACCCATCAACTAGGGTTGTGTGAACCATGAGGAATTAACGAAACCGATTAAGTGCAAAGCAATTTTGTACCACTGTGTATGCATGTATTGTTGTTTCCTTCATTGTGATTGCTTTTCTAACGGTTGCAAACGTTAGAAACTCACCTGTATTCTAGACTTGCTCGAGAGAGAGGTAGAGATTGGGAAAAGGAGATAACGACAGAGATTTGAAGCTATCAACCTCCATCTAATAATCGGAGCCTTAGCGGGAATGGTTATCTGAGATCCAGGACAAGGGTTAGTAGTGCGACACTCGAAAATCGAGAGGAAAAGAGTGAAATTTGTCTAATGAAGGTCGAGAGACAGTTAGATGAACCTAACTTGTTAGATTTTGCATGCAACGCAGCGGGACAATCTTGTTAGCACAAGTAACCGGTGGAGTTAAGGAATCATTGGGGATCACAGTCCTAGTGTATTTCTCTTATTGTCTACAAACTCAATACAACCATCAATCGTTATTGTTACTATTAATTAGCAAAAACCCCCAGTTTTACTTACTTTCCAATTGTTCCATCTGGTATTCTACTTACACTTCGACCTATTCCCTGTGGGATCGACCCCAACCTAGTTGGGTTCTATATTTGACTCAGCGACCGCATTATACTTTTTTGGAGTTATATTTTGGGCGACATCAAATTTTGGCGCCGTTGTCGGAGAGTACGGTTATGGAGTTGATTACTACTGGGTGGAGTTGATTAGTTGTGCTTTCACATATTTTTGAGGGCATACGTCGGTGTATGCCAAATACTAGGAGTCAAGGCAATCCCCTGATTCCACTTGATCTTGAAATCGAAAGGACTCTGAGAACTAATCGGAGAATGGTGAATACTGAAGGAGTTCAAAATCCCGCAGCTGCGGGAGACATTCACAACCATCCAATTCATCCGGTTGGTCAGGAAACAGCGGATCAAACTACTGCTCAATTGACACTAGAAGAGCATGCTAGACAAGCTGCTCTTATACAAGCAGAAAGAGATAATCGAGCTATGCAAGAAGCAACACAACGTCTGGCTGATGCTGAAGAGCGACAAAGACGACTAAAAGAACAACCGAGACCACATGTGCCTGTTTATGATGATCTTGAAGAAGAATATGTGGCCTATTTTGAGCCAATAAAAAATGGTGCTATCATTCCACCAGAGTTACCTCCGGGCACTAAGTTTGACATTACTAGTGCCATGATCCATCTGCTAAATTTGAAGGGTGTGTTCGCGGGTCTTCCCACTGATGATCCAAACATGCACGTAATGAATTTTGTGGGGGTCCGCTCATCGTACAATCTGCCTGGAGTTAACCAAGAGGCGATTCGGTTGAGGTTGTTCCCATTTTCCCTTACAGGAGAAGCCACTTTGTGGTTGGCTGAGCTGCCACGAGGTTCCATCACTACTTGGCAAGAATTGAGAAATCAATTTTTGGAAAGATTTTTCCCACCGTCCAAGATACTGCAGTTGAAAGATGAGATTTACAATTTCAGACAGCTTCATTCTGAAGCACTCTATGAGACATGGCTGAGGTTCAAAAAGAAGGATCAGAATGTGCCAAATCACATATGAGTGGTAGGAATTTACTTGAAATCTTCTACAGGGCGTTGAATGTCAACACAAAGGTGGTAGCAGATACTATCACTGGTGGAGCATTCATGAGTCTGAGATGGGACCAAGCTTCTGAGATATTAGATCGTGTCACTAGGACCAATCGAGGATGGCATACTCGAGAGGCAGATACGCCGGCTGACATATATTCTATTGGAGCTTCAGCAGCTCAAAGGGCTTTGGATGAATCTGTGGCTCAAGAGGTCGCTCAGTTGAGGACAGAAATTGGTCTTCTGGCTAAACAGATAGCGGCCAGAAATGCGGAAAAGGTGCATACTGTAGGTGCACAAAGTAAATCGGCTAGACATGATGATAGTGAGTCTGATGAAGAGGCAAAGTATCTAGATCGCGAAGTGGCGGGTTTCCGATCTAAGGGCCAAGGGTCTAATCAAGACTCTTGGAACTCAAGGCAAGGGAATCAAGGTCGAAACTATTATGGAGACAACTACAATAAATCAGGATACACTGATCGAGATCGAGATCATGTCGGTGATTGGAGGCGGAAAGATGATAATAGGGAGAAGAATGACCTTTATGTACCACCAGGAAGACATGACGAGGAGTCTGGAAATTCAAGGATGGAGGCACTTCTCAATAAATTGGTCAAAGGAGCAGAAAGTCAGGAGAATTGCTTGAAGGAGATTAGGACTGACATTTCGGGCATAAGTCAGAAATTGGAGTCTCATTCAACTACCATTAAATAGTTGGAGCAACAATTTGGGCAGATTTTATTGGCACTGAATCAACATCAGCCAGGCACCCTTCCAAGCAATACCGTCTAGAATTCAAAAAATGATAGTCATTGTCTTGCCATTACTACTAGAAGCGGGAAGTGCACGATAGATCCACCTATACCTGCCAACAGTGGTGTGACAAATGAATTAGTGGTTATTGATGTAGAAGCTGAGTTAGAGCCGGATAATGCAAAGGGTGACACGGTTCCAAATCATCATGATGATAGCGATAATGCAAAATCTGAGAAGAGGAAGGAAAAAGAGGTACCAAAAGTGCTCAAAACTATACCACGACTTCCTCCTCCCTATCCTCAAAGATTGAAGAAGAAGGCTGAGGAAGGAAAATATCAGAAGTTCATCACCATGTTGAAGGAGTTGTCAGTAAACATCCCTCTTGTAGAGGCATTGGAGCAGATGCCAGGTTATGCAAAGTTCATGAAAGACTTGGTGACAAAGAAGAGAACGATCAGTTTTGAGCCAGCAGATAACATACATCACTGTAGTACAGTTGCTTCGCGTTCCCTAGTTGAAAAGAAGGAGGATCAAGGAGCTTTCACAATTCCTGTGCGATTTGGGTGCTAGCATCAACCTGATGCCATTAGCCGTTTTCAAGCAGTTGGGATTGGGAGCACCAAAACCAACCTCTATGAGACTTTTCATGGCCGATAAGACTGTGAAAAAGCCGGTGGGCATTCTGTACGATATTTTGGTGAAGGTTGTATCTTTTATTTTTCCGATTGATTTTGTGATTCTCGATTGTAAAGTTGACTTTGAGGTTCCCATCATATTGGGAAGACCATTCCTTGCCACTGGTCGTGCTTTGGTTGATATGGAAGCAGGGCAGCTGAAATTTAGATTGAATGATAAACAGGTTACTTTCAATGTCTGTTGTTCAATGAAGCAACCAAGAGATAAGCGGGTGATTTCAGTGATAGATGCGGTTGATGATAGTGAGGTTGTTGTGTCCCTTGAAGAAAGGTTGGGAGTAGAACCTCTGGCTGCCGTGATCATGAATTTTGAAGACAATGGTATTGAAGACTATGATGAGATGGTGGGTGCACTCGCGGGTAAAGGAGCATACACTTATGCTCCAAAGAAACTGGATCTCGATTTGAAGAATAGGGTAACTCCACCAGCTCGTCCGTCTATTGAGGAGCCTCCAGTTTTAGAGCTTAAGGCTCTTCTGGGCCACCTTCGCTACACATTTTTGAGAGCCAACAATACCTTGCCAGTGATTATTTCTGGTAAATTAGTGGATTGGCAAGTAGAGGCTTTGGTTTCAGTATTGAGAAAATTTAAGAGGGCTATTGGTTGGTCCATTGTTGATATCATAGGTATTCCACCCGGCATTTGTACGCATAAGATCCAGCTTGTTTCTGAGTGCATACCTAGCATTGAGCACCAGCGTTGTCTGAACCCACCTATGCAAGAGGTTGTGAAGAAAGAGATCATCAAGTGGTTAGATGCAGGAGTGGTTTACCCTATTGCTGATAGCAAGTGGGTGAGCCCAGTTCAGTGTGTGCCGAAAAAGGGAGGAATCACGGTGGTTCCAAATGACAAAAATGAGTTGATTCCAATGAGGCCGGTGACTGGATAGAGAGTTTGTATGGACTATCGAAAGCTAAATTCGTGGACTGAAAAGGATCATTTTCCTATACCCTTCGTGGACCATATGTTAGACCGTCTTGCTGGTAGAGCATGGTATTGTTTTCTTGATGGCTATTCGGGGTATAATCAGATTTTTATTGCCCCTAAAAACCAAGAGAAGACACTTTCACTTGTCCATACGGGACGTTCGCATTCAAGAGGAAGCCTTTCGGTTTGTGTAATGCACCGGCCACCTTCCAACGCTGTATGATGTCTATTTTCTCCGACATGGTGGAAGACACTATCGAGGTTTTTAAGGATGATTTTTCTATTGTGGGAGACTCATTTGATGGTTGTTTGGCACACCTTGCCAATGTGCTACAAAGATGCGAGGAGTGCAACCTAGTGCTGAATTGGAAAAAATGTCACTTTATGGTCAATGGGTGTATCGTACTAGGGCATCAGATTTCGAAGAATGGCATTGAGGTGGATAAGGCGAAGATTGAAGTAATTGAGAAGCTACCCCCACCTATCTCTGTAAAATTTATTCGAAGTTTCTTAGGTCATGCTGGTTTTTATAGAAGATTCATCAAGGATTTCTCCAAGATTGCACACCCCTTGTGCAAACTTTTAGAGAAAGAGGTAAAGTTTGTGTTTGATGAAGCATGTCTTAAAGCATTTGAGTGTCTTAAGGAGAAGTTGGTTTCAGCCCCGATTATTGTGTCACCGGATTGGACTAAACCTTTTGAGGTTATGTGCGATGCTAGTGGAGTGGCTTTGGGTGCTGTCCTTGGCCAAAGACGTAAGTTGAGGACTAAGGAGATTGCGTCTGTGAAGGTCCAGTGGAAGAATCGTCCTGTTGAGGAGGCCACTTGGGAGACCGAAGCAGACATGCATAGAAAGTATCCACATCTTTTTGGTGATTTAGGTAATTCCTTGTTTTCCCTTCTTATTTCTTGTTTGCCCGTTCGGGGACGAACGGTTGTTTAATTGGTATCTGATGTAACGACCCTTTTAGTCGTTTTGTGAACTTTTCCATTTTTATCTCTCACCGTAGTTTTTATATGTGATTTATGACTTACGAGGATGGATAGTACCGATTCTTGAGGTGTTCAAAAGTGATCTAAGTCATTAGTTGGGTTTTTGAGTTTAAATAAAGTTAAGCTTGATCACGGTCAACCTTCAGTCAAGATGACCCCGGATTAGTGTTTTAGTGATTCCAATAGGTTCGGAACATACCTTTTAGTCAACTTACATATTTGATTTATTTTTATGGGGTTTCGACCAAATTTCGAGGATTTATTAAAAGTTTTAGATATTTTAGACAATTAATTTAATAAGTGGTTTAATGGGCCAAATCCAAAATTTATTTACTTATGTGGCCAATATAGGAATAAATTTATGTGAGAAGGGTTTAAAAGTAACCCTAATACTTATAACTTAATCAGAGAAGGGGCACAAGACCTGCAGTTTTCACGTTGCACGGTTGCAGTTTTGAAAAGGGGATAACACGAAACGACATCAGGTTTACTATCTTACCTAACTACTGCTATATCTATGTAAGGTATTAGAATTTACAAGGTGTTCATATAGTGTGAACTAATAAGATTATGAGGGAATTGGTCACTAGTGTAATATAGTCGGATAGATTAATTAATAAATTGATTGTGTCTTAATTGTAACAAGAATGTTATGGCAAATTGTGGGCAGTGAGGTGTGTAATTGAGTAGAAATTAGGCGGAACCCATTAGCATGGGCAGTGACCTATAGGCTAATAGGAGTTTAATGATTAGGTAGGTAATTGTTGGTTTTAATAGTTAAGTAATGGATGGGTAGTAAATTGTTAATAATATTAATGTTGTTGGCTAGTAGAATAATGGTTTTTGAAAGTGAGAAATTGAAAAAGGAATGGAATTGTGGAAAATTGATATTACTGTTAAGATGGTATATAATCTGTTGCATTGAAAACTTTTTGGAAAAAGAAAATTAAGGCCATGATTGGGTTAATAATGACAAGAAGTTAGGCTAAGAAGTCAGTAGTACGTAAATCCTTGTTTTCATACTTATCCTTTTAAAATTAGGGTAATTCGACGTGCTAGTTCGTACTCTTATGAGGATTATGTATTTGAACAGATTTTGACCATTCGGAAGCTTTACGGAAGGGCAAGGCCCTTGAAAATTAGCTTGCCCTTGGATTCTTCGGTTGAGGTAGGTTATGGTTTAATTGGAGTTTAGACTCGATTTAATTGTGTGTATACTCCTAAATTGAATGCTTGTTGATTAGTCCTCACACACACTTGAATTTGATGATGTTTGGATTGTTGATACTTACATGAATAATTATTGAAAAATCGAACTTGATTGAATTGCCTTATGATTATAAGTGTACTTGTAAATTTTGGTATATCGTGTTGAATCCTGAGAAATAGTATGAATTTGATAAGATATACATAATATGATTATGGAGGATTGGGTACCACGCCGGTACGGATATGAATATTGATATTACTTATTTATGGAGGATCGGGTACCACGCCGGTACGGTACATGGACTTAGATTGTCCCCTGCAGGTCATGACTAGTTGGGCAGAAATAAGTCCCTTAGCATGTGTGTACAGACTAATGTTGATAATGAGATGTTGTGTAGTTTAATAAGATGATAACGAGCTAATGGTGTTCTAATTGTGAGGTTGAGAAGGACATATTTGTTATTTATGGTATTATTGTTGATTTCGTGGTTGTTTATGGTTTGGTTGATATTGTTGATGGCTACGTGGATTGTTTGTAAGCATTGCTTGGTCCGTCATTAATGTATTTACTGATTTATCGAATACTTGCTATGTGTTGATGCCCATCTACTTGTTATTTGATTTATGTTGTATACATGTTATTAAATTGAGTTGGCCTATGATACCTACCAGTACATAGTGGCTTGTACTGATACTACCCTGTACTCTTCTTTTGTTGAGTGCAGAAAGTGTTCCAGAGGCTCAGACACGACCTCATCTCTAGCGTTTGATAGCTGATCTCGATCCAAGGGTGAGCACTTCATCTCCAGGCTGCCATGGATCATCATATTAGTTCTTGTCCTTCTTTCGGACAATGAGACACTCTTTATCTTTTGTTATTTTAGATATTCCTCTTAGACATGGTTTTTATTTTAGAAGTTCTTGTACGATGACTTTCGGGTCTTGGGGATTTTAATAAGTAGTTTGTTTGATTTTCCGCATTAATTAAAGATTAGTTTGAAATTATTATTATTAAGTTGGTTTTATGATAGTCTCGTCTTCATATTGACTAAATGACAGGGAAAGGTTTTGGGTTAGATGGTTCTCCCACCAAAGTATTAGAGTGGGTGCCACTCATGGCCATTTGGGTCGTGACAATATTTCACGCAGACACGAACTTCCCATGACAACTATAATTGAGCTTGAATTGTTCGATGTATGGGGAGTTGACTTTATGGGGCCTTTTGTGAGTTCGCATGGAATGAAATACATCTTGGTAGCAGTTGACTACGTTTCTAAGTGGGTGAAGGCAATTGCACTTCCTAATAACGAAGGGAGAAGTGTCACAACTTTCTTGAAAAAGAACATATTCTCACCCTTCGGGACACCCCGAGTTATTATTAGTGATGAAACCCACGCCACGTGGGTTGTGCCGTGAAAATCAGAGTTAAAAATTCAAGTTTCAGAACCTTACCTACGTCAGGACCCACGTGGTGTGAGTCTAACCCATGTCACGTGGGCTGTCTCGTGGAAATCAGGGGAACATTTTTAACCGCAGAACCTCATCCACGCCATGACTCACGTGATGTGAGACATACCCACGTCACGTGGGTTGTGCCGTAAAAAGTAAACTCTGCAGGTATCCGAAATCCGACCTGACCCAGACCCATTTTGCCAAAATAAAATCGGATCCATTCTTCTTTACCCGATATAAATCCGACCCATTCCCTTATTTCCCCACTTTCAAACTCCTCTAATTAAAACCCTAAATTCCATTCCCTCTTCCAAAATCCGAATCTTCCAACCACATAAACCCCAAAAATCCGAACCTCCCATCCCTAAAATCTCTAAAATTCGAACCCTAGACTCCCAAAACTTTAAAAATCCGAACCCTATTACCCCAAAAGCTCAAAAATCCAACCCATTTACCTAAGGATCCAACCCACTAACCCAAATCCGATCCAAACCCGACCCTTGCACTCAAAAATATGACCCAAACCCTTTACCATGCCTCCCAAGTCCAACCCCAAGAGTGACCACCTTAATGCCTCATCCCGAATTCGCACCAAAAATTTGGATTTACCGACCCGTCTGCGTGATGAACCGACTGAGTCTGATAAAAGTGGGTTTGTAGAGGAGTTTGAAATTAGTCAGGATGACACTGCTTTGGTCCCTCAGTCTACGAGGTTACAGACGCGAGTCCAAGCGGCTGCCCGGGCAGCACTACAGCCGGCCCCACCACCTGTTGAGCCAGTTGTTCCGGCTGAGTCCTCTGAGTCCACCCCCCAGTATGAAGAGGGGGAGGATGCTTCTGCATTAGGCTCTGCAGATGATGCTACGGGTCAGGGTACTTCTGCGGCGGAGGCTACAACTTCTATTTCAGGGTCTGGTGCCCAGAGTGCTCCGACTTCTGCGCAGAGTACGGAGGTTCAGCGTTGGTGTGTGCAGGGCATGCGTGCCTTTTATGATAGAGACGCTGAATTGACAGAGAGGGGTGTGTGTCGGAGGAGCATTATGGAGGAGCCGCGATATCGGGTGGATAAGTTGAGGACACTGCCTGACATATGGCCTGTCTTTGAGAGTTATGGATTGGGATGGATGGCGCAGCCTTCTGGTCGTTATAGCTCGGAGTTAGTTCGAAAGTTTTATGCCTCTTATGCTGCGTCGATTGACTTGGGCACTCTTGTTGGGCAAAAATATATTTTGCAGACATTTTTGACTCACGTCATAGTTTGTGGTACCCGCGTGGATATTTCAGAGCAAACCATTCACCGCTTCTTATTTGGGGCTGACCGTCCACTTCCGGCTTTGGCTGCTGAATTTGATCATAGGATGGACACTGTCAGAGATAGAGTTAAGATGCGAGATGCAGAGCAGAAATTGGAGCTGCTTAAATGGATTGCGGGGTACATAGCCGAAGATGGTGTGACGGCTAGTTGGGTGACTGGGAAGCTGGACATCAAAAAGTCCACACTTTATTTTGCTGGTAGATTCTGGTGGTCCGTGGTTCGGCATCGGTTAGGTCCAACCAAAGCTGATAACTCACTCACATTGGATCGGACTGTAGTAGTAGCCAGCATCTTGGCTGGTTATGAGATTCATTTTGCGAGGTACATAGTCCGAGAGATCCACGAGCGGGCTTTCAGAGATCACACAAGTATACCCTTCCCATGCCTAATCCAGGAGCTGTGTGATAGGGCAGAGGTGGTCAGGATACCTGCCCTCGACCATTATATCGAGGTAACCCGCATTGCGAATATTGGGCTGATGCAGCAGAGGGGTTCACACCCCATTCTTCCTCGAGGGTCACAACCGTCTGAGTCGTCGGGCGTAGCCTTGGATGAGCCGAGTAGTGCCCCTTTGCCGATTCCTGCACCGATTAGAGTACCTGTGACTATTCTTGTACATACTGAGGGTGCTGGCCCTATTGATGATGAGGTATTCAGTACTAGTGCTCCACCGCCTCCTGCTGGGATGGTTTCAGTATCAAGGGACTTTCTGCAGCAGTTGATTGACAGGCAGACGGAGATGTTTGAGTGCCAGGCTCACGCTGAGATCCAGATGGCTAAGTTGGTATCCCAGCTTAAGCCTTGGGTTAGGACCACAGTAGAGGCTGCGGAGACTAGAGTGGAGGCTCGGATGACTGCAGCGATGGACCAGTTTATGAGGGGATTGCATGGGAGAATTGACAGTTTTGAGGCACGTATGACCTCCAGCTTGAGTGCTGCACCCTGATATGACCGGCTTGACCCAGGAGGTAGCCGCTTTGAGAGAGGAGGTTTGGGTATTGGCATCGAGTAGCATTCCTATTATACCACCTATGTCTGCCCAGACCTCGGTGCGACTAACATTTGAGGTTAATTTGTTTGCTGATGAAGAGCCTCCGATGGATAGAGGCAAGAGACCCCGCAGTCTGGAGGATCGGGGTGATAGTGATACTGAGTACGAGAGTGACCTGCGGAGGGAGGTTAAAGCCTCCCGGGTAGAGTACCATACGAGCCAGATTGAGGCGGAGTAAAGGGCGTGTGGTGCATCTGCCAGTCAGGCTGTACCTCCACCGGATGCACCTACTACTGCACAGTCTGATGATCCCACTGCTGGTGGCCTACTTCTGGTGCTTAGGGTGCCATAGGTATGTCTTCACTCCCTTGTATTTGATTTATATCGGTGCATTGAGGGCATTGCACCATGTTTAGTTGGGGGTGGGGGTGTACCACCACTTGGGGTTTTTTGTTGGGTGTACCACCACTTGAGGGTTTTTGTTGCCCGTGTTTCTTTTTCCCCGAGTGTGCTATCATAGTAGAACCGGCATGTTTAGGATGTTATTGATGATGTTTTTGTGTTTCTTGCTAAATTAGGAGAGAAATAAGGGAACTGTAGTACAGTCCAGTTTTGAAAGATTTTTATGTGTTTTGAATGATAAGGATACCCCTCCTAAAAATTTCTATTTTTGAATTATGTGAATAACATGCTTGTGTGTGACTGCTGTTGGATCTTGTTATGACACTAGGATTATAGGCAAATAACTGTAGCTAGCATTGCATGAATCGGATAGGTAGTAGTTGATAATACAACCCAGTGCTATGTGTGTGTGAGGTCACTACTTAGTTAACTGTGTGTGTGCCATCCAGAACTTGCCCCGTTAGTCTTGCCTAAGTTAGAGAATCATAGGCCGTTTTTGAATAAAGTCCACTTTTAGCCTAAATGCCAAACCAAATGAAGAAGCATCCCTTGATCCTGACTTTGAGCCATAATTGTCCTATTTCTTTCATTAGCCTATTCACCGTCCCATTTTAATTACAATGAACCTCTCTTGGCCCTGGTCCCTCCTTGGACACTGTGTACCTCAACTCAGGCAAATCGCCTAAGTTGAGGGTGGCTATTATAGGGGTGCGTAGATTGAGTTTGGTAAGAAGAAGATGGTAAATAAAAGAAAAAGGGAAAACAGGTTTGGGTGTGAAGAAAAAGAGAAAAAAAGTGAAAAGAATAGAAATTACAAAAAAAAAAAAAAAGAGAAAGAGAAAATTGTGTTTTGAAAGTGAAGAAAATCGCACCCAAAATCTGAAAATAAGAGAAAGGAGAATAAGGGAGAATAAAAATGAGAAAGGTTGAAAGTTGGAGCCAAAAATAATGTAGTGTCAAGGAGGGCTGAGTCACCATATCCATATATATGTACCATACCCGTCCCCAAACCTACATTACAAGCCGAGTAAAGTCCTATAGTGATCCTAGTCCAACTGTCCGAAAACTAAGGCGTAGAAAATAAGGGCAAGCCTATGGTATTTCATGCACACTGTTTTGACTTCTTTGTGAGCGTGAGTGTTTTGACCTCGTCCCTATGTTGATATTCATTAGTATACTGTGAGTGCATGGGACTTCTTTGATTATGAGAGCACATGGGTTGCATTATTAGCTGCTAGTTGTTCGAGAAATGTCAATTGCATATATGCTAAGTTGTTCGTGCATAATTTGGTTCCATCACTTGATCCATTCTGTGTTATGATACTATGCTGCTTGTATACACACTTGGGTTTTGCTTCGCAAATAGGAGGGGTCAAAAAAAGTTTTGTGCCAAAGGCAACAAGTAGACTACCATAGGTCCCTTAGGTTTCTCTTAGTAAAGCATTTTGTTTGTGAATTTTTATTTTGTTCGCCTGAGGACATGCAAACGTTCTAAGTTGAGGGTTTTGATGTGTCATGGTTACGTGACACTTTTGATGCTTAAAACAAGGAAAATATGCAATGACTTGGGTGTGTTTTGTTGGTATGATGTGGTTTTTGTCCTACTTTGTAGGAAAACAGGTTTTAAAGGCAAAATGATCAAAAAGGAAGAATCAAATTCGAGAACGAAGTGTCAGAAGAATAAAGAACAAGAGTCTGCACCAGAGGAGGAGTCACGACACTACCCACGTGACGTGGAAGCCACTCACGTGACGTGAGTGGCTGTCGTGACTCATGTTCAGAGATTGAAAAGGATGTCTGATTTTCACGATAGGAGTCATGTGGCGTGACTACCACCCACGTGACGTGGAAACGTGCCGTGATCCAACTTCTGAAGATGTGTAATTGAGCCTGATTCCCACGACATCAACCTACGTGGCGTGACTTGGTTCCACGACACCAAGTCACGATACCGTGGAAGCTTCCGACTCTGTTCTCCTATTTTGTTTTGGATAGGACTAGTTTTGTATCTATAAATACCCCTGTATAGTCCTAGGTGCGAGAGTTAGACAATATACTATTTTGAGAGTTATTTCATATTGTTTTAGACATATTCTTGGTTTTGTAGTCACAAACCCTAATTTGAGTTTTAATGATAATTGAGATTTGAATATTTCTTCATTGTTGTGAGATCGTAATTATGCTTTCATCTTCGAATTCTTCTTGTGTTCTTACAATTATGAGCAGCTAAACCCATCAACTAGGGTTGTGTGAACCATGAGGAATTAACGAAACCGATTAAGTGCAAAGCAATTCTGTACCACTGTGTATGCATGTATTGTTGTTTCCTTCATTGTGATTGCTTTTCTAACGGTTGCAAACGTTAGAAACTCACCTGTATTCTAGACTTGCTCGAGAGAGAGGTAGAGATTGGGAAAAGGAGATAACGACAGAGATTTGAAGCTATCAACCTCCATCTATTAATCGGAGCCTTAGCGGGAATGGTTATCTGAGATCCAGGACAAGGGTTAGTAGTGCGACACTCGAAAACCGAGAGGAGAAGAGTGAAATTCGTCTAATGAAGGTCGAGAGACAGTTAGATGAACCTAACTTGTTAGATTTTTCATGCAACGCAGTGGGACAATCTTGTTAGCACAAGTAACCGGTGGAGTTAAGGAATCATTGGGGATCACAGTCCTAGTGTATTTCTCTTATTGTGTACCAACTCAATACAACCAACAATCGTTATTGTTACTATTCAGTAGCAAAACCCCCCAGTTTTACTTACTTTCCAATTGTTCTATCTGGTATTCTACTTACACTTCGATCTATTCACTGTGGGATCGACCCCAACCTAGTTGGGTTCTATATTTGATTCAGCGACCGCATTATACTTTTCTGGAGGTATATTTTGGGCGACATTAAATTTTCCTTTTCATCCATTCACTCGGTGTTCCACGTATCTATATTGTGATAGTATATACCAGATGAGTCTCACTTGCTTCCGTGGGACTCGGTTCAGTTGGATGAGAGGTTGGTATTGTAGATGAACCTATGTCTATTTTGCCCAGAGATGCCAGGTGATTGCGCTCCAGGGACATTCCTATTTTTAAGGTTCAGTGGCGTCACCATCTAGTCGAGGAGGCTACTTGAGAGACCGAGCGTGATATGCGGGCCCAGTATCCCTACCTATTCGAGCCTTCAGGTACTTCATTATTCTTTACTTTCACGGATGAAAATCCTTTTAGAAATGAATGTTGTAATGACCCTCTCAGTCATATTCCTTATTTTCTTGCTTTTAGTACGTTTAGAGCTTCCCTAAAGCTGCCCATGTCATTTATGACTTGCTGGGACTGAAAATTTGGTTATCGAGCAGTTTGTTTGATTTTTAGAGCCATTTCCCTGTTTAGGAGCTTCTAAAGTTGAGAAATGGGTCTCGAGCCTAAACCTCAGGTAAACGGCCTCGGATGCCATTTTTGACAGTCTCAACAGCTCTGAAATATCGATTTTAGGCTAGGGGGACCCTTGGTCCGGGTCCCGAGACTTCCGGACTAGTTTTAGGACATGAGGTGGAATTTGGCAAAAAGGCTCCTTGGGGTGTGGGCCCCACTTTTTATCAAAATAACCTTGGATGGAAATTTTAATGACGCCGTTGAGTCCGAAATACCAAATTTGGTATGGTAGCATAGTTCGTTTGTGTTCACGGGATTCTGAATGAATCCTGAGGGCCTGATCGGGATATTTTACAACTTTAAAAGTTGTTGGTGCATAAGCACCTGGTGCAGGCCCAGGTCCTTAATTGCGATCACAATGAAGATCGAGCGATCTCGAGGGGCCCATGATCTTAGTCATCGCGATCGCGAGGCTTGAGGGCTCACGACCGTGATGAAGGAGGTCGTGGGGTCGGGCCAGCTTGTTCATTGCGATCGTGTGGCTAGGCCACCTTGATCGCAATGGTCCCGTTAGAGGGATGTCGCGACTACGACCAGGGGGCAACCAGGGGACTTCGCGACCGCGATGAGGAACCCCTGGCAATATATATAGTTTCTCCTTTGATTTTCATTCATTATTTCTAAGTGTAAAACACCATTAAAGGCTATTTTGAGCTCTAAAATTATGGAGATCTTATGTTATTGAGCTGGGAGTAGCTAGGGAACACGATTGTGAACCCGGTACCTTCGAGTTCCTGTAAGTTTTTCGTCAATTTCTCGATTAATTCCCCGTTTTAATTGTCTATTTTGGGATTATTGTTGGACTGATTTGAGAGCTATTTGAGTTCGAATTTTGCTTCAGTTTTGTGGCATTTGATCCTTGAGCTACGTGGGACACTGTGACTGTTTCAATTTTGTGATTCCACAAGCGGTCCCCATATGGAATTTTTAGCTTGATTTCTGACCCGGAGCATTTATACACAATATGGGTATCATTCTTCTCGTCTTGACTTGTAAACTATTATTTTGATAGCGTGACAGCTGTAGGAGGCCTCTTGAAAAGGAAAAGCTCCAGTTTAAAGGATTCGACGAGCGTTCGGCAGCGTCCAAGTAGGCTAGGCTTACCCTATTCTTAGACTGAGTTTATTTATGGTGATTGTGTGCTATTATTCTAGTTTTGGGCTGGAGGGTGTAGTTCGGGTTCTGTTTTAGTATTTTTATGCCTTGTTTAGTCGGTTAGGGCCTAGTATTGGTAGGTTTCGGGCCCGTTATCTCTTAGAATGGCATAGTATCATCTTGTAGGGATATGTTACTGCTTTTAGTACCTTGAGTTGGGAATGGGAATCCTTAGACTAGTTTAGACTAGGTTTTGGCTGGGACTTAGTTTTTGGGATCCCGCGGTGGGCCCCGCTACCCTTTATAGTTAATATACTTAGTGTTAGACTCTGTTGAGATTAATTAAACATCTGGCTACCGCTTTTAGGCTATCACTTTGGGTTGAGTTGACTTAGACTTGGTTTCTAGCCTGCTTTAGCTCTTTGTTCTCGGGTAGAGTCGTATTTTAACCTGGACCGTTAGTGCTTGACCTAGTTATTGGGGACCCGCCTTGCCTTAGCTGACCTGCACGCTTGAGTTTAGTATTTATGACCTTGTGGCGAGGTATTAAACTCGGAAACCTTGGTTTGCTTATTTCATCTAAGTTATAGGTATATTTCTATAAATGCATTTTATTTTCGATTTGGGACCGGCGTATACTATATTCCTTTCTATCTATTATGAGTTCTAGAACAGTTCTGACTTTGGTTATGGTATGGCATTAATATGGGTTTGGTTTTAATGAGGAGATTAGTTGTGTATGGGACCTTTAGATTTTGATTACGATGTGATCGGAGAGTTCTGGTACTAGTTACCATGTGACTGGGGAGTTCTGATACTGATTATAGTTGCTATGGGAGTTATGGTTACGATGAGTTCCAGTTTGAGTCTGGCATCTGGATATGAGTTCTGATGTATATGATTTATGTGGCCTCTCATTAGTACCTACTATTTTCGGCTCAAATCAGGCGTATGGCCTCTTGTTATTATTTATTATTGCCTGTTTGAGCCCGGTGTTTGGCCTCTTTTTACTACCCATTGGTGTCGGTTCAAGCCTGGTGCACATCTGGATGGTTATATCAGGGATTAGGATCATATGGATACTTGAGATCGGTTCAGTTACGGGTTGTTTATGCTCTTACTGTAGTTTCTTCTTGTGTTTACCCACCGGCTTATGGGGGAATGGTCGGGTTAATTATTTTCTTCTATGTGCTTTTTGGGCTTATAGGGGCCCAGTTAGGTTATGTTTGGTTTGCTTTCTTATTACCGAGTTATTTACTTTCCCGTACCGCTCTTATTTATTTCTCTTATCTTACCTGCTTAGTCCAGTTTCTATTTACTTTCCCACTCCTATTACTGCTTACTTAGATCATACTCTCGCATTTTGTTATACTTTTACTATACTTGAGCTCAGTCGGCCGATAATATCTACTGAGTACCCGTTGCTTTGGTACTCATACTGAACTCCTGCATCTTTTCCCTGATGCAGATTCGAGTATGAGCCGCTGGCGTTGACGTGATCCTCTGACCCAGTACTGATCTGGAGCACGATGAGCTTTCTAGAGTCCGAGGCTGATCCTCCTTCATCTGTTCTAGTAGAGTCTTTTGCTTCGAGTCTACTTCGTACATCTTATGTATATTTTGAATTCTGTCTAGTACTCTTATTTGGTAGTAGTGACTCTAGTACTGACCTTACCAGGTCTTGGGAGGCATTATCTGTATATTTTGTCCAGTTTCTCCTCTTGTACGGTATGCTATATACGTATATTTCTTCACTTCCATTTATTTCTGTTGTTCTCAGCTTTACTCTTGTTTCTTGTTATTTTCTGCCCGTCAACCCGTTACCTGCCATTCCGGGTTATGGCTTGGCTTGCCTACTGGTGGATTGAAGTAGGCGTCATCACGACCTGAGAAATTGGGTTGTGACATAATAATATTGAAAATTCTCCTCTAATAACAAAAGCAACTAAAGTATACATATATATACTTGCCTAGACTGGGAGCAGGGCGGCGTCTTGGAAAAGATGTACCATCATCAGAGAAGATATCCTACAACATAGAATAATATCAAAAGAACAATCCAATAAGAATAATAGGACTGTTATACTCATTGCTAAACTTGTTGAAAAGATGAAATATAACCAACGGCCATATAATCTCAACACTAAATAAAATGTGGAGCAACGGAAGCTTAATCCCAGTTTCTGATACCTTACCTCCCTATTACATTTTGCAGCTCATCCTGTTTAGCTTCAAGAATCATGCCAGCATCTTAAGCAACAATGTTACCGTAAAATATCTTTTCCAAATCCTTCATCCATTTAGTCAACAATAAGTTAACCTGCAATTTCAAACCGAAAAAAGAGATGAATAGATATAAATCAAAAACTTGTGTTTGTTGCCATGGCAGTAAAATAAGCTAGCACGTCAGTATCATTCTAGGTAAACTATGAGGATCAAATCAATATTTGGAATACAAAATCTTGTCTATTAGGTTCAATATAATTCCACAACACAGTGTATTGAATGAGTCTTGACATTTTCTTCAACATCAACTCTCAACCCTCCTATTCCACAACATCAAATTTCTCTTATTATGCTTTTATAAATCAAAGAGTATTCGTAATGCACTATACATGAGCTTTGAATCTTAACAAGGTTTTCATAAAGTATGATTCTCATTCCACATAATTTAATTAGGTACCAGGCCAAATGAATTTTCCTATTCAGCACACTTTCAAAAGTAATCTATAACAAAGAGGAGAGGAATTCTCATGGAGTGCAACAAGTGAATTTCCCTATTCAGCACCTAGTTTTCACAACCAAAAATGGCTCGTAGCTGGACAAATTTAAGCTATTAACTAATACCTACATGATGATATAAGAGGATTTCTAATGAAGAAAGTAACTAATCCCAATTTTAATACACCAAAAACTAAAAAGTTACATAATACCAACAACAACAACTAAAGATCTCTCAATATTATTAGCACCAAAAAACTGAATAGGTCTTAAAAATCCTAACTTTTTCACAAATCTAAATTTAAAAATCCCTAAGAAACAAAGAAATTGAATGAATAGGGAGATAATATAAAGGAAATTTTCTATCCAAAAACGTTTATTTCCATAAAGTTTGTACAAATAGACCCTCAGAGAAACCTATTGAAGATTGAACAAAACATTAACTTGAAAACCATGAATAGCAAAATTCATTACCTAAAAGGAGTGATTCTACCATTTTCAGCTACTATTCAATCGGTGAAACTTATTTGAGTGAGCAGCGATTTGGGTGAAGGAGTGATTTTGGATGAGGGGAGTGATTTTGGGGGAAGCTGCTATCTGGGTTGTCACACCCCGTATCCCAACGAGGCGGACTGGCACCAGAAGCCGATATGGCCCGAGAGAACCACTCTTTGCTCATGAACATTCGTATACATGACCTCGTATAAATCTTAATACACCTCATGCAATTATGCGGAAGTCATGGAAAACTTATATGATATATGAAACTTGACCGTTAGGGCCATCAAGTCAAACAGAACACACATCTCTTACATTCACCTTCCCACATATGTCTACAAAGCCTCTAACCGCTACATGAACCCAACAACCTATAGTCGGGATAAGTCCCCACTTTATATAATAATTACAATACCAAAATAATGTACACATGTGACTCGAAAAGCCCCGAACCAACTGGAGCTCACCAATGATCCGCGGATGACTCGTAGCTTATTGTGGAGGTCTACTAACACCTGTGCCTGCAGCAAGTAAAGTAAATCCCCCAAAGGGGTCAGTACGAAGAATGTACTGAGTATGTAAGGCTATAAGAAACTTCATGTAACTTAAAAACCTCAATGAACTCGATTGCAAGAGAATAGTCGATGTGGATAAATCATCGTTCAATTTGTGTGGAAATAGGTACCTTACGTTCATTATTCCATTTGCCTTTATGTCCATTACCGTTAGTAGTTAGAACCATTAATATGCAACCGTCAACATGCAATGCAACCGTCAATATGCAACCGTCAATATATATATATATATATATATAGATAGATAGATAGAAAGAGAGAGATAGAGAGAGAGAGAGCAGGTTCGGCCCTTAGGGCTACCCCCTGTCAGGTTCGGCATCAAGTTAGGCTTTTGCCCCACTGAGCTTCCCCCCTGCCATCACTCGAAAATCAGTGAAGCAGGTTCGGTATCAAGTTTGGCTTTTGCTTCACTGAGCTTTCCCCCTGATCCAACAATATCTGGATCAGCTTGAGTTAGGCTTGCGCCCCCACAAAACTATCACCCATACTCAATTAGTATAAAAAAAATATAAAGTAACCATAAGGAAAATATAAAGTAACCATAAGGAAAATATAAAGTAACCATGGGGGAATTCCTTCTTTCATTACTTCTTATTACTTCTCCCTTTTACTTTTATGAGATTGATACATTGGAGATCATAACCTTATTGGAAACATATAACTGCATTACTTCGGTCTTTTACGTTCATGAGATTGATACTTTTGAAGTTGTAGCATTATTGGAAGCTTTAGAACATAACATTATTGGAGCTTGGAATCATGTTCATAATTATGTGAGACATGAATGACAATAGATCAAGACTAAGACATAGATGATAACATGAATTGAGATGCCTTAGGACATTTCGGAATTGAGTAAGTACCATGACAAGGTGAATACTATATGCTGCAGAAGGATACGAAAAGAGTAACCTTACATACCTTGTCGTCTTACTACGATTACACAAGCCTATATGGGGATACAATAGTCCAGCTTCCTTTTTATGTTTCACTCTACAACACAAGCATACATCGGAGCTTACATTAGCAACTAGTTACTATACCAACGTATAAAATGACAATGAGCTATATGACTGCCGTATAACGTCATTTCGTCCTTTACAATACAATCCACTTCATTACCATGAAAACAACATCATCACATTTCACACATTGACCAAGACATCATAAACCAATAACATTTTACACCAAGTTTACCCTTTACACTTCCTCATTAATACTACGTTACCTTTTCTCCTTCAAGTCACTCGATAGCTTTCACAATAACACTTTTAACATCAATCCATATTTTATACCATTCAAAATACCTCTGGGATACTCCTATATAGTCATTTAAAAGGTACCCTAAGTTGATAAGTTGATAATTAGGGGGGCCAAAGGGATGCAAAAACAAGCAATTCAGAGTTCTGGGCCGACCTGCTAAGCCACCTGCGCCCGCAGGTGCTTCGTCTGCGAGGGCGGGTGCCCGTTTCGGCCAAAAAGGGTCTCTTTTGGGTCTTTTTATGCAATGAATGGTCCATGATCATAACTAAACTTCTTTTAACATATTTTTTATCATCTCATATGCCAACCATCAGCCATGGTCTCACAACACACATAAACATCACCAAAACCTCACTTTCTTTTCAATCCGCCACCAAATCCATAACCAAATTTACAACAAAAAATTCCAAACATTATACACAAGAATAAAACAAGGCAAGACTATAATCACGTCTCACATTTCAATATTGAATCCATCAAGTTCACTTCCTTCAAAACCACAAGTCTATGTTCAAGTTTACAAGGCAAAACCATCCTCCGATTTAGCAAACACAAATTGTTTTACACATAGTGAACTTCTCACACTTCACCAACATAACCAACATGATATAAACCATATTCCATGCATAAAATATATTAAACCATTATAATATACACTTACCAAGTCTTGCAAGATGATGATCTTAGTCCAAAAGATGAAGGTCTAGGGTTTGTGTTGAATAAGGAAATGTTGAGAGAATTCTAGAATTGGCATGGGTGTCACAATGGAATAAAAATCTGATTTGTGCCCTTTTATAGTCCCTTTAAGTCTCCCTTATCCAATCTTGGCATTACATGAAATGGTTGATTAGTCAAATGGAAGAATGGGTCATCTTTTCCCCATTGGGCCAAGTCTTCCATGTGATTTTGGGCCTCATTTAAGCCCAATGGCTCATGACTCATTTAATGCCCAACAAATTAATGGATAATTCATCAAGTCTCTCATGTTTTACTAATTCCATAAATGTAAACGTAGTCGTATAGGTTCGACAACATACGGGGTGTTACACCTCCTACGAAGGTCTAATCCCATGTACTAGGCCCAATATCCATTATCTCATCAATAACATTACACAATACATACTTTTGGTTCTCGGCACTTAAGTAACCATTGTTCAATGTCGTCAAGTAGGGTTTGGTAGGTACGGGGTGTTACATGGGTTAAGCCAAAAGAGAAAATAAATTCTTATACCTAAGTTTTGGTTGAAATTTTTTTAGAGAAAATAATTTAAAATCAAAAAGGAAAAAGGAGGAAATGAAAAAAAAGGGACGAGAGTGAATTTCAGTACCCGCTTGTTTTACCCATGATACTTTAGCGTCAGTTCCTTTATGCGTAGGAAACTTTAGATTTTTTAATTAATTTTGCCACGGTTTCTGATGCAGTGGCTAAATAACTGTGGCTAAAGGCTGATTTTTTGGTAGTGATATATACATTTTAAACACTTCCAATTTACATAGAAATTGGTGATTTGCACTTAATGGAGTGGAGGTATAAATCTGAATTGTTCAAACTTTAGCCCATTAAATGTATTTGTTTTTGTTAAAATTTTGCCACTGATTTGGTCTTAATATATCTAATTCATTAGATCTGTGAATAAGTCTTAAAAGCATTCAGATTTTAATTAACACATATTTTTTAAATTGTTCAGTTTTGTATTAAATGCCTTTAAGAAAATAACCCACAATCTTTTTTCACAAACCTTTTAGCTAATTTCTTCCACAATCTTTTTGCCACTATCTGTTTTCTTCTAAAATAACCCGCATCAAATTTTATATATCTTTGTTGGACTATGTGTGTTTGATGTTTACCGCATATTCTTAGATGATAAGGCTCTTTTCTAGTGATATTTACCTCCTCACTATAGCAGTTACGTAATTTTTAGATAAACGTTGTCACTATAGAAAATTTAACTGTACTGAATAAGTAAAAATGGACGGAAGGAGTAATTAAACAAATAGACCATTCGGTCATAATTCTTACCCAAAATAGCCAAATTATCCATTTATTACCCTGGTTAGTCCTTTGGCTCTCTTGGCTTCAACAAACAATCACCGGTGACCAAAAAAGCAATTAGAATATATTGGCCAAGCTATCCTCTATTTCGCCATTTTTCTCTATTATCAGTTTGTGTGAAGCAAATTGATTTTGAGTTGTATAGAGAAAGATATGAGTTGATGTCCATTAAAATTTGCCATTGAAGAGTTTCAAAGCTTAAATTTTACAATATGACTTGTCCCAAGCATGAATAATTTCGAATTAGAAATATATCAAAAGAATTGAGACATTGAGAGAAATTCAAAACTAAAATATGAGTTATTTAGAGGAAGATTTGAGCTAATTTCCATTGAAATCCATTGTTGAAGAGCTTCGAAACTCCAATATTAAAATTTAACCTGCCGTAAACGTGAAATATTTTTATTGAATAATATACATAATTATACAAATATGTACATGTATATACAATGTTTAAACAACGTACCTACATTGTATAAGCGTGTATAAAATGGAGAGAAAGAAGAAAATCACCCAAATAAAAACACTGTATTGTATACACAACAATATACAATACAGTATACAAATGTATGCAAGAAAATAAACTTCGTCTTCTTCCTCGAATCCAAGTACCAGTTCATCCAAAAACACCTCAAAACTAGACTACATCATCCAAAATTTCAGATTTGAGCTCTACAATACATAACTGATCTTTTGTAACCATACCCACTCAAAACATAACTTATTTACGAAAATTTTAATTCTCAAATTTTGAAGCTTCGAGCTTCAACAATGGTTGAACCAATTCTGCCCTATTTATGTAAGATGGAGTAATTAAAATTGAATGACGAAGAAGCAAACTGGGTTAAATATTACTGATTCAAAGCTTACGATTTTCAGTTGCCGCCAACGAAGAAATCATTTTTTTTTTGAAATAATGGGCGTTATGGGTAGCATTATATTTTGTAATTAATTCATATAGGGCAACCAAGTAAAGAGTAAAACAACAAATAACAACAGAATGTGAATTACCTAAAGAAAGAAAATGATAAATTTGAATGTGAAATGAGAGTTTGGAAAAATGTCAATGAAGAAAGAGAGAAAATGAGGAATTGGGAAGAAAAGTTAGTTTACAATGAATGGCTAAATCAGATTTTGGGCTCTTAAGTGTAAAGTATATTTTTGACTACTTAAATGTAAAGTGTATTTGCTAGTTGTACTTTTGTGTAACTATCCCTATAATCAATTATCACCATTATTATTAGCCTCTAACACCAACTATGATAATCACCACCACTATAGATTATCTCTACTATCACTAGCGAACATAAATATTTTATTTTTTAATCAAATAATAATATTATTTTATTAAATTTATATTTTTAAAAATATTTAATTACTTTTTAATTTGATTTGTTTATTAAATTTATTTATTTAATTACAAATAAATAAATTATGCACATAAAATGTTGAAAAACAACAGTCTTAATAATCAAAATTTTGAAAAATTAATAAGACATTACATTTATGAACATTTCCTCTTACAAAAGAGGTATAGGCTTGTTACTACATTATGTTATTCATTTGATCTCACTTTAAGTTAGGTCTTCTACTATATTGATCAAATTTTTTCAAAAAAGTATAATTCAATTTCAATTTTACAATTTAATCATTAAACGAAATATTAGTAAAGTGGCATCCTGAATAAGCGCAATACATTGAACAAACCTAAATCTGAACCAAGCGATTTAAACCTATATGCATGAGAATTGAAAAAGAAATTGCACCTCATAAAAAGAGACAAGAACTTTGTAGGTATTATTTTACCTTGAAAATATATTGAACCAAAACACCAAAATGGGAAAAGTTGATCCCGTTAGATACCCCTTCGGTTTGATTATAGCAAACTTCAATTCGGTTCTTCAATTTTCCATTTTAGCAATCGGTTCGATTCTAACTTAGATATTAAAAAAAAATATATTCTATTAATTTTTTGTAAGAAAGTACGTATATAAATATTGAAAATTTTGAAAATAAATATTTAAATACAAAAAAATAAAAAAGAGACTTTACTTGGTCACCCCAAAATAGATTGAACATGAAAGAACCCTATGTTTAGTACCAATAAACTCCTCACATTAACAACTCTATTGCTCCTTGGAACATAAACCCTAACATTGCTTAAACCCTTTCCATTGAATTCTTGTGGGGTGTTAAATTTGTTCACCCAATATGTTTGTGTAAATTTGAGCAATCCATCAGAGGTAAATTTGATTGCATCCCGCTTATTGTTTTTCATTGTTTTGTAGGAAAGCTTCATACTGTTGAAAAGCTTCATATCTGTTGACCCAGAAAGCTTCTCTTTGGAAAGCCATATCGTAGATTGGTCTTTTTTTTTATTTTAAATTTAGTTGCCATCCATGAAGGGGAGCATTGGATTAACTGGTAAAGTTTCTTCCATGTGATCAAGAGGTAATGAGTTCAAGCCGTTGAAACAGCCTCTTGCAGAAATGTAAGGTAAGGTTGCATATAGTAGATCATTGTGGTTCGGACCTTCCCTGGACTACACACATCGAGGGAGCAACTTTAATGCACCCGGATGCCCTTTTTAGTTGCCATCCAGTTCTTGTCCTTTCTTGCTTTGCATTAGATTCTCCATTTGAGCTAGGAATGTTTCAAACTTTGAAAGCCAGAACATAAAGAATTGATCTTTTCTCTTAATTATAACTTCAGTTGTAATCTCTTTTGAAATACTTCTGGGGGACTGTTGTGGAATAATTTGAAAACTTATGTACAGAAAATAGATTCTATTGGTAGCATATTTGTTGTTTGGTACCTAGTATTCCGTGTTCTATTTATTTCTGTGTTACAGGTTGAAATATTTGTTTTCCTTTTCTACTGTAGGTCAAGACTTCTGATTTGTCTATTTGACAGGTTGATATGGATGCAGGAGAATAATGACATAGCCGCAGCTGGAACGTGCTAGGATGAGGTTACAATTGATTAACAGAGGTAACCCAAATCTTTTTAAACAAGCCAAATGTTCCCTAATTATTTTGCTGTCTATTCCTTGGAACTGTAAAGGTTGGAAACATTTATTGTCCTGTGATGCATTGTTTCCCTTGCTGTAAAATCGCGTATTCTGATATTCATGTATATAGCCCGGCTACAAAATTTTGGTCTTCAAATACCTACATGATGCAATAGTTGGTGTTGATCTATCTTAAGCAGCTTTTAGCACATAGCAGTAGGCGCAGCACTGATTCCTGTCGGTCCTGCTGATCTTCCTATAACTCCATTCTGCAAAAACCTAGCAAAGACAATTATTGAATATTAGAATGAAGCAGGTCCAATTGAGCAGAATGGTTATTGAGGATTTATATAGCCAGCCGCAACTAGTTAAGGATTGAGCGTAGTCGTTGTTGTTGTTACTGATTAAGTACCTACAAAATGGTTGTTGATTAGTCTTTAAAGATACTTTCGTTCAAATTTACTTAAAGAACTTGGGAAAAGAAGAAACAACTTACATAGTGAAGGACGTGGGTGGGGGGAATTGACTTGGTCTAAATGCTTTTCCAAGAGGTACTTATCTTTCTGACAGCCAGGAGTATTTATTTCCTTTTAGTCTCCTTTTCTTTCGTTGCAGCACTGTATCTTAGTTGCTTACTCTTTTTATGTTCTGCTTTAGGATTGCGATTTCAGTATGAATTAAAACGCACCCCTGTATTTGCTAATTGCAAGAGGTTCTCAGTTTCCAATAATGGATTTTCCAACCTGGATAGACCTGTCAGTTCCTTCATTCCAGAGAGGAACCCGGAATTTTCAAGCCAATTTGAGAACGTGCAGAATGGAGTAGATAACTCACATGGGTGGAGCGAGGCCTTTTCAAGCAAATTGGAGGGTATAAGGCAAACAGTGGATAATGTTTGCAAGATCTTGCAGAGTGGTCCTTGGGGACCTTCCATAGAGATTGCTTTATCCAAATGTGATGAAAATCCTAGCACTGAATTGGTCACTGGAGTATTAAGGCGGCTAGAGGATGTCAACGCAGCATTAAACTACTTCCGATGGGCTGAGAAGACAACTCTCCAACCACATTGCCCTGAAGCATATAATTCACTTCTCATGGTAATGGCCAGGACTACAAATGTCGAATATCTGGAACAGATTTTGGAAGAAATTAGTCTCGCTGGATTCGGCCCATCAAATACTGTATCGATTGAGTTGGTTGCTAGCTGTGTAAAGAAGCGAAAACTTAAAGAAGCGTTTGATCTAATTCAAACTATGAGAAAGTTTAAGATTCGCCCTGCATTTTCTGCATATACAACTGTAATCGGTGCGCTCTCTGCTGTTCAAGAACCTGATCTCATGCTCACCCTCTTCCATCAGATGCAGGAATTAGGATATGAAGTAAATGTATATTTATTCACGACTGTAATTCGAGCTTTTGCTAGGGAAGGCAGAGTTGATGCTGCTCTTTCCTTGTTGGATGAGATGAAAAGCAATGCTTTTGATGCAGACATTGTCCTCTATAATGTTTGCATTGACTGTTTTGGCAAGGCTGGTAAAGTTGATATGGCCTGGAAATTCTTTCATGAGTTGAAGGCGCATGATATTTTGCCTGATGATGTGACATACACCAGTATGATTGGGGTTCTTTGCAAAGCTAATAGATTGAATGAAGCTGTAGACTTGTTTGAGCAGTTGGAGTTCAATAGGACTGTTCCATGTGCATATGCTTATAATACCATGATCATGGGTTACGGATCTGCAGGAAAATTTGATGAAGCTTATAGTTTGCTTGAGAGACAGAGACAAAAAGGGTCAATACCAAGTGTGGTTGCGTATAATAGTCTTCTTACTTGCCTTGGGAAGAAACAAAGAGTGGATGAGGCATTAAGGTTATTTCAGGAGATGAGGAAAGATGCTGCACCTAATCTTTCGACCTATAATATTCTCATAGACATGCTCTGCAGGTCAGGGAAGCTTGATGTTGCTTTAGAAATTCGTGACACCATGAAGGCGGTTGGCTTGTTTCCAAATGTATTGACTGTGAACATAATGATTGATCGTCTATGCAAGGCTCAACAACTTGAGGAAGCATGTGCTATCTTCGAAGCTATGGATCATAAAGTTTGTAGACCGAATGAATTCACATTTTGTTCTCTGATAGATGGCCTGGGTAGGCGAGGGAGAGTCGATGATGCTTACAAACTCTATGAACAAATGTTGGATTTTGATCTTACTCCTACTGCCATTGTCTATACATCTCTCATCAGGAACTTTTTCAAGTGTGGGAGAAAGGAAGATGGCCACAAAATTTACAAGGAGATGGTGCGGCGAGGAACCTCTCCTGACCTTACACTCCTTAATACTTATATGGATTGTGTTTTCAAAGCTGGTGAAACAGAGAAAGGTAGGTCTCTGTTTGAGGAAATCAAGACTTGGGGATTCACTCCAGATGTCAGGAGCTATTCTATCCTAATCCATGGACTAATAAAAGCCGGCTGTGCTCGTGAAACATATGAGCTGTTCTATGCGATGAAGGAACAGGGGTACGTGCTGGACACTTTTGCTTATAATACTGTTATAGATGGATTCTGCAAATCAGGTAAAGTTAACAAAGCTTATCAGCTGCTGGAGGAGATGAAAGTAAAAGGTCTTGAGCCAACTGTAGTAACATATGGCTCCGTCATTGATGGGCTAGCTAAGATTGACAGACTCGATGAAGCTTACATGCTTTTTGAAGAAGCAAAATCTAAAGGTGTTCCTTTAAATGTGGTTATATACAGTAGTCTTGTAGATGGATTTGGTAAAGTGGGTAGAATAGACGAAGCATATCTAATCATGGAAGAATTGATGCAAAAAGGCTTGTCACCAAATGTATACACATGGAATTGTTTGCTTGATGCACTAGTGAAGGCTGAAGAAATAGATGAAGCCCTTGTTTGCTTCAAGTCGATGAAGGAGTTAAAGTGCACTCCAAATACTTTTACTTATAGCATTATCATTAATGGTCTCTGTAGAGTAAGAAAATTCAATAAAGCATTTGTATTTTGGCAAGAGATGCAGAAAGAAGGGCTACAGCCCAATATGATCACCTATACAACCATGATCTCTGGGCTTGCAAAGGCCGGAAATGTATCAGAGGCTGATAAACTCTTTCAGAAATTCCAGGCCAAGGGAGGTAAACCAGATTCTGCTTGTTACAACACTATGATAGAGGGGCTAAGCATCGCGAACAGGGCGATGGAGGCATATGAGCTATTTGAAGAAACAAGATTAAGAGGATGTAATATATATACGAAAACTTGTGTTATTCTTTTAGATGCATTACACAAGGCAGAATGTCTTGAGCAGGCTGCAATCGTGGGTGCTATATTGAGAGAAATAGCAAAATCGCAGCATGCTTCAAGATCTTTGTAATGTTGCAATAGGTATTTGTGACAATAAAGAAATTTTTGATTTCATAATTCAAAAGGTCTGATCTTTTATTTCTTATTTATTGGTCAAACAATTGCCACATTAAATGTTTCTTTTGTCACGCTTTCTGCTCTTCCACCCTGCTACACACACGCGCACACACACTTGTTTACACATGTAACTACATTTTTAAATGTCTTCTAAGGCGAGTCAGTTGAATCTTAAGTAGAGAAGTAGTCTGACATACATGGTGTTTAGATGCCTAAAAGTGCTCAGTGCTCACCATTGAACAGACATGGTAGAACAATATATTTTTATCATTCTCTCTGCTGAAACTCCTAACCCATTGCTGAACTGGAAATCAAAGTCGCCAACTCTCAAAACCTCCTGTATCTGCAGTAGTTTAACTACTTCTACAATCTACACTTCATTGGCATTTCTCAAGCTGAATGGTTGTGAGGTTAATGTTTTGAAGTTATAGCCACTGTATATTTCAGCGTGTGAATCTTGTTAAGTTTAGCCTGACATTGGTTTTTAGTACATCAAAAGTTTTTTGACTATATTGGATGATGATTGACAGGTTATAATGTGTGACCTGTCATGAGCTGACCTGGATGATTTTATCTTGGCTTGCTTACTATATTTGTGAAAATAATGTGTTTTATGGATGCGAAGAGAGTTAATGAATGCCAACTAAGTTGTATTGATGGATTCTAGTTTGGAATTGCCCTATGAAAAATATTCTTCTGGTAACTTGAAAGATTTGCTTGAAAACCATATGCCTCGTGCTATTTGCCATACTGTATATTGCCTGTTTTTGAGAGTTCCCTTCACCCTGAGAGGTTGTGTTGCAATTTTGAAGTTACTGTCAAAGCACCACAAGGAGAAACAATCCAATCAAACTAACTGATAAGGTAATCAAGGTCGTTGGAACTTCATGTTCCTTTATCCATCTATGTTTCTTGCCTTAAAGCTGTCCAAGCCTATGAATAGAATCCGTGCTCCGAAACTTTGAAAAACCCCGCAGGAGGTGATGTGGCAAAAAGTCTGTGATTGACAAGGCCCGGCCCACAAATTATGAATTCGCCACTCGGGAATTCACACGTAAAGAAACGAGGAATTCTCAATGGAGTGCTCTCTAAACCGAACATAAAAGTATTTTTTCATTCTATGGCTTTTCATGTAACTTTACTCTCCCCTTCGATATATATGTCCAAAAAGGTCCAAGATTGGTGGTCATTCCACTCTGTGCCTGGCAGACTCTTGCTGGCCTTTGTTGTATGTTCATCAAACTAGTACCATTTAGTACATTGTTGCTTGTTATTGTAATGGATTTTCCCCTCAGTACCATTTAGTCATTACATTGTTGCTTGTTATTGTAATGGATTTCCCCTCCTTTTTATGATTTCTGTGTCAGACAATCTATGATGCAAGGGTGGTCAACTCTTGCATATTGGCTTATCGATAATCATGTCCCTCCTAGTGCATCCTGGCAAATGAAACTTGTTCGCAGCGGGTGCGCAAACTATGTAAGAGATATTTACGCTAAGTTTGCATCCATTGTAAACTCGCAGCCACTTCTTTCGAAAAGAATACTTCGATCACTCATTACATATGATATACATCGAAAGTTAAAAGACCATAAGGTAAACCATTTAGTCATTACATATGATATACAATGACTGCCTAAAAAAAAGAGGAAATGAATCTTCCAAAGGGGTCCTTTTGTTACAAAAGAGTATCTAACGTTACAAAGAGGTAGTGGGTGCATCGGAATCTACGTCTATTGATTTAAAATTCTAGAACCATCTCTATTCAGCTTCTACTTTGAACAATTTGTCCTACTCAGACAGCTAAAAGCAATTGTGCTGTGCTGAAATTAAATACTTGCTAATGCTGTATTTTCCTTGGATATGAAATAAAAATGTTTTCTCCGGAATTTCAATTTACCTACTCATTTGTCACGACCCGAGCCCAGGCCCTGGCCGTGACGGGCATCCCACACCTATGAAGGCCCAAGAAGACCCTTTAGCATAACATCATAAGCATAGTCATAAACAAAATGGGGAATTAGGCCCATAAATATGAAGTTCAACATAAATAATATTTCAAATCCAAGTCTTGAAATAAGCCATAAAAACATTTATCTAACTCAGTCTACGAAGCCTCTAACAATATGAATGAAAAATCCTAAGCCGCAACATGGCCTGGCTATACCATATAACAAGATGATCAAAGTGTATGTGAATGAAAAATATATGCCTTTCGATGGATGGATGACTCACCACTTATTAGTTGTTGACCCGAGAGAATCCTAATGCTGAGCAAGATCGCAGGGAAGTGCTTCGGAATCTACATCATGAAAAGATGTAGCGTCCGGGACGGTCAGTAAGAGGAGTACTGGCATGCGACCCAAGGAAAAAGGATCAAGGTAGTATATATGACAGTTCATAAAATCCATAACATAAATCCATTATAAAAGAAGTAAGAAACAAGTGACTTAAAACATAAAAGAAATAAAAATCACTTGAAAACATTTAATTCTGAACTATGTAGTTACACCGACATCTAGTAACCCACGGGCTATATGGGCCCAGTATACTCAACTGGGCCTTAATCCATGTTTGCCGCATAGACTGAGATAACATATTTGGCCAATCATAACATAATCATAAACTGTAATACTACTGCGTGAAGCAAGCATACAATGGTCATCCGTTTTTCAGGATAAGACCTTCCCACGTCGGCAAACGCGGTTTCCGGCGTTGGGTCACAAGGACTACACCATCTCGGTGAACTGCATAGTTCTCTTTAAACCCAAATTAAAACACTTTCTTATCATTTATTCATAGAGTCTTTCATTAAGGCATTCACCTTTTGGTATCGTCATACCAAGACTTGCAAGTCATTCATATCATGCCAAAATCATTATCACAAAACATTTAAGACTCTACTCTTAATCCCATCTTTGAAATCATAAACATAGCCATAATAGAGTTTTCATAAGGATCTTAAAACATCTCATCATTCCAAATTTTACATTGTTCAACGACGTGGGAAGACATTATGAACCTCATTAAATTACAAAGCTTTTGGGAGGCTTGAAGGTCATCATTTTCATCATTCATATCATTCAACATTTCGAAATTCATGTAATAAAATACACTTTTTCAAATAGTATGATCAAGTCTCCAAAATCTTCTGCTTGTTAGTAGAAACAATTTATAATAAGAGGGAAATCAATATTTAAGTTTCTTGTAATGAAAATTCTCAACCCTAGCTTCAAAACATCAACATAATATGCATAAATGATAATTAAATTCACTCTTTAGAATAGTAGTTGAAATAGGGAGTGTTCAACATGCCTTTTTGACGGAAGGAATTTGAGAAAGCCTGAATTCTTAGCCTTGAAGTTTGAACCCTAGCTTGAAATCGATATGAAGGCTTACATGACTTGGATTCGTCCCACAAACCCTTGGTGACGAATTTGGTGAGAAAATGTTAAGAAGAAACTATAATCTTTGACCCTTCTTGAAACTTTAGGATTGGGAGTTTGGGGTTTTGGGAGAGAAGAAGAATTAGGGATTTGAGAATGATCCTCATAGTTTAGGATGATTTTGGGGATTAAAAACGGATTTGGGAAGTTACATAGGGTGAAAGGACTAGTTTGCCCTTGATTTAATAAAAGAAAAACGTATTTTTACGCCGGGGAGGGTGTGTGTGTTGCAAGACCTATCGCGCGACACCCATCTGTGCATCGTACGACACCAACTGTGCCTCGCACGACCCATCGCGCACCTTGGATAGTGTCTCACTAAAACGCCCATAACTTTTTTACTCCGAACTCGGATTGACGAACGGTTTGTGGCGTTGGAAAGAAGACTCAAAACCTTTAATTTGGTAGGTACTAGGCCACCTAACTCATTATATTCTAGGAGTAATGGTCATTGGAAGTTGATCCAAGTAAGAACATCTACTAAAACTTATTCGGTAGGAAATTTCTCAACTCAACTTCGAGCTAGGAGATTTCTATGACCTCAATTCATCTCCAAAAATGTTCCCACACTAAAGAATTGATCATCACACTTATATCTAAATAGAAATCATTGGGTTTGAGTCTATACACGTATGAAGGACGGTTCAAATTCTAGCCCGAAAGTGTGGGGTGTTACTACATTGGGCACGTTAGTCTTTCTTATAAGGATATTTATTGTTTTTTTTCCTTTAACCAAAATATTCAGGTTTTTGCACGGAATGTCCTATTTCGGATGGTTTTTAATTTTTGACTCTCAAATGCGTGGTGTTTCATTTTTGTTTCCACTTCTCATTTAATGAAAAATTATGCACCAAAGTATTCTTAACTACAGTCTAATTTCGCAAGGCTGACATAAGTTGTGTAGTATCTAATTCGCAGAACATAAATTTAGAGAACTTTTGCCTTGTTTGGTAGAAGTTTTATAGGAGTAAGTTATGCCTCTAAAGAAGGGGGATAACTTTGTGGGTTCTGTAACTGCACTTATGCCTCTATTGACACGAGTTTATAGGAACTAACAAAACTTATGCATCTATTGACACGAGTTTATAGAAATTAAGTTATGTTCTTGCCATATATATATATATATATATTTTGTGTTCTCGATATAAGGGGTATTTTCGATCATTTTTTTGTTACTTAAAGTGGTAAAGGACAAAAATTAAAGACCATCTTAAAATAGGAATATTCATGCGAATGAGTCCAAAATGTTCACATTCTTAAATTTGTTTAATAGCATTAAACTATGTTTGATCGATTATACTTTATTAACTTTACGCTATATGCCCGTAAGGGCATGGTTGAGTGGTTGAGAAGTGGATTTCCCATGTGGGAGACCAGAGATCGAATTCAGCCTCTATTTGTCATTCAGCCATGAACTCGTCGCATGGGGCTTGCCTAATGCGGTTTACATC
This sequence comes from Capsicum rhomboideum, assembly GCA_031232105.1. Taxonomy (NCBI): domain Eukaryota; kingdom Viridiplantae; phylum Streptophyta; class Magnoliopsida; order Solanales; family Solanaceae; genus Capsicum; species Capsicum rhomboideum. The sequence goes on along the minus strand of CP124719.1, from coordinate 108,959,787 downwards.
TCCTGTGTGATTTGCGAGCTATTGTACAGTGAGCAGATTACCACAAAATGCTCACCCAAAAAACAGAGGTTTTGAGTTTCCCAAAAAAAAAAAAAAAAAAACTTCTACGCTATATGAAAACCTCAATATAAATTTTACTTTGTGATAAGTGATAAATTTTACATACCAAAAGTAGTACTCCAAAAACTATATTTAGATACTAAAATTTTACACAAACCAAAACGGTCTGAGGGTTGTGACAGTGAGACGACCAAACTTTTACGTATAGACATTGTGAGAAATATTTAATAATCAGGTCATTATATAATTATAAATACAATTAAGATATAAATACGTAATTGGTATAACTTATTAAAATAATAATCAATTTACTACCACATGAAACTACAGTATATATAAATAATTATAATGTCAATATAACTTAAACTTCAAATGATTTAAAAAAATAAGAGAAAATCGTCAAATGCCCCCCAACCTATTACCGGATTTCCAACTATACACCTATATTTCACGGGGGTCCTGTTACCCACTTAAACTATTTTAAAGTGTAATTAATACACCCTTAGGTGCTTACATGACACAGAGAGTGTGTTCACTCTCTTGAAGGCATGTGAGAGTCAAAAAACTGATAAAAAATCTTTTTATAATATTATAAACTAATATAGAAAAGACAAGAATAATAAGGGAGAGAAGAGAGGAGACTTCTTTATTTCTCTTAAGGTACGAGGGATCATCTTGAGAGATGAATTACCATGAAGATAGAACATCTATTTATAGGGAAAAAGCTCCTAATTTTTCTCCAAAAGATAGACACTCCATATTTTGATAGATACTCCCTATATCTTGATAGATATTCACTATATCATGATAGATATTCACTATATCTTGGTAGACATTCACTATAAATTAAATACATTTATAACATTCCCCCTTGAATGTCTAATTGATAGATAATGTGCCTCGTTAAAACCTTATTAGAAAAAAACTCATTGGAAAAAAATCTAGTGAAGGAAAAAGAGTACACATCTCTAATAATACGCATTTCGGCTGCCTCATTAAAATCCTTACAAAGAAAACCCAGTGGGACAAAACCTTGATAGGAAAAAAAAGTACAACACGTATTGGCTCCCCCTGATGAGAACATCAATTCAAAATCTTGAATCTTCGCATTCTAATCTTGTGCACCTTCTTCTCGAAAATTGTAGTTGGTAGAGACTTAGTGAATAATCATTCATATTATCACTCGAATGAATCTATTGCATGTTGATATTGCCATTCTTTTGAAGCTCACGTATGTAGATAGCTTTGACGAAACGTGCTTCATTCTTTCTCATTTTATGAATCCTCCCTTAAATTGGGTCATGCATGTTGCATTATCTTCACATAAAATTGTAGTATCTCGTCACATTTTAAACCACGCTTTTCTCGAGATGTATTATTGACCTTAGCCACACACATTCTTGTCTTGCTTCATGAATAGCTATTATCTTAGCATGATTTGATTGTCATGTAAAACAACAAGCTATGACATTGACCCTTTATGGCAATCGATAGTTTGTCTGTATCGAACTCTTGTGTTGATCATATGAATATCCTGTATATTCAAAAACTTGACAATATTCGTTAGCATAAACACATTCATATGAGGCCTTTCATTTTTCATATGCAAGTGATTTTATTTCAGTATCTCCATATAAGAGTAAACTATTTCATGCTCATAGTTATTGCAAGATGTATAAATGCATCAATTGCATAAGATATGGTACTTCAGGACCAATTCAATTCTGTATGTCTCTTATTTCAACTTCTTTCAACAGATAATATATTGCTTTTGAAAATCAAACTCTCCAAGAGTTCCAATTCAAATCATCAATTTATGCCATATATGGATTATAAACAAGTTTCCCAGAAACTTTTATATGTTTAAACATTTTGAATCTTTTAGATATTTTCATATAGATTTTGTCAAATGACAATATTCAGCATTGAATGCATGGCATCTTCTAATGTTTGGAATATAAAGCAAATAAGCTTTATACTTACCAAGATGCATCCTTCCATATCACTTGATAAATCTTTCTACGTCAACATGCTTAAATAAACATAGAATTCAGATCTTCATAATCTTTTACAATATTGCGCCACATTGTATCAAACATATCATCAATGATATATAATTTTGTATCGATTCAAAATGTGACATAACATTTTGAGATCTCATCACTTCATTATTTTCAGGTACCTGAACTTCTTATAAGGTTTCATGAATTGTTATGTCGTAGGCTCTTTAAGAGCATATTGCCTTATGATCATTTGCTCCTTTCCTTTTCAAGGATTATTTTATTTGGAATTGATTGACCTATCATGCTTCATGCATGTCGTAGACTTTGTCCTTCAGGGACATCCAATTGGAGTATTTACAGCTAAATATGAGATCAATTTTGGGTTAGCAAATGCTCCTACCATTTGACTTGAATTATCTTTTGAATGAGGATCATATTGATGATAATTCACAACATATTTCTTACCTGCTTATTATCTCCCCCTTATGTTAGAAAAACTAACATCAATCTATTTTAGAGAATCCATCTTTGTCATCATGACATATTCATTAATCGTATACCGCACATCAAAAACTACTAGATGGAATATTTGGTTCCTGACCTTGAACCAATTGAGAGGGAGCAATTAATCATAATTTATTGGTCTAATGCATACAAATGCTATTGTATGTAATATATCATATTTCAGACCAAACACATAAAATTCTGTTCTCATAAGCAATGGTTCACCAATTGCATTATTAAGATAAATTGTCTTGATTACATAATCTGGAAGTTGTGTTCTTATATATTATTTTGCATTGGCGTACCCAGAACTTTTACTAAGCAGTGTTGATTTTTAGATAAAAAAGGATAAAAAAAATTATCGCCATAAGGTTGAGTATTACATATCCTTGTCCCATTGGTCAATTCTAGTTTTAAGCTAGAAGAGGTCTTGGTTCAATACTACTTAAGCAAAACTAAGAAAATTTCGCAGAAAAAAGGTAAGGTTGGGGTTCAAACACCCAACCTCCACTAAGGTAACTGAGCTCTGTTCCATCACACCAAGAGGATTCTTTTAACAAGCAGTGTCATTTTTAAAATATAAACCTTTATCCATAGTATTAATATATATATATAATAAAAAATTTCGACGAAGCAGTGTCGGTAGACACCCCTTAGATCAAGGTGGGTCTGCCCCTGTTATTTTGCATAAGCAATTTAGCGAATGTCAAACTGTAGGTTGACCATAAACGTACATGTGGCAATCATCTCTTTTGGTGCATTTATTTAAGACATCACATGATAGGTGAATGAGCCCATATTCACCTTTTATACTTTCTAGAATTTAGGGGATTTAGTCTCAATATTAGCTGGTCCGACCAACTTATTATAAGAACAAGCATCATAAAACAATTCTTGAAGAATCTTCTAGTTTTTCAGTATATGTCTATTACTCAATATGCACATCTTCGGAAAACAAAATCATTCATGTCAACTTATGAACTTTTATACTAGTACACTCCAAGTTTACCATGATATGTGCCTTTTGCTCTAGTAAACTTCTGGTTTACTATGACATGAATTTTATATCAATAAACTCCTAGTTTATTATGGCATGTGGACTTATCATGCTCGCGTAACTTTTCACATTCGTGTTTCTTACCATAGTAACTTGGAGATATTCAATCTTCCAATTATTCTACCTCTTATGGAGGTTGGTTGTGATATCTTTACAACTAAGAACACATTCGAATTTATAAACGTTACTAAATACAGTTACATTCACCCCTGGGGTATAGATCTGTATTTATAACAATCAAAATTCTCATTCTCCAGGAATGGAATATAATCGTTCCTTAAGCCTATCAAATTATGATAGCTTAGAACCTCTTTTAAGTTATTGCTACTTCAGGAGCAAATCGAGGCATACAAATAATGTAGAGAATTTTCTCTAACATATCTTTGTTTATGATCACAATAATTATTTTGTCATCTTTCAGACTTATCAGATACTGTTACCATATTCACTTAAGAGAATGGAGCATTTTTAATGGGACAGGTTTCATGACCTTTCACCAAAAAACTCATTATTTTGCCTTAATCATCATTATAATATCAATATGGTGTATTGAGATTCAAACTCAATGTCTTATCCATTTAAGACATTTTAGGCCAATAATTAATGAAACTTCAGTCCAATATCTTATCATCATGGTGCATCAGAACTCTACCCCGATGTCTTACCTTCTTAGTGGAATGAGATTTAAATCCATAAATGAAATCAACTACGTTACTTGCAGATAATGATAAGAACATTAAAATAAAAACAAGCAAAGCAAAATATGTTGGGTTCTAAGTGTATTGTGAATGGAAAATGGAGGGAAACTGAAAGAGTGAAATTTCACTTTAAGAAAGGTAAGTTCTCCCACATTGGTGGGGGAAAGAAACTTCTTAGTGTTTATATTGGAATACTCCCCTTCATATGGATAGTGAGGCAAGAACAAGACATGCCTCGCGCCGTTGTCATCGTCGCTCGCTTGGCTTTGGCTTTGGCTTTCACTTTGGATTTGGATTTGGATTTGTCAAATGATCGATCGAGAGACTATCTTTTTGGACAAAATTCATTTGAAACTTGAAAAATAGTGATATTGTAATCCAAAAATCCGATAAGGAATGATATTTCTCCATTTACAAATGCACACGAGCATGTGCGGACGCATGTCACAACGCACTTCGAAGGGACGCAACCCTTCGAGGAAGCGACACACTGTTTCATACAAAAGGGATGACCTGCGCGGGCAGGTCGTCACCTGCTGTTGTAGGTGACCTTTGCGGAAGGCAACAATGTTTCTGGAATTCGTCAATTGATGACCTGCAGCTGCATGTCAACACCTGCGAACGCAGGTGGGGTCCGCAGGTCAAGTGACATTTCAAAAAATTATCTCTTTTCATGAACCATTGTTTCTTTTCGAAAAGAACTCTTTATGGCTATAAATACCTGATTTTTCCTCAGGTTTTGGTATGAAATTTCTGAAACAATATCACTCTCTTCTTCTTGAAAATTCAAGTGTGATCATCAAATCATTGAGTGAGTTCGAAGTTCGGTAGAATTTGAGGTACCACTATTCTACTGAAGTGAATTATTTTATCCTGGGAGGAAAGATTACATAACCACGGGTACTTGAGGGGAATAAATTCCTTAAGGACACACCGTGAATTCGGTGGACTTGATTCTACATTTCTGTTTCATCTCCTTTCTTATGGTTTTACTATTTTCCAGAAAATAGTAGAAACTTTATTTTGATAATTCATTGTTGTTGAACTTGTGTTTGAATTTGTTGAACTTCTTGGTTGTTCTTGAACTTGTTCTTGAACTTAAAGTTAAAGTTCTTGTTGTTTAAATACAGATAGTTGTACCCAGAAACAACAATCTTAAGGAATTTAATAATCTGTATTTTTTGGTTTGTGGAGATTAAAACCATTTGTTTTTATTATCTGTCTGAACTTGATAGTGATTTGAAGATATAAAAACTTCATCACGAGTCAAAGATCATTCGGTTGACGATTTGAAAAATATAAAAACTTCGTCGTTAAACTAGAAAAAAGTTGTTTAAAGTTTTAAACTTTATTATTAGTATTTGTAATACTAAATTGGTTGTCTCTTTGTGACAACAAAATGACTAATGAAAGTCAAGTCAATGATGGAACGACAAATGTTGCAGCAACAAACATTGCTAGTTCAAGTCGTACGAATGTTGCTCATGGCATGGCACTGGTGAAAAAACCAAGAAAATTTTCTGGTGTTGATTTCAAACGTTGGTAGCAGAATATGTTCTTTTATTTGACTACTTTGAGTCTACAAAAGTTCATCACAGAAAGCATTCCTGAATTGGCGGAAGAAACTTTAAAAAAGGATCGCTTTGTAGTAACTGAAACTTGAAAACACTCAGATTTTTTATGTAAGAATTACATATTGAGTGGCCTACAAGACGACCTATACATGTGTATAGCATGATGAATACCTCAAAGGACCTCTGGGATGCTTTAGAAAAGAAGTACAAAACAGAGGATGCCGGAATGAAGAAATTCATTATTGCTAAATTTTTGGACTTTAAGATGGTAGACAGCAAAGCTGTAGTTACCCAAGTCCAAGAGTTGCAAGTCATTATTCACGACCTCCTTGCAGAAGGTATAATTTTAGATAATGCTTTTGTTAAACATTTTAAGAATGTTATTAATGTTCACTTAACCTTTATTGTAGGTTTGGTTGTGAACGATGCTTTTCAAGTAGCTGCGATAATCAAGAAGTTACCACCTTTGTGGAAGGACTTTAAAAACTACTTAAAGAATAAGCGTAAGGAGATGTCAGTTGAAGACCTCATTGTGAGGTTGAGGATTAAAGAAGACAATAAGGCAGCTGACAAGAGATCTCGTGGGAACTCTGCAATAAATGAAGCAAATATTGTGAAAGATGATCCCAACAAATCAAAGAAGAGAAAGAAAGCACAAGCACAACAAGACAATCCTCCTAATAAGAAATTCAAAGGAAATTGCTTTAATTGTGGCAAAGCTGGACACAAGTCTGCTGATTGTCGGGCTCCAAAGAAGGGCAAGAAAAAGGACCAAGCAAACATGGCTGAATCCAAACAAGAAATGGACAATCTGTGTGCTATGCTCTCGGAATGCAATCTTGTTAGAAATCCTAGAGACTGGTGGATTGATTCAGGTGCCACCCGCCGCGTGTGTACCAACAAAGAACTATTTGCATCATTTGCTCCGGCTCAAGATGATGAGAGATATTTATGGCCAACTCCGCTACGGCAAAGGTTGAAGGAACGGTAAAGATTTGCTTGAAGATGACATTAGGCAAAGTGGTGACACTAAACAATGTCCTTCATGTTCCGAAGTTGTGAAAGAACTTGATTTCTAACTCACTTCTGACTAAGAATGGTTTCAAATATGTATTTGTTTCCGACAAAGTTGTAATTAGTAAGAATGAAGTGTATGTAGGCAAAGGTTACCTCACCGAGGGCCTTTTTAAGATCAATATAATGAATATTGATATGAATAAAAGTTCTGGTTCTTCTTACTTACTTGAGTGAAATGATTTATGGCATGAACGTTTAGGACATGTCAATTATAAAACCTTGCGAAAACTGATTAACTTGGAAGTTTTGCCTAACTTTGAGTGCAGTAAATCAAAGTGTCAAACATGTGTTGAATCTAAGTATGGTAAGCATCCGTATAAGTCTGTTGAAAGGAATTCCAATTCCTTAGACTTAATTCACACAGACATTTGTGATATGAAGTCGACACCATCTCGTGGTGGGAAAAAATATTTCATAACTTTTATCAATGATTGCACTAGATTTTGTTATGTCTATTTGCTGAATAGTAAGGATGAGACAATAGATGTATTTAGGCAATATAAAATTGAAGTTGAAAATCAGTTGGATAAAAAGATCAAAATGATAAGAAGTGATAGGGGTGGAGAATATGAATCTCTTTTTGCGGAGATATGTTTGGAAAATGAAATTGTCCATCAAACTATGACCCCGTATTCACCTCAATCAAATGGAATTGTGGAAAGGAAAAGTCAAACATTGAAGAAAATGATGAATGTCTTACTAATAAGTTCAGGTTTATCACAAAACTTGTAGGGGAAAGCTATCCTTACAGCTAATCGCATACTCAATAGAGTGCCCCTTGGAAAGACACAATCTATTCCATATGAGAAATGAAAAGAAAGGAAACCCAACTTGAAATATTTCAAAGTATTGGGGTGTCTAGCCAAAGTCCAAGTTCCTATACCTAAAAGGTTGAAAATAGGATCAAAGACTGTGGACTGTGTTTTCATCGGATATGCTACAAATAGTAAAGCATGTCGATTTTTGGTTCATAAATCCAAACATCCAGATATCCATAATAATACGGTAATTGAATTAGATAATGTTGTGTTCTTTAAACACATTTATCGGTATAAGCCTCAAAATAAATTGTTGAGTGAAGGGTCTAAACGACCTAGGGATAAACCAAGGGAGAATGTACTTAATGAAGAGAATCCAAGGCGTAGTAAGCGACAAAGAACGTCGACTTCCTTTGGATCAAATTTTGTAACATTTCTTCTTGAAAAAATGAACCTCTAACATTTAAAGAAGCGATGTCGTTTGCGAAATTATCCTTTTGGAAAGAGGCTGTCAATAGTGAGATTGATTCAATCTTGAATAACCATACTTGGGAGTTGGTTGATCTTCCTCCAGGAAATAAACCTTTAGGTTCTAAATGGATCTTCAAAAGAAAAATGAAAGCTGATGGTACTATTGACAAATACAAGGCAAGACTTGTAGTGAAAGGCTTTAGACAAAAAGAAGGCCTTGACTATTTTGACACATACTCGCCAGTAACAAGGATAACGTCCATTCGGATGTTGGTTGCATTAGCTGCGGTATATGGTCTTGAAATCCATCAAATGGATTTGAAAACTGCATTCTTAAATGGAGAATTGGAGGAACAAATTTACATGGAACAACCCGAGGGTTTTGTAGTTCCTGATAAAGAAAGGAAAGTGTGCAAACTTGTTAAGTCTCTTTATGGACTAAAACAAGCACCCAAACAGTGGCATGCAAAGTTTGACCAAACCATGTTGGCAAACGGATTCAAAATAAATGAATGTGATAAATGTGTTTACATTAAAGACACTCCAAATCACAAAGTCATTATTTGTTTATATGTGGATTATATGTTGATCATCAGTAGAGACATTTCTGACATAAATGCTATGAAATGAATGCTTGAGAGCAAATTTGATATGTAAGACCTTGGAGTTGCGGATGTGATCTTAGGGATAAGAATTCATAGAACTCCACAAGGGTTGGCATTGTCACAGTCTCATTATATTGAAAAGGTACTTGACAAGTTCAAGTATTTGAATTTCAATATTGCCAAGACTCCATTAGACGTGAGCTTTGCACTTCAAAAAAATGAAGGTGAAAGTGAGTTACAATTGAATTATGCAAGAGTGTTGGGAAGTTTGATGTATATCATGAATTGTACACGACCGGATATAGCATGCGCTATTAGTAAACTAAGTCGGTACACGGGTAATTCCAATCAAACTCATTGGATGGCAATGAAAAGAGTTTTGGGGTATCTAAAACATACCCAAGACTATGCTTTGCATTATAACAAATATCCTACTGTAATTGAAGGATATAGTGATGTAAATTGGATCACCGGATCAAATGAAGTAAAATCCACGAGTGGATATATGTATACTTTAGGTGGAGGAGCAGTCTCTTGAAAATCATCCAAACAGACTTGTATTACTCGCTCTACAATGGAATCTGAATTTATCATGTTAGATAAAGTCGGTGAAGAAGCTGAATGACTTCAGAATTTCTTGGAAGATATTTCTTATTGGCCCAAACCTTTGGCACCAGTATGCATACACTATGATAACCAAGCTGCGATAGGTAGGACAAAGAGCATGATGTACAACGGTAAATCTCGTCATATAAGACGGAGACATAATACCGTCAGAGAACTTCTCTCTAGTGGAATTATCATAATTGACTATGTAAAGTCAAAAGATAATGTGTCAGATCCACTTACAAAAGGCCTATCTAGAGAGGGAGTTGAGAAATCATCGAAGGAAATGGGTTTAAGGCCTAGGACAAGTCATCACAGTGGTAACTCTACCTAGCAGACTGCAGATCCCAAGAGCTAGGTTCAAGGAGATCAAACAAAATTGACGGTTCAACATTGTCAATTAACTCAACCCAGTCTCATGATGAAAACAATGTTCAGGAAACAAGGATGAGACTTATGGTTGGAAGTCTTTTAATGGTTTCTAAGTTTGGCAGATTTGACCAAATAGTTTGATCTATACAATTGAAACGTTTAGGAATCACCTATATGAAGGTGAAGCGGAAGCCACTTCAAGGAGAATGATAGTAAAGGCCTATTCTCTACGCTCTTATGAAACCAGGTCGTGTTCATGGTTGAAACGAACAAAATCGTGAGAACCATAAATGGTAAAAAGCTGGTTGTATGACTTGTATTGTCTAGGTGTACATTAAAGTTCTACGGTTCAAAGATATCACATCTACTGATTGACCGAGTGCATCCGATGCAAGTTCACTACAAAAAGTACAAAGGGAAACCTACTTATCCAGATGCAATTAGTCTTTACTTGTTGATCACACACTTGTCCAAAAATTCTTTGATGAAATAGCCATTCCCCATTTATGTGGGGGATTGTTGGGTTCTAAGTGTATTGTGAATGGAAAATGGAGGGAAGAAAAATGGAGGAAAAGTGAAAGAGTGAAATTTCACTTTAAGAAAGGTAAGTTCTCCCACATTGGTGGGAGAAAGAAACTTCTTAGTGTTTATATTGGACCACTCCCCTTCATATGAATAGTGAGGAAAGAACAATACATGCCTCGCGCCGTCATCATCGTCGCTCGCTCAGCTCGACTTCGGATTTGAATTTGGATTTGGAAAATGATCGATCGAGAGGCTATCTTTTTGGACAAAATTCATTTGAAACTTGAAAAATAGTGATATTGTTATCCAAAAATCCTATAAGGGATGATATTTCTCCATTTACGGAAGCACACGAGCAGGTACGGACGCATGTGACAACGCACCTCGAAGGGACGCTACCCTTCGAGAAAGCGACACACTGTTTCACGCGAAAGGGACGACCTGCGCGCGCAGGTCGTCACCTGCTAACGCAGGTGACCTTCGCGGAAGGCAGCAATGTTTCTGGAATTCATCAATTGACAACCTGCGGCCGTATGTCGCCACCTGCGGGTGCAGGTGGGGTCTGCAGGTCAAGTGACTTTTCAGAAAATTGTCTCTTTTCATGAACCATTGTTTCTTTTCGGAAACAACTCTTTATGGCTATAAATACCTGATTTTTCCTCAGGTTTTGGTACGAAATTTCTGAAACAAAATCACTCTCTTTTTCTTGAAAAACTCAAGTGTGATCATCAAATCATTGAGTGAGTTCGAAGTTCGGTAGAATTTGAGGTACCACTATTCTACTGAAGTGAATCATTTTATCCTGGGAGGAAAGATTTCATAACCTCGGGTACTTGAGGGGAATAAATTCCTTAAGGACACACCGTGAATTCGGTGGACTTGATTCTACATTTCTGTTTCATCTCCTTTCTTATGGTTTTACTATTTTCCAGAAAATAGTAGAAACTTCATTTTGATAGCTCATTGTTGTTGAACTTGTGTTTGAATTTGTTGAACTTCTTGGTTGTTCTTGAACTTGTTCTTGAACTTAAAGTTGAAGTTCTTGTTGTTTAAATACAGATAGTTATACCCGAAAACAATAAAATATTCATATAAGTTTACCTTGCTGGCCTCCTCAAATGTTTGCCATATAGTAATATACTAACTTAACAAATCCACAAACCTTATAAAGAATTGTAAACAGTCCTACCTAGTAATGTATTACTGCCATGATTGTACAAGACTATAAGTAGATCACTTTAAATGTAGTGTCAGTTTACTTTCTTATCACCGAAAGAAGTTAGCAAAAGAAGTTTCTTACTGATGATTGATCATATATAGAAAAAATCTTTTTTCTTTCTTTTCAGTTATAACGAATAGCAGTAATATGTAGTCGTTCCTTTTTATGAATTGGTAGGATACACGTACACCTTGATCTCCAAAGAGAACGGGTGGCACAACTTTTGTACTAAAATTTATTAAAAAATATTAGAGATTCGTGCTGATAACGTGTTATAAACTAATATAGAAAAGACAAAAATAATAAGGGAGAGAAGAGAGGAGACTTCTTTATTTCTCTTAAAGTATGAGGATCATCTTGAGAGATGAATTATAATGAAGAGAGCACCTCTATTTATAAGGGAAAAAACTCTTAACTTTTCTTCAAAAGATAAACACTTCATGTCTTGATAGATGCTCCCTATATCTTGATAGATATTCACTATATCATGATAGATATTCACTATATCTTGATAGACATTCACTATAAATTAAATACATTTATAACATATTTAACTTTTGTCTTTTATTATCTTCCCTCTACTTTTTCTATTTCTTTTTCTTTTTTTCCTCTTTTCCTCATCACTCAACATTTCACCCACATGTACGTCTCCATCACCATCATTGAACCACCGCCACCATAGCAACCCCATTTCCTCATTCATCTTCTAACATTTTCTTCACTATTTGTCTCACTATTAGCCATAATTGTTAACACTATAAACCACCAGCTAAATCACCATGTTAGGGTTTTTGTCCTGATTTTTTTACCAAAATTGAGTATTAATTTTCTATTGAAGGAAAATAAAAGTAATACCATAATTACTTTTACTGTTCCTAAAAGAAAATATAAAACTCTTCCACATTTGGCTAACCTTTTTCTTCTAGGAAAGATTTTGTACCTCTATAACTAGAAGACGCTTCTTCTCAAACCATAACACAATAGCATCCACAATGTAGTCATCAAAGAGTCTTGTTTAGGGGGAGATTTTCTCCCAATAGATTTTTATGTTTTTTCAATATTAAGTTTTCATATGTAGGTCAATTGGCCAAACCCTATCAATAATATGTTTTACTAGGTTTTTATTTGTCATCTGATTTATCGCATCTATGGTTTGCAAACTATATGCTTCCCCATGACGCCCATCAATTTCTAACCCAACAAGTGGTATCAGAGCCTACGGTTCAAAGGTCCAATGGTTTGGTGAAACGAGATTAAAAACAGGTTCAAAGCGATTTCAAATCAAGTTGCAACCAATTTGATGATAATGAAGATTTTTGTCCAACTACATGTGGAGAAGAAGTTTCAACCATATTTTCAACATACCTGCTGCTGCATTTTTAAAAATAAAAACAAAATATTAATTTTTAACCATGATATTTTAAACCTTATTTTTAACCATGGCAGGCAGCAGTGATGAAGATTATATAAAGAACAAAGATCATATATGCAAGTGAAGAAGGCGGATCAAATTTTGTCAAGAAAATCAAGCCAAAAAGGGGAGATTTGTTAGGGGTTTTGCCTTGATTTTCTTACCAAAATTGAGTATTAATTTTCTATTGAAGGAAAATAAAAGTAATACCATAATTACTTTTACTGTTCCTAAAAGGAAATATAAAACTCTTCCATATTTGGCTAACCTATTTCTTCTAGGAAAGATTTTGTACCTCTATAACTAGAAGACCCCTCTTCTCAAACCATAACATAATAGTATCCACAATGTAGTCATCAAAGAGTCTTGTTTAGGGGGAGATTTTCTCCCAATAGATTTTTATGTTTTTTCATTATTAAGTTTTCGTATATAGGTCAATTGGCCAAACCCTATCAATAATATGTTTTAGTATGTTTTTATTTGTCATCTTATTTATCGCATCTATGGTTTGCAAACTATATGCTTCCGCATGACACTCTCTCGATTTCGAACCCAACACACCAAACAATCATCAAATAAAACTATAACTTATGTTGCTGGAAAAAATCAAATCATCATTAATTTCACGTGTGAATTCTCACAGCACACTATGATACATCAATCCCCATGGATGGAAAGTTTACAATTATATAGAAAGTTATTTATGCTTCTACACATTATTTTTTTTCTCTTCACTAAATAAAGAACCATTCTTGATTTGTTTGGAATTTTTTTCTCTCTTCTTCATCAATGTCTAATTTATAATTTTCAAGAACCATTTTTATTTCTCTAATTTTCATGACTTTGCCCCAAATCTTACTTCCCCTAACAAACCCCAATTAAATCCTAATAATTTCTTCCTATTCCTTCAATCTAATCATCTTCAATGTCAGTTTTCCCCTCAATCATTACTTCGGGATCGTCGCCGGTATTACCCCATACTGCTTTGCTACATCCTTAGTGGAGAAGCACCACTTTGGTTCACCCAACTCCGACGACGTCGTTGAGCTACCCCTTTTTCCTTTTTCTCTTGTTCTCTTACCTAGTTCACTAACTCCCGCTGCAACTCTTTGAGTTCGATTACCATATTCTTGCAACGTTGTTTACTCCAAAAAGAAAAGGAAAAAAAAGGGAAATATAAAAGAAAATAGTAGAATAAAGAAAAAAATATTTTTTAAAAAAAGTAGTATTATGTAGTAGGGGCGCGTGCAATCCACCACCTACTACAGATTTGGGTATGACTTTTTAAGGAGGTATATATTCCACTTTTAAAAGGTTTAGGGGGGGGGGTAATAAGACCCCTGTAAGGTACAAGTGTATAGTTGAAAATTTGGTTGACTATTTTCTCAAAATAATAAGGAAAATCTTGGATAGTAATTATTACTCCCTCTGTTTTTAAAAAATGACTTATTTTGACTTGACACGGAGTTTAAAAAAATAAAGAAAATTTTTGAATCTTGTGGTCTTAAATTAAAGTTATGTCAAATATATCAAAATGCCCTTTAATCTTATGGTTTTAAATATGTCATGTGGAAAGTTGAAAATAAAAAGTTGCTAAAAAGAAAAGAATCATTCTTTTTGAAACAGAATAAAGAAAAATAAGTCATTCGTTTTTAAACGGAGGAAGTAGTACTATATGGTTCCCGCTTGACTTTTTCAAAATGAAAGAATGAAGTATGAACTAGTCAATATAGGATTCCTCACCACAAAATCCTCAAAAAAAAAGAAAAAAAGCAAAAAGTGACCGTTACAAAAGCCCCCCTTTATTCATTATCCCTAATCCATTTTCTTGATTTTCAAATTCAAAACTGACCGTTGCCAAAATCTTTCCTTTTTCTAATGCCCCAAACTCCAAATCTATTTCATAAATCACTTTCTCATCTCCTCCAAAATTCTGAATTCAAATGGCACTCAGATCTCTGGATAACGCTCTCCCAGTTGCAATAGAAAGACCCAAAAAGCAAGCAAAAGTCATAGCAGCAGTAACCCACAATCAGAAACAGCCTGATTGTGTCGTCGTCAATGACGAAAACAAGGCCCCTTTGCCGCCTGCAGATGCCACCGTTGATTACATCCCATCTGAGAATCTTGAAGCCATTGATGAACCAGATATCAAAATACAAGTATGTCTCATGTCTTCCTTAAGGAATTTGTATGATTCCATGAAATATCTTGAATTGCTAGGTGTATGTACATGTATCAATCAAGTGAATATTGTTCCAGTGGGATCAATTCATGCACGAAGTGCTTCCCGACTAATTAATCTCTTCCTTTTTTCTTGAAATTAAAGTTTTTATAACCTCTTTTAATGGATTTTTGTAAATTTCAGGGACTTGTGGGAGGGTTGGAATCTAAAGATTGGTTGGAAATTTGTCGCTCATTGAATGACACTAGGCGATTTGCGCTGTTTCACTCTGCCCTCTTGCTGCCAATTCTGTAAGTTCATCTCTTAAATTGTGTAGCATATCTTTTCTTTGATTAGAAGTTCTGGTTTTGTTTGATGTAATTATTGAAATTTGTGGTATGAGATATGGGGATTTACTGTTCGCGGTTATATAATTGTAGGGACAAAGTTTTACCGGTGATAGTTAAGTCGATGAAAAATCCAAGAAGTGCTCTCTGCAAGACTTCTGTGATGGCTTCAGCTGATATCTTCAAAGCCTTTGGTAACGAGTTATTTGAATCACCTAATTCTGATGCATTTGACAATGTGGTATGTATTTCCCTCTAACGGCCTTCTCTGAATTATCCAAGTTGGTAACGTTCTTGTGCACTGGCTAATGTTGGATTATACTCGGTTTTTACAGCTTTTGCAGCTATTGCTGAAAGCGTCTCAAGACAAAAAGTTTGTTTGTGAAGAAGCAGATAAGACACTCAAGGCAATGGTGGAGTCTATGACTCCCCTTCCTTTGCTCCATAAGCTTCATAACTATGTCAAACATTCCAACATGAGAATCAGAGCAAAAGCTGCAATCTCAATATCACATTGTGTTTCTAAGATGGTTGGTTATACATTCCCTTAATCTAACTGCTGCAGCATTTTGCAAGCACAAATTTAATGGGTTGCATTTTAATTCTAGGAACTGGATGCAATGGAGGAGTTTGGATTCGTTTCATTGGTTGAAATTGCTGTAAATTTGCTTAATGATAGACTCCCTGAGGCAAGAGAAGCAGCTAGAAGTATCGTGGTTTCAGTATACGAGGCGTTGACCCAGGATAAGGAGGAGAAACAAGAGATATGGCAAACCTTTTGCCAGTCTAATCTTCCAGCTATTCATGCACAAGCCATAGTTAAAATTGTCTCCTCCTAGTAGATCTCATTCGTGTTTAGTCAGTCTTCGGGATAGGCTGCGAACTTCATCTATGAATTGTTATCTTTACATGTAACCTTTCCTAGGCAACTACTATTGTTTTGTTGCTAAAAATAAAATAGGCTCTCGTTAACATCTTCTCGAGCTCGAGACCACAAAACTCTATAAAATGCTGATCATGAAAATATAATGCCTCGTGAAATTTCAAGGAGAAAAGATCATGAAAAATAAATACTTTTCACAATGCTTGCTGCCCCTGTAAAGGCTATTAAGATCTCTTTTTTCAGCTCAGTGTGTTCAATAAAATGTTTAACATTTACATATCCACACAATGTGTGGGGATACATCGATCCCACATTTTGCATGAATTCTCGAAGCCTCATAAATAGACAAAAAAATACAAGGGCAACCCCTGGTAAAAGAACAGAAAAGGCTCTATTTGATCATGCAAGTGCAGCAAAACAAGATTG
This sequence comes from Capsicum rhomboideum, assembly GCA_031232105.1. NCBI lineage: Eukaryota > Viridiplantae > Streptophyta > Magnoliopsida > Solanales > Solanaceae > Capsicum > Capsicum rhomboideum. The sequence goes on along the minus strand of CP124719.1, from coordinate 108,943,027 downwards.
TGTATCCCACAGAGACAAATGCTCTTTAAATGTATGTCCGATTCCCCTCATTCTTGAATTCAGGTGGATTCAATCTCTGACCACCCTAATTCTTGTATCTGCTGCAACAAAGATTCAGATGGGTTCAATCTCTAATTACCATAGGTGCCAAGATATCCCCAAAATTTCTCCAGAGACAAAGGCCCAATTTTTTACCCTTCATTCTTGTTCAATCAAAGAGCGCAAAGCCATCTCAGCATCGGCTAAAGGTTGTCCAGCATAAAGCTTCAGTTTCCCCTTCTTCACCGTGATTACCTTCATAGTATGTGATCTAATTGCCTCCCTGAGTTCCTGAAAATATATACGAGTATTGTATGTGACTTCTTAATAAGTGAAAATTCCATGGTACATGCATAAGTTGAAAATTTCAGTTATACATGCAGGTTCATAGATACTGTCATTTTTTCAGAGTAACAAATTAACAAACTTTTCTTGAGTGCCACTCTCAAAAGTGCTAATAGTCCTCGAAAGGTTAGTAGGGCTCTTGTCATCTAAAAGTTAGTAGGGCCCTCCAAATGCAAGTGTAATAGAATATTTATGTACAGCATGTAAATGACAGATATATTCAATACATAAAAGCTTCATATTCTTACTTGAACTGGTAAAGGAACAATTTCAGCACTGAAATCTCCTAAATCATCAAAGAAAGACTGTAAGAGATAACAAAAATTGGTGGCATCACCACGATCTTCAAAGGCGACTGTATGAGATGAGCTGCCATTCACTTGAGAGCTACTTTTTAAGGCAAATAATCCTTCTGGTCCTTCATCATCATGACCTCTCCGCATGCGTATAGCCTGCATATAACAATCCACTTGGTGACAGATGCATGAAGCAAGGGCCACAGCAAACAATTTATTCAGATTGGAAAAATGGATCTGGTAGGAAAGATGAGCAAATACATAACCCATTCTGACATTGGATGATTAAGATGTGTCCACACAAAAACCCATTAATATATAAATGTTGTGAATATCCAATATAAGGTTGATGAATCACACAAGACAATTGCCAAATACCTATCTTGCTATCCTAAATGACTGGGCTTAAACAACCGTATGTCAGCAATACCCAACTAAAAAGTTATCTAATCTCAGGACAGATATTCAAGTGCCTCCGTAAGGGATATCCATGAGGTACAAACAAATACAATTATAGAGGAGAGCAACAACCAAAGAGATGTACAGCAATACAATTTGCAAGGAAGACACAAATGGCTGGATAAGCACTTCTAGCACAATGGTATATAAAATCTGACAAATATTTCTCACATGATAAGACGATGATTCCGCTTATAAAAATAATGACAAGGCAATGATCCCTCGTTCAAGTAAAATGCAATAACATTATTCTTGGTTTCAGTTTCACATATTAGCTTCCTCCTCGGACTCGTCATTTTTTGTATATATGAGCAGGGCTCAACCCATTTTTTTTCCTTTTGACAGCACCAAGTTTGCTGTAAAACTTAGAAATAGATGTGGAGATGTTATCAGAAAGTAAAACAGCCACAAAAGTAACATATATAGTAGGAATGCAAGCTGTCGAAAACAAACAAGAAGTGGACATAGATCCCATATACATACAAGAACATAAGGAAGACTGAACCACCAAAAGTCAGTATCATTTCCTGATTTCATACCCTCCTTTGGATTCACTACTTTTTGGTCCTTAACCTCCTTTATATTTGAAGTTCCATTTCTATTTGATTTCTTGCGTCTGTTTATAATTGAAGTATTCTTCATACGACGTGATTCTCCTGAGTCCATAACTTCAACCAAGGTATTTCCAGTATTTGAAATTGTTGCAGTCTCCTGAATGTTTGATTCTTTTGAGTCTACAGCTTCAAACAAACTGCTCCCATTATCTCTATCTACCGATATATCTGTAGGTTAAAACCGAACAGTGCTACATTAAATTACATCTCTTATCGATTACAGGAACTAGTGTAACAATAAGCAAAATACTGGTTCCTCAATTGCTCACATTGTTTTTCAACAGGTATTCAATAGGTGCAAGATATAAAGGCTTAACAGTATAAACTACAATTCAGAAGGTAAACGATAGAAAACAAACCTTAGGCAGCAATATAGCATGTGATCATATAAAAACGGATTCTTTGCATTTTGCACCCGTAACTTGTGCACAAAGTTTTACTTTGCATCCTGTCCTTTTATTTTTAATGGTTTACCCCCTATCCTATATGTTTATTTGCAAAACTATAGTATAGTTTATTTCAGAAGGGATAAAAAATATGAATAAGAATTAATAAAATAAGAGGGGTGGGAGAGAGTGCAAGGAGATGGAAGAAAGATCTGAAGTGGGGGAATAGAGGGAGGAAACACGAGTAAGCGCAGTTAATCTATTACATTAGGATATTGAGTAGTGTATCCATTAGTTTGCACCCTAAGCTTCCAAAGAATCTGTTAAATATGATATCATTATGAGATAATGTAGATTTGAGAATATCTCAATAATTAGATAGCGTAGATATGGGAATATCCCCAAATCCCCATAATTAGGCACTTAGCATATTGTGTAATATCCGTATTAATTTCCTTCCTTATTTACATTCTCTGTAACACTATTTAATCCCACTAGCTTGAGGGAATAATCAAGACACTAATTCTCAAACTCTCTTCTCTTCTCCCTCTAATTTCTCATGGTATCAGAGCCCTCCTTTCTCTAATTTTCCTTCTTTTTCTCAAAGCAAATTCTGCAAAACAGAACCACAGAAACAGATTCTGCAAAACAGAAACGCAGAAACAGGAAGAAAAAAAATCTCTGCTAGTTTTTGTTACAGCTGGTTTCTACATCTTTTTGGTGATAAATCATGCCTCCACACGATAATGACCATCCTAGATACACAACAAATGTGGCTCATAACGAAAATGGTATGTTGCCCACACCTGATTTCAGGGATGGATCATCTATATCTATCACTTTAACTGCAGCAGACTATATTGACTACCTACAGTACAAAACATCAAGACGGTCATCAACTTCATCAGCTGCTTGCACAATGCAAACTGGTAACTCTTTTGCTTATGTCACACAGTCTTCATCTCAGGAACAATGGATTCTTGATTCTGGTGCTTCTGACCATATTTCTGGTAACAAAAATACTCTCTCTTGTCTTACTACCCCTTCTATCCTCTCTCATGTGACTTTGGCTAATGGATCAAAGACTGTTGTAAAAGGGATAGGTATAGCTCATCCTCTGCCTTCCATACCTTTAAAATCAGTTCTTTTTGCACCTGAATGTCCATATAATCTTATTTCCATTAGCAAATTAACCAAAAACCAGAAATGTGTTGTAACATTCTTTGATGGATTTGTTCTTCTGTAGGACCGAAATACAGGACGGATAATTGGAAAAGGACATGAGTCACAGGGATTGTACCTGTTATCCACCCCACAACCACATGATGCTTTCGCCTCCACTACTTTCTCTGCATTGCTCCATAATCAACTAGGTCATCCGAGTCTCTTGAAACTACGGAAGATGGTTCCCAGGTTATCTAGTTTATCTTTGTTAGAATGTGAGTTATGTCAGCTTGGAAAACACACTCGTTCTTCTTTCCCAAAGTGCGTCAATAATAGGGCCACCTCTATGTTTGAAATTGTTCATTTCAGACATATGGGGTCCAAGTCGTGTCAATTCTTCCTTAGGTTTTTATTATTTTGTGATTTTCATTGATGACTATTCTTGGTGCACGTGGTTATTCTTAATGAAAAATAAATCTGAATTATTCTCTATCTTTCAGAAATTTTGCGCTGAAATTCGCAATCAATTTGGTACTTCCATTAAGAAGTTAATCAGTGATAATGCCCGAGAATATTTCTCCACCTCTTTCTCTTCTTTTATGTCATCTCATGGCATATTGCACTTGTCTTCTTGTGTACATACTCCTCAACAAAATGGAGTCGATGAGCGTAAGAACAAATATCTAATTGAAATAGCTCAAACATTGTTCATTCACAATCATGTCCCTTTACGTTTTTGGGGTGATGTCGTTATTACTGCCTGTTATTAAATCAATCGTATGCCTTCTTCTGTTTTGCAGTACAGAGTCCACACTTAATCCTATATCTGGACCATAATTTGTTTCCCCTTCCTCCACGTGTGTTTGGTTGCACCTGTTTTGTTCATTACCTTACCCTTGAAAAAGATAAACTTCAACACAAGGCTTTTAAATGTGTCTTTCTTAGGTATTCTCGTCTACAAAAAGGTTACAAATGCTTTGATCCCTCTACTAATAAGTACTTGATCTCAACATATGTTACCTTTTTTGAGTCCACCATATTTTTCTCCTAATAAAGAAAATCAAAAGACCATATCAACAGTCCTTCCAATTCCAACTATTCCACCCCCAGCTTCACCTCCTTCTCTTAAGGTCTATTCCGGACGACCTCAGCCTCCTTCCGAGCCTGCTAATTCAATTAGTATTTCTAACTCTGATACAGATACACAAAACACTCTTGGTTACTCATTACCTACTCCAACAATATCTCCTGCTCCGGTCGAGCACTCATTAGATGATCTTCCCATTGCTCTTCGCAAAGGTACTAGAACTACTGCCAATCAAGCTCCCATTTATACTTATTTAAGTTATCATCGTTTGTCACCTTCAAATCATGCCTTCATTACTAGCTTATCCACTGTCAAAATTCCTAAGATTGTGGCAGAAGCATTAGTTCATCCAGGTTGGCGTCAGGCTATGATTGAAGAAATGACTGCTTTGCATGACAATGGTACTTGGGAGCTTCTTTCTTTACTGAAAGGCAAAACCATTGTTGGTTGTCGTTAGGTATTCACAGTTAAGGTAGGTTCAGATGGAGCTATTCATCGTCTCAAAGCGAGACTGGTTGCTAAGGGATACACTCAGATTTATGGCATTGACTATGGAGATACTTTCTCACCAGTTGCCAAGATGGCTTCTGTTCGTCTCCTCATATCTATGGCAGCAATGAAACATTGGCCTTTTTTCCAGCTAGACATAAAAATGCATTCCTTCATGGAGAACTTGCTGATGAGGTTTGTATGGAGCAACCACCAGGATTTATTGCTCAGGGGAGTCTAGACTAGTATGTAGACTTCGTCGATCCCTTTATGGTCTCAAGCAATCTCGTAGAGCATGGTTTGGTCGTTTTCGAGCTGTTTTCCAAGAGTTTGGAATGATACGAACAGAAGTTGATCACTCCGTATTTTATAGGCATTCATCTCATGGCAAACGTATCTTTTTAATTGTTTATGTTGATGATATTGTTATCACAGGTGATGATCATGAAGGTATTTCTCAACTCAAACAACACCTTTCAAGTCACTTTTAGACTAAGGATTTGGGCAAGCTGAAATACTTTCTAGGCATTGAAGTGGCACAGTCTGGCAATGGTATTGCTATTACACAAAGAAAATATGCCTTAGACATTTTGGAAGATGTTGGTATGTTGGATTGCAAACATATGGACACTCTCATGGATCTAAATACTAAGGTTATTCCAGGACAGGGGGAGCCTCTAAAAGATCCAAGCATATATCGGAGACTTGTTGGCAAACTCAACTATCTTACAATCACACGACTAGACATCTCATTTGTTGTTAGTGTAGTTAGCCAGTTTCTGCAATCACCTTGTGATAGTCACTGGAATACGGTGATTCGCATTCTGCGATATATCAAAAGCTCTTTAGGACAAGGTTTATTGTATGAAGACAAGGGACACACCCATATTGTTGGGTATTCTGATGCAGATTGGGTTGGGTCTCCTTCTGATAGGCGGTCCACTTCAGGTTATTGTGTTCTAATGGGAGGTAATTTAATATACTGGAAAAGTAAAAAGTAAGATGTCGTGGCTAGATCAAGCGCAGAGGCGGAGCATCGAGCTATGGCATTGGCTACGTGTGAGCTTATAAGGTTGAGACAGCGTCTCCAAGAATTGAAGAAGGGAGGAGTTGAACCGATGAAATTGATTTGTGATAACCAAGCTGCACTACATATCACTTCTAAAGTTGTGTTTCATGAAAGAACGAAGCACATTGAGATAGATTGTCACTTCATTCGAGAGAAGATTGTGTCTAGATATATCTCCACAAGTTTTGTCAACTCAAAAGATCAACTGGAAATTGATTTGTGATAACCAAGCTGCACAACATATCGCTTCTAAAGTTGTGTTTCATGAAAGAACAAAGCACATTGAGATAGATTGTCACTTCATTCGAGAGAAGATTGAGTCTGGATATATCTCCACAAGTTTTGTCAACTCAAAAGATCAACTGACGGATATTTTCACAAAATCACTTCGAAGATCCAGAATTGACTATATTTGTGGCCAGCTAGGAGCATATAACTTATACGCTCCAGCTTGAGGGGGAGTGTTAAATATAATATCATTATGAGATAATGTAGATATGAGAATATCTCAATAATTAGATAGTGTCTAATTATCTTGTTGGCAAATATATAGGAGACTTGTTCGCAAACTCAACTATCGACTGACATCTCATTTGCTGTTAGTGTAGTTAGCCAGTTTCTGCAATCACCTTGTGATAGTCACTGGAATACGGTGATTCGCATTCTGCGATATATCAAAAGCTCTCCAGGACAAGATTTATTGTATGAAGACAAGGGACGCACCCATATTGTTGGGTATTCTGATGCAGATTGGGCTGGGTCTCTTTCTGATAGGCGGTCCACTTCAGGTTATTGTGTTCTAATGGGAGGTAATCTAATATACTGGAAAAGTAAAATGTAAGATGTCGTGGCTAGATCAAGCGCAGAGGCGGAGTATCGAGCTATGGCATTGGCTACGTGTGAGCTTATAAGGTTGGGACAGCTTCTCCAAGAATTGAAGATGGGAGGAGTTGAACCGATGAAATTGATTTGTGATAACCAAGTTGCACTACATATTGCTTCTAAAGCTGTGTTTCATGAAAGAACGAAGACATGAGATAGATTGTCACTTCATTCGAGAGAAGTAAAGTTGTTTTTCATGAAAGAACGAAGCACATTGAGATAGATTGTCACTTCATTCGAGAGAAGATTGAGTCTGGATATATCTCCACAAGTTTTGTCAACTCAAAAGATCAACTGGCGGATATTTTCACAAAATCACTCCGAAGATCCAGAATTAACTATATTTATGGCAAGCTAGGAGCATATAACTTATACGCTCCAGCTTGAGGGGGAGTGTTAAATATGATATCATTATGAGATAATGTAGCTATGAGAAAATCTCAATAATTAGATAGCGTCTAATTATCTTGTTGGCAAATATATCGGAGACTTGTGCAGATTGGGCTGGGTCTCCTTCTGATAGGCGGTCCACTTCAGGTTCTTGTGTTCTAATAGGAGGTAATCTAATATACTGGAAAAGTAAAAAGTAAGATGTCGTGGCTAGATCAAGCGCAGAGGCGGAGTATCGAGCTATGGCATTGGCTACGTGTGAGCTTATAAGGTTGAGAAAGCTTCTCCAAGAATTGAAGATGGGAGGAGTTGAACCGATGAAATTGATTTGTGATAACCAAGTTGCACTACATATCGCTTCTAATGTTGTGTTTCATAAAAGAATGAAGCATATTGAAATAGATTGTCACTTCATTCAAGAGAAGATTGAGTCTGGATATATCTCCACAAGTTTTGTCAACTCAAAAGATCAACTGGCGGATATTTTCACAAAATCGCTCCGAAGATCCAGAATTGACTATATTTGTGGCAAGCTAGAAGCATATGACTTATACGCTCCAGCTTGAGGGGGAGTGTTAAATATGATATCATTATGAGATAATGTAGATATGAGAATATCTCAATAATTAGATAGCGTAGCTATGGGAATATCCCCAACTCCCCAAAATTAGGCACTTAGAATATTGTGTAATATCTATATTAGTTTCTTTTCTTATTTACATTCTTTGTAACACTATTCAATCCCACCAGCTTGACGGAATAATCAAGACACTAATTCTCAAACTCTCCTCTTCTCCCTCTAATTTCTTAGAATCACATTGAGAACGAGGTTTGATGACTTAACACATCTAGAAAACTAAGCGAGAATATACTCTCTTTAAGTAATTTGGAGTTTCTCCAATTCAAACAATTATACTGAATATTCCCCCAATTAATAGCAGCATTGATTTTTTCCTTAAGAGTACCTTCTCGCAATATTTCTTTCTACTTGGGAAGTAATCAATAAGAACTTGGGGAAAAGAAGTGGATGAACTGAGGTATTGAAAATCTTTTTCTTAATAACTTCAGCTCATTGAAACTGCGATGAAACTGCTGCTATTAATTTATGAATCACAAATGCCACCATTCGATAACTTGCAAATTATTAATGCCACTGAATTGCCATTGTTTACTCGGGAAGCTCGAGGAGTAGGCATTTTAGTAGATAGGGAACTCATGGAGCAAGTGGTAGAGGTTAGGACGGTAAATTGATACTGTGATGGCCATTAAGCTAGTTCTAGGAGGGCTAACTATTAACATAATATGTGCATATGCACAATAGGCGGGTTTGGACGAGGAGGTCAAGAAACGAATCTACGAGGCTGTGGGAGGTATTATGCATACAAAGAAACTAATTTTATGAGGGAATTTTAATGGTCATATAGGGACCACTTCGAGAGGATATGATGATGTACATGATGGTTTTGGCTTTGGGGATAGAAATGAGGGAGGAGATTTACTCTTAGACTTTGTTAAAGCTTTCGAGTTGGTCATAGACAACTCGAGCTTCCAGAAGAGGGAGGAGCACTTGGTGACCTACCATAATATAGTGGCTAAGACTCAGATATACCACCAGCTCCTTAGGACATGTGATAGAGATTTATGCAAGAAATGCAAGGTTATCCCGGGCGAGAATCTTACAACCCAACATAAGCTCGTGGTTATGGATTTACAGATCAAGAGGAAAAAGAAGAAAGGACTGCATATGACCAACCAAGGATTATATTGGGAGGCCTGACTAAGGCCAAAGATAAGGAGATTGGAGAGATGTTGATGACTATGCGGGTTTGGGGAGTAGTAGGGATGTATATAGTATGTGGGCTCGAACTACTGACTGCATAAGGGAAGCAACTAGAGAGGTGTTATGGGTCTCGAACGGTAACCTAAGTAGGCACAAAGGGGATTTGTGGTGGAATGGAGAGGTTCAAGGAAAAGTGGAAGCCAAGAAGGCTACTTACACGACGTTAGTGGAAAGCTTAGACAAAGAGGCAAAAAGGGGTTATAGTGAGAGATGGGTATAAGACGAAGAAGAAGGAAGCAACGCTAGCAGTCAAGGCGGCTAAAACGACAACTTTTGAGCACTTGTATGAAGAGCTCTAGGGCAAGGGTGAGGATAGGAAGTTGTATAGGCGCGTCAGGCGAGAGAAAGGAGGGCTCGTGATCTAGACCAAGTGAAGTGCATCAAGGGCGAGAATGGCGGAGTGTTGGTAGAATAGGCACACATTAGATAGAGATAGCAGATGCATTTCCATAAGCCTTGAATGAAGAAGGGATAGGAATATCGTGCTGGGGAGTTAGAGCATTTCAAGAGTCGTAAAGATTCTGGGTATTGTAGGTGCATAAAGGCTGCAGAGGTTAAGGGGGCTATTCGTAAGATGAGGGGAAGAGTGATCGGGCCAAATGACATCTTGCTGGAGTTTTGCAAGACCACAGGCGAAGCAGCTATGGAGTGGTTTGTCTGAATTGTTTAATGTCATTTTTAGAATGGCTAAAATGCCAGAAGAATGGAAGTGGAGTAGAATGATACCTTCGTACAAAAACAAGGATGAAATTCAGTATTGTAATAACTATAGGGGTATCAAGCTACTAACCTATACTATGAAAGTTTGGGAGAGGGTGGTCGAACTGAGGATGAGGAGGGGTGCATTGATACCCGAAACCAATTCAAATTCATGTCGGACGATCAACTATAGAAGTTATCCAACTTGTAAGAAGATTAGTGAAGCAATATAGGGACTTACACATGGTGTTCATCGACCTAGAAAAATTGTATGATAAAGTTCCTAGGGAGGTCCTCGGGTGATGTTTGGAGGATAAAGGCATACTTGTGACATACATCAGGGCAATTAAGGTCATGCAGGATGGAGCCAAGACCCGAGATAGAACAGTGGGAGGTGACTCGAAACACTTTCTGGCCATAATGGGTTGCACCAGCAATCATCCCTTTGCATGTTCCTATTTGCCTTGGTGATGCACGAATTAACACGATATATTCAAGGGGAGGTGATGTGGTGTATTTTATTCATAGATGACATAATGTTAATTAATGAGACACATGGTGGAGTTGATGCTAGGATGAACACTAAAAGTTGAAAACAGACCCTAGAGTTTAAAGGTTTCAGGTTAAGAATGACTAAAACAAAGTATCCAGAATGCAAGTTCAATGACGTAAAGAATGAGACGCAGGTGAAAATGAAGATAGATGCACAAATCATACCTAAGAGAGGAAACTTCAAGTATAATGGGTCCATAATCCAAGGATAGAGGGAGATTGATGATGATATCACATTATATTGGAGCGGGATGGGCGAAAGGGAGATTTGCATTTGGCCTATTGTGTGACAAAAATATATTGTCAAAGCTTAATGGTAAGTACTACATAGTGGTGGTTAGACCAACATTGTTGTATGGGGCAAAGTGTCGGCCAGTCAAGTACACCCACGTTTAGAAGATGAATGTAGCAGAGATGAGGATGCTAAGATGGATGTATGGGCATATTACGAGAGATATGATTAGGAACGAAGTTATTCAGCGCAGGGCGGGAATGGCCCCTGTGGTGGGCAAGATGAGGGAAGTGAGGTTGAGATGAGATGGTTTAGGCATGTGAAGAGGATTTGCATAGATTCGCCAGTAAAAAGGTGTGCGGGTTTGGTTGTAGCAGGAGTTAGGAGAGGTAGAGGTAGGCCGAAAAAAGAATTGGGTTGAGGTGATTAGATAGGACGTGGCACAACTTTAGTTTACTGACGACATGACCCTAATAGGAAGGTACAATGGTCGAGGATTAGGATAGAAGGATTGTAGATAGCCGATTGTTGTCGCACTTTAGAAGGGAGAGGCAAGGGGCTAGCCCCATTTTCTCTCCTCCTTATTAATAATAATATTTAGTAATAGCGTAGTTTCTTATTTTTCAATGTGTTTTATTACCTGTTGTTGCATTTGCTTTGTATCTTGATATTCTGTTGTCATATTTTCTTGCAACTCTACTTCGAATAACTTCTCTTTTAAGCCGAGGGTCTATCGTAAACAACCTCTCTACCTCACAAAGGTAGGGGTAAGGTACGCGAACATCTTAGCCTCCTAGACCCCACTTGTGGGATTACGCTGCGTATGTTGTTGTTGTTGTTTGTAATTGCCATTGCTGACCAATCTTGGTTTGGACACTTTTTGCTCCCTCTATTTCAGCTCCTTTTTCTTTATTTAATCATGTAAGTTTCTATTTTACACCTCACATAACAAACTCTTGTAAGGTTTTGCAATGAAACATATAGATTAGGGAGTAAATTGTAAAAGATAAGAGGATAGGGTGCAAATCAAAAGGTTGTATACACATCAGGGGTGTAAAATATATAGAACTCCATAAAAACAAAGCCAGCTGAAAAGGTTTTTAGAATATCACCAATACCTGGTTCAGATTCCTCCAAGTCTGATGCAATTCCTGTTTTCTTCTTCCCGCTCTTCTCCAATGAGTTCTTCTTAACAGCTTTGATAACATCAACTTTTCCACCTTCAACTTTTTTAACACTCCTTTCCTTTCTTCCCCTCCCCTTGTTTTCAGAAGATCTCTTCAACCATACAGGTGATACGGATTCTGCATCGTCAGTGTTTCCTTTTTTCTCTATGTTTTCACCAACATTCATGAAAGCACCTCTGTATGAATCGAGGGTGAGCAGATCTACTTCATCATTGCCCGACACATCGACTCCACCTTCTCTATTTCCATTCTTCAGCACTTCGGTGTTGCCCTTTAATGTTTTATCTCCATTTGTACCAACACTGTGATGGTCAAGGGCCATAAAACCCTTTGGTTTATTACTTGGTTTACTGCCGAACTCTCTAAATTTCTGCTTTCTTTTAAATATTAAAGCAGCACTAAGATCTTTTACATCCAAATTACCACCGTCATCCCTGTCATTTTTATCAACATCCACCTTTGGATAAGTAACAGAATTTGTAGGCTGTTTGTTGCTAACCTTTCCCAGTTTCTTCCTCAGCTTGATTAAGCCTTCATCAACTTCCTTTTTTATCCCCGTTTTAAGATCACTATCCTCAATTTCTTCCTCATCCTCCTCATCAACGTCACCGCCTTTCAACTCCAACTTTTCCTTCTCTCTTGCCTCCCTTGCCATATGTTGAATTTCCTCAATCTTCTTCTCCATTTCAGCCTCGTCCACGAAAACAGTTCCCCTATTTTCAATACTCTTCTTTCCATCCCCATTCACAAACATTCTCAATTTGTACTTACTTGTACTTTTCAAATCCAACTCCAAAACCTTATTTTTATAATCATTATGATCCGAACTTTGATTTTTTCCAGTATAATCAGCTGAACCAAATACCCAAACAGCACAAACTGTTTGAAATACAAAGGCTCCAACTACCCATAATCCAAATTTCAGGAACCAGCCTTTACCAAAGGTACCTACAGTGCCATCAATAACTCATTTTTAATAGTCAATTGATCAAATACACAAACAGCATAAATCATCTGAAACAAATTCCTCTGCACCCAAGGGTGTGGCCTAGTGGTCAATGAAGTGGGTGAGAACCATGAGGTCTCAGGTTCAAATTCTAGCGGAGACAAAAATACTAGGTGATTTCCTCCCATCTATCCTAGTCTTGGTGGATATAGTTACCTAGTACATCCCTTGGAATTAGTCGAGGTGCGCCACGGTTATCAAAAAAAATAAAATTCCTCCAACTTCACACAACCCAAAATTCAGTAATAGGGTGTTAGAAAATGTACCTGCATCGACATTAACAGCTCCAGAGGGATCCGAAACTTCCGACACCAGGAATTCTTGATTTTCCGACGTTTTCAGCTCGGCGTCTAGGTCGGAGTCCAAAACGTGTGTTTCTTGAAATGGGGTTTCATAAAAGGTAGTTACAGTGTCATTAACAACTTCCGACAGCCGGAGTTGTTGATTTTCCGGCGCTTCATTTTGGGGTTTTATGTAGGGTTTAGTAGTAATGGTTGTTTTGAGTATTTTGGGGCGGAGATAGTTTTTTCTGTTTGCAACTTTTCTTGGCCGCTGTGTTGTTAAGGCACAAGCCAACAGACGAGGTTTCCTCGTGGAAGGCCGAATGAGAAATGGAGGAGTGATGCAAGCTCCCGCCATGATTGTGGTGGACTTGGAACCTCAAAACTCCAACCTCAATTTGCAAATTCTGTTCAATATAAGCATTAGGTCTGTTTGTTTACCGTGGATTAGGTACAATTAAATTTACAAACATTGTTTTAGATTTGGTGTGTTATGGATTAAGTTACTAGGTGACGAAGGAAAATGATTAACTAAGAAAAGAAAAAAGCAAATAAGTAAAGCAAATGAGTGTGACAGAGTTGAGGCCGTTCATGAGAGCAATAGAGAGCTAGATCATGTTCTCTCGAGAGACCTAGGTAATGTTATTTTCTGGATTTTTTCATGAAGAACCTGACAAACTAATAGCACACAGATTTTGTTCTAAGTCTATAATTTGACTGTGTGTCTTTAAAGAATCTAATCCCCTCACTATTATTCGAGGTATGGATTAATTCTTCCTAGAATAAAATAGAACTCTATTCTACAGTATCGGCAATGAATCACTCTTCTCAAAATTACTGAATACCTGATGAAGGAAAACACAAGTATTTATAGTCAAATACACACTGTTTCGAAAGGATGTACTACTTCGAAAAGTTGCATTGTTTCGAAGTACTGTTTCTGAATCATAGCGTTGGTTCTGGAAATGATGCATCGTTTCTGGAATGTTGCATCGTTTCTGGAATGGTTGCATTGTTCTGGAACGATGCACTGTTTCTCGAACAGTCACAAACGTTGCAAAACATTTCGTTGGAACATTGCATTTGGAGGAAAATTTCGGATGAATTTTTTCTGGATTAAAAAAAAAATTGTCATCCAAATCCAAATCATTTGCCAAATCCAAATCCGAAGCCGAAGCCGAGCCGAGCGAGCGACGACGCGAGGCTTGGTTTCTTCTTAGCTCACTATCCATACAAATGAGTACTTCTAAATATAATGGACAAAAGGTTTCTTTCTCCCACTAATGAGGGAGAAACTATTTTTCCTTTTATAACGTGACTATTTTTCGTTGGAACATTGCATTTGGAGAAAAATTTCGGATGAATTTTTCTGGATTTAAAAAAAAAATTGTCCAAAAAGATAATCTCCCGATCATTTGCCAATTCCAATTCCAAATCCGAAGCCGAAGCCTAGCCGAGCGAGCGACGACGACGACGGCGCGAGGCTTGGTTTCTTCTTAGCTCACTATCCATACAAATGAGTACTTTTTAATATAAAGGACAAAAGGTTTCTTTCTCCCACCAATGAGGGAGAAACTATTTTTCCTTCTATAAAGTGACTATTCACCTCCCTTTGTTCCCACTTTGTTCCACCATTTTCCATTCATATTTCACCAAAACTCAACAATCCCCCACATGAATGGGGAATGACTATTTCATTTTAGAAAAAATATGTGTGATCTACAGATAAGGATCAGTTGCATCTGGATAAGTAGGTTTCCGTTTGAACTTTCCATAGTGAACATACATCGGGTATCCTCGGTCAATCGGTAGATTTGATATCTTTGAACCGTCGAGCTTTTATGTATACCCTGACAACGTATGTCACACAACTAACCCTTAACCATTCTTGGTTCTCATTGTTTTGTTCGTTTCAGCCATGAACACGTCCTGGTTTCATGAGTACGTAGAGAATTGGCCTTACTTTATATTCTCCTTGAAGCGGCTTACACTTCACACTCACATAGGTGATTCCTAAACGTTAAATCCAATAGACAAAACTATTTGGTCATACCAGCCAAACTTAGGTAATCATTAAATGCTTCACATCTTAAGCTCTATCCTTGTTTTCTGAACATTGTCTACATCATGAGAATAGGTTGAATTAGTTGACAATGTTGAACCTTCAGTCACAACTTTGTTTGATCTCTTTGAACCTAGCTTTTGGGATCTCCAGTCTGCTAGGTAGAGTTACCGCCATGATGACTTGTCCTAGGCCTTAAACCCATTCCCTTCGATGATTTATCAACCGCCTCTCTAGTTAGGCCTTTTTGTTAGCGGATTCGACACATTATTTTTTAACTTGACATAGTCAATTGTGATTATTTCACTAGAGAGTAATTGTCTAACGGTGTTGTATCTTCGTCGCATGTGACGAGACTTTCCATTATACATAGCATTTCCAGCTCGTCCTATTGCCGATTGACTGTTACAATGTATACATATAGGAGCAACTGGATTTGGTCATAAAGGAATATCTTCTAGAAAATTCCGTAGCCATTCTGCTTCTTCACCGGCCTTATCCAGACTTATAAACTCGGATTCCATTGTAGAGCGAGCTATACATGTCTGTTTGGAAGATTTCCAAGACACTGCTCCTCCACCAATAATGAACACATATCCACTTGTGGATTTTATTTCAGATGATCCGGTGATCCAATTTGCATCACTATATCCTTCAACCACCGCAGGATATTTATTGTAGTGCAATGCATATTCTTGAGTGTATTTTAAATAACCCAACACTCTCTTCATCGCCATCCAATGAGTTTGATCGAGATTACTCGTGTACCGACTCAATTTACTTATGGCGCAAGCTATATCAGGTCTGGTACAATTCATTATGTACATCAAACTTCCTAACACTCGAGCATAGTCCACTTGGGACTTGCTTTGACCTTTGTTCTTTGTAAGAGCAAGATTTACATCAATTGGAGTCTTTGGGACTTTGAAGTCCAGATACTTGAATTTCTCCAATACCATGTTGATGTAGTGAGTCTGAGACAAAGCTAGACCTTGAGGAGTTCTGTGAATTTTAATTCCTAAAATCAGATCTGCAACTCCTAAGTCTTTCATATCAAATTTTCGAGCAAGCATACGCTTAGTAGCATTTATGTCGGAAATGTCTTTACTCATTATCAACATATCACCAACATACAAGCAAACAATGACAACGTGATTTGGAGTGTTCTTTATGTAAACACATTTATCACACTCATTGATCTTAAATCCATTTGCCAACATTGTTTGGTCAAATTTCGCATGCCATTGTTTGGGCGCTTGTTTCAGTCCATAAAGTGACTTAACAAGTCGACATACCTTCTTTTCTTTTCCTGGAACTACAAACCCTTCGGGTTGATCTATGTAGATATCTTCCTCCAATTCTTCATTTAAGAAGGCTATCTTCACATTCATTTGATGAATTTGAAGACCGTACACGACAGCTAACGCTATCAATACTCGAATTAACGTAATTCTTGTTACCGGCGAGTATGTGTCAAAATAATCAAGACCTTCTCATTGTCTGAACCCCTTGACAACTAGTCTTGCTTTATATTTATCAATAGTGCCATCATATTTCATTTTTCTTTTGAAGAACTATTTAGAACCCAATGGTTTGTTTCTTGGAGGAAGATCAACTAATTCCCACGTATGATTATTCAATATGGATTCTATTTCACTATTGATTGCCTCTTTCCAATATTGTGCTTCCGAAGAAGACATAGATTCCTTAAAGGTTTGAGGCTCATTCTCTACTAAGAATGTCAAGAAATCGGGACCAAAGAAAGTAGATGTCTTTTGAAGTTTGCTGCGCCTTACACTTTCCTCATTAGGCGCACTCTCCTTTGCTTCTTCCCGAGGTCATTTAGATTTTTCACTAGACGACTCACATTCCGTTTTATACGGGTAAATATTTTCAAAAAATTCAGCATTGTATGATTCGATTACCGTATTTACATGAATGTCAGGATTATCTGATTTGTGAACCAGAAATTGATACGCCTTGCTATTGGTTGCATATCCAATGAATACACAGTCAATTATTTTTGGTCCTATTTTAACCCTTTTGGATTTAGGAACTTGGACTTTTGCCACACACCCCCACTCTTTGAAATATTTCAAGGTGGGTTTCCTTTCTTTCCACTTATCATATGGAATGGACTTTGTTATGCTATGGGGTATTCGATTGAGTATTCGATTAGCCGTTAAAATAGCTTCCCCCCACAAGTTCTGCGGTAAACCAGAACTTGTCAACAAGGCATTCATCATCTCCTTTAATGTTCTATTCTTTCTTTCCGCAATTCCATTGGATTGTGGAGTGTATGGGGCAGTTGTTTGATGAATGATGTCATATTCCAAACATATTTCTTCAAAAAGAGATTCGTATTCGCCGCCCCTATCACTTGTGATCGTTTTGATTTTCTTTTCAAAATGTGTTTCAACTTCATTCTTGTATTGCTTGAATGCATTAATTGCCTCATCTTTGCTGTTAAGCAGATAAACATAGCAATATCGAGTGCTATCATCAATGAAAGTTAAGAAGTATCTTTTACCACCACGTGAGGGTGTTGACTTCATGTCACAAATATCTGTGTGGATTAAGTCTAAAGGATTAGAATTCCTTTCATTCGACTTATACGGATGCTTAGCATACTTAGATTCCACACGTACTTGACACTTCATATTATTACTTTCAAACTTAGGCAATATTTCCAAATTAATCATTTTTCGCAAAGTTTTGTAATTAACATGTCCTAAGCACGCATGTCATAAATTATTGGATTCAAGCAAGTAAGAAGAAAAAGTACTTTTATTGATATCAATAGCCATTACATTTAGCTTAAAAAGGCCCTCGGTGAGGTAACCCTTTCCTACAAACATATCATTTTCACTAAGTACAATCTTATCAGACACAAATACACACTTAAAACCATTCTTGACCAGAAGTGAAGTCGAGACCAAATTCTTGCGCATTTCAGGAACATGAAGAACGTTGTTAAGCATCACTATCTTGCTCGAAGTCATTTTCAAGCCAATCTTTCCAGTTTCTTCTATTTTTGCGGTTGCAGAGTTTGCCATACAAATAGTCTCGCCTTGTCCAGACACAGTATAGGAAGAGAACAACTCCCTATTTGAACAAACATGTCGGGTAGCACCCGAATCCATCCACCATTCTTTGGGATTTCCAACCAAGTTGCACTCGGACAACATTGCACACAAATTGTCCATGTCCTCATTCTTATCCTTCTTAGGAGCATGACACTCCGAAACCATGTGACCATACTTGCCACAGTTGTAGCAATTTCCTTTGAACCTTTTCTTGCTTGGTTCATTCTTTTCTTCATTGGACCTTTTCTTTTTCTTGTTCTTTGGAGGAGTTTCAACATGATTTGCTCCCGGAATTGAAGACTTTGAAGTGGCTTTCTTTTCAGCAGCTTTATTGTCTTCTTCAATACGCAAACAAACAATCAAGTCTTCCAACTTCATTTCCTTTCGCTTATGTTTCAAGTAGTTCTTAAAATCCCTCCACAAAGGAGGCAATTTTTCGATAAAGGTTGCCACTTGAAATGCTTCATTTACAACCATTCCTTCAGCAAGTAAATCATGGATTATCACTTGCAATTCTTGGACTTGAGATATGACAGTTTTTACTATCAACCATTTTATATTCCAGAAATTTGGCAACCACAAATTTCTTTAGTCCAGCATCTTCTGTCTTGAATTTCTTGTCTAAAGCGTCCCATAATTCTTTAGAAGTTTTGCATACGCTATAAACATTATACAAGCTATCTTCCAACCCATTCAGAATGTAATTTTTGCACAGAAAATCAGAATGATTCCATGCCTCCGTTAGCATGAAACTATCTTTTTTCGGAGTGTCATCCGAAAAGGTTGGAACATTTTCAGAAATAAATTTCTGCAAACTGAGAGTGGTTAGATAGAACAACATCTTCTGTTGCCACCTCTTAAAGTCAGCACCGGAAAACTTTTTGGGTTTTTCAGTCGCTGTCAGTGCAGGAACATTACGGTTTGACGAAACTGCATTCGTTTGCACAGAAGTAGAGTTCATAACAGTATCAACAGGTTCTGCCATTTCGTATTAGATTCTTTAAGCTTGTTATTTTCTGGATTTTTTTCCTGAAGAACCTGACAAACTAATAGCATACAGATTTTGTTCTAAGTCCACAGTTTGACTGTGTGTCCTTAAAGAATCTAATCCCCTCACTATTGCCCGAGGTATGGATTAATTCTTCCCAGGATAAAATAGAATTGTATTATACAATATCGGCAATGAATCACTCTTCTCAAAATTACTGAATACATGATGAAGGAAAACACAGATATTTATAGCCAAATACGCACTGTTTCGAAAGGATATACTGCTTCAAAAAGTTGCACTGTTTCGAAGTACTGTTTCTGAAACATAGCGTTGGTTCTGGAAATGATGCATCATTTTTGGAATGGTGCATCGTTTTTGGAATGGTTGCATTGTTCTAGAACGATGCACTGCTTATCGAATAGTCACAAACGTTGCAAAACATTTCGTTGGAACATTGCATTTGGAGGAAAATTTTGGATGAATTTTTTCTGGATTAAAAAAAAATTATCCAAAAAGATAATCTCTTGATCGATCATTTGCCAAATCCAAATCCGAATCCAAATCTGAATTTGAATCTCTCTCGATCGATCATTTTCCAAATCCAAATCCGAATCCGAATCCAAATCTAAAGCCGAAGCCGAAGCCGAAGCCGAGCCGAGCCGAACGAGCGACGACGACGACGGCTCGAGGCTTGGTTTCTTCTTAGCTCATTATTCATACAAATGAGTACTTCTTAATATAAAGGACAAAGGTTTATTTCTCCCACCAATGAGGGAGAAACTATTTTTCTTTCTATAAAGTGACTATTCACCTCCCTTTGTTCCCACTTTGTTCCATCATTTTCCATTCATATTTCACCAAAACCCAACAGGTAAACCTTCAACAAATATCTCACTATGGAAAATAAAGAAAAGTTTGGCGACTAACACTTTGTTTGGATGGTGATTTCATGGTATGGTATGATATGATATGATTTCCAAGAGAATCATATTTGTTTTGATTATTTCTTAAAAGATTAAACACATTATTAATCTCTTAAATTTGACATTAATTTTCATTTTGACATCTCAATTATACATTATTCATTTTAAACACCTCATATAAGGCTTTATTGTGTCACTTTAATACTTTTTATACAATCAGCCTAATATGTACGGTATGTGTAACACACTCGTTGATAACTCTTCAAATTGCCAAATTAAATGAAAACATCGTGGCAAATACACCCAAAAAAATCATTAAAAAATGCATTGTGAGTAAAAAAAAACAATATATTTTTAAAACTAATTAAAAAGGTTGCATTTCAACAAGAAAAAGGAAAAAGAATAGCACCATCCCGTCAGAATCGCTAGCCACTTTGCTCAATTCTCCGACCATCTTCCACGCCTCCACCTCATTCAACCACCGAATTTGATCGGAAAATCCTCTTCTCGTTCATCGAATTTGACCTCCACCACTATCAGGACATTTTATTATTACAATAGATTTATTTTTTGGTTATAGTTCTTTAATAATGAATTTTGGAGTTAAAAATAATAAAACACCGACGTAGGAGCTTCGATAACTTTCTTCAGTAAAATTCAATGTCAAAATGGGCACTTGGAGGAGCCAAACTCATCTACACAAGAAGCCCCAATCGATTCCACCCATAATGCTTCAAAGTTGAGCTTAAAGATGATGCCACCATTGGTGATGTTAAGCAACATTGGAGCCACCGCTAGAAATGTTGATAACACAAAATGACTTGCGGTTTTTTATGCGTAGTGAATCCAGCAACTCAACCATATAAAAAGCCCCATCAAATTCTCAGTTAATTGCAACGAATTTTAGTTTTAGAAGGATGGAAATTGATGGTGGTTTGGTGGATGGAGAAAGAGCGAAGAAGATGAAGAAAAAAATATTTTTTTTAAAAAAAATCAGCTGCTCACGCACTCAAAAGGATGTGCAACACATACAATGTGTCAAGTCAGTATAAAATGTCAAAATAACATAATGGGACATCAGTTTAGGTGTTTAAAATGAACAATAACTAGTTGAGATATCAAAATGAAAGTTTATATCAAATTTAGGAGGTTGTCGATGTGTTTGACCTTCTTAAAATGTATGAAGTGATAAGGTTTAATTTTATAGTTTGATAACCATGATAACCCCCACTTTATGAAACCACCGATTTGGTGGTATCCTATGGTTTCCTTATTTCTTTTTCCAATTATGCCCTTACTTAATATTACATAATCCTATTTTATCTTTTATCCTATATTAGTTAACTTCACCCCTACTCCTTCCCCCACCCCCACCAGCCCCTCCTCCCCTAAAATAAAAATATTATTTTTTAAATTTATTTTTTAGAAAATTTCAAAAAAAAATCTTATCTCACCTCCCCTACCCTGACCTCGACCCCGATCCGACTCTAATTTTTTTTAAAAAAAATTTCAAAACTTTTTTCTTACCTTACCTTCACCCCCACCTACCACCCACCCCCCACCTACCCCTCAAAAAAATTATTTTTTTATCCTATAAATTTGTTTTTTAAAAATTTTTAATTTTTTTTCTTA
This sequence comes from Capsicum rhomboideum, assembly GCA_031232105.1. Lineage (NCBI taxonomy): Eukaryota > Viridiplantae > Streptophyta > Magnoliopsida > Solanales > Solanaceae > Capsicum > Capsicum rhomboideum. Next base: position 108,921,316 of record CP124719.1, on the reverse strand, counting down.
CCCTGCCCCCACCCCCTACTAGCCCTCCCCCACAATTTTTTTTTAAAAATATTTCAAAACTCTTTTTTTGATAAATTATCTTAAATTATTTTATTAATAATTATTGATAAATTTAACATTTATAATAATAAAGGGCATTTTAGTAAACTTACCAGTTATGATACAATACCATACCGTCAAATCAAACAATAAAACTATTATTAAACAGCAGTAAATGGTACAGTCCATCCAAACATTGTATTGTATTATACTGTACAGTACAATACCATACAGTACCATACATTATGAAACCATGGAAAACCACCATCCAAACAAAGTGTAAGTAAGAATTATTGTATTGATAGAAAGAGTGAGGGAGATGATCCATTCAAAAGAGAGTGAGGACGACTATTTATAGTTTACAAACTTAAGCCTTGACCAATCAAACTTTGACAAGTGCGCCTTAAAGGACTAAGACATATGCGGGATCACCAGGTGTCCTACTTTGTTAGTGGGTTAGCTAATACTAACCTGGGCTCTGCTCTGCACGTACTCATCCGTGCTTGTGGAGAGCCTGACATGCTTGTTCCCTGTTTGTCTTCTTATATCATGTCACTGATGGCAACGAGTGGTTGTTGCCTTTATCTTTTACAAGAGGACACCTTAGTTGTGAATTTACCGAGACAAATAGCCCTTCGTGGTCGTAGCATCTGTAGTAGCATCATGCGCCCGGGTTGCCCATCCAGATTTTGCCACATGTGATTGCACTAATTGATTTTACCCTATAGATTGTTATTACTCCCTCAATCCATCTTTACTTGTTCATGTTACAAAAATAGATGTCCAATAATATTTGTTCAATTTGGAAAATCGATGGATTATTTACTCATTTGTGTCCATTTTACCCTTGGTATTAAATACTATCTATTATTTAATGCATTTCCCAAAATGCTAAATTTAGTATATTCAAAGGGTGATATAGTAAAATTACCTTATTATTTATTGTTTGTTTTAGTGTATGTCAATAATAGTAGAAAAGTATTATTGGACGGAGGGAGTAAAGGATGAATTTTAGGAGGAAAACAATTTCTTGCACTCTTAAGCTTTGAATAAAAGTAGTTTCAAATTTAGTGTAAAAATAAAAATCTCTTATAAATAAAAATGAAGTTTCTTGTAGGGCTAGAAAACTATTTCTTCCGATAAATTAGCACAACATTTCTTTTAATCCACTTTTATTTGAACCTTTTGATTTACAATTTGTATGGAATTTTAAGTTAGCGTTTGGACATAGATTTTCGAGAAATACTTTTGGAAAATCAAATTTTGGTGGATTTTGAATTGAAGTTTCAAAATATGTTTTAACATAGTTTTTGAAAACACATTTTACTTTTTCTTTTTGAAAACATGAAACATGACTTATATATGCTCTAAAAATTATCAAAAATATTCATATGTTAGACACAAAAATTATTATTTTTTATAATAAACTACATACTACATTATCAAAAATTATAACATGATATTTTAATTAAAAACAACTACTAATAATACAATTTCTAGCTACTACATTTCATCAAATTAGAAGTAATTACGAAGATTCATCAATTAAAAAATAAACAATAACAATGGTAATAACATTCTTTAATATAATCTTCCCAAATTCTGCAAGCAATCTGAAGAAAATTGAACCGGGTCATCCATGTGGGTTAATCGAATCCATCTAAATAAGAAATAATAAATAATATATATTTAGTATACATTTAATTTGAATTAAAAGAATGAATAGACACAAACTCTTCCTAAAATGGTGTGTTGCTTTTGTTGAATAAAAGGGAGATTAACTTCTCTTAAGTACAATATCAGAAAAACAACACATACAACATTCTTCTCCTTCTTCCTACTCCAATTCCTGTGAAGTTCCATTGGAGACTCTTGTGGAGATTTTTTCTCCGAAAAGCATTGGAACAACTCTGTAACAACGTACTATTTACAGACTGTGATCTCTTGGTGTAGTTTGTGTTTTATACATGTGATTACACTATTAGACTAGTGAAATCGAATTCAATAATCCTGCAAACTATGTATTTGATGAGATTCTTCATTGATATCATAGCCAGGTTATTTGTTTTTCCTGGCCTTAATTTCTTATTCAGAAAAATCACAAGTTATATAAATGTTTGATTTTGCGAATTTGACATTCTGTGTCGTTCTGTTTATTTCTATCAAATCCTGCAAACTATATGTTTGATGAGATTCTTTATTAGTATCATAGGTAGGTTATTTATTTTTCCTAGTCTTAATTTTTGGTTCAGAAAAATCACAATTTATATGGATGTTTGATTGTGCGAATTTGACATTCTGTGTCGTTCTATTTATTTCTGTCATGCCTTTCCGGTAAATGTTAAGGAGAAGATTTTTTTAAAGATTTTTTTTGTTTGTCTTCTTCGTAACTAACAAAAAAGTAGCAAAAGTTTTTGTAGTATTTTATCTTTTTATTCCTCCATTGTTTAAAAAAAAAGAACAATTTGGGAATTTTTTAAAACAAAATGAAAAGTTTTCCCTCAGTTTCTTTTAGTCACATGTGAATAAGTGATAATTCTTTTTGGTTAAGAGTAATATATCATGTTTTTTCATTGGTGATGCAGACATTTTGGATTGAAATATTTTTACCTTCTATTTTTTTTTGGTTATTTTTGCCTTCTATTTTTTTTTTTGGTAAACTTATAGCAAGAAATTGCAACCCTTTATTTTCTACGTGAAACTTTGAGTTCATAATTGTTTAAGCCACATTAATATATAAAGTTTTTTTAGTAAAACTTTCTTGTCACCAAAAAGATTTCTATATGCATGTTTGAACATGTATATGTATATGTGGCTAGTTCTAGTTATTTTCTGTATGTCATGGTGATGATAAGGACACCCAGACGAGTTTCCACAAAGCAACAGAAGGATAGGGTGAAAACTTTGATTGACAAATTGGTTAATCTCTAGCCAAAATTCAATGTTCAAGACGATGATTTTACAATCTTTGTGAAACACATAACGAGAATTAACAAGTTAATTCAAGAAGTTGTGTGGGTTGGGGTCCTACTAAGTGTGGAGAAGAAATATATGGCTTTACGGTCTGTATTGTCTAATGATTTTTTAAAAGGAATTGCTTGATTGACAAATTTTGGTATAAGTTAGGTCTCAAAATGTCGAGATCTTACAAGTTGTTAGTACAAGATTTTATAGATAAGTACATTAACTTGAAGGTTCAGAAGACAGTGTCATTCTCATTGGCTGCCTAAAGAAATAACTTGCCTATGGACTTGCGTAAAGATTTTATTTTATCTATTCCTGTTCACAAAGAAATATTACAGTAATAATGCGCATGTTATTTGTATGTATTTGTACTTGTATGAATTTAAATTTATATTATTATGCAACTATATTCTTAATTGAGTGTTTCTATAATTGTTATAGAATTTATACATGTTTAGTCTTGAATTTACGTGATTTAAGATAAGTGGTTCTTAGATGATTGATTGTGTTAGATTTATGATTTATTAGAATTCGGATGATAATTGAAAACTTAGTGAACTTTCGAATCTGAACCTGATGTAAAATGAATATTGACATAGTTGATTATTCTAAGAATTATTATGTATATCAATTTAGGTTAAAATAATGCACGTAGTTGTCTCATTATACTTTATACTTGCTTAAATCAGTATGTTAACTGCTGCAAACAACATTATCACCGAGCTTAATAAAGGTGATAGCTTAACGGTGATAACTATGAAATATGGAGCATGAAAATTTAATATGTCCTGAAAGAGCAAGAGGCTTTTAAAGCTCTTAATGTGTCTATGACACTTCCTGAAAATGGTGATACCCCCAAACATGTGAAAAATCTTGAGGCATATCAAGCTTGGAAAAATAAAAATTGTCTTGCTCGCATAGCGTTGCTGAGCAGCATGGATAACGATATCATGAGAGAATTTAGAAAGTATGATGATGCTAAGGACATGCGGTCTGCATTAAAAGAAAATTTGGTCATACTTCAGTTGCCAAGTTAAGGGCTCTTACTATTAAATTTGATACTTATAAGAAACGCCTTGATCGTACAATATGTAAGCATCTTCGCCATATGTCAAATATGGTGAATGAACTGAAAGATGCCGGTCATGTGTTGACCGAAGAGCAACAACTCCCAACTGTGATTCGCTCCTTAACCCAAAGCTGGGAAAACATGAAAATGCACTTAACCCACAATGTTAACATCAAACTATGGAAGATGCTAAGCATCATTTGGAACTCGAGAAAGAGCGCCTCGGAGTAGACAATGTCTCTACAAATGCGTATATTACTAGTTCAGGTCCAAAATATAGATATGATAAAAAATGCAAGCGTAGTGAATTTTTTCAAAAGAAGGAAAAAGGAAAAGTCTCAAAGAAGTCTGAGATTAATCCATAAGGAGAGAAAGAATTTTTCGTTTCAAAGAAAAAGAAAAAGATGGACATGGCTAAGCTTAAGTGTTACAATTGTGAGAACAAGTGATACTTTGCTCGTGATTATCCTGAGCCTAAAAAGGTACATGACCTTATTAATAATTTACATAGTGATGTGAATGTTTGTTGTTCTACTTTTTTAACTGAATTACTTTCTATGTAGATTGTAGACTCAGCAACCACCAAGTACATAACAACAGAAAGAGATGCTTTCGTAGATTTTTGAAGAATTTCACAAGGTCCAAATAAGTATACGTAGGAAATAACTACAAGAAGGAGGTCAAGGGGATTGGTACCTGCAAACTTGAAATGCGTGGTGGCCGAACCTTGTATCTACATGATGTACTATTTACCCCATCAATTCGTCGTAATCTAATCTCTGTTCGAATGTTGATTAAGTTAGGATTTAATTTTTCTTTCATGAACATGGTATGAATATGTATTTGTCCAAGACAAAATATGGTATTGATTATTTTTATGATCAATTTTTTGTATTGGTTGTTCAAAGTCCCAATAATAATAATGTTAGTTTTTCCTTATTTACGTCAACTTCTAATTGTGAGAATGATGTAAACACATGACATGCTAGGCTTGATCATATTGGTCAACACGCAAATAATGAATCGCTTAGCTAAAAAAGGTCTTCTTGGCACAATAGATAAAGTAGAATTGTCTACTTGTGAATCTTGCCTAGCTAGAAAAACTACAAGAAAATCATTTGAAAAAAACACAAGAGCTGATACTCCATTGTAATTAATTCATTATGACATCTATAGTCCAATGAATTTAAGGGCAAGACATGGTGCTATTTACTTCATCATTTTTATTGATGATTTTACTCAATTTGGTTATGTATATTTAATTTCTCACAAATTTGAAGCTTTGAGTTGCTTCATTAAGTTTATGAGCTTAATTGAGAATCTGCTGGATAGAAAAAATTAAAGCTCTAAGAACCGATCGAGGAAGAGAGTATTTTTCTGATGAGTTCAAACGATTGTATGATGAAAAGAAAATTCAAAGACAATTGATTACTTCTTACACTCCCTAATAAAATGATGTTGCGGAACGATGAAATAGAACCTTGTTAGGTTAGGTCAATTATAGCACAAGCAAAATTGCCAATCGCCTATTAAGGTGATGCTTTGCTCACTGCTTCATTTATACTTAATCATGTCCCTTCTAAATCAGTTACAACTACGCCGTATGAGTTATGGACTAAACGAAAGTCCGATTTGAGCATTTTGAAGCCTTGGGGTTATGCTACTTTTATTCATAACCCTTCTTCCCAATATGGAAAATTAGGTCTAAGGAAGAAAGTATACCTTTATATGATATTCTAAACAGTCTAAGAGTTATGTGTTCATAGGTGAACAAGATAGTGGCACTGTAATTGAAGTTGGGTCACGTGATGTTACATTCATAGAGAATGTTTTTACTTAGCAGGGAGATATAGGCCAAGATTTTTATCTCTTTATAAAACTACGGACTAGATCGCTTCCTCTACCGACGTTCATATGGATTTGAGTTGGAGTCATTTTAATAATAATGAATCAGTTCCTATTTCCACAAATACACCATTTGAATCAAATTCTATTGATATTACTGGTCTGAGTGGGAGTAACTTATCAATTGATAAATCAATTTATTAATCTCAACCTCGATGAACAAGTCGTCCATAAATTCTCTATCATCGATTTGAGATCGAAGGAGAAGTATTTATAGTTACTCCGAATGATAAAGAGCCAAGAAATATAAATGAGGCTCTTATTACCCCGCCAAAGAAAAATAGTTAAAAACAATGGAAGAGGAGATGAAGTCAATGAAATTTAACCAAGTGTGTAAATTGATTGATCTACCTATAGGCCAAAAACCTATTGGAAATAAGTGGATTCTCAAAATCAAGTATAAGGCAGATGGTAGTATCGAAAGATTTAAAACTTGCCTAGTAGCTAAGGGATACACACAATAGGAAGGGATTGATTATGAAGAAATCTTTTCACCTGTTATACACTTTACTTCAATAAGATTAATTTTGTCTATAGTGGCTATGTTGGATCTTGAATTGCATCAAATGGATGTGAAAACTACATTTCTCAATGGACAACTAGAAGAAGAAATCTATAAGGCACAACTTGTAGGTTTCGTAAAAAAGGAAGAAGAAAATAAAGTATGTCGACTTTGAAGGTCTATGTATGGCCTTAAAAAATCTTTTAGACGATGGTACTTATATACCATAATGAGATCAAATCGTATGGATTCATTATGATTCATGAAAATCATTGTGTGTACATCAAAAGATCCAAAGATAAGTTTGTGTTCTTATCATTGTATGTAGATAACATACTTATAGCTGCAAATGACATTGAGTATATAAAAGAAATAAAAGAGTGGTTATCATCTCTATGAGTAAATTGAAGGTAATAACTTTGCTCTCTTTAATTCCTCTTGAAAATGCCCTCTGCTAGCAAGATGATGGGTGCAATAGTTCCTTGCAGATCTGATAAATATGAAAAAGAATCCAAGATGATGATATGTCATATGACCAAGAGATAAGAGTAAGAAGAATGGAGAAATTTGCATAGATACAGAGGCCAAATGCAGACATGGGTGAAGCATTATATATTTTTGGAGTTAAGATTTCAAGAGATCATGCGAAAAGATTACTATCTCTTTCACAATAACCATACATTAAGAAAGTTCTTGAATGCTTTAATATGTAAGATTGCAAACCCATAAACACTTCAGTTTCTAAAAGTGAAGTTTTAAATCGAAGAATGCGCCCTCAGACTCTACAAAAAGAAGGAACAAATGAGAAAGGTTCATTATGCTAATGCAGTTGGAAATCTTATGTATTACTAAACTCGATATCTATTATGCCATTGGGTTAGTTAGCAGATATCAATTTGACCCAGGACCACAACACTGGAAATCATATCTCAAAGGCACAATCGACTATTCCTTATGTTATCAAGGAAATGACCTACAACTCAAAGGCTACACTGATGCTGATTGGGGAGGAGATTTAAATGAGAGAAATCCACCTATGGATATGCATTCTTTTTTAACAATGGCGCCATATCATGGAGTAGAAATAAGAAATCATGTATAGCCTTATCTACGATGGAAGCTGAATTCGTAGCACTTTCATCTGCTTTGCAAGAAGCTGTTTGGATTAAATATTTTCTGATCCACTTAGGTGTGTATAACAATATTGTTTAACATGTCACAATCAATTGTGATAGTCAGGCTGCAATAGCCTACACAAACAATCCAAAGTATCACGAAAAGACGAAACATATTGACATAAAGTATAATTTTGTATGAGACATGGTTGTACAAAAAGAAGTAAACGTGAAATACATATGTATGTGTCAAATGATAGTACATCCCTTAACGAAATTCATAGCATGTGACGCTTATGAAAGACATGTAAATTCATTGGGTTTGCGTAAATGCTGATATATTTATATTTTATTTTTTTCAATCATGTTCATGTATATTTACATTATTGAAGTTAATGTTGATTTATGCTTAATTATCCATCTTGTTGGTTCATATATACATATGTCATTTTTTATGTGATGTACATAAGTTTCTGAGGATAAAAAAGTATGTCAAATAGACAAAAACATTGGCCTATTCACACATGCAATCACCTTCATTGTTTAAGTGACAACTAGAGATGAGACAATTATAAACATATTATTATCAGAAGTGATGATAAAGAGAGCTGAAAGTTTATAATCACAATGTCATTTGTTAGATTGTGTTTAATCATATGTGATTAATTTGAGTTAGTGTTTTTTTTTCTTCCAAATGTGAGTTTTGAAGAATAAAATGGTTGTGTAGATTTGTGAATTCAAAGTTATACATGAGTTGTCTGAGCTATCATCTGCACAATATTTAATTTATAAAAGACATACGCTCCATGGGAAAGGAGTAAGTACTGTGATACATGTTTCATACCATGTATGCGTATAGTGAACCATAAGGAAGATACAAATTTAGTCTCTACTTGCTATTGTGTGAAGCCCTAAAAATTATAAGTAGTTTTCCACATTGTACCCTCATGACTTTAATCAATTTCTTGAGATTCAATTTGTTATTTGCTATCTTAGTACGTTGCCAAGAGATCATGTTTGATTCGATCTGGCGGGATATTCTTAGAAAATCATATCATGTTTAAGAGATGAGGAAGATCATTGGATATTATCACATTAATTGTGTTAATTGAAGTCCTTTATGTTTGTCGATGAGACAAGTACATAATGATGAACTCAAAATTAAGAAAAAGAGGCGATGGGAAATATGAATATGATAAATGATCTAGAGTACTGCATACTATAATCTATTCTTTGTTTTATTGATCGAGATGTTGTATATTCCTAACAGATGTATAGCAACGAAGCTCTCAAAGTATGCACTGGTCACACGGTCTAGTCGTTAAGTATGAATGTTATAGAATATGGATGAGAGTTGACCCACTATGTGTGAGTGGGAGATGAAGGGAATTGGACTGGGTAACCCATGTGAGTCAATCCAGATCCATATAAATAAGAAATAATAAATAAATATATATATGTTATATATTTAATTTGAATTAAAATATTGAATAGACACAACCGTTAGGACTCTTCCTGAAATGGTGTGTTGCTTCTGTTGAATAAAAGAGAGATTAACTTCTCTTGCGTACAACAGAAAAACAACAGACACAACATTCTTCTCCTGCTTCCTACTCCAATTCCTGTGAAGTTCCATGGAAGATTCTTGCGAAGATTTCTTCTCCGAAAAGTGTTGGAACAACTCTGTAATGAGGTACAATTTATAGAATATGATCTTTCGGTGTAGTTCTTATTTTATACATGTGATTACACTATTAGACCAGTAAAAAGAATTTAATGATTCTGCAAACTATTTGTTGGATGAGATTCTTCACAATCATTTTACGGTGAGAATGCATTTCCAAATTAGATAATCGAAAAGAGTAGATAACAGTTAGTTGGGGTCATAAATAAATTAGTTTTTTTTTTAATGAAATATAAGTGTTTGGATAAGTCTTACAAGAAATCAATATGGTTGTTACTTTCAAGTTTGCTTCCGCTTATTTAATGAAAATTTATCAAATAAAATATTCTTAATCATGATCTAATTTCACAAGGCATAAGTTAAGAGAATTTATTTCTTGTCCGACATAAGTAGTGTAGTATCTTGCAAGACTTACGTTTAAAGAACTTTTGTTTTTCGACATAAATTTAGATAATTTTTGCCTTATTCAGCAAAAATGCATGACGTGGGTTATGAACTGAACTTATGCCTTTAACCACATAAGTTTGTTAGGAATTAAGCGACACAATTTATAAGGTATAACTTGATTTATATTATGATATGAAAATATAAATTTTTGCTTTGTAATTCTTTTTGTTTTTCAATTTTTGGGATTTTTTTGTTTTTTTTTGTTTTTTTACTTAAAGTGTTAAAGAACAAAAATTAAAGACCAAGTGACAAACACTAAACACAATCAAAAATAGGGCATTTGTGCGAGTGACCTTGTTACTTTTAGACAGAAAAAAGTTAAAAATGTACCTATTGTATTAAAAGTGATTTAAATTTTTTTATTGAATCATCATTACCTTTAATGTTAATTTTGAGTTAAAATGTACTTCCCCCCACATAATGAACCCAACAGCCATTAACATTATATCGGGATTGTAATTTTTCTTTTGCATAGTTCACATCAGACTAGAGAAGATCTAAGTGAATATTAGTTGCATTTTGAATTCGAACTGGTAACATTATTACTTAAAATTAGCTTCCACTAGGTTGTAACCTTGTATCTGTTGGGCTATTCTAATTCTATGTATATGTTGACCACATAGACTTTCATTTTCATAGGTTCATTGATTGTATTAGGGAAATTATCTTATACATATAGTTGCTTATAAAGAAGAAACCGGACATCGGGGGATTAGGAGAACATCCATCAAGGATCCGTCACTCGAGTATTCAGATTAGAGTCTGTTCAACTAATTAATTCTCATTCAATGATCGAGTAGGGATGGCAAACGGGGCAGGGCAAAGTTTATTTACACGGTTTGCCCCATATAGCATAATGTTTTGTCCCTTCCCCCCACCCCCACCCCCAACACACAAGAATCTTCCCCGCATAATTTGCTATTTTTTAAATTTAAAAAACGTACGACATCAAATGACTTTGAAACAGTACCTTGAAAATGAATTGTCTTAGTGTATTTTTGGTTTCAAAGTGTGATTTCAAGTTGTTATTTTGAAACAGCTTCAAAATGATTTCAAAGTGTAAAGTGGAAAAGTAAAACCAATTTATCACAGTGTAGGACTACATTAGCTTCCGCATAATGATTGTTGATTATTAGCTAACAAGTAAATTTTTGGTTAAATAACCGAATAGATATTGTGATCAAAAAATTAATATAGTTATAAAGTGAAACTAAATCTGGTAAAAATTCCCAAGCAAAACAGGCCCTTGATCCTAGTGATATTTGTTGAATTTCAACACATAAGCAGAGTCAAAATGCAGCAGAATACACTGAAATTTTATTGGATTTAAATCCGTACGAAATTCGGATTATATTAAATTCAAGATATATTAATCCAAATAAATATTGTAGATTAATATAATTGAATTAATTATTTAAATCTAATAAATGTGGATTTAATTGAAGTCCAATTGTTATTGGGCTAGTCCATTAATTTGGGCACAGATGATAAACCCACGTTGTTAAACCCAAGATATCATCTTATTCTAGAGACACAATTTGGTGCCACATGTCAAATGACGTGGCATGCCAAGTCAAGTGAAGAAGCCAATAGGATTATGTCACATGTTAAAATGATGCAACATGGCTAGTGAAATCAAAGGTCAATGAAAATGCGCCACATGTATAAATTGACATGTTCCAACCAATCAAAAATGACCATGTCACTTTAATTTGATTGGCCGGAAAGAGTTTGTATTTACCATAACTCTTTCTTCCTACAACTATAAATAGGGGTCTCATAATTCAAAAAAAGGACAAGAATTCTAACAAGAAGCCAGAGAGAGCTCGTGGATCAAACGCCACAGATTTCTCTACAAGCTACAAGTTCAAGCAAGTCAAGGTCAAATTCATCAAGATTCAAGGTCAAGCTCAAGAGCCCTTAAATTCAAATTCCTTGGATTCAAGTACAAGTCAAGATCAAACTCAAAAGCCCTTGGATTCAAGTACAAGTCAAGATCAAGACCATTAGATTTAAGATCAAGCTCAAAAGCCCTTGGATTCAAATACAAGTCAAGCTCAAGTTCATCAAGATTCAAGATCAAGCTCAAAAGTTCTTGAATTTATACTTGAAAAGAAGAATCAGACGATTCATAGAGATGGTAACACTCACATAGTTGAAATCAAATAAAATGATTGTTGCGATATTTTTCTGTCTCGATTATTATTTTTTCGACACGAATTTTATTGTCTACACATGTCTCTAGCCATGATTATTCAAGTGTCGTAGAGAATTGTCTTCGCCTTGTCAAAAACGTCAACAAGGAAGTGGTAAAGAAGAAACGTAAGAATTTTCTAGCCTATGCCTATCATAACAATGGGATGTCAGACTGATGGAGTTACAACATATTTATAGGTAGGCTGTTGACTCTTAGGCAAAAACTTTAACCCTAGAAACTTTTCCATAAAATATTGTAGCCCTTGGAATTTTACCAAAATTATTTACTTCCATCAAGGAAACTAGATATTCATAATTTTGGAAATAATTAATTGACTGATTTATTATTTCAAAATAAATATTTAATTACCAAATATGTGTGGCACATTTATAAATGACATTTTGCTTCACAGCTTTGCACGCTCTCATCAAAAAATTTATATCTCGATTACGAAACGTTCAAATCACAAGCCGCTTGATTCCTTAGATACCAGATTTCAGGTGCTGCAACATATCTGAAAATCAATACAAAATTCCTTCAGTGCCGAAACAATTTATATCTCAATCTACGAGTGTCTGAATTGTATGCTGCTAGATCCTATGGAACTAGAATTCAATGGTACACAATATCTCAAAATTTCGTATTGATATTCCTTTTGGATTGATCAGAATCAATTTTTGAAGTTGATTTCTAAAGCTTACATTTCTGCTTCACAACTTTGCGCGACCGTTGTAGAAAATTAATAGTTTGGAGTAGGAGTGCCAAAATCATGAGCTTCTTGATTAGTTGGAAAGAGGACTTCAAGAACTCCAATCTATACAAAAATTACGGCCAAAGACGTCACGGATTTGTACAGATTTTTGTTTGAAGTTGGCTCAAATTCTACTGTGCTCATTCCTCCAGGTTTGCGCTTCTATGGTATAAAATCCATAAATCAGTCTAAGACTGATGATATCATGCGTTTCTTGTTTTCTTGGAAATATGACTCCAAGAACTACTATCTATACAAAAATTACGACCAAAGGCTTAACAGATTTGTACAGATTTTCCTTTGAAGTTGGCTTTAATTCTGTCTTGCTCATTCCTTCAGATTTGCGCGTCTATAGTATAAAATCCATAAATCAGTGTAGGAGTGACGAAATCACGCGCTTCTTATTTTGTTGGAAAGAGGAATCCAAGAACTATAATTTCTACAAAAATTACAGCCAAAGGCTTCATGGATTTGTACAGATTTTCATTTGAAGTTGGCTCGAATTTTGTCGTACTCATTCCTTCAGATTTGTGTGTCTATGGTATAAAATTCATAAATAGGTGTAGGAGTGATGAAATTATGGCTTCTTATTTTTTTGGAAAGAGGAGTCCAAGAACTACTATATGTATAAAAATTAAGGCCAAAGGCTTTATGAATTTCTACAAATTTTACTTCGAAGTCAGCTTAGAATCTACTCCGGCAGCTCTGCAGCTTTGTGCGTTCGTGATAGAAAATTCACAACTAGGAGTAGGAAAGCCAAAATTGTGAGCTTCTTGTTTTCTTGGAAAGAAGAGTCCAAGAGCAACAATCAGTAGAAAAATCACGGTCAGGGGTTTTATGGATTTGTACAGATTTTACTCTCACTGAAGAAATTCGTAACTTGAGCTTGAAGCTTTCGACTCATCATATTTAAGGAGCAACGCCCTGGGATTATATTCCGCTCGAGTCGATTAACTCCTGCACAGGGCATAGAACAAGTGTGATCAGTTTCCTACAAGAGAAACTTATCCACACCTGGTGTTTAAACCAAAAGCATGAATTTACGCAGTTATTTTGAGAATAATAAATTGAGATGAGAGTACACACAACTTAACTATATTTAAGAGATAAAATATTGTGTATAAAAGACATGTAATACATTCATGGAAATGGTCTGGAAACAAAGAGTGTACGATATTTAAGACATGTAATAAATCCATGAAAAACCACCGTGTAAGTTCAATGATCCAAATTTTTAGTTAATGAAACCATTGCGCTTTTATGGGACAGGTAGAGGAGGAGAGGGGAAAAGAGGTGGGGAGATGCTTTAACCATTTGAGCATATATTGTGTTTTGTAAAATTATAGCAGCTTCTGAATAATATGAAAACTTAGAAGTCAACAGAGCTGACTAAAGTGCTTCCTCATAATGCTGTTGAAATTGTTAACAAAACCAATATCTATCTTTAGAGTCTTGCAACTTGCAAGCAGATACATAAAAGTTCCACAGTCAAATTGCTTAAAGCAGTATGCACGGAAGTGGCCAAGATAATATATTTACGAGTGTTGTGTGATAATATCACGATACAAAGAAGAGTTAAAACATCTAAACCTACTCCCTTTTAAGACTGAATTGGCTCAAAATTGAAGTAAACCGTTATTCAATTAAACAGTTAAATTTGTACAAAGGGGTTAAATGCAAGTGGCTGAAGGCTGAATAATTGTAAACACCACGATATCCATTCACATGTTCAAGTTATCATGTTCTGTTAAGCTCCAAATTGCGGGAAGGTATCATGATTCACTTGGGTATTGAGCGTTCTTTTCAACAAGTAGAAACTAGTGACTAATACAAACTGGCCGGGGAAAAGAATAAGAGAAGGAGACCTACTTTATGATTGCAATCAACACAATGCTTCATTCTTGGACAGAGGATACTAATATTATCTGATTTCACAATATGGGAAGACTTGATGTAAAACATCTTGTTACTACTATGTTACTACTATACACAGACATATATTTCATACATAGTTACTCAAATAAAAGTCATCTATTCATCAAACAAAAATCATCTATTCATCTGATGTTGAGACCTCAACTGAGATATGAACATCAACTATCAAAATGCTTTGATAAGAAGGTACTACAGTAGTGCCTTTGTATACGTCACAATATACAAATCACAAATGCAACTCTACTTCGAAACCTCTCCTTCAATCATAGCATCCATATTATATCATAATTAAAGAGTTTTTGACTGTCCACAAACATTCTGTTCCGCAAAAGAAGATTAATTCCTGTGCAAGGCATGAAAGAAACAAGTGTCAAATGGTATTATGTGGCATTACAAGAAACAGATAAATGCATATCCCAACTTGTACCCTCAACTCTCCCTGCAGACTATATGTTGTAACATGATAGCACCTTCAGAACAATAAATATGCAAATCAACAATTTTCATTAAAAGCAACAGATTCAGCTAAACGTGCAGCCTTCAAAATACTGCTTAAAATGTTACTTATTGAAGCTGCAATCACAGTTTCCCTACGCAAATATAATAGTGGCTTTTGAATAATTTATAGAAATAACAAGACAATCAGGACAAACCATCCTATTGT
This sequence comes from Capsicum rhomboideum, assembly GCA_031232105.1. NCBI lineage: Eukaryota > Viridiplantae > Streptophyta > Magnoliopsida > Solanales > Solanaceae > Capsicum > Capsicum rhomboideum. The sequence goes on along the minus strand of CP124719.1, from coordinate 108,906,044 downwards.
AGCAAATAAATGAACCCTAAAATAACAACATATTTCTGCATCAAGAGTTTAAAAGAGCTTCTTCAAGATTTTACTATCTTATAGTATAAGTAAAAAGTATGTTGAACTACTAATTGGCAGGTATCTATATTCTGTAAAGCTAGCTTCTTAAGCTGTAATTTTAGCCAACAATAAATGTTGATCTTTAGTCTTTGTAGTCATAGATCTTGACAATTCTACAATCAACCTGGTAGACAACACAAGTATTATTTTTGCATTTAAAGCGGCTAGATAAGACTCTTACTGTCAGTAGCTTAAAACGGTAACAAAAGTAGCCACGGTAATTATACATTAATAAAATGTGAGATTAACTCATTTTCAGAGAAGAGTCTTACCGTTGGAAATTATTCTTTTCCAAGACTCCTTATTCCCTAAATGAAAACCACAAATTTAAGTTTATTCCATTTCCTTTATTGTACTGTACATTTTTTCAGGACTGAAGAATTATCACCACAAAACTCTATGATGAAGAATTACCTTTCACAATAGGGGATCCTATATGATATACACTTAAAATGAATAAAGAATTGATGAAAACGTTATTGTAATACCTGAGTACAACACCATCTTTGGAATATTGCATCAAGCAATAAAATAGCACCTAGTTCCCCTGCCAAACTTAGTAGAGCCGAGACCTCCTACAAAGGTTCTAACTCTACCAAACGCCTCAGTCATTCCATCATCCATCATATCCATCCTCCATTGTCCATCTACGAAGGTTATGCCTCCACCAAACACATTAGTCATCACCCCATCAACCATCATATTCCTCCATTTTCGCTCTTTCATATTGTAGACAATCAATTTCTCATCCCTATGCAGTATAACATAATCACTCACTAAAAAAAAGGGGGGTCAAATCAAACCATATATCCCAAACAACAACCCTAAATTTGGTCCATGACTCCTCAACTCGTACTCTCTCATCATCCAAACATTAATTTTGAATAGCAATAGAACAGAGAACCCAGAAAGGCACCCTCTAAGAGTGCCAAGATCGAACATAGTTAAATGATCGTCAATAGTAGTAGGCACTGGCATCTCCAAGAATTTCTCCACACTTAAATCAAAAGCAAGAATATATCTTGAAAAATCAGGAACTTTCTCAGCCAACCAATGTAAAGCCCCATTTACCAATACCCCAAAAGATGATATCAGATTAACATTATTAGGTAAACTCTCAAGTCTCCTCCATACACCCATTCTCGTAGAGTAGACATCTACATAAGTGGTGTCATTATGCCGTTCATGTCGAGAAAGAGAAACCACCTTATAATCATCACTGTCAAAAGCATAACCTAGACCATACATTTTAAAGCTACTTTGGGGAAGAGCCAAACGAAACTTTCGAATTCTATGGTACTCTGAGGTTGTGGGGTTAGTTAAAAACATAATATTTTTTACATCCTACACCAACACCAAGCCATCACATGAGCATTCAACAAGCCACCACTTGTCCTCCTGGAAATTAAGGTTTCTTGAAATGGCTTCAATTATTCCATTTTGCGGGTTATGGTTAATAGGGACAGTGTGAAGTGCCTCAGAATGAGAGAGGAAAATGATCTTCTCTTCTTCTTGTTGTTTATGGGCATGGAGGGTGAGGTGATCTTTGATGAATTTGGGGTCAGTTTGAAGATTTTACCACTCCTTTCATATGCATCGAAATTGACCTATGGATTATAGCAAATAAATGAACCCGAAAATAACATGTTTCTGCATCAAGAATTCAAAAGAGCTTCTTCAAGATTTTACTATCTTATAGTATAAGGAAAAAGTATGTTGAGCCACTAATTGGCAGGTATCTGTATTCTATAAAGCTACCTTCTTAAGCTGTAATTTTAGCCAACAATAAATGTTGATCTTTAGTCTTTGGAGTCATAGATCTTGACAATTCTACGATCAACCAGGTAGACAACATAAGTATTATTTTTGCGTCTAAAGCGGTTAGATAACACTCTTACCGATAGTTGCTTAAAACAGTATTAAAAGTTGCCACGGTAAAATGTGATATTAACTCATTATTCAGAGAAAAGCCAGACCATCAGGAAATTATTCTTTTCAAGACTCCATACACTGAATATTTTTTCAGGACTGAAGAATTATCACCACAAAACTCTATGACGAAGAATTAACTTTCACAACAGGGGACCTATAAAAATTACTATATGATATACACTTAAAATGAATAAAGACTTCGTGAAAACGTTAATGTATACCTGAGTACAAATTTGGAATATTGCATCAAGCAATAAAATAGCCCCTAGTTCCCCTGCCAAATGTAGGAGAGACGAGACTTTCTATGAAGTTTCTAACTCTACCAGACCCCTTAGTCATCACTCCATCAACCATCACATCCCTCTGTTTTCCCTCTTTACTATTGTAGACAATCAATTTCTCGTCCCCATGCAATACAACATCATCACGCACTAAAAACAAGGGGGTCAAATCAAACCATATATCCCGAACAACAACCCTAAATTTGGTCCATGACTCCTCAACTTGATACTCTCTCATCATCCAAACATCAATGTTGTATTCCCATAGAGCAGAGAACACAGAAAGACACCCTCTAAGAGTGGCAAGATCAAACATAATCAAATGATCGTCAACAGTAGTAGGCACTGGCATCTCCAAGAATTTCTCACCACTTAAATCAAAAGCAAGAATATATTTTGAATAATCAGTAACTTTCTTAGCCAACCAATGCAAAGCCCCATTTACCAACACCCCAGAAGATAATTGTGAACATTATAAGGTAAACTCTCAAGTCTCCTCCATAAACCCATTCTCGTAGAGTAGATATCAATATAACTATGGTTATTAGGCCCTATATTTTGATAATATGGAGAAAGACTAACCACCTTATAATCATCACTGACAAAATCATACCCTAGACCACAGCTAAAGCTATTTCCATGGGGAACAGCCAAACGAAACTTTGGAATTTTATGGTATTCTGAGGTTGTCGGGTTAATTAAAAACAAATTATTTTCCCAATTCTCCACCAACACCAAGCCATTACATGAGCATTCAACATTTAACCAATTGTCCTCCTGGAAATTAAGGTTTCTTGAAATGTCTTCGATTATTCCGTTTTGGGGGTTATGGTTAAAACTGATGGAGTAAAGAGCGCGAGAAGAAGAGAAAAAAATGATTTTCTCTTCTTCTGTTTGATGGCATGGAAAATGAGGTGAGCTTTGATGAATTTTGGGTGAGAGAAAAGGTTGTACCACTGCTTTGATACACACCGAAATTGACCTATGGATTTTACAGGGAGTATGTTCTCTATGATTTCTTCAGGTTGGCTTGCCCTTCGTGAGAGTAGGGCTTTACTTTTGCTCCTCGTCATTCTTGAGGGTAGGGTTTTACCTGTGCGCGTCGCCATTCTTGAGGGTTGGTAGAGTTGTTTTTCAGCAACAAGAACAGCTTTTGTTTTCACGGCCATATGTTGCTTCCCGCTTTTATGCCCCCCAATTTTTTTTTTGGTAATTTAGGGCGTGATTAGTAAAATGTGTTTCAATTTTTATATGTTAGGTTTGTCCAAATATTAAAGGCAAATAATTATTTTAAAAGAATTTGAGGATAATGACTTTTCTAATGAAAAAAAAAAACAATTTAAAATAATTTTTATTAGTGACATTTTAATTTTACTATCTATTTTTACCTACCCATCCCCCGTCACTGTCACGCCCTAAAACTGAATTGGGCGGACTAGTACCATATGAACACATGCTATGCAGATGATCTATAGCAGATGCTATACAAATGGATCACCATACACATGATAACTTACAAGAACTATATATGCATAAAATTGAGCCTCTAACCAAACTAATACAAATGTCATTACCATAATGTCTACAAAGCCTCTACTTGAATAGGAAACTATACAACTGTCAAGTCTTATGGGCAGGGCCCGTCATACCCAAATCATGCAAATATCTACAATAAAAAAGAGTACTAGATCTAGACTTACTCAAGGAGAAATGGAGGCTCACCAACTGCTTTGTTGATGTAGCACGGATGCCTACTAAGGGTGTCTTCAACTCTGTGAATCTGAACCCACATTTACAAAAAATGCAATGTCCCCGGAGATAGAGGCTTCAGTATATATACAACATGTATTAGTATGTAAGGCAGACATAGTAACAAGTACCAAATAGGATAGCACAATGAAGGAATCAAAATGTGCTCAACTGAGATATACATGTGTCATGAAGCAAGTTATAAAACTGTAATTCATCTGGAATCACTCTGTAATTATTATACAAGTGTCTTCTGGATTCTTTATTAATATGGGATCAAATAATACAATTATTTGTGAAATCATATAACTTATGTACTTTTAAATAAATGCATGATAACCTCTGATCTAATAAGGCTTGAGGGCATTATATTACATAAATAGCATATGAACCCTGTTTGTATCTCATATATAAATGTTTAGTCTCGTAGTCTGTGATCTCTGAAGGTACGTTATAAAGGCTCAATTCTGAGGGTCAACCCGCAGGCAGGTACTCCATAAATGGCTCAACTATGATGGTCTGGGGTCTCAACCTTGTGCACATGGACAACGTCACGTCGTTAGTCAGGTGTTTATAATATCTCTGACCTTTCCTCACCATAGCTTAATTTATCTTTTAACAACTGATATCAAGAAGGCCTCTGTAATTGATGTTACTATGAAATTAATTCTACAAATATTAAGCTCTCTTTGAAAAGTCCTATTTATGAACTTTGGGTGACCGATAGTAATCTCTGATTAAGTGAATCAACTAGTAAATTCTTCTCTATTGCAAATGAATCATATAAGCATCTAAATAGTGTGTAGATGTCTTATTTCTATGAAAATTACTCATCTCTAGAAACATATAATAAATGTACTATATGAGTTCTATGGAATATGAATAGATGCAAGTATAACTCTGATGATAATATGGATATTGGACTTGTAAAAATTAGCTTAAATACTTTGAACACATGAAATATGAATCAACTGAAATGCAGGGATAATTTGTATCAAGTATATGACATGTAACAGCTGATACCATTCTCTATGTATCATATAAACTATATTGTCCCTGTAGAGAAAGAAATATTTGAAGGAGGATCGTGTCTTACGGTGAAGGAGGTTTTAACTTTATATACCTCGATTTCTGTTCCAGTGAAATTGATATGGATGGTTATTCCTCCTTATAGTAGGTACTCTATACAAAAATCAAGTGGTATAAACATTATAAAAAACCCACTAACACATTCAAGCCATATCGGCAACATGTCATCTATTAGGCGAGCGACTTGCTCGTCAGACTCTTTTTATACATATGCTTCTTTCTACCTTCCTTCTCTTATTACAGCCACAAGTTAGACACATAATAGACAAATTTCTATTAGCCAATAACAATGTGGGGCCCACAAAATAGTCCGCCAAAACCAAATAGACAACATGCTTGCCCAACGACTAAAAACACGGTGTATAGCTACACGCTCCAATTCCAAGCCCAAAAAACAGCCACAAACAACCCCAACAATGAGGCTTCCAATCTTTACAGCCAATGATACATGTAATACAACCCCAAAACAATTCTACCATAAGAAATAATTCGAATTCACAGCTTCCCATCACCGTCCCGTGAGTTCATACAACAATTACACCTAAAATACGTCTCTTTCTTTTCATAGAAAACAAGGGGTTAAGAAGGTAGAACCTTACATTAAACATGATGAAATTTATAGTATCTTAACTTGGATCCTCCCATAACAAACAGTTTCCTCAAACACGAATCCTTGAAACAAGATGATACTAACTGAAAATAACAACGCAACAAAGGGGCTTTTTAGAGAACTCTTTCTCTAGGGGCTGCCTCGAGCTTCCCAACGTGAATAAACGTATTTTACACCCTTTTTATAGTCAAAACCATGTAAAACACATATTGAATACTTATCTTAAAGCCTTGGAAAACTTGAAGTAAATAAATTATATTTAAGAGATAAAACGTGTATAGAAGACATGTAATACATTCATGGAAATAGTGAAACACAGGCTGCAGGAGTTTTCTCTGTTTGCTATTATGTAAATACATGATAAACCACCATGTAACTTCAATAATCCAAATCTTTAGTTAATGAAACTATTTCACTTTTATGGGACAGGTAGAGGAGGAGAGGGGTAAAATATATACTGTATTTTGTAAAATCATATCAGCTTCTGAAAAATAAGACACTCCCTCCGTTCCAATTTATGTGATGTAGTTTGACTTGACACGGAGTTTAAGAAAGAAAGGAAGACTTTTGAAACTTGTGGTCCAAAATGAGTTGTAGATGTTTGTGTGGTTGTAAATCATTTCATTAAAGGTAAAGTGAGTATTTTAAACTTAAATTGTTACTAATTATAGAAATGTGTCATTCTTTTTAGGACTGACTAAAAAGAAAAGTGTGTCATATAAATTGGAATAGGGAGTAACATGGAAGTCAGAAGAGTTGACTATAAAGTGCATCTCATAATGTTGTTGAAACCAATATCTGTCTTCAGAGTGGTTAGCGTCTTAAGCTATAATACTACCCAATATCTATCTTTAGAGTCTTGCAACTTGCAAGCAGCTACATAAAAGTTCCACAGTCAAATTGCCTAAAATAGTATGCACCGAAGTGGCCAAGATAATATATTTACAAGTGTTGTGAGATAATATCACGATACAAAGAAGAGTTAAAACATCTAAACCTACTCCTTTTTAAGACTGAATTGGCTCAAAATTGAACTAAACCGTTGTTGATTCCCAATTTTGATCCTCCTTTCTTCTACTTTATTTTTTCCAGACTTCTAAATTAGTAACATATCAAATTCTAAATTAGTAACATATCAAATTACTTTGTTTTACTACTATCTATATGATTACTAAATAAAGAAAGGCATATTTTTATTATTGAAATCGCTACTATCATTTTTACACCTCTATTCTTAAAAAATTGTTGTCGTCATCTTATTTTTAGTCTCGTACTTAGTTATAAGTCAATGTATTTAATATTAAATCTATGGAGAAAATTTACAATATTAATACTTTATAAATGTATATTGTAGTAGTTATTAAGTTAGAAGTCTAAAATAATTTAAAGGAAGAAAGGAAAAGGGGCAAAGAAATTCGAGTAAAGAGCCCAATGTTTTAGACTAAAACAGAGGCCCAAATCCTTCTTAGCTTGCAGCCCAAATCCTTCTTAATTTTCAGCCCAAAACTCAACTATTTAATGTAGCCCTAAGCCAATTTTCCAATTAGCAGCTCGTCCCTTTCTCTTCTCTTTATCGTTTTCCTCTTTCAGAGTAAACTCCAACAAGCGTTAGCCATGGACAGAGATAGGTTGCTCCATTTTCGTGCAATTTTCTTCCTTTTCTTCTGGAAAGATCAGCAACTCTCTTCCTTCTCTCTCATTTACATCTCTCTTCTTTAATTTGGTCAAAGGAAGAGACCAAAATACTTCTAAAATTTCTAAAGAATCACATGAAAATTTTTTGAATTTCAAACGGCTATTTCGTCCTTGAAATCCCGCCCAATTGCTCAACCTTAACCCTGATTCGCCACTATAAATACTACCTTTCCTACTCGTTTTAGAAGAAGTTTTTCAGCGCCTCCTCCACTCTCTCAAAACTCATTGTTATAACATTGTCTTATCTCTTTAGCTTTCTGCCGTCCCACAGCACAGCAAGCACTAATTTTCTGCTCTAAAATGTCATTTCTGCTTTCTCTTTCGATCTCTGGCTTTAAGCGTGTTCAAGCTCTTCATCGATCGAGTTCGAGCCTTGATCGGTGATCGAAACACCCCTGTTCACTGCACCGCAAAAGGTGTGTAACTCCCCTTTTACTTTAACTTTTTAATATGAAATACATATTCTTGTTTGAGTGCACGATGAAAAAAAAAAAGAGTTAATGTCTTATGACGTTCTTGTATTCTAGATGTTGTAGAATCAAATATATAAACTTGTGTTCTTATTTTTTCATCAACATACATATATGAAAACTCATGTTAGTGTTTGAGTATTATTTCTGACTAAGATATTTCTTCTAGAAGAATGTTTAGGAGATATTAGCTATAATGGTAGGATTTAATCTTATTGCCCTGTCAATATTATACATTCATACTATGTCCTAGGTTATTTTTAAGGAATGTCTAAAGAATTTTAGTTCAGGATGGTGTGTAACTAGTTTGTTAAGTTGTTTTCTTCAATTTGATATATGTGTGAGGCCGTACAAATTAACACTTGCATGAAATCAGTTTTTCCATTCTAATTTATACGTTCATTGGATATATTTTGAGTGATAAAGGAATTTGTAGTTATAAACATGTGTAGTGGAGAATTTCTATTATTCAGCTTAACTTGTGCAGACAATGAAATTTCCTTTGTTAAAATATAAAGAGACCATGTTTGTAGGCATCCCATATAGTTTCTCTTTGATTATATCGGAAGCTATGATTTTTTTTTTTAGCCTCGTTCTTTCTGTTAGGAGAGATAGGGGTATAAATTTTCTTCTATGTTTTAAGATAAATAACATGTGTAAAGTCTTAAAGTATCTTGATTTGATATCACTCACGCCTTAGAATGTAATTTCTTTACGGTTTAAATTGGATAGCTTTGGGTGTTATTTCATGCTTTAAAGACGCATTATGGTTTAGTTGCATAGAGTTGGTTCAAAAGCCATTAATTGTGCAAAGAGCATCTCGTTTGGCATTTTGCACGTCTCGTCTTTTGAATATAGTGTTCTTTGTGCGACTTTACTCGATTCTACATAATTTGAATCATCTTACTAATTTTCTTGCCCTCTCTTTATTTGCATGAACACTTTGGAGCAAAAAATGGAGTCTCTAATTGAGACTCTCGCAAAAAATCGGATTTCTTGGACTCAATACCATCATACCCGCACAAGGAGTCATATCCCATATTCTTAAATCACACCCGCTAGCAGTCTAGTGCCTCTTTCCCTCTTCCAAGCTTTACCATTCTTTGTATACACTTGTTTTTATTTTCATTTAGCATTTCGCACATTATTATTTGGAATTTGTGCTTTGTATGATTTTATTTGAATTAATATAAGTCATTTAAATATGATTAGCAAATTTAATTGTTTCTCTCCCCACCCTTTTTAGATATTGACTTTAGTCTACTCTCTTGGCTAGGTGTATGACTAGTATGGTTAAAGGATTGAATATCCATGAACAAGAACATAGTTATTTTTAGAGTTTGATAGCGATTTTAGTCTAAAACAAGTTTGGTTAGATTAAAAAAAAGGATACGGCTTTTGTTTTTATCCGGATTGTTTCTTTCATTTACTTTTATATTAAAATATAGGTACTCTTATATATACTATACAAAATCCTAAGTTAAATTATTTTATCATATAACATTTCTTTCAAAACTAAAATACTTACGCCTTTTATTCAATTACACTTTTGAAGCTAGTTGGTTTCAATTCATTTTTTGGTTGAGTTTGCTAGTGTTACATAAACTTTTTTTTAAAGTTATGGGTAGATTTTAATTTAACATTAGAATGCTATTTAATTTTTCTTAAAAGAGAAGTCTTGATTTTCCCAAGTTAATATTTAAAAATTCTCTTTTCTCAAAAAAGAAAGTAACCCCTTTAAAATTAGTATACCAAGATGTTGGTTTTAAATTACTTGACAAAAAAGATTATTTTTGAAAAGTTCTTATCCTTCAAAATATTTCATTTATTTGGGTATTTATTTAGATTGGCACTTTAGAAGTTATGGCTACTAAAACTATGTTTAATCCGAAGCAATTTTGCAACTCTTCTGTAGCGTTGACAAAATGGACGATTTTCAATAGTCTTTAAAACTCTAATAGTCATCCTTTTACTAAATACAATAACTTATCCTTAACATCTTATTTTCTTCGTCTTTTTTTTTTTTTTAACTCTTTCTTTTATTAACCTAAGTTTGGCTGGTTAATCGTAGTTAGTGGATCCTTTAGGGTGCTTAACTCCTTTCCTTTAGGATAATTTAGAACCCTCACCTAAAATCACTTATGTTGCGTAGACCTTAAAATAAAGTCCTTATTTGTTTTAATCACTTAGTTTATAATAGGTGTTCTAATTCACCGAAGAACTAATTAGATGGCCACTTCCTTAATTAATTTTAGAAGTTTCCAATATGTTGTACCTCGGCTTGACCCGTGGTTAAAATGGGGTATTACAACCGTTAATCAATTAAACAATTGAATTTGTACAAAGGGGTTTAATGCAAGTGGGTGAAGGCTGAATAATTGTAAACACCACGATATCCATTCACATGTTCAAGTTATCATGTTCTGTTAAGCTCCAAATTGTGGGAAGGTATCATGATTCATTTGGGTATTGAGGGTTCTTTTCAACAAGTAGAAACTAGTGACTAATACAAACTGTCTGGGGAAAAGAATAAGAGAAGGAGACCTACTTTATGATTGCAATCAACACAGTGCTTCATTCTTGGACAGAGGATACTACTATTATCTGCTTTCACAATATGGGAAGAATTGATGTAAAACATCTTGTTACTACTATACACATACATATATTTCATACATAGTTACTCAAATAAGAACCATCTATTCATCTGATGTTGAGACCATCAACTATCAAAATGCTCTTATAAGAATGTACTACAATACTGCCTTTGTATACTTCAAAATACACAAATAGCAAATGCAAGTCTACTTTGAAACCTCTCCTTCGATCATAGCATCCATATTATATCATAATTAAAGAGTTTTTGAGTCTGTTCACAAACATTCTGTTCCATAAAAGAAGATCAATTCCTATGCAAGGCATGAAAGAAACAAGTGTCAAATGGTATTATGTGGCATTGCAAGAAACAGATTAATGCATATCCCAACTTGTACCCTCAACTGTCCCTGCAGACTATATGTTATAACATGATATCACCTTCAGAACAATAAAAATAAAAACCAACAATATTCATTAAAAGCAACAGATTTGGCTTAAGGTGCAGCCTTCAAAATACTGTTTAAAATGGTACTTGTCAAAGCTGCTACCACAGTTTTCCTATGCAAATATAATAGAGTTGCTTTTGAATAATTTACAGGAATAACAAGACAATCACGACAAACCATCCTATTGTAGCAAATAAATGAACTCGAAAATAACAACATATCTCTGCATCAAGAGTTCAAAAGAGCTTCTTCAAGATTTTACTATCTTATATGAAGAAAACTAGTACCAACTACTTTTCCAGATTCTCCTTAAGTTATAAGTAAATTGCACAATCAATTTATGTGGAAAACCTCCTCTCTCAAGGAGTAACAACCACAACCTCAAATCCACTATGATCAAACAAGGTTTTTAGTTACAGCTCAATAATAAAATCTTTACTCCAAAACTCTAAACTCAAACAGTCAATTACAACTACCAATTCTCCAAGAAGCCAAACCTACTTCTTGTTACAAAACCTCACCAACACAGTTTCAACACCTATCACAATCACCAAGAAATAACTAAATAGCTAGACTTTAAGCAAGACTCAAGAAAAATTCAACAAACTCCTAAAGCAAACAAAACTCAACTATGCTATGCCTTCAATGGGATGACTTTGTGTGTGCTTGATATGATCTCCTATTGCTTGAGAATAATATCTTTTCTGTGTATACAATAGGTGTCTCAAAATTGTGCTACTCTTCTCTTTATATAGATGCTCAATGTTGTCCAAGACATGTAGGGAACCGACTCAAAGAATCCTTTCCTTGTTAGTCAAGGACAAAGCTTGTCCTTGTCTGATATAGATACATTTATACCATAATTAGACTTCTTGCCATAAATGGACTTATGCCAAAAATAAAATTTGCCTGATCATCAAACCTTGTACTCCAAGGGGTCTTCAATTTCTCCTTTTTTGATGATGGCAAACCTACTGTATTTTTATGTAACTCCTTGCTATTGCTTTATCAATTCATCATATCACACTATACTTCTGTATTATACTATAAAGTCCATGCTATTGCTTTATCACAACACACTATACTTCTGCATCATACTATACCTATGCATCATACCAACATGTAACACAATACTTCTGCATCATACTAACAAGTAACACAAACACTAAACACTACTTTGTAACGCAAACACTAAATAGTACTTTCCCCCCTTTTGACATCATTAAAAGTAAGATGAAAACAATACTTAGTTACGTGTAGATTATAAGAAATTCAAATGCCATTGAGGCAACAGTTCCACAATCAAAAGATACACAACACTTGAATACTGAGGATATTATCTATTCAAAAACATGAGTTCACAAGCAATGGGAGCAGAGATAAGGCAACAATATCAGTAAAGTAAGCACAAATTAAGCCAATCATTGGCCCAAAATAAATCATCCAAATGTTAGTTACAAAATACCAAAAAAATTATTTGTCATGGGAACCAAAAAAAATGTAACACCCCGTACCTTCCCAACCCTACTTGATGACATTGAATAATGTTTCATTAGGTGTCGAGAGCTATAAGGATGCATTTGGTAATGTTAAAGATGAGAAAAATTGAAATTTGGCCTTGTACATGTGACTAGCCTTTCATAGGAAGTGTTTTGTGATTTCGTGGAGCATTTGTGTAATACCCCGTACACATTCTAACCTCATTTGGTGAATTGGAGTCATGTTTACTTGATGATTAAGATCACTAAGTAAGTATTTTGATAAGGTATTGGACGATATGCAAGTATTGAAGAAATGGCCGAAAAATTCAGCAAGGTATGAAAACTTGCACCACTACCCTGTTTCAGGGGGTGTGGCACAAGCCCCTGATTCAGAGGGTAGTGATTTCTTGCGCCACTGCCTTGCTTTGCAGCAGTGGCGCAAGGCACAAAAAATGTGCCCTTCCGGACTCGTTTCGCAACGCAATTCTACGACGATTCTTGGATGGTTTCTTTTGGTTATTTGAAGTTCTTTGAGCATTGTTAAAGATTCAAACACTTCAATACACTCCTACATACACCTACATGATCAAATCATGAAACACAAGTAGGTATCATAAATGTTCAAGGAAGCCATGGACGACTAGAATTTCTATTTTTGCGCTTGAGACGACGAATGAGAATCTCCTAAGAGAATATTGTCGTGACATTATGGAGTTATTTAAACACGCGATATATGATGGATTATGCATGAATATTTGTGGGCTAAGTGGAAATGTGTTATTGGGCCCAAATTGAGGCCCAAAAATGGAATAAAATGCATGGCCCAAATGGGTCAAATGACCCATTCTTTCATTTGACCTTCTAGACCCAACATTTAATGTCAAAGAGTGGCTAAGGATGGAAATTGAGGGCCTATATAAAGGGGTAAAAATCTGATTTTTATCCATTACAAACACACATGTATTTCTATGTTTTTCTAAAACATTTCAAGAGAACCCCTTTAGCCCTCAAAACCCTAAATCAACTTTTGGAGAAGATCATCACTATTCAAGCTTGGGTAAGTGTTTATTATTATGGTTTAACATATTATATGCATGGGAGATTATGTATATCATGTTGGTTATGCTTGGAAATGGTGGACATGGTACTTTGTGTTTTTATATAAGATTTGTGATCCATGAGGTTCAAGCTTAAATTATGACCTGTGCCTTTGATGAAAGAGCATGGTATGGATAAAATATGAACATGTATGGTGTAATTTTGTTATTACACTTGTTATTTTTCTAAAAGTGTAAATTGTGGGATTTTGGCCGATATGTGCTATGAGGTGTATTAAGGTGATTTGATGGATTATGTGTGATGTAATATGGATAAGAAAGTGTAAAGGAGAAGTGTTGTGGTGAAATGTATTGATTATCATGTATTGGTCAATGTTGGGAATATTGTGGGATTTTTGGAATAATAATTTCATTAATGGTTTTGTCAAGGGGAAATGGCATGTTTAAAGGCAAACATGTACCTCATTGACGTTATATGCATTTTTAAGGTAGTTGGTGGTTAATGTGAATTTCGTTATGTATTTGTGTTGTAGAGTGATACATAAAGAAGGAGCGGGACTATTGTATACACGTCTAAGATTGTGTATTCGTATTAAGAATACAAGGTATGTAAGGTTACTCTTTCCGTATCCTTCTACAAGATATTGTTCTTTTTGACATTGGACTTGTTTCAATTCCGAGGGGCTTGAAATATATCAATTCAGGGTGACGTATATTGTTATTCATATATGCCCTATTCTTAGATGAATTATGATTCACTTATCTCTTATTCATTGATTGAAGTTCCAAAGATGTCATGACGTTGTAATTTCTAAAAGAACTATCTCAACGAGAGTAATGAGGTAAAAAGAGCTTGTTTAGTTTGAATAGCATTATTCCGATTATGTCTTATTCCAGATGATTATCCTTGTGCCAATTGTTTATAAGTAAGAGTACCAATCTCATAAGAGTAATAAGAGAGGTGATGTGCAAGTTAGTATAATTATTCCTCATAAGTGAAGTTGTCAATCTCATGAGGTAAAGGAGTGAAGTGAGATGTGCATATAAGTCTGTGCTTAGTTAAGATGTTAATCTCATGAAGTATAAGAGTAAGGTAAAGCATATTGGTGTGTTTCAATTAGTGTCATGATCTTTAATGTATTAACCTCTCATAAGTTGATATATCAATTTCTCCCACCATAGAGTGGATGTATGTTCTCCCACCATAGAGTGGATGTATGCTCTCCCACCATGAGAGTGGATGTAGGTTAAACCACCAATAGAGTGGATGTACGTTAATAGAATAGATGTATGTTATATTGTTACCCCACCACTAGAGTGGATGTATGTGGATGAATGTTATTCTTTTACAACCTACTAACCAAGTAGAGTGGTAATGAACATAGAGGCAAGAAAGAATCTCTTAGGTATAGAAGAATCTATTGGAGGCAAGTCTCTTGAGTGAAGGTAATTTCCCTTGAAGGAGAGTAGTTATAAAAGATAGTATATAAAATGATGGTTTATACACATTGTCTATTCTCTCATAAATTATTTTATTGACATTCTCATGTATGATGCTATTTCTTATGACCCTTACATACTTGGTACATTCTTCGTACTGACCCCCTCGGAGGATTTACCTTACATGTTGCAGGTGCAGGCACTAGTAGATTTTTAAACAGACAGTAAGTTGACAGTTAGTTGCGGATCTTTGCTGAGCCCCAGTTGCTTCGGGACTTATCACAGTTGTACATTTGTTTTGATGTTGTAACTGTTGTATAAAGCGGGGACTTGTCCCGAATTTAAGTTGGTCTTGTATAAGCATCTGTTAGAGGCTTTTGTAGACGTATGTGGGTATATGGACGCAAGAGACGTATGTTCATTTTGACTTGATGGCTCTAACGACCATAGTTTCATATTGTACATGTTTTCCATGACTTCTGCCATCGGCATTTTTATATGTTATCGGTTACATGAGATAGTACGATGTTCATACGAGGATATGCATATGTACATGCGCAAAGATTGGTTTTCTCGGGCTATACCGGCTTCGGGTGCCAATCACGCCTCGTTAGGATTTTGGGGCGTGACAAAAAAATGACTAGAAACATCAAGGGCTTAAGATGAGGAGGATTGGGTTTGGGGAGGAGAGCCATGAGAGACTGGATGTTCTCAAAGTGGGTGTTCTGTAGCTTGATCATATCAATCTTAAGAGTGTCCACTTGGGCATGTGAATTTGCAAGACAGTCCTTCAGACCAACATTCTCCTTCTTCAGCAGAGCAATCTCCTTTTGAGCAGCCTCCAAGTCTAGGAGCACCTGAGTCATAGGGGTTGAACTTTTCTTTTGAACAAGTTTCTCAGATAGACACTCACATTCCTCCAAGTTAGAGATGGTAAAACTATCATTCTTAGTGGCTGCTATACCCTTCCCCAAGGGCACACCAAAACTCTCAAACACAACTAAGAGAAGGAATCCATAAGCAAGTCCATGAGGACCTATCTTAGGAGCAGTGACTCTCTTCATGTGTTTGATAATCAGGGCTGGGAAATTCACCTTCTCATTCATGATCCCTAGATTCCTAAAGCTAGCCTCATATATTCTCCCTCCTCTAGGCAATATATCTTTGTTCACAATTTCAAACAAAAGCTTATGACTAGGAGACATCTCTCCCTACTTTTCTAGACTTCTTCTTCTCTTTTCTAGACTTCTTCTCTTTTCTAGCCTCATATATTCTCTCTCACAACTCTCCTTCTCAACTCATCTATATGAACATTACACACACATACAAACGAACAGACAGAAGACATACCACAAAACACAATACAAGACAAAAAAGAAAACAAAGTGAAGGAGGACACCATACAAAAAGCACACAATAATATAAAACAACCAAGAATACTCCCTCCACCCAAAACTCTCCAGCAAACTACAACCACCCCACTCTAAACAAAGATACTCCCTCATATCCAGAAATCCCACCAGCAACCAAATTACACTCCTCACGTCGAGAAGAAAAGCAAAGCAGAAAATTACTTTGAGGTTTTATTCGAGGTTCCGAGTTCGTGGCTCTTGGAAGTTAGCTATTTGTTAGCTTTGAAAATCAATAAATTGTAGTAAATTTTTATTGTGAATCCATCTTTGCAAGAGGTAACCCTCAATCTTTCTTTTGTAATTCAATTTTGCAATTATATGAGACTTGATTCAAATATAATATTACAAAATTGCTCAAATTTTGTATTTGTTTAACTTTGAAATTGTAGTATTAAAGTATATTTGAATCTGTATATGGTTAAATGTGTAAAACATCAACTTTCTAAGTATGATGTTTGCAAGTAATTAGTAGTAACAGTGCGTCAAATTCTTGCCTTATATTAGTTCCCTACACGTACTATAAAATTCGAGTTTTTCAAATGTGAGTAATACGTGTTAAGCAGATATTGAACAGTTACTCGTTAAATAGTACTATACGATTTTGTCTTTAGTTAGCCAGTGAAATTAGTAAATAATACCTGCTATCTTTAATCATCATCAAATAGAGAACTTTTAATAGTAAATGTGTTCTACCAAACACGCACTATCAAAATTCATCATTAATCTGTGCAATATTTATTTAAGTCAAAATCTAAAGTTTGTTATAGTGAGGTGACAAATAACCTGCGTGATTTGTTTGGCCTAGACCAATACTCAAAGGTTTAATTATCGATTAATTAGATATTTTAAATTTGATCACGTGTGTGGTTACGCTCCTTGGTCAAATTTCATAATTAAAAGGCTTCGTGTGTGGCTACGCTCCTCAGTCGAAAATGAAAGTCACAATTTTATGCATTTTCCTTAGGTAAATTAAGCAATTAGTCAAATCCAATTTATTCAAGAATTAACTCAAACCAAAGATAAGTCAATAAAGCGACCATGCTTGAACCAAGGGACTCGAGGGATGCCTCATACCTTCCTCTTGGTTAGTAGAATTTCTTATCCAGATTTCTAGTTCGCAGATCAATAAAATAAAAAGTCAACTTTCCTTTTGATTAGGGATTCAATAAGGTGACTTGGAACACCAAACTCAATTTCAACTGGCGACTCTGTAAATAAATAATCCCTTATCAAATGTTACTCCTTCCTAAACAATACATGATTCTTTTTATCTTGAATAGATGTTCCCAGCCTTGGAACCTAAGCTTATCAAGTAGTTGAACAATAAAGGGATTATCAAGTACCTCATCATCAAAAGTTCTTCCCCTTAGAATGAGTTGAGTAGAGTAATAACCAATGAGACCTAACATCAAGAACTTCTCATAGTTCTTGTTGATCCGTCTTTTCTTCACAGGAACATCTTATTCTTCTTCATCCATCTCCTCCTCTTCATCTTTAACCTCGATTGGTTCATCATCATCCCTAATCAGCTTCTTTCCTCTAGCCACTTTGGCTCTCTTCTCTTCTGCAGCCTCTCTCACTTCTGCAACCCTTTTCCTAGTGCTGGCAATTTTTGGTGCCAAGGAAGATGAGGCTTTTGGTTGTGATAGACTTGGGTTTGTGAGCATCCCTTTTCTTGCATCCAGGGATAGCAGATGAGACACCCTTTGAAAATTTAGGGGTTAGAATATTGTCCCCATCAGTGTTAAGTTCTTCCTCTTCAGAAGAGAGTTTAGGTTCAACAATGGGGGTTGCAGTCATTCTTTCTTCAGAGGTCCAAGAGTAGTTTAGAGAATATGATTTTTGGACTTGAAGGGATGAGGGGTTTGGAGATGAGTTTAAAAAGGGAATAGGAGAAGGTGATCTTAGAGGAGCAAAAGAAAGAGAGGGTGATGAAGATTGTGACTTTGGTTCCCCCTGAGTTGGTGCACCAGATGAGAAATCCTCATCATTAGAGTAATCCACAAGAGAGAGTAATGTATGGGTAGTAGGTTTTGTAGATGAGGAGGAAGGGCTTGTGGAGGCCATTGAAGGAAGATTTGAGGAGGTTAAGGAAAGAAAATCAGAAAATCAATATGACTTTGGAGTGAGGGTTTCGTGAAGGTGGAGAATTTTTGAAGAAAAAGGAAACATTTTGAGGGGTTGTAATAGTTGAAGTGCCGGTTGTCAGTTTTGAAAAGAGGAACTAATGATTAAAAGTTGTTTTTATTTGATTTTCTTGCTTAGGATTTTGTCTCATTAAGTCTAGGGGGTTTGATACTGAGGATCACGTTCTCATGAAAAAACAAAAGTTTTCTTTAATATATGTACTTAACATTTAAATTCTTTGTAAATGATGTGTGTATCTGATTTAAGGACCAAGTCCTTATAAGCTTTCTCTGAATTGGAAGTGAATTTTTATTTTGAATTAAGATAATATCACCAGATCCTAGAAGTGAACTCTTAGTTGTAGGTGGGATCCTGTGAAGGAACAAAAACTGAGTTAGTTACAATTATCTTAACTCATTATTTTTCATACCTTAGTTTCATAGTCAATTCTTTCTTCTTGATTGTATCCCTGAACCATAAGTCTAACTTTGTTTCTAGTCACCACTCCTTGATCATCTTGCTTATTTTTGAACACCCACCTAGTCCCAATGATATTTCTATCTGCAGGTTTTGGGACTAAGTGCCATACCTTACTTCTTTTAAATTAATTTAACTCTTCCTGCATTGCACAATCCAATCAACATCCATCAGGGCTTCCTTGATGTTTGAGGCTCTATTAGTGACAAATAAGCTGAGTAGGTACACATATTTCTCAACTTATTCCTAGTCTGCATTCTTGAATTTCTGGGGGATATTATATTCTCAATGAGATGTCAACTCTTGTATTTCTAGTTCCTTTTAGCAGTAGGTTAAGAAGGTCCTGGTGCATCAAGATGATAGGAGGAGTCTTCTATGTGAGAAGTTCCCCCTGAGGAAGGCACTACCTCCTGATTCATGGGATTTTTCTCAACAGCTGAAGTGGGATCCTTGTGTTCTTCTTCATCTTCTGACTTATATAGCAGTGCAAAACCTTTATCATCATCTTTTGAGCATCTTCCCTTTTTCATCAAATATAACATGAATGTTTTTTTCTACACAACCAGTTCTCTTGTTGAAAACTTTGTATGCCTTACTCTGTGAAGAGTATCTCAGAAAAATGCCTTTGTCACTCTTTGCATTAAACTTTCCCAGTGCATCCTTTCTATTGTTGTGAAAAAACACTAACAACCAAAAGGTCTCAGATAATTCAGATTTGGTTTCCTTCCTTTAAGCAATTCATAAAGAGTCTTGTCTAGTAATGATCTAATCATACACCTATTTAGGAGATAGCATGCAATAGTCACAACTTCATCCGAGAAACTTTTGGAAAGGCCACTAGCTATTAGCATTGTCCTAACCATGTCTTCTAAGGATCTATTCTTCCTATCAACCACACCATTTTGCTGAAGAGTTTTTTTGGGCAGAAAAGTTGTGATTAATACCATTTTCAGTACAATAGGTTAGGAAGTTTTGAATTCTCAAACTCAGTACCATGATCATACCTTATTCCTAATACTTCAGTATTCAACTTCTTTTGAACAAGTTTAACAACTATTTGGAATACATCAAAGGTTTCATCCTTGGAGGTCAAGAAGAGTGTCCATGTTAACCTGGAGTAGTCATCAACAATCACAAATACATACCTTTTCCCCTTCTACTAGGAACTCTGATGGGGCCACACAAATCCATGTGTAGTAGTTGAAGTGGTTTAGTAGTGCTCACCATCTTCTTGGGCTTGAAGAAGACCTGACATGTTTCCCTTTAGCACAAGCATCACACACAAGAGATTCATCCAATTTATTCTTTGGTAAGCCTAACACCAGATCTCTTGACACCAATTTGTTGATTTTTGAGAGGCTTGTAGTCCTAACCTTTTATGTCAAAGGAATGAACTGCTGGTCATGGAACTAAGTCAAGTCAATTCAGATTTTAGTGGATCCATGATGTCTATTTTGTGCACATTCTTGTGTATCCTTCCCTTGAGCACTAGATTTACACTGATGGCATTTGTCACAGTGCAATCAGCTGCAGTGAACAACATATTATTTTCCTTGTCACACATCTGTGATATGCTTAGCAGGTTGTGTTTTAGACCAAGCACATAATAGACATTCTCTATAGCATAAAGGGCAGACTTTCCTACTTTTCCAACACTAGCAATTTCTTCAGTTTTTCATTTCCAAAAGCAACACGTCTACCTTAAAAATTTGTAAGAGAAAGAAAATTTTCTTTATTTTCAGTTATGTGTCTAGAGCAAGAACTGTCAAGGTACCAAGGCTTGCTTCTTCCTCTCTTCTTATCCTGCAACAAGTAGTTCAAAGATTAGATTTGGGAACCCAGATCAACTTGGATCCCTTTTTGTGATAGAAAGGATGAATTAAGTCTCTTTTAGCCCAATGGGGAATATCCTTTTAATAAAGAGAATTCTCTTTAGTTCCTTAGTCTTATGCCTGTTTACAAATTTGAAATTTCTTTGTTCAGCTCTTATTTATGAAGGATATTGATTTTTGAGATGCCCCTCCTTGCCACAAGCAATACATACCATATTCATGGACTGATTTACTTTGCAATTCTCAGGTCTGAACCCTAACCTATGCTTAGAGGTGGATTGAGTATTCTGAATGTGAGTAAGAAGGGTAGAGGATTTTGTCCATTTTTTGTTATATTCTAACTCAAGCTTGGCTTTATTCAACTCTTTTATTAGGGAGGTAATTTTTCCAAATAATTCTGAAAGACTAGCATTGAGTTTTTTAATGTCCTTTTTCCAAATTTTGTTGAACAAGGGTGGCCTGATTTTTTCCTTTGTCTGAGAATTCTTTATGAGAGTTCCTCAAAGATGCATTGTCTTCCTCAAGGCTTTCACATTCTAATCTTAGAGAAGCATAATCATTCATTAGATTCTCTTTATCAGAACATGTAGAGTGATATGCATCTATGAGAAAAACTGTAAGAGATTCAAGTTTCCATTTAGAGTATTTGTGAAGATTAGGCTTAATATTAGAGAAACATACCTTTATCTCCCCTTATTCAGATTCATTGCCAGACTTAGAGCCAGCTATAAGGGCAAGGATTGTCTGAGTTGAGTCCTTAGCTTCAAGATCATCTTCAGTGTCACTCATAGTTAGAGAGCTATAGTATCTCCTTTCTTTGCTTCTATCATGGCCAACAAGGATTGACTGTTAGGATCATCCTTATAAAATTCATCAGTAACTTCTCCCATAGCAACTAGTGCCTTTTGAACAATTATATTAGCTTCTTAAGAAGTCATTTTCCTATGAGAAGGGAGGGTGAGTTCTTTTCTTTGATCTCTAGGTTTCTCTGTGGTAGCTTACTTGTGTTCTATTGCCCACAAGGGACAAAATTTGATGAAATGATCAGGACTTCCACACTTGTGATACACTTGAACATATTTTTCTTGGAATTAGGGAGTTCTTCTTTGAAAATCGACCTCTTTTGAACATTCTTTGAAATCTTCTTGTAACTAAAGCCAGATTCTCTTCCTCATAATCAACAGTCTCAATAGCTTTGAGAGAGATTGTTTTATCCTTTCTTTTAGTCCCTATATCCTTTTCTTGATTTTTCTTTAGTTCATAGGTAGTCAAATTTCCAATGAGCTCATCCATCTCCAAAATGTCTAAATCCCTGGCTTCTGTGATAGCTTCTACCGTGCTTTCTCAAGATTCTAGCAACACACTGAGAAGTTTTCTAACAACTTTTCCAGTGGGAATCAGTTCTCCTAGAGAATAAATTTCATTCAATATTGCAGTGAATCTTGTATGCATGTCTTGAATATTTTTTTCTTCCTTCATCCTAAACAGTTCATATTGCCTATTCAGATTGTCTATCTTAGCCTTTTCCACAGCAGAATTTCCTTCCTGAGCAGTTTGAAGGGTATCCCACATTTGCTTAGCACTTTGATAGGAGGTGATACTATTATACTCATCAGGTCCTATTCCACAGATCAAGATCTTTCTAGCTTTTGCATTATTCTGTATGGCCACCTATCAGCAATATCTCACTCATGCCTTTCCTTGGGAATCTATTTCTTTCCATCATTAGAGGCCTTCATTGGAATAGTAGGGCCATCCAATACAACATTCCATAGATTAGCACTGTCACTAATGAGATATTCCATCATTTTATTTTCCACCATCCATTGTATTTTCCATTAAATAATGGAGGTCTTGTTTGAGAGGAACCTTCCTTAGTAGTTGGAGGAGAAATCATAGGATACTTTTCAGGTGTTAACCTTAGTAAAAAGATTTGATCTGATACCAATTGAAGAAAACTAGTACCAACTACTTTTCTCATAAACCAGGTCCTCAGCAGATTCTCCTTAAGCTATAAGTAAATTGCACAATCAATTTATGTGGAAGACCTCCTCTCTCAAAGAGTAACAACCAAAACCTCAAATCCACTATGATTAAATAAGGTTTATAATTACAGCTCAATAATAAAATATTTACTCCAAAACTCTAAACTCAAACCGTCAACTACAACTGTTTCAACTATCAATTCTCCAAAAAGCCCAACCCACTTCTTATTACAAAACCTCACCAACACAGTTTCAACACCTATCACAATCACCAAGAAATAACTAAATATCTATACTCTAAGCAAGACTCAAGAAAAATTCAACAAACTCCTAAAGCAAACAAAAGTCAACTATGTTATGCCTTCAATGGATTGACTTTGTGTATGCTTGATATAATCTCCTATTGCTTGAGAATAATGTATTTTATGTGTATGCAATAGGTGTCTCAAAAATTGTACTGCTCTTGTCTTTATATAGATGCTCAATGTTGTCCAAGACATGTAGGGAACCAACTCAAAGAATCCCTTCCTTGTTGGTCAAAGTGAAAGTTCCTTTCCTTGTTTGTCAAGGACAATGCTTGTCCTTGTCTGATATGGAAATGTTTATACCATAATTAGACTTCTTGCCATAAATGGACTTATACCAAAAATAAAATTTTCCCAATCATCAAAACTTGCACTCTAAGGGGTCTTCATTATAGTAAAAGGAGAAAGTATGTTGAACCACTAATTGGCAGGTATCTGCATTCTTAAGCTGTAATCCTAACCAACAATAAACATTGATCTTTAGTCTTTATAGTTATAGATCTTGACAATTATACAATCAAACAGGTAGACAACATAATTGTATTTTTTTTTGTATTTGAAGCAGCTAGATAATACTCTTATCTATAGTTGTGTAAATGTAATACCCTGCATTAAAAAGGGCATATAAGTAAATTAAAAAAAGAGATAAGTTGGAAAAAAAAAGCCAGTAAATTAAGCCTTGGGCTAAAGCCCAAAAGAAAAACAAAAACCTGCCTAACAGCGTGTACAACAAACAACATCCCCCCCCAAAAAATACATGATTAATGTTTAGAGGTTACGGGTGCAGAAATGAAATCAAGAAAAATTGATATCGAGAAGAAGAGAAGAAAGAGACTAAGGTTGTAAACAAGGACAACATACACTCCGGGAAAAAGGGATTCATCGGAGGTTTGCTATAGGGCTCGAGGTAAGTCTTTTTGATAGCCTAGTCATGAGTTTTAGTTGGAAAATTGGCACCGAATATTGAAAATTGTTTACCAAAGACAAGTAGTTTGGGTGGTAAGGCATAGTTTTGATACAGTATTAGACGAATGAGTTCGATAAATTTGCGCACGTCAGTAGATTACATACCAGTACATTACGCACAACTTAGTAATTGCTATTTCGCAAACAGATGGCCAAACTCGAACCTTGGGGATGGGTATTTTAAAGTATTTACGTTTTAGCCTAAACAAAGAAATTAACACAAGATTGATATGATATGATTATAGATTGATCGAAGAAAGTCATACAGATTGCTTGAGGTGACAAGTTTGGTATTCCGACAAGTGTACTGTGAGTTGTAACCTTACTATAATTTGTGTTTTGATAACTTGCATAGTTTATATATGATTTTTAAGAACGATATTACTGAATGTTATGAAATTACACGTGGGACAAGTCTTTTACTTGATATGATATTGAAATGGTTATTTGAGATGTTCTTACTGTTATAAGACATATTTACCTTTATTTGAGATATGATTATTGTTATTGTCAAAAGTTCTTCACTTACTTGAGAAATAAGTATTTTGACATGTGTTTTGTTCAAGTTTATATGCAATATGATTTGATATGAACTTAAATGCATTATACTATTTTGAGAATACTTTCATATTGTTGACACCCAATTTTGGCCTCCCGATACACTCCCAGACTGCTATTTTATCAAAAAATATTAGTTTTGAATTTTAAACTACTATTTTTGGTATCAAATAAATTCTGACATTTCGTATTCATGATTTTTAAAGTATGCAATTTACTTTTATCATTTAATTCTTATCCTTCTTATATAATATACAATTTACTAATTTAAATATAATATTTTTACATAATTTTTATTAATATTTATTAAATTATTTCCACAAAAGTATATACTCATAATTTACAACACGTAGTCTATTACTATTACTATTACTATTATTGTTATTATTATTATTATTATTATTATTATTATTATTATTATTATTATTATTATTATTATTGTTGTTGTTGTTGTTGTTGTTATTATTATAGTATTTTTAAATTTTATAGATGCCTATTCTGTTTCAAATCATTTTTTGTCGTTGATTTTAAATGATATATTACATGTCATAGTGATTTTAAAACATTGATTAATTTTGTTAGTATTTTATTATATATTTACTAATTTTATTAAATAGCAGTCTAATTCAATTCGATTTCCCTAATTTATTTAAAATATAGCCATTTTGTACTCAATTTTGTGTCAATGTTAGCCTAAATTGAGCTTAATTTGGCCCAATTTTAAATTTCAATCCAGCTCCAATCGAACCCAATTTAAATAACCTAATTTTTGGCCTTTTTTGTAAAAAACTTTATCCCAGCCGTTGATCAAAATTGATCCAACGGCTGAGATCAATTCTCCTTTTCTTCCCTTTTTCAACTACTTCCTACCCCCAAATCCTAATCCATTTCCCATACCCACCCCACAGCCGCACAACTCTCTCTCACGATGAGATCCCTCTCTCTCTCGATATCTCTCCCCTCGGCGAACCAATCGCCGGCCACCACCGGCGAACCCATTCAGCCTCTCTCCCCGACCTCCTCTCCTCCCTCTTCTCTGATCTCTCTCCCTCTCATCATCACTATCAGTGGTGAGACACCAACGAAGCGCCCTCACACGCCGCCGCCATCATCGCCGGTCATCACCGACCGACGAACCCCCACCAACTCCGGTCTACACCAGTCGACCCCTCATCCTTTCTCTCAACCCCTTCTCCCTCAATCTCGGTGCTCTCTCCGACTCCACCATTGCCGACCATCATCGGTCAGCGAACCAGTCACCACCAGTCATCGGCAAACTCGAAACGCCAACACCAAACAAATACCCAACTGAAATCGGGGTTTGAAGACCCAAATTGGATTCTCCAATAGCACGAAACCCGTGTGGGTGTCAAGGGGGTAATTTCAAGGTTATTCTACTAATCTTATGATGAACTCCTCTCCGGTATGTTTTACGCGACCCATTACGTGTTCAATTAGTTCGATTTTATGCATGTTACCTTGGTTGATTCTCAGATTTGAAAATCTATGCGTTTGAGTTGTTAATCTTAGTCAATTCCTTCAAGTTCGTGTTTATTTACATCTCTAGGTTGACATATGTGAAAAGCCCCGATTTTTCATGATCTTTATTTAAACCCTAATTTTCTAGGCTTGGATTCTGATTTATACATACGTTTGGAGAACTTTTCGTTTGATTTATCTCTATTTGTCTCATGTCGAAACACCTTTATTTTACAAAACTTTGATGTAAATTCTAAAATCTGTATATTTGTGTGAAATCTTTGATGACTGGTTGAGGAATTTTGCCTCGTAAATGCTATGTAATAAATCGAGGCTTTAATAATTATGGTAAACCGGATTGGCGTTAGTTGTTTGATTGCTTGATTCTTGGTAAAATCGAAATATTTGATTCACCCAGTATGTCCCATCCCCTTAATTGATCTTTCCTCCCTAATGGAAATAAGAATAGATGTTTTTACTCAAATAATTATGGTATATTTTGATTAGAATTAATTGCTTATTAATATGGCTGATACATCTACCTTACTTTCTAGCCTTTGTGACAACTTCCGCATTTAGCTCTTTATGGTAAATTTCTTGCTTGATACTCTTTTACTCTTCTCCCTAATTTGAACAGATCTTTTACTTGCTTATTTATGGCAAAATTATATTCTTTCTTCAGGGAATCAGTGTAGTCTTTTTTTTTGTTGGTTTTAAGGAAAATGCTTTCCTTTAATTAAGGGGAGAATATTCTCCTTCCTTTTGACTTTCATAACCATTTCTACCCTCCAACTATTTAAAGGGGGATTTTGTCACGACCCGATTTTTCGAGTCATGATGGCGCCTACCGTAACCCACCAATAGGTAAGCCAAACCCTAGCCCGGAGCGACAAGCAACGGTCTAACGGGCGGAATCTCATAAAACAGAGAAGAAGTAGAAGTAACCATATTTATAAACATGCTATAATGCTAAAGACAGAGTCAGAATATGTATATATGCCAAGACTGAGAAGGAAGAGGACAGTATATAAAGTCAAGAACCCTTCCCAAGACCTGGTGAGGTCGGTACAAGAGCCACTACTAGACATGTCAAAAAAAAAAATAAGACAGAAACCAAATATATACAACAAGTACTACAGTCTCGAGAGCAAAAGACTATACAATAGAGATGGAGTAGGATCTGCCTCGGACGTCAGTAAGCTCACCCTGCTCCGGAGTCAGTGCTGGAAAGAGAGTCACGTCAAAACCGTCGACTAGTGCCCGGATCTGCATCGGGGAAAAAGATGCAGAAGTGCAGTATGAGTACCGGGGCAACGGGTACTCAGTAGGCATCATCGGCCGACTGAGCTCAATATAATATAAGCAAGCTAAAATGCGAGGGTGCATGCTAGGTCCGGGGTATAAATAATAAGTAAATACACTACTGCCGAGGCGTGTAGATATGCTCAGGAGATAAAGAAATACGATACTGAGTAAAGAGTAAATAAATGCATAAGTAAGCACTCAAGTCAAACATAACCTATCTGGGCCCCCATAAACCCGATAGGCACACGAAAGAAGACAATAACCCAGCCTGGCCCCCATAAACCGGCGGGACACACAAGAATAGTAAATGCATAGTCACCAGTGTCTCGAAGCTGTATCAGTATCCAGTAACCAGAATAACCAACAAGGGTGCACCGGGCTTGAACCGGCACCAATGGGTAATAACAAGAGGCCAGACACTGGAATCGAACCGGACATAGTGGATAATAACAATAGGCCACATATATCATAACCGCCGGACTCGAACTGGAACTCAGTACCAAAACTCTCCAATCATATCATAACCAGATGCCGGACTCGAACCTGAACTCATAATAATCAGTGGCCGGACTCGAACCGGAACTCATAATAATCAGTAACCAAGTGACATAGTAGTGCCAGAATCCACACAAATACAAGTAAACGGGGACATACCAGCCCCAAAATAAACTCGAAACATAAGTAAAGGAGCTAACCCACCACGTACTACAAGTCAATCTCGGGATCCTTCCAGGTCAACTATCTACCATAAACAATATGTATATACAAGTCTGGGTATACATTCTAAGTCATGGCAAGGCGGTTCCGCATCCTAAATCAAACTAGCCGACCCCGGTCAAATACGGTGCTATTAGGGACTAACAAGGCTAAACAGGTCAAAAGGGCATAAATAGGGTAATTTAATACAAATTTTATCCTAAAAGATCATCTCGGGGCTTAACTAAGCCTAATAAGGTTTAAAGCTAACTACACCGACTGTGAAGAGTAGCGGGGCCCACTACGGGGTTCCGGAACCAAGTCTGGGCTAAGGTTCCCCAAACCCCTACTAACAGCGGTACAACATTAACCAACCTTATAAAAGTAATATCTGGCACACCACGAGGATAACAGGCCCAAAACACATCCGAACAAGGCCCTAAACGGCCCAAAAGGCCTAGTCATAGCAAGTCAGTGCCAATCCACAACTACCAGCCCAAACACTAGCATAATAACATGCAAATACTATAAACAAACTCAATCTAGGTATACGGTAAGCCTAGCCTACCTGGACGCCGCCAAACGCCTGCCAAAGCTTGCTAAATAGGAGTCTTTCCCTTTCGAGAGACCTCCGATTGCTGCCACGCTAGCAAAATAATAAACTACATGTCAAAACATGAATTTTGATACCCATATTGCATTAGTTCAAAAAAATATCCAAACGGTTCATGTGGGGCCCACTTGCGGAATCGAAAAACCGAAACCGTCACAGCGTCCCAAATCACCCCGTGACCAATAGTCACAACTAACACCGCTCAATTTGAGCTCAATATCTAGCTCAAATATCAATACCAATTCCAACAACCACCGTAACTAAAACTACCGTAAAAATAAGAAAACGTACCGTAGAAATGACGAGAACGAGTCCACGAACTCAAATATACCAACCCCTAACCTTGAATCTCTCTAGAAATGCCTAAAATTGAGCTTAAAGTACTTAAAAAAAAATGGTGGAATATATGTATTATGTAGTTTTAATAAAGAACACAAAATGAGGAAAAAGTAAATAAAACTATAGTATATATATATATACACTACACGTACAAGACCAACAAAAAAGTAAGTCTTTTAGTCAAATGCCAATTAATGTTGCATGCACATGGCCTTATCCATTATTTTGCTCTCCGTATATATATATTCGGATACTGCATAGGCTCGTGGTAAAATAAATATAATATTTTAAATATATCATCATGAATAGAAAATTATTTTGAACAAAACTTCTATAAAATAAAAATATTATTTTAACATATTTAGATTTACTATCTCCGTTTAAAATATAAATAAATTATAGAACTTTTATAAAGTAGTATAAATACATCATCACTAAAGAATTTTATAAATATCATAAATATTTTTGAAAGGTAATTAACTATGTCATTTTATCAAATTCTAATTTAATTAACATTTTACAACGTGCTCGGTCTAAATAATATTCTCAAACGAACTGTCCGGGAACCGAACTGTCAGTCCCAACAAGTCATAAATAACTTGGAGCAGTTATAGAAAAGCTCTAAACGCTGAGAACGCACGAAAAGGAGGTAAATGACCGGGAAGGTCATTACAGATTTTCCCCATTATTGGACGGACTGGAGACTACTCTCTGACAAAAACAAAAGGGATTTTCCAATCATCTACTCCCTATTCAAAATATAGAAATACTCTTAAGGTCTCTTTGCTGCTGGCTCTGAGGGGACTGACTCTGGGATTGCTCTTGTTATTCTTAGTTATTATCTATTCCCTGCAATAACCGGTTAGCCTCTTAAACATCTCTTTCTTCTATGTTTATCTGTCTTGTCTAGAACTTATGTGAACTTTAGTATGCATACCCACTTTATGACCAGCACAAAATAATATGTATCCTATATGCATGACTTGGTTTTTGGTCTCTATGGTTGGTTGCATGTGATTTTGTGCCTAACAGGAACTTTAATTTACATTTGGGACTAATCGAAGAGTTGCTCGGGATGAGGAAGTCAAAAGAATCTTATCACTCAGATCCTTTTTTGTTACAAGCTTAATTTTATATTCGTAATTGGTGTGTAATAGCTATTGTATAAACGTTATTGATGTAATAAAATATGGGGATGCTATGGGGTGGAGATTCTACTTGTTAAATATTTTATCACTTAGAGACCATGCCTATAGGACTATTCAATAAATTTTATGTTAACTAGCTAAATCATTTTATCACTTAGGCAAACAATCTAGGATAATTAATTAATTACTTTTTTTTAGAAATTATGTTTTAGGATCATTAACCAACTTTCGGACGTATTAGATTAATTGTGAATATGTCAATTTGATTTAGGCATGCTTAATTAATTTCTAGCATGATTAATAAATTCTTAGCATGTTAAAACTGATCGTTCAACATTTTAAAATAAATTTCAGCCTATAAAAAAACTTTTTCTAGAATATTGTCTTATAACTCTCGGCATGTAAAAAATGGATTTCCAGCATTTTACAACTAATTTTCAGCATATAAACCTAATTCTCAGCATCTAAGGACTAATTCCAGCACATAAAAAAAAAAAAAAACAATTTCCAGCATTTTAGTTATATTTTCAGCACCTTTAAATTATCTCCAGCATCTCTAATCTCGTTTCAATATATTAAAATGTTAATTTTCAGCATGTTAAATAAATGTTCAACACCTTTGTAACTAATTTCCAGCATGTAATAAATAGTTTTCAGCATATTAAAATAATTTTCAGCATATCAAAATAATTCAGAATCTAAAGAATAAATTTTCCAGCATATAGTAATTAATTTCTGACATGTTCATTTAATTTTCAAGGCATAAAAATTAATTTTCAGCATTTTAAAATTTATTTTTTAGCACTTTAAATTTAATTTACAGCACCTTTTATTAATTTCCAGCACCTTTTATTTATTTCCAGCATGTTAAGTTAATTTCCCAGCATTTAAAAAAAAATAAAATAAAAAATAATTTAGCATGTTAAGGTAATTTCCAGAACATTAAGATACTCTCCAGCATGTTTAATCAATTAATATCCCTCATATAAATATTATTTTGCAACATATAAATATTAGTTTCAAGCATGTAAATGCCAATTTCCAGCCCTCTTAATTAATTGTTCAATATTTTAAAATTAAGTTTCTACACTTTTAGTCAATTTTTCTGCAACTTAAATCAAGTTTTCTGTGTTTTCAATTGATTTCCAGAATTTTAAAATCAGTTTCAGCATTCTTAAATTCATTTCCAATATTTTGAATTAAGTTTCAGCCTTTTAACTTATTTTTGGCATTTTAATCAACCCTCGGCATCACTACTTTTATTTAATAGTTAGTACACTAGATTAATTTTCGACACCCTGATTAATTCTCTTCGCGTAGAAATCATGCCTATAGGTTTCAATTATAATAAATAATTGTTTATCGCCTAATTGACTCTAACTAATTAAGAGGCTTATTTGAAACCGTTACATGTTATTTGTAAGTCCTATTTGTTTTGTATGACGTAAACTCCGAGTCTAATTAGGAAACCTAAGACTCTTTCTATGTCTAGATCCTTACCCAAAATAATAAGTCCGATGCCTCTTGGACATTAAGTTGGGACGGGTAGGCATTTTAGGGAACGTTAGTTTTATCGCTTTCTTTAGGACGACTTTAAGACTAATAATCAAAACTAGGTGGGTAGGTAGAAAAATCGGAAATGATGTAAGTTGTCCCGAGCAGAATTCGACAATGCAACATACGACATTGTCATCCGTTAATAAGCGGGGCACTGATCCGAATAGGTTAAAATTAACTTCTTGTATAAAATCTTTTCTAAAATCGATTTTCTTTATCTTATTTTTGAATGTTCAAATTATTTGGGGGGTAGTTTAGGTTCGTTATTATTAAAATAAAAATGTTTCGGTTATATAAATTGTGTCCTTCTCTCTTCTTGCTTATCTGATATTTTATTTTTTATATTCCTAATGTGTAGTACTTAGGTTTATATTAATTAGATAAATAACTATTTTTTCTGTTTAAACACTTAGTCAACATTAAGTTAATAAATAGAATAGACTTTTGCTTATCACATAGAATTTTCCACGTAATATATGGATTCGGCCGGGACCCACATTTGTGGACTTCGAAAGGTGCCTAACACCTTCCTTTCGAGGTAACTTGAACCCTTACCCAAATTTCTGGTTGACGTAGGCTAATAATTAATTAATCTTGATTAGTCTAGAATGGTGCCCTAACGCACCTTAATTCGTTAGGTGGCGACTCTTCACTCTTTAAATCCCAAAAGAGTTTGTCACGTCGAATCCCGCTTTTTGCGAGAAAAATGGGGCGCGACACATATGAGTATCTACTGTTTACAAAGAAAGAAAAAATAGGAGTAGACCCTGATTTGGATCTCGTAGCTAACAACGGGTTCGTTAGACTTGGTGCACCTTGTATTTACAGATTATTGTTATAGCCCTTGCTAGCGGGAATGTAGAACTAGCATAATATTACTGATCTTCCTTGAGTAGAGACCTGCTGATAAGATATTTGACTCCTTTACAAGGGGTCCACTATTATTGGCTATTTCTTGAAATAGAATGCCATACTGATTACATGATTCATTCTTGGAAACCTCCCAAAGGATAAAACTTGATATGATAGTATTTGTTAGTTATTACCAAATTGTTAAAAATTTCTTATATGACGGCTATCTTTTCTTAAAGAGCACTGTTTCATGATATTTTCTGATTATCATACTAGCCTGTTTTATGACTTGTCCCCATTAAAACAGTTGTGGTTAAGTGATATTACTCACTGAGCTAGCGTCTCACTCCTAGCTATTTTTTTCCAGAGAACACAGGTGATAGTGAGGATTTCGTTAATTAGAGCATACGAGTTGGCATATTCCTGGTGAGCCCCACACTTGTTTGCGTGGGCGAAGGCTTATTTGTTTGTTATGGTCTTTTCTTTGAAACTCTTAGAGTCGCTCCATAGTCATTTTATTTGAGTTTGAGTATTCTTTCGTTATTATGGACTTGTGGAGTATTTGACTTCTTCTCATATTTTGGAGATGTATTTCATATTGTTATTTCATTACGTATGAAATACTGATGAAATTGTGTGATATTATGGTGATGATGGATAGCTGGTTGTTATTTTGAGACAGGGAAATTTTTGGATATGCCCAAAATAGATAAAACTCTGTTTGATTTTCTATAGAATATCGATGAGGCTTGCTTTGGGATTCTAACCCCCTTAGCGCCGGTTATGGCCCTAATTTAGGTTGTGACAAAATTGTTATCAGAGCCTAAAATATTTCTGTGACTATTGGAGCACATAGTAGTAGTAGAATCTCAATTATGGTTATGTTGCTTGCCATTCCTATAATTGAGATTCTGCGAGGGCATGATAGGATGTGTCTTTTATTCTTTCTTTCTCATACTTCCTTATCTGTGTGGCATTTAAAACTAATTAGATGAATCTAATCGTAATTGTTATGTTAACCAGATGGATCGCACTCGAGCAACTAATGGCAGAGCTATACCAGCTATACCTCAGACAACTTGTGCCACCTATAGCAGACAACCAACTTCCACAACTAAGTGAAGTGAAAGAGGTTACAGAAAGGGATGAGGTAGGGATTGTGGTGCTACCACAGGGAATCACACTACCACTTCAAGAATTTCAAGAGAGCCCACTCCTGAAATAAGTGCTAGCCCACCTCTACCATCACATGAAAGTAATACTGCTGAGGGCACTTGCTTCCATGCAAAGAGTCATAGAGGGATTGGCCGACCGAATGGATAGGCAGGAGAGAGTTGGTCAGCATTTTTCTGCACCTGTACAACCATAACCACAGTTCCAGGCACCTACATAGACTTACAAGTTTGGAAACAAAGAGGTATCTTTACAGGAGTTTCTGAAGTTGAAATCACCAAGATTCACAGGTTCAGATAGTTCTACTGATCCTCAGATCTTCTTGGATGGTACGAAGTTCTAGCGAGAGGGTTATGGAGCTTGCATCGTACAAATTAGAGGACATGGCCAATATATGGTATGATACATTATTGCTAGGAAGGCTTACTGGAGCAGCACCACTATCATGGGATGGGTTCACTAAGTTGTTTATGGATAATTTTCTTCCTAACAATTAGAGGTAGAAATATGCAAATCAGTTTGAAAAATTGGTCTAGACTCTAGATATGGATGTGTTGACTTACAATACTAAATTCTGCAAGCTGGCTAGATATGCTCCTTACTTGGTGTCCACTAAAGCAACTCGAGTTCAGAGGTTTGTTAATGGGTTGGTTGGTCATTTCTATAATGCAATAGCCCAACGGATGAAGGTTTTGATCTATTGTGAGACAGTTGATCTTGCTAGAAAAATTGAGGACAAGGGTCATACGGAGCGTGCAACTTATGATATTCGTAAGAAGGCTAAGATGGGGGATCTTTCAGTGGTGAATTTAGTGCAAATCATAAAGCGGGAAACCAGGGAAAACAACGGGTCATCAGACAGGGACAGATTTAGTTTCACAGTTTACATACAAGCCACCTCCTAGACAGAGTACTCAGGGGTCTTCATCATCTCATGGACATCGTAGTTATGGGTAGGTATATGCCAGTGCTCCATTCTGCCAGACTTGTGGCAAATTACATATGGGTCAGTGTCGTGTTTTGACTGGAGAGTGCTTTTGGTGTGGTCAGTTGGGTCATCGCATTAGGGATTGCCCTCAACCTCTGAGAAATGTCATTCAGGCTTCTGGTCAGTTAGCTGCACCTACTCAGACTACTTGTAATACTAAGGGTACGAGAAATAGAGGTCGCGCTAATGAAGATTGTGTTGCTAGAAATCAAGGACAAGGAAATGCTGGTAGAGGCTAGTTAAGAGTTTTTGCACTTACTAGACAAGAGGTTCAGGCCTTAAATGTGGTGGTTACAGGTATTTTTTGATCTGTTCATTTGATGCACATGCTTTGATTAATCTGGGTTCTACCCACTCTTATGTGTCCTCATACTCTACTATGAGATTTGATATGCAACCAGAGATGTTAAAGTGTCCTTTTCTTGTTACTACTCCTATGTGAGATTCTTTGTTAGTTGAATATATGTATCGTGATTGTCTGATTATAGTGGAAGGTAGGGATACTCTTGCTGACTTAATTGTACTTGATATGATTGACTTTTATGTATTGATGGGCATGCATTAGTTATCTCCTTGCTATGCTACTGTTGATTGTCATGCAAAGATA
The DNA here is from genome assembly GCA_031232105.1 of Capsicum rhomboideum. Taxonomy (NCBI): domain Eukaryota; kingdom Viridiplantae; phylum Streptophyta; class Magnoliopsida; order Solanales; family Solanaceae; genus Capsicum; species Capsicum rhomboideum. The sequence continues at coordinate 108,870,674 of CP124719.1, read as the reverse complement.
GTTCGATTTGAGATACCCAATGAACCTAGTTTTATGTAAAAAGGGGGTCAATTCCCAAAGGTTGGTAAAGTTATATCCTTTATAAAGGCTCAACGATTATTGAAGAAAGGTTTCATGGGTCTCTTAGCTATGGTAAGTGATTTTAGAGAGGGAACACTTAGTTTAGAGAAGCTACCCGTGGTGAAGGAATTTTTTGATGTTTTTCCTAAGGATTTATCAGGATTACCTCTAGTACGAGAGATTGACTTCGGCATTGATTTGGCACCTGACACTATGCCGATATCTATGCCCCCATATCACATGGAACCAACAGAGTTGAAGGAGCTAAAACAATAGTTGGAAGACTTGCTGGATAAAAGTTTCATCAAACCAAGTGTATCACTATGGGATGCACCAGTTTTGGTCGTAAATATCAAACCAAGTGTATCACTATGGGATGCACCAGTTTTGTTCGTAAATAAAAATGAGGAGTCTCTAAGAATGTGTATTGACTACAGGAAGCTGAATAAGGTAACGATACGCAATAAGTATCCATTGCCTCGTATAGAGGACCTGTTTGATCAGTTACAACGAGCTATCCATTTTTCAAAGATTGATCTTCGGTCGGGTTATCATCAACTTAGAATGAGGAAGATATTTCCAAGACTGTATTTAGAACTCGATACGGGCATTATGAGTTCCTTGTGATGCCTTTTGGGTTAACTAATGCTTTAGCTGCATTCATGGACTTGATGAATAAGGTGTTCAAGCCATTTCTGGATAAATTTGTGATAGTATTTATTGGTGATATTCTTATATATTCTTGTAGCCAGGAAGAACATAAGAAATATCTGAGGACTGTATTGCAGACGTTGTGAGAGAGTAAACTTTATGCTAAGTTCTCAAAGTGCAAATTTTGGCTAGACTCAATAGCATTTCTGGGGCATATTGTTTCCAAAGGTGGAATTATGGTGGATTCTAAGAAGACAGAAGCAGTGCAGAAATTGCCTAGACCTACTTCGCCTACAGATATCCGTAGCTTTGTGGGTTTGGATAATTACTATAGACATTTTATGCAGGATTTCTCTAGAATAGCAGCTCCATTGACCAAGTTGACACAGAAAAATGTGAAGTTCTAGTGGACGAAAGATTGTGAGCATAGCTTTCAGAAACTCAAAACATGTTTGACCACTGTACCAGTATTAGCCTTACCATCAGGTTCTGAAGGATTCAAGGTATTCTGTGATGCTTCGAGGGTGGGATTAGGATGTGTTCTCATGCAAATTGATCATGTTATAGACTATGCTTCAAGACAGTTGAAGAAACACTAGCAAAACTATCCTATGCATGATTTGGAGATGGCCGTAGTGGTATTTGCTCTTAAGATTTGGAGGCATTACTTATACGACAAAACTTGTGAGATTTATACTAATCATAAGAGCTTGAAGTACATTTTCCAGAAGAGGGATCTAAATCTTCGACAACATCGATGGATGGAACTACTCAAGGATTATAATTGTGTTATTTTATATCATCCTAGTAAAGCCAATGTTGTGGTGATGCTTTGAGCAGAAAATCTATGGGCAGTTTGGCTCATATAGATCCTAGAAAGAGACAATTGGAAAAGGATATGCAGAAACTTGAAGGCTTAGGCGTCAGATTCTGTGTGGGAAATTCAGGGGCATTGTTGGCTTGTGAGCAAGCCAAATCTTCTTTGGTAAAGCGCATCAAGGCCACTCAATATGAGGATGTGCAGTTGTGCAAATATCTAGATGAGGTCCTAGCTGGTCAGAGTAAGACGATGAGTGTTGAATATGATGGTATTATTCGACTAGGTAACCAATTATGTGTACCAGATGCAGAGGGGTTAAGACGAGTCATTCTTGAGGAAGCTCAGAACTCCAGATATACCATTCAGCCTGGCTCCAATAAGATGTATCATGACCTGAAGCAATTGTATTGGTGGGAAAGTATGAAGAAAGATGTTGCTAACTTTTTCTCTATTTGGTTAATTTATCAGCAGGTTAAAGCGGAGCATCAACGACCTACAAGGTTACTACAAGAGATCAGGATTCCAGATTAGAAATGGGAAAGAGTTACCATGGATTTTGTGATCGGGATACTACAAACCGTTAGAGGTTATGACTCTGTATGGGTAATTGTAGATGAACTTATTAAATCAACATACTTCTTTCCAGTAAAGACTACATATAGTGGAGTGAAATATGCTCAGTTATTTATGGATGAAATTGTCCGACTTCATGGAGTTCCATTGTCCATCATTTCTAATAGAGGATCACAATTCACTTCAAGCTTTTAAAGATCCTTTCAAGAAGCATTGGGTACCCGAGTAGATTTTAGTACTACATTTATTCCACAAATAGATGGGCAATCTCAATGTACTATACAAATTTTGGAGGATATGCTAAGAGCTTGCATTCTTGATTTTGGAGGTAGTTGGGAGGCTTACTTACCTTTAGCTGAATTTGCCTACAATAATAGCTTTCAGTCAAGCATTCAGATGGCTCCATATGAAGCTCTGCATGGTAGGTGATGTCGTTCTCCTATCGGCTGGTTTGAATTTGGAGAGGCTAAGGTGTTGGGACCAGACTTGGTACAAGAAGCTATGGACAAGGTCCAATTAATTAGACAGAGGTTGCTCACAGCTCGAAGCAGATAGAAGTCCTATGCGGACAAGAGGAGAAAAGATTTAGTGTTCACTGTTGGGGACAAGGTTTTTCTACGAGTCTCTTCTATGAAAGGTGTGATACGATTTGGGAAAAGAGGTAAATTGAGCCTGAGATATATAGAACCTTATGAGATACTTGATAGTATAGGAGGAGTGGAGTGTCGTTTGGCACTTCCTCATGAGATGTCTTTCATTCATCAAGTGTTCCATGTCTCTATGCTAAGGAAGTGTATATCAGACTCCTCTCGCGTGCTCGAAGCACCGACTTTACAACTTGATGAGAATTTAACATATGAGGAAGAACCAGTGACAATTATTAACATGCAAGTAAGAAAGTTATGGTCAAAGGAGTTTGTATCCGTAAAAGTCTTATGGAGAAATCATACCAAAGAAGAAGCTACTTGTGAGACAGAAAATGACATGCGAGTCAAGTATCCTCAGTTGTTCCAATCTTCAGGTACACACTTGTTTTTAAATTAGGGGACCAAATTTCTTAAGATAGGGAGAATATAATAAACTACATTAAAAAGGGCATATAAGTAATTTTTTTAAAAAAAGAGATAAGTTGAAAAAAAACAACAACTAGTAAATTAAGCTTTGGGCTATAACCCAAAAGGAAAACAAAAAGCTGCCCAGCAGCGTGTACAGCAACCAAAAACCAAAAAAAATAAATATATGATTAAGGTTTAGAGGTTACGGGTGCAGAAATGGAATCAAGAAAAATTGATATCGAGGAGAAGAGAAGAAAGAGACGAAGGTTGAAAACAAGGACAACATACACTCAGGAAAAAAAGATACATCGAAGATTTGCTATAGGGCTCAAGGTAAGTCTTTTCGATAGACTAGAAATGAGTTTTAGTTGGGAAATTGGCACCGGATATTGAAAATTATTTACCAAAGACAAGTAGTTTGGGTGGTAAGGCGTAGTTTTGATACAAAATTAGATGAATGAGTTCTATAAATTTGCCGAAGTTGGTAGATTACATACCAGTACATTATGCAAAACTTAGTAATTGTAATTTGGCAAACTGATGGCCAAACTTGAAACCTTGGGATGGGTATTTTAAAGTAGTTACGTTTTAGCTTAAACGAAAAAATTAACATGAATTGATATGATATGATTGTAGATTGATCGAAGGAAGTCATACGGATTGCTTGAGGTGACAAGTTTGGTATTCTGACAAGTGTACTGTGAGTAGTGTTGTAAATCTCACAGAAATTACTCCATCACGGACACTTGTATAGAATTATTCAAAGCTTGAGGCGTGCTTCTGTCATTGACCTTAAGGATATTTCACCCGGTATGGGTGTATCCCCCAGGATTCAACAAGTTCTTCTAGTATATAACTAGGAGCCAAAATATAACAAAGATTAAATAATATAAACTCAGCATAAGACTATAGGAGGGCAAATATTTTGTATTGATGAACTCTTTTTATCCCTACCTAAAAGGAGAAGAACAATCAATAAATATAAGTAAGAAATCAACTACCTAAAAGAATTGTCATTGTTGAAAGTTGAAACGTTACCACCATTATGGTTGGTTATTATTGGATTAGTAGTAACGACTAATAATAATATCTCATTACAAGTCATTTAAGACTAGTTAATTGTAGGAAATTGACTTGGTCTTAGAATTCAATGAGAGGAAATAAATGTCAGCCATAAGATTATTCAAAAATAGAGTTAATAGTCTCACAATCATAATAGACATATATTAATTCGTTTTGAAATATCCAACAATCCCCCATATATTTCAAAAATAATATTAAGGAATATAATGTACATAATAAGAAGTTTTGTTGGGTTTCTCATAAGAATACGATGCGTCAAATCTAGTGTCGCGTAGACTATGAACCAGACCTAGATACAACAAGATATAGACTTACAGAACAATTGGTGAAGTTTAGAACTTCTATGAACCAATAATTCTCTTGTAAGCTTAGAGTCTTATTCTATCACATCACACTCGTACAATCTTTGTCGTTATCGCGGTTTTACGCTAAGAAACCATACGCGTGTCCTGGTATTCATGAATGCTCTAGAAATTTGTCATAATTTTATAGGAGCGACACCACTCCACACTCATATAGGTCCAATCATCAAGTGTATTCTGCAGAGCAATACACCACCTATAAAAGATATGTTTTGGATTAAGAGTATAACTCAAACCTCACTTTGCCTTGCAGCACTACACTATATTCACACATCATATGAGGGACATAATCTTATAGTGCTTACTATGATTAACTAATGACTTGGTATTACCCATATGAACCTAATTCATGGGATCTCCAATCAAATAGGTTGGGTTACCATCATTGTTAATCTTCTCAAATTGACCAAAAAATTCCACTCCCCTTGATGTTTCTTTTAGTCCTTGAATTGATTAAATTCACCCCTGACTACATAATTTATTTACGTAAATAATTTCATCTTATAGTAGCTGCTTTATCACATTATGTCTCAAATATATGTATTTAATTTTTGCCATTGAACTACAACTATTATAGCTTGGCAGCCACAAACACAAACTATGTTGGTTTTATTCTAATTGAAATACTCACTAAGAGTTCTCTTAACCACTTAGCCTCATTATAAGCCAACTCCAAAATAAATTCTGTTTGGCTAATTTTCATGTTATGAAACCCCACTAAATAATATATATTGTGATTCACTTTATATCATTGTACCCTCTAGTACAACAAATATATAATTCACTTTATTTAGTACCATATTGTGGTACCTCTCAAATGTAATATTATCCTTTCTAAAAAGAAAGATATTCTAAAAAATTAAAATTAAAACATCCAAACTCAAGTAGCATAACATTAGCAAAATACCCCATATTTCCAAATATTTCACAACAATGGAATAGCATCACTACAATGCATAAGAGTTTTTCAATATTGTATGTTACGTACAAACTTTTGTAAAACCAATCAAAAACCTCATCATTAATTTGTATGTAATAAAGTTCATTAAGGACCATTTAAATAGTCGATTCATGAAAACAGAATGAATTCAAAGTAATAACTCTAATTCAAACTCAGAACGTTAAAGTGATAACAATCAAAGCTAATAATGTTGGGAGTAGTAAAAATTTGTTATTAATAGCAAACAACCTACTAACATTTAGAATTTGCATTGATAAAAATATCAATATAGCAAATATATATATATTTCTTTTTCCAGTGCTCAAACAAAGAATAACCCACACAAAATAATTTCATATATTTACATGTTTTGCTAAGTGTATAATATTATCACATAAATATTCATGGCGTATTTACACATAACCACACATGATAACAGTAAAATCAAGTACTATAGAATAACATGATCCAAAAATCAGCAACATCCAAATGTAAACAATAATCAATAAAACAATTATCACATTTAGTATCTACGTATGCATGTTTTCATAACTTGATAAATATAAAACACAAATACACTTCGACTATAATCTTCTTTATCCACAAACACATTATTTTGTTAATACCTTATCTAATTCAAATAAAATTTGCGATCAATTTTTCCGATTAGTATCACAAAGCCCAAATAGGTTAGGAACATATACCACCTCAATGCCAATAATTTTCATATGTGAGTTCAATAAGAAGAAATTTATCCTTCTTCTTCTTCTTCAACTTGGGTGTAGAACACATAGTAATTTTAGTTAGCACAAACATGTCCAACAACAACAAAGAGTCTAACACTCAATCTCTCACATTTGCCACAAGATTCATTTGAGAAATGACCACACAATAATTCGTATCATTCGCTTAATCAAATAAATATTAATTAGCGGGATTATCATTTTTCCGAATCTTCTTCTATGTTGAAGGGTATGTTGGCTCAATTTGCTATACATAAATCTATTAAAATATAGACATATAGTATCGTCACATACCTTATTAGCACAAGAATTTCGTTGTCCTCCACAAATAGTGACTTACCACATGTCTTGTTCGATTTATTTCCGCGAGATCAAAAGTGGAACGCATAGCATCAAAGGTGCCAGTCAACATTATTACGATCAAGTGCGGAGGAGATAATCAAACAACAATTAGAAGAGCTAAACATGCTACCGCTTCTCCCAATCTTTTTAGATGTCATGTACAATACCTCATTTACATTTTTGGCAGTAGAAACTCAATTAATCAACCCATCATTCAAAGATTTCAACACTATGTTTTCATCTCAATTTTACTTAACAAAACTTTGGGGAAAATACTCAAAGTTAAATGTTTTGGAATGAAGGAGTAGCAGTAGAGAGGAGACACTAGTAATTTTTAGTATTTCCCATAAGAACGTAGTAAAGAAATATCCTTAAGATTGTTGTAAATCTCACGGAAAATACTCCATCACGAACACTTGTATAGAATTATTCAAAGCTTGAGGCGTGCTTCTGTCACCGTCCTTAAGGATATTTCACCCGGTATGAGTATATCCCCCAGAATTCAATAAGCTCTTCTAGTATATAACTAGGAGCCAGAATCTAAGAAAGATTAAATAATATACACCCAGCAAAAGAATATAGGAGGAAATATATTTTGTATTGATGAACTCTTTTTATCCCTACCCAAAAGGAGAAGAACAACCAATATATATAAGTAATAAATCAACTACCTAAAAGAATTGTCATTGTTGAAAGTTGAAACATTACCACCATTATGGTTGGTTATTATTGGATTAGTAGTAAAGACTAATAATAATGTCTCATTAACAAGTCATTTAAGACTAGTTAATTGTAGGAAATTGACTTGGTCTTAGAATTTAATGTGAGGAAATAAATGTTAGCCATAAGATTATTCAATGTAACGATCCTCCAAGTCATTTTCTCGATTTCTGTGCATTTCGGCATTTCGAGCCCCGATTTACGCTCTATTTGTGTTCAACTTTTGAGCACATATTCCTTATCGTTCGAGGGACCTCGTGACTGATTCAATTCTAAAATTTCATTAGCGGGCCCCACGGGCCCATTATTGACCCGATTTTGGATCCGGAGTTTTATATTACAATATGGGTATCGTTTTACTCGTAATGACGTGTAGGTTTCTATTTTGATAGTGTGACATCGATTCAGGATTGTGGAGCAAGGTTGAGCGATTTGTGGACACTTTAAGAATTGCGGTTCGGCATCGAGGTAGACTGCGGTCTACTTTTCTCTATGAGATTGTGTATAGTATGGAATGCATGCTAGGTAAAGAATATAGGATATGATCATGGCTAGAATAGTATGACTTAACCTATGTTATGGAAGTTGGGGTAGAAGATGTGACCCGAACCCTAGTATAAATACTTGTTATGTCCATAGAGCCCTATTGCCCTTGAATATAAGCATATTAACCATAATTAATGTTAAGGATCCTTCAGTATGAGACCTACCATTTGACTTAGCGATTCGGGAGGTTCTTCCCCGATTAAATCCTTGTGGTGGCTTTATGCCCTTGATTATTGTGGTTGCCCGGGTTATGAGACCTTGCTATATTGGTTATATGCTATTGGGCCCAAGACCATGATTATGAGGCTAGTTGGACTTTGGTGAGTATTCTGCCCTTAGCAAGGGAAATATTATCATTTATAGATGCTTAGGCACTCATGGTTATGTTGTCTGGATACTGGTGATGGCATACACACTATCTGGTGCATTCATGCTCATTTAGTGGTACGATTCTAACCAAAACCTTGATTTTACTATTATTTCCAAAAAGGGGATTTACTCCCACCTTTCACTTTTAAAAGGGTTGTTTTATAATGGGAATCGTACCACCTTAATTACTGGATTATGAGCTTTTGGAACTGAAAATGATGTTTTAGAACTCCGACCGAGGATGATTCTGATCCATTATTTATCCACTCATCTTACCACTACTATTTACTTTGATCGAGGGATATTCCGACCCTGTATACATGATTTAGTCCCGTGCATGATCTCGGGTAATGGATTTACGAATTATATACTTTTAGCCACGGTTCGAGTTCGTGCACTAATTTTATATATATATATATATCTCCCTCCAGTACTGGAAGGAGTGGATGGATCGTGATGGTTATTGGAAGTCCTGGATCGGGACCAGACAGTGTATATGGATTTTCCTGAATCCCCTATGAGGCCCTTTTCGTCCGAGAGCCGTCGAGCCAGAGAAGCTTAGTCGCCGTAGGTCCTACCATTGCGATCTAGGTGAGCTGGAGGAGGTATATACACTTGGTACGATATGGATTGAGATTGTGGAATCGGTTCGAGTTCGGTGTCCCCGACATGCTTTGAGATTGTGGAACTGATTCGAGTCTGGTGCCCCCGACATGGTTATAGCATTTCGATTTATGTTGCATTCATCCATTCATATGCATTGCCTATCACCAGTATAGTTGTTTGGCGCCTGTATCTATCGGTCTTATGGGGGACTGTATAAGTACGGGTTATGGTTGCTGTTTGCTGAGTGTTTCTGTGAACCTTCCAGGCTTATGGGGGTCCGGTTAGGTACTTGTTTGCCCGGACTCGCCGGTTACTTTATTATCATTTATTATGGTTAGTTTGTGGCAGGTTGGTTATGGACTGGTACCTGAGATTAGAGGTACGTTTCTGATTCCTTTATCCTTTTGATAGATTATATTATGGTTGGATTACCCCAGGATGTGTCACCCTTTGGGTATAGGCTTGATGAGGCTAGCATTGTCTCCTTTACTTGACAATGGACCTTGAGGTGTTAGGTTGACTCCCTCAGGTAGTTACCTTTGGCCCTATATGTCTACTTATATGTAGGGTATCACCGTATATCCCTCTCTTTCCTTATCTATTTACATTATATATGTATCCTTTGGCCTTGTGCTAATATTATATATCCTTTTTTTACTCTTCATTTATATGTTGTCAGTGATATACGGTATTGCACTTTAGTTCCTGAATGATGTCAGGATAGGATGGTTGTCCCTATTGCCCCATTAGCATTGTTATGCCTAATTTCATGGATAGTTGCCTGTAGTCGCTTTCATGACTTCATGTTATTTATGCTTACATCATTTCTGGAGCTCAGTCGATCGTTGCCTACTGAGTACCACGTGTTTGGAAATCATACTACACTTCTGCAGCCTGCAGGTTATAGTGTGAGTTATTATCGATGATGTGTGTATATCGTATGGAGCAGCTATGGATCGGAGATATGGGGTGAGCTCCTGACGTTTTGGAGTATCCCTACTCTCCCTCTTATTGTTAGACTATTTTCTATGTTGTGTCAGAGATGACTTGTATACATACATTTTTCCTATATTTCACTTGTACTCCTGATATATTAGAAGCTATTGTACTGGATCCACCAGGTTTTGGGATTATATTAGCCTTGTTATTATATTTATTCCAATATTTCCCTTTATTCCTTTTGGTAGTTCGTTACTAGCTGTTCCGGACTACGGGTTGACTTACCTACTGGTGGGTTATAGTAGGTGCCATCATGACCTATGAAATTGGGTCATGACAGATTGGTATCAGAGCCTAGATTTACCGGTGTTGTTGGTACAAGAGCTAAGTGTTTAGTAGAGTCCTATGGATCGGTGCGGAGACGTCTGTATCCTATCTTCGGGAGGCTACAGGGAATTCTTAGGAAATTCTATTCTTGACTCCTTTGTCGTGTTTTCATACTTCCATGAACCTCTAAGTACTTCTTTTGACTCCATTCTCTATCAAAGGGATAGCACGAGGTCATCGATAGATGTGGACGGTATTTCGGCGCGTGTTAGCAGAATTTATTCTCAGCATTGGGCTAGAGAGTTAGAGATTGACATCAAAGATCTTCAGTGTCAACCAGAGGGTCTGGGGTCAGCCCAGGTTTCAACAGAGTTTGTGACTGCCTCAGCTTTTCAAGATTCAGTGTTATGGGTTCCGAGTCTATTTCTGGATACCTCTCAGCTAGAGGTAATATCGGGTCTATCAAGTAGTTCTCAGACCAGAGTTGGATTTATTGGTGTTTAGCAGGGTTCTCTGTTTGTTTCAGCATATGAAATTGGGTTTCTTGAGTGGGCCAGACATACTCCTATGTTATTTCCCACAGAGCATGAGATGGTGCAAGGATTTATCAGAGGCTTGACTTTAGCACTCTATTTGGCATCGAAACATTTGATAATAGCTCTCAGGTTGATCATGGCAGTATCAGTGGACAGAGTTCTGCTCAGATATCACAGAGTATTCGGTCTAGGTCTTCAGGCTGTGGCGACCTTCTGAATCAGCAGGTTCAATGCCTCAAAGTATCCTAGGAGCATGTTTCGACTATAGTAAGTGTGGTCATTGGTATATTGATTGCCCCAAACGCGAGTTGGTCAGCCAGTTGGGGTTAGCTCGTGTTTCTACCAGTTTAGTACTTCAGGGGTTTGTTGTGACTACAGAGAGACCGGTCACTGGTCCAGAGAGTGTCTCCGGCGTGGATCATTAGTCATTCAGATCATCCAGATCAGTCTCACAGTGTGTTGGCACCTTCAGTTAAAGGTAGTGCACCTAGTGCCTTAGTTGGTCGTTCAGATGCTCAGTTCGAGTTCAAACATGCTCAGATTCATACTCCTTCGGGCACGCCAGACTTATGACTTCAGATTTCCACCGTGATAGGTGCGCCTTTGATTCTCTGCCTTTAGTTACTACTTGAGTTGTGTTGGGGTTTTCATACCCATCTGTGGTTATACGCCTTGACACTTCTATATTGACTATGGTATGCCTTGGTGTTTTCATAGTGATTGAAGTATGCCTTTGAATAGGTTTAGGCTTATATGACTAACCCCATAGATGATTCTTTAGTAGTGGATCGAGTGGATCAGTGTAGTATTGTCCTAGGGGTTTAGCAAGTGGATTAAAGTCCCATTTTTCCTTGGCACATTGGCCTTGTTATGGCTAAAGAGTGGATCAGTATCATGTTTCCCTTAGGGGTAAAGCATTCAGGTTCGAGTCCCATTTCCTTTGGCATTTTGGCTTTGTTGTGACCCTAGAATGGTACTTCTATTGATTTTCATTTTCGTACCACCTGCACCGTATTTGGAGGTCACTATTGTAGTTATTACTGTTGTTATTGCTGAGCGTTGATTGATTTTCATTTGATAGGCAGCTAGACTAGCGGTATCTAGTTAGCATACTTCCATCCTTGTGATTCTTATTTCTTTGGCATAGTTGGCTATCTTGGTTGGCTAGCCTTCCCTTTCTGTTGGCAAGGTCGGTTGTAGAATGGATTGAGAAAATGAAGGTAAGCTTGACCTTCTAGGGCGTTGATATGATTTTAGCATTGCTAGCTTTCTTTTATAGCCCGTTTCTTTAGTGATGCATTTGAGAGTTGCCCTTCAGATTTGGGTAGTTCATCACCCGATAGTGGTCTTGATCTTGACGTCGATTTTGAGACGGGGTTGGTGATTCGATTCTACCACCCATTTTTGAGATTTAGAGGTCTGAGACTTATTTTTTGAATTGTGGATTCATCTTCTGGTGAGCGTGTTGATCTTGATTTTGGTGTGGAGTTGGATACTCTGTTCTTTCTGTGCTATGGCTTATGGTTCAGCCGAGTTAAAGTTGATATAATTGGGAGAATTAATTGAATTCCCAATTCGACCTTTGTTCGACCTGATATGGCTTCGGGGAATGCTTCTACGTAGTGGTGTGTTCTTGGTTACCAAAGTGGGCATCTTGGGGAGTGAGTATTAGTTGTCGTAGATTGCTATTGGACTGGCCAGATGTGGTTACCAAAGTGGATCGTTTATTTCATGAGATTGGTACTTTGGACTCTTGATTTTCAGTTTAGAGAGTCATCCAGACCAATTGTAGCTTTGACTTAAGTATGCAGACTTTGGTCACCTTTGTTGTATGTCCTGGTAGCACCTTATGGGCTTATTTCTTGCGTTTGCCATTATGAATTTTTCATAAGTCAACTTCAGCCTTTCGAGGTCAGTGTTTTGTGAATGCACGGATAGGACTCAGATGATATCTTGTATGGTTCGGAGTAGGTAGCAGTTTTGGAAAGGGAAAAGAAGGTTAAGTTTGGATGTTGGAGTTGTAGCATGATTCTGACCTTGGATTGCGTTTGACTGAGTTTCCACCTAGTTAGGCTGGTATTGGTGTGTTGTCAGCATTTTGTGGTCTGGATGTGCGTGCATCGGTCGTTCTTGATTCATTTGGAAGCCAGTTGATTGTTGAGGTTGAGATTTGGTTATTTGAAAAGTGAAGGAAGGAAGTTGGTTGAAAAAGGGATACCTTTGGCAAAATCCCTTGAAAGAATTGTCTTTTCTTTGAGGTTGTCTGGGGAGTCATGTTCGGAGAATACAGGCCCATTAACTCATCCTTTCGAGCTTTCGGGCTCTTTCTGTCCATTGACTTTTGCGGACGAAAGTCCTTTTAGTAGTGGATATTGTAATGACCCTCTAGGTCATTTTCTCGATTTCTATACATTTTGGCATTTTGAGCCCTGATTTATGCTCCATTTGTGTTCAACTTTTGAGCACATATTCCTTTTCGTTCAAGGGACCTCGTGACTGATTCAATTCTAAAATTTCATTAGCGGGCCCCACGGGCCCATTATTGACCCGATTTTAGACCCGGAGTTTTATATTACAATATGGGTATTGTTTTACTCGTAATGATGTGTAGGTTTCTATTTTGATAGTGTGACGTTGATTCGGGATCGTGGAGCAAGGTTGAGCGATTTGTGGACACTTCAAGAATTACGGTTCGGCATCAAGGTAGGCTGCGGTCTACTTTTCTCTATGAGATTGTGTATAATATGGAATGCATGCTAGGTAAAGAATATAGGATATGATCATGGCTAGAATAGTATGACTTAGCCAATGTTATGGAATTTGGGGTAGAAGATGTGACCCGAACCACCTAGTATAAATACTTGTTATGTCAATAGAGCCCTATTGCCCTTGAATATAAGCATATTAACCATAATTAATGTTAAGGATCCTTTGGTATAAGACCTACCATTTGACTTAGCGATTCAGGAGGTTCTTCCCCGATTAGATCCTTGTGGTGGCTTTATGCCCTTGATTATTGTGGTTGCTCGGGTTATAAGACCTTGCTATATTGGTTATATGTTATTGGGCCCGAGACCATGATTATGAGGCTAGTTGGACTTTGGTGCGTATTCTGCCCATAGCAAGGGAAAGATTATCATTTATAGACGCTTAGGCGCTCATGGCTATGTTGTCTGGATACTAGTGATGGCATGCATACTATCTGGTGCATTCATGCTCATTTAGTGGTACGATTCTAACCAAAATCTTGATTTTACTATTATTTCCAAAAAGGGGATTTACTCCCACCTTTCACTTTTAAAAGGGTTGTTTTATAATGGGAATCGTACCATCTTATTTACTGGATTATGAGCTTTTGGAACTGAAAATAATATTTTAGAACTCCGATCGAGGATGATTTCGGTCCATTATTTATCCACTCATCTTACCACTACTATTTACTTCGGTCGAGGGATATTCTGACCCTTTATACATGATTTACTCCCGAGATCAAAGGATTTACGAATTTATATCCTTTTAACCACGGTTCGAGTCCGTGCACTGATTTTATATATATACCGCTATTGGACGGAGTGGATGGATCGTAATGGTTATTGAAAGTCCTGGATCGGGACCAGACAGTGTATATGGATTTTCCCGAATCCCCTATAGGGCCCCTTCGTCCGAGAGCCATTGATGCGGAGAAGCTTAGTCGCCGTAGGTCCTACCTTTGCGAGCTAGGTGATTTGGAGGAGGTATATACACTTGGTATGGTATGGATTGAGATTGTGGAACAGATTCGAGTTCGGTGTCCCCGGTATTCTTTGAGATTGTGGAACCGATTCGGGTCCGGTGCCCCCGACATGGTTATAGCATTTAGATTTATGTTGCATTCATCCATTCATATGCATTGCCTATCACCAGTATAGTTGTTTGGCGCTTGTATCTATCGGTCTTATGGGGGACTGTATAGGTACGGGTTATGGTTGCTGTTTGCTGAGTGTTTCTGTGAACCTTCCGGGCTTATGGGGGTCCGGTTAGGTACTTATTTGCCCGGACTAGACAGTTACTTTATTATCATTTATTATGGTTAGTTCGTGGTAGGTTGATTGTGGACTGGTGCCTGAGATTAGAGGTACGTTTCTGATTCCTTTATCCTTTCGGTAGATTATATTATGGTTGGATTACCCCAGGATATGTCACCTTTTGGGTATAGGCTTGATGAGACTAGCGTTGTCCCCTTTACTTGGTTATGGACCTTGAGGTGTTAGGTTGACTCCCTCAGGTAGTTACCTTTGAGTTAGCCCTATATGTCTACTTATATGTAGGGTATCACCGTATATCCCTCTCTTCCCTTATCTATTTACATTGTATATGTATCCTTTGGCCTTGTGCTAATATTATATATCTTTCTTTTACTCTTCATTTATATATTGTCAGTGATATACGGTATTGTACTTTAGTTCCTTAATGATGTCAAGATAGGATTGTTGTCCCTATTGCCCTATTAGCATTGTTATGCCTAGTTTCATAGATAGTTGCCTGTAGTCACTTTCATGCCTTCATGTTATTTATGTTTACATTATTTCTGGAGCTCAATCGGCCGTTGCCTACTGAGTACCACGTGTTTGGTAATCATACTACGCTTCTACAGCCTGCAGGTCATAGTGTGAGTTATCGTCATTGATGTGTGTATATCGTGCGTAGCAGCTATGGATCGGAGATATGGGGTGAGCTCCCAACATTTTGGAGTATCCCTACTCTTCCTCTTATTGTTAGACTGTTTTCTATGTTGTGTCAGAGACGGCTTGTATACATACATCTTTCCTGTATTTCACTTGTACAGAGATGTATTAGAAGCTCTTGTACTGGCTCCACCAGGTTTTGGGATTATATTAGCCTTGTTATTATATTTATTCCGCTATTTCCCTTTGTTTCTTTTGGTAGTCAGTTACTAGCTGTTCCGGACTATGGGTTGGTTTACCTACTGGTGGGTTATAGTAGGTGTCATCATGACCTATGAAATTGGGTCGTGACATTCAAAAATAGAGTTAATAGTCTCACAATTATAATAGACATATATTAATTCTTTTTGAAATATCCAGCAAGTAGTAAGTTTACCATAATTTGTGTTTTGATAACTTGCATAGTTTATACATGATTTTTAAGAATGATATTACTGAATGTTTTGAAATTGCATGTAGAACAAGTTTTTTACTTGATATGATACTGAAATAGTTATTTGAGATGTTCTCACTGTTATAATACATATTTATCGTTATTTGAGATATGATTACTGCTATGTGAAGGTTCTTCACTTACTTGAGAATAAGTTTTTTGACATGTGTTGTGTTCAAGTTTATTGGCAATATGATTTGATATGAACTTAAATGCCTTGTACTATTTTGAAATGCTTTCATATGAGTATCTCCTATTTACAAAGAAAGAATAAATGAGAGTAGACCTTGATTTTGGATCCCGTAGCTAATAGCGGATTCGTTAGACCTGGTGCACCTTGTATTTACAGATTACTGTTACAGCTCTCGCTAGTGGGAATGTAGAACTAGCATACTGTTACTGATCTCCCTCGAGTAGGGACCTATTGATAAGATATTTGACTCCTTTACGAGTGGTCCACTGTTATTGGCTATTTCTTGAAGCAGAATGCCACACTGATTACATGATTCCTTCTTGAAAACCTCCCAAATGATAAAACTTGATATGATAGTATTTGCTGGTTATTACCAAATTGCTAAATTGATTTCTTATAAGACGGTTATCATTTTCTAAAAGAGCATTGTTTCATGATATTTTTTGATTATCATACTAGCCTGTTTTATGACTTGTCCCCATTAAAACGGTTGTTGTTAAGTGTTATTGTTCACTGAGCTAGCGTCTCACTCCTCGCTATTTTTTTCCAGAAAAGACAGGTGACAGTGAGGATTTCATTAATTAGAGCATATGAGTTGGCATATTCCTGGTGAGCCCCGCACTTGTTTATGTAGGCAAAGGCTTATTTATTTGATATGGTCTTTTCTTTGAAACTCTTAGAGTCGTTCCATAGTCATTTTATTTGAGTTTCAGTATTCTTTCGTTATTATGGACTTGTGAAGTATTTGACTTCTTCTCACATTTTGGAGATGGATTTCATATTGTTATTTCATTGTGTATGTAATACTAATGAAATTGTGTGATATTATGGTGATGATGGATAGCTGGTTGTTATTTGAGACAGGAAATTTTTTGAATATGCCCAAAAACAGGGGAAACTCTGTTCGATTTTCTATAGAATACCGATGAGGCTTGCTTTGCGATTCTAACCCCCTTAGTGCTGGTCATCGCCCTAATTTGGGTCGTGACATTAAAATAGTAACAAAATGGCCACGGTAATTATACATTAGTAAAATGTGATATTAACTCATTATTCAGAGAAAAGTCAGACCATTCGAAAATTATTCTTTCAAGACTCTATATGCCAAAAATGCAAGCCACAAATTTATGTTTATTCCATTTTACTGTAATACGCTGTATATTTTTTCAAGACTAAAGAATTATCACCACAAAACTCTATGACAAAGAATTACCTTTCATAATAGGGGATCGTATAAAAATTACTATATGATATACAGTAAAAATGAATAAGGAATTCATGAAAATGTTATTGTAATACCTGAGTACAACATCATCTTCGAAATATAGCATCAAGCAATAAGATAACTCCTCTTTCCCCTACCAAACGTAGGAAAGATGAGACTTTCTATGAATGTTTTAGCTATTTTATATGCAACAGTCACTCCATCAACCATCATATCCCTCCACTGTCCCTCTTTCATATTGTAGATAATCAATTTCTCTATATCCACATCGATTACAACATCATCATAGATTTGAAACTCGGGGAAGGGGGGGGGGGGGGTCAAACAAATCACTATATCTGGAACAACACCCTAAAAGTGGTACTTGATATTCCCTCATTATCCAACTATCAATTTCGTCTTGTTGTATAGAGAGTCCTAAGATTATACCAATCCAAATTATTTTTATCAGTATTAGCAGGTGCTGGCACCTCCAAAAATTTCTCATTACTTAAATCAAAAGCAACAATTACGTATAGAGAAGATTTCTTAGCCATCAACCAATGCAAAGTCCAATTTAGTAACACCCCACAAGATCCTCCTCGCTCGGTGAGTACATCATCATAAGGTAAATTCTCAAGTGTCCTCCATCGACCCAATTTTACTGAGTAGACATCAACAAAAATATTGTAAATATGTGATCTGCAATATTGAGAAAGAGAAACCACTTTATAATCATTATTGGCTAAATCATAGACTAGACCATACATACAATGGGCAAGAGCCAAAGGAGAGTTTGGAATTCTATGATACTCTAAGGTTGTGGGGTTCGTTAAGAAGATAGTATGTTCTGATTCTCCAGCAAGACCAAGCCATTACATGAACCAGCAACACTTAACCAATTGTCTTCCTAGAAATGAATCTTTCCTGAAATGACATCGATTATTCCATCGTGGTGGTCATGGTTAACAGTGATAGAGGAAAGAGCGTGAGAAGAAGAGACAAAAATGAGCTTTTCTTCAACTTTATGGGCATAGAGATTGAAGTGATGTTTGATGAATTTCGGGCCTGACAGAAAATTGCACCACTGCTTTGATACGCACCTGCATCGACCTATTGATTTTACAGGAAGCCAATAGAGTATGTCCTCTATTATTCCTTGAGGGTATGGTTTTTCAGGTGAGTATAACAAGATTTTCCTAAGATTTATGATATCAACATTCAACCAAATGGGACCTGAATCTATGATAGTGGCCCTTTGGAAGTCAATGCCTGTGCAATAGAAAAAGTTATTATTGTATATTAGTGCAACTGTCATCTTACAGTCATCAATGAAAGTGATAACAATAACAGTTAGTAATTGTTTCATTGATAGATTAAAAAAATGGAATAATCAATAGTTTAAGACTTTAAGGGATACCTTCAAGGCAGTGGCGGCTAAATCATATCGGAGGACTAAACACAAATCTATCTTTTTACATATATTTATTTATTTAAAATTTATTTTTCTAATTTTTTTGAGACGCGAAATTACTAGTAATTTTTATAATTAATATTTTCTAATAAATTTTTTTCAATTGATAATATAACTAATCCATTCAATCTCTATTGAGACATTGTTGATCTTAGGTAAGACTTTATCAATGTCAATTTTGGAAAACCTCTTTCGACTGACACAACTGTAATAGAAACTGTCAATATTATTCTCTATGCTATATAGACATTTGGAAAAGAAACGAGTCATTTTGTCTGATTGAGTATATTGATCAGAATATTATCTCTTACTTTTACTATCTCCCTTTAATACTTTCAATTCAGAAAATATAAGGTTGTCTTTCTTTTTTATGCTAACAGAAGATTTCAATAACACCCTTGTGGGACATACATGTTCAAAGAGAGCTATTCCACATTTGTTATTGCCTTGCAAAATAGAAGGGCCTTTTGCAATTAAAAGATTCTTAATAGAAATACTGCAAAAATTAATGGTACTACATATATATTTGGAGACTGTCCATTCTTTTTCCTCCATTTGGTCAAGCTTCTTCAACTTTCAACGTGTGAAAAAATAGATGTCTTGCAAAAGATTCTTGCTTTGACTTGATAGATTTTCGGGTAAGTAATATATTCTTGGTGGCTATTTGTGAGTGAAATAAAGAAGATGGGGGAACTATATATAAAAGTAGAAGATAAATCAGAAAAGGGATTTGATAGTTGATGTAGGAGATTTGTGTATTAAAAACATTGGAGATCTTAGCAGAAGCACAGGAGTTTTGTGTATTTAAGTAGTACTCCCTCCATTTATCTTTACTTGTCTATGTTTGACTTGGCACACCTCTTAAGAAGCAATAAATAAAAAAGTAATTTTATGCTATTACTTGTTGAATATAATAAATTCAATGCATTGGGAAAATGCATTAGGTAGTAATGGCTATTTAATAAGGGTAAAATATACACAAAATGATAAATTATCTCTTGATTTTTCAAGTTGAATAACTATTTTTTAATACAGTGGACTAGTAAAGATGGACGGAGGGAGTACATAAACAAGATAAGAGATTTTATTATTGAAGTAGGAGATATGTGTATTTTGTTTTAATATCAAGAACAAGAATAGTAAGTAAAGAACAAGAACAATATAGAAAATAAGAGGAACAATATTATAAGATAGATTTCTTTCAAGTGTCTTCAACATCATCCTCAAATTCTCTATTTATAGCATTACATTGAGGAACTTAAAGGGGTGTCATAAACATGACATTTAGCTCAAGAGAATGTGGGGAATGTTATGGGATTATGGAAGAATAAAGAAGAGGTAGTGGAGGTGTGGGAGTTACTACACTTAAAGGAGGAATTACTCATAGGTGTTATGGACGTTATGGTCATCCACAATTACTTTCATTTACAACACTCCCCCTTGGATGACCATTGAGATAATACGCATTGTTTGCTGCCTCGTTAAAAACCTTGCCAGTAAAACCCATTGGGACAAAACCTAGGCCAAGGAAAAAAGAGTGCAACTCGTATTTTACTCCCCCTGATAAAAACATCATTTCATTTCTCGAAGACGACGCATCCCAATCTTGAATACCAGCTTTTCAAATGTTGAGGTTGGTAACGCTTTAGTGAACAAATCCGCCAAATTATCAACCGAACGAATTTGTTGAACATCTATTTCACCTTTCTTCACAAGATCATGAGTGAAAAAGAATTTTGGTGAAATGTGTTTTGTTCTGTCTCCTTTAATGTAACCTCCTTTCAACTGAGCTATACATGCAACATTGCCTTCATACAATATAGTTGGAATATCCTTTTTCAAGATAAAACCACACATTTCCTGAATATGTTGAGTCATTGATCTCAACCAAACACACTCCCGCCTTGCTTCATGAATGGCAATTATTTCTGCATGATTTGAAGAAGTTGCAGCTAATGTTTACTTCATTGAACGCCATGATATAGTTGTGCCTCCATATGTAAACAAATAGCCCGTTTGTGATCGAGCCTTATGTGGATCAGACAAGTATCCTGCATCTGCATAGCCAATCATTTCTGACTTGGATTCATTAGAATAAAATAATCCCAAGTCAATGGTTCCCTGAAGATATCTGAATATATGCTTGACACCATTCCAATGTCTTTTTGTTGGGGAAGAGCTGAATCTTGCCAATAAACTTAACGCAAAAGAAATATCTGGACGAGTATTATTGGCAAGATACATTAGTGCCCCGATTGCACTAAGATATGGAGTTTCATCACCAAGAAGCTTTTCATTATTTTCTTGAGGTCGAAATGGATCTTTATTTATGTCAAGCAATCTCACAACCATTGGGGTACTCAACGGATGTGATTTATCCATGTAAAATCATTTTAAAATCTTTTCAGTATATGTTGATTGATGGACAAAAATTCCTTTTGTCAAATGCTCAATCTGTAGGCCAAGACAGAATTTTGTCTTTCCCAGATCTTTCATTTCAAATTCTTTCTTCAAACACTCAACAACTTTTGAAAGCTCTTTAGGAGTGCCAATGATATTCAAGTCATCAACATACACAACTATTATAGCAAATTGAGATCCAGACCTTCTTATAAAAATACAAGGGCAAATAGAGTCATTTTTGTACCCTTCCTTTATCAAATATTCGCTAAGGGAATTGTACCACATCCGCCCTGATTGTTTCAATCCGTATAAGGATTTCTGAAGCTTTATTGAACAAATTTCTTGTGAACTTTTATATGCTTCAGGCACTTTGAATGCTTCTGGGATTTTCATAAAAATTTCTCTGTCCAATGAGCCATACAAATAGGCCGTGACAACATCCATTAGGCGCATATCAAGCTTTTCATGAACTGCCAGATTTATTATATACCTGAAGGTAATTCCATCCACCACAGGAGAATATGTCTCCACATAATCAATGCCAGGTCTTTGCGAAAAACCTTGTGCCACGAGTCGTGCTTTATATCTTACGACTTCACCTTTTTCATTTCGTTTTCGCACAAAAACCCATTTGTATCCCACTGGCTTGACATCTTCAGGTGTTCGGACAATTGGTCCGAAAACTTCACGTTTTTCGAGTGAAGTCAATTCCGCTTGAATTGCATCCTTCCATTTTAACCAATCATTTCTCTGTCTACATTCATTGACAGATTTTGGTTCCAAATCCTCATCTTGTTGCATTATTTCAGTAGCAACATTGTAAGAAAAAATATTGTCAACCACAATATTATTTTGATTCCAGCTTTTTCTCGTCGAGACATAACTTATTGAGATTTCTTCATTCTCATTATTTTCAGGTATTTGAACCTCCTCGGTGGTCTTATCATTTGTTATGTATTGAGGCTCTTTTTGAGCAATTGCCACCATATCATGATCATTTTGATCATTTATTTCTTTTCTTTTTTGAGGATTTTTATCCTTGGAACCAATTGGTCTACCACGTTTCAAATGTGGTCTAGACTCATTTGCATTAACCACTTGTCCTATCAGGACATCAACTTGAACTGGAGCATTTACAGCTGGAATATAAGATTTAGTAACCCTTGGAAGGTTAGTAAATGCATCTGGCAGCTGATTTGCTACATTTTGCAAGTAAATCATCTTTTGAACCTCTTGCTCACATCGATTTGTTCGAGGATCTAAATGAGATAGTGATAATGCATTCCAATCTATCTCATTTTTCAGCTGCTTATGTTCTCCCCCTAATGTTGGGTATACTGATTCATCAAAATGACAATCAACAAATCTAGTCGTAAACAAATCTCCTGTCATAGGTTCCAAATATTTTATAATGGACGGAGATTCATACCCAACATATATCCCCAACCTTCTTTGGGGTCCCATCTTTGTGTGTTGTGGTGGAGCAATTGGAACATATACCGCACACCCAAAAATTGTAAGATGGGAAATGTTTGTCTCTTGACCAAAAGACAACTGTAATGGGGAGAATTCATGATAATTGGTTGGCCTTATGCGCGTAAGTGCTGCTGCATGCAAAATAGCATGCCCCCATATTGAAACAGGAAGTTTTGTCCTCGTTAACATTGGTCTAGCTATCCATTGAAGACGTTTGATCAATGATTCTGCTAGACCATTTTGAGTATGAACATGAGCAACCGAATGTTCAACTTTTATTCCAGTGGACATACAATAATCTTTAAAGGACTGAGATGTAAACTCACCAGCATTATCAAGACGAATAGTCTTTATTGCATAATCTGGAAATTGTGCTCTTAGCCTTATTATTTGAGCCAACAATCTCGCAAAAGCCATATTGCGAGTTGATAATAAGCACACATGTGACCATCTTGTAGATGCATCTATCAAGACCATATAATATTTGAAAGGTCCATATGAAGGATGAATTGGTCTACATATATCACCCTGTATACGTTCCAGAAATGCAGGGGATTCAATCCCAACCTTAGTTACTGATGGTTTAATAATCAACTTTCCTTGAGAACAAGCAGCACAAGAGAATTCCTTTGATTGAAGAATATTTTGATTCTTCAAAGTATGCCCATGTGAATTCTTAATAATTCTGCGCATCATATTAAAAATAAATAAATAAATCTCGTACCTTTTAATACAGTGACTAATCAAAATAAAAAGAGATATACCTTGTTTTGAAATGACAATTAGAAATGATGAACTTGATTAGAACGTCGTGCTGATAACGTGTTTTAATATCAAGAACAAGAATAGTAAGTAAAGAACAAGAACAATATAGAAAATAAGAGGAACAATATTATAAGATAGATTTCTTTCAAGTGTCTTCAACATCATCCTCAAGTCCTCTATTTATAGCATTACATTGAGGAACTTAAAGGGGTGTCATAAACATGACATTTAACTCAAGAGAATGTGGGGAAGGTTATGGGATTATGGAAGAATAAAGAAGAGGTGGTGGAGGTGTGGGAGTTACTACACTTAAAGGAGGAATTACTCATAGGTGTTATGGACCTTATGGTCATCCACAATTACTTTCATTTACAACATATTTAAACTTATTAGGAGATATTAGTCCAAAACGCAAGAGATTTGTGTGTTGAAGTAGAAGATAAACAATAAATGAAATTTATTGATTGAAGTAAGAGATTTATGTTAACAAGAGTTCCTTTTTATAAGATTGTAAGATTTTGATATTAATATTTTTTTTGTTCTACAGGTGATCATCTATAAATAACCGTACCATGGCTATTTTGATCATTTAGATTGAGTTCATTCGACGAGGAAAAAATTGTTAGAGTAATTAATTGTTGTCAAGGATTGTATTATAATGAGTTGATACAAGTAATATGTCAATGATGCAAGATAACGTGTGATCCGGGAAACTTATGGTTTACTATTTGGACTAAGACTATGTTTGGTATGAAGGATTTTCCAATTTTCTCATGTTTGGTTGACTTAAATGTTTTGGAATTTTTTTTTCATATGAACTTATTTTTCCTCAAATTTAAGGAAAATGACTTCCCTTCAAAAAGTAAGGAAAATATTTTCCAAAACTCTCTTTCAACCTCACACCTCAACTTTCCACTTTAACCCAAGTTTCGGATACCGATTCCTGACACTAACCCGAGATCCGACTCCCGATCCTGACTCACGATTCTCGACTTGAGAGTCGGGGTCGAGAGTTGGGGTCGGGTCTGGGTACCGGAGTCGCATTCGAGTCGTGGGTCGGGTGCCAGGTGGTGAATCGAGTCTCGGGTCGGGGCTTGAGTTAGAAATCGAGGTCGAGTATCGGGTAGGGATTCGAGGTCCAGTATCGGGTCGAGTACCGAGATCAGGAGATGGGTCCTGATTCGTGAGTAGGGGTTAGGTCTCGGTTTGGGTGTTGGGGTTGAGTTTTGAATCGAGGGTTGAGGTCGGATCTCGGGTTTGGGTATCATGTCGAGGTTGGGTCTTGGGTAGGGAGTCGAGGTCGAGTACCGAGATCAAGAGATGGGTCCTGGTTCGTGAGTAGGGGTTAGGTCCCGGTTTGGGTGTTGGGGTCGAGGTCGGGTTTCGGTTTGTGTGTTCGGGTCGGGTATCGAGGTCGGGTGTCGGGGTCGGGTTTCTCGTTTGGAGTAGGGATCGGGAGTCGAGCTCGGGTAGTGGGTTGGGTGCCGGGTCCCAATTTGGGTGTCGGAGTTGGATTCCAGATCGATCATCGAAGTTGGTTCCCGGGTCAGAAACTATTTTCCTAAAAAGTATTTTCTACTCTCTAGCCAAACACTAAAAGATATTTTGTGAAAAATATTTTTCATTCACCTACCAAACACTAGAAAATGTTTTCCGAAAAATATTTTCCACTCACCAACCAAACATGAGAAAATAAGTAAGAAGTCAACTTGTTTTTTATGAAACCATTATCCATGAAAAAAAATTTTCATGGAAAACATTTTCCTTCATACCAAACACACCCTAAATCTCTTGTGGCTTACTGTTTTATCTCTTGTGTTATAAGGATTCGATATCTTTTATTATATGATTTTGATCTCTTACGTCATGATAATAGTTCTTTTACGAACATAGATCTCTTGGTTATATATAGTGGTTGCCTTTTATTAATCTTATTATTTCTTAATTGAAGAGCAATTTATTTTTAAATTTTTTTAATATCTTATGAAATAATAATCGTCCATTATGTTCTTTATCTCTTGTGGACATGCAATGGTGTAACAACCTGCAATGTAATTTTTTTTATGTGTTTTGATCATTTTTTCCTTCTTCGTAGTTGTTACATGTTGATTATGAGGTGTACGGATGGTTGGCATGGTTTTCGATGCATTCGGGAGTGATTTGGGAGAGTTTGAGACTCTTAGAGGCTTTCAAAGTCATTAGTTTGACCTTGGTCAAAATTTTGTGTTTCGAGCTCGGGATGACGATTTGGACAGTTTCATTAGATCTAGAAAATCAATTTTGGGTTAGTAGCGCGGATAGTTCGGGCCCGGAGCCTTTATTTTGCATTTCGACCCTTCATTCGGAAACTAGTGAAAAATGCCTAACTAGGATCCGCGGGGTCAATTTATTGATAATGATCTCTTTTCAAAAATTCAACGGTGCCATTGAGTCCGGAATGTGGAAAATAGCCCAGTAGCATATATGGTTTAGTTCTGTGGGGTCCCAAATGAATCCCGAGGGTTTGTTCGGAGACTTTAAACTTGTGAAAAATCACCTGGTGCACAACTGAATTGTTGGTGCATGGTCTTTCTTCATGAATGCGAGCCACTGGCAGCAAACGCAGAGAACGAATTGTTCTTCCATTGCGATCGCGAGGGTGGTGGCCGCGATCGCGAAGTGTCTTTAAGTCTGGGTCGGGTTATTTCCTTCATCGCGAACGCGACTGGGTTGTGGCGAATGCGATGATCTGGGTTAACGGCTTTCACGAACGAGATGGCCAATTATTTTTCCAAGTGAACATTGACCCTCACGATCGCGTGGCTTGGGCAGTGATCGTGAGGTACTATTCACAGAACAGTATAAAAGTTCCATTTTCACGATTTTCTTTCATTTTTGGACTTGGGAGCTTCGGGAAAGGTCAAATTTTAGAATTTTCTTCATCACTCGTGCTTGGGTAAGCTCCAAATCCTTATTCCCATTAATTTCAATCAATTTTATCTTTAAAATAACTTCAAAACCTTGATTTGAAATGAATTTTTTGGGGGGTTTTGCCAGTGAACTCTTAAAATGGTTTTTCTTCGATTTGAGCCTCGCTTTTAACTCATTTTTGCATCGGTTTTCAAATATAGACTCCTATGATCTTGGAAAACATATTTCTAAAGAAAAATTCCAATTTTACCTCTTTCATTTTTGAACCCGTTTTTCGAACTAATTTTGGATCCGTTTTAAATATAGTTTATATGGGTATCGTTAGCTTCCTTTTGATGCGTAAATGACATTTTTGATAGTTTTAGCTTGTGAAGAGACCGTTCAAAGAGGAAAGGCTCCGCATTGAGGGTTCTAGGCTTGGATTTCGGCACTTCGAGGTAGTCTATGGCTTAACTTCCTTCAGATTGGGCTGGGTAGTTAATGAACTTGTAAAGCATGCTATGGGTTGGGGCTTTAGACGTGAAAATCATATTTTGAGATCATTATATTTTTTATCGTGTCGGCCGTCCGAGGACTTGTATGCATATTATTATTGACTTGAGAGGTGATAAATGATGTGATGCCCATGAGGGTGGCTTTATTTGATGATTCAGGCCTTACTTGTGCATTATTCACCATTATTATCTTTGTGTCGCCCGAGTGGGGGCTTGAATAGATATTCTAAGCCTTATTTGAGTATTTAATTGTTTTTATCACATAATTGACACCTGAATGATGATTTTAAATGAGATTATTGATGTCTTACATGACTATACATACCAGTGGTACCCTATAATAGCTTATATTATGAATCATTGTCATATGGAGTAGATTCTGAGCTCATTTATACCTGTATGGAATTGATGTTTATCTTCATACTTATTGGTTATGTGCATTATATCCTCATATCATCTATACATGTTTATGGGACTTGTTACCACTGAGACTTTTTGATTTTGAAAGAAAATTGGAAATTCTTTTTAATATACCCTTGGCCGAGGTCATTGCAGGCAAGGTGGATTATGAGATATTGGAAACCTACGACGAGGTCATCTGTTGTTAAGGTTTGTTGAGATTATGAAAATATATGGGTTACGAACCCCCCATGGGTCCTTTCCGAACTGAGGCTTGAAAGGTGTATACGTAAGTTCCATCATCACTACATCCTTGCATCGTATTGCATTGCATTTGCATCTTTCATGTATTTTCCTTGTACTTGTTGACGTGTTTTGTATTCCTTTCCATATATATATATATATATATTGTGTGTTTAGATGTTTCCTTTCGATCTTATATCTTAGAACTATTAGTGGAGACAGTGTGAGCTACCGTTTGGGAACTTTTCTACTTGCAGGTGATGTGCTCATAGTATATTTTACTTGTGTTATTTTCTACTTTGCTCAATCGGCCTATGATACCTACTGAGTACAAGTGAACCGTACTCACCCCTACTGTGCCTTTTCGGTACAGATTTTAGTGCGAGTACGAGCCGCAATAGCTGATTTGTGCGGTAGCAGTTGACCTTTCGGAGTATCTGGTGAGCTCCCCATTCGAAGCCTTATTCCAGCTTCCATCTATCCTTATCATGTCTTTATTAGCATTCAGAGACAGATTCTGTATTCTCAGTTTTCAGACTATGTATTAGATGCTCTTCTAGTTATGACACTATTCCTAGCGTTAATATATTTTGTTTGGATTTTTGCTATGTGTTATGTTATAGCCTGACTTCATTCTAGAAGTATCGTTTTATGGGATTCTCTCTTATTATTCGCTGTTTATTTTCGGATGGGTTTTGACTTACTAAGGCTAGTTTCGAAGTAAGTGTCATCATGGCCTCAACTTTTGGATCGTGACAAATGGTCTCTTGCAATATTATTATAAATGTCTTATGACCATGAGTTAGATATCTCACGCTATATTTAGTGCTTGCATTTCTTATTAAAAGTGCAAACTTCTTAATCTCTTAGAAAATAATAACCGAGATCATATTCTCAAGGGTAATCATTTATAATAACTATGTCACAAAGAAAGGCAGAATGCAAACATTATGATCTTAAAATCTTGTGAACATGCAGTGATCTCTTTCGGCATTATTATAAATCTCTTACGACCATGAGCTAGATCTCTCGTGCGAAATATAGTGATCGCTTTTCGTATGTTTATTTTATTTTTAAATAAAAGTGTTAACTTCTTAATCTTTTAATTGGGATCATATTGAAGGATAATCATTCATAATAACTATAAGTTACAAAGATAAAATGCACACATTATGATCTTAATCTCCTGTGGAAATGCAATTAACTCTTATGATATAGCTATAGATCTCGTATGAACATGGGCTAGATCTCTCGCTAAATATAGTGATCACATTTTCTTAAGTTAATTATTTTTTAATAAAAGTGCAAAATTCTTAATCTCTTACAAGATACTAACCGGGATCATATTGTTGCTTAAGGGTAATCATTTATAATAACTATAAGTTACAAAGAAAGATAAAATCTGCACTTTATGATCTTAATCTCTTATGAACATGAAATCATCTCTTACAATATGACTATATATCTTTTACTATCTCTTACAGAGTGGCAATCCGACCGGCTATGTTATATGGAGCGAAGAATTGGCCAGTTAAGAACTCCCACACAGGGGCGGACCCACGTAGGCTTCGGTGGGTGCTTGAGCACTCATTACTTTTGATGCAGAGCCTGTGAATTTATATATGAAATTGTTTAAAATGGGTTAAATATTGAAGTGAACACCCATAGACACAAAAAGGCGTTGGGTGTTGTGGCTTGTAGGACAGCTGTAGAGTGATTTTGGGTTCTCCGAAGAGATCGAACCTCCATCTTACATCATTCTCCCTTTTACCAATTTTCCTTTCCCTTCCTGTTTGATCCTCTTTGCTTTTCCTTCTCTTTATTTGATTTCTTTTTAAATGTTCTTTGTCTATTCTTATCTTCATTCCTAATAGTGTATTGAATAGTTATTTTACAAATAAAATTGTGTACACAAGGCTACTATTATTTTTTTAAAAAAAAAAAAGGAAAACATCGAGAATAGTTGTGTCTAGAATGACGAGCACTCTAATATTTATAATGTTTATATTGAGATATTTTTAACATTAGTTTAAGTTATGTTCCTGCTTCTACACATATACTTGGTATGTAGTGGTTGTGCATTACTAGTCACAGTCGGATATAAGATTTAAATTTGATGGGCTCAAAAATATTTTTTAAAAGAATTTTAGTGAACTTATATATATATATATCTATACTTTGTATAAAATACGTAGGAGTAAGTTGAACCACTTGATTGTATGTTACAATACACCATACGCTATAAATATAGCGAGCATCCATTACTTTGAAATCTTGGATCCGCTACTGCTCCCACATCCAAAAGTTGAAGGTGGTGGAGATGAGGATGTTGAGATGAATGTATGGATTTACTATGAGAAATACAGTTAGAAATAAGACTATTCAAGAGAAGGTGGGAGTGGCTTCGGTGGAAGACAAGATGCTGGAAGTGAGATTGAAATGGTTCGGGCATGTGATGAGGAGGTGCACGGATGCCCCAGTACGGAGATGTGAGAGGTTGGCTAGAGATGGTTTCAGGCGAGACAGAGGTAGGCCAAAAAAATATAGGAGGGAGGTGATTCAACATGACATGGAGCAGTTACAACTTACGGAGGACATGACCCTTGATAGGAAGGTGTGGAGGACGCGAATTAGGGTAGAGGATTAGTGGGTAGGAGTGCGTCCTTACTAGTAGGAAGGAATGCTTTATTTGTAGCGGTGCATGTAGTTGTGGTGTTATGCGTGTGTGTAGTTTCTTGTTCGTGGTGTTTTGGGTATGTTTGTG
Organism: Capsicum rhomboideum; assembly: GCA_031232105.1. NCBI lineage: Eukaryota > Viridiplantae > Streptophyta > Magnoliopsida > Solanales > Solanaceae > Capsicum > Capsicum rhomboideum. The sequence goes on along the minus strand of CP124719.1, from coordinate 108,840,520 downwards.
ATTGCGGATAGATAGTTTATAGTAGTACTTTGGGTTGTATTGTTTCTCTTATTGTCTAGTGGTGTGTTATCCTATTTTATTGTTTGTTTTTATGTTTGTATGTTTTTTATATTTTTATGTTTTTTATACTGCTATTTGTTCTGAGCCGGGGGTCTATCGGAAACAACCTCTCTACTTCATCTGAGGTAGTGGTATGGACTGCTTACACTTTACCCTCTCCAGACCCCTCTTTATGGGAATACACTGGGTATGTTGTTGTTGTTGGACTAGATCTCTCGCGAGTCTGCGCCTAAATATAGTGATCATCTTATCTTAAGTTAATTATTTTTTAATAAAAGTGCAAACTTCATAATCTCTTACAAAATAATAACCGAGATCATATTATTGCTTAAGGGTAAGCATTCATAATAACTATAAGTTACAGAGAAAGATAAAATATTATAATCTTAATCTCTTATGGACATGCAATTATCTCTTATGATATAGTTCTTATGACCATGGGCTAGATCTCTCGCGCTAAGTATAGTGATTGCCTTTTTTTAATTAATTATTTTTTGATAAAAGTGCAAACTTCTTAATCTCTTGCAAAAAGATAATTGGAATCATGTTTTTAAGGGTAATCATTCCTAATAATTATGAGTTCCAAAGAAAGACAAAATGCGCTCATTATGATCTTAATCTCTTGTTTATATGCAATTATCTCTTATGATATAACTACAAATCTCTTACAATCATGGGCTAGATCTCTCGCACTAAATATAGCGATCGTCTTTTCTTAAGTTAATTCTTTCTTAATAAAAAAAATGAAAACTTCTTAATCTCTTACAAAATAATATCCGGGAGCATGTTTTAAAGGGAAAAAGAGTAATCATTCATAATAACTATAAGTTACAAAGAAGGGAAAATGGTCAAAAATACCCCCTCTACTTTCATTTATTGATCAAGTTTACCCCTCGTTATGCTTTTGGGCTAAAAATACCCTTGTCTTTATACTTTTGAGCTAAAAATACCCCGCTAGTAGTAAACTTAACATATATACCCCTCAATTGGATGGTTCCCCCAGATTGATCAAAATTGCCCATTTTTTCTTAAATAACCTAGACCTAACTTTTAACCGGACCCGACCCACTAAACTAAAACCCAAATCAGGTTATGGTGTTTTTCTTCCTTCAACTGGAATTGAAATGCAATTCAAAACCCATTCAATTCTTTACTAAATTGTCCCAAATTTAAAATATGAACTCCCCAATATGTTTTCGATCTTTGAAAAAACACCTACTTGATGAATTTCATTTGGGGAAAATCAAAATTTAAGCTTTGAAGCTTTAATGGCTGCCAACAGTGGTTTCAGCTCATAAGAATGAGACCAGTATTTTCATGCACGGTTTCTAAATCAACAACAAATCACCACAATTCAGTTCGATTATTTCTTGACGTTTGAATCGATCTACGATGGCAATCTCCGAACTCCTATGAACTTCGGATGTTTTTAAACTCAGAAACGAGTAACAATTTTTGAATCGCTACTCAAGCCTTCATACAAGCTCAGAGATTATCAGAATCGCATTATCATCTATACCGTCTGAGGACTATACACATTCAATGCTATCCAAATCCATTCTTGATCAATTCTTTATTCAGTAAAATCATGTATAAATCTTTTCAATTTCAACACTCTTTGTGTTGAATTTGGGGGAAATCAAATTTCTTTAAAAACAACTCCGCTTACCATGATATTCATCACCAGCTTTACGGGACCAAGTTTAACTATTCACAACCTTTCTTTGTGACGTGGGATAGGATACTTGTGTTAGGATATACTATAAACCATGCATTTTGATATAGTATTATTTATTGAATGATTGTTTATTTATTTATTTATTTTTATTTATTCAATTTAATAAATTGTTATATTAAATAGATCATTGTCATATATGTGTCCTCAACTTATATAGTAGATGATTTGGTGTAGTTTAAGCTTATACACAAAAGATTAAATCATCAGTTCTTATAAGTTAAAGTTATAGTTTACAATCGTAGATGGAAATTTGGACAAACCATCAGAATGATTGTAGCACGAGATTAAATGTAATTTATCTTGATTACGAGAATGGTATAGTTCTAACTTCTCGTGCTAATGCATTTTTTATGTATTGAACAGGACCGAGTAGAGATATTTGTTTTAGATTGACTGATAAACGAGTAACAATTTTTGAATCGCTACTCAAGCCTTCATACAAGCTCAGAGATTATCAGAATCGCATTATCATCTATACCGTCTGAGGACTATACACATTCAATGCTATCCAAATCCATTCTTGATCAATTCTTTATTCAGTAAAATCATGTATAAATCTTTTCAAATTCAACACTCTTTGTGTTGAATTTGGGGGAAATCAAATTTCTTTAAAAACAACTCCGCTTACCATGATATTCATCACCAGCTTTACGGGACCAAGTTTAACTATTCACAACCTTTCTTTGTGACGTGGGATAGGATACTTGTGTTAGGATATACTATAAACCATGCGTTTTGATATAGTATTATTTATTGAATGATTGTTTATTTATTTATTTATTTTTATTTATTCAATTTAATAAATTGTTATATTAAATAGATCATTGTCATATATGTGTCCTCAACTTATATAGTAGATGATTTGGTGTAGTTTAAACTTATACACAAAAGATTAAATCATCAGTTCTTATAAGTTAAAGTTATAGTTCACAATCGTAGATGGAAATTTGGACAAACCATCAGAATGATTGTAGCACGAGATTAAATGTAAATTATCTTGATTACGAGAATGGTATAGTTCTAACTTCTCGTGCTAATGCATTTTTTATGTATTGAACAGGACCGAGTAGAGATATTTGTTTTAGATTGACTGATAAAAACATATTCTCTAAACTATTAAATGTACTTATATTCTCAATCTTGATATAACTATTATGATATGTATGCATTATTTATCGTTTTGATTTATTAAAAGGTGAGATTCTGAGATGAGCCAATATTCCTGATAGATTGGATGATAATAATATGTATTGGTGAAATAATAAGTTAGTTGATGGAATCCATGTCTCGATATAGATATTGATGATACACCTTTTAGGAGAAGCTTATAAGTTTTCATGTGTAAACCCGACCGGTGGATTTATGAATTCGACATATGAAATAAGTTAAGCATTGCTCTAAAGAAAATTAATCATTATATTAAATTCGTGTAATTTAATTTAGTGATTAGCATCTGTAATCTTAACATAGGGAATTACATAAGTGTTTAATGGAGAATTTTGAAATAAAGGAGTGCAATTACGAATTTTTAGTGGAATGATTTGTACTTTATTATGGTAAGAATAATTCAAATTAGTATTTTGAATTATTTCCATAATAGGGAGCCTCAATAATTAATTCTGTGGTCCATACAGTGCCCATATTAAACTAGAACTCAGAATTCTATTTTCTATGGGAAAGGAAGAAGTCACACATTTTCTTATTCCAAAGAAAACAGCGTGTGTTTTTCTTTCCTCCTTGAACTGGGAGAGTATATCTATAAATAAGGATTCCCCTAGCCAAAAAATTCATTCAGTTTTCTATTCAGTGCTTACTCACTCAAGTATTGTGAGAGTTTGACTATGAATTTGGGATAATTGTAGAAGACCGCAGATTCGAAGACGGGCTTGCTTCAAGATATCTGCTCACGCTTCAAAAGGTATTTCTTGATTAATTTTAAGCACGCTTTGAGTGAACTACGTGTTTATGTTTGTTATCTATAATTCATGTAAGCAGTATGATTCTGGAATACTTCCGCTGCGTACTAGTTTCTAATAAATTGGCATCAAGAGCCTTGTTTGCATCTAAATAGATAACCAAGAATTACATATTGTGATTATGTATGATTATGTTGTTTCTCCAAATTTGTTTTAACGGATGAAAAAAATTAAATTAAAAGAAGAAAAAATATCTTTTTGCTTTGCTTCTGGCCATTACCGTGGATTACTGTTCGTGCAAAGTGGGTCAATTTCTTCCTTGTGTTAGTCTGCTTTGAATTGTGTTGAATGAAGTCACCCGTGTCCTTTTGATTATTTGGACGTAATATTGTTAAAAGGAATTCAATGGTTGCACCTACCATTGAGGTTTTAGGGCGGCTACATATGGCACAAAGTGCAGAAGTTTTCCAATTTGTTAATTAATGTTTGTGATTGTTAATTTTTTTTAATAAAAAATACATAAATGGAAGAAAGAAAGGAAGTGCACTGCTGCATGTGTTGGCGGGCGACAATGGTACCTGTAGGGTATAATCTGTTTTCATAGCAATGTTAATACCTTTCTGATAAGTGGATATTGATATTTGGCCAAATTGCTGATATAGTTTAGCTTCATATGTTAGTTCCTTTTGATTGGCCTAGAATCAAGTTTTTTTTTGCATTATTTGGGCAAGAGTTGCTATACGGATTGTTTTATGCGCTAATGGCAAGATCTTGTTTATTATGTGTGTTTTCTTTCATACGGATATAATTTTATATGTGTAAGATGGTATTTCACATGAACTAAATTTTCTGGAAAAATTTTAGTATAAGAATTTTAAAAAGAAAATTTATTTGGTAATGAGGGTTCATCCCATGATTAAATAGTAATGAAGTATTAAGTTTATGTGCTGGCCTAGACCTTCCTCCATATCGGATGAATTTAATACAAGTCATTACATATTTAATTGCTAGTTTGATAATCTTTATTAACTCTCCTAAACTGAGTAATATATGATTGGATCAATGTAACTAAAGTTAGGTTTTCACTTAAACTAACAGTATACTCTCCATCTGAGTTAGGTCTGTAAAAGTTTATGGAGTGAATAATCAGTCATTATTTATGTGTATTGCATGAGTAGTTCTCCAATCCCATCGATTGGCTATTTGAGATGCATGAATATATATGTATGTGATGAGTTTGAATTTAATCATTCAATGTTTATATGACTGTTTTTGTTTAGATCTATTGTAACGTTTTTCAATCTCAGATTCGGTACGTCTCCTTTTAACTCCCTTAACACTATTTTGGGTCAAAACAAACTTGAGGGTCATAACTATGTTGACTGGAGGAGAAATCTTAACATCGTGTTAACTGCTGAAGAGTACAAATTTGTACTTTATGAAGAATGTCCCTTGAAACCAGATGATCAGTCTAGTGATGATGATAATTAGCTTATCAGAAATGACAAAAAGCTGATGAGATGGAGCGGTGTTGCATTATGACTTCAATGTCAAATGTGCTGCAACATCAACATTAGAATATGCATTCTGCTTTTGAGATTCTGGAGAGTCTCAAACAAATGTTTGGTGACAAGGGTCGTGCAGCTAAGCAGACCGCCATGAGAGCTCTTATGAACACTAAGATGACTGAAGGTTGTCACGCCTCAAATCCCATTGGGGTGAACTGGCACCCGAAGCCGTTAAGGCCCGAGAGAACCAACCTATGATCATGTACATTCATATGCATGTCACTAAATGAACAAAAATTCTGCCACAGGTAGATATAATATATCGATGACGGAAGTCATGTAAAGAAGTTCAAAATAAATACGAGACTTGGCCGTTGGGGCCACAATGTCAAAATGGGTAAGACACTTCTACGTTTGACTTTACAATGTCCACAAAGCCTCTAACAGATATATAACCATGACTAAGGTCAGTATAATTCCCCGCCTTATACAACTACTACACAGTACCAAAAATATATACAAATAACTCGAAAATCCCCAAATCAACCTAGAGCTCACCAAAAACTTGCAGATGACTCATACCCTACTGTGAAGGTCTACTAGATCCTGTGCCTGAAGCAAATAAGGTTGGTCCCCCAAGGGACGTCAGTACGAAAGAATATACTGAGTATGTAAAACTAAAAGTAACTGTAAGAAATATAGGAACTCAAATGGAATCAAATACAAGTGAATAGACAACACTGATATACTATCGTACTGTATATGTGGAACCATGTACATTACATTCATTTCTTTCCTTTTATCTTCATATCAATATACATCACACAATGCTCGGGACCAACTGATCAGTTGTAAATAACATTGGAATCGGCTCGAGCTAGGCTTATGTCCCCAGAGCTGCCACCCATAAATCAATAAATCAGGTTCGGCTCGAGCTAGGTTTTCACCCCCAGAGCTTCCCCCTGTATCCAATAAATCAGGTTCGGCTCGAGCTAGGCTTTTGCCCCCAGAGTTGCCCCTATACTCAACCAAATATGCATTACTTCATTCTTTACTTTTTGTACGATTGTTACATCGGTGGTCATAACATTATTGGAGCTTTGGAACAATAGCCAAAAAATAAGATACACATGAATAACAATTGCTAACAAACCTGAAATGAGATACCTTAAAATATTTCAGAGTGGAAACAAGTGCGGTAACGATGTGAACAATAGGTGCTGCCAAAGGATACAGAAAAGAGTAACCTTACATACCTTATCTTTCCAACATGTGAATACAATAATTCAGATCCTTCCTTACGTGTTACTCTATAAAACAATTACATAACGGAGCTAACATTAACAACTAACTACATTACAAGTTCATAAGACGATAATTAGTTACTTAACGGGGAGTAAAAACTATCCACTATCCCAAACACATGGTATATCATTCCACCTTCTTTCCTACTTCCATATAACTTCATTCCACCCTCCTACAATCCAATTTATTTCCTCACAACACCAACAATGTCAAAACAGTCCACAAACCAACATAAACATTACAAACCGACAAGATTTCCCACCAAGTGCATACTTCACATTTTTACCTCAATGCAACTCCACATATTTATTCCATCAAGTCACATAAATACCTTCCACAACAATATACCAAAACAGTCCACACAGTTTCAGAATTCACTTTAACATAACAAGAAAGTATTCTCTTTTCACTACGCCAAACGTTCTATACACAATTACGTATAAATATTTCAACAAGTCATACTCAAGCAGTAACGAATTAGGGACAACACCAAACTTAAACATATTGAAATTTCATCCATCTAATTCAATTCCTTCAAGACCTTAAGTCCTTTTTCAAGTTTAAACCACCTAGAAGGCAAATCCTTTACCGATTAAGTAAAAGTGGACTGCTACAAATAAAGTGGACTAGTCAACACTTTTTAAACATAAACAACATGATTTACACAACCTCTTATGCATATAATATATTAATCTATAAGGATAAACACTTACCAAGGCCTGCAAGTGGAAGATTTGTCCAAAAAGTCCTTAGAAAAATTAGGGTGGCTAGGGTTTGAGAGAGGAGAAAATATCTCTTTGAAAATCTGATTTTTTTTGCAAGTGTATTTTGGAAAATGAACTGAATTTCAGCCTTAAATAGACCCTCCAAACCACCCCTCTCTAGTCCAATCTTAGCCACATTTTTGGTTAAAAAGTCTAAGTAAATGATGTATACTTGGTTCATTTTTAAATGGATCATCTCCTTTTTGGGCCCATGTCTTTTTACTTAATTTGGGCCTTAATTAATTCCATAAACATGTACCATATTTCAGCCCATTAAATTTAGTAGATGATTCACGTACTATCTCTAGTTTAAATACTTCCATCAATGCTAAGGTAGTCGCATAAGTTCGAAAATGTATAGGGTGTTATGGTATAGGGTATTATACTTGCCTAAATAAAATATTAAGTCCATTCCCTATTACCACAAAGTCGTACCAATTTTCATATAAGTAGAATTAGTGTATATAAAATACGGGGTGTTACAAAGGCACTCCTGTTAGAGACCATGTTCTAATGATGATGAGTCTTCTGAATGAACTAGAGTTCTTGGGGGCTGAAATTGATAATGACTCACAGGTTTAGATGATATTACAATCTTTGCCAGACAGTTTTCAACATTTTCGCTTAAACTATAATATGATTAAGATGAATCTATCTTTGGCGTTACTGTTGAATGAGCTGCAGACGGCAGAGGCTATCATAAAACAACAGGCACTAGTTGTGGTACTCTATGCTGAGAAAGGTTCTACTTCTAAACTGAAAGGTGGACAGAAGAAGAAAAAGACTTACAATGCTAAGACAGTTGTAGCTCCAACTGGAGGCGTGAAAAGGCTTAAAGGCAAGTGTTTTCATTGCAAGATTCTAGGTCATTGGAAGGCAAGCTGTCCAATTTTCTTAGCCAAGAAGAAAAACAAGACAGGTAATTCACTTTCTCTTGTCGTTGAAACGTTTTTAGAGGCTGTTTCTACTACTTCATGGTATGTAGATTCAGGAGCCACTGATCATAGCTGCACTACTTTGTAGGGATTTCAAGAAACACGCAAGCTGATTAGATGTGAAGTTAGCATTTTTCAAGTGGATGATTCAGTAGGTCCAGCTTTAGCATTAGGAAACATTAGCATTTCATTTGGTAGTGGTAGAGTTTTAATTTGAAAAGACGTATTATATGCACCTGCTGTTAGAAGGAATTTAATTTCTGTTTCTAAAGTTTTGAGATATGGTTATGATGCTAATTTTTCTGCTAACGATTGTGTTATTAGCTATAATAAATATTTTATCTCTGTTGGTACATTGATTGATGATCTTTTTATTATTAATGTCTCTCCTAAACTGTAATAAACTATTGAACTAAATAATATTAACCTTTCAAGTAAAACAAAATGTTCTTCTGAATTTAATGAGACTTATTTATGGCATTTACGTCTATGTCATATAAATCTAGACAAGATTTCGAGGTTGGTTCGAGATGGACCTTTAGGTTCATTAAAAGTGGAGGCACTACCAACATGTAAATCCTGTTTAGAAGAAAAAATGACTAAGAGACATTTCCCTTCAAAAGGAAATAGAGCAAATGATAAGTTAGAGTTAATTCATTCTGATTTATGTGGCTCAATGAATGTTCAAGTGAGAGGTGGTTATGAGTATTTAGTGACTTTCATTGATGATTACTCAAAACATGGATATGTTTATTTGTTGCGCCATAAGTCTGAGTGCTTTGAGAAATTCAAAGAGTTTAAGACAAAAACAGAGAAACGACATGAGAAATATATCAAGTCACTACGATCTGATCGTGGTGCCGGATACCTCTCCAATGAATTCATTAGTCATTAGTTACTTATCAGGACAAGGAATTATGTGTCAGATGTATGCACCTAGAACTCCTCAATAGAATGATGTAGCGGAAAGAAGAAACAGGTCTCTTTTAGAAATGGTTAGATCTATGATGAGTTACTCTGATTTGCCTTCTTCATTTTGGGGTTATGCACTAGAAACTGCAAACTATATTCTGAACTTAGTTCCTTCTAAGTCGGTACCTGTGACACCCATAGAACTGTGAACTGGGCATAAACCTAGTTTGAAACATGTTCGAATTTGGGGATGCCCAACACATGTGCTGAAAGAAAAGGCAGAAAAGTTGGAATCAAGATAAGAAGTATGTGTTTTTATTGGGTACCCTAAAGGAACGAAAGGTGGTCTGTTTTACAATCCTAAAGAAAAGAAAATCGTTGTAAGTACCAACACCAAGTTTCTGAAAAAGAATTTTATGACAAACCATGTTCCCAGAAGTAAACTAGTTTTACAAGAATTAAGCAAAGAGGTAACAAATCAATCTACTAAAAATAATGAAAACTAAATCCAATCTCCAGATGTCAGAGTTAACATACCATTGCATTTTAGTAGTGGGAGAGATGTTAATAGACATACATTTCCATAAGTACCAGCTCCTGAAAATCCATTGCATCAAAGTTGTGGGAATAACACTGAGAAAATTGCACTAGAGGAAGAAGTCATTGATGTCCTAACACCGCAAGGTGATGACGATAACATAGAAACTCAAAATCCAGCAAATGATGTGGTTCAACCACAAGATCATAATAGTGCAGGTTCCTCTATACCTACCCCTACAACTGAAGTGCCTCGTCGTAATGGGAGAGAAATAAGAAAACCATCTCGGTATGCATTCTTGGGAGAGTCTTTTGACAGAATCCCTGAAGAGTTGAATACTGAGTCCATGAATTACGATGAAGCACTACAAGATAAAGATGCAGACAAATGGATTATTGCTATGAAATCAGAAATGGAGTCCATGTACTGTAATAAAGTCTGAGATCTTGTAGAACCAACTGTAGATGGATTCAAACCCATTGGATGCAAATGGATCTATAAGAAAAAGAGAGGAGTAGACGGAAAAGTGCAAACTTATAAAGCTAGGCTTGTTGCCAAGGATTTTACTCAGAAAAAAGGGATCGATTAAGAGGAAACCTTTTCGCCAGTAGCCATGCTTAAGTCTATTAGAATTCTCTTATCCATTGCAGCTTATTATGATTATGAGATTTGGTAAATGTATGTCAAGACAACTTTCCTTAATGGAAGTCTTGATGAGAGCATTTTTATGCGCCAGCCAAATGCTTTCATTGAAAAAGGGAAAGAACATATGTTGTGCACACTTAAGAGATCCATTTATGGATTAAAGCAAGCTTCTAAGGCATGGAACACTTGTTTTGACAATACGGTTAAGACTTTTGGTTTTGAGCAATGTCTTGATGAGTCTTGTGTGTACAAAAAGTGGAATAAGGACAAAGTGGTATTTCTAGTATTGTATGTAGATGGTATCTTGCTCATAGAAAATAATGTGGGCTTGTTGAATTAAGTTAAGGAATAGTTATCCAGTAATTTTGATATGAAAGATTTGGGAGAAGCTGCTCACATTCTTGGGATCAAGGTTCTACGTGATCGTAAGAAAAGGATGTTAGGCTTATCGCAAGCTCTTTATATTAATACAAATCTTACTAGCTTCAGCGTGCATGATTCCAAAAAAAGATTCCTTCCTTTTAGACATGGAATTTCTCTTTCTAAAGATTAATGTCCTAAGACAAATGAGGAGATAGAAAACATGAAGGCGGTTCCTTATGCATCAGCTATAGGAAGCCTCATGTATGTGATGTTGTACACTAGACATGATATCTGTTTTGCCATAGGCATGGTTAGCAGATTTCGTTCTAACCCTGGAAGAGAACACTGGACAACAGTTAAGCATATAATCAAGTACTTGAAAAGGACTAGGGATTACATGCTAGTCTATCATTCGAATGAGTTGGTACCTATAGGGTACACGGACTCAGATTTCTAGTCTGACAAGAACTTTAGAAAATCGCCCTCTGGAAATGTGTTTAATTTAGGAGGTGAAGCCGTTGTTTGGAGGAGCACTAAACAAACTTATGTTGCTGATTCCATCATGAAAGTCGAGTATGTAGCAGCCTCTGAGGCAGCTAAGGAGGCAGTATGGCTCAGAAACTTTCTCAAAGACCTGGCAGTTGTTCATGCGATAGAAGCACCACTTACAATTTATTGTGACAACAGTGGTGCAGGTTCAAATTCAAAGGAACCACGGAGCCATAAGAAGGAAAAACACATTAAGCGTGAATATCATTTGATTCAAGACATAGTGCAGAGAGGAGATGTGGTGGTTGCGAAGATTGCATCAGAAAACAACCTTGCAGACCCTTTCACAAAAGCTTTACCACAAAAGTCTTTTGATAAGCATGTAGGAGGATTGGGTGTTAGAGTTGTAGGTGCATGGTTATGATTCTAAGTGGGAGATTGTTAGGATATACTATAAACCATGCGTTTTGATATAGCATTATTTATTTATTTATTTATTTATTTATTTTTATTTATTCAATTTAATAAATTATTACATTAAATAGATCATTGTCATACATGTGTCCTCAACTTATATAATAGATGATTTGGTGTATAGAGTTTAAGCTTATACACAAAGATCAAATCATTAGTTCTTATAAGTTAAAGTTATAGTTCATAATCATAGATGAAAATTTAGACAAACCATCAGAATGATTGTAGCACGATATTAAATGTAATTTATCTTGATTACAAAGCTTTAACTTCTCGTGCTAGTGCATTTTGTATGTATTGAACAGGACCGAGTAGAGATAGTTGTTTTAGACTGACTGATAAAAACATATTCTCTAAACTGTTAAATGTACTTATATTCTCAATCTTGATATAACTATTATGATCTGTATATATTATTTATCGTTTTGATTTATTAAAAGGTGAGATTCTGAGATGGGCCAATATTCCTGATAGATTGGATGATAATAATATGTATTGGTGAAATAATAATTTAGTTGATGGAATACATGTCTCGGTATAGAGATTGATGATACGCCTTTTACGAGAAGCTTATAAGTTTTCATGTGTAAACCCGACCGATGGATTTATGAATCCGACATATGAAATAAGTTAAGCATTGCTCTAAAGGAAATTAATCATTATATTAAATTCGGCAGTAATTTAATTTATTGATTAACATCTGTAATCTTAACATGAGGAATTATATAAGTATTTAATGGGAAATTTTGAAATAAAATAGAGGAGTGCAATTACGAATTTTTAGTGGAATGATTTGTAATTTATTATGGTAAGAATAATTCAAATTAGTATTTTAAATTATTTTCATAATAGGGAGCCTCAATAATTAATTTTTTGGTCCCTACAGTGCCCATATTAAACTAGAACTCGAAATCGTATTTTCTATGGAAAAGGCAGAAGTCACACGTTTTCTTGTTCCAAAGAAACAAGCATGTGTTTTTCTTTCCTCCATGGATTGGGAGAGTATCTCTATAAATAGGGATTTTCCTATCCTAGAAATTCATTCAGTTTTCTATTCAGTGCTTGCCTACCCAAGTATTGAGAGAGTTCGGCTATGAATTTGGGATCACTGTAGAAGACCGCAGATTCGAAGACGGATTTGCTTCAAGATATCTGCTCACGCTTCAAGAGGTATTTCTTGATTAATTTTAACCACGCTTTGTTCGAACTATGTGTTTATGTTTGTTATCTATAATTCATGTAAGCAGTATGATTCTGGAATGCTTCCGCTGTTTACTATTTTCCAACAACTTGGTACTTACATGCCATATGAACTTGAGAAGAGACAAGAAGGATGTTTTGAAGCTAAGCCTGTTGAAGATTGCATGGAATATTGTCAATACTGTTAAGATATGTTTCTCATAGAGCATGTTGTCACGCCCCGAATCCCATCGAGACATGATTGGCACCCGTAGCCGATAAGGCCCGAGAGAACCAACCTTTGCCTATGTTCAATCATATGCATCTCATAATCATAACCACCATTACGTAAGAACATGAAATACAAATAACGGAAACCATGGGACATATATATAAATACATATGGAACTTGGCCGTTGAGGCCATCCAGTCAACACATCAATGGGGTACATGTTTGCCTTGAAACATGTCATTTCCCCTTGACAAAACCATTGATAGCATCATTATTCCAAAAATCCTCCAATATTCCCAACATTGACCAATACATGATAATCAATACATTCCACCACCACACTTCCCCTTTACAATTTCTTATCCACACCACATCACAAACAATCCATCAATTCACCTTAATACACTTCATAGCACAAATCGGCCAAAATCCCACAATTTGCACTTATAGAAAAATAACAAGTTAAATAACAAAATAACACCATATACGTTTACATTTTATCCACACCATGATCTTTCATCAAAGGCACAAGTCCTTATTCAAGTTCAAATCCCATGGATCACAAATCTTATACAAAAGCACAAAGTACCATGTCCAACATTTCCAAGCACAACCAACATGATTTACATACTCTTTTATGCATATAATATATTAATCCATAACAATATTCACTTACCCAAGCTTGAAAAGTGAGGTTCTTGCTCCAAAATTGCCTTTGAGTTCTTTAGGGTTTGAGAGAATATTGGAGAAGGTTGGAGAAAATATCTAAAAGAACATGAGAGTTATAAGTGAATAAAATCTGATTTTTGGGTCTATTTATAGTCCTTGGGGCCATCCTTCGTCATCCTAGGTATTTAATGCCATATTTGACCAAGTCAAGAAAAGATTGGGTCATGTGACCCATGTCTTTTGTCCCATTTTTGGGCGTTTATTGAGCCCAAATCACTTAACCCAATAACATCAATAATTTCTCATATTATACGTATTACAATAATAATCCCACTCATGCTATTCATATCCGTAGCCGCAATCCCAAAAATAAGTGATTCTAGCCACGTTTGGCTTATTTTAACCTTAAGGGCAAAACTGTCATTTTGACCCCAAATTCGTTCTCGAGTAATTTTATCATACCAATATAATATGTCATTCATTTCATGTATATACTCATGGTTGTATAAGAAACGTGGCAAAAATCAGCTCGGTACGACCCCGGATACCCTTGGGACTTAGAAATTTCTAACTTTCGAAAAAGTGAAAAAACCAAGGTGGCACGCCCTTGGGCGCACCAACTTGCTGCCTTTCGACTAAAAATTTTAGTCCAGAGCGGCGTGGCACTGTACCAAACGCGCCCCTTACTTGGTTGTTTTTTTGAAAATTTCATTTTTCGACTTCTCTTCGCGGGTTTGGTTAGATACTTCAAGTCATATTCTTTAACTCACTTCTTAACCTTAATATACTTTGTTTAGAGGTCTTCTTATCCTCGTTTTGAACCCCACAAATGTTCCACAAAGATCATAAAACACCTCCTATGAAGGTTTAATCACAGAACAAAAGCCAAATTCAATTATCAACATTACCAAATGCATACTTATAGCTCTTGAGACCTAAGTACATATTATTTAATGTCGTCAAGTAGGGTTAGGAACGTACGGGGTGTTACATTATTCCCCCCTTAGGAACATTCGTCCTCGAATGTTAACAATATTGTTTCAATTACAATAATTGCATCTCTATATTAGCATACATATACGTAAACACTTAAGGCTCATGAATACTTACTTGTAATTGTTCCATTTCCGTACTTTGAACTTCCTCATTCATTTGAAATAGATAGGGATACTTGGATCTTATCATTTCTTCTGCTTCCCATGTGATCTCCTCTACTTGTTGATTTCGCCAAAGGGCTTTCACGGAAGCTCTGTTTTTATTCCTCAATCTTTTCACTTGTCGGTCTAGGATAGCAATGGGTACCTCTTCATAAGTAAGATCCTCTATAACTTGAACATCTTCAATGGGAACAATACGATATGGATGTCCTATGCATTTTCGAAGCATCGAAACATGAAATACCGGATGGACTGAGGAAAGTTCTTGAGGTAGTGCTAATTCATAAGCAACTTGCCCAAATCTTCTAATAACTTCATATGGGCCTATGTAGCGTGGACTCAATTTCCCTTTCTTTCCGAACCGCATTACCCCTTTCATCGGTGACACCTTTAAAAATACCAAATCACCTATGGCAAATTCAAGACCTCTTTTTCTAACATCCACATATGACTTGTGACGACTTTGAGCCTTTTGTAACCGCTGTTGGATCACCTTAACCTTTTCCATAGCCTGATGAACGATATCTGGCCCAAGTAAAGCAGTTTCACCTACTTCAAACCATCCTATTGGTGATCTACATTTCCTTCCGTACAAAGCTTCATAAGGTGCCATTTTAATACTTGAATGATAGCTATTGTTATATGCAAATTCAATAAGAGGCAAATGGTCATCCCAACTGCCTTGAAAATCTAACGTACAAGCTCGTAGCATGTCTTCAAGTGTCTGAATAGTACGTTTTGCTTGTCCATTAGTCCGAGGATGGAAAGCCGTACTCAAATTCACCCGTGTACCCAAACTCTGCTGGAAAGACCTCCAAAAGTGCGCTGTGAACTGTGCTCCTCTGTCTGATATAATGGAAAGTGGAATACCATGCAATCGTACTATCTCTTTCATATACAACTTCGCATAATCCTCAGCTGTATAGGTCGTCTTGACTGGTAGGAAATGCGCTGACTTGATAAGCATGTCCACTATAACCCATATCAAATCAAACTTCTGCAATGTACGAGGCAAACCTGTAATGAAATCCATGTTAAGCATATCCCATTTCCAGACTGGAAGATTGATACATTGCATGTAACCTCCCGATTTCTGATGTTCCACTTTCACTTGTTGACAATTCGGGCATTGAGCGACAAACTCTGCAATGTTCTTTTTCATATTTCCCCACCAATACACTTCTTTCAATTCATGGTACATTTTCGTAGCACCCGGATGAATAGAATAGCACGAATGATGCGCCTTTGTTATAATTCGTGTCCTCAGCTCATCTACATCCGGTATACATAATCTCCCTTGACATTGAAGTACCCCTTCCTGTGTAAGATCAAATGCCTTTGTTAAATTCTGTTGTACATTTTCCTTTAACTGCAATAATATAGAATCCGCAAACTGCTTCTCTTTTACTTCAGTTATTAAGGAGGATTCTGCTGCATTCTGCACAATAACTCTATTATCTGAGGATTCAATAAGGCAAACTCCCAAGCTAGCTAATTGATTCAAATCTTTGATTATCTCACGCTTTTCATTCAACTGACCACTAGTGCTTTCTACTGCCTTACGGCTCAATGCATCAGCTACTACATTTGCTTTGCCTGGGTGATAAAGAATATCAATGTCATAATCTTTTAAAAGCTCCAACCACCTTCGTTGCCTCAAATTGAGTTCCTTCTGCTTAAAAAGATATTGCAAGATTTTGTGATCCGTATAGATGTCAACATGAACCCCATATAAATAATGACGCCATATCTTTAAAGCAAAAACTACCGCTGCCAATTCAAGATCATGTGTGGGATAGTTTTTCTCGTATGGCCGCAACTGTAGTGAGGCATATGCTATGACATTACCATGTTGCATCAACACACATCCGAGGCCAACCCCGGAAGCATCCCAATATACTACATAACCTTCGGTACCTTCGGGAAGCACTAGAACTGGTGTGGAGGTTAATTTATCTTTCAACTTTTGGAAGCTTTATTCTACTGAAATTTTACCACCTTATATGTAAGCTTTGTTAACGGTGCTGCAATAGAGGAAAAACCTTCCACAAACCTTCTGTAATACCCTGCCAGTCCAAGAAAGCTACGAATTTCTGTGGGTGTCGTAGGTCTTGGCCAATTTTTCACTGCTTCAATCTTTTGTGTATCAACCTGTATGCCTTCATTTGATACAATGTGACCCAAGAACGCGACTGATTTCAACCAAAACTCACATTTGGAGAACTTTGCATACAACTTACGTTCACGGAGAATCCGTAACACTTGTCGTAAGTGATTAGCATGGTCCTCTGGTGATCTTCAATAAACTAGGATGTCATCTATAAATACCATGATGAACACGTCCAAAAATGGCTTAAACACCCTATTCATCAAATCCATGAACACAGCTGGAGCATTTGTTAGTCCAAATGACATAACTAAAAATTCATAATGGCCATACCGTCTTCGAAAAGCTGTCTTGGGTACATCTTCTCCTCTAAATCTGACTTGATGGTAACCCGACCTCAAGTCGATCTTTGAAAAACACCTGGCACCCTGTAACTGATCAAACAAATCATCAATGCGAGGGAGGGGATATTTGTTCTTGATAGTTACCTTATTTAATTGCCGATAGTCAATGCACATTCTTAAGGTTCCATCTTTCTTTTGCACAAATAATACCGGTGCACCCCATGGGGACATACTAGGCCTAATGAAGCCCTTGTCCAGCAAATCTTTCAAATGCTCCTTCAATTTACGCAGTTCTGCTGGAGCCATCCTATACGGAGGAATAGAAATAGGCTGAGTGCCCGGAAACACATCAATGCCAAATTCTATTTCCCGTTCTGGGGGTAAACCTGGAAGATCCTCTGGGAATACATCTAGAAGTTCATTGACCACTGGTACCGACTGCGGAGTTAGTGGTTCCGCTTCGGTATCTTTCACCCGTACTAGATGACATATATAACCTCTAGCAATCATTTTTCTGGCTTTCAAATAGGAAATAAATCTTCCTCGTGGTGCCCCTATATTACCCTGCCATTCAAGAACATTTTCTTGCGGAAAAAAAAATTGCACCTTCTTGGCCCGGCAATCTACCGTAGCATAACAAGAGGCCAACCAATCCATTCCCATAATTACATCAAAATCCACC
Source organism: Capsicum rhomboideum (assembly GCA_031232105.1). NCBI lineage: Eukaryota > Viridiplantae > Streptophyta > Magnoliopsida > Solanales > Solanaceae > Capsicum > Capsicum rhomboideum. Next base: position 108,822,503 of record CP124719.1, on the reverse strand, counting down.
ATGTCCAATTCAATGAGATCAGCCAACGTATCATGACCACATACCATTACCACACAGGTATGATATACTCTCTTTGCAATAATATATTCACCAACCGGTGTAGACACTTCAATTGATTTAATTAATAATTCTGGTGCCTTTACAAATTTCGCAGCAACCAATGGAGTAACATAGGAAAATGTAGAACCTGGGTCAATTAGTGCATATACATTATGTGAGAATATGGATAATGTACCTGTGACAACATCAGGGGAAGCCTCTGAATTCTGGCGGTCCACCAAAGCATAAGTACGATTCTAGACCCCGCTAGTACTAGCTGCTCCTCTGGCACCTCTACCACGGCCAAAAGGCTGCACCCCTCGGCCCAATGAAGGAACTGATGCTGATGACGCAACAGCCGACCCAGCTGGTCATGCTATACCACCCATGTTCTGCTGTGGACAATCTCTCGCTATATGCCCCGGCATACCACACCAAAAGCAGACATTCGTTGCTGACTGACATATGCCTGAATGAATACGCCTGTAGTGCTGACACTGCTGACGAGGAAAATCTGCTGCCTGTGATCCATGAACCCCGCTACTCTGCCCAGATGGTCCACCTCTAGACCCTCGAAATTGAGAATGACCACCCCCTGTGGAATAGGAGAACGATGGTCTAGGTGGTCTAGGAAACATACGGGGCCTAGATCCTCCTTGGGACATCATAGGTGGTCCCATAGGTCTAGCCTTTTGGACTGTCCCCTATCAAATTCATGTACCCTTCGTCTCTGTCTTTGATCTTCCATTTTCTAGGCGAAGGCTTGAATTCTCACTATATCCATGTCTTTGTTCAAGGCAGCAATAGTGCAATCCCATACCAAATATGGCTCTAGTCTGTCCACATATCTATGGACCCTGTCTGTCATCGTAGCCACCACATTTGGCGCATATCTTGCCAAGGAATTAAATTGCAAACTGTATTCCCTGACACTCAAATTTCCTTGACGGAGATTTAGGAATTAATCCGCACATGCCTCGCGGATCTCATAGGGTAAGTAATGATCAAGGAAAGCCACTTTAAACTCTTCCCACGTAGGTGGATTTGCACCAATGTCACGGGATTTCTTCCAATCCTCGTACCATAATATCGCCTCTCCTTTCAGCCTATACGCAGCAAGTTCAACTGTTTCGACCCCTGTCACATGCATAACTTCCAAGGCCCTCTCAATTTGATCCACGAAGTCCTGTGGATCTGCTTTTGGATCTGACCCAGTGAATATAGGAGGGTTAAGTTTTAGGAATCCTGCGTTCTGTGACTTGCCACCCTAGCGGCATCATCATCATATGTCATTGGACCAGCTCGTCCTTGAATCTGGGCTGCTACTAACTGTGTCAACATATGTACAGCATTTCTAAGATCCTGGTCCGTAGTATTGACTGGTGGTTCTACAGGTACGTTTCTCCTACTCGACTCTTTTGGTACAGAGGGAGTGGAGGAAGCTCGTGACACAAATTCATGCTCAGTCTCACCTTGATTAACTTGATCAGGTGGTGGTATACTGGTTTCTTCACCAGCAATTCTATCAATCCTCTTACTCTTATCGCGACCTCTTCTTGTCATTGGCATTGTTACTATATCAAAGAGAAACAATTACTATGGTCAGACACGATTTAACTTGCAACATTGGCTCTATTGTACGATCTAGAATGAAGAAAAGAAACAACATCCTAAATGTCTCGTAGCCTCCTACTTATAAATGTGGTGCACAACACATTGATAAGTAAGACTCTACTTAGACACGACTTTGTAGACACCCTTAGAACGACCTGCTCTGATAACACTTTTGTCATGCCCCGAATCCCATCGAGAGATGATTGGCAGCCATAGCCGATAAGGCCCGAGAGAACCAACCTTTACCTATGTTCAATCATATGCATCTCATAATCATAACCATCATTACGTAAGAACATGAAAGACGAATAACGGAAACCATGGGACATATAAATATATACATATGGAACTTGGACGTTGAGGCCATCTAGTCAACACAACATATGTCTGTTACACTGATACACCCACATTCGTCTACAAAAGCCTCTAACATGAGCATTGACCAAAATGAACTATAAGTCGGGACAAGTCCCCGCTTTACACAATATGTACATTACCAAAACATATCTACACTCTGACTCGGAGAAGCCCCGAATTAGCTGGAGCTCACCAAAGAACCGCTAACACTGGCAATCTACTGGGGAGGCCCATTGGTACCTGCGCCTGCAGCAAGTAAGGTAAATTCCCCGAGAGGGGTCAGTACGAAATAAGTACTGAGTATGCAAGGCTCAGATAAAACTGTACAATACATGAATATTCCAATGAACTCAAAGCGTATGAATAATCAATGTGAATAGGTCACCATTTTGTATTTCGGGAAACCATGTGAATTGCTTTCATTGCTTTCTTTATCTCAATGCTTACTTGTTAATACATGCGTCAAAATGTACCCGGGCCCCTACTGATCAGTGGGTCTTTACATAACATATCATCATGTTGGGATTGGGTCGAGTTCGGGTTATGCCCCTAGACCTGCCACCCATAAATCAATGCTTCAGGATCGAGTCGAGCTAGGCTTATGCCCCTAGACTTGCCACCCATAAATCAATACATCGGGATCGAGTAGAGCTAGGCTTATGCCCATAGACTTGCCACCCATACTTGATCATTGACCACATTTGCATTACTTTATTCATTACTTTGAGATTGATACTAGGATAGTCATAACATCACTTTGAACTTTGGAACATAACATTGATGGAAACTTTAAAGCATTAACCAATGAGTGAGAGACATGTGAATAACTTGGCAACATAACATTATTAGAATCATAACACCATGGGAACTATTGTACAATAATCTATGAACAAGAGACATAAGTATAATCACTATTGAAACATTGGAACATAACCTTGTTTGAGCTTTTGGAACATAAATCATGATTATGAGACATGAGACTCACAAATGATCCATGAGTAGGAAATATATGACAATGACTATTGATAAACGGATATAGGATACCTTAGCACATTTCAGGATAGGACTAGTGAAATAGCAATGTGGATACTATTTGTCGTAGAAAGATACGGACAGAGTAACCTTACATACCTTGTACTCTCAATACGGATATACAATCCTAGATGTGCATACAATAGTCCCTCTCCTTCTTTATGTGTCACTCTACAACACAAATACATAACGGAATTCACATTAACCAACAACTACTTTACAATTGCATATAACATCAATGGGGTACATGTTTGCCTTGAAACATGTCATTTCCCCTTGACAAAACCATTGATAGCATCATTATTCCAAAAATCCTCCAATATTTCCAACATTGACCAATACATGATAATCAATACATTCCACCACCACACTTCCCCTTTACAATTTCTTATCCACACCACATCACAAACAATCCATCAATTCACCTTAATACACTTCATAGCACAAATCGGCCAAAATCCCACAATTTGAACTTATAGAAAAATAACAAGTTAAATAACAAAATAACACCATACACATTTACATTTTATCCACACCATGATCTTTCATCAAAGGCACAAGTCCTTATTCAAGTTCAAATCCCATGGATCACAAACCTTATACAAAAGCACAAAGTACCATGTCCAACATTTCCAAGCACAACCAACATGATTTACATACTCTTTCATGAATATAATATATTAATCCATAACAACATTTACTTACCCAAGCTTGAAAAGTGAGGTTCTTGCTCCAAAATTGCCTTTGAGTTCTTTAGGGTTTGAGAGAATATTGGAGAAGGTTGGAGAAAATATCTAAAAGAACATGAGAGTTATAAGTGAATAAAATCTGATTTTTGGGTCTATTTATAGTCCTTGGGGCCATCCTTCGTCATCCTTGGTATTTAATGCCAGATTTGACCAAGTCAAGAGAAGATTGGGTCATGTGACCCATGTCTTTTGTCCCATTTTTGGGCTTTTATTGAGCCCAAATCACTTAACCCAATAACATCAATAATTTCTCGTCTTATATGTATTACAATAATATTCCCACTCATGCTATTCATATCCGTAGCCTCAATCCCAAAAACAAGTGATTCTAGCCACGTTTGGCTTATTTAAACCTTAAGGGCAAAACTGTCATTTTGACCCCAAATTCGTTCTTGAGTAATTTTATCATACCAATATAATATGTCATTCATTTCATGTATATACTCGTGGTTGTATAAGAAACGTGGCAAAAATCGGCTCGGTACGACCCCGGATACCCTTGGGACTTAGAAATTTCCAACTTTCGAAAAAGTGGAAAAACCAAGGTGGCACGCCCTTGGGCGGGCCAACTTGCTGCCTCTGGAATAAAAATTTTAGTCCAGAGCGGCGTGGCACGGTCCCAAACGTGCCCCTTACTTGGTTGTTTTTTTGAAAATTTCATTTTTCAACTTCTCTTCGCGGGTTTGGTTAGATACTTCAAGTCCTATTCTTTAACTCACTTCTTAACCTTAATATACTTTGTTTAGAGGTCTTCTTAGCCTCGTTTTGAATCCCACAAATGTTCCACGAAGATCATAAAACACCTCCTATGAAGGTTTAATCACATAACAAAAGCCAAATTCAATTATCAACATTACCAATGCATACTTATAGCTCTTGAGACCTAAGTACATATTATTTAATGTAGTCAAGTAGGGTTAGGAACGTACGGGGTGTTACACATGTACTACTGCAATTTTTACCTTTTTCAAATGCTTCGTTACTAATTTAATTTGTACATAGTTAAAGGCTTCTGCATATATTGGGTTATAACTGGTGTTGGTTTCGAGGTTGAGAAAGGAATAGGATAGAAATTCATTATATCCAAGAATGTAGAAATTTCTGAGTGTTTGCGGGAATTTATTCATGGATTTTCACAAAATATGATTTTATTTTTTCAAATCATGGTTTTTGATTGAAGAGAAGAAAGAAGAGAGGAATGGTGTCTTTTCTACTTTTGTTGGTTGGTTTTTGTTTTTTGCTTTAAATTTTTTATAGGTTTTAATTTAGTGGGTCGGGTCGGTTATTTTAGGAAAATGGACAATTTTGATCAATTTGGGGGAAACCATCTAATTGAAGGGTAGATATATATTAAGTTCACTAATGACAGGGGTATTTTTAACCCAAAAGTATACCGACATGGGTATTTTTAGCCCCAAAGTATAACGAGGGGTATTTTTGACCCTTTTCCCTAAAAAAAAGACAACACACATTATGATCTTATTCTTTGTGGACATGCAATTATCTCTTACGATATAATTATAGATCTCTTACGATCAAAGACTAGATCTCTCGAGTTAAATATATGTAATGACCCTTCAGGTCATTTTTTTCATTTTGTACGTTTTCTGCGTTTAGAGCTTTCCTATATCCTTCCCAAGTCATTTATGACTTGCTGGGACCGGTGGTTCAGTTCTCAGACAGTTTGTTTGGGTTTTAAGCCAAAATTCCTATTTTGAAGCTTTTGAAGTTGAGAAATTAGTTTTGAAGTTGAGAAATTAGTCTTTCGTCAAAACTTCTAGTAAATGACCTATGATGGAAATATCGACAGTTCGATTAGTTTTAGAACTTGGGTTTTAGGCTAAGGGGACCTTTATTTCGGGTATCGAAATTTTCAGACTCATTTTGGGCTACTGGTTGGATTTTAGTTAAAACAAAAAAAATGGGCATGAGGCCCACATTTCATCGAAACGACCTTCGTTGGGAATTTCATCAATTCCATTGAGTCCGAAATTCCATTTTCAGTAGGGTAGTATATTTTATTTGTGTTCATGGGCTTCCGAACGAATTTCAAGGATCCGTTTGGAGAATTTCCAACTTGGTTGAAATTACTGGTGCATCTGGTGCATGGGGTGCCATTTTTACAGTACTTGTTCGCTTTTGAGGATACCACTTTTGCGGAATCTGGACCGCTTTTGCGGTACTAGTCCACTATAGTTGGAGCAGCTTTTGTGGTCTTTGGCCACTTTTACGGTAATTGCTGGCACTATATATTCTCTTCCCGATTTTAAATCATTATTCACTCGATGTTCTGTCATTATTGAGAGCTTTGGGCTTGAAAATTATGGGATATTGTTGTATTAAGCTAAGGATGATTGGTTTATGGTCCTTGATCATTTCCTGCTAGATTGCTTGTCGAATCCCGTTCAATTTCCATTAAAATTCTTGATTTTTGGGTTTTGATTTCTTGAATTGTTGGGGCTGATTTGGACCCCAAGTTAAGCTCCGATCATGCTCAAATTTTGACTATGTGGTCCTGGTGTTACGACGGACCTCATTGCGGGTTTAATTTTTGAATTTCGTTACCGAGTCCCACAGGCCGATTTTGACCTGCAGTATAAAATCATAATATGAGTCTCATTTTACTAGTATTGACATGTAGATTGCGTTTTTGTTAGCGCGGTGGATTTTCTGAGGACGTATTGAGCGGATGAGCAGCTCGTGGTCGGTCCAAGGCTGTTGTTCGACATCCAGATAGGCTATGTTTACCTTCTTATCGACTTTGCTCTATGAGACTGTGTGTAATATAGATTGTATGTGGGGTTGGGGTTTTGGGAGAGACTTAAGATCATTTTAGCATTTTCACCATTTTTTACTTTCTTTGTCGAATCTTAGAGTAGACCATTAGCTTGGGCCTTAGTTCTGTATGCTTGCCGTAGTGTTAGGATTAGGTTAGGGATATTTGTATGCCTTCTATAGCTCTAGGATTAGGCTACGGGGATGTGTATGTTCTATGGTGGTGGGATTAGGCTCGCGACCCTTAGTGTAGGTCAGAGATAGTACTTCGGAATGGGACTAGTATTCCTCAGTTGTTTGCTATTTAATATCATGGATACCCCCGTTTACTATCTTTCCCTTGTTGATATATATATATATGTGTGTATGTATATATGTTGTTCTGCACATTGGTGGACCCGAGGCCTTGGATATGACCTAGTTGGATTTTCAGGTTAGTATTCCTTGCTCTAGGAGAACGGTGATTTCTATTTATGGATACTTGTACATCTACGCCCTTATTGTTTGTATACTGGTGATGGCATGCATACCTTCACATGTGTACTCACATGCATTGTGGTACGATTCCAAGGGAAAATATTTATTTTCACTACGGTTTCCAAAAAGAGGTTTATTCTCATTTTTTCCACCCATAAACTATTTTTTTTTTTTTTTTGAAAAATGGAAATCGTACCACCTTTACTATTGGATGACGACTTTTAAGACCAAAATGCGCTATCTATGCTCTGGTTTGAGTATGGGCACTGGCTATATTTACACCTTATTACTGCATTTCTCTATCATTTTTTCTGAGGCGATTTGGCCTGATTTCCGCAAACTATTTCCAACATGGGCATGGAATTTGGAGAGATTTTTATTGATGCATAGGTTCTTAAAGGGAAGAAATCAATTCGTCAAATCCTTGTGGTACGATATCTGGACTTACATCCTTTATTACTTGTATGATCACGTACACTTGTGTCTGCGAAAGGACACAACACGGGCCAGGGAAAATATTTACGGGTTTGCCCCGCCCCCGCCCCACTGCGCCCCATTGACATCCCTAGACCTACTTGAAAAACATCTAAATCGTGTAAGGCTACAATTTTCTGGAGAAAGAAATGGGTAAAATTATTGAACATTGTAAAAAAATTGTCTATTATAATCTTCCATTGTATTGCAGGCATTGTAAATATCAAGGGCATGAGGAAAACAGGTGTTGCTTGTTAATGGGGAAGACAATGTCTCAAGGTGATCATTTAGGTGATGAAGCTGGGCGAGATGATGCACTTATGCAGCCTGGTTGTGAGGCTAACAATATGGAACAATTAAAAGGAGATGCATGTGATTTTTTGAATGCTAAGAGAGCTAGGCAAAAAGATATTAAAATTGGGAACAATTGCAGAGAATATTAATTTAAACAAGGATAATTCTTTAGCAATTGTTGCAAGTACAAGTGATGGAAATAAAAAATTACGGTTTTTGGTGTTAAAAAGTGACCTTGTTACTGGTGGAATTAATCCTAATGGTATTCAACAGAGCATAGGAAAATAGGTTGTTGGTCAAGTTGCGTCGAAACCCACTGGAATCAGAATTTCTGAACCCAAATAGTTCTACAGTAGTAACTTCAGGGTCGTTAAGAAGAAGCAAAGTCCCTTGACGCTTAAGTAAAAGGTCGACCTTCCTATCGAACTGTCGTTTCTGCTGGAGAGATATTGCAGCAGCAACAAATGAATGTTTCAGGTGTTTTCGATAATCAACAAGGTGTGATTAGATCTAGTTGACCATTTGGAGTTCAAGTGCAAAATAGTGGAACTATTACAAAATCTTTGGTCGTAGAGTCGCAAATCAATTCTGAGTAGCAACTAAATGTTGTTGGAAATGAAAGTGCTACTGGTGCGAGGCTTGGGATTAAAGATACTATTGGACAATGTATCGATAATTCAAAAGCTTTAGTTGATACTTTGCAAATTGATTCCGCGCAACAATTTGATTGCAATGCTACTGAAAACAGAAGTACTAGTGTTGGTGATCTTGGACAAGACAAGGAGCTGGTGAAGCAGTCCAGTGGTATTAAGAAAATGTTAGCTAGTGACAAAAGAATTGCACAGTGCGATGCTTTATAGGAAAAAAATTCTATTGCGCAACATGAGACCATGGAAATTGTTGCAGCTTCAAAACCTCTTGACTTGCAAGCTGAAAATTCCAGCAGTGAATATGATGCATCTGGAAATTGAAACATTATTTGACACAAGAAATCTCTTGGTAGCGGTAGCGGTTCTTCGACAAGTCAAAGTAATTCTCCAAGTCGGAAAAAGGGTGCAACTAGAAGTGTCAATTCTAATTTAAGTGTATCAACTCAAAATGTTTTTGAAGCATTGTCCGCTACTAGAAAAATTCAACTAGATATTATATAGAGAAAGATATGCCATCACTCTCTCAAGCTAATTTTATGAATTATTTGATTATTTTTAAGGAAATACAAGGGGAAATAAGTGCTTCTAGGTGGGCTGATTTGGTTGATGAAAAGAGCAGGTTTCACCTCCTCCTTTGAATAGAAAATTAAGTAAGAAGCTCCAGCATTTGTGCCTAAAAGTGTGATTGCAAAGAAAAATGAGACAAGGGCCTTAGCGTCATAACTTAATCCAATTAATGCTTATGCTATTGAGTTAGATGAGGACTTTTTTGAAGAGGATGAAGAAGATTTGGATATATGCTTTGAAAAAGGGGCTAGGGATGGGGATCTCTCACAAAGGCAACAAAAAAAAATGGAAACAACAAAAGAAAAAACAGACACATGGAAGGCAACATAGTTGGGATGGTAAGGTGACCGGGGAATTTGTTCCAAGGCACCTACTGATGCGGCTCGAAAATCATATGACAGTGACAACAAAATCAATAAGATCCAGTAATTCCAAGAAGAAGTGATGAACTATCAAGTGCTATTGGATAAATTTGAAATACTTTAAGTTACATTAGATGGATATATCATATCTATATCTATACTATTCTTAAAGTGGGAAGCCACAAAATTAAAAGTTAAATTACCAAACTGTCCATCAAAAGTTGAAGGAGTTTTTTACCCCTACTCTAAGCACTACAATATACTACAAAATTAGCCTTAAAATATTAATATACAACTTTAAGTCCTTTAAAAACTATTATAAATATCCTTGATAAATGAGGACATTAACAACAAAAACTATTATAAATATCCTTGATAAATGAGGACATTAACAACACTTTTAATCATGAACCTCAAACTGAAGGATTTGAAAAGTTTGTGATTGATAAACAAGGTAATGCAAAGGGTTCCTTCTTAAATGACCACATTCAGCTTCTATGATTTAATATTAAAGTAAAGAATTTGAAGAGTTGCTATTAATAAAATAAAAATAAATACAAGCTTCATTTATAAAGATACACCATATTTTAAAGATGGTAATATTTTCACTAGAGTTTTTCATCATAATTTGATTCTTCTTTTTAAAGTAATATATTGAATTTGTGTATATAATAGGTTGTTTGCTCTCTTATTTAAGTTGTTTTCTTTTATGTTTGTATAGGTGTTTTCCGATGGAATCGCAGCAAATCGAAGATGGCTTGGAGAAGGATTATGGGATGTTGTTTTTCCAGCCTTCCAGTGAAGAAGGTTTGGTTTCTAGGAATTTGTGTCTTGTGTTGCATGACCATAGTCCCCTCCACGACCATACTCAATAAATAGCTATTTGAGTATTTTGGTGTATTCAATATTTGCTATTCATTGTTGCTTTTCAATTTAATGCTATAACTTTTTGTTTAGTTCTTTATTTATTCATTTTCAGTTGAAGGATTATACGCGGATGTACCAATTCTTTCTTTGATAATGATAATACACAAGAAAAAGTGATTTTATGTACAAAATGACATTATGGATTTTTTTCACTCAGATTATCTACTATTTAAAATATTTCAATGACAAATAACTATTATGTACTTCTTTGCAGATGTATACCACGAAATTCATAATGATTTACTAACCACTATAAAAAACATATATGTCAATCGAATCTCTATGCCACTTGTATATATAAAAAAATTCACTCCACTACAACTTCTTGTGTATAGTTATAAAAAGGACAATATAATTTCTTAAAGACAAATGTTGTACTTTCTCCGTCCATCTTTACTTGTCCACTTTTCTATTTTGGATGTCCAACAATACTTGTCCAGTTTGGAAAACCAATACATAATTAACTATTTTTTTTTTCATTTTACCCTTGATATTAAATACTATTCATCCCTCATTATATTTTTCAAAGCAAAAAATTTATTATATTCAAAGGGTGATATAGTAAAATCACCCCTCTATTTATTGTTTCTTAAGGTATGTGTCAAGTCAAAAGTGGACAAGTAAAAATGGACGGAGAGAGTACTTGTGTAAAAAAAAATATATTTAGTCAAATATATTGTAGTCTATAGAATAATATTTAAAATAATTCTTTTTATTTTTTAATGGAAAAATAAGCTCTATATATAAGTACATTAATCAATACAAGATCTACTGTATATATAAAAATATTATGCGATAAATAATTATCATCATAAGTATGTACAACTTTTATATATGTACAATAATAGGGGACAAACGTGCAACGCACGTTCTCTATGACTAGTTATACTAAAAGTGGGAAGAAAGTTGGGCAAAAGTTGGATTACCATTTTACCCCTATACCAAAATAATATTACTATATACCAAATTAAAATTGGGTGAAAATCATTTTCCCTCTCCAACTTTGTCTTAAAAATCTAACTCCCCCCTCAACTTTGAACAATAGTCATACTCCCCCCTTTATCCTAATTGAATTTTTAAAATGCCTATTATACCCTCTCATCATCAATTTTTCTTCTTCTCTTCTTTCTTCTTTAAAATCATCATTTTTATTTATTTTTTTAAAGTCATGTAACAATTTTTTCATAAAAACATGAACATTATCTTCTGGGCAGAAAAAGTGAGAAATACTAATTAAGTATATAAGCTCATGATGCTCTATAATGAAGTAAATTAGCATAATAAGAAAACTATCTTTATTAATATTAATCAAAACTCTAATATTTATTATTACACATCATTATCAGAAGTGAAATTTTCCACACTAAGAAAATTTTTGGTAATTTAAGGCACCAATAATACATTAGATAGATGTAAAGGTTGACTAACTGTAGGTAAGGTAGCATTACCAAAATGACAAATCGTCAAACCTATGCCATTACCAAATGAATTTGATCGCTTTCTAGATACTCTCCTCGTACCGCCATATTCTATATATCATTAGTTAAATGATGAGTAGCCCCAGAATCTATGCCGATCTACATGGTAACTTTGGGTGCTTGAGCACCCATTACATTTTGGAGCGAACATTATTATTTATATAGAAAACCTAGTAATTTGTACAAATATGTTAATTGGGTACCCAGTAATAGTAGCAATTTCAAATTAAAAATAGTTGAGCACCTATAACTTAAAATTTTTGAATTCACTACTGTCAATTCGAGTCTCCAACCATAGAACGTTGCGCAATGAGAGCATCCATGTGCAACTTGGATGGAGCTTGATAGGCATGGTCAAAATGATGGTAGAAAATTAGGGCGGAGTGACCAAACTTATGGCAAACTTGACACTGATTTTGGTTGGATGAATTGGCGTTGCAACCCCAACTTCGTCCTCGTCCAGATCTGCCACCATAAACCTGATTATTATTGACATTAGTAGGCTTCTTAAAGGAATTATCATTCTTAGTGTTGTCTGATTGTCTAGCAGACAAGTTGGCTTGGTCAGCGAAGGGATTTTAGCCCAACTAGTCGTTTGTACGACATCTCAAACTGTTTGAAAGGCTCTTGAGACGATGTTTACGTCGCAATCCAAGGCTAGGATAATGCAACTAAGGATGCAATTACAAACCGCAAAGAAAGGCAACTCATCCATGGTAGAATATCTTCAAAATATGAAGACTTGTGCCGATAATCTCGCAGTTGCGGCACACCCCGTCACTGATGATGATCTTGTCTTATATATTCTTGGAGGACTTGGACAAGAATATGATGTTGTGGTTGTCTCGGTCACTATAGCCTATCTTCATGGATTGCTTTTAAGTCAAGTGCATCGTTTGGAACAGATGAAGTGAAAATAATAGGTAAGAATAACTTTATATATATATATTTCAATGCAGGAAATACAAAATAATTAATAAAAATAAGGCCAGATTTTTAAAGATTATTTTTATTTAGATTTTAAATTATAATTTATGTAATACTCCATTAATGACAATCACAACTTATTTATTTATATAGATAATAGATAATAATCTGTTTCTTATTACTTGACCTTCATACTAAAAATACTTGTTTTAATTTGTTGGTCCAATTTAGGAAATCAAGAGAATTGTATTATATTTTTTTATTTCTACCCTTAGTATTAAATAATTACATAAAGTAGTAGTATAGTCAAATTTAAAGTTTCAAAGTATCATTAATAAAGTTAGTTCAGTAAAATACACCTCTAAATAAAATTTTCTTAAGGGTTGTGTCCTGTCAACAAAAGTCAAATAATATGAAACGGATGTAGTAAGAGTGTGGTGAAACACAAAATATACGCACATGCATATACATACATATATACACATTTAGGGGTCGTTTGGTTGGGAACAAGTTATCCCGGGATTAGTTATCCCATCATGTATATGGGATAACTAATCTCATAATTGTATTATAAATGGTGAGATAAATATTTTCGGGACTACCTAATACCTCGCCAACCAAACGCAGGATAAAATAATCCTGAATTTTAGCTCTGGATTAGTATACCTTATACCTCACACTAAACGACTCCTTAGTAGATATAATATTGAAATAACGATCTTAAAAAATAACATTAAATTTTGTGACAAATTCATAAAAAGTATTATTTTGCTTATACTATTAATGAACTTAAATAAAATGCTATAAATATCCTAGGTTAAAAGAAAATATATTATATATAATATAAAGAGGTATTACATAAATATAAGATTGAAATTGCAAGGGCAAAATGGATATTGCATAGGATAAAGGGGGAATATAATTATTGTTCAAGGTTGAGCGGAAAGTTTGATTTTTAAAGCAAAGTTGGGGTGAAAACGATTGTCACCCAATTAAAATTACTATTAAACCATTTAATTAATTATTAAATAATAATCCTATCATATTATACTAAATACTAAAAGTAGGGAGTTGTTAAGTAAAAAATTGAAGGAGAATTGAAATATTTTCAGCTTAAAGAAAGAAAAGGCCAACAGTCGCGTCTTTTTGATTTTTTTTTAAATTTCTCTTCCTTTTCTCTCTGCCACAATAATATTCTACTGTATTTAGTTTTGGCAGTATAAAATAACTTAGAATTCAGAAGGCTGCAATGAGAAATTAATGTAAATTAATCAAACCAATAAAAGTAGGATAAAAATTTTAAGGAACGCCAACTTTGCGTTAATACTTTGTCCGTTCACTTTTACTTGTCACTGTTTTACTTTACGAGGTCAACCTGCATGAACTTTGACCAATATTTTAAGATGTATTTTTTCATCAAATTAATATAAGAAGCATTGCAACTTATAGCATTTTTCGTATAATTCTCGACCATCTAATTTTACATTTAAAATATTAAATTATATATCTTAAAATATTGGTTAAAGTTTATGCAGGTTGACCTCGAAATTCGAAATACTGACAAATAAAAGTGAACAAAGGGCATGTAACACACAATATAGAATTCAAAAGGTTGCAAGAAGCAATTAATGTAAATTAATCAAAAGGTTGCAATGACCAATTAATATAAATTAATCAAATGTTAGATAAAAAATTCAAGGAATGCCATTTACTGTTCGTTGATATAACAGCTAGAATTCAAAAGGTTGCAATTAGCAATTAATGTAAATCAATCAAATTAATAAATGCTGGATAAAAGTTTCAAATAAGCCAACGGAGAAGAGCTATCAAAAGGGCAATAGCAGGCATTTTAATTTAATATTTTTTAATCCCCCCCCCCCCCCCCCCCGTCGCTTCCCCGGAGAACCTAGCTGGGAGAATCAAAAAGACGTATAGCTGCAAAAGGTCGGAACAGAAATAGCCATGAGACTCCCAACTTTCACTATATTCACTTCTTGCGAGAGCGAGTAACTCAACGCAAAATGGAAATTAGTACACGAGACTTCAATTTTCATTATATATTCTTTTCTTGCAAGAGAGTACTATGTAAGTAATTCAACATAACATTAGTTTTTGTTAGGATAACGTAACAGTGAGATTATCCTCATGTGTGTGTAGTTACATTTGATTAGAATTCCTATATATTGTTTATCTCTTAAAGAATTGGTATTCAACTACACTTTGTATAGCATCATGTATATCCATGAAATACAACCAAGTTTATCGTATTCATAAAAACTTTTCATGGTATTGGAGCCTTGCGAAGACTCAAGTCTCACAATGGCAATTCCCTCAATTACCACAACTACCAGTACCTCCTCGCAAACCCCTTTCTAGAACTTTTCGCCGCTCGTGACCAACATTAATCAGTCTCATCTTCTCAAATTGGATCGTCATAACTATATTGTGTGGAAGTCACAAATTCTCCCAATTGTAAGGGGTCACAAACTCGAAGGATATGTGGATGATACGCACAAGTGCCCTTCAAAGTTAATTCCAAATAGCTCTTCTGAAGCAACCTCAACTGACCTGGTTATCAATCTTGTTAGAAACTAGTACGCAACGGAAGAATTCCAGAATCCTATTGCTTACATGAATTATAGAAAACAAACATAAACACGTAGTTCACACAAAGCGTGCTTAAAATTAACCAAGAATTACCTCTTGAAGCGTGAGCAGATATCTTGAAGCAAGTCCGTCTTCAAATCTGCGGTCTTCTACAGTGATTCCAAATTCACAGCCGAACTCTCTCACTACTTGGGTGAGCAAGTACTGAATAGAAAACTGAATTTTTAGGTCAGGGGAATCCCTATTTATAGAGATACTCTCCCAGTCCAAAGAGGAAGCAAAAACCCAAGCATGTTTTTACTTGAACAAGGAAAAGGCGCCTCTTCTCCTTTTCCCTTAGAAAATAGGATTTCGAGTTCTAGTTTAATATGGGCATTGTAGGGACCACAAAATTAATTACTGAGGCTCCCTATTATGGAAATAATTCAAAATACTAATTTGAATTACTCTTAACATAATAAATTACAAATCATTCCACTAAAACTTCGTAATTACACTCCTTTATTTTTATTTCAAAATTCCCCATTAAACACTTATGTAATTCCCCATGTTAAGATTGCAGATACTAATCAATAAATTAAATTACTGACGAATTTAATATAATGATTAATTTCCTTTAGAGCAATGCTTAACTTATTTCATATGTCGGATTCATAAATCCACCGACCGGGTTTACACATGAAAAATTATAAGCTTCTCATAAAAGGCGTATCATCAATCTCTATACCGAGACATGGATTCCATCAACTAACTTATTATTTCACCAATATATATTATTACCATCCAATCTACCAGGCATATTGACCCATCTCAGGATCTCACCTTTTAATAAATCAAAACGATAAATAATATATACAGATCATAATAGTTATATCAAGATTTAGAATATAAGTATATTTAACAGTTTAGAGAATATGTTTTTATCAGTCAGTTTAAAACAACTATCTCTACTCGGTCCTGTTCAATACATACGAAATGCACTAGCACGAGAAGTTAGAACTATACCATTCTCGTAATCAAGATAAATTACATTTAATCTCGTGCTACAATCATTCTGATGGTTTGTCCAAATTTCCATCTATGATTGTGAACTATAACTTTAACTTATAAGAACCGATGATTTGATCTTCTGTGTATAAGCTTAAACTCTATACACCAAATCATCTACTATATAAGTTGAGGACACATATATGACAATGATCTATTTAATGTAACAATTTATTGAATTGAATAAATAAATAAACAATCGTTCAATAAATAATACTATATGAAAACGCATGGTTTATAGTATATCCTAACAATCTCCCACTTAGACTCATAACCATGCACCCATAACTCTAATACTCAATCCTTCTACATGTATATCAAAAGGCTTTTGTGGTAAAGCTTTTGTGAAAGGGTCTGTCAGGTTGTTTTCTGATGCAATCTTCACAACCACCACATCTTCTCTCTGCACTATATCTCGAATCAAATAATATTTACGCTCAATGTGTTTTGCCTTTTTATGGCTCCGTGGTTCCTTCGAATTTGCAACTACACCACTGTTGTCACAATAAATTATAAGTGGTGCTTCTATCGCAGGAACAACTACCAAGCTGCCTCAGAGGGTGCTACATACTCGGCTTCCATGGTGGAATCAGCAACACAAGTTTGCTTGATGCTCCTCCAAACAACGGTTGCACCTCCCAAAGTAAACACATTTCCAGAGGTCGACTTTCTAGAGTCCTTGTCAGACTGGAAATCTGAGTCTGTGTACCCTATAGGCACCAACTCATTCGAATGATAGACTAGCATGTAATCCCTAGTCCTTTTTAGGTACTTGATTATATGCTTAACTGCTGTCCAGTGTTCTTTTCCAGGGTTAGACTGAAATATGCTAACCATGCCTACGACAAAACAAATATCAGGTCTAGTGCACAACATCGCATACATGAGGCTTCCTACAGCTGATGCATAAGGAACCACCTTCATGTTTTCTATCTCCTCATCTGTCTTAGGACATTGATCCTTAGAAAGAGAAATTCCATGTCTAAAAGGAACGAATCCTTTCTTGGAATCATGCATGTTGAACCTGGTAAGAATTGTATCAATATAAAGAGCTTGTGATAAGCCTAACATCCTTTTCTTGCGATCACGTAGAACTTTGATCCCAAGGATGTGAACAGCTTCTCCCAAATCTTTCATATCAAAATTACTGGATAACCATTCCTTAACTGAATTCCACAAGCCCACATTATTTCCTATGAGCAAGATATCATCTACATACAATACTAGAAACACCACTTTGTCCCCATTCCACTTTTTGTACACACAAGACTCATCAAGACATTGCTCAAAACCAAAAGTCTTAACCGCATTTTCAAAACAAGTATTCCATGCCCTAGAATCTTGCTTTAATCCATAAATGGATCTCTTAAGCTTGCACAACATATGTTCTTTCCCTTTTTCAATGAAACCATCTAGTTGCTGCATAAAAATGCTCTCATCAAGACTTCCATTAAGGAAAGCTGTCTTGACATCCATTTGCCAAATCTCATAATCATAATGAGCAGCAATGGATAAGAGAATTCTAATAGACTTAAGCATGGTTACTAGCGAAAAGGTTTCCTCATAATCGATTCCTTCTTTCTGAGTAAATCCCTTGGTAACAAGCCTAGCTTTATAAGTTTGCACTTTTCCGTCTACTCCTCTCTTTTTCTTATAGATCCACTTGCATCCAATGGGTTTGACTCCATCTACAGGTGGTTCTACAAGATCCCAGACTTTATTAGAGTACATGGGCTCCATTTCTGATTTCATAGCAATAATCCATTTGTCTGCATCTTTATCTTGTAGTGCTTCGTCATAATTCATGGGCTCTGTATTCAACTCTTCAGGGATTCTATCAAAAGACTCTCCCAAGAGTGCATACCGAGATGGTTTTCTTATCTCTCTCCCACTACGACGAGGCACTTCAGTTGTAGGGGTAGGTATAGGGGCGACTGCACTATTATGATCTTGTGGATGAACCACATCATTTGCTAGATTTTGAGTCTCTATGTTATCCTCATCACCTTGCGGTGTTAGCACATCAATGACTTCTTCCTCTAGTGCAATTTGCTCAGTACTACTCTCACAACTTTGATGCAATGGATTTTCAAAAACTTGTACTTGTGGAACTGTATGTCTATTAACATCTCTCCCACTACTAAAATGCAATGGTATGTTAACTCTAACATCTGGAGATTGGATTTGGTTTTCATTATTTTCAGTAGATTGATTTGTTACCTCTTTGCTTAATTCCCGTAAAACTAGTTTACTTCTGGGAACATGGTTTGTCATAAAATCCTTTTCCAGAAACTTGGCGTTGGTACTTACAACGACTTTCTTTTCTTTAGGATTGTAAAACAGACCACCTTTCGTTCCTTTAGGGTACCCAATAAAAAGACATACTTCTGATCTTGATTCCAACTTTTCTGCCTTCCCTTTCATCACATGTGCTGGACATCCCCAAATCCGAACATGTTTCAAACTAGGTTTATGCCCAGTCCACAGTTCTATAGGTGTCACAGGTACCGACTTAGAAGGAACTAAGTTAAGAATATAGTTTGCAGTTTCTAATGCATAACCCCAAAACAAAGAAGGCAAATCCGAGTAATTCATCATAGATCTAACCATTTCTAAAAGAGTCCTGTTTCTTTTTTCAGCTACGCCATTTTGTTGAGGAGTTCTAGGTGCAGACATTTGAGACGTAATTCCTTGTTCTGATAAGTAACTAATGAACTCATTTGAGAGGTATTCTCCCCCACGATCAGATCGTAGTGACTTGATATATTTCTCATGTCGTTTCTCCGTTTCTGTCTTAAACTCTTTGAATTTCTCAAAGCACTCAGACTTACGACGCAACAAATAAACATATCCGTATTTTGAGTAATCATCAATGAAAGTCACGAAATACTCATAACCACCTCTCGCTTGAACGTTCTTTGGGCCACACAAATCAGAATGAATTAGCTCTAATTTATCAATTGCTCTATTTCCTTTTGAGGGAAAAGGTCTCTTAGTCATTTTTTCTTTTAAACAGGATTCACATGTTGGTAGTGCCTCCACTTTTAATGAATCTAAAGGTCCATCTCTAACCAACCTAGAAATCCTGTCTAGATTTATATGACATAGACGCAAATGCCATAAATAAGTCTCATTAAATTCAGAAGAACGTTTTCTCTTACTTGAAAGGTTAACATTATTCAGTTCAATAGTTTGTTGCAGTTCAGGAGAGACATTAATAATAAAAAGACCATCAATTAATGTGCCAGCAGAGATAAAATGTTTATTACAGCTAATAACACAATCGTTATCAGAAAAATTAACATCATAACCATATCTCAAAGCTCTAGAAACTGAAATCAAATTTCTTCTAACAGCAAGTGCATATAATGCGTCTTTTGAAATTAAAACTCTCCCATTACCAAACGAAATATTAATATTTCCTAATGCTAAAGCTGGAGCTGCTGAACCATCAGCTTGAAAAATACTAACTTCACCTTTATTCAACTTGTACATTTCTTGAAACCCCTGCAAAGTAGTGCAGATGTGATCAGTGACTCCTGAATCTACACAGCATGATGTGGTAGAAACAACAGCTACACACGTTTCAACGACAAGTGAAAGTGAAGCTAGCTTGTTTTTCTGCTTGTCTAGGAAAACTGGACAATGTGTCTTCCAATGGCCTGACATTTTACAATGAAAACACTTGCCGTTAGGCTTTTTCAAGCCGCCAGTTAGAGCTACAACTTTCTTAGCACTGTGAGTCTTTTTCTTGTTCTTTCCACCTTTTGGTTTAGAAGTAGAACCTTTCTCAACAAAGTTATGATACTCAAGTTTATTTTGACCCAAAATAGTGCTAACGGAGGTAAAAAGAGACATAGAAAATCTGAGATTGAAAAACGTTACAATAGATCATCAAAACAGTCATATAAACATTGAATAGTTAAATTCAAACTCATCGTATACATATACAATCATGCATCTCAAATAGCCAATCGATGGGATTGGAGAACTACTCATGCAATACACATATGTAATAGCCGATTATTCACTCCATGAACTTTTACAAGGCCTAACTCAGATGGAGAGTATATTGTTAGTTTAAGTCAAGTGAAAATCAAACTCTAGTTACATTGATCCAATCATATATTACTCAGTTTATGAGAGTTAATACAGATTATCAAACTAGCAATTAAACACGTAATGACTTGTATTAAATTCATCCGATATGGAGGAAGGTCTAAGCCAGCACATAAACTTAATACTTCATTATTATTTCATCTTGGTAATCAT
This sequence comes from Capsicum rhomboideum, assembly GCA_031232105.1. Lineage (NCBI taxonomy): Eukaryota > Viridiplantae > Streptophyta > Magnoliopsida > Solanales > Solanaceae > Capsicum > Capsicum rhomboideum. The sequence continues at coordinate 108,801,855 of CP124719.1, read as the reverse complement.
GAGAAAGAACTCTTATCACAAAATATTTTAATTTTTTTTTCAAATTTTTATATTAAAAAATTTCCAGAAAAATCACACCAAATTCTCCAGTTCCTTCAATAGATCATCTCATACATGTGCAATTATACATACATGAGAAATTAACACATAATGAAGAAAATTTTACAATTAACCTTTGAACATCATACCGTAAGAAACTTATGCTCATATAATGCAAAATTTTAAAAAACTAATTTTGGTCCAACATGATTCCAAGAACGAAGCACCATTGGTTCATTAATACATAAACCAAAAGAAATTTAATAAAAAAAAATTCGATCACAGGTGCAAAATTCTCATTCTCATCCATTCACGTGACAAAGAAAAATACACGCAACTTTTATTTTTCTTATTTATTTATATTTAAAAGAGACCACTTGTAGTTGTTTCAAGAAAACAAATACTGTTTTCTTGTCATATTCACGTGAAACGAAAAAAAAAACTACCTCAAACCTAAAAAAACTTTTTCCATCTCTTTTTTTGTTTTTTTTTGATCCATAATGTTTTCCCTTTTTTTTTTTTTTATAAAAATGTTCAATGATAACTTGAACAACAAAAAAATTGGAAAACTTTTCTCTACTTTGTAAAAACTGCCGCCACCAAAACATGTTCAACCAGTGAATTTCCCTTAAATTTTATTCACCAATGAAACAAGAGAACATGGTGGCTCTTGACAATACAATGCAAAGTAGGTTAAAAATTGATTCTTGGTTGTTACTAGTTTGATGCACACGTCAATTTTAACATGAATCATACAAATCAAACAACTTGAAGTTTCACAGGTTTGTTCATTTCGCGGTAAAATTATCAACCACGAATATAATAGCACATACATATCATGTCTAAATTATCTATGCAGATGTAAGCAAGGCTCGTGATGCCAATTGTTGGAAATTAGTACGCAGCGGAAGCATTCTAGAATCATACTGCTTACATGAATTATAGAAAACAAACATAAACACGTAGTTCACACAAAGCGTGCTTAAAATTAACCAAGAATTACCTCTTGAAGCGTGAGCAGATATCTTGAAGCAAGTCCGTCATCAAATCTGCGGTTTTCTACAGTGATCCCAAATTCACAGCCGAACTCTCTCAATACTTGGGTGGGCAAATACTGAATAGAAAACTGAATTCTTAGGTTAGGGGAATCCCTATTTATAGAGATACTCTCCCAGTCCAAAGAGGAAGCAAAAACCCAAGCCTGTTTTTACTTGAACAAGGAAAAGACGCCTCTTCTCCTTTTCCCTTAGAAAATAGGATTCCGAGTTCTAGTTTAATATGGGCACTGTAGGGACCACGAAATTAATTACTGAGGCTCCCTATTATGGAAATAATTCAAAATACTATTTTGAATTACTCTTACCATAATAAATTACAAATCATTCCACTAAAAATTCGTAATTGCACTCCTCTATTTTTATTTCAAAATTCCCCATTAAACACCTATGTAATTCCCCATGTTAAGATTGCAAATACTAATCAATAAATTAAATTACTGACGAACTTAATATAATGATTAATTTCCTTTAGAGCAATGCTTAACTTATTTCATATGTTGGATTCATAAATCCACCGACCGGGTTTACACATGAAAAATTATAAGCTTTTCATAAAAGGCGTATCATCAATCTCTATACCGAGACATGGATTCCATCAACTAACTTATTATTTCACCAATATATATTATTACCATCCAATCTACCAGGCATATTGACCCATCTCAGGATCTCACCTTTTAATAAATCAAAACGATAAATAATATATACAGATCATAATAGTTATATCAAGATTTAGAATATAAGTACATTTAACAGTTTAGAGAATATGTTTTTATCAGTCAGTTTAAAACAACTATCTCTACTCGGTCTTGTTCAATACATACAAAATGCACTAGCACGAGAAGTTAGAACTATACCATTCTCGTAATCAAGATAAATTACATTTAATCTTGTGCTACAATCATTCTGATGGTTTGTCCAAATTTCCATCTATGATTGTGAACTATAACTTTAACTTATAAGAACCGATGATTTGATCTTCTGTGTATAAGCTTAAACTCTATACACCAAATCATCTACTATATAAGTTGAGGACACATATATGACAATGATCTATTTAATGTAACAATTTATTGAATTGAATAAATAAATAAACAATCGTTCAATAAATAATACTATATCAAAACGCATGGTTTATAGTATATCCTAACAAATCTAGCGTACATTTTATGGATCAAACAAGACCAACTTTTATTAGTGTGTTGTCCAAAACTTTCTTGTGTGACGGAGGGGTGTGGAGCAGGGGCGATTTTATGTGTAAAATTTGGGTCACGGGAACCCGTGGTCATCCGACTAAACTCGGTATATTACTTGTATAATTCTTACAAAATATACTAAATATTAGCTAAAGGAACCCATGCTCAAATTGACCAAGTGGTTCACTGGTTGGTGGGCTTGTTTTTAACATCTCGGTTGAGGGTTCGATCCCAAGTAGCAACTGAAATTTGCTCTGTTTTTTACCATTAAAGAATAGTGTGTTTTTTGTTTGTTTTTTTTTAAAAGGAAAAATTTCTAAAGCCCTAAAAGTTAGGCATCGTGTTCTTTTAACAGCAGTAGGCACTAGGCAGTATCTTTTCCTTTTCATATTTCACACAAACTTCAACTTCCAAGTTGCATTTGTTTATTTTCGTTCATGATTTCTCTTCTTAAAAAATAAACTAACAAAATCAAAAATTTTAAAATACAAAACTTCATTTTAGAGTTTTCATAAAAAAATTATTTTTTTGTCATTGTTTATAATAGAAAATCATCAAGAGCTAATGAATTGGTTATTCAGACTCACATATTTTACAGGATGAATTGGACATTGATAAGGTTTCATTTTACTTTAATTTAAGTGAAAGAAATATATTTCTTTATTTTATTATTAATTTACAAGGGTGTGATTTTCTTATTTTTTAATATGAAAGGGGTGTGATTTCCCTATTTTATTTTGAATTTGCGAGTGATAAATTTGCGACTAAGTTGAATAGTAAATTAAATTTGTAGGAACATTTATCCTTGAACATCTAAATGAATAAATTATTGACTAAAGTCGTACATTGGACAACCAAGTTCTAGTAGCGGTCCATCCGTTAGTACATTGGGCAATCAAGAGCTAATGAATTGGTTATTCAAAATGTGAAGCCTCGTTGAGTACAATATATTGTAAATTAATGATATTTTTTATGATAATGTAATTAATTATCTTTTGTTCGCCGAGTTGCTGTCATTATAAAATTTTAAATCTTATCTTTAAAGCAATGGTGCACCCGTCTTCTTGAAATCCTGGATTCGCCTCTGGTGTGGAGGATCGTCAAGGCTAGGCGTCAAGTGTATTGCCCTTCTCTTGGATGGTATTGACGGATGCTTTGGGGATTAGTCAAGGGCTTGATTGTTCACCAAGTGAACCTTCAGTCCTTGGCCTCCTTGAATTCCTTGTGGTCCCTTCTATTTTTGTCCTTTTCTCTTTTGGAATATTCCCTTTTTGTACTAACCTTATCCTTTCTTCTTTTGGAATTTTGGAAATATTCCTTGGCATAAACAAGTACAACCCCTTTTTCTTTCACTCTTTTAGGACCAAACATGTCATACCTCAAATCACATTGAGATGGACAGGCACCCGACGCCCTAAAGACTCGAGAGAACCAACTTATAATCTTATTGTCCAAGCAAATAACTATAATAGTAATGGGGCTTTGACAAATACATACAAGCTATAGCAATGATAAAAGGCTAACATAAAGATAGGCCCAAAACATATATACGTGACTTGGCCATTGAGGCAATAACTGTTAAGGAACCAAACATAACTGCAAGTTATACACTAGTCTACAAAACCTCTATAAGATCTACAAACATGGTCTAGGTCGGGACAGGCCCCGTCTTACCCTTAACTATTATACAATACCAAAATATATACCAAAGACTCGGTAAGTCCCCGAATTAACTTGGAGCTTACCAACCACAGGTGAGTGTCCTCTGCTCCTACTGAGGAGGTCTACTAGCTGGAGTACCTATACCTCCGGCATAAAACATAGCCCCCATGAGGGCCGTCAGTATGAAAGAATATACTGAGTATGTAAGGCATAAAGTGACCATAGGTAAGACAAGATCTTAATGAAATCAGATATCAATATATAACAGTATAGATAAGAATAAAAGAGCACTTTTGCTTGTATTTATGGGATCATGTACATTACATTTTTTACTTTACTTTATCCTTGTTTCCATTATGAAGTTGTAAGGCATATGATACAAATGACCAGCTGATCAATGGTAAAAGAGGATGACCCATGCTAGGTATTTTAACCCCTGGGATACGGTCCTCATAAATACACAAATCGGGATAGACCCATGCTAGGATTTTCGTTCACCCCTGGGATATCACCCGTGATATTGGGATCGACCCATGCTAGGTGTTCCTTCCACCCTTGACATCAGTGGCGGAGCCAGAATTTTCATTAAGGGGGTTCAAAATCAAAAAAAGTAAACATACAAAATGCCGAAGGGGGTTCAACATATATTATATATACATAAAAAATAATTTTAACCATGTATAAATAGTATAATTTTCCGCCGAAGGGGGTTCGGATGAACCCCCTGGCCTAAAGGTGGCTCCGCCACTGCCTGACATACCACCCAAGAATATACAGATTCTCTTACATTATTTCTTTAATCTTTGAGATATTTCTATTGGTGGTCATAACATTATTGAGTTTTAAACTATGGACCAGTAGTGAGAGACATGTGAATATGCATTTAAGGTGGTAACAATGACATAGGGAGCAAATGTAACTTCAATGTATTAGATTTCATGCCAAAAAACATAGAATTGAATAGCCTTACATACCTTGTTGTACAACTCCTATACTACGCCAAATTTACCTCCTGCCCTTCAGACTACTTATCTATAATAAAGTAGGTGGTAAAACTAGTATTAGTAGCTAATTAACACATTTAAGCCACTTAACCTCACCCAAATAGTAGCCGAGCAGTAAGCCCGTAATTAATTTATTCAAGGGTGTTCTTTCAACCCTTACTCCTCCAATTACATTCACATACCATACAAATCCTTATAAGGTCCCCCAAAACAACTTTAGCCTCATTACACTCCCAAAACAGTATACAAAGTGGAGTGGGTTGTAAGCTTACATAATATTCAGTTCGGTGGTGTATCACCATATCCTCCGTGTATAATTCAATACAAGCTAGTTACATCCTTTCCCAACATCAACCAAGATTTCCCCAACATATACACATCAAACAATTCCTAAAATCACCCCAATATCCTTTATCATAGCAGCCAAATATTGAACTCATCATCCCTTGAGTTCTTGACAACAATATATACACAATTCTCTACCAAAACATGTATATAGGAAGGGGGCAAAAATAGGCAGTAGCCTTACCTTAATTTTGTGATAGTTTATTCTCTTAACTTGTACTTCTTCAATATCTTGGTTCCTTCACACAAAAACCAATCTGTTAATAACCAAGAAAAATGAGACTGCCAAACTTATAGAGGGTTGTCTCATAATTTACACATGAAGAACATAATTTCCATAGTCTTCTTGAGATAAGCTCATGATTTGTTCACTTACCTTTAGCTTGGAAGTAAGGTAAATCCGAAGAACCCTAATGGAAACTTTGGGCTGGTGTAGAAGCTAAGAGAGAAAACTCTAGAAAGCTGAATTTTTGTCTAAGTTAAAATGGGTCAAATGAGCTAGTTTCAATCCCTTTAAAGGGAGCTTCTCTTGGCAGACTTTCTTGGCTAACTTGGGCCATTGTGGATCTGAAACTGTTGGGCCTTGGCTGCCCATTCTTCTCCTTTTTCTCTTTTTTAACTTGGGCCAGAATTAATTCAAGTGTACTTGGCCCAATAAACTAGTCAAAGAAGTCTTAGTAGGTGATGCACCTACTTGGTTATTAGATTGGTCAATAAGTCAAAAGTAGGTGATGAACCTACTTGTCACCTACTAGCTTAATTTAAGTCAAACAAGCAACTCACTTATTTTATTCCATATTTTAAGTCTTAACCCCTTATGTTAACTTAATACTTATATACACTTGGACATTTTAATCCTTGAGGTAGAATACCACCTTACTATCTCTCATTTAAACACTTTCGTTTGGGTTAACTTGGCGTATACATGCTGAAATGTATAAGCCACTATAATATCCTTTAAATCCTCTTTAAACCACCAGTAATCACTTAAGAAACTTGGTCTGTTACCTATACAACAAGGTTTACCTCAAGTCCTATATCAATAGAACAAGTACACGCAATATACGGGATGTTACAAAACACACCCTTTTTGAATGTTCTTCTTCAACAAGATATGAAGAATATGAAGAACACAAGAACATTCAAATTTTGACCCTTAAGAAAATGAACTCAAACTTTGACGAAATTTGAAACCCAAGCTCACTTCAAGCTCCCGAACTTTTAAGCTTAAAAACTCAACCACAAATTTCAGATTTGAGAATCCACCTCAAATTTCTTCAAACTCAAACTTCAACAATGGTCCAACACTCAAATCTTGTGGGAATAAGCTCAAACTTAAGATCTTGATTCTATTAGTACTAGGGAACAAGATTTTAGTGCTAGAAACACAAAAAGACTCAAAAATCAAAAACTCAAATTTGAAGAATTCCAAAAATGTGAATAGTACTTTTTTTTGTGATTTTCGAGATAACAAACCCAAGACTAGAATCGTGGGAACGATTCTAAGCTTGCTATGATACCAAATGATGCGAGCCAAATTACAAAGATGAAAATTTGACTACGAAAACAAGGAATAAATCGATAGACATAGAAGATAGATAGATAGACACAAAGAAGATAGAAAGAAAAAGGAACTATTAAATATATGAAATTCAAAAACCCCTAAATCTAACATCTACAAGCACCTAATCTCTTACATTCAACAAGAGACATTCCAAGCTCTCAAACACTCTCTCAAGAGTTTACATTCTCAATCAACATCAAAGGCTAACTAAGGAAAGTAAACCTAGAAATTTCTATTTATAGTCTAATACAAAGAGGCCCAAAAGTGACCCTTGAAGCAAATTAAGAAAATAACCACATTAATGGACTGATTGAGGGAGACGATCCACCACTTGAGCCGCCATTGGCTTAGTGGTCCGCCACTTGAGCCATCAAGTTGAGGAAGTATCTCTCTTGGGCTTTTTCTCCTCTTAACTGACCACCAAATGAGCTGTCAAGAAGTGGGGGTGCGGATCAAGGATCATTTTATGAATCAAATGCTTCACTATAATATTATTTTTCTAGTGTGATCAAGCAGTTAAGTTCTTTCATAATCTCTGTCATTTCTTCTATATATTGATTATTACGGGTTTGGTGATACTTTAGGATAGTAGCTATTAATAGATTTTGTGTTGATTTTCTTTCTTGTCTAGTTTGTGTCCAATTTTGAAGTGCTTCGTAGTTAATCATTTTAATCTGAATAATACCAATCTAAATAGTCATAGCTATCATCATCATAGTATGAAATGGTAAAGTCTAACCAGCTATCTTGCATTAATTTCATTATCTCGTAGGTCTTTAATAGGTCATAGATTATTTTTCGTGTATCATTATTTAGATTTCTTAATGCGTATAATAAAAGTTATTTTGTAATTATCATCTTCATCTATTATATATGTGTAAGAACTTAATTTATAAGTATCTATTTCAGTTCTAGGTTCGTTATTATTTGTACTAGTGCTGGGTGTGTCTATGTGTGTATTCATGTTGTCTAAACATATTCCCTTCTAACCTCTTTATCTATCATTATCCTTTTCATGTTTTAATATATTATTCTGAACAATCTTTTCTAGTCACTACCATGTATTTCGGCTTCAATCATTTACCCTAACAGCGCCTCAACTCTGTGTACTCCCCTAAACGGCTTCCTTGCCTATCGGTTTCCACTTTAGGATGGCATAGTCTGGGCTTAACTACTCTCAGCCTATTTCCATGGCAAACTTTTCTTAAGATGTTCAATATAATGGTACTATAACATGATAAATAACAATGATATTTAAGAGATTATAAGGAATATAAGAGTTTAGCTATTCATAGTTATGAATATGTGTACCTGAGTTGGTATTTTGTCGGATTGCTCCATATCTTTAAAAAGGTAAATATTTATATAATTCGGAGAAGAGAGAGTTTTTTTTTTTTTTTTATGAAGGTTTAATGCTCAACACATGAGGCTTGCCTTCTTCTTCTTACATACTGCCTATTTAAAGAAGTAAGAAGTGCCAATAAACGGCTCTTCGAAAACTGAAAAACTAAAATTACTGTGCGACTCTTTACTATTTGCACAGTGACTTGACTCTTCCTATTCACAGATCATATCCTACTTTACTTTACATATAAAACAAAAGACTTTAAGGAAAGTAAAGTCGTAATTACATATCTTTTTTCTCTGTCTCTTATCTTCTTTTCCTTATCTTGTCTGCTGTATTATTGATTGCTTACTCCAGCTGGACGTCTGGCATGTCAATACTATCTCCTCCATTGCATTTGGTACATTTATGGTCTGGATATTTAGTGACTAATTTACAATATCTAGTTAATATATTTTGAGAAATAAAATTATTTTTTAATGCTCTTGTCAACGGTTATTCTTCTGGTTTAAGTAAGGACAATATCCATTTCTGGACTTCTTCCATATCTCCTTGGCGTATCTCTCTTGAATTTGAATAAATCATCACCTGGTTTCTGACATAATAACTCCATATGGCATTGCCATTTAAATAGTTGTTTGCTAATTCTTGGATAATTGTTGCTATGCCAATAGCTTTTTTATTTGCATAAAAACTTGGTATATCGTTTTCTGGTATTTCTGGCTGTTGTTCTATCTCTTCTGGGATAATCATTTCCCTTGTCATTCCTATCTTTATTACTTGTATCACTGGTTTTACTTCGTTGTATAATATCTCTGTTGGTGTTGTATAAAATTTTATATAAAACAGATCTCCTTTCGTAATTCGCTTATACCTTGTGAAAGCGCTTTGTAGGTTGGGTATACCGGATAATTCTTCTCCACTGTATGTGTATATGGTATTAATTAATCCGTATGCGTAGCACGATTTGATTAAATTTGCACTAGTTTTGGGCTGTGCAATTAACTTGTTGTATCCTTGTAATTTTTGGGTGATATAATCTTGGGTTGGTTCGTGTGTTGTTGTAGATCTTGGGTGTTGGTTTAGGTGTGTTTTTATTTCGTGGATATTTCTGATGTAGTTTTGAGCAATATGGTTGTAAATTCTTTTTTCATTATTTAAGCTTTCCGCATATGTAGAAGTTTGTGGTGTTGTGGTACTTTGGGTAGTATATATTTTTGGTGTGAAAGGCTTTGCAAAGATGCTATTTAGGTTGGATTTTATTATGGTTTTTTCGTAGCTGGTTCACTGGTACCTGCAATATTAACAGAATTGTTATGGGTTTTACAGAGTTTCCCAACGTCTCCTTCTACCTCTGGATGTTTAGAGTCTTCCGATCGACTTATCTCAGTAGATTTATAGTCATGCGGCTGACTTGTGCTGGCTGGTTTTAACCTAGCTTCATTGATTTGTAACTTTTGTCTATGTATTTCAATGTCCATACTATCCACTTTTGTACAAAGTGTAGTAAGTGCTTTGAGTATATCTTCCATTGTCGTACTATCTTGTTCTGTCTGTGTGGCTTTGTCTTGATAAGTGGTCTGCAATGACATTCTTATCAGATCGAATTATTTCAATTGTAAAAGTGAAATTTTGTATATTTAATACAAGTCTTCGTATCTCCTTTGTTGTAACTGAGTCCTGTATTTTTCTTGTTATCCACCATTTTACTTGTGTATTATCTGTTCTTACAATAAATTTGTTATACACAATATAAGGTTCAAATGCTAATAAACATTTATATAACGCAAATAATTCTTTTCTATTTATTTCCCATTTCAATTGTGGTTCGGTATAAGTTCCTGAATAATATCTGCAATGGTGCTCAATTTTTTCATTGTCATATTTGTATTTGAGTATTCCTCCATAACTGTCATTACTGGAATCTGTTTCCACAATATATACAAATTTCCTATCTTCATTAGGAAAATATAAATTAGGTAAATTTTTACACATAGTTTTAATTTTTTGTATATGTAACTTATCAGTTTCATCAAAATAATACTCAGTATCTTTCTTTAATTTTTTGTGTAACGGTTTCAGGTATTCTGCAAGTTTAGGTACATAGTCTCTTACTTGGTTGACTAATCCTAAATATGACTGTAATTTCTTTTTTGTATCTATTGTTTCGTCTGAATTGATTATTTTTTGTACTATATGAGTTTGCATTTTTATTCCATTTTTATCTATTTGTATTCCTAGAAATTCCATCTGATTTTTCATTATTTCTGCTTTTGTCTTGCTTAAGCTAATTCCTGAGATTTCAATCAAATGTATAAATTTTTCTAATAATTGTATATGTTCATCTTGTGTTCTTGAATATAAAAGTATATCATCTATATATACTATACAATTTTCTAGTTGATTAAAAGATTTATCCATAAAATTTTGATATCTACCTGGTGCATTTTTATATCCAAATGGTAATACATTCCATTCGTAAAATCCTTGTGGTACTGTGAAAGCTGTTAGTTTTTTAGATTCATCTGTTAACTTTAGGTGGTAAAATCCTGATTTGCAATCAAATTTGCTGAAGTAATTATAACCTTGTATTTGTCTTATTTTTAGTGTCTTATTTGGGATTGGATAATTGTAGGTTTTAGTTTTAGCATTTAGGTTTCTATAATCAATAACCATTCTACTTTTTCCTCTTTTTTGTTCACTATGTTTAGAGACTATAAAAGCGGGACTAGAATGTTTACTGTTACTGGTCTGTATATATTTATTAGTAAGTAATTCGGTGATATGTAAGGTGAATTCTTTGAGATCGTTGAAATTATATTTTAAGGGTTTTTGGGTGATTATACTATTTTCATCTATTAACTCGATTTGTACTGTTGTTTTGTGTTTTTCCCATCCTTGTAAAGGATTTTCATTATATAAAAGTTCTAATTTGTCTTGAATTGGTTTAATTTTGTTTATGGAGAATATGATTAGTTTTATTTTTTGAATAGTATTTTCGGATTCTAACTTTTGTGTAATTTGTTCATTTCCTTTTATCCATGGTGTTATTTTTCTTACCTTATTAGTTACTCTTTTAGCTCCTACTTTCTGTTTACATGGGGTTGTGAACCACCAATGTGTTTTTGTTAGTACATGTGGGTATAAGTCGTCTATGAATGGTATTCCTAATAACATATCTCGTTGTGAAAATTCAAAACTATATAGTTCTTTTATAGTTAATATCTTATCCCATAGTTGGATTTTTACATTTTTTGCTTTGTAAGTTATCATACTTCCTTCATCATTAAAACCGGTTATTATTACTGGGGTTTTTAATTTCTCCCATTTATCATCTGGTAGGCAATTATGTTTGCATAAATTTGCTTCTGCTCCTGTATCAATCATAGGTGTATAATATCTGTTATGATATCCTTCTACTATTATTTTTGCGAGTATATATATCTTGGGCATTATATTATTTAGGTTTCATGTTATTGTTCGTTTAATTATTATATTCTTGTTTTTATAAGTTATAGTTAATTGTTTGTCTTTTAATTTATATGGTTTTAGATCTTCTAACCAGTTTATTCCTAATGTGATATTGTTACCAGTTTGACATATTTTAAATTGTATTGTTATTGGTATGCCTCCAATTATTAGTTCCTTTTCTACTATATCTTCCATGTTTGCTAGTATTTTTGTGTCACGACCCGAATTTTTGAGTCCTGATGGCGCCTACCGTAACCCACCAATAGGCAAGCCAAACCCTAGCCTGGAGCGACAAGCGACAGGCTAACGGGTGGAATCTCAGGAAACAGAGATGAAGTGGAAGTAACCATACTAATAAACATGCTAGAAATACAAAAAAAAACAAAATCAAAATATATATCCATACCAAGACTGAGAAGGAAGAGGACAATATATACAGGTGAGAACCCCTCCCAAGACCTGGTGAAGTCGGTACAAGAGCCACTACTAGACATGTCAAAAAAAATAAGACAGAAACCAAATATATACAACAAGTACTACAGTCTCGAGAGCAAAAGACTATACAATAGAGATGGAGTAGGATCTGCCTCGGACGTCAACTATCTACCATAAACAATATGTATATACAAGTCTGGGTATACATTCTAAGTCATGGCAAGGCAGTGCCACATCCTAAATCAAACTAGCCGACCCCGGTCAAATACGGTGCTATTAGGGACTAACAAGGCTAAACAGGTCAAAAGGGCATAAATAGGGTAATTTAATACAAATTTTATCCTAAAAGATCATCTCGGGGCTTAACTAAGCCTAATAAGGTTTAAAGCTAACTACACCGACTGTGAAGAGTAGCGGGGCCCACTACGGGGTTCCGGAACCAAGTCTGGGCTAAGGTTCCCCAAACCCCTACTAACAGCGGTACAACATTAACCAACCCTATAAAAGTAATATCTGGCACACCACGAGGATAACAGGCCCGAAACACATCCGAACAAGGCCCTAAACGGCCCAAAAGGCCTAGTCATAGCAAGCCAGTGCCAATCCACAACTACCAGCCCAAACACTAGCATAATAACATGCAAATACTATAAACAAACTCAATCTAGGTATACGGTAAGCCTAGCCTACCTGGACGCCGCCAAACGCCTGCCAAAGCTTGCTAAATAGGAGTCTTTCCCTTTCGAGAGACCTCCGATTGCTGCCACGCTAGCAAAATAATAAACTACATGTCAAAACATGAATTTTGATACCCATATTGCATTAGTTCAAAAAAAATCCAAAAGGTCCATGTGGGGCCCACTTGCGGAATCGAAAAACCGAAACCGTCACAGCGTCCCAAATCACCCCGTGACCAATAGTCACAACTAACACCGCTCAATTTGAGCTCAATATCTAGCTCAAATATCAACACCAATTCCAACAACCACCGTAACTAAAACTACCGTAAAAATAAGAAAACGTACCGTAGAAATGACGAGAACGAGTCCACGAACTCAAATATACCAACCCCTAACCTTGAATCTCTCTATAAATGTTTAAAGTTGAGCTTAAAGTGCTTACAATGATGGAATATATGAAGTCTTCCACAAAGACAATAAAATAAGAAAAGAAAGTAACATTCTAGTATATATATATATATATATATATATATATATATATATGTAATACACGTACCAACTCCAAACAAGAAAGAAATCTCATAGTCAAAGACTAATTAATGTAACATACACATGGCCTTATCCATTTTCACTCTCCGTATATATATATATATTCGGATATTGCATAGGCTCGTGATAAAATAAATACAATATTTTAAATATACCATCATGAATAGAAAATTATTTTGAACAAAACCTCTATAAAATAAAAAAAATATTATGTCAACAAAATTAGATTTACTATCTCCATTTAAAAATATTACTAAATTATAAACTTATTATTAAAGTAATATAGACACATCATAACTAAAGAATTTTACAAATATCATAAACATTTTTGAAAGGTAATTAACTATGTCATTTTACCAAATTCAAATTTAATTTAATATTTTACAACGAGCTCGGTCTAAATAATATTCTCAAACGAACTGCCCGGGGATCGAACTGTCAGTCCCAGCAAGTCATAAATAACTTGGGGCAGTTATAGAAAAGCTCTAAACGCTGAGAACACACGAAAAGGAGGTAAATGACCGGGAAGGTCATTACAATATCCACTACTAAAAGGACTTTCGTCCTCGAAAGTCAAGAATAAGCATATACCTGAAGACGTAAACAAGTAGGGATACTGGGCTCGCATGTCACATTCAAGCTCCCAAGTAGCCTCCTCAACTGGACGGTGATGCCATTGTACCTTAACCACTGGAATTTCCCGGGAGCGTAACCGTCTGACATCTCTGGCTAAAATGGACACAGGCTCCTCAACAAATGCTAACTTCTCATCTAACTGAACCGAGTCCCACTGAAGCACATGCGACTCATCCGGGATATATTGTCGCAGCATAGAAACATGAAATACTAGGTGGATAGCTGAAAAGGTCGGAGGTAAGGCCAGTACATATGCTACCTCCCCGATTGTCCGAAGAATCTCAAAGGGTCCAATATACCTGGGGCTAAGCCTGCCCCTCCTACCGAATCGCATCACGCCCTTCATTGGCGATACTCGTAAGAAGACCCTATCACCAACTCTGAATCTCAACGGACGACGTCTACGGTCAGCATAACTCCTCTGTCTACTCTGAGCTGTCCGCAGCCTGTCCTGAATCACCCGAACTCGGTCCAAAGACTCTCGGAGCAAATCTGTGCCACGAGGACTGACCTCCGAAGTTTTGAACCAACCAACTAGAGACCGACACCGTCTGCCATATAAAGCCTCGAACGGAGCCATCTGAATGCTGGAGTGGAAGCTATTATTATACGCGAATTCCGCTAAAGGCAAGAATTGATCCCACTGACCCCTAAAGTCTAACACACAAGAACGGAGCATATCCTCTAACACCTGAATAGTCCGCTCTGACTGCCCGTCGGTCTGAGGATGAAACGCAGTACTGAGGTCCACTTGAGTACCCAACTCCTCCTGGAAAGCCTGCCAGAAACTAGAGGTAAACTGAGACCCTCTGTCTGAGATAATAGACACCGGCACTCCGTGTAGGCGAACTACCTCCTGAATATATACACGAGCTAACTTCTCAGCACTGTAGGAAGTTCGAACAGGGATAAAGTGCGCCGACTTAGTCAACCGATCTACAACAACCCAAATACTATCAAAGCCACGAGAGGTGCGAGGTAACCTACCAACGAAATCCATCGTGATCCGCTCCCACTTTCACTCAGGAATGGGTAACGGATGAAGTAGACCACCAGGTCTCTGGTGCTCGGCCTTTACCTGCTGACAACAAAGGCATCGAGCTACAAACCCTACTATGTCTCTCCGCATACCACTCCACCAATAGTGCTGCCTCAAATCTCGATACATCTTAGCTGTCCCAGGGTGAATAGAATATCTGGAACTGTGTGCCTCGTGCAGAATCAACTGAATCAAATCTCCAACCCTCGGGACACAAATATGACCGTCAAACCTCAGAACACCATCAGAACCCAAGGTAGCTCTCTCAGACTCACCCCTCAATACCTGATCTCGAATGCTACAGAGACCGCTATCCTCAAACTGACAACCCTGAATCTGCTCCAGCAAAGTAGATCTAGCCTCAACACAAGCAACAATCCTCCTGGGGTCAGAAATATCCAATCGAACCAGCGTGTTAGATAAGGACTGAATGTCCAAAGCTAATGGCCGCTGAGAGACTGGAATGAAGGCTAAGCTACCCATACTCACTGTCTTCCGGCTTAAGGCGTCCGCTACCACATTCCCCTTGCCCGGATGATAGAGAATAGAGATATCATAGTCCTTCAGCAACTCAATCCACCTGCGCTGCCTCGAATTAAGATCTCTCTGAGTCATAATATGCTGAAGACTGCGGTGGTCTGTAAAGATCTCACAATGCACACCGTATAGATAATGCCTCCAAATCCGCAGTACAAATACTACCGCTGCTAATTCCAAGTCATGAGTGGGGTAATTACGTTCGTGCACCTTCAGTTGTCTCGATGCATAAGCAATAACACGACCCCGCTGCATCAGAACACACCCCAAACCGATACCAGACGCATCACAATACACGGTGAAACCCTCGCCCTCAACTGGAAGAGTCAACACAGGGGCAGAAGTAAGTCGATCCTTGAGCTTCAGGAAGCTTGCCTCACAATCCTCGGACCACTGAAACGGAACCTCCTTCCTGGTCAGTCTGGTCATAGGAGATGCAATAGACGAGAAGCCCTCAACAAACCGTCTGTAATAACCTGCCAACCCAACAAAACTGCGAACCTCAGTAGGCGACGTGGGCCTAGCCCAACCTCGAATAGCCTCAATCTTCGCTGGGTCTACCATGATACCCTGTCTGGATACAACATGCCCCAAGAAAGCTACAGACTCAAGCCAGAACTCACACTTTGAGAATTTGGCATAAAGCCGATGATCTCTCAAAGTGTGGAGCACAGTCCTCAAATATTGCTCGTGCTCCTCGCTACTCCTCGAATAAACTAAGATGTCGTCAATAAACACAATGACAAAGGAGTCCAAGTATGCCCTGAATATCCGATTCATCAAATCCATGAAAGCTGCAGGGGCATTAGTCAATCCAAAAGACATCACCAGGAACTCATAATGGCCGTACCGAGTCCTGAAGGCTGTCTTTGGGATGTCCTCAGCCCTAACTCTCAACTGATGATATCCAGATCTCAAATCTATCTTTGAGAAAACCGCGGCACCCTGAAGCTGATCAAACAAATCGTCAATACGAGGCATCGGATACTTATTCTTTACTGTCACCTTATTTAGCTGCCTGTAATCAATACACATTCGCATAGACCCATCCTTTTTCTTTACAAAAAGAACTGGAGCACCCCCAAGGCGACACACTCGGCCTAATAAAACCCTTCCCCAAAAGATCCTTAAGCTGACTACTCAGCTCCCTCAACTCAGCAGGAGCCATACGATACGGAGCCATAGAAATAGGTAGGGTGCCCGGCTCGAGGTCAATAATAAACTCTATATCACGCTCAGGAGGAAGGCCAGGTAGGTCAGTAGGGAATACATCAGGAAACTCACGAACAATAAGGACAGAGTCAAGTGACGGAATCTCAATGCTAGCATCCCGAACATAAGCAAGGAATGAATCACAACCCCTCACCATCAATCTACGAGCCCGAACATATGAAATAATCCCCGTCGGTGTGCGGCTAACAGAACCCTGCCACACTACCGGGGGTACACCAGGCATGGCTAAGGTCACGGTCTTGGCAAAGCAATCCAAGACTGCATGATGAAAAGACAACCAGTCCATGCCCAGAATCACATCAAAATCTACCATGGCCAATACAATAAAATCAACCTGAGTCTCAAACTCCTGAATAGTCACCAGACATGATCTATATACCCGATCCACTACTAAAGAATCACCAACGGGGGTAGATACACGTAAGGGCACAGATAATAACTCAGAACATAAACCCAACCGTGGTGCATAATAAGTAGATACATAAGAAAACATGGATCCGGGATCAAATAATGCAGAAGCTGGCTGACGGCATACGAAAATCGTACCTGTAATCACCGCATCCGAAGCCTCAGCCTCTGGCCTAGCTGGCACGGCATACAACTGACGCTGGCTACCAATAGTATGAGTACCAACCTGACTACCAGTCCGACCTCCCTGTGCTCCACCTCGAGAACCCTGGGGACCACCCCGACGACCTTGTGCACCACCTATGCCTACTGGTGGTACAAATCTGATGGGCTGTGCTGTCTGAACTGAAGGCTCAATAGCCCTGCGCTGAGGACACTCACGCGCAAAATGACCGAAAACCCCACAAGTATAACATGCTCCTGGCTCCCTGCTCGGCCTAGAAGATCCAATATGACCACCTCTAGCAGATGAACTGGGTTGACCACGCCCCTGAGGCTGGCTAACAGAACCACTATAGGTGGGCTGACCCCTATCAGATATCTGCAAAGCTGACTGTACGGGCCTACTAGGCTGACCCTGTCGCTGAAAAGACTGCTGATGATGATGAGGGTACCTACCCTGAAACTGGAAACCACGACCTCTGAACTGCGAACCACTATGTCTCCCACTGAAACTACCCTGGACACAAGGTCTCTTATCGCTGCCCCCTTGGGCCTCGCGATCCATCTCCTCAATAGAGTATACATGCTCAATAATCTCTGCGAATGACTTCCCTGAAGTCACTAAACTCTGGGTAGCCCTGCGGAGTGGCAATCTCAGTCCCCTGACAAAACATCTAACTCTCTCGTACTCATCAGGCAAAATAGAAGTAGCGTGCCTAGCAAGATCATGAAATCTCGCCTCATACTCGGCGACAGATAATGAACCCTGAGTCAACCTGGAGAACTCATCCCTGAGTCGCTCCCGCATAGTACGGGGCATATACTTTCCCAAGAAAATCTCGGAGAACTGGGTCCAGGTAATCGGTGGAGATCCCACTGGCCTGGAATCAAGAAATCCCCTCCACCATCTCCTCGCTACAGTATCGAACTGATATGCCACGAAATCAACACCACGGGACTGTACCAATCTCAAATTCCTAAGTCTATCCTCGCAGCTGGACAAGAACTCATATGCATCCTCACCCGGAGTACCAGCAAATATCGGTGGAGCTAATCTCAGGAAGAGACCCAACATCTTCTGCTCCTCGGCAGACATAACTGGCTGATCTATAACTGGCTGTGGAGCTACTGGTACAGGTAGAACCTCAACTCTCGGTGCCACAGCTACAGGCTGCGCCCCAGCACCAACTCCCTGTGCGGCTGGCTGTACTCCTGCAGCAGGCGAACCTCCAACTAATTCCAACAACTGAAGCAATGTACCTCGGATCAAAGAAGCATCAATAAATCCGGGTGGAGCCTGGGCTGCCCCCTGGCCCACCGGCTGCTGTGGCGGCGGAACATCTGGAACTATAACGGGATCGGGTGACGGATCCCTAGCACGATCTGGTCCTGGGGCTGCTACTCTGCCCTGCCTTCGACCTCTAGGTCGACCTCGACCCCTAACTGGAGCCCTCGCTGCAGGCTCGGGGTCCGGACCCCCGGCTCTCGTATTATGCGTCCTAACCATCTGCGTAAAGAATGAACCAAATAGAGATTAGAAACCAACATAGACACCAACGCACTGAGGCGAATCAAAGAAATAAGATTTACCCTAAACATGCTCAGTAGCCTCCCGAAGATAGGATACGAACGTCTCCGTACCGATCCGCGAGACTCGACTAAACATCGGCTCATGCACCAATAATACCAGTGAAACCTAGGCTCTGATACCAAGCTGTCACGACCCGATTTTTTGAGTCCTGATGGCGCCTACCGTAACCCACCAATAGGCAAGCCAAACCCTAGCCTGGAGCGACAAGCGACAGGCTAACGGGTGGAATCTCAGGAAACAGAGATGAAGTGGAAGTAACCATACTAATAAACATGCTAGAAATACAAAAAAAAACAAAATCAAAATATATATCCATACCAAGACTGAGAAGGAAGAGGACAATATATACAGGTGAGAACCCCTCCCAAGACCTGGTGAAGTCGGTACAAGAGCCACTACTAGATATGTCAAAAAAAAAAAAGACAGAAACCAAATATATACAACAAGTACTACAGTCTCGAGAGCAAAAGACTATACAATAGAGATGGAGTAGGATCTGCCTCGGACGTCAGTAAGCTCACCCTGCTCCAGAGTCAGTGCTGGAAAGAGAGTCACGTCAAAACCGTCGACTAGTGCCCGGATCTGCATCGGGGAAAAAGATGCAGAAGTACAGTATGAGTACTGGGGCAACGGGTACTCAGTAGGCATCATCGGCCGACTGAGCTCAATATAATATAAGCAAGCTAAAATGTGAGGGTGCATGCTAGGTCCGAGGTATAAATAATAAGTAAATACACTACTGCCGAGGCGTGTAGATATGCTCAGGAGATAAATAAATACGATACTGAGTAAAGAGTAAATAAATGCATAAGTAAGCACTCAAGTCAAACATAACCTATCTGGGCCCCCATAAACCCGATAGGCACACGAAAGAAAACAATAACCCAGCCTGGCCCCCATAAACCGGCGGGACACACAAGAATAGTAAATGCATAGTCACCAGTGTCTCGAAGCTGTATCAGTATCCAGTAACCAGAATAACCAACAAGGGTGCACCGGGCTTGAACCGGCACCAATGGGTAATAACAAGAGGCCAGACACCGGAATCGAACCGGACATAGTGGATAATAACAATAGGCCATATATATCATAACCGCCGGACTTGAACCGGAACTCAGTACCAAAACTCTCCAATCATATCATAACCAGATGCCGGACTCGAACCGAAACTCATAATAATCAGTGGCCGGACTCGAACTGGAACTCATAATAATCAGTAACCAAGTGACATAGTAGTGCCAGAATCCACACAAATACAAGTAAACGGGGACATACCAGCCCCAAAATAAACTCGAAACATAAGTAAAGGAGCTAACCCACCACGTACTACAAGTCAATCTCAGGATCCTTCCAGGTCAACTATCTACCATAAACAATATGTATATACAAGTCTGGGTATACATTCTAAGTCATGGCAAGGCGGTTCCGCATCCTAAATCAAACTAGCCGACCCTGGTCAAATACGGTGCTATTAGGGACTAACAAGGCTAAACAGGTCAAAAGGGCATAAATAGGGTAATTTAATACAAATTTTATCTTAAAAGATCATCTCGGGGCTTAACTAAGCCTAATAAGGTTTAAAGCTAACTACACCGACTGTGAAGAGTAGCGGGGCCCACTATGGGGTTTCGGAACCAAATCTGGGCTAAGGTTCCCCAAACCCCTACTAACAGTGGTACAACATTAACCAACCCTAT
The DNA here is from genome assembly GCA_031232105.1 of Capsicum rhomboideum. Taxonomy (NCBI): domain Eukaryota; kingdom Viridiplantae; phylum Streptophyta; class Magnoliopsida; order Solanales; family Solanaceae; genus Capsicum; species Capsicum rhomboideum. Next base: position 108,781,204 of record CP124719.1, on the reverse strand, counting down.
AAAAATAATATCTGGCACACCACGAGGATAACAGGCCCGAAACACATCCGAACAAGGCCCTAAACGGCCCAAAAGGCCTAGTCATAGCAAGCCAGTGCCAATCCACAACTACCAGCCCAAACACTAGCATAATAACATGCACATACTATAAACAAACTCAATCTAGGTATACGGTAAGCCTAGCCTACCTGGACGCCGCCAAACGCCTGCCAAAGCTTGCTAAATAGGAGTCTTTCCCTTTCGAGAGACCTCCGATTGCTGCCACGCTAGCAAAATAATAAACTACATGTCAAAACATGAATTTTGATACCCATATTGCATTAGTTCAAAAAAATATCCAAACGGTCCATGTGGGGCCCACTTGCGGAATCGAAAAACCGAAACCGTCATAGCGTCCCAAATCACCCCGTGACCAATAGTCACAACTAACACCGCTCAATTTGAGCTCAATATCTAGCTCAAATATCAACACCAATTCCAACAACCACCGTAACTAAAACTACCGTAAAAATAAGAAAACGTACCGTAGAAATGACGAGAACGAGTCCACGAACTCAAATATACCAACCCCTAACCTTGAATCTCTCTATAAATGTTTAAAGTTGAGCTTAAAGTGCTTACAATGATGGAATATATGAAGTCTTCCACAAAGACAATAAAATAAGAAAATAAAGTAACATTCTAGTATATATATATATATATATATATATGTAATACACGTACCAACTCCAAACAAGAAAGAAATCTCATAGTCAAAGACTAATTAATGTAACATACACATGGCCTTATCCATTTTCACTCTCCGTATATATATATATATATATATATTCGGATATTGCATAGGCTCGTGATAAAATAAATACAATATTTTAAATATACCATCATGAATAGAAAATTATTTTGAACAAAACCTCTATAAAATAAAAAAAAATATTATGTCAACAAAATTAGATTTACTATCTCCATTTAAAAATATTACTAAATTATAAACTTATTATTAAAGTAATATAGACACATCATAACTAAAGAATTTTACAAATATCATAAACATTTTTGAAAGGTAATTAACTATGTCATTTTACCAAATTCAAATTTAATTTAATATTTTACAACGAGCTCGGTCTAAATAATATTCTCAAACGAACTGCCCGGGGACCGAACTGTCAGTCCCAGCAAGTCATAAATAACTTGGGGCAGTTATAGAAAAGCTCTAAACGCTGAGAACGCACGAAAAGGAGGTAAATGACCGGGAAGGTCATTACATTTTGGTAATTCAGTTAATTGTGTATTTGTAATAATTTCGTTTTCCATTACTAATTCTCTTGCAATATAATTCTCTTCCTGTCCTGTGTTTATTAATATCAGGTATATTTGTTGATCCATAATTCCTGTTACATAATAGTGGTATGTTTTGGTATTTTGTATAGTATCGTTAATTGAATCCTGTGATGTATAATTTTTTCTTTTAGAAGTACTAAGTCTTGATGATGTTGTAGGTATGTCATTAGTCATTCTTTTTGAGGTACTAAGCCTTTCTCTTACTATTTCTAGATCAGTATCTATATCCAATTCTTGGTAATTATAATCATTATTATCTATTACTGTAACAATTTGTTCAAAGGGGTTTTCCATTTTAATTCTATTTATTTTGTTTCTTGCTTTTACCGTATGATTTGTAGTATATATATATATAAATTTTTACATCTTGCCGTAAATATTTTACTTCCTGGTGCTAGTTCGATTCCTAACATTTTCCAGTATAAAACGAATGATTTATCTATATTTGTATCTGTTACTGCTACTGAATAATTAGTACTTATTATAAATTTGAATTTCTGGTATATTAAATTTCCTTTAACTACACTTATAACGCTTTTTTCAATGGGGTGTATAATTCTATCATCTGCTAAATATATTTCAATTGGGGTATCTATTCCTTCTCTAAAGCATGCTTTTATTAATATTTCTGTTCCTCCTAGGTGTACATATTTTATTGGGATTTTTGATTTTATATTTTGTATTTCCTTATTTACTAATTTTTTGTTTAATATGGGAATTTTTTCTTTTCCTTTTATATATTTACAATCTATAATATGTTCTTTTTGGCTTATTACATAATATTCTTCTTTTGGTGGTTTAAACCATTGTTTAAGTATTGGTACATCTAAAATTTTAGTTATACTTAAGTTTAATTCTTTTCTTTTTATTTGGTCGAATATATGGTTATCAAATATTATTTTTTGTTCTGATGATTCTGCATCTTGATATTCTTCTCTTTCAATTATTTGGATATCTTTTTCAGTCATATTCTGTTTCTTCTTCTGATTCATTTATGCTAGTATCTGAAAAGCCATATATACTATCGTTACTATCTAAATCATAATCTATATAGTCAATTTGTATATATTCATCATTATCTATTGTTACTTCTGATATTTGTTTTTTCTTTGGGTCTTTAGGTATTTTGCAATCTTTTGCTAAGTGACCTAATTTTCCATAGTTATAGCATGTGCATTCTGCTAATGTTTTCTTTTTCTTATATGGTCGTTTTGTATTATAATTCTTTATATAATACCGTCTTCGTGGCTTTTTATATTTATATCTAGTTTTGTGTAGTTTATATTTATTATAGTTTTGATAGTTCTTTCTTCGTTTACTATAATACTTTTTGTCTATACATCCAAATTGTGGTGCTGTTTTATTTTTGCAACATGATAAGTTTTTTATTATTGTTTTATCTAGGGTAATATTTTCTTTGTATTTTTCACATAAATCTATAAACCAATGTTGTAAATATTTTATTCTAGCTCCTAGGGTATCTGTTAATCCTGCATCAGTCCAATCTTTCGTTATTTTTGAGCCAAAGGGTTCTGGTAATTTTGTAAAATATAGTTTTCTTATGTCAGTACTTTCTGCTGTTGTATACATTCCTTTATAATAATAATCCTTAAAGGCACAAGTGTATTCTTCTATATAGCACATATTACATATAGCTAATTTTTGCATTAAATTCCTATGTATTACTTTTTCTTTATTTTGTTCCTCTATTTTTGTAGTCATACTACTAAATTCATTTCGGATAGCTATTTCATATTTATTTAAGATCTCTGTATTTGTTGTGGCTGCGGTTCCTTCACTATTTCTGTTATTTCTTAATACTGCTAAGCTTGTAGCACTTGAATTTTGTAGCCATAATTTAACTGTTCCTATTAGTGTTCTTTCTATATAAGCTGGTGTTTCTGCCATTGATATTTTATTATCTACTAGTTGTTTAGCAATATATCCCATCCATAATTGGATTGCTTTATTTGGGTCAGAGACACAATCTAAGTCTAAAAAGTTATGTTGTTCAGTTGTTTGTTTTGGTTGCCATTTTGTATTTAATCTTCGTTCCCATAATGTTCTATTTCTATCGTCTGTATCGTAAACATGTGTAGCATAATTAGGGCTTGATTGTTTATTTGTTCTAGAAGTTCCTGGTTTATTATCTATTGTTCCTGCATTAACTTCTATTTGTGTATTATTTATTTGTTCTAAAAGTTTTGTATATGTTTCACTAATTTTAGAATAAGTGTCATCTTTAAGTGTGTTGTTATCATCATTATTTACAGTGTTTATCCTAATACCTGGTAAATCGGGTTCAGTATTACTTTGTTCTGCTTCGTCCATTTGCATTTTAGCTTTAAATTGTTCTATTTCTTGTGTTAGTCTCAATTCTTGTTCATGTTCACGTTTCTTTTCTTTTTCTTTTTGTTTGTCAGCATATAGTTTTTTTAACATTTCTAATTCTTTTTCCAATTCTAATATTTTGTTATATTTTGTTTCTTCTAGGTGTTGTAGTTCTTCTTTTGCTTCTGTTTTTATTTTGTCAATTTCATATTTTCTATCGATTTCTTTGTTTTCTTTAGAAATTCGGACCATAGCGGTAAAACTATCTTCTAGGCTAACTGTTTCCTTTTCTAACATTAAGTATAAAGTTTTGCCTATCTTCTTATATCTTCTTCCTAAATTTGAAAAGATTATTGCTATTTGTAATCCATCTGGGTTCGTGTATATTTTTTCATCTATTGCATATTCTTCCTTATTCATTATAATCTGTGCTCGTATTTATATTCTAAATGGAACAATTGTATTTCTAACTCAAATATAGTTTTTCTTTGTATATCTAGGGATTTTTTATTTACTCCGGCGAATATGTTATAGTGTAATCTAGTCTTTCTATCTTTTAGTTCCTGTTGTACTTTTGTAATCTGTTCTGATAATTGTTGTCTATAGTTTGTATCTGTATTCATATGAGCTTGTTTTTGAGATGTTGAATTAATTTGTACTCTGTGTGAGATATTTTGTCTATTAGATAAGATAGCCTATCATTATCTAGTTTGCTAATACTTAAAGATTTATATTCTGGATATAATTTTGTTAATTTCTTTCTGAGTTTTCGTAGATTTTATTTTTCTTTATGTGTTGGTTATTTGTTTTTTGTACAGCTACTTTTCCACTTTAGGATGGCATAGTCTGGGCTTAACTACTCTCAGCCTATTTCCATGGCAAACTTTTCTTAAGATGTTCAATATAATGGTACAATAACATGATAAATAACAATGATATTTAAGAGATTATAAGGAATATAAGAGTTTAGCTATTCATAGTTATGAATATGTGTACCTGAGTTGGTATTTTGTCGGATTGCTCCATATCTTTAAAAAGGTAAATATTTATATAATTCGGAGAAGAGAGAGTTTTTTTTTTTTATGAAGGTTTAATGCTCAACACATGAGGCTTGCCTTCTTCTTCTTACATACTGCCTATTTAAAGAAGTAAGAAGTGCCAATAAACGGCTCTTCGAAAACTGAAAAACTAAAATTACTGTGCGACTCTTTACTATTTGCACAGTGACTTGACTCTTCCTATTCACAGATCATATCCTACTTTACTTTACATATAAAACAAAAGACTTTAAGGAAAGTAAAGTCGTAATTACATATCTTTTTTCTCTGTCTCTTATCTTCTTTTCCTTATCTTGTCTGCTGTATTATTGATTGCTTACTCCAGCTGGACGTCTGGCATGTCAATTCTATATCCTCCATTGCATTTGGTACATTTATGGTCTGGATATTTAGTGACTAATTTACAATATCTAGTTAATATATTTTGAGAAATAAAATTATTTTTTAATGCTCTTGTCAACGGTTGTTCTTCTGGTTTAAGTAAGGACAATATCCATTTCTGGACTTCTTCCATATCTCCTTGGCGTACCTCTCTTGAATTTGAATAAATCATCACCTGGTTTCTGACATAATAACTCCATATGGCATTGCCATTTAAGTAATTGTTTGCTAATTCTTGGATAATTGTTGCTATGCCAATAGCTTTTTTATTTGCATAAAAACTTGGTATATCGTTTTGGGGTATTTCTGGCTGTTGTTCTATCTCTTCTGGGATAATCATTTCCCTTGTCATTCCTATCTTTATTACTTGTATCACTGGTTTTACTTCGTTGTATAATATCTCTGCTGGTGCTGTATAAAATTTTATATAAAACAGATCTCCTTTCGTAATTCGCTTATACCTTGTGAAAGCGCTTTGTAGGTCAGGTATACCGGATAATTCTTCTCCACTGTATGTGTATATGGTATTAATTAATCCGTATGCGTAGCACGATTTGATTAAATTTGCACTAGTTTTGGGCTGTGCAATTAACTTGTTGTATCCTTGTAATTTTTGGGTAATATAATCTTGGGTTGGTTCGTGTGTTGTTGTAAATCTTGGGTGTTGGTTTAGGTGTGTTTGTATTTCGTGGATATTTCTGATGTAGTTTTGAGCAATATGGTTGTAAATTCTTTTTTCATTATTTAAGCTTTCCGCATATGTAGAAGTTTGTGGTGTTGTGGTACTTTGGGTAGTATATATTTTTGGTGTGAAAGGCTTTGCAAAGATGCTATTTAGGTTGGAGTTTATTATGGTTTCTTCGTAGCTGGTTCACTAGTACCTGCAATATTAACAAAATTGTTATGGGTTTTACGGAGTTTCCCAACGTCTCCTTCTACCTCTGGATGTTTAGAGTCTTCCGATCGACTTATCTCAGCAGATTTATAGTCATGCGGCTGACTTGTGCTGGATGGTTTTAACCTAGCTTCATTGATTTGTAACTTTTGTCTATGTATTTCAATGTGCATACTATCCACTTTTGTACAAAGTGTAGTAAGGGCTTTGAGTATATCTTCCATTGTCGTACTATCTTGTTCTGTCTGTGTGGCTTTATCTTGATAAGTGGTCTACAATGACATTCTTATCAGATCGAATTATTTCAATTGTAAAAGTGAAATTTTGTATATTTAATACAAGTCTTCGTATCTCCTTTGTTGTAACTGAGTCCTGTATTTTTCTTGTTATCCACCATTTTACTTGTGTATTATCTGTTCTTACAATAAATTTGTTATACACAATATAAGGTTCAAATGCTAATAAACATTTATATAACGCAAATAATTCTTTTCTATTTATTTCCCATTTCAATTGTGGTTCGGTATAAGTTCCTGAATAATATCTGCAATGGTGCTCAATTTTTTCATTGTCATATTTGTATTTGAGTATTCCTCCATAACTATCATTACTGGAATCTGTTTCCACAATATATACAAATTTCCTATCTTCATTAGGAAAATATAACTTAGGTAAATTTTTACACATAGTTTTAATTTTTTGTATATGTAACTTATCAGTTTCATCAAAATAATACTCAGTATCTTTCTTTAATTTTTTGTGTAACGGTTTCAGGTATTCTGCAAGTTTAGGTACATACTTACTTGGTTGACTAATCCTAAAAATGATTGTAATTTCTAGTTTGTAGCTATTGTTTCGTCTGAATTGATTATTTTTTGTACTATATGAGTTTGCATTTTTATTCCATTTTTATCTATTTGTATTCCTAGAAATTCCATCTGATTTTTCATTATTTCTGCTTTTTTCTTGCTTAAGCTAATTCCTGAGATTTCAATCAAATGTATAAATTTTTCTAATAATTGTATATATTCATCTTGTGTTCTTGAATATAAAAGTATATCATCTATATATACTATACAATTTTCTAGTTGATTAAAAGATTTATCCATAAAATTTTGGTATCTACCTGGTGCATTTTTATATCCAAATGGTAATACATTCCATTCGTAAAATCCTTGTGGTACTGTGAAAGCTGTTAGTTTTTTAGATTCATCTATTAACTTTAGGTGGTAAAATCCTGATTTGCAATCAAATTTGCTGAAGTAATTATAACCTTGTATTTGTCTTATTTTTAGTATCTTATTTGGGATTGGATAATTGTAGGTTTTAGTTTTAGCATTTAGGTTTCTATAATCAATAACCATTCTACTTTTTCCTCTTTTTTGTTCACTATGTTTAGAGACTATAAAAGCGGGACTAGAATGTTTACTGTTACTGGTCTGTATATATTTATTAGTAAGTAATTCGGTGATATGTAAGGTGAATTCTTTGAGATCGTTGAAATTATATTTTAAGGATTTTTGGGTGATTATACTATTTTCATCCGCACCCCCACTTTGGTATCAGAGCTATGTATAAACATATAATAGCTTAATGGACAAAATATTACAAAATTATCAAGACTATGGAATTACCTTAGACCAACATATTAACAATCAACATGCTTACATAAATGATATACTCTATAACACGGATACTGAAGAACAAACCAAAGTAAAAGTAGCTGTACAAAAAACAAATAACCAACACATAAAGAAAAATAAAAATCTACGAAAACTCAGAAAGAAATTAACAAAATTATATCCAGAGTATAAATCTTTAAGTATTAGCAAACTAGATAATGATAGGCTATCTTATCTAATAGACAAAATATCTCACACAGAGTACAAATTAATTCAACATCTCAAAAACAAGCTCATATGAATACAGATACAAACTATAGACAACAATTATCAGAACAGATTACCAAAGTACAACAGGAACTAAAAGATAGAAAGACTAGATTACACTATAATATATTCGCCGGAGTAAATAAAAAATCCCTAGATATACAAAGAAAAACTATATTTGAGTTAGAAATACAATTGTTCCATTTAGAATATAAATACGAGCACAGATTATAATGAATAAGGAAGAATATGCAATAGATGAAAAAATATACACGAACCCAGATGGATTACAAATAGCAATAATCTTTTCAAATTTAGGAAGAAGATATAAGAAGATAGGCAAAACTTTATACTTAATGTTAGAAAAGGAAACAGTTAGCCTAGAAGATAGTTTTACCGCTATGGTCCGAATTTCTAAAGATAACAAAGAAATCGATAGAAAATATGAAATTGACAAAATAAAAACAGAAGCAAAAGAAGAACTACAACACCTAGAAGAAACAAAATATAACAAAATATTAGAATTGGAAAAAGAATTAGAAGTGTTAAAAAAACTATATGCTGACAAACAAAAAGAAAAAGAAAAGAAACGTGAACATGAACAAGAATTGAGACTAACACAAGAAATAGAACAATTTAAAGCTAAAATGCAAATGGACGAAGCAGAACAAAGTAATACTGAACCCGATTTACCAGGTATTAGGATAAACACTGTAAATAATGATGATAACAACACACTTAAAGACGACACTTATTCTAAAATTAGTGAAACATATACAAAACTTTTAGAACAAATAAATAATACACAAATAGAAGTTAATGCAGGAACAATAGATAATAAACCAGGAACTTCTAGAACAAATAAACAATCAAGCCCTAATTATGCTACACATGTTTACGATACAGACGATAGAAATAGAACATTATGGGAACGAAGATTAAATACAAAATGGCAACCAAAACAAACAACTGAACAACATAACTTTTTAGACTTAGATTGTGTCTTTGACCCAAATAAAGCAATCCAATTATGGATGGGATATATTGCTAAACAACTAGTAGATAATAAAATATCAATGGCAGAAACACCAGCTTATATAGAAAGAACACTAATAGGAACAGTTAAATTATGGCTACAAAATTCAAGTGCTACAAGCTTAGCAGTATTAAGAAATAACAGAAATAGTGAAGGAACCGCAGCCACAACAAATACAGAGATCTTAAATAAATATGAAATAGCTATCCGAAATGAATTTAGTAGTATGACTACAAAAATAGAGGAACAAAATAAAGAAAAAGTAATACATAGGAATTTAATGCAAAAATTAGCTATATGTAATATGTGCTATATAGAAGAATACACTTGTGCCTTTAAGGATTATTATTATAAAGGAATGTATACAACAACAGAAAGTACTGACATAAGAAAACTATATTTTACAAAATTACCAGAACCCTTTGGCTCAAAAATAACGAAAGATTAGACTGATGCAGGATTAACAGATACCCTAGGAGCTAGAATAAAATATTTACAACATTGGTTTATAGATTTATGTGAAAAATACAAAGAAAATATTACCCTAGATAAAACAATAATAAAAAACTTATCATGTTGCAAAAATAAAACAGCACCACAATTTGGATGTATAGACAAAAAGTATTATAGTAAACGAAGAAAGAACTATCAAAACTATAATAAATATAAACTACACAAAACTAGATATAAATATAAAAAGCCACGAAGACGGTATTATATAAAGAATTATAATACAAAACGACCATATAAGAAAAAGAAAACATTAGCAGAATGCACATGCTATAACTATGGAAAATTAGGTCACTTAGCAAAAGATTGCAAAATACCTAAAGACCCAAAGAAAAAACAAATATCAGAAGTAACAATAGATAATGATGAATATATACAAATTGACTATATAGATTATGATTTAGATAGTAACGATAGTATATATGGCTTTTCAGATACTAGCATAAATGAATCAGAAGAAGAAACAGAATATGAATGAAAAAGATATCCAAATAATTGAAAGAGAAGAATATCAAGATGCAGAATCATCAGAACAAAAAATAATATTTGATAACCATATATTCGACCAAATAAAAAGAAAAGAATTAGACTTAAGTATAACAAAAATTTTAGATGTACCAATACTTAAACAATGGTTTAAACCACCAAAAGAAGAATATTATGTAATAAGCCAAAAAGAACATATTATAGATTGTAAATATATAAAAGGAAAAGAAAAAATTCCCATATTAAACAAAAAATTAGTAAATAAGGAAATACAAAATATAAAATCAAAAATCCCAATAAAATATGTACACCTAGGAGGAACAGAAATATTAATAAAAGCATGCTTTAGAGAAGGAATAGATACCCCAATTGAAATATATTTAGCAGATGATAGAATTATACACCCCATTGAAAAAAGCGTTATAAGTGTAGTTAAAGGAAATTTAATATACCAGAAATTCAAATTTATAATAAGTACTAATTATTCAGTAGCAGTAACAGATACAAATATAGATAAATCATTCGTTTTATACTGGAAAATGTCAGGAATCGAACTAGCACCAGGAAGTAAAATATTTATGGCAAGATGTAAAAATTTATATATATATATATATATATACTACAAATCATACGGTAAAAGCAAGAAACAAAATAAATAGAATTAAAATAGAAAACCCCTTTGAACAAATTGTTACAGTAATAGATAATAATGATTATAATTACCAAGAATTGGATATAGATACTGATCTAGAAATAGTAAGAGAAAGGCTTAGTACCTCAAAAAGAATAACTAATGACATACCTACAACATCATCAAGACTTAGTACCTCTAAAAGAAAAAATTATACATCACAGGATTCAATTAACGATACTATACAAAATACCAAAACATACCACTATTATATAACAGGAATTATGGATCAACAAATATACCTGATATTAATAAACACAGGACAGGAAGAGAATTATATTGCAAGAGAATTAGTAATGGAAAACGAAATTATTACAAATACACAATTAACTGAATTACCAAAAATACTAGCAAACATGGAAGATATAGTAGAAAAGGAACTAATAATTGGAGGCATACCAATAACAATACAATTTAAAATATGTCAAACTGGTAACAATATCACATTAGGAATAAACTGGTTAGAAGATCTAAAACCATATAAATTAGAAGACAAACAATTAACTATAACTTACAAAAACAAGAATATAATAATTAAACGAACAATAACATGAAACCTAAATAATATAATGCCCAAGATATATATACTCGCAAAAATAATAGTAGAAGGATATCATAACAGATATTATACACCTATGATTATTACAGGAGCAGAAGCAAATTTATGCAAACATAATTGCCTACCAGATGATAAATGGGAGAAATTAAAAACCCCAGTAATAATAACCGGTTTTAATGATGAAGGAAGTATGATAACTTACAAAGCAAAAAATGTAAAAATCCAACTATGGGATAAGATATTAACTATAAAAGAACTATATAGTTTTGAATTTTCACAATGAGATATGTTATTAGGAATACCATTCATAGACGACTTATACCCACATGTACTAACAAAAACACATTGGTGGTTCACACCCCCATGTAAACAGAAAGTAGGAGCTAAAAGAGTAACTAATAAGGTAAGAAAAATAACACCATGGATAAAAGGAAATGAACAAATTACACAAAAGTTAGAATCCGAAAATACTATTCAAAAAATAGAACTAATCATATTCTCCATAAACAAAATTAAACCAATTCAAGACAAATTAGAACTTTTATATAATGAAAATCCTTTACAAGGATGGGAAAAACACAAAATCTATTAATAGCTACTATCCTAAAGTATCACCAAACCCGTAATAATCAATATATAGAAGAAATGACAGAGATTATGAAAGAAGTTAACCGCTTGATCACACTAGAAAAACAATATTATAGTGAAGAATTTGATTCATAAAATGATCCTTGATCCGCACCCCCACTTGTAAATTAGTCACTAAATATCCAGACCATAAATGTACCAAATGCAATGGAGGAGATAGTATTGACATGCCAGACGTCCAGCTGGAGTAAGCAATCAATAATACAGCAGACAACATAAGGAAAAGAAGATAAGAGACAGAGAAAAAAGATATGTAATTACGACTTTACTTTCCTTAAAGTCTTTTGTTTTATATGTAAAGTAAAGTAGGATATGATCTGTGAATAGGAAGAGTCAAGTCACTGTGCAAATAGTAAAGAGTCGCACAGTAATTTTAGTTTTTCAGTTTTCGAAGAGCCGTTTATTGGCACTTCTTACTTCTTTAAATAGGCAGTATGTAAGAAGAAGAAGGCAAGCCTCATGTGTTGAGCATTAAACCTTCATAAAAAATAAAAAAACTCTCTCTTCTCCGAATTATATAAATATTTACCTTTTTAAAGATATGGAGCAATCCGACAAAATACCAACTCAGGTACACATATTCATAACTATGAATAGCTAAACTCTTATATTCCTTATAATCTCTTAAATATCATTGTTATTTATCATGTTATAGTACCATTATATTGAACATCTTAAGAAAAGTTTTCCATGGAAATAGGCTGAGAGTAGTTAAGCCCAGACTATGCCATCCTAAAGTGGAAACCGCTAGGCAAGGAAGCCGTTTAAGGGAGTACACAGAGTTGAAGCGCTGGTAGGGTAAATGATTGAAGCCGAAATACATGGTAGTGACTAGAAAAGATTGTTTAGAATAATATATTAAAACATGATAAGGATAATGATACATAAAGAGGTTAGAAGGGAATATGTTTAGACAACATGAATACACACAGAGACACACCCAGCACTAGTACAAATAATAACGAACCTAAAACTGAAATAGATACTTATAAATTAAGTTCTTACACATATATAATAGATGAAGATGATAATTACAAAATAACTTTATTATACACATTAAGAAATCTAAATAATGATACACGAAAAATAATCTATGACCTATTAAAGACCTACGAGATAATGAAACTAATGCAAGATAGCTGGTTAGACTTTACCATTTCATACTATGATGATGATAGCTATGACTATTTAGATTGGTATTATTCAGATTAAAATGATTAACTACGAAGCACTTCAAAATTGGACACAAACTAGACAAGAAAGAAAATCAACACAAAATCTATTAATAGCTACTATCCTAAAGTATCACCAAACCCGTAATAATCAATATATAGAAGAAATGACAGAGATTATGAAAGAACTTAACCGCTTGAAATTATACCTGGTAAATCGGGTTCAGTATTACTTTGTTCTGCTTCGTCCATTTGCATTTTAGCTTTAAATTGTTCTATTTCTTGTGTTAGTCTCAATTCTTGTTCATGTTCACGTTTCTTTTCTTTTTCTTTTTGTTTGTCAGCATATAGTTTTTTTAACATTTCTAATTCTTTTTCCAATTCTAATATTTTGTTATTTTTTGTTTCTTCTAGGTGTTGTAGTTCTTCTTTTGCTTGTGTTTTTATTTTGTCAATTTCATATTTTCTATCGATTTCTTCATTTTCTTTAGAAATTAGTAGCCTTTTGGCCCTTCCAAATGTGTTTTCAAGCCCCAAGCTATCATCCACATGTGGTATTGCTCTAGTGTATTTTCAAAAAGGGTCCTCCAAGCATATTTTTATGCCCTCATGAGGTGATTGGCTTAGGTCTCCATGTGGTGACCTCAAATTATATGTCTCAAAGCATTGACGCCGATTTGGGTTGTATCAACTTAGCACCGAGTTGGACTGGGTTTCAGCACACCCAAGATCTAGAACTACATGCCACCGTAGGTTATTTAACCATCCTAGTTGGGTATCAATTTAGTGATCACGCCAGCTATGCCTTTATAACCTGACAAGGTATATTAGGCCCTTTCGATGGTGTGTATATATCGGACTCCACGGTTAGCTTATGTGGTTTATGTCGGCTAATAGACTCTCCCATAGATTCAGACTAGTATTTGTACATGACCCTCAGTTCAGATTGTATTTACTTTTAAACTATGATTTTTTAGCTTTATCTTTCATACCAGTCTATATACATCTATAATTAGGTCGTTGTCGTTGTACTATAGTTTAGCTTTGCATTAAGTTTCACATTTTAGTTCAGAATATTAGTGCCTCCCAACATGTTTAGTTTATTTTACAGTTGCATATCTCACATACTCAAAAGTACATACTTTTTTTATGTTTATCGTCTTATGATATAGGTTTCGACGCTCTACATCAGTCCCACGATTAGCACTTTTCGGTACCCTCTCAGTAGCAGATAGTGGTGAGTCCTCATCATCCGAGGACAAGATTTCAGTATTGTTTCATTTTAGTAGTTCTTTTCACTTTTAGATATTTAGAGTTCGTTGGGGACCTATCCCAGCAAATCGTCAGTTAGCAGAGGCTTTCAAACAAACAATACATTTTTTTAGCTTTATGTTTTGTGTCAGACACAATATTTATTTTCAGTGATTGGTCCGACTTACATTGATTTCAGATAATCATTTTTATATTTAGTTAGCTTCCGCACCAGTGATTTAATTATTTTTAGTATTTCTAGTATCATGCCAGGCTATGCATTAGCTTTGGGTCACATAAAATTCTAAGCATCGTGTTATGTCTAGGGTGTAGACTCGGATCGTGACACTTATGTCGTTCTTTGTTATGGCAGTCCATCAACAAACTTGATATTCAAATGTGTAGCTAATATTTTTGAAAAATATACATCATTAAGTCAATCGATGCCTTCTTTTTTCTTATAAAAAATTTTCATCTCTACGTAAAGTGGTATCAATTCAGCATAGGATTCCAAAGTATCTAGAACAAATTTATCATTGACAGCTCCATGCTTAGAATTATAAATAGAAAGTCACCTATCATTGAATGTTAACACAGCCAATACCTAATGCCAACGAGTCGCTACATGTATTGGCATTAACACTAATCGACTGTATGCTAAAGAAAATTGCAATCCATAAGGCAGCCAACAATGTACTCAGCTACTATAAGATTATTGTCAATCACTCTCTTATCTTTATTATGTTCAACAAACTTTTTATGCAAAGTAGCCAGTGCATTGTGTAAAAGAAAATATGTTGTGGTGAACTTCACATTGACATTAGGATCATACTTTCTCTTCTTCCTCAAGTTGTAAAAGATCACATCAAGATGCTGAAAATAAGAAAATACAAAACACATAATGACATAGTTATACATTAACTATATACTAAGATACACTACAAATACATTACTTATACATTGTCTATGGAAAAATTAAAGATACATAGCTTAAACAATGACTATACATAAAGATACATTTTCTATACACTGACTATACATGAGGATACATTACATATACGGTTACTATACATCCAGATACACTGAAGAAACTAAATATACATTACTCCCACACAAGCTATACAACATAAAAGCTAACTAAACAACATGAATAATGCACCACTCAGTACATTTGTTTCAACCCAACTAAAGTAACAATTAAGAGCAAAAAAGTCACACTCTTTAAACAATCAAAACTCGTTAAAGTAACAAGCAACCTCATCAACGTAATCAACATCACTTAGAAACCACTGTCACAATCCTTAGCACAGAAATACAAAGACACAAAAATAGAACATTTGAAAAAATTAACAAACAAAGAATGAATCATATTGTGTCGCCCAATCTATCTCTAGTGGTATACAACTTTGAGAACCAAGACTTTTTATCCAACATATAATCTCCAAGATAAAGTTGAATCTTTCTATAAAGTCGTCATAAAAGAAATAAATAAATGCATTCACTAAAGACAATGCAACAACTTTATAAAGGTAACTTACTCATTGGGGCTCTTCCGATGTTTAATCCATTTTAAAAATAGCTCTGACAAAATAGGCATATCAATAGAACTCTCAAAGGGATGTTTTCTTTAAAAAGAATAACACTTTGCATTACTACTGGTAAGCTACTCACACCTAAATCAAACTCAGTAACAAATGGAGACATGCAAAGAGTCTTGGGAACCTTCACTCTACCAGTTTTTACATTCGTGATGTACTCGATCGCTCCTTCAGATTTCTTTGTACTTGTCATAACAGGTTTTTAGGAAATACCTTTGTGCTCGATGTATTCACCGGGTGTAGCTCAACAATATTGGCATCACCTGAAACTAGCTTTGGATCCACATCTAGATTTTTAAAATAAGCAAGAATCAAAAGAAGAAACAATACAAAAGTTAAGATAACAAATAAAACTAGTGAAATTTCAAAAGTAAACTAGTAAAACCGTCTACTCCATCTTTGACATAACCATAATAATCAGCTGGAACAACAAAGAAAGAGAGAGAGAGAGAGAGATCACTGTATACCCTTTCTCATCTCGAGAATGCTCATCATCTTCAGTTTTTCAGCTTTGTTCTCCTTCATGATTTTGAAAAGTGACTCAATGAAGACACCACAAAGTCATTGAGTCATGTAACTCTATCATTAAGCTACAAAAGTAACAGAATTAAATATAGAATACGTGCATGTATAAATTGATCTTAAACTAAAGAAAATCAAAAGATTTACATTGTTCCAACATCACTCCGTAGTTTTTTCAGCTTGGAGCTCAAATCATCCAGCTTCACAGAGGGATCCTTTTTGGTGACTTTATGTTCTTGAACCCTGACAATTTGATGGGGTAGGGTGGTGAATTTATGTTTTTGCACCCTAACAGTTTGAGGAGGTTGGGTGTGAAAATCATTATGCCCATGAAATGATGATTCAGGCGCATCTCCGGCAATATCATAGAAGCCTTGAAGTATGGCTCTAATTTCTGTTTATTAGTAGGACAAATGTTTCTCACCTTCCACTAAAAAAAGGAAAAATTAATAAAGATAATAAAACTACATAAAAAGAAGAAGAAAGAATGTATCAAAAAAAAATTAGATAATATAGTACCTTATCAATTCTCTTCATCTTAACATTGTCCACTATCAAATCATTAAGTGTGGGCCTATTGGACACTTACCATTTGAGTATATATATAAGGTTACTACCAACAAGAATAACAATATGCCAAGGCAAATTACTGCAATACTCGTAGACCAACACTGGAATGCAACTGGTAGACACTCATGCCTGTAGATATTTCTGATGTTCTGAACTTTATCATGCATTTTCTTCACAGTATCCTCAAAGATTATTATACCCCTGTAACACCTCATACCTTCCATCACATATACGACTAAGTGAACTTGATAAGAATATTTGAACTTCAGAGGGTAAAAGGTGGTATTTGATATTAAAGTTTAAAGTGGCAAAGTGTACGTTGGTGTTAAGTTGAAGTAGAGGGATTAAGATTTGGAAAATGGAATAAAATAAGGGAGCTGTTTGCTTGACCTAATTAAGCAAGTAGGTGAATCACCTACTTTGACTCGTTGACCAGCCTAAGGAACTAAGTAGGAGTATCACCTACTATGACTCTTTTGACCAACTTATAGGGCCAAGAAACCCATTATCTACTTGATAAATATTGTCCCAACTAAGTGAAAAATACTATGAAGAATAAAAGCCCAAGACCCAATTGTCCAAGTCCACAAAAAGTAATTAAAATGGCCAAGTAGGTGCATCACCTAGTTAGCATTTGTGGCTTAAATTAAGCCAAATGCTAGCAGGAAATAAAGAGGAGAAATAATCAACAAATATGGACTTTAAAGGCCAAAGATATGATGCAAATATTTCATTATTTTCTCATAAAATTCCAAGTCTCTCATTCTCACTCCTCGCTCCTCCAAATAGACATCCTAATTTTCCCATTAGGGCTCTAAATGTTCTTCAACTTGTTCTTGTAAGGCAGCCGCCCACAAGATCATCTTCTCTCCTCCTTAGTTTCAAGTATATTAGAGAGGTTTTCAAGGGGAGTAAAGTAGAGAGCCATAGGTGTTCGCAGCTAAGGTGTTGTCACTCTCTTCCTAAGATTAAGGTAAAAAGTTTATCTTATGACCTTAGGTTATTTCCCCCATTTCACGTGACGCTTGTGCTAATTTTTCCTCTCTTAATTTATGATTTAAAGATAGTTACCAAAATAGTAATTGAAGGAAAATAATTTATTAAGACAACCACGGTAAGGTGTTGCCCCAATCTCTAATCATTAGCTCATTTGATAATTCTAGATGTACTTGTTTATTGGAACTCATGGGATGGTGATTGGAAGCCATGAGTTAAATATTTTTGTATTGTGTTGAATGATCTTGGGACTATTAGGGGCTGTGTATATGTATTGTTGTGGAAAGGCAGTGGGTGACCTTATAAAATAATTGAGGGGAGTTATATTGAAGTATAGAAGGAGGATGTGGTGATACACCAAGTATTTGGGGGTAGGATGGTCTTACTGCCCGTTGAGTGCTTTAACAAGGCCTAAATAGTGACTAGCATCTATATTAGCTTCATTATGTACTTATATTATAGATTAATGCCTTAAAGTAAAGAATGTTAATTCATTATAATATTCGAGTTGCGCAGCAAGGTATGTAAGGCTATACTATTTCACATTTTTCAGCATGAAGTCTTATACTTATGTACCAACAAAGTGAGCATCCTAGATGATTTTCATGGTAAAAGATACTTTGTGACGGTGTACAATTTCCACTGTAGTTAATGGACCTTTTCCCTACTGCTTATGGTCTCAAAAATGTGTCAAAGTGTTATATGTTTCTCTGATATGAGTCAATAAGATCCTAGATTACACATGTTAAGAGTGTTCATAGGTTGGATATACA